>OX941094.1:10946199-12196199 GCA_954870635.1 Arctium minus | reverse complement strand
ATCTTTTTCAGTTGTTTTCGCAGCATCAACTGTGGATGTAAAAGTATTGGGCTACATAGCCATAACCAGTTCCAGAATAGAAGATTGTAATCCATAAATATATCTTTCAACTTTACGTTTTTCTGAAAATAAATAACATTCAGAAAATCGAGATTTTTCTATAAATCTTGCCGTGTATTCCTGAACAGTTGAATTACCCTGTTCCAAACTCAGAAATTCTTCTTCTAACTTTCTTATTGCTGCTTATGGACAAAAGTATTCTTTAAAAGCTTCAATAAACTCATTCCAGGACAAAGTTGTGAGAATATTTGGTCCCTTTGAAGATATCATAAGTTCCCACCAATATAAGGCATCAGATTTCAATACACCGGCGGCAAACATAACTCTGTCCTCATTTAAACATTTACTGGTATTAAAAATTGATTCAATTTCTTTCAACCATTTGATAGCTTTCACAGGATCACGTTCACCGGAATAAGTTGGTGGTTTACATGTTAAAAACATTTTGAAGTCACATCCTTTGGTAACAGTAGTAGGAGCATTTACCGCGTTCCCTCTAGTAGTTTCAGGATCTTCAGGATGTTGTGTTTCTGTGCGATGAGGATTTCCAAACAAAGATTGCAAGTTAGTTTGGAGTCTATTCATTGACGCATTTAAATCCCCATGTGTAACATATTCAGAAGCTTGAGTCCGACCTTGACCTCTGGCTCGACTCCTGCCCCGACCACTATTTGAACTTTCCTGGACTGAATTTTCTGGTTCCGGTGATAATCCGCTACTTCTTCCTCTCCCTCGTTGTCGGCCTCTTCCCCTGCCCCGACCTCTGACAGATGTTGTTTCAGGATTTGCTCCAATTTAAGTCATTACTCTTTCATGTCTCATACCTCTTTCCTGAATATTTGAGGGTCCAATTGGAACGTTTTAAGTCGAAGGATCCACCCCTTCTGGAGTAACCGAGACAATTCTTCCAGAACGACGAGAATTATCTGCCATCTGTTAAAGCACAAAATATATACTTTTAATCACATACCCAAATATAATAGTTACATTGGCCAGATGTAATTTGAATTTACCTTACATGCCATTCTTTCTACTCATTATATTTAATATCCCACGGGTTCTAAACATAAGGAGGACAACTTAATATCACATAAAATCGTACAGTTTAAGTCTAGGTATAAATCTGAATACCTAAATCCCTTAAACTTAGGCTCTAATACCAACTATAACAACCCGCCTAATTCACATAACAAATATCACATAATTTACATATATCCAAACACATATATGTTAAAGCACAGTTTTATTGGATTCAAGATCATCATTATCTGAAGATGGAAATCTGAAGTCAAAGCTGGAAAAGTCGTCTCAACAAATAGTCGAGGGTCTTTTGTAATAAATAGTCAAAGTGTGTTTTCCATATTTTCATTTATTTTAAATAAGTTAGTTTTGTTTTAGTTGTTGGGCCCATGCCAAGCCCATGTGGTTATTAGCCTAAATATAAATTAAGTTGTTTTAGTGTTAATTAGAGAAAGAGAGCTTAATTGAGAAATTAATATTTGTGAGGTTTGCTTGTTGGTGCACCGTGAACAAGAGAAAAGGAGAGAAAGAGGTTGATCAAGAACTATTGTAATCATTCAATTCGTTTGATTAATTAATATCACGTTTGCAATATCATATTGTTTTATATGTTTGCTTGTTTGAATAGTTAACAATGGGAGACACAATTGGTACTAGAGTAGGACAGATTGAATTGAATTTTAAATATTGGGACACACAATATAGGATACAGTTTGGTCTTTCGATACAAAACTGTACAAATATATCAAAAGTCACTACTAACTTTTTGCTAAATTGTCATACTACATAACATCTATATGATAATATTCAAAAGCAACTTCTAGATAACTCCTGCCAGCTTCATATATAGTCAGGTAAACATATAAGTTCACAACTTTCCTTTCCCTTTTTCAGTTATACGCGCTTGTACTGAAACACATATTTTGAAAACAAAATGAGGGTTAGACCATATGGTCTAGTGAGGAAATCCCTGTCAGTGAGCAGTCCAATAAATCATTTAACATGAAAATCTTTAAATCAGATAATCACTCCGTAAGACCGTAAATACTACTTCCCAAGGAAACTAAACACAACAGTTGCTATTGAAAATAACGCACACCCAGATAAGACCGAAATCAATATTGAAGCTGGCTCACTACACGAAACATATTCGCGAGCATAAACACGCACACTCCGATAAGACCGCAATCAATATCGGCAGTGACTCACCACACGAAACATATTCATGGGCCAAAATATACATTTATAATCCCCCTGCGTGGACTATTATAGTCTCAAACGCACATGAGCTTCTGTTGTGTAAGTCCCTTAAACCCACAAATCACTAATTACATGTGAATAATAGTAAATCACATATAACAAATATCGCAATTACGATTATCATTCGTAAACCAATTATACCAATAACATGTAACCTTTGAACGATAAACAATCGTCATTATATGCATTTCAGTTCGAAAATGGTTAAACGAAAACTCACCTTGATCCGATATACGATGATAAAATTCTTAACCACAAACGAATTCGCAAACCGAATGTGAATCTGAATCAAAGTAATACGGATCACAAACTAAGCAATTAAACAAACTTCATAACTTAACTAAACTTATAAGGCTCTAAATGATACCCCAAACAACCCCGAAACCAGTCGAGACTAAAAACCGAAAAACAACAACGCAATCTTAATATAACCATGGAAATGGTTATTTCAAACTCAAAACAATAGTAACCAAGAACTCAATTGGATTTGGAAAAAATTCACAATTGGACCTCATGAATCGATTTTTTATATATTAACAACCAAGAATTTTACTTTAACTAAAAATTTAAACCCACGTCCTAACAAAAATCCACATTTTATATATAAATAAAAACAATGATTGATTCCATTTTAATCATGGAGGAAATCAATATATGAAGAATTGAAGATAATCAAATTATAAATACCAAATCTCAACTACTAAAAACAATGAACCCGACACCCAATCTTAAGAATCAATTTAAACCATATACAACAAGACCAAGTAAACTAAAATTTTCAAACCCTAGGATCGATTATAATCCGAAAAAAAACAAGAGTTAATTACATGATTGGTCCCTGTGGTTTAGGGGTTTTAACACTTTGGGTCCCTACTTTGAAATATTTACGCGGAGCATCCTCATGGTATTGAGTTTATAACGTGTTACGTCCCTAAAACTAACTCCGTCCATATTTGCTCTGTTAAAGCCATCATGTGTGTTGGTCCCGAAGGTGCTTAACAAGTTTGTAGAAAGGGGGGGGGGGTTTGAATACAAACACATAATTTAAAGTTTAATAAATTGTTTATTGATAAATCAAACACAATTTACAAGTCTGTTGCGGAATAAGATTAAGTAAGACTTAATTTAAAAAAACTTAAGAAAACACTAAGATAGTTGCACAAGAATTTCAGAGAATGGGGGATTTAGAGTATAGAAAACAAAGGTTTCTATTTGGGGTTCAAGGATTGAGCACACCCTCAGATGGAGGGGTGAACTTCCTATTTATACCCTATGCATTAAATGCATGGCAGGGCACTTTACACGTGGTGTTTACTGATTGGCTTTGAATGTCTGACTTTGGGAGACATGCTTTCGGCCGGATCATGAATAGTGTAGTTGACAGAGTTGTTGTATGAATTGTGGCAGAGGCATGTTCTATATGACACATCGTACTGAGTTGTGCAAGGTTAGACAAAAGGAAACTTGAGGTATAAGCTAAGTGATCATTCAATCGCTGAATATCTCTTTCTGCAGTGTCAGGATCGAATTCTCCACAAGAATAAATTCTCAGAAACTAATATCAAAGGAGTTTGCGGAATAACACTTTGATATTCAATGTAACAGTAAACAAACAGTGTATATGATTAACAACTTGTAAACTTGTATTGAATGATTAAAATCACAAGATTACACACTCAACCTCAATCTTGAAGAACATACTCTTTCAAGACGAATTCTACTTCTCTAGAATTAGAAACTATGCCTTGAGGTTGATTTTTCTCTCTAGAACTAAAACTTAGAATGAATAATCATATCAAAAGTTACTATTCTAAACAATACAATATATATTGAAGATAAAAGATAATTACAATTTATACAATATCTCCAGAATATCTTCCATCATTATCTCTAAGCTTCCATGAATATCTTCAGTTTATCCAGCTGTCATCCTTTCCATACAGATCTCCATCTTATAAGCAGTATTAATCATAAGCAGCATTAATACTCTGAGCAGTATTAATCTCTTAGCAGTAGTAACTCCAGCAGTATTAATTTTGAAGAGCAGCACTAACTTTGTTCCAGCAGCATTAACTTCAACTGGCAGCATTAACCTCAGAAGTATTAACCTCAGAAGTATTAACTTCAGAAGTATTAACCTCAGAAGTATTAACCAAGTTCTTCTAGCAGCATTAAGTTCAGAAGTATTAACCTCGGAAGTATTAACTTCAGAAGTATTAACCTCAGAAGTATTAACTTCAGAAGTAGTAACCATGTTGAACTAGCAATATTAACACATTCAACAGTAGTATCCATCCTTGATATCTTTCAGACCCAACAATCTCCCCCTAACTTAAATTTTCAAAACTGAGAAGTTAAGTTCTTCAGCATAAGGTCTTTATGATAATTTCAAAACTTTCTGTAATTTCTAGTTCTTCTTGATTCAGTTTCTGCTGTTATCATCTTTTCTGTTTCTACTGTTATCTTCTTTTCTGTTACTGATGTAGTTACTGCTTTGTTTCAGCTTCTTCACTTATCTCCCCCTCAAAATAAGATTTCATACAAACTTTAATTTTCTTCTTTTTCAGTACCAGCTTCTTGAAATGATCTATCTGCTAGTGATAAGAAGTGATCACCTTTTCATCTCTTTTATCTCCATAATTTGATTATGAACTTTCAGACTAATTGTACCAAGTGTATCCATCTATTCTTTGTAGTTAAACTGTCCTCACCTCCTTTAGGTGTTTTACCCGCCCTTGAAGGATCATTGGAATCATTTTCCATCAATTCATTGGTTTCAGATCTGTCCTCACCCTTTTTGGATGTTTTGCCCACCCTTGAGGGATCCTTGGATCTTGTAGTAGTGGAAGCCTTCTGCCTAGCAGAAGCACTATCCACCCCCGTGGTTTCTTGGCACCTGGGACCTTTGGTTGATTTCTCAGCCAAAGTTGCCATGGGGAAGGTCTTAGAGATGTTACCACTAACCTTCTCTGTACTAGCAGAAGTAGTGGCGGCCTTCTCACCCATATGCTCTTCCATCTCCTTAGAGAGCACCTTCTCAGGGTTGGGAGACACCCTATTGGATTCCCTTTGGATATTCTCTATTGGAGAATGCTCCAATAGAGAGCTTAAAGGCTTAGTGGGTGAAGGTACAAGAAGGGAAGGAACCTTCTTTACCTGTTTCCTTTTGTAAGTTTGGGAAATAGGAGAAGTGGGCTTGTGAAGTAGGGAATGTGGGATAGATATAGAGTGGGAAGGTTAGGTTTGGCAAGCAGTGGGAATGTCTAATGAGGGCCTTGACCCTGCTGCCATACCTTCTTGTGGTTGGGACACCACCATCATTGTTGAGAACAATGGGGTGTCAACTCCTTCCGAGTCCCTAGCAGATCTTCTCATGTTTGAGAAAACCTTGCCTTTAGGGGGTTTAGGTACATATACCCCATCAAAATGAGGTATGTTCGTCAATTCATTAGTAATAACTGCCTAAACAAACCTTCTGCTGGATCAAAAGTAACATGTCCTCCATCAAATCTTTTAAAGAATTTGAAGGCAGTCCATGTTCCTTGTTATGTGCCAAGAGAAACCATTATCTTCATTCCAAATGCTCTTCCTCTTGAGCTTTTGGTTGCCCTGCACACTTGATAAATCAGTTAGTCTTTGATGGAACCCAAGCCAAAGTGGTCTTGGGTTGTCCTTTCTCATCAATATAATCAGTCAGCTTGGTCTGGATAAGTTGTTTAGGAATCTCATGGCTGGAATACTTTGTCAAGATTATAGGCTTTGCAGCATTAATACTTGTAGAAGCATTATCCTTGATAGCAGTAGTATTGGATGCAACAGCACTATTTCTGTTAGCAGTACTATCTGGAATAGCAGTACTAACAGGTTTCTTTACTATTGGAACCCAAACTTGAACAAAGTTGTTTGCTTTCTTTGTCTTTAAATTACTCCTTGGCTTATTTGAAGTATTTTTCTTTGTTTTAGCAAACGTGTTTTGAACATGAGACTTTTTAGGTGCTCTGTTCTCAGCCATTTGATTCCTTCCTTGCTTCCTATAACCAAAGGAGTTTTGAGTTTGTCTTTGAAAATTTACTCTTTGGTTTATAGGATTGAAATAACAGTATTTGGCAACATGATTAAGCTTTCCACAAATAAAACAAGGTTTTGGTCTATTGATTTTACTTAGATCAACCCCTTGTTTTTGTGCCCACTGATTATTCCAGTTTCTCTGATTTCCCCTTGGTTTATCATGTTTTTGGGGCTCAGTATTATTGCAAGCACACTGTTGACAAGGAGCAGGTTTCACAACTGTGGTCTGTTTGTAGTGGACTTTGTTAGACTTTCCTTCAGTCTTCTCAATGTTCTTAGATTTGACCCAAGTCTTTCCACATCCCTCATTGGTGATAATGTGATTTTCTAGAGGAATCTCACCACTCACAGTGTTCTCCTTATTTTTTTCACTAGAGTTCTCTTCTTCAGAGTCTGTTTCAACCACCACTTTTTCTAATGGATCTACCTTAGTGGCTCCATTAGATAATTCCTTCCTATCCTTGGTCTCTAGCAAGTCTGATATAGGAGGGATGTAGTTGTTGTTGTATGGTGGTGGGGTGGTGTTATAGCCTATTCCTTTTCTAAGTTTGTCATGGATTTGAGTTTGGAGCAAAGAGTCCATTGCTTTTGAAGCATTGGAAAATTTTTCAATATCCAGCTTGGCTTTCTCAAACTCACTCTTTATCTTCTCATTCTCCTCTTTAGTCTTTTTCAGCTGAAGTTCTAGGTCATTCTTTTCCCACTTCCAGTAATTTGTATCATAAGAATGTTGAAGTTCATTGGCTTGGAAAACTTTAATCTGTTCCTCAAAGCTCTTAACGATTCTTACATAGTCTTTTATATCTCTCTCTAATATTTTAAGATCATCACACATACCCTGATTGTGATCCCCGTATCTTTGAACAATTTCAATACAGGATTTAGAGCAAAGATTAGATGTTACCTCAGTGGGAATGGCAGTGCTTGTCGATTCTGATTCTTTAGCCATGATGATTGATGTTGAATGAATGTTTCTGAGATTACTAGCTCTGATACCACTTGTCAGGATCAAATTCTCCACAAGAATAAATTCTCAGAAACTAATATCAAAGGAGTTTGCGGAATAACACTTTGATATTCAATGTAACAGTAAACAAACAGTGTATATGATTAACAACTTGTAAACTTGTATTGAATGATTAAAATCACAAGATTACACACTCAACCTCAATCTTGAAGAACAGACTCTTTCAAGACGAATTCTACTTCTCTAGAATTAGGAACTATGCCTTGAGGTTGATTTTTCTTTCTAGAACTAAAACTTAGAATGAATAATCATATCAAAAGTTACTATTCTAAACAATACAATATATATTGAAGATAAAAGATAATTACAATTTATACAATATCTCCAGAATATCTTCCATCATTATCTCTAAGCTTCCATGAATATCTTCAGTTTATCCAGCTGTCATCCTTTCCATACAGATCTCCATCTTATAAGCAGTATTAATCATAAGCAGCGTTAATACTCTGAGCAGTATTAATCTCTTAACAGTAGTAACTCCAGCAGTATTAATTTTGAAGAGCAGCACTAACTTTGTTCCAGCAGCATTAACTTCAACTGGCAGCATTAACCTCAGAAGTATTAACCTCAGAAGTATTAACTTCAGAAGTATTAACCTCAGAAGTATTAACCAAGTTCTTCTAGCAGCATTAACTTCAGAAGTATTAACCTCAGAAGTATTAACTTCAGAAGTATTAACTTCAGAAGTAGTAACCTCAGAAGTATTAACTTCAGAAGTAGTAACCATGTTGAACTAGCAATATTAACACATTCAACAGTAGTATCCATCCTTGACATCTTTCAGACCCAACATGCAGAGATATCAAGAGTTCAGCGATCGCTGAAGCTTTACTCCTGTTTCTTCGCGTATAAGTAGAGTTGTCTTTGCTTCACTGATATCCGCATCAGGTCACTAGTAGACTTCTCTTTGTTCAGCAGCTTCGTCTTCGATTCATCTATGAACATCTGTTGACGCGAGACTTGTCTTCAGGGATTACGTTACTGTTTACATCCGAAGTATCAGCGATAACTGAACAGACTCAGTTTGATCACTGATAGTGAAACACTAATACATATTAAATGTTTGAGAATCACTGAGAGAGCTTGGATCAACAATCTCCCCCTATTTGATAATGACAAAGTAACTGAAGAAAATTACTTTATAATTCAAAATGATGGAATAATCAGGACTCATAACATACATGTCCCAATTACTATTTTGAGGGATCTTTTTACAGTACTGATAGAGTTAAGTACTTCACTGAAATTCTCATTAATCCAAGAAAAGAATTACAAGTTATGAAAATTACAAGTACAAGTGATGTATTAACTGTTGTAAGTTAAACTAATAGATTACAAGAAAGAAAACTAATCTATCAGCTATCTAAAGAGGGTTTAAAAGGATTGATCAAATACTCAGGTATTTCTTCTCCTTTTTGCCTTCGCTCTAAAGATTCTTTGCAGATGATCGCTATGATTGGCTCAGCAGCAGGAGAGAGAGTACACCATAGGCACATGAGATCCTTGAGAAGAGCGAGGGACAGATAGGGATTTCAGAGACTCTTTGAAATCTGAGTTGTTCCTCATCATCTCTGAAGAAGATTCCAAAAGGTTCTTCAAGAACTTGTCCCGCAACATATGGTCCGCCAGGAGGCAGAGAGAGATCCAGAACTAAAAGATCAGGAGGAGGACCGAACAGATCTTCTCTTGAGAATTTGATGGAGGTTTCATTTCTGATCACTGCGACATTATCAGATGAGGAGGAGACAGGCTTTCTCTTGATTTTCTTGGACTTTGGAGGAAGAGTAGATGGCACCTTTAGTATAGCAGCGACTCTGTTGATGAGGGAATCATTTACCCTTTCAACATAGCCTCTGTATGTTGACTTTGATTTCTTCAGTGCATCTTTGAACTCAAGCCACTCCATGTAGCCGAAGTCTTCCAGATTTGAAATGAACATAGCCTTGCAGCTTCCATCCTCTCTGGTAATCTCCATTCTGACAGAGAGTTTATCCTTCTTCTTTCTCCCAGAGATAGCAACAGCTATGATCTTCATTGGGTCAGAGCGATAGTCAATTTTGTGCTTGCACCAATCGACTGTATTATCGCTGATCGCTTTTTATTTGGAGCGTTCCTCTTCAATCTCTTTCAAAAGAGCTGCCTGGACTTCCACTGGTTTGCTTTTCAGCTTCTTGTCTTTGACTTGAGAGGACTGAATTTTGAGAGCTAGAGAGGCATCTCTTTGACAGTCAGCAATCAGCTTCTCAGCCCTGACGGATTCTTCGATTTAAGCTTCAGTCAGGAACTCCAGATCTGATGATTGAGAGGGGATCTTTTGTCGTTGACTCTCCAGATGAGAGATAATCTCTGTTCTTTTCTTTCTCTTTTCCTCTGACCAATGAGATGGTCTAGAGGGCCTTCCATGATGTTGCAGGGACTCTTCTTCTTCTTCATCCTCTTCATCAATCTCTCTTACAGAGATTGGGATTATTTGATCATCAGCTTCAGCAGCTGGGATTATTTGGAGTTCCTTACCCTTAAGAAGGGAGATAACTATCTGGTCAGAAAAAGAAAAAGGTTAGATTTAGTTTTAGGGAAGGAGAGAGATAAAGGCTAGAAAGAAACAGGGGTTGGATTTTTATAGAAAGATAAGGGAACAAGAGTAAGGCATACCTGAGAAGGATTCTCCTCAGGTAGTGAAATCATCTTCAGGGTTCCCTCTGCAGTTGCACCTTTTCTTTGGGAAGGTGTTCCTGAAGGTGTCTCTTGACTCCCCCCTGCTTTGATAACTTCTTTCGAAGCTATCGCTGATGAAGTGACGGCTGAAGAATACCATAGAGATTGATCTTCATCGTCATCATCATCATCTTGATGAGAATCTTCCTCTTGATCTTCAAGATCAAGGTCTTCATCATCATCGTCCTCTTCTTCTTCATCATCGATTAAATCTTCGAGAGAAGGAGGGGCTTTTTCAGCAGCTATCTCCCCCTCAACCTGAGAGGGAGTTTCCTGTTGTTGGACCTCAGCAGCGACTTCAAACTCTTTATTTTCTTCAGTTGCTTTCTCCCCCTCTTTGCCATTATCATTGAGGGAGAGATCTTTGGAAGGAGATGATGCTTTTGCAGCGACCAACACCTGAACTTCAGCCTCCAAACAGTCCAGACGGCCTTCAAACGCAGGAAGAGCTGACGTAGCCTGATGAATAAACTCCACGACAATGTTCAGCGATGTATGATCGTTCTCTGTGAATGAGGGAGTAGGAGTGGGAGCTGGTGCCTTCAGGTGAGTCAAGATTTGCTGAAGAAGGACTTCACAAGAATCAACCTTTATAGCCAGGGCTGCAAACTGTTGTTGTGAGTCTTCTCTGACTTTGACAATCGCTTCTTGGAGAGTAGCGATGTGAGAAACGTCAGCTTTGGAGGCGCAGGTGGCAGTCAGCGTCTTCAGTGCTTCACCAGCTGATTGAACAGCGTTGGTGGTGTTGTTGAGAGAGGCAGTAAGAGATTCCACCTAAACCCTAAACCATAAGCACTGGATTATTTGCTATAGCGATAACACTAGTGATGTCGCAATAGATATGAATCTTTGACAGCTGAAGGTCATAGTCTAATAGTTGATTTCTCATCCACAAGATTTGAGAACAACAACTTCCAGCGGCTTCATATTCAGCTTCAGCTATGGAAGTGGACACTGAATTTTGCTTTGTGCTTGTCCAACTTACCAGCTTTCTTCTGAGGAGTTGACATCCACCAGTGGTACTCTTTCTGTCAAGTTTACAGCCTGCAAAATCAATATCAGAATAACCATTTAGATCGAACCCTGAGTTTTTGGGATACCAAAGACCGAGGTTAGGAGTTCCTTTCATATATCTGAATATACGCTTAACAGCGATCAGATGGGGTTCCTTGGGTTCAGATTGATAGCGTGCACATAAACAAGAAGAATACATGATGTCAGGTCGGCTCGCCGTAAGATACAACAGGGAGCCTATCATTCCTCTATAGGCAGTGACATTAACAGGTTTTCCAGAAGGATCTTTGTTAAGTGTCAGGGGTGGTGCCATAGGAGTTTTCATCGATGAAGTTTATGTAAGATCAAATTTCTTCAGCATATCTTTAACATACTTACCTTGGCTGATGAAATTACCTTTATCAGATTGTTTAATCTGAAGACCAAGAAAATATGTCAGCTCACCCATCATACTCATTTTATATTCTTTCTTCATTCTTTCAGCGAAGCGAGTACATAGAGATGGGTTAGTAGAACCAAATATTATGTCATCGACATATATTTGTACAAGAATTATATGACCTTTTATCTTTCTGAAAAATAACGTATTTTCAATCTTGCCACGTTCAAAATTTTCAGAGATAAGAAATGATGAGAGAGTGTCATACCAAGCACGAGAGGCTTGTTTTAGACCATAGAGAGCCTTATCCAATTTATAAACATAATTTGGATACATAGGGTCATAGAACCTTGGTGGTTGTTCTACATAGACTTCTTCAATCAGCTTTCCATTTAGGAACGCTGATTTTACGTCCATTTGATAAACGATGAAGTCTTTATAGACTGCATAAGCTAAGAATAGTCTAATTGCTTCGAGCCTAGCCACAGGGGCAAAGGTTTCATCATAGTCTGTGCCTTCCTCTTGTCTGTATCCCTGAGCAACAAGTCGAGCCTTGTTGCGGGTTACAGTTCCATGTTCATCTAACTTGTTTCTAAACACCCATTTGGTGCCTATAACAGTTTTATCAGATGGTCTAGGAACGAGATTCCAAACTTTGCTACGGGTAAACTCAGTCAGCTCTTCTTGCATAGCGCTGACCCAGTTTGGATCTCTGAGGGTATCATCAGTCTTCTTTGGTTCTATTAAAGATAGAAAGTTGACAAAGAGACATATATTACCTGAGCTTCGTCGTGTCTGAATACCTGCATCTGGATCACCAAGAATTTGATCTATTGGATGATCTCTGGTCCATCGCTGAGCAGGAGCATGATCGCTCAACTCAGAGGTTGAATCAACAATTGGGATGTTTACTGATGAGGACGTTTGAGGTTCATCAGCAATTAATTGTTGAGTAGTGGACAACCTGTTGTTATCAGAGAGGTTTTCAGGCAGAGGTAGATCTGATGGTAACAAGATGAGTTGGATTCAGCGCTAAAAGGTATAATGTTTGGATCATCATCAGCGGCTGGAGAATCTGAATGCTGATGGTTTAAGAAGAAGGGTTCAGTTTCCTTGTAGTGAGAAAACATCCAAGCATTTAACACTTCATTGTCAGCGATTGGTTTGGAGTTCGCTGAGCGAGTTTCATCAAAAGTGACATGAATTGTTTCTTCCACAAATTGTCTTCGTTTGTTGAAAACTCTGTAGGCTTTTGAGATGGAGGAATGTCCTAGAAATATTCCATCATCAGCTTTTGGGTCGAACTTTCCAAGCTGATCTTTGTTGTTTAAGATAAAGCACTGACAACCAAAGATATGAAGAAAGCTGATAGAAGGCTTCCTTCCATGAAAAAGTTCATAAGCTGTCTTCCCAAATCGCTTTACTATCAGCGATCTGTTTTGAGTAAAACATGCAGTGTTTACAGCTTCTGCCCAAAATTGAGTAGGGAGATGAGAATCGCTGAGCATTGATCTAGCATCTTCAATGATCGTTCTGTTTCTTCTTTCAGCGACTCCGTTTTGCTGAGGTGTTCTTACTGTAGAGAAGTTATGAGAAATTCCCTTGTTTTCAAAGAAATTGTTCAGGGAACTGTTTTTGAATTCAGTTCCATGATCACTTCTTATTGAACGAACAGTAAGATTATTCAGCACTTCCATCTTTTTAACAAAAGATATTAGTTCTTCTGGAGTATCACTCTTACAGCGAAGAAAGATAACCCAGGTATAGCGAGAGAATTCATATACAATGACAAGCGTATATTTCTTTCCAGCTATTGATTGGATATTGATAGGGCCAAACAGATCCATATGCAAGAGCTGAAGAGGACTTGTCACTGAGGAAACTTGTTTAGACTTGAAACTAGCTTTTGTTTGTTTTCCTTTTTCACATGCTGAGCAGAGAGATTCTTTAGCATATGAGTGCTGAGGAAGACCATAAACCAGTTCCTTAGATGAGAGAGAATTCAAGGTTTTTAAGTTTAGATGAGAGAGCCTTTTGTGCCATAGCCAGTTGACATCAGAAGAGGCCTTAGAGAGAAAACATAAGTTTTCAGTGGTAGTAGAGTCCATATCTATTACGTAGACATTTTCTCTGCGATAACCACTGAGAGCAAGTTTTCCTTTCTCATCCACCACTAAACATGCTTTCTTAGAAAATCGAACTTCGTAGTCTTTGTCACATAGTTGACTGATGCTTAGAAGGTTGTGCTTCAGTCCATCTACATAAGCGACTCTTCAAAAGGTAGTTGTCCCATTGCTGAGGACACCAAACCCTCGGGTATATCCTTTTCCATTTCCACCGAAGGTCACAGAGGGACCTTTCTCTTCCTTGTATTCAGTGAGCAAGTCTTTTTGTCCAGTCATATGACGAGAACATCCACTATCGATATACCAGATGCCCTTTGATCCCTGCACACATAAGGAAAATTAAGCATTGTTTGGTACCCACTTTTCAATAGGTCCTTTAGAGTTAGTGGATGTGGAAGCTTCAACAGTCTTCACAACAGATGAAGATTCAGCTTCAGTGGTGATCTTCACTTTGGTTAATTTCTTAACCTTAGTGGTATTCTTCACCTTGGTTGATTTTTCAGCTTTAGTGACCTTTTCAGCCTTGGAGGCATTCATCTTCACTTTAACTGATTTATCAGCTTTAGTGACAGTTGGACATTTGCTTGCAATATGGTCAGTAAAACCACAGTGATAGCATTTTCTATATTTGAAAATGGTTTTAGGACCAGAAGTAGAAGGTTTTGCAAGTTTAAGATGAGCAGGGCCAGGTCCAAGAATGTTTTTCTCATGAGATCTGGGAGGAATTTTCATTTCTTCAGATTTCATGGGTCTTAGATCAATCTTTAGCTTTGGAGTACAGAGATCGAAGATTTCTATCACAGAGCTAGAAGATTGATTCACTAAAGGTTTAGAAGGAACTTTCAGTTTTGCCTTCTTAGTATCCTTCTGAGGACGAAGAATGGACTTTCCTTTATCCGCAGACTTAGTATCTTTGGATTTTTCCTCAGGGATAGAATTAGAAGAAGAAGGATAAATTTGATCATACGAAGTGTCAGAGATAGGAGTGACAAACGTTCCAAACTTAAGCATGGAACTTTCTTCTTTAGGCTCATCATGTGGTGTCCAAAAGCCAAGACCAGTTTTATCACTTTCAAGAGTTTGAGCATTTATTATCTCAGAGATCTTTGTTGATGATTTGCACCATTTTTCAAAATGAGCCTTTTCTGCTTTTAGAGCAGCGATGGCTTGTTCGCGTTCAATGCTGATGATTTCATTTATAATGACTTGATCTTTCAACTTTTCTTCTAAAAGATTTAGTTCTCTGATATTTTCATGACATTTCTCTATCTCTTGAGTTAAATGAACATTTTTATTCTCAGCTTGAGTTTTGTCGTTTAGAGCATTATAAAGGTCAATCGTCAGCACATCAACAACGCGACTTCTCTCAGCATCAGGCAGAGAGGGATTTGTAGAGATAGATACCTGAGATGATATGTAGCTCATAGAAGGTTCAAATGGTTCTTCCACTTCTTCTTTAATCTCGGCCATGAGGTAAAGATTAGTGACTTCTTCTTTATCAAAACTTGATTCTTCTGATTCAGCCCAGTCATGTTCTTCAGCGATTAGACCTTTACCTTTTCGCTTATAGCTTTTCAGCTTTTGATATTTGTTCTTCAGCTTTAGGTATTTGTCATCACTGGATCTTCTTGAGGTAGAAGGTTTGAAGACCTTTTTCGACCTGCACTCACTAGCAAGGTATCCAATCTTTTCACATTTATAGCAAGTGGCAGTAGCCTTATCAACAGGCGTTGATTTTGGCTTTTCAGTAAGAGAGAGAGGCTTACTTCTTCGGAAGTTGCTCTTTCTTGCAAATCTCTTAAAAGAGTTTGTCAAGAGTGCTAAGGACTCATCAAACTCTAAAAGATCAGGGTCTGATAGATCATCAGATTCAGAATCTAACTCAGTGATGGTGAGAGTAGATCGCTGAGATGGAATTATCTCTGAAGAGACTAAAGCAACAGGAGTGCTTTTAGAGTCCTTAGAATCTCTAACAAGATTCTTTTTCAGGAGATTAGATTGCTCATAGTTGAGCAATATTCCATACATAGTGCTTAGAGAGAGAGAATTTAAGTCTTTTGTCAGCTTAAGACATATTGAATAACTGTCCCAGCTTTCAGAAAGACATTCTAAAAATTTTGTTAAGACCTCAGAATTAGAATAGGTCATACCAACAGTTCTTAGATCAATGATTAAGCAGTTAAATCGCTGATGAACGTCAGAAAGAGATTCATTCTTACCAGTGATGAAACTTTCATACTGTCTTACCAAGTTAATCTTTCGAGTCTCTTGGATTTCAGTGGTGCCCTCATATTGAACACATATGGTTTCCCACATTTCTTTAGAAGTTTTTAGATGCATGATGGAATGGAAAACTTCATCAGGCAGAGCCATTGAGATAATGGTCTTTGCTCTTGCATCTATACCTACCTTCTTTTTGTCTTCATCACTCCACTGTCTTATTTCCTTAACGACATAGCGTTCAGGGACAGCGTCAGTGGTGGCAGTAGCGGGAACTGCAGCTATAATTATTTAAGAGGTTCATAGGGTCCATTTTCTATATATTCAGGTATAGTAGGATCAGCACCTTCAAGAAATAGCATCATTCGATTTTTCCATAGAGAAAAGTTATCTCTGCTAAATCGAGGAGGTTTAGAAAGTGAACCATTATCATAGTAGTTTGTGTTTGTGTTAAGTGCCATTTAGAATAGCAAAGAAGAGAATAAAGCAAGATCTTGTTTATTAGATTAAACAGACTGCTCTGATACCACTTGTTGGTCCCGAAGGTGCTTAACAAGTTTGTAGAAAGGGGGGGGGGGGTTTGAATACAAACACAGAATTTAAAGTTTAATAAATTGTTTATTGATAAATCAAACACAATTTACAAGTCTGTTGCGGAATAAGATTATGTAAGACTTAATCTAAACAAACTTAAGAAAACACTGAGATAGTTGCACAAGAATTTCAGAGAATGGGGGATTTAGAGTATAGAAAACAAAGGTTTCTATTTGGGGTTCAAGGATTGAGCACACCCTCAGATGGAGGGGTGAACTTCCTATTTATACCCTATGCATTAAATGCATGGCAGGGCACTTTACACGTGGTGTTTACTGATTGGCTTTGAATGTCTGACTTTGGGAGACATGCTTTCGGCCGGATCATGAACAGTGTAGGTGACAGAGTTGTTGTACGAAATGTGGCAGAGGCATGTCCTATCTGACACATCGTACTGAGTTGTGCAAGGTTAGACAAAAGGAAACTTGAGGTATAAGCTAAGTGATCATTCAATCGCTGAATATCTCTTTCTGCAGAGATATCAAGAGTTCAGCGATCGCTGAAGCTTTACTCATGTTCCTTCGCGTATAAGTAGAGTTGTCTTTGCTTCACTTATATCCGCATCAGGTCACTAGTAGACTTCTCTTTGTTCAGCAGCTTCGTCTTCGATTCAGCTATGAACATCTGTTGACGCGAGACTTGTCTTCAGGGATTACGTTACTGTTTACATCAGAACTATCAGCGATAACTGAACAGACTCAGTTTGATCACTGATAGTGAAACACTAATACATATTAAATGTTTGAGAAAGACTATCAGCGATAACTGAACAGACTCAGTCTGATCGCTGATGGTGAAACACTAATACATATTAAACGTAATTTTCACTAAGTATAGAAAATGGTCATTATCAAATCACTGAGAGAGCTTGGATCAACAATGTGCACTGCACATGATGGGTATTTTAGTCATTTCATGTAATTTACGCCAGGGACCAAATACGTTATTTACCCTAAATCCTACGTCATCTTCTTCCCCATCTCGATTTCGCAGGATCAGTCATGTAATTAACTCTCTCTCTCTCTCTCTCTCTATATATATATATATATATATATATATATATATATATATATATATACCAATAAAGAGAAACTTCATCTTCTCCACCCACCTGCAACTTTTTTGAGTTGATAAATAAGGTTTCACTTTTCATATCTTCTCTTTTATTAGATAACTAAAAATAGGATTTGAATTTTTTTGAGTTGATGGGTTGATAAATATATATAACACTCTTCATCCTCTCAAACTAAACTCACAGCCATCACCACCACTCACCTGCAACTTTTACTCTATTTTTCAATCCAAAAGAGTTGCAGAAAGAGAGTGAAAGTGAGAGAGAGAGAGAGAGATATGGAACATAATATATGTATCTCCTTCCCTATTTGCATCTCCATTAGATTATCTAATTTTGTTTTTCTGCTAACAAATATTATGTATCACATATACACACACACACACACACACACATATATATATATATATATATATATATATATATATATATATATATCCACACGCATATATATATATATATATATAGAGAGAGAGAGAGATTTAATTACATGACTGGTCCTAGGAAATCGAGATGGGGAAGAAGATGAAGTAGGAGTAGGATTTAGGGTAAATAACGTATTTGGTCCTTGGGGTAAATTACATGAAATGACTAAAATACCCATCATGTGCAGTGCACATGATGGCTTTAAAGGAGCAAATATGAATGGAGTTAGTTTTAGGGACGTAACACGTTATAAAATCAATACCACGAGGATGCTCCGCGTAAATATTTCAAAGTAGGGACCCAAGGTGTTAAAACCCCTAAACCACAGGGACCAATCATGTAATTAACTCAAAAAACAATAATTAATTTATCTATTTATAGATAAAAATAATCATGGCTCTAAAAGAAAGTCTCAAAAGCAACTCTTCAAACCTTCCTTGTTTTATAAACCAAACCTCTATTCACTTTCTGGAAAAAACATAAAGGAGATTTGCAGAGAACATAAGTCTTGAAAGACTTAGGATGACGGTGGTGGGTTTTTATATCCACACACTTTCACTTTTAACCCCCAACAATAAAGGATGCAACAAAAATAACCGCATACTTCTAAGTAGATTTAATACAAGATATTACAACTATGCCACCAACTTGGGCATAATAGGAGAAATTGTCCAAATTCTCAACCAATATTCAGTGAGATATGAACTTATAATCTCTATAATTGATGTTTTAATTTAATGTTTAATTCGTATTGTAATGTTTTAATTTAGCGTTTTAATTTTTATTGTAATGTCGTACGTAATTTCGTAACATTTTAATATATTCGTATTCTAATTTATCGTTTAGTTCGTATTGTATTTTCCTAAAATTGTAATATATTAAATATTGATATTAGTTTAAAGGCTCTAAATGATACACCGACCATTCTGCCTTGAAATAACTGATTACCAAGAAAGACGCAAAACTGAGACTCATTCGGTGGGTACTTCTACTCCAAGAGTTTGTCTTAGAAATCTTAGATAAGAAGGGTTCAGAGAACATTGTAACGGACCATTAACGGACCATTTGTCACGACTAGATGGAGATGGATAATCTTCTAAAGATAAATAAGTGATCAATAACCCCATGTGAGCAATAAATTTTATTTTATTAAATAAATTTTTTTATTTTAATAATTTAAATAAAGTTTTCGGCGGATTTTTTTGCTGGAAATCCGTCGGAACTTTGCCGGACTAATTTTTTTTAATTAGACGAATAATTATTTCGGGTTAATTATTGAAAAACATTTCTGGCGGATGTATCCGCCAGAAAATTTTGATCCACACGAAAAATGTGTTTTCGAAGCCTTTTTTTTTCGCCGAAAATGCACTTTTCCGACGGATTTCTGCCAGATATTTCCACTGGAAAAAGCTGATTATTTTGTAGTGTGTTAATGGGCTTCAAAGAGCAACTAATTGAGTACACCAATTAAACTACTAGTGATTTTAGTGTCATCAACCATTTGGTGTAATTGTAAATTACTTGAGATCGTTTAAAGTGACAATACAAACATAAGTGAGTTACGAGGTGTGGAGTGTACACTTACAAATGTTGCCTCTATCACCTTAAATCGCCATAAGGCGAGGATCAAAGGGTCATGCCCCCTTACGAGGTTCTAGGGGCAACTATAACACTCGAAAATCTAGAAAGAGCGACTAACTTATAATTTTCAAATAAACATCAAATAAGGAATACTAATAGTTGATTACCTATAAGGGCAATATATAATTAACATCAAAAAATAAAAATCCCTACCTTATACAAAGTCAAGATTAGGAACAGGTGTTACTATAACTCAATAATTGTCGCAATCTCCTAGGTACGGAAGACGTCTCCAAATAACTAATTCATTATTGTGCCTCTAACTAGCACTCAACTCATCATAGTGTTTCTAGTACCGATCCACAACAAGGATCCGATTCACATGCCGACAAATAAAAAAGGTTAGGCTTAATGCCTAGTGAGTTCAAACACTTTTTATCATTTATATAATACGGTAAAACTGAAAGACTATTTATCTAAATAACAATTTATCAAATAAAATATATTTGTCATAAAAGCAACATCTTTCCAAAAACCACCATTTTCGTGATGAAAACTTTGAATGAAAACACTCATTCAAATATGAACTCATAACTCAAATACTCACCAAAACACGAATAACGTTCAATGCTAAAGCAAGTTAAACTAAACAAATATCCCTAAAACCCATCTAAGTCAAAACCAAGCCAAATATTCAACGACTCATTTGACTAATCAATAAAAGCCAATATAATCCAATAAAATGTGAATACCCAACATGTATAGAACTTATACACCAAATGGTTTAATACAATCATTATTAACTCAAAAGTTCGGCAAAACCCCAAAATGAATATTTGTTTAAATACAAACCAACAAGCTCTTCAATTTGTTTGACTAACCAAAATCGAGTCACATAAGCCTCAAAATGCAATCAAACAATTTATCAAGTCTCATGAGTCATGAGCCAAAATACTACAAATCCAACAAAACCCAATCATACGCATTTATAAAATCAAATACCAAAAGTGTATTAACATCAAATAATTCCAAAAGAGGTATAAATCATCAAAAACTATACATTTTATGATTTATTATCAATATGTCCCAAAAACTCCAAATATATGTATTTATCAAGATTTTATCAAACCAAACATGCAAAAGATGCAATTTCATCAATTAACCAACAACATTTGACAAATTTTAGTAAAACACTTTTTAAGACTAAAAAAACATTTTTGGTATGTACAAAGTTTTCAGAAATCAACTTGAACTCACATTGCTATATTAGGTTAAACCTAGGTATTTACCCTAGATTTGAGATCTTCCCAAATCTTAATACCAAGAACACTTTTCTTACTCCCAAGACTCTTGTAAAACACCACAAAGAGGGTAAATAGATTGAAGATACAAAATACCAAACATACTGTAACAACCATAAGCCTAAATCAAACATGAGGTTTAAACCGACTAACATCCCGTGATTAAATGTTTACAATCGAAAATTATCTCACGAGTTGCAGCGGAAAATAAAACATATTGCTAAGATTATCTACTGAAATAAGAACGATTTCTAAGGCAATTATCTAAATAAGTCGATAACGCCCACACTCTTCATGTCCATCCAGTCATACTTTTCCTTTTCCTTGGTAGAGCTCTCTACATGTTGCTTTCCTGAAAAGGTTTTCAGTTTTATAAAAAGTGAGGGTTAGACCAAAGGTCTAGTGAGTTCCCTCAAAAATGATAATCCACACATGTAAATCCACCATTTGAAAGAATCATAATAAGACGATAAGAGATTCATACTTAAATAAATAATGCACACATTCATTCTCACGTGGATGACATACACTTATAGTCACGCCCATCTGTGACCAAGCATTGGGGCTACATATTGTGAACGACATGAAACAGATTCAAGCGTTCCATTTGGGACACACTTTCCATATGAAAATCCATCACACATTCCCACCCTCACATAAACATATACATTAAAATGGTCTTCTACTTAAATATATCAATTATCAATATGAAATGAGCATACTAATTAAAAGAGCATGCATAAATAGGCATTCATTTACTCAAAAAGGTCATAGGAAACTCACATGAAGTCCAAGCCTAGACTCACACTCTTAGGCTAGAATTTCACGAAGCGAACACCTGATTTGTGATGAGAATATGACACATTAACTCTAAAAAGAACCTTCAATTGTTACTCTAATACACTCCTTAGACAAAGGCCACATTACAACTCCAATTTTCACACTTCGAATTCAAACAGGCCTGACAACATAGTAGGTCACGCGACTTCGCACGTGGCATAAGTCGACGTGCTACTCGCGGGAAACATTGTTTTCTCGCACAAATCCCTGCTCGAATTCTGCAATTCCAAAATCAACTCCAAACATATTTCTACTAAAAAGGCTTGTCTAAAAGCATTGAGATATACCTAAGCCTACTTAATCATAAACCAACCATCCAAATCCATATATTCCATACCAATTGAATCGATCAACCAAAATATATGGGTTTGGATCAAAAAATATCCCAAAACAACAAGAGATGTTGACATGGGTTCCAAAGGAAACTAATCATTCAAGGGCTTGCACCCACTAAGATCGTTTCCTAACCATAAATCATCAAATACCACAAGAAATCCAAGACTTTAAGTTAAACCCAACATTAAGAATCAACCAAGGAAGGAATATCATGAAGAAAAGAGGTTATTACCATAGAGGAAATCTGAGCATCAGTGTAGTTGCAAAAATTGATGCTGATATTCATTGGGGATGGCCAAGAGCAGAGTGCTCAAGGCCTTCATCTCTGTCTGTCTGATCTTCCTCTCACCATCTGTCTTTGGTGGAGGTCTTTTCCCATCTACTCCTATCCTTCCAGCTTCAGAAGGACCATTCTCAATGATATCCCACATTGAGTAGTCAGTAAGAAGAATATATTGTCTGATTCTGATCTTCCACATGTCAAACTCACTGGGTTTGAGCATTGGAACCTTAGAGACCAAAGTACTGCTTGATTCTGTAAGATTTTCCATGATGAATAGATGTTTCTGAGAGAGTTTGGCTCTGATACCACTTGTCAGGATCGAATTCTCAACAAGAAATAATTCTCAGAAACAATATCAAAGAAGTTTGCGGAATAACACTTTGATATTCAATGAAACAGTAAATCAACACAGTAAATATAAAGAACAAACTGTAAACTTGTATTGAATGCTTTGAAGTTACAAGATTACACACTCAACCTCAATATTGATGAACAGGCTCACCAATACGAATTCTACTTCTCTAGAATTATGATCTATGCCTTGAGGTTGATTTTCTCTCTAGAACTAAAACTTAGAATCAATGAATTAATCTCACACTTTCACTATCTTAACTATACAATATATATACTGAAGATAAAAGCTAATTACAATTAATAAAATATCTTCAGAATATCTTCCATCATTATCTCTAAGCCTTCCATGAATATCTTTATTCTTTCCAGCTGTAATCCTTTTCATTCGGATCTTCAAGTCATAAGCAACACTAACTATGCTCAGCAGCATTAATTTCTTCTAGCAGCATTAACTACCAAGCAGCACTAACCACTAGCAGTACTAACTAGCTAAGCAGTACTAACTTTGTTCAAGCACCACTAACTTTGACTAGCAGTATTAATTCTACTAGCAGTAGTAACACTCAGCAGTATTAACCTTTAAGTCTTCTAGCAGTAGTAACTTTGAACCAGCAGCATTAACCATACTTGATGAATTCTTCAGTTCCCAACAATCTCCCCCTAACTTGACTTTTAGGAAGAGAAGTCAAGTTCTTCAAATTTTCTTCAAGATGCTCCCAAAACTCTATCATGGCCTAAATTCTAGTGTTTGCATCCAATCCCAAACTCTGATTAATTGTTCTTTGAATCAAGTATTTAGCCATTTCTGAATCTGGAACACATCTTAACTTTTTCTTCAGCATGGCATGAAGCTTCAATCTGCTATGATTGTACACTCTATCCACTAGGAAGTATTCAGTGTGATTTAAATCCAAAGTCACTGTATATACTCCACTAATTTCATATAGAGTCCAACTGTTGACTGACTTGAATACATTCTTGATCACATGATCTACTTCTTCAGGTTTGAACATCATACACAGATACTCCATTACCAGTTTTGTAATTGAAATCCCTGGAGCCTTCAGTATATCTGCATACAACTTCATTCCTATCTCAAACATCTCTTCAAGATCTGACCTAGAGCATGTTCTTACAATCTTTGCCCAAGTATTGAACACCTCATACTTTTCATCCTTCCTTTTTAGCCTTATGTATTCCTTTCCATCCACTGTCAATGTATCCCAGAGAATGACCTCAGGAGGCTTAACTCCTACAGGTTCTGCTGAAATTGGTTCAGGCACTTTGTCCATCACTACCATATACAAATTTACATCATCTGTGTTTGATTGCTCTTTCTGTTTAGATGACTCAGGTGCCCCTTCTTCTTCAGCAACTTTCTCATCCTCTCCTTCATATACTCTAGGCTTCTTAGTTGACTTTCTCCTTGCCATCATCTTGGTTCTCTTTAAAGTCTTTAGACTTTCACCCAGAGTAGCTTCTTTCTTTGATGGTGTTTCCTGCTCATCTGGAAAGGGCTTTTGTATCAGAAGATCATTACTTTCTTTCATCCTCTTCTCCATCTCCACCCTTGCAGTTTCATTCCCCTGCAGCTTTAACATCTCTGAATCATACAGCTCTTTAATCTTCTCAAAAGACATTTTGGAGAACATCTCCCTTTTGACTCCTACAGCACCTTTGAGAAATATAATCATATTCTTTCTCTCTTGGGTACCTAGGAATGTCTTTGAGGGTTTTCTCTTCTTTGTAGCTGCTTTTACTACCATTGATTTCTTCATAGTTGTAGCTTTCTTCTGTGCAATTTCAGTTGCCAGACTCAGTTGATAAGCTTCATTCAGTTCAGCAGCTAGAGCTTTTGCCATCTCCCTGTCCTTTTCCATCTGAACTCTTTCTTCCTCTTCAATGTCATCTTGCATCTTTCTAGCTAAGGCTTCATCTGATTCAACCAACCTTTGCTTTTTGATTGGTTGATCGGATTCCACCATTTTTGCTTTTCTTTTGTCTTTGTTCATTGCCTTCTTGCTATTATCTTTCTTGATCACTTCACCTTGATCTTTGATGATTACTCCTTTGGTCTTTGAAGTAACCTTGGAAGTATCATTTTTGGCTTTAAGTAAGGTTTCTGCAATCTCAAGATCTGTTAATACTTCTTTCACTGTTTCTACTGCTTTATTTATGTCAGCAGTAGTAACCGTTTCTGCTGCTTCTTGTGTTTCTATTGGCACTAAATCTCTTTCTGTTTCTGCTTCCTGCTCCCCCTCAACATCAAATTTCTCTCCATCAAGCTCCCCCTCTCTTGTGGCTTCTTCCATGTTGATCTCCCCCTTTTTGGGAGCATCATTCTCAGTTTTCCTTCTCCTTAGTTGGAATTGCTTTCTCTTCTTCCTCTGTACCAAACAGATCACCAACTTCTTCAGCTTAGCAATCTGTACTTGTTGTGACAGAATGATCAGCTTCATTTCTTCAATTTCTTTGCCTTGTTTGAGAACATCTTGATTGATGTTCCCCATTGTTTCCATCAATTCATAGTAAGTATATCTGTCCTCACCCTCTCCAGAAGTGTTACCCTCTTTTGAAGGATCATTGGATCTTTTTGTAGTGAAGGTCTTCTGCCTAGCAGAAGCACTATCCACCCCCTTGGTTTCTTGGCACCAGGGACCTTTGAATGATTGCTCATTCAAAGTTCCCATGGGTGAGGTCGTATTTATGGTACCACTGTCCTTCTCTGTGCTAGCAGAAGTTGTGGCAGCCTCAGTACCTATATGCTCTACCTCCTCCTTAGAGAGCACCTCCTTTGGGTTGGGAGACACCCTTGTGGATTCCCTTTGGATATTCTCTACTGGTGAGTGCACCAATAGAGGGCTTAAAGGCTGAGTGGGTGATGGTACAAGAAGGGAAGGAGCCTTCTTTACCTGTTTTCTGTGATAAGTTTGGGTGATTGGTGACGTTGGTTTGTCAAGAAGAGACTGAGGAATTGATTTAGAGTGGGAAGGTTGGGATTGGCTAGTAGTGGGTTGGTCTAATGGGGGCCTTGGCCCTGCTACCATACCCCAACAGGTACATATACCCCAACAGGTTGAGGTATATCCGTCAATTCATGAGTAATAACTTCTTGGACAAAACTGGGGTACATAAAGAACTCTTTTTGTTTCCCATGTTTGAGACAAGATCACTGAAAATCATTTTAGAAAAGTTATACTTTCTGGCAGTGGCCAAGCACACCAAAGCACAAGCAATGGTGCTGCTGAACTCACTCCATCCAGTAGTCTTTTTGGAGATACAGTGCATAAGAGTATGGACAAAGAAACGCCATTGGGGTGAAAATTTGGCTTTTGAGAATTTGAATACACCCAATGAGCCTCCATACCCCATTCTTGTAAGATTGGAGAACAGTTCATCGTTTGGGATAGAAGTTATACCAGAGGCATCGTCTAGACGTAGACTGATGCGAATAACCTCTTCAGTAACTGTTAGTGATTGTTCACAGATTCTTGTCTTGATCATGTGCACACCATTCTCAGCAACAATGGTGGCATTAGCCCAGAACTGTCTTTGATGCTCGATATAGATTGTAGGAGATACAGTAAGAGCATGAGCAATATGGCTTGACTTGAAGAAATCCACAATCTGATGAAATCCTGTAGCTTGCTTTGGCTTTTGTAGCATCGCGATCTCATTGTGCTCGTCGATGAATGCCATGGATGCCATTGATCTTAGTGAACAACGTGCCTGAAAGCTTCGAACTTGAGAGAGAAAGGGTTTAGAGCGCAAGTGAATAGTATGCAGAGAGTCGTTATAAGCTTTTAGGCGGGCAAAGAGTATTTATAGTATTCGGAACATAAGCAGTATTAACCTAGAGCAGTATTAACTGAAAGCAGTATTAACTGAAAGCAGTATTAACTACTAGCAGTATTAACTGAAAGCAGTATTAACTACTAGCAGTATTAACTACTAGCAGTATTAACTGAAAGCAGTATTAACTACTAGCAGTATTAACTACTAGCAGTATTAACTACTAGCAGTATTAACTACTAGCAGTATTAACTGAAAGTAGTATTAACTACTAGCAGTATTAACTACTAGCAGTATTAACTACTAGCAGTATTAACTGAAATACTCCTTTAAACTTGCAAAACCCTGAGTACTGCTATGCATATCCTGAAAAAGAAGATTAGTAACACCAAGAATAAACAATATACAGGTATAGAGTTAATTTTTGAGAAGGGGCTTATTCAGAGTTGATCATTCCCACACTTGTTACCAAGAAGGTGAATCTACCCACATCAAAAGCTTTAGTGAATAGATCAGCAAACTGATTATCAGTGTGAACTTTTACAACTTGAATAAGTTTCTTTTCATTAAAGTCTCTTATGAAGTG
Source organism: Arctium minus (assembly GCA_954870635.1). Taxonomy (NCBI): domain Eukaryota; kingdom Viridiplantae; phylum Streptophyta; class Magnoliopsida; order Asterales; family Asteraceae; genus Arctium; species Arctium minus. Next base: position 12,169,145 of record OX941094.1, on the reverse strand, counting down.
ATACCTGATCTCAATGTGCTTTGTCTTAGAGTGCTTGACAGGATTATTCACAATGCTGATAGCACTGCTATTATCAATAAAAATGGGAGTGTGTAGAAAGGTTACCCCATAGTCCAACATTTGATTCTGAATCCATAAGACTTGAGAACAACAACTTGTAGCTGCTATGTACTCTGCCTCTGTTGTAGATGTGGACACTGTGGTTTGTTTGTAATGGACCTTGTTATCCTTTCCTTTTGTTTTCTCTATCTCCTTGGACTTGACCCAGATTATCCCACATCCCTCATTGGTGATAATATTGTTTTCTAATGGTATCTTTTTACTCACATCATTATCCCTATACTCACTGGCTTCTTTCTCAGTTAAATTCTTAATTACTACTTCATCTAAAGGATCTATCTTAAATGCTTTCTCAGATAAGTCATTTTTCTCCTTGGTTTCTAACAAGTCTGAAGTAGGAGAGATATAATTGTTGTTGTAAGGAGGAGGTGTATTGTTGTATCCAATACCAGGCTTCATCTTGTCATGAATCTGAGCCTTTAGAAGAGAATCCATTGCTTTTGAAGCATATGAAAACTTTTCTATGTCAAGTTTAACTTTAGACAGTTCCTTTTTCAGCCTATCACTCTCTTCTAAGGATTTAGACAGTTTGATCTCTAACTCATTCTTTTCCCACTTCCAATAGTTTGTGTCATAAGAGTGTTGAAGTTCATTAGCTTGAAAGCCTTTGATTTGCTCTTCAAATCTCTCTACTATCAACACATACTCTCTTCTGTCCTTTTCTAATCTTTTGAGGTCATCACACATACTTTGATTGTGATCCCTGTATCGTGTGACAGTGTCAATGCAAGATTTAGTACAAAGATTAGAAATTACCTCAGAGGGAAGATCAGACACTTCTGCCATAAGAGCTTGATTCTGAATGGCTTCCTCAGCTTGATCACTCCAGTCAAATCCCATTCCTTGTTGAGAAACAAGGGCTTGAGCAGGATTCTTGTTTTGATTGTAGCCTTCATTCTGAGCTTGTTGGTGGTTGTTGTTTGGAACAGCACTCCTGCATTCTCTAGCAAAGTGTCCTTTCATGTGACACTTATAACATTCCACCTTGGTCTTGTCAAAACCTGCTCCATCTTCTCTTATTTGAGAGAAGTTATTCCTTCCTGTTCTTTTAATGAACTTCTTCACACCAGCTCCATCTTCTCTTATTTGAGAGAAGTTATTCCTTCCTGTTCTTTTAATGAACTTCTTCACCCTCATTGATAACATGGCCATCTGCCATTTAATATCCATCTCCTCCAGGTCATCAGGGTGAATTTGATCCAGATCATCATTAATCAAAGAATTGCTGCTATGACTGGACAAAAAGGCTTCAAAGATAGTTTCAGTGCCTTTTTCTGAACTTACTCCACTGGCAGTACTAACTGCTTCAGGGTTGGCAGTAGTATCAGTGGATGCTGAGAGAAGTGCAACATTGTGGATATAACCAGAGGGCTTCTTCTTGGTTTCTACCTCAGTTTCAAAAACTCTTAGATCATCAAGTTCTTTCTCTTCCAGATTGTCACTCTGTCTATATGAGACAGTGTACATAGTCCATTCATCCCCAAGAGATCTGAGGAACTTTCTGTTGATATCATCTTGTTCCATCTTTACTCCTACAGTAGCCAGTTCACCTATGAGTTTGTTGAACCTATCAAAAGTTTGAGTCATAGACTCATTCTTTGAGGAAGTGAAGTTCTCATACTGCTGCTTTAGAACATCTCTTTGATTTCTTTTGATGCTTTTAGTTCCAGCAAATCTTTTCTCTAGAGCATTCCAGAGAATCTGAGCATCAGTGCAGTTGCAAAATTGATGCTGATATTCATTGGGGATGGCCAAGAGCAGAGTGCTCAAGGCCTTCATCTCTGTCTGTCTGATCTTCCTCTCACCATCTGTCTTTGGTGGAGGTCTTTTCCCATGTACTCCTATCCTTCCAGCTTCAGAAGGACCATTCTCAATGATATCCCACATTGAGTAGTCAATAAGAAGAATATATTGTCTGATTCTGATCTTCCACATGTCAAACTCACTGGGTTTGAGCATTGGAACCTTAGAGACCAAAGTACTGCTTGATTCTGTAAGATTTTCCATGATGAATAGATGTTTCTGAGAGAGTTTGGCTCTGATACCACTTGTCAGTATCGAATTCTCAACAAGAAATAATTCTCAGAAACAATATCAAAGAAGTTTGCGGAATAACACTTTGATATTCAATGAAACAGTAAATCAACACAGTAAATATAAAGAACAAACTGTAAACTTGTATTGAATGCTTTGAAGTTACAAGATTACACACTCAACCTCAATATTGATGAACAGGCTCACCAATACGAATTCTACTTCTCTAGAATTAGGATCTATGCCTTGAGGTTGATTTTCTCTCTAGAACTAAAACTTAGAATCAATGAATTAATCTCACACTTTCACTATCTTAACTATACAATATATATACTGAAGATAAAAGCTATTTACAATTAATAAAATATCTTCAGAATATCTTCCATCATTATCTCTAAGCCTTCCATGAATATCTTTATTCTTTCCAGCTGTAATCCTTTTCATTCGGATCTTCAAGTCATAAGCAGCACTAACTATGCTCAGCAGCATTAATTTCTTCTAGCAGCATTAACTACCAAGCAGCACTAACCACTAGCAGTACTAACTAGCTAAGCAGTACTAACTTTGTTCAAGCAGCACTAACTTTGACTAGCAGTATTAATTCTACTAGCACTAGTAACACTCAGCAGTATTAACCTTTAAGTCTTCTAGCAGTAGTAACTTTGAACCAGCAGCATTAACCATACTTGATGAATTCTTCAGTTCCCAACAGTTTCCCCTCTTCTTCCCCTTCTTTCTTCACGATTGCACACACACATACACACAATTACAAGTTCTAGCCGACTCCCAAATGAAAAGGATTAGGTCTCTACCCTATTTAGGCTATTATTTATACTTAAGTCCTTGAAAATAAGATCACACTTCCATATCACCCTTCATCTTCATTTAAATGCTCAAAAAATTAACTTGGGTTATTACACCTAGGTGATAACACCAATTTTTGGTGTTATTTTCATATGACTTTCCAAGTAATTTTGCTTATTTCCATGTGAATAAAGCCGAATTTTTATGGTTTAAGCAAGTTTTTTAGGATTTATGTGATGTTATGAAAAAGCCAAGAACGTGTACGAGAAGTAAGGGTTTCCAAGCAAAAGTCGATCACGAAAGTTCTCAAGATTCAAATGTGAAAAATGGCCATTTGATCAAGTGGGTTAAGTTTTAAAGAAAAATTATTTTTCCCCAAAATAGTGGTGGATGCGACTTTGATGCTAGTTACTGAAGCTGAAGTCACTTGGCCAACTCACCCGAAAGTTGATATCAGGGCTAGTTGCAAGTTAGTTGACTTAACTACAACTAACTTCAAACTAGCTTGAAGGTGCTGGACGTTTTTAAAGCATTTTCACCAAGGGTTTTGAAATATATCTCATTCTATCTTGGACACGTCTACAAGGGACGATTTGGGAGCGACTTTTTTCATCAAGGAAACATCAAATTAAAGTAAGGAGACGATTTGGGAAGCAATTTCTACACCGAATTCTTGCTGATCTTCGTGGGTATTACACAATTATTGGAGTTTACAGTACTAGATTTTTCGAGAGAACTTTTTCATAGATTTATGAATTCTTCTATTGCTTTGTTTGCTATTACCCCCAACATAACTAATCTTTAGATGTTGGGGGTTGGTTTGACTTTGGTTTAAGCTTATGGACATGTAACTTGGGATTTTTATCAGTTTTTTCTAATTAATGAAACATATGATTTGGGTTTTAAATGCTTTTGTGAATCTGATCAACTTTCATTTGACTTGTTCGTTATAAATTCAATTTGAGAGATATAATTGTTAACAAATACTAGAATTATATGCCTAAGGTGAGAAGTTGGATAGAGATATACCGAGTAAACCTTAGTATCACTATAATCTGGAGTTTAGAGTGTTTTGAGCCCATGTGTTGAGATAACGAGAGATCAAGCTTGTGTTCTCAAAATAAAATTCGTTGTTGCTTAAGAAAGAACAACGATGATTTTAGAGATTGGATATTCATTAAAGGGATTAACTGGTAGTTGTTTTGAGAACATTGTTCATTAGTGGAAAACCATTGAAATTCCAACCGTCAACTATTTTCTTCAGAAAAAATTTCTAAATCGTTTATTATTCCGTTCTTATTTTATTTAATTTAGAAGTTAATAATTTAATCCCAAAAATTCACCTTTTGAACCGTCCAGTTAATAGTGAATATTTTAATTATGATACTCAGTTGCTAGTTCCATTGGTTCGATACTCGTACTTCCAAGTACATATTACTTGATTCGACCCATACAATTGTGGTTAGATTAAGGAGGGTGTAAACCTGCCTATCAAGTTTTTGGCGTCATTGCCAGTGCACTAGTTTACACTGATAGTGCTACTAGCTATAAGCATTATTACACTGGATAATTTTTTTTTTTTAGTTATTTTTACTGTTCAATTTATGGGTTACTAATTTCTCTATTATGATTTTACAGGTATCAATTGGTTTATGCTAAAAGGGAATCGAGGGAAAAGTCTAGAGCCTATAGACCCGAAAATTGAATGAACCGTGAGCCAACTGAGAAAAGCAACAAAAGTCAGAAAATGAATACAAATGGGTGATAAAAGAGCAAGAAATGAGGAGATACCACCACCACCACCCTTCCGAGGAGAGTGCCGATGAAATCATTTGCCAATCCTAATGTGGCGATCATCAACAAAGACTTTCAACCCCTGCAGTAGGAGAAAAAAACTTCGAAATAAGGCATTACACAATTCACCTCTTACAGCAAAAGGGAGTACTGACGGAGGACCCTCATGGAAAGCTTCAGTCTTTTGAAAAGATCTGCAACACTTTCAAGATCAACGGAGTGTCGGAAGATGCAATTAAGTTGGGATTGTTCAACTTCTCACTGAAAGGAAGGGTTCAGATATGGGAGGAGAGCCTACCTACTGGTCAGATTACTACTTAGGCAGATATGACTACAACTTTCCTTTAGAAATTCTTCCTACCAGGTAGAACGACTTAACTAATGGCTGAAATTACCTATTTTGCTTAGTTGAATCAAGGGACACTCCATGAGGCATGGGAAAGGTATAAAGACATGTTGAAAAAGTGTCCACATCATGGGTTACATGGTTGGGTGATCATCCAGACCTTCTTTGGTGGGTTTCACCCGCAGTACAAGAATGATGTAACGGCTACAGTGGGTGGTGCCTTAATGAACAAGACTTATGAAGAGGTAGTTGAGTTGATCGATAATTTTGCCGAATATAGCTATGCTACTCCACGGTCTTCTATCAGACGAGTAGCCAATGTTCAAGAATCTGAAGAGCTAAAGGTAATAAAAGCTTAACTGGCCGCCATTACTAATCAGCTGAAAGGAGCTTCCATCCAACCTCCACATCTTATTAATAGAGACATTCATGATTTGTTCCCAACTTCTTACGAACATGAACAGGTTCAGTTCTTACAAAACCGGAACAATTTCCCTCGAAATGATCCATTCTCAGATACTTACATTTTGGGATGGAAGAGACATCCCAACTTCTCATGGAATCAACAACAAAATCAACCAAAGGAAACTATCGGACAACAACAACAGTATGGTAACAATTCTTATTTTTCATCTTCTTCTCAATCTAATAATGTTTATTGTCCACCAGGTTACCATCAAAGAAAATTTGAAGAAGGAAAATCTGGAGAGAAGAAGCCGTGATTAGAAGATGTCTTTATGAAGTTCATGTCAAATATGGACAACACTGTTGAGGGGATCACATCATCTGTAAGCACCTTGACAACTACTGTAGGCATTGTGAAAGCAACAAGTGACTAGAATACCGCTTCCATCCAAATCTTGGAAAGACAAGTGGGACAAATAGCTGAAGCTCTACAGCCCCGGACTCAGGGTCAATTCCCTAGTCAGACTAAAAGAAAACCAAGAGAAAGTTGTAAGGCCATCCACCTGAGGAGCAGAAAATATCTAATCAGAGATCCCATATGAGAGCCATTAACTGATGAGACTGAACCTAAGGTATATGAAGTTGATCCCATTGAAGTGGAAGAGATTGAAGTGGATGAGAAAAATAGATGGAAATGCCAAAGAATAGAGAGAAAAAAAGAGAGCAATAAAGTACACAAGTGAAGTCAATAGTCAAGACTACTGTACAGAGAGTATAAAATCCTAAGAGGCTTAAAGAATATAAGAATGATGTTAGTTTTTCTAAATTTCTTGAAGTTTTTAAGAAACTACATATTAATATTCCTTTTCCAGATGCTTTGGTACAAATGCCCTCATACATTAATTTTTTGAAAGATATCCTTTCTAATAAGAGGAAGATTGAGGAGCATACGACTTTTGTACTTACGGAGGAGTGCAATGCTATAATCCAGAACAAGCTTCCCCTGAAACATAAGGATCTAGAGAGTTTTACAACCGCTGTTGATATTGGAAACTCTGAATTTAGTAAGGCATTATGTTCTTTTGGTGCGAATATTAATTTAATGCCTCTGTCTATTTTTAGGAAGCATAGACTTGGAGAAGTGCAGCCCACTAATGTGACCCCTGCAGCTTGTTGACAGATCGATCAAGTACCCTTATGGGGTAATTGAAGATGTACTGACCAAGGTAGATAAGTTCTACTTTCTAGTATACTTCGTGGTCCTAGACATAGATCGATGAAGATAAATAGAGACCATTAATTCTTGACCGACCTTTCCTAGCCACAGGAGCACTTATAGATGTGAAGGGAGGCAAACTTACACTCAGAGTTGGATAAGATGAGGAAATCTTTAATGTCTTCTGGGAAGCTAAACACATACTGGAATCAGATGAGTGTTACCGAGTAGATGTGATGGACTCCTTGATTAGAGAGACCTGTGACCTGCAAGTGTCCGATGACCAACTGAAGAATGCATTAACTAGCACCGATACTGATCTAGAGCGCGAAAGTGTGATGCAATTAAATGCATTACCAAACTAGAAGGGGTATCGCAGGCTAGTGGTTGAGGATTTGGGGACACCTATTCCAAAGTCTCAACCATCATCAAAGACACCACCACAACTTGAGCCCAACCATTGCCATCACATCTAGAGTACGCGTACTAGGAAGACAAGGAAATATTGCTAATCATCATCTCAACCCACTTGTGTTCTGAAAAGAAAAATAAACTCCTTAGGGTTCTCAAGGAGCATCAAACTGCAATTTGATGGACAATAGCTGATCTAAAAGGTTTGAGTCCAACCTTTTGTAAGCACCGAATTAATCTTGAAGAAGGGCATCGACCAGTATTTCAGCACCAATACCGACTTAATCCGAACATGAAAAAAGTGGTCCGTAAGGAAATTTTAAAACTCCTTGATGCTGGGATTATCTATCCAGTTCCTGATAGCTCATGGGTGAGCCCAATTCAGGTAGTACTGAAAAAGGGTGGTATCACTGTGGTCCAGAACAACAATAACGAACTCATTCCTTCTCAGACAGTTACGGGGTGCAGACTGTGCATTGACTATTGGAAGTTGAATGACGCCACTCGGAAGGACCACTTTCCACTTCCATTCATTGATCAGATGTTAGAGCGACTAATGGGATATGATTATTATTGTTTGCTCGATGGATATTAAGGGTATAATCAAATACCAATAGCCCTTGAAGATCAAGACAGGACGACATTTACATGCCCGTATTGTACTTTTGCTTACCAAATGATGCATTTTGGGTTATGCAATACCCCATCAACCTTCCAGAGGTGTATGATGGATATATTCTCAGACATGGTGGAGCGGACTATAGAGATTTTTATGGATGACTTTTCAGTGTTTGGACCTTCATTGGACAGATGCTTAGCACAATTGGAAGCTGTCCTACAGAGATGTAAAGAGACAAGTATGGTATTGAAATAGGATAAGTCTCACTTCATGGTGACAGATGGAATATTGTTTGGTCACAAAGTATCAAAAGTTGGAATTGAAGTGGACAAGCCAAATGTGGTGGTGATTAAGAATTTACCATATCCGAATTCCTTTAAGGGAGTCCAGAGCTTCTTGGGACACATCGGGTTCTACCGGTGATTCATAAAAGATTTCTGAAAAATTACTAAACCTTTGTGCTATTTACTTCTTAAGATGCAAAATTCAAATTTAATAATGAACGCACTCTTTCTTTTCACATGTTGAAGAAAGAACTGATTTCAGCACCAATTCTCATGCCACCTGATTGGAATCTCCCGTTTATTCTCATGTGTGACACAAGTGACACTGCATTTGGAGCGGTGTTGGGTTAAAGGAAAGAAAAGAGGATGCACATGATATATTAAGCCAACAAGACATTGGACGAAGCCCAAGTCAACTATGCAACCACCAAAAAGGAGTTACTTGCTATTGTCAATGCATGCGAGAAGTTTCGATCCTATCTAGTTGGTGCCAAGGTAGTTGTGTACACCGACCATTCTGCCTTGAAAAATCTGATTACCAAGAAAGACGCAAAACTGAGACTCATTTGGTGGGTACTTCTACTCCAAGAGTTTGACCTAGAAATCTTAGATAAGAAGGGTTCAGAGAACATTGTAGCGGACCATTTGTCATGACTAGATGGGGATGGATAATCTTCTAAAGATAAATAAGTGATCAATAACCCCATGTGAGCAATTATATAGAGTCAATCACTCGAAGTCGTTGTACACAGTCCTGATGAACTTTTTGGCTGAAGCGGTAATTCCTCATAGTATGAACTCGCAACAGAAGGAAAAGTTCTTGGCTGAAGCACAAAGATATTGTTAGGATGAACCATATCTGTACAAACATTATGCTGATGGGATGATCAGAAGATGTATTCTGGAGGAAGAAAAAGCGGCCATCTTAAATCGTTATCTTACTCTAGAGTGTGGCAGTCACTTCAGTGTGGATAGGACAGTGGTGAAGGTTCTATAGTCCGACTTCTTTTGACCATACATGTTCAAGGAAGCTAGAGAAATTATCTCCACGTGTGACAGTTGTTAGACGGTCGGTAACATCACAAAGAGAGACAAGATGCCCATGAAGATATTTTTGGAAGTAGAGCTTTTTGACGCATAGGGTATCTACTTCATGGGACCGTTCCTGAACTCATACCGCAATGAGTACATACTAGTAGCGGTGGATTACGTGTCTAAGTGGGTGGAAGCGATAGGGACTCCTACATACGATTCCAAGGTAGTAATTAACTTTTTTTTATGGAAGAATATCTTTTCGAGGTTTGGAGTCCCAAGATAACTAATAAGTGATGGGGGTAGCCATTTCTATAACTGCTATGTAGACACGGTTCGGAAAAAGGTATTCGGTGAAGCATAAACTCACCACACCATACCACCCACAGGCCAATGACCTAGCTAAGATCTCCAATTGGGAACTAAAGCAGATTCTAGAGAAGATCGTGAATGCATCAATAAAAGAGTGGTCATCTAATATGGATGACATATTGTGGGCGTAACGAACAACGTTGAAGTCTTCTCTGGGTACTACTCCCTACCGTCTAGTATATAGCAAATCGTGCCACTTGCCGGTTGAGCTTTAGCACAAGGCATATTGGTGATCAAGCACTTGAATATGAATCTTAATGCAGCTGGGCAACATAGATTCCTCCAATTGAATGAATTGGAGGAGATCAGACAAGATGCATATGAAAATGCGACCATTTATAAAGAACGAACCAAGCGATTTCCCAATAAAAGACTTCGCCTAAAAGGTAATTCTTCCGGACATACGAGTGTTATTATTTAACTATCGAAGTTGAAGTCCAAATGGCCGGGCCCGTTCACGGTCACGAAAGTATTCCCATATAGTACAATCGAGCTATAAGGCAAATATGGAACAACATTCAAGGTTAACGGTTAACGAGTAAAGCCATATTATGAAGGAGAAGCGGTGGTAGCGGACACCACGTTTCTACTAGAACCAGTGGAGTAATCGTCGCGAACGGTCATGCCACGTCCCTAACTAAGGTGTTAGGTGCGAGGCAACCCACCTGGTATATTCTTCGTTGTTTTCTTTATTTTTATTTTCTTATTTTTACTTTAGTTCTTTTCCTATCTTCATGGAATTTGATTGTATTTTTTTTTTATCTCTCATAGTCTTGAAAGGTTCCTGTGCGAAGGGTAAGATTTGGATATATTTTTCGATGATCTAAAAAGTTTTGAGTTAGTAGGGTTAACCAAAAGTTACTTCAAATTCCTTGTGAACACTTTCAAAATTGGAGAATAAGGTAAGTTGAGTGAGTTTCAAGTAAGTTTAGAAAGACCAAACCCTCACCAAACTTACTTTGGGCACTGTGCAGGTTCAGGTGACCTTGAAATGGGTTACTCCCCTCTCAAACTCACACTAAACCCCCATCCGACACTACCTTCTCATGCACAGGACACAGGACGGGCGACTTTAGCGCTAGATGGAACCATCAGAACTAGCACCAAACCCACATTGGGAACTGCCTTTACGGGCCGATTCACCCCTGTGGGTGACTTGCTCTATAGTTACTTATGTGCAAAACTCATGCCTAAGTTGCGGTCGACACTACCACAACACGCGAAAGAGGGGACTCGGGTGGGTTTGTAGTTAGTTGCCACATCGCCCAACTCACAATAAACTCACGATGGGCCATATGAGCTCGAGCGACCAAGTTGTGCACTCCCCCAAATCACTTCACTCTCATGTCCACTACTGTCCAACATCGCACACAAACAACCCCAAGGCGACTTCACCGTGGGTTTCCACTTCCCTCAATCCACTTTGACCACAACCCGACACTTCCTGCTCACGAACCCAAATTCACTTTAGAGAGACTTTGGAGTGAGTTGGGTCAGCCCTAAACTCACATCCAACTAATTTCCGCATCTATTTCTTGCGGCTAACCCAAGCCCCGAGCGTGATAAACATTAATTTTATATATTTTTATGCCAAATGACCCTCAAATTAGAGTGAATTGGACGCTTAAAGTACCCCTATTAGTTTGAGTTTAGTATTTAGTATTTAGTATTTAATTGTTTGCATAAAATTGAAATGGAAAAAAAGTAAAAATAAATATTTAGTATGGTATTATTTGGTCTAAAAGAAAAAATAATAATAACTATAATAATTATGTTGTACGTGGGCTGTAAATAGAAAAGAAAAAAATGAGAAACCCAATTAAAATTGTTTTTGTTTGGATTCATGCAGGACCCCAATCATAGCCTATGAACCGAAACCCAATTCTAGAAAAAAAAAAAAAGAAGAAGCAGTCTAATTCGGGGTCTGTTGTCGTCGCTTCCCACTCCAATAGCGGACGTATCTTTCGCGTGACTTTCTCTAGCAGCAACCCACAATAAAGTGGCGTTAGCCACTGCCTTCCGTCGAATCCATTCCAATTTCGGGTGAGTTTTACGTTGGTTTAACCCACACCCAAGTCACGAGATGCCAATAGAACGTGTGTTCTTATTTTATTTTTTAGCAGTTTCTTCCAAAATGAGATACAAAGACGATTGGAAACCGCCATGGGGAGGAGATATCGATCGGAGGACGATTTTTCAGAGAGTATCCAAGACCAATTTTCAGATTCTTTGGGTTGATTTTGGAGATAATTTCTAGGGTTCTTCACAATTTCCAGATTCGTTGAGTAGCTAATTATTTTCTTTCTAGTAGTAAGCATGTAAACACTTGAATTGGGTGGTGTTGAGACTTGGTTGATTTCAAGTTCTTTGTCAATTTATTTATGTAAACTTTGATTTTAGTGTTGAATCTTTGTCGGGTTTTCAATTTAGGAAGGATCCCCTATTTTGTTTAATTTTATTTAGATTTGCTAAATGAAACGAGAAATCCGTAATTGTTCTTTGTTTCATTATTGTAGCAAGTAATGTTCCAATTGACATATTTGGTTAATTGTTTGACGTTACAAGTTTGCATATTCTAGTTTTAATATTTTGCGTATAAATATTTACTAGGGATGGCATTTGCTTGATTTTAATGCAATTAGCAAATTGTTACTAAGTTCGTAACTTGTTTCAATTTTAGCTAGTTAGAGACTAGGTGGTGCTGAGCTTCTCATTCTAGTCGGCTCTTTATGACAAACGGGACATTGATGCGTGTCAATGTTTGAACCATTTTGAATTGGCGTGAATATACATTTTACATACAAGTTAAAGATATACCGTCCAATGAAAAGTGTGTTTGCCTACTACTAGATATACTTGGCCACAAATGGCGTGCGCATTCCTCGACAAGTTCCTCCCTACATCCAAAGTCGTCGGGCTTAGGAGGGAGATATGCGGGATCAAGCAGAAAGACATGGAATCACTCTACGAATATTAGGAGCACTTTAAGCGCCTTTGTGTAAGTTGTCCTCAACACGGTATTTCTGAGCAACTACTAATTCAATATTTCTATGAAGGGTTGCTACCGATGGAGAGGAAGATGATGGATGCCGCAAGTGGGTGAGCTATTGTGAACAAAACACTGACTAAAGCTAGGAACCTGATAGATACTATGGCGGAAAACTCCAAGCAATTTCGAGCTAGGAGTGACGTTGGTCGAGGAGCTAGTGAGGTACATGTTAAATCCCTAGAAACTAAAACAACTGATTTAACTAACCTTATGAAACTCCAAGCATATGGATTTTGCTCATCGGTAGCACATCCAACCGATCCATGCCCGACTCTCCATGAAGAAGAAGAGCAAGTGAATGCCATAGGTGGTGGCAATTTCCAGCACTCACACAATCGGGCCCCCGATCCCTTCTCAAGTACATACAACGTCGGTTGGAGGCAACACCTCAATCTGAGCTATACTCCAAGGCATGGACAAAGTCAAGGTCAACAGTTCTAGTAGAAAGCTCCATTCCAACAACCTCAACGGTTTCAAGCACCACCCGGTTTTCAGCCGCAACACCAACCGAAGGCATCATTCCAACCGGGTGCCCAACAATAACATCAAGGGTCATCTCAAGCTCCTAGTAGCTCAGGTATGTAATTAGAAGATATTGTTAAGTCTATGACTGCTAACATGGAAAAATTTCAACATGATACACAAGCGAGCATTCAAGACCTTCAGGCCATCGTTGGCCAATTGGTGAACAAAGGCAAATTGCCTTCCCAAACAGAGACCAATCCGAAGGCCAACGTCAATTCCATCACTTTGAGGAGCGGAAAAGAGCTCAAAGATAGTGCCAATAAGAAGAAGATGAAGGTTCGTGAGGATGAGGAGGAGTAAGAAGTAAATGAATCTAGTTCGGGTGAAAAGGATGTCAAATATGAGGATACAAAGAAGAAGTCACCCGAAGTAATAGTGCAAGCACCGCCATTCTCGAGCCAATTCGAGAAGACTAAGCGGGAGCACGAAGAGAAATAGATCCTTGACACATTTCGCAACGTTCAGGTAAACATTCCTCTTTTAGATGTTTTTAAGAAAGTTCCTAGATATGCTAAGTTTATAAAAGAGATTTTTACTAATAAAAGGAAGTTAAAAGGGAATGAAGAAATAAATATGAGTCAAAACATATCCGCTGTTTTGTAAAAGCGGTTACCACCAAAATGTAATGACCCAGGCATGTTTACCATACCTTGTAAGGTAGGCAATGTCTTGGTCAATCAATCCATGTTGGACTTGAGGGCATCAATCAATGTTATGGCATATGCCATTTACCCATCTTTGGATGTAGGTCCCCTAAAGCCAACCGGTGTGGTAATCCAACTAGCGGATAGGTCCACCGTCTATCCAAAAGGGGTATTAGAGGATGTACTTGTTTAAGTGAATGAACTGGTCTTTCCGGCATATTTTTATGTTATAGATATGGAGGAGAATAATACCTCTAAGGCCGGTATGATTTTGCTAGGTAGACCATTCTTGAAAACCTCTAAGACCAAGATAGATGTTCATGATGGCAATTTGACTATGGAATTTGATGGTAAGATAATTAAGTTTAATATATATGATGCCAGGCGATATCCTAGTGATGTTTCCTCTCTATGTTTTTTTGATATTATAGAGTCTTTATCTGATACTATGTATGATCTATCTAATGATGATGTTTTAGAAGTGATCTTAGACAGGGACTTAACCAACGGGAGCTTGAAAAAGCTTGCCCAAGAGTACAAGCTTGATGATGAATTTGCAGAATTGGTGTCTTGGATGGAAAAAAGGGTGATCACCAAAGCCAAGGTATAAAGTTTCTAAAATAGATTTGCCTTTATCTCACACTAGACTTCTACCTTCTGTTGAACAGGCACCCGAGCTAGAATTGAAGTCGTTGTCGGATCACCTAAAGTACGCCTATTTGGGAGATAAAGAGACCCTTCCCATGATAATATCCTCTACCTTGTCACCCAAGGAAGAAGGGGAGATTGTTGGAAAGTTGAAAGAGCACAAGAAGGCAATCGGATGGACCATGTCCGACATTAAAGGTCTTTGCCCCTCACTGTGCCAACACAAGATTTTAGCTGAAAACGAGTACAAGCCATTCCAAGAGGAGTAGCGGAGGTTGAACCCACCGATGATGGAAGTTGTCAAGAAGGAGATATTGAAGCTTTTAGATGCCGACATGATCTACCCGATCTCCGACAGCAAGTGGGTAAGCCCAGTCTAGGTAGTCTCTAAGAAAACTGTCATTACTATGGTAGAGAATGTCGAAAGTGAGTTAGTGCCCACTTATATCCAAAACGGGTGGAGAGTTTGTATTGATTATCGTAAACTTAATGCATCAACTAGGAAAGACCATTTTCCCTTACCCTTTATAGATCAAATTTTAGAACGACTGGCAGGCCGTACTCATTATTGTTTTTTGGATGGTTATTCAGGTTTTCATCATATAATGGTGGCGAGAGGACCATGAGAAGACCACGTTCACATGCCCCTTCGGTACCTTTGCATACCGGAGGATGCCTTTCAGTCTATGTAACGCACCGGCGACCTTCCAAAGATGTATGGTAAGTATTTTTTTTGATTATGTTGAGAACATCATCCAAGTCTTTATGGATGACTTCACAGTCTATGGTGATTCATTTACCTCATGCCTAGATAATTTGATTAAGATTTTGAAAAGGTGCATTGAAACTAATTTGGTTTTAAATTATGAGAAATGTCACTTTATGGTAAATCAAGGCATTGTATTAGGTCATGTTATATCGAAAAGGGGTATAGAGGTTGACAAGGCAAATGTCGATGTCATAAGATCCTTACCCTACCCCACAAGTGTTAGAGGAGTACGCTTCTTTCTTGGTCTCGCAGGTTTCTACCGGAGTTTTATAAAGGACTTATCGAAGATCACCCGAACCCTTTGTGAGCTTCTACAAAAAGAGGTAGACTTTGACTTCAATGAGGTATGTAAGAGTTCTTTTGACTTATTAAAGGATATGCTTACTTCCACCCCTATCATCCGACCTCCAAATTGGCAACTGCCATTTGAGATCATGTGTGATGCTAGCAATCACGCGGACGGGGCGGTATTGGGACAGAAAGACGGTAAGAACTCTCATGTCATATATTATGCATCACGATCACTCGACAGTGCACAATGCAACTACTCGACCACCGAGAAAGAGTTGCTAGTAGTTGTATTTGCCTTGGAAAAGTTTAGATCTTATCTACTTGGCACTAAAGTGATTGTCTTTTCAGATCATGCTGCATTGATGTTATTCCCAGATTCTAGTATCTAATCACAAACAATCATATATACAAACAAGATTTCAATCAAATTACCTGTTTGATTTCACTTTCAAATTCCAAGATTACAAACTTTCTCTCTCTAGAGCTCTCTCTCTCTCTCTCTCTACAGATTTCTCTCTCTAAAAACGTATTCTCAGATTCTCAACTAGACAATCTCTTGTAGACTACTAAAACAGAAAATACAAGGATATTTATACCTATAACTAAAATACAAGGAAATAAAGCAAAATACAAATACAATATACTTTGACTTTTTATTACAAAAGACTTTGACTTTGATGAGAGTTGACTTTCTCAGCTTTGACTTCTTACACTTTGACCTTCAGTCTTCTTGATCTTGTATCCAACAGATTTATGCTCTAACAATCTCCCCCTTTGGATTCAAGATCACTGTTGAAATATCTAGCAATTCAGTCTTCACTTTTAAGCTCTGTCAGTACAATCTCCCCTTTTCATTTGATGGTATTCTTTCCAAAACTGTCTTCAAACGATTAACAATCTCCCCAAAACTTTCACAAGATACTTTCTGACTTTGGAAAGAAATTATCTTCAGAATCAACTCGGATTGCTTTAGCAAATAATCTTCAAAGAAAATTTCCTCAAATCTTCAGAAATTCTTTGATCTTCTTCAAATCTTTACTTTGAATCTTCTGACTTGGACATTTCTTTAAAATCATCTCTTAAAACTTTATCATTTCTTGATACCATCTCCCCCTTTTTGATGATTTGAGCATCTGTATCGTCAAAACTTTGACCAAGAAATGTATTTGACGCATTCTAATCTGTCAAACTGAGCCTCTGAATCTGTGATCCATAACCAAATATTCATCTAGATCTTTGCAAATCCAGACAAAAATAAGAACATGTAACTCCTGAATCAACAAATGAATCAGTTAAAATGTCTGTCAGTAACACAAAGTCACTGTGTGTAACAGATACACAATATAAAGGAGCTTTTTGATGTTCACTCCCCCAAGGCTTCCATTCAATCATCGAAACACCACAAAGGCAATTTCTATGAACGTTATGACAAAGAAACAAATTATTTGTGTGTTCGTGCAAGTGTAGAAAGAATTAAGCACGGAAAATTGCTTTTATAAAGGCTCAACATAGTGTAAACCACTGAGACAACAGTAAATAAACACAGACTCAATGTGCATGATTGAAGTGCGAAGGTGGGGCAGACTTCCTTCTTTTTCAATATCCAGATTTTCCAAATGAAAATCAGATAGATTATGTGTTGCGTCCCCTTGAAAATGTGAAACATTTTCTTTTTGAGAAGAAAATGAGTGGTTGGTGGGGTATTGTCAAGAGTTGGCATGGGCTAGTTGCCTGTTTCAATAATGTTCACCAAGAATTGTGAAACATTAGTAATGTGGTTACCCGACTCAGAAAGTAGTTGGTGCAGAGTTTGATATTCTTTTACTCTGATCTCACACCCTCTTTCTTTTAATTCAATAAGCTCACATCTAACCAAACTCTCTTTTCCATTTGACCTCAATGCACAACCCACACTCATTTCTTTTAGACTCCTCACACTCAATCACTAAGGATTAACTTCTTGGGTAGAAATCACTGGTTAATGTGATTTCATAGAAGTTTCAATTAAGTCCTAGCACAAAGACCCATATAATCCTAGAAAACATGTGTTGCTCAAATGGTTTAACTATAGCAGTTAAAGCTCATATACAAATGTCAGATGAATGTATGCTCAGATGATATAATTATGAAAATATGAGCATTTTTAAACATTGAAGATATTTCAAACAAGTTAATTGAATGAATGAACATGAATGCAAGAGACTTGTTTGAAAATCTGACATTGTATGAAAATGATCAGAAAATGAATGATATAACAATCAAAGCTTATGGTCAGGAATAAAAGATAGGTGTCTATACGAAACAAAAAATAGACATTCTTGAAATGAACGC
Source organism: Arctium minus (assembly GCA_954870635.1). Lineage (NCBI taxonomy): Eukaryota > Viridiplantae > Streptophyta > Magnoliopsida > Asterales > Asteraceae > Arctium > Arctium minus. The sequence goes on along the minus strand of OX941094.1, from coordinate 12,151,451 downwards.
TTCGAAATGAAATGACGCTTAAGATACAGTGAAGTACAAACGAGGTGTCTTACCATCGAAAATATGTTTCAATATGAGACATGGTAAGAACAATTTGAACAAAAATTCAAACCGGTGTGTGTGAATACTTGAAAGTATATAAAAAAGACAATACACAAGTATTTATCTTTGGAAACACACGGTTTGTAATCATGTAAGCACAAGATAAAATGAAAACATTTAAAATCACACTTCCAATTCATGAAAACTGTTTAAGAATCGGGAAGTAGTTTGAACATTTCAGAACATGTTTTCTATATCTGAAAGTTGTCCTTCTTTCAGATACACTTGAGATTAAGATAAGAAATTTACCGTTTCGCACAATCTTAAATCTCATGAAGTCAAGCTGAAGTCATTAAAATATGATCTTGTCAGCTTCTCTCATCCTGCATAAGTCTCAAAGTCTAGTCAAAGCAACTTTATTCACAAAATTTATTCAAATGTAAAAGACAAAAAACAGTAAAACGATTAAAGTACGAGTTCTAATCTGAATTAATCAGAAATCATAGTCTTACTCCCCCTGAAAATATGCATCTGAAATATGTCAATAAAAGGCACATGATATAGATCTACAACTCCTCCTGAAGTGTAGTTCGTCATATCTTTCGAATACATATTTCCAGAAAAATTTATGTACTCCCCGTTGAAGGTTGATTTCCTCTTCTGAGTATCTGAGTACACTCTCTTATTAGCCCGGGAGTAGCATTTATTTTTCATCATTGATGATCGAGTCCTAAACTGTTGTGTTTAGAAGTCAAACTCCGTTGAAGTACGAGTCCTGAATTGATTTATTCAGAAGCCTTGGTTCTCTTACTCCCCCTTGACAGTAGGTGCCTGCAGCATAGAATCAATCTTTGGTTTTGGTATCTACTGGTATTTGGGTCCATGTGTGTTAGTTGCAGTTCTTATGGGAGTAACTGAGTAAGAACCATACCAGTAATGATCACTTACTTTATGAACGAAATCTTATGTATTACAGTAAGAGTAATACCTTTTCTTTGACAACCTGTACAATTGATCTCTCGAATAAGCAAGATCAGGTTTTCCTTTCAGCACATTGTTCTTTTTTGCATTTGAGGCAGATACAAATGATTTGTTACCTGTCTTATCTTCATTCTTTCCTTTCTTTTCTTCCTTCTTCTCATTATTCTTCTCATCTTCAACTGGTTTTACCTTCCAAACCAGCTTCTCTTTTTCATATCTTTTTCTTCTCCTTCTATGTGTACCTGAACCATCTATTTTCCAATCATATAAAATGTTAGTTGTACGAATCTGATCAAATGAATTAACTAACCTTCTTGAAGAAACAGTTTTCTGATGTGAGCTTGCAGCTGTCTTGAAAGAACCAACTGAACTATTTCTAGGTGAGTGGATTTTGGACTCTAGAGTCGTAAGCTCAGTCACCACCACCTTTGAAACAATCTTTTCAAGTTCTTTTATCATTGAAGATAAACTGTCTCTTTCTTCAATGAGTAGGTCAATCTTCTTCTTGAATTCAGACTTCGTTATCTTCTCTTTCAGTGCACTCTTAGACAGTTCAGATAACTTCTTAGTAGGCTTCTTGATTTCTTCCTCAAATATATTTCTTTCTTCATCAAAATCTTTTTCCACATTCTTTCGTCCATCAGATATCTCTTTAAAAAACCCAACGTTCTTCTGTTCAATTTCCTTTTTATCCTTTGCAAACTTTTCTCTTTCAATAATGATCACTTTCTCAAAATCATAAACTTGTTGAGAAAGCTTAATGCATTTAAGCTCAACCGTCTTCTTCTCATCAACACATTTTCTTGAAAACTCAGAGAATTTCTTAGCAAATTCTTCCTTTTCTTTCTCAAAAACTGATCTTTCTTCAACAATTTGCAATTCTAATTCAAAGATCTTCTTTTCATTAGAACACCCAGTTTGCTGAAACTTGACAATGTGATCTTCTAATTCAGAAATCTTGCTCTTTAACTCAGTGTTTTCAGCTTCCAAAAACAAGACCTTTTCTTCATTAAGTCTAGAAGTCTGGTTCAGAAGATCTTCATTAATAGTCTTTAAAACACTAACTTCTTCTCTCAGTATCTTCCTTTCATCATTGTATTTCTTTGATCTCTTTGAGTAGTAGTCAACTGAGGAAGTAAGATTTTTGTTCTCTAATTTGAGCTTTTCAATCTTATTTCCATTATCATCAGAAAAATATCCCATCTTGAATATCTGTTTGAAAAATATATGCAATAAGAAAAACTAGAACTGATCGTTAGTCCAAAATAGAAATCTCAAGAAAAAACATAGAAAAATTAGCTAAGTATGAAAAACACAGAATGCATGAAACAATTAAAACTCAAGGACAAATTTGCGTTTTGCAAATGTAACGCAAAAGAGACTTTGCGCGACGGGCGTCTTGCGCAAACCAAGACTTTGCGTGACGTGCTTCTTGCGCAAACGAGACTTTGCGTGACGTGCAGCTTGCGCAAACGAGACTTTGCGTGACGTGCAGCTTGCGCAAACGAGACTTTGCGTGACGTGCATCTTGCGCAAACGAGACTTTGCGTAACCCAAGACTAATGCAAACCACTGATACAAGTCTAACGCAAACCAAGACTTGTGATATGGAATTGACGCAACCCAAACACCACTTTACGTGATGAACTGCTAACGCAAATTACACTTTGCGTAACAAGAAGCTACCGTAAACCAGACTTTGCGTTTCGAGTAGCTTACGCAAACCAAGTCTTGCGTGTCGAGTAGCTTTGCGTGATGAGAGGCTAATGCAAACTTGACTTTCCGTGTCTAGTTACTTGCGCAAAGCTAACTTTGCGTGACAAGTTAGTAGCGCAAAGCTATCTTTGCGTAACATGTGAAATACGCAAACATGAACTAATTGTTATTCCTAGATTCTAGTATCTAATCACAAACAATCAAATACAAACAAGATTTCAATCAAATTACCTGTTTGATTTCACTTTCAAATTCCAAGATTACAAACTTTCTCTCTCTAGAGCTCTCTCTCTCTCTACAGATTTCTCTCTCTAAAAACGTATTCTCAGATTCTAAACTAGACAATCTCTTTAAAACTACTAAAACAGAAAATACAAGGCTATTTATACCTATAACTAAAATACAAGGAAATAAAGCAAAATACAAATACAATATACTTTGACTTTTTATTACAAAAGACTTTGACTTTGATGAGAGTTGACTTTCTCAACTTTGACTTCTTACACTTTGACCTTCAGTCTTCTTGTTCTTGTATCCAACAGATTTATTCTCTAACAGTTGAAGTACCTGCTAAAGAAGAAAGATGCAAAGTCGCGACTGATAAGGTGGATCCTCTTACTCCAAGAGTGGAACCGAGAATCTTGTTGTCGACCACCTTAGCCGGCTAGTGTTGGATGAAGATCCAAATCCGATCACTAATGAGTTTCCCGACGAACACCTTTTCTCCATCTCGGGAGAAACTCCCTGGTATGCCGATATCGTGAATTACTTGGTCTCAAATACCTTCCCAGTTGATTTATCTAGACCCGATAGAGAAAAGATCAAGTGAGAGGCTCGTCTCTACATGTGGGACGAACCGTACCTTTAGAAACATTGTCCGGACCAAGTTATCCAATGACGTGTGCCCCAATGGGAGTTTCAGCTTGTTTTACAGTTTTGTCACTCTTAGGATTGTGGGGGCCACATCGGCCATAAACGAACATATAGAAAGGTCCTTGAGTGTGGGTTGTAGTGGCCAAACCTTATGCGAGATTGCTATCACCTTTGTAAGAGTTGAATGAGATGCAAATGACGTGAAACATTAGCTCCCGGAATCAAATGCCCCAATTTACTATGTTGGTTTGTGAGATTTTCGATGTATGGGGCATAGATTTCATGGGACCGTTTCCCGCATCATGTGGTCATTTATTTATTCTTTTGGCTATCGATTATGTCTCTAAATGGGTAGAGGTAAAGGCCACCCGAACTGATGACTCACGTGTTGTTGCATATTTTAACAAATCTCATATCTTTTCTAGGTTTGGGACGCTGAAGGCCATCATTAGCGATAGAGGTACCCATTTTTGAAATAGAGTCATCGACGAACTACTCAAGAAATATGGAGTTATCTACAGTGTTGGGAAATTCAGAAATATACAAGTACAATTAATGCTGCTAGAAGAACTTGATTACTACTTCTGAGATTAATGTTGCTGAGTGAAGTTAATACTACTGATCAAGATTAATACTGCTAAGTCAAGATTAATACTGCTAGAGGAGATTACTACTGCTAAGAAATTTTAGTACTGCTAGTAGTTAGTACTGCTGAACTTTAATACTGCTCAAAGTATTAATGCTGCTGAAGACTTAGTGTTGCTTAAGAGATATTCGTGGAGATCAAGTTTGTAGATAATTATGGAAGACTTGAAGATAAAGATGGAAGATTATTTTGAAGATCTTTTATTATTTGTAATTATCTTTTATCTTCAGTATATATAGAATAGTTTAGACTTGATAGAAAGATAACTTTTAGCATTCTGAATTTTTGTTTTTCATAGAGAGAATCAACCTCAAGGTTTGTAATCCTAATTCTAGAGAAGTAGAATTCGTATTGGTGAGCCTGTTCATCAATATTGAGGTTGAGTGTTGAATCTTGTAACTTTACAATCATTCAATAAAGTTTACAAGTTGTTATTCAGATTCACTGTTTTCATTGATTATTGAATATTAAAGTGTTATTCCGTAAACTCCTTTAATATTGTTTCTGAGTGTTTATTCTTGTTTAGAATTAAGATCCTGACAAGTGGTATCAGAGCAAGTATTCTCAGAAATCTTATTCATCATGGAAAATACAGTTGAATCAAACAATACTCTGGTCTCAAAGGTTCCAATGCTCAGATCCAATGAATTTGACATGTGGAAGATTAGAATCAAGCAATACATTCTCCTCACAGATTACTCTATGTGGGACATCATTGAGAATGGCCCATCTGATGCAGGAAAGATTGGTGAAGATGGAAAAAGAACCCCTCCAAAGACTGATGCAGAAAGAAAGACAAGGCAGACAGAGATGAAAGCCTTGAGCACACTACTTTTGGCCATTCCAAATGAGTATCAACACCAATTTTGTAATTGCACTGATGCACAAATGCTCTGGAATGCTCTAGAAAAGAGATTCTCTGGTACCAAAAGTACCAAGAGAAATCAAAAGGCAATCCTGAAACAACAATATGAAAACTTTATGTCAACTAAGAATGAGTCCATGACTCAAACTTTTGACAGGTTTAACAAACTGATTGGTGAACTGGCTACTATGGGAGTACAGATTGATCAAGATGATGTAAAAAGAAAGTTCTTAAGTTCCCTTGGAGATGAATGTACCATGTACACTGTTTCATTCAGACAGAATGATCAGTTGGAAGAGAAAGAACTTGATGATCTGTACAATGATCTTAGAGTATTTGAAGCTGGGGTGGAGGCAAAGAAGAAACCTTCTGGATATATTCATAATGCTGCACTCCTATCAGCATCAATTGATTCTACTGCTAATCATGAATCGGTTAATGCTGCTAATGGAGCAAATCAAGAAAAAGGCACTGATTCTATGTTTGAAGCCTTTCTTGCCAGCCATGGGAATTCCTCCTTAATTAATGATGATTTGGAACAACTTCATCCTGATGATCTGGAAGAGATGGATATTAAATGGCAGATGGCCATGCTTTCCATGAGGGTGAAGAAGTTCATAAAGAGGACTGGGTGGAACAACTTCTCACAAAGAAGAGAAGATGGAGCAGGGTTTGATAAATCAAAGGTGGAGTGCTACAAATGCCATCTGAAGGGACACTTTGCTAGGGAATGCAGAAGTGGAGTGTCTCACAACAACAACCACCAACAAGCACAGTCTGGAAACCTCAATCATAACAGAAACTCTGCTCAAGCCCTTGTTTCTCAACAAGGAATGGGGTTTGACTAGAGTGATCAAGCAGAAAAGGCTATCCAAAATCAAGCACTTATGGCTGAAGTATCTGATCTCCCATCTGAGGTAAGTTCTAATCTCTGTTCTAAAACTTGCATAGACACTGTTAAAAGGTATAGGGATCATAACCAGAAGATGAGTGATGATCTTAAGAGATTAGAAAAGGATATAAAGAACTATGTGAGAATTGTTGAGAGGTTTGAGGAACAGATTAAAGGTTTTCAAGCCAATGAACTTAAACTGGAAGTTGGAGAAAAAGGATCTAGAACTTAAACTGACCAAATCTAAAGAGGAGAGTGAAAAGTTAAGAGAGAAGCTTACCAAGGTTAAGCTTGATGTGGAAAAGTTTTCCAATGCTTCTAAAGCAATGGACTATTTACTACAAACTCAGATTCATGATAAGTTGAGAAGAGGAATTGGGTATAATGCCACACCACCACCATATAACAACAATTACATCCCTCCTACCTTAGACTTACTAGAAACCAAAGATAGGAAGGACTTTCCTGAGGGAGCCACTGAGATAGATCCCTTAGATGAGGTAGTTGTTGAAGATAAAACTGAGAAAGAGGTTGGTAAGAGTAAGGAGAACAATGTGAGTGGTGAGATTCCTCTAGAAAATAACATTATCACCAATGAGGACTGTGGAAGGCCTTGGATCAAATCCAAGGACATAAAGAAGACAGAGGAAAAGACTGGTAAGGTCCATTACAAACATACCACAGTTGTGAATCCAGGTCCTTGCAAACAATGTGCATGTAAGAAAAATGAGCCCCAAAAACATGATAAAAAGAGGGGAAATCAAAGAAACTGGAATAATCAATGGGTACAAAAACAAGGGGTTGATTTGAGTAAAATCAATAGACCAAAACCTTGTTTTATCTGTGGCAAATTGAATCATCTTGCCAAAAACTGTTATTTCAACCCTATAAACCAAAGGATGAATTGTCAAAGATCTATGCAAAAACCCTTTGGTTATAGGAAGAAGGTTGAAAGGAATCATGTGGCTAAGAAAACTGTTAAATCTAAAAGCCACATGAAGAAAAAGTCTGTTAAAGAAAGTGTCAATATGTGGGTTCCTAAAAGCACTAAAACTGTTAGTACAACCACCACAAATAGTGTTGCTGACAATGATAGTGCTGCTAGAAGTAATACTACTGCTAACAATGTTAGTACTACTGACATTGTTAGTACTTCTTCAAAAGTTAATACTGCTAACTTTGTCAGTGCTTCTAAGGTTAGTACTGCTTCTAGTGTTTGTGCTGCTAAGCCAATCATATTGACAAAGTACTCTAATAAAGAATGCTCTAAGTTTAAAAACCTCATCAAGACCACTTTGGCTTGGGTCCCCAATCAATACTAATTGTTTAATCTTATGTGCAGGGCAACCAGCAGCTCAAGGGGAAGAGCATCTGGCATGTTGATAGTGGTTGCTCAAGGCACATGACAGGGAACATGTTATGCCTCAAGAATTTCAAGAAAATTGATGGTGGGCATGTTGCCTTTGGTAATACTCCAGATGGAGGTAAGATAAGTGGTAAGGGGGATGTAACCAAAGGTAAAATGACCTTTGAAGATGTATTCTATGTTGAGCAGTTAAGGTACAACCTGTTAAGTGTATCACAGGTTTGTGACAAACAACATAGCATATTATTTACAGATTCTGAATGCATTATCCTCGTTCCTGGATTCAAGGTAGTTGATGAAAAGATGATACTGCTAAGAACTCCCAGAAAGGATAATGTATATTGCTTAGATATGGAAAGTGTTTCAACTGATTCATCCCTAAATTGTCTTGTTTCAAAAGATTATTTGGATGAATCATCACTTTGGCACAGAAGGATGTGTCACATGAACTTTAAAACAATGAATAAACTTGTTAAAAACAACCTTGTAAGAGGTTTACCTTCCAAAGTCTTTTCATGTGATGATAATTGTGTTGCCTGTCTCAAAGGCAAACAACACAAAACTTCTCATAAGTCCAAAGAGTTGAACACAATCTCTAATTCTCTTCAGTTGTTGCATATGGGTCTGTTTGGTCCTACAAATGTTATAAGTATTGGTAAGAAATCATTCTGTCTAGTTATTGTTGATGATTACTCTAGATTTACTTGGGTATATTTTCTAAGGACTAAGGATGAGACAAGTGGACTGATCAAATCCTTTATTCTAAGAATTGAAAACCAAACAAATCAAAAGGTAAAAGTCATTAGGTCAGACAATGGTACTGAATTTAAAAATCATGACCTAAACACCTTTTGTGAGGAAAAAGGAATTAAGAGGCAATACAGTGCTCCTAGGACTCCACAACAAAATGGTGTTGCTGAGAGAACGAATAGGACACTGATTGAAGTTGCTAGATCTCTGTTGGCAGATTCAAAACTTCCAATTACTTTCTGGGCTGAAGCAGTTAATACTGCTTGCTATGTCCAAAACAGAGTTCTAGTAGTCAAGCCTAAAAACAAGACACCATATGAGATTTCAAATAAAAGAAAACCATTTATTGGATTTTTCAAACCTTTTGGGTGTCCTTGTACCATTCTCAATACTAAAACTCACTTAGGAAAGTTTGATAGCAAAGTAGATGATGGTTTACTTGTTGGTTACTCATCTCAGAGTAAGGCTTACAGAGTTTTTAATACTTCTTCTAGAATAATTGAGGAAAGTGACAATGTCAAGTGCAATGAGAACACACCAAATCCTATTGGATCTGGTCCTCAGTGGTTATTTGACATTGATTCACTAACTAACTCTTTGAGTTTCAGTAGTGATTATCATGCAGGTTCAGGAAGTGGAGGATCAGGGGATGAACAAGTACAAGTACAAGACATTATTCCTCAGTCTGTGATCTTTCCCATATCCACAATAGAGCCTGTTGATGTCTGTGCAAGAGAGACAATGTCTGAACCAATTCAGAGGGAAGAAGAAGGAAGAGATAAGGAAAATCAAGTGCATGAAGAGTCGAAAGCAGCTGATGAGATCCCCTCAACTGACTTAAATGATTCCAATCTGGATGTGGGAATCAATGAAGAACCTAGTTATCAGACTAGAACTCAAAAGAATCATCCTCTAGAGCTGTTCATAGGATACATCTCTTTTCCTATGATAACAAGGAATCAAAGCAGACTTCAAGAGCTGCAGGATCAGCAACACACAGTACTCTCATGCTTTCTATCTCAGATTGAGCCTAAGATGGTTTTTGAGGCAATGAAAGATTCCAGTTGGATAGAAGCTATGCAAGAAGAGTTACTGTAGTTTAAGTTGCAAAAAGTTTGGGAATTGGTGGACCTTCCAAAAGGTCATAGAGCTATTGGCACTAAGTGGATTTTCAGGAACAAAAAGGATGAGAGAGGCATTGTGATAAGAAACAAAGCAAGACTGGTGGCACAAGGGTACACTCAAGAAGAAGGCATTAACTATGAAGAAGTGTTTGCTCCAGTGGCAAGGGTAGAAGCAATTAGGCTATTTCTAGCCTATGGCTCATACATGAAGTTCAAGGTATACGAAATGGATGTGAAGAGTGCCTTTCTTTATGGTACAATTGATGAAGAAGTATATGTCTGTCAGCCCCCTGGATTTGAAAATCCATCATATCCAGACAGAGTATACAAACTGAAGAAAGCACTTTATGGTCTTCATCAAGCCCCAAGAGCATGGTATGATACAATGTCTACCTATCTCTTGGAGAATGGGTTTGAAAGAGGAATAATTGACAAGACCCTCTTCATTAGAAGAAGCAAGAAGGACATCCTATAGGTTCAGATTTATGTGGATGATATCATCTTTGGATCCACAAAAGATCAGATGTGTAGAGACTTTGAAAAGTTGATGCACAAGAGCTTTAAAATGAGTTCAATGGGTGAACTTACCTTCTTCCTTGGGCTTCAAGTGAAACAGAAGAAAGATGGGATCTTCATAAGCCAATCAAAATATGTGAAAGACATCCTGGACAAATATGGTCTAACAGACTCAATGCCAGGAAGCACACCTATGGAGACTCATAAACAAATCACTACTGATCTTGAGGGGGGAGGATGTGGATGTCCATCTATATAGATCAATGATTGGATCACTCATGTATCTCACAACCTCAAGACCAGACATCATGTTTCCAGTGTGTTTGTGAGCCAGATTCCAAGTCAATCCAAAGCAATCACATCTTCAAGCTGTTAAAAGGATTTTCAGATACTTAAGAGGGCAACCTAGACTAGGTCTTTGGTATCCATATGAATCTAACTTTGACTTGATTGCTTATTCAGATAGTGACTTGGGAGGTGCTAACATGGACAGAAAGTCTACTTCAGGTGGATGTCAACTTTTGGGTGCAAGACTAGTATCCTGGCAGTGTAAGAAACAAACCACAATGTCCTTATCAACAACAAAAGTTGAGTATATTGCTGCTGCAAGTTGCTGCTCTCAGGTTCTATGGATTCAGAATTAGATGTTAGACTATGGGGTAACCTTTCTTCACACTCCAATCTTCATTGACAATAGAAGTACTATAAGCATTGTTAACAATCCAGTCAAGCACTCCAAAACAAAGCACATTGAGATCAGGTATCACTTTATTAGAGATTGTAATGAAAAGAAGCTAATTCAAGTTGCTAAAGTTCATACTGACAACCAGTTTGCAGATCTATTCACTAAAGCTTTTGATGTGGGTAGATTCACTTTCTTGGTCACAAGTGTGGGCATGATCAACTCTGAATAAGCTCATGTTTTAAAAAGTATTTACATACCTGTTATTGGTTTATTCTTTGGTGCTACTAACATCTTTCTCAGGAAGTTATTATCTTGCTCAGAGTACCTTAAGCTTCAAAAAGTGTAAGTATAGTTAATGCTGCCAGTGCAGTTTTAATACTGCTAGTGCACAGTTAATAATGCTAGTTAGTTAATACTGTTAGTGGTTACTACTGCTCTCAGTTAATACTGCTAGTGGTTAATACTGCTCTCAGTTAATACTGCTAGTTAGTTAATACTGCCAGTGGTTAATACTACTCTCAGTTAATACTGCTAGTTAGTTAATACTGCTAGGAGTTAATACTGCTTATGTCCCGAATCGTATAAATACCCTTTTTGCCCGCCCAAAAGTTCATAACAACTCTTTGCTTCCTATTCATCTGCTCTCTAACCCTTTTCTCTCAAGCACCAAGTGTTGCAGTCCAGATTACTCAAGCACAATGGCGTCCATGGCATTCATTGATGAACACAACGAGATTGCGATGCTACAGAAGTCGAAACAAGCTGCTGGATTTCACCAGGTTGTGGATTTTCTCAAGTCCAGCCACATTGCCCATGCTCTCACTGTGTCACCTACAATCTACATAGAGCATCAACGACAATTCTGGGCGAATGCCACCATAGTCACAGAGAATGGTGTGCAGATAATCAAAACAAGGGTGTGTGAAAAACCTTTGTCCGTTTCTGAAGAGGTGATACGCATCTGTCTACGTCTAGACGATGCTGCAGGTATAACCTCTATTCCAAATGAGGACTTGTTCTCAAATTTGTCAAGAATGGGGTATGGAGGCCAATTGGGTGGTTTCAAATTCTCAAAAGCAAAATTTTATACCCAATGGCGTTTTCTTGTCCATACCCTGATGCACTGCATTTCCAAAAAGACTAGTGGATGGAGTGAGTTTAGCAGTACCATTGCATATGCTTTGGTCTGCTTGGCCACTGCCATAAAGTACAATTTTTCAAGAATGATTTTCAGTGATCTTGTATCAAACTTGGGAAGCAAAAAGAGTTTTTTCATGTACCCAAGGTTTGTACAGGAAGTTATAACTCATGAATTGATGGATATGCCTCACTTTGATGAGGTATATGTACCAAAAATCCCCAAAGGTAAGGTCTTTTCAAACATGAAAAGATCTCCATTGAACTCGGAAGGAGTTGACACCCCATTGTTCTCTACAATGATGGTGGTGTCCCACAATGAAGAAGGTATGGCAGCAGGGTCAAGGCCCTTATTAGACCATCCCACTGCTAGCCAATCCCAACCTTCAACCTCCATATCAATCCTTCAGTCTTTTGTTCAAAAGCCAACTTCTCCAATAAACCAAACTTATATAAGGAAAAAGGTAAAGAAGGCTCCTTCCCTTCTTGTACCTTCACCCACAGAGCCTATAAGCCCTCTAATGGAGAATTCTCCATTAGAGAATATCTACAGGGAAACCACAGGGGTGTCTCCCAACCCCAAGGAGGTGCTCAACAAGGAGATGAATGAGCATATGGGTGCTAAGGCTACCACCACTCCTGCTAGCACAGAGGAGGTCAGTGATAACATAAATAAGACCTTCCCCATGGAAACTTTGGGTGAGCAATCATCCAGAGGTCCCAGGTGCCAAGAAACCATGGGGGTAGCAGGTGCTTCTGCTAGGCAGAAGACCTCTACTACAAAAAGATCCCATGATCCTTCAAAAGAGGGTAACACTTCTGGAGAAGGTGAGGACAGGTATAACTATTTTGAATTGATGGAAACCATGGGAAACATAAACATGGATGTGATCAAGCAGGGGAAAGAAATAGAAGAGCTGAAATTGATAGTTCTGTCTCAACAAGAACAGATTGTCAACTTGAAGCAAATGATGAAGAAATTGATTCTGCAAAAGAAGAAGAAACAATTTGTGCTAAGAAGGAGGAAACCAGTGACTGATGCTCCCAAAAAGGGGGAGTCAGAACCTGATGTCAACATGGAAGATGTCAAAGTTAAGCGGGAGCAAGAGAAAGTTGATGTTGAGGGGGAGCAACAAGCAGTGGAAACTGAGTTTGTACAAGAAGCAGAAAAAGATGAAGCAGCAGAAACAGTACAAGAGGTTTTACCAGATCTGGAGATAGCAGAGACCTTAATCAAAGTCAAACATGATACTCCCAAGGTCAGCTCAAAGGCCAAAGGAGTTGTTATTAAAGAAAGAGGTGAAGTTGTAAAGAAAGCAAGTGTTGAAAAGGTGGTAAGTAAAGACAAAGGGAAAGCTAAAATGGTGGAATTCGATCAACCAATCAAAAAGCAAAGGTTGGATGAATCAGATGAAGCTCTGGCCAAGAAGATACAAGATGATATTGAGCAAGAAGAAAGGATTCAGGTTGAAAAGGACAGAGAGATGGCTAAGGCTCTAGCTGCTGAACTGAATGAAGCCTATCAACAAAGCCTGGCAACTGAAATTGCACAGAAGAAAGCTGCAACTCTGAACAAATCAGTGGTGGTCAAAACAGCTGCAAAGAAGAGACAACCCTCAAAGACATTCCTAGGTACCCAAGAGAGAAACAAGATGATTACATTTCTCAAGGATGCTGTAGGAGTCAGAAAGGAGATGTTCTCAAAAAGGAATTTTGAACAGATTAAAGAGCTATACAATTCAGAAATGACCAAGCTTCAAGGGAATGAAACTGCTAGGGTGGAGATGGAGAAGAGAATGAAAGAAAGCAATGATTTCATGATAGAAAAACCTTTCCCTGATGAGCAAGAAACACCACCAAAGAAAGAAGCCACTCTTGGTGAAAGTTTAAAAAGAACCAAGATGATGGCAAGAAGAAAGTCAACCAAGAAGCCTAGAATAGCTGAAGGAGAAGCTGAGAAGGTTGCTGAAGAAGAAGGGGCACCTAAGCCATCTGAACAGAAAGAACCAGCAAGATCTGATGATGTAAATATGTACATGGTAGTGATGGACAAAGTACCTGAACCAATTTCAGCAGAACTTGTTGGTGTGAAGCCTCCTGAGGTTATTCTATGGGATACAATGAAGGTTGATGGCAAGGAATACATAAGGCTCAAAAGAAAGGATGAAAAGTTTGAAGTGTATAACACTTGGGCAAAGATTGTAAGAACATGCTCCAGGTCAGATCTTGAAGAAATGTTTGAGATAGGAATGAAGTTGTATGCAGATCAACTGAAAGCTCCAGAAGAACTTGAATTCTCTTCCTAAAAGTCAAGTTAGGGGGAGATTGTTGGGAAATTCAGAAATATACAAGTACAGTTAATGCTGCTAGAAGAACTTGATTACTATTTCTGAGATTAATGCTGCTGAGTGAAGTTAATACTGCTGATCAAGATTAGTACTGCTAAGTCAAGATTAATACTGCTAGAGGAGATTACTACTGCTAAGAAATTTTAGTACTGCTAGTAGTTAGTACTGCTGAACTTTAATACTGCTCAAAGTATTAATGCTGCTGAAGACTTAGTGTTGCTTAAAAGATATTCGTGGAGATCAAGTTTGAAGATAATTATGGAAGACTTGAAGATAAAGATGGAAGATTATTTTGAAGATCTTTTATTATTTGTAATTATCTTTTATCTTCAGTATATATAGAATAGTTTAGACTTGATAGAAAGATAACTTTTAGCATTCTGAATTTTTGTTTTTCATAGAGAGAATCAACCTCAAGGTTTGTAATCCTAATTCTAGAGAAGTAGAATTCGTATTGGTGAGCCTGTTCATCAATATTGAGGTTGAGTGTTGAATCTTGTAACTTTACAATCATTCAATAAAGTTTACAAGTTGTTATTCAGATTCACTGTTTTCATTGATTATTGAATATTAAAGTGTTATTCCGCAAACTCCTTTAATATTGTTTCTGAGTGTTTATTCTTGTTTAAAATTAAGATCCTGACATACAGCATCTCCCCCACCTGTCACCCACAGTCAAATGGACAAGCGGAGGTGTCCAACCGAGAGATAAAGTTCATTTTGGAGAAGACGGTGAGTCCTAACCGAAAGGATTGGAGTCTAAGACTTATTGATGCCTTGTGGGCTTATCGCTCGGCCTACAAGACACCCATAAGAATGTCACCCTTTCAGTTAGTCTATGGGTGTCTTCGACCTTCCGGTGGAGTTAGAGCATAAGGATTATTAGCCGGTGAAGACGTGCAACATGGACTTAGACGAAGCAGGATAGGAAGCTTCAAATTCAAGAATTGGAAGAGATAATAAATGATGCCTACGAGAATGCTCGCATTTATAAAGAAAAGGCAAAGGCGTTCCATGACTCGCGCATATCACGTAAGTCTTTCACGAAAGGTCAGAAAGTTCTCCTTTATCACTCTAGATTGAAATTGTTTCCCGGTAAACTAAGGTCCAGATGGATAGGACCTTTTGTAGTTATTAATGTCTTTGAGCATGGTGCAGTGGAAATACAAACTTTATCTACAAGGTAGATCTTCAAAGTCAGTGGCCATAGACTGAAGCCGTTTTATGAGGGCTTTGATGGAGGGCCTTTCCCTCTGGGTATTCTATGGACAAGGACTTCAAGACTTTGGAATTGTAAACCCTTCTTACATGTCCAACTTACGCTGTACGGTGGACGAACATTGCCATATAATACTAGTTGCATACCATTTATTGCAATAATCACTCATTAATGCAAATCTAATCATTGCATGCAATATACATCTTAATCTCAGCCGTAAGACAGAGATTAGCGACTTCCTCTTCATCAGAACTTGATTCTTTTGATTCAGCCCGGTCATGCTCTTCAGCGATAAGACCTTTACCTTTTCTTTTAAAGTTTTTCAACTTTTGATATTTTTCTTTCAACTTAAGGTATTTGCTATCACTGGTTTTTCTTGAGGTAGAGGGTTTGAAGACTTTCTTTGACCTTCACTCACTTGCAAAATGTCCAATCCTTTCACATTTATAGCAAGTAGCAGTAGCCTTATCAACAGGGGTTGATTTTGGCTTGTCATTTAGAGAGAGAGGCTTATTTCTTCTTAAATTGCTCTTTCCTGCAAATCTCTTAAAAGAGTTTGTCAAGAGTGCTAAGGATTCATCAAACTCTGAATGATCAGTGTCTGATAATATCTCAGTGTCAGAATCTAACTCAGTGATAGTGAGAGTAGATCGCTGAGATGGAATGATCTCTGAGGAGACTAAAGCAATAGGAGTGCTTTTGGAGTCTTTAGAATTTTTTACAAGATTCTTCTTTAGGAGATTTGATTGCTCATAGTTAACCAATATTCCATACAAGGTGCTAAGAGAGAGAGAATTTATGTCTTTTGTCAGCTTGAGACATATTGAATAATTGTCCTAACTTTCAGGTGTAACACCCGGAATTTGGAGACTTCCTTTCGTGATAGTTCAGGAGTCTTTTGGCTTTTGGAACGTAAAGGTGTTGGGAAATCAGATGAGTTTTGCTATGGAATCATCGAGGATCGAATCATGTGAGAAGACGCGAGAAAACCGAGAATTGGGCTGCCGCGAGTTGTGGCGCGACTTGGGGTTGCGGCACAAGTCGCGTAACTCACTGTAAGTGAGTTCTGGGGAAACGAGCGACTTATGCTGCGACTTAAGGTCGCGGCATAACCCGCGTGATGCACTGTGGAGCTAAAAGCCGATTTTCAGCCATTTAACCTCATTTCTCACAATCCCAAACCCTAAATCCTCTCCCCTTTTCTCTCCCAAATCTCAATGTCGAACCCTAACCTATTTTGAGGGTTTCTCCTCCTCAAACACCATGATTCTTCATCATCTTGCTAGTTGGGATCTTGAACCACAAAACCCCCCATCTTCATCTTCCTCATCAAGTTCATCGATTAGGAGCTCGGGTTGAAGAGTTGGATTGGGTGTCCTCGGAAAGTCTCGTCATCTTTAATGGTAAACTTCTTTGATTTAAGGTTATAAATGTTCTTTGGATTTTTCCCTAGTGTTTGGCTTATTAGATCTCGGATTTGTTAGTTTTGGAGAAACTAGGGTTTCAATATCATTTAGGTATTTTGGAATATAATGTTGGGAAATGTTTCTATGTGGTTGATTGTAGATATTTATGATTTGGAGTGTTTGGATCTAGGTTTTGGAAGTTTTCGGCCTAAGGATTCAAGCGTCCTTCAAAAGAGCTCGTTGGGTGAAATCTAGACTTAGCCTAAATCTAGCAAGGTGAGTTCAAGTTGATTTGTGAAAACGATGTACATGCCAAAATGTTTATTTTAAAGTGTTTTACATAAAATAGTTAACTACTGATAAGTTTTGTATATTTTGAAGTAAAAAGATGTCTTACTTGGTTATATGTCAAAGAGTGATTATTTTGGTAATTTTTCATATTTAGTAAACTTAGGTTGTGTTAACCTCTTAAAAAGCTTATATTGGTTTTTGAACATTTCGACAACTAAATAGCATGATTTACGTAGTCTTGGTGATTTTGTACAAGTAAGATTTATCTTATGATTTATGCATCTTTGAGGATTTTGTAAAAATGGAGTCTATTTCATGTTATATGCATTTTGGTGTATTTGCATTCATAAACCCTTTGGAAAGCCTTTGGTCCCATTACGCGTTCAGTTTTGGGTTAATCTCGTCTTTGAGGTATGTGTCTTCGTAAACGTTGTTTAAATACATTTCATTATTTGGGGGACCACTGAGTATTGGTCAAATGGATTTTGAGCATTTTAGCTCGGTGTTGGCTTAAAAGAGTCTTGTGGACATTTGTCCGGGTTTAATGGCTCGATGTAGAGTCCCATTTCATGGCTTACATCTTAATGCATTTTATTGCATATTTATAATTACAGGCTCGAGTGTTTTTGTCATTCAGGTATAGTCGTGTAATTTTAGACTGTGTTGCATTGGATCCATAGGCACATGAGTCAGTCTTATTGGATGGTCAATTGGGTGGTACGGGGTTGGAATCCGGGACTCATGTTTTATGACCAACTTGACAAGTAGGCACTAGGAGGAGGTAGTCTTGGGCGACACCATGTGGGTGGGTGCCTAGATCTCCGCCGTAGGGGAATTTCCTCAGTTGTAGTCCTCGGATGTGCCGAGCCTTTCCGGTGTCCGTTGTGGAATCAATGTATCTCGTCTCTTGGGTGGAACTTGTCAAGGATTCGTAGGGACACTTTGGCATTTATGACGTTAGGTGTCATGCGATGAACGATGGTTGAGTGGCATACTTTTGTGTTCCTCCGCTCTCCACGGATACGGGTATCCCCCGTTGTCGGCCCGATGTATTTTGGATGTTTAATTGTCCATGTTTTGATACTTGGATTTCCTTCCATTTTATGGTCGCGTGAGTATTAAGTTTCAGTTCCATGTTTTAATGGCGTGTCATATTTATATGGATTGTTTTCCGTTATTTAAGGGTCGAGTATTATGTTCCACCCGAGTTTTAGGTGTTTTGGGCTATGAAGTATTATTTACATTTTAGCACATTTGATTATCAAACTATGACCTCGTTTTGGGTGAGTTACGGGTTGCATTGTTTTATAAGAAATGCATGTTTGGGAAGCATTGTCTTTAAAAGTGTATATTATGGGAAAATGTGTCGTTTCCATTTTGAAGTTTGATATTTCGAAGGATCTTGCTTTAAAACTGATTTCCTGTCTTTAAAAGATATATTCATTCATGTTAAAACTCTTGAGCTCACTAGGCGTTAAGCCTAACCATTTATTTATCGGCATGTGCATCAGGTTCCAGTTGGGGTTTCGGTTCTAGCAAGTGCAATGAGGATTGAGCCTTAGCTTTATACAAGAGTGAGTAGTCGGTGAAGTCTTCCGCAGGTTGGAGTTAGTAACTGTTATTGGGTTCAGTAACACCCATCCTTTTCATAGAGTGTATGTATAGGATAAACGTGAGCGTTGAAGTTAATTCTCAATTTGTGTTGTAGTTCGAAGTATTTATTGATGTAATTAGAAAATTTTTATAAGTTTCTATCTCCAAGACTTTCTAAGAATTTAGTTAAGACCTCAGAATTAGAATAGGTCCTACCAGCAGTTCTAAGATCAATGTGTTAGGTCCATTGAGATCATGATTGGATTGATGATAAACAATAACAAGGAATCATGGGGTAGAAATCAGTAGTTTATTCATACGAAAATAAAACTACACTACTGAGAGAAACAACCGAATGTCTACATTTCAAATGAAAAGCTTAACCTAAACTAGGCTACATGATTCCTATTTATACCCCCAAGCCCTTGTATACATTTTAAGCCCAAACCTATATACAAGGCCCAATACAAATATGTAGATTACTTTACTAAACTTCTAAAGTGAACATATTTATGTTCTAACATTATCCCCCTAAGTTTTGTAAAGTAAGCATTCTTTTATCAGCTCCAGCTTCAGCTCCTCTCCCCCTTGATTTCTTTATAAAACTTAGTGTTGCATAAACTTCAAAGCATCCTCAAGCTCCCTGTTGGATCAAGTAACCTGATCTAGTTTACACAATCAATCAATTGATCAGGTTACCACAAAAGAAGATTAGTTGTTCCTATTGTGGCTCAAATGATTTTGTAAGAAAATATTATGTAAATAACCGGTATGGTTCTTATTTCATATCTCCCATTAGAACTGCAACTAACCCATTAGGACCCAAATACCAGTGGGTACCAAAAGTTAAATCTGTGTTGCAGGCACCCAAGGTCTAAGGGGGAGAAAGAACAAAGGCTTCTAAGTAAATCAACGTAGAACCCGTACCTCAACGGAGTATGTCTTCTATTCACTTCTGATTTGAACTCGCACTTTAGTGCTTTATTTTTCTGCTTTATATGTTAAAAAAAATATATTCAGTTAAGGGGGAGCTTAAATGTCAAAAGAGCTTCATAGAAAAAGAGCTTAATCAACTATAAGCTTACTTGAAAAACTCTTTAGAGCTTCATTGTCAAACTCTTTTTAGTTTGAGGGGGAGAATTGCATCGTCAAACACAACTGTTTTTACTTCTCCAATATGTTATTCTTCATGTGTAACTTTATGCCTTTGTGCTTACATGTACAAATGGCTGTTGAACATCATGTTCTTTTAAGAAAATACATGGGATTCAGTGTGTAAGCTTAACAGAACTTCCATGGATTCACGATAACTAGTGTTTCCTACCCCGGAAGTATTCCCTGAGTGATTGAGGGGAGAGGGGTCAAAAGAATTAAGTGATGGTGTGTGAAGAGGTAAAATGGAAAAGAGAGATTGTTAGAAGTAAGCATTAAAAGAAAGCGGGTGAGTGAACAGAGTAAAAGAATATTAGACTCTTCACCAAACTTCTTTCTGAGTCGGGCAGCCACATTATCTGATTGGTTCACATTCTTTGGTGATCATCATTGAAATAGGTAACAAGCCCATGCCATCTCTTGCATACAACCCCACCAGCTACTCATTCTTATCTCAAAAAGAGAATGTTTCACATTTTCTGGGGACGCAACACTTATGCTATTGGTTCTTCATTTGGAAGATACTAATATTGAAGAAGAAGGAAAGTTTCCCCACCTTCAAACCCTTTTCTCATGCACATTGAGTCTTTGTATAATTTGTTGTTGTCTCAACAAGTTTGCATACTTTGAGCCTATAATGAAAAGCAATCATCTATGCTTAAATTTTTTCATACACATGCACGAACACACAAAAATTTGTTTTCTGTCAGAACGTTCATAGATAACCATATGTTATTCAATGATTGAATGGAAGACCTGGGGAGCCAACATCAAACCAGCTCCTTATATAGTAACTTTGTGTTACTCAGTGACTTTGTGTCATTGACAGGCATTCTAGAGTCATTTGGTTATTCAGGGTTACACCTATTAACTGTTTGAATTTGAAAAGATTCGAATGGTTACTACTTTCTATTTTAATCTGAAAAGATTGAAATAATCACTCTTTTCATTTGGAGAGACTGCTCTTATTTCCACACAAGGCTCGATACATGAAGACAGTGCAAAATTGAAGTCTATAAAGACAAAGGGGAAGATTTTTCCATAAAGGGAGATTGTTTTGACAAGTTTTGATGATGATGCTACTCACCACTCATCAAAAAGGGGGAGAACATACAAAAAGGGAGAATATATTAAGGGGAGAACATAATCTGAAGACTGCTGAAGATTTTCAAAGATTTCAAAGATTTGAAGACTATTTAAAGATATCAAGTTTGAAGCTATCAACGTCATATCTGAAGAAAAGAGAAGAAAAGTGAAGACCTGAAGATTATTGTCAAAAAAAAAATTAATCTTGAATCCAAAGGGGGAGATTGTTTGATCAAATAATTTTATTCAAGATTAAAGTTAAATTAGAGGGTCTAAACTGTATTTATTTGATAGTTAAAGTTTGGGGTTTAAATTGTAATAGATTGATAGTTTAGTTACTATTAGGCCCAAGCCCATTAGGCATTAGGCCTAAGTATAAATAGTTTTGGTTAATTAGATTTTAGGGTTAATTTCATTATTATCATTATCATAATTATTGTTTAGAGAGAGGTAGCCGTTTTCTCTATATTCAAGGGTATCAAGAACACACAAGGTTTAACTGTTTATTCAAGGGATTGGTATGTTATTCTGATTTTATATCTCTTGATATTATTGTGTTTGTGTGTGTTAATTATCAACTAGATTAAACTGAGATAACACTCCCCCTAGAAAGTAGCTCTTATCCTTGGAGTTTCAACTGAAATATCAGATCTGATGTAGACCATAACCTCAACTGAGTGCACATAAAGACAACTTTTGACTCTTGTAAACCTAACACATTCCTTAACGCCCACAAGAATGATATGTGTGGATTATGGAGTGACACCCAAAGTGCATCTTCAGTGTATAACATCTGATATGTCTTTGAACCATGAGTTGAAGTAGGAATTTTGTGACCCAGAATTACTAGCATATATTCACACAATCTTTATTAGATCAAATCACAGATTACATCAAAGTCATAGATCTAACACGTAATCACATATCTCACGTATGTTCACTGTGTGTATGTGTGCGAGTTCTTACCACTTTCTCAGAATGTATCTAATGCGTACTTACAAGTTTACATAGAAACCAACCTATATATACTAAGTCAAACTAAGTTGACTTTACAACCAAATCCTTGAACTATCAAACTATTACAATCAAGACCCTCTATTTTAATCTTGAATACAATTCTAGTCTAACAATCGCCCCCTTTGGATTCAAGATTAATTTTTTTTTACAATTATCTTCAGGTCTTCTTATTTTCAGAAATGATCATCAGCAAAAATCTTTTTCAGCTTTGAATCTTGAGAACTTAACATCTTCAGCAAAATTTAAGACTTTGACATTCTTCAACTTTGAAAACTTCAAATGAATTTTACATCTTCAAAACTTTGTCATTCTTTTTCTTTTGACGTTTCTTGCTTTGGTTTTCACTTTGACTTTCAAAACTTGAACTATCTTTCTCTTTTTCAATCAACCATCAATCTGATCTGAAAATCTCCTCCTTTCATTACATCTCCTTTGACGCAACTTTGAATTAATTTCAATCTCCCCCTTTGTTTCCAAAAGAATCAACCTTGAAACCTCGAACTTTGCTCTTTCTTTCTTTTCAGCTTTGTCAAACAACTTGTAACTGACTTGAACTTTGACAAACTTTTCTCCAATTCTGTAAATTGACTTTGAAACCTTTATATATCTCCCCCTTTTTGATGAATTGTGAGAATCAAAATCATCAAAACTTTTTCATTGTCAGCACAGTCTTTTAATGAACTCCCCCAAATGATCTGATAAGCACAATCTTCATGATTAACAATCTCCCCTTCTTGGTAAGATATAATCATTCTCCCCCAAACTGATCTGATAATGAGCCTGCCATCAATTCATGAAATGTATTTATCCGAATCTTTTCAAATTTAGACAAAATATGAGTTGTAACCCTGAATCAATAAATGAAACAGTTAGGAATGCCTGTCAGTAGCACAAATCCACTGTGTACAACGAATGTACAATTTAAGGAGCTTGAAATGATGTTCACTCCCCAGGACTTTCATTCAATCATTGAAAAACACAAGGTATTTTCTATGAATGTTCTGACAGAAAAACAGATTTTCTTTGTACTCGTGCTTGTGTTATGAAAGAATTAGCGCAATGATTGTTGTTTAGGCTTAAAATTATGCAAACCAATGAGACAACAAAGGTTATATATAGACTCAAATGTGCATGATAAAGGGTCGAAGGTGGGACAACTTTCCTTCTTTTTCAATATCAGTATCTTCCAAGTGAAGAACCAATAGCGTATGTGATGCATCCCCAGAAAATGTGAAACATTCTCTTTTTGAGAAAAGAATGAGTAGCTGGTGGGGTTGTATGCAAGAGATGGCATGGTCTAGGTGCCTTTTTCAATGTCATTCACGAAGAATTGTGAAACAACAGTTTATGCGGCTGCCCGACTCAGATAGAAATTTGGTGCAGAGTTTAATATTCTTTTACTCTGTTCTCTCACCCTCTTTCTTTTAATCATTAAAACTCACTTCTAACCAATCTCTCTTTTACATTTTACCTCATCACACACCAATACTTAAATCTTTTGACCCCTCTCCCCTCAATCACTCAAATGATTACTTCTGAGGTAGGAAACACTGGTTATCGTGAATCCATGTAAGTTTTGTTAAGCTCACACATTGAATTCCATGTATTTGTCCTAAAAGCATGTGTTGCTCAATGATTTTCTTGACATTAAAGCGCAAGAAATCAATGTCAGTATATATATGCTCATAAAAATAAGAATGAAATTTGAGCATGTTAAGCATTTAAGATTTCTCAAAACTTTATATGAATGAATAATCATGAAAGAATAGAAATGTTTTGACAATCTGACAATGAGTAAGATCAGATCAAAATTCATGAAGAATAATATTTTGGGATATCAAAGACGAATGTTGTTTATATGAACAATATATAAACATTTTAACAATGAAAGCACATTTCAATATAGAAATGACGTTTGATTCAAACAACATATAATACAAACGGGAGTATTACCATCGAAATATTAAACTTTTGAGACGTGGTAATATCAATGTCAAGAAATGTACTGAACCGATGTGTGTAAGAATACTTGACAGTATATAGATATGACAATTACACAAGTATTTGTCATTAGAAACACACGGTCAGATAAAAATCAAAATATCCATATGAAAATAATTTAAAATCGCACTTCTCAATTCATGAAAACATATTAAGAATGTGAAGTGGTTTGAACATTTAAGAAAATCATTTTGCACAAGTGAAAGTTGTTCATCTTTCAACAAGTGTTAAAGATTAAAATATAGAAAGATATACCTGTATGCTCCCCCTAAAATGAATATTCTCATTTAAGTTTCCTAGAAACCTGTAACAATTCAAATTATTAGAAAAATAGAACAATGAAAGCATAATGAAGTTCTTATATCTCCTCCCCCTAAAAGATATAGCAATATAATTCACTAACTCCCCCTCAAATGAAAAAACTTCTTGAAAAGATGTTATCTTTTAAACATCCGTCAGAAGAAAAACAATTTGAGTACGGGTTCTGAACTTAATTATTCAAAAGCCATGATTACATATTCTCCGGTGAGAATAGTAATTTTCAGATTTTACCAATGAAGAACGGGTCCTGATATGATGTAATCAGAAACTATAATCCTTGACATTTAAGTCCGGGTTTTGAACTGCTTTGTTCAAAAGCCATGGTTCTTTCTCCCCCTTAAACATTGGGTGCCTGCAACACAGATTTATCTTTTGGTATCCACTGGTATTTGAATCCTGATTTGTTAGTTGTAGTTTTAGTAGGAGAAATATAGTAAGAACCACACCAGTAATTCATATAAGTTTTACTAACAAAATCATTTGCACCACAGTAAGAACAATTAATTTTCTTTTGTGCTAAGCTGATTAATTGATTGACAGTGTAAACAAGATCAAGTTTGCCAAAAGTTTTACCGTTCAAAACATTGTTCTTCTTTTCAATCGGTGTATGCACAAATGACTTTTCTTCTTTCTTCTCCTCCGAGGAACCTTTCATTCTCTAAATCCACTTTTCTTTGCTATTTGTCTTTTTAGATTTACCTGAACCATCAACATTTCGAACATAGAAAAGATTAGAAGGACGAATTTGATCGTTATGTTCAAAAGTATGATTATCATCTGAATCAAATAAAGGATTAATAGAAACATGTGTGAAAATTGAACTTGCTGCTGATTTGAATGAGCATTCGGATACAGCTAGATCATCTCTTAGTGATTGAGCTATTAATTAAGGCGTCTTGTGCTCAGTCAGCTTCACCTTGAACATGATCTCCTCAAGTTCATTGATCTTTGTAGACAAACAGTTTCTTTCCTTTGACAGTATATCAAACTTCTTATGCAACTCAGATTTTGCATTCTTCTCCTTCTTAATGTTTGTTAACAGCTCAGATAGTTTCTTGTTCAACTTCTCTATTTCAGTCTCAAACACTCTTCTTCCTTCCTCAAAATCTTTTTCAACATTATTTCTCTGTTAAGATATCTTTTTGAATACACCAACATTCTTCTGTTCAGCAATCTTTTTTTCCTTCTCAAACTTATCTCTCTCCAAGATAATTACATTCTCGAAGTCTGAAACTTGTTGAGAAAGCTTTATGCACTTCAGCTCCATGGATTTCTTCTCTTCAAAAGCTTTTCTGGAGAATTCAGAAAACTTCTTGGCAAAATCCTTTCTTTCTTTTTCAAAATCAACTTTATCTTTCTTTTCTTTATTCACTTGATCTTCTAATTCATATATTTTCTTCTTCAGCTCAGCATTATTTCTCTCAATTTCTTTTCTCTTCTTCTCAGTCTTCTTTCACTTCATCTTGATCTGTTGAAATGTTCTTTTCTTTAATCACTTTTTTCTTTTAGCATGTTTATTTCAACTTCCAAACTCAACACTCTATCTTTCAACTTATCTCTTTCAGTATAGAGTAAAGAATTTGACTTTCTAAGTGCATCAGATGTCACACTAGCAATGTTAGCTTTCCTACTGTGATCATCAAGCTCTCTTTGCATTTGTTCATTTTTAGACCAAGTAGAGCTTGAATTAAGACTTTCAGATCTTTTCATCTTTTCTTGAAGACTTAAGATATCTTTCTCTTTAGATTCAATCATTCCTGCAAAATTAATCTTTGAGTTAGACATGCATTCTCAACAAACAAAATCTTTATTATCTTTCAAATTATTAATATGTTCATGAAGAGATGCATTTTGAATCTTCAGATCCTTGATTTCAGCTTCCATTGCAGGGATTTTTGGCATATATGCTAAAGCACAATCTCTTTTCGTTAGCACAGTATTTCCTTTCTCGTCAATATATGGCATTTTGAAATCTGTAAAAATAGATGATCGTCAAAAGAAAACTTCGATTAGAAGTTGAATATTGTGCACACTCTTGAAAAACTGAATACAACAATTAAAATCAGAAAAATTTTCATAAAATTAAAATATGAAAAACAAATTAAATTTGTCTTCCAAAAATTAATTTCGAAAAGTCAGCGCGGAAATATCTCACTTCAATCTCCAAACCTGGAAAAAAATATGAAAGATAGAGCAGATACGCTCAGAAAAAGTTAAAACGGTCAAAAATGACATAAAACGGTCAAAAATGACATAAAACGGACTAAAAATAAAAAGAAAACAAAAAACAGGGACTAAACACGACAAAAATGAAAAAACAAACAAAAACGACTAAAAATGAACAAAAATGAACAAAAATGACTAAAATATGAAGAAAATATGAAAATAGGGACTAAACCGAAAAAATACTAATTTGATATGAAAAACGAGGACTAAAAGTGAAAAACACTAAGACACAACAAAAAAAACTAGAATTAAAACGGCAAAAACACATAAATAGTCTAGGGACTAAAAATGCAAAAACCTAAAAGTTATAAACTACAGGGGCTAAAAGTGGCAAATATTGAAAGATAATACTTGAGGGACCAAATCTATCAAACCCCTAAACTAATACTACAGGGACTAAATCTGCCAAAAATGAAAACTTTTAACAAATATAACAAAACTAACAAACTTAACCGACAAGGACTAAAAATGTAAGAAATGTTAACCAAAAACTAACAAAATTAACAAAAGGAACTAAACATGACAACTCTTAAACGAAACTAACGAAACTAACGGATTTTGGACCTAAAATGTAAGAAAAACTAACAGGATTAACAGTCAGGGACCAAAATGTTATAAAACTAACGAAACTAACGAACTGCTAACAGAACTCATCAATTTACTGTTCATCTTCTCCAAAAATTCGATCTTAAGCTTTAACCTTCGATATCTCTTTCGTTTCTCAACCAAAATAAACGAAACAGGTTTCAAAATGCTCCTTGTTCAACGTAGAATCGATTCCAACGAGAAAAATTGATCATGCAACGATTATCGATCTGTAGATGAACGAGAAGAAACTCCAGCAAGGTTCGAACTCCGGCGATCGTATTTTGTCCTTTTGAAGCCTGTAAATACCTTAATATCGATTAAAAAACAGTAACGAAACAATAATATGAAGCTATAACATCAAAAATATCGATCAAAAATGATCTCCGGTTAAACCCGTTTTTCCGTCGGGGTTTCCGGCGAATTCGTATAATCTTTCACTGTGTCATGCGAAATATTTCATACGAAAAGTTGAACAAGCAACATGCGAATTCTAAAATTTCATGTGAATTCATCTGAAAACAGTAACATCATACGAATTCTATTACTTATGGGAGTTCGTCAATGGTTCCATGCGAGTTCTTCACATATGAATACATGTTCTACATTCCAGAAGCTTCAGAATTCTATCTCTTCAAGGGATTGGTATGTTATTCTGATTTTATATCTCTTGATATTATTGTGTTTGTGTGTGTTAATTATCAACTAAATTAAACTGGGATAACACTCCCCCTAGAAAGTAGCTCTTATCCTTGGAGTTTCAACTGAAATATCAAATCTGATGTAGACCATAACCTCAACTGAGTGCACATAAAGACAACTTTTGACTCTTGTAAACCCAACACATTCCTTAACGCCCACAAGAATGATATGTGTGGATTATGAAGTGACACCCAAAATGCATCTTCAGTGTATAACATCTGATATGTCTTTGAACCATGAGATGAAGTAGGAATTCTATGACCCAGAATTACTAGCATATATTCACACAATCTTTATTAGATCAAATCACAGATTACATCGAAGTCATAGATTTAACACGTAATCACATATCTCACGTATGTTCACTGTGTGTATGTGTGCGAGTTCTTACCACTTTCTCAGAATGTATCTAATGCATACTTACAAGTTTACAGAGAAACCAACCTATATATACTAAGTCAAACTATGTTGACTTTACAACCAAACCCTTGAACTATCAAACTATTACAATCAAGACCCTCTATTTTAATCTTGAATACAATTATAGTCTAATAAATTCAGCTTAAGAACTTCATCTGATAAGTTTACGGGCGGTAACATCCGGTAGCAACACTACAAGGCAAGGGTTAGAAGGCAAGCAATGTTCAACAACAGATAGAAGACGCTCATTTTCAAACTGCTTTCCAGAATACTGAATGATCAAACCCAGAACTTCTTTCTTCATGAATCAGCTGGATGATTATAGGCACTCAGGATTCTGAATTACAACTCAAGCATCAGAACAATGATTGCAGTCACTCACACTACTGAGTGATCAGTTTAGAAGAGTGATAAAGTGCTCTCAACGGTCAAACCACAAAAGAAGCTTTCCAAACTGATGATTGCAGATGCTCAGGCAGCTAACTCAATCCAAGCAGAGACCAAATCTGAAAATCCAGAATCTGAAAATCTTGCAAAACATGAGCACTCGTGAAATATAGATCAGTTGCTAAAGATATGTGAATGATAACAGTGATGTCACATATGCATTCCGCGTAAAAAGCTCAGGAACAGGTCAAACTTGTATCAGATGGGTTCAAAACAGTCAGAATTCTCCAAAAGCATCAAACTTTTCGCAGATCATTGTTCACAATTGAGCACGATTCGCAAGATGGACTAAGCATAAACTGCAAAATTCGCATAGGATTGCCTACGAATCCATACTTTTCGCAAGTGCCTATTCTGCGAATTCCTCGCCTTTCGCAGACCACATACCTGCGAATCCTCACAATTCGCATCTCACATACCTGCGAATTCTTAACTTTCGCATTACACTAACCTGTGAATTCTCTACTTTTTGCAACATATACATGTACGGATTCTACACTTAATAAAATTTCATCTTCAAAGAATGTTATCCTGCGAATCCTTGAACATTTCGCAGATAACTACTGTGCGAATTCTATACTTAACAAGATATCAGCTTCAAAGTCTTTGAGAATTCTGACATGCAAATTTCTCAAACACTTCAGCATGTGAATTCTATGTTGTGAAACCTTCATTTTGCGAATTCTCAAACATCTGCGAGTTCTTCCTTTGAATCCTTCGAATTTTATGGATCTCGAATGATTTTTCACATATCTTCAATAAAAACTTCAAAACATTGAATCTTGAGTTGAACTTTTGAACATAGGTTCGAAAACATCTTTTGAGCACAATTGTAGTTGATGACCATGACTAATTTCGACTCTATTGATCAAATCGATCCAACCACAGTGATAAAAGTTATCGAACTGAAGAACTTAAAATCGACCAATCTGACTTTCTGGAATGAAATTGGAACTTGTTATTGATTCAATAATGATAAACTATAACCACTGAATCAATTTATCATCAAAGAACAACCAATTTCACAACAAATCACAGAAAAAAAAATCACATTGATTGTTCTATCAAAACCAATCGATCTCGATCATACGTCGATTAATATCTTCGTTAGGCTCTGATACCACTTGTTAGGTCCATTGAGATCATGATTGGATTGATGATAAACAATAACAAGGAATCATAGGGTAGAAATCAGTAGTTTATTCATACGAAAATAAAACTACACTACTGAGAGAAACAACTGAATATCTACATTTCAAATGAAAAGCTTAACCTAAACTAGGCTACATGATTCCTATTTATACCCCCAAGCCCTTGTATATATTTTAAGCCCAAACCCATATACAAGGCCTAATACAAATATGTAGATTACTTTACTAAAATTCTAAAGTGAACATATTTATGTTCTAACACAATGATTAAGAAGTTAAATCTCTGGTGAAATTCAGAGAAAGATTCGTTCTTACCAGCGATAAAACTTTCATACTGTCTTACCAAGTTAATCTTTCGAGTTTCTTGGACTTCAGTAGTGCCTTCATATTGAACACATATAGTGTCCCACATTTCTTTGGCAGTTTTAAGATGCATGATGGAATGGAAAGCTTCATCAGGCAGAGCCATCGAGATAATGATTTTTGCCTTTGCATCTAGACCAACCTTCTTTTTGTCTTCATCACTCCACTTTCTTATTTCCTTAATAGCATAACGTTCAGGAACATCAGGAGTGGTGGTAGTAGCTGGAACGGCAGCTATAATTGTGAAAGGTTCATATGGGTCATTTGCTACGTATTCAGGTATAGTAGGATCTACACCTTCTAGAAATAGCATCATTCGATTTTTCTAGAGAGCAAAGTTATCTCTGCTAAATCGAGGAGGTTTTGATAGTGAACCATTATCAAAGTAGTTTGTGTTTGCATTAAGTGCCATATTTAGAATAGCAAGGAAGAGAATAAAGCAAGATCTTGTTTATTAGATTAAACAGTCTGCTCTGATACCACTTGTTGGTCCCGAAAGTGCTTAACAAGTTTGTAGAAGGGGGGTTGAATACAAACACAGAATTTTAAAGTTTAATAAATTGTTCATTGATAAATCAAAACATAATTTACAAGTTTGTTGCGGAATAAGATTAAGTAAAACCTAATCTAAACAAACCTAAGAAACACTAAGATGGTTGCACAAGAAATAGAGAATAGGGGATTGGGAGAATATAGAAAACAAGGGTTTCTATGTAATTAGAAAGATGAAGGAAACACTCAGATGGAGTGTTGATATTTCTATTTATACCATATGCATTAAATGCATGGCAGAGTACTTTATACGTGTCCTTCATTGATTGGTTGCATGGGTCTGACTTTAGGAGACATGATTTCGGCCGTATGATGAACAGTGTAGTTGACAAAGTTGTTGTACGAATTACTGCAGAGGTATGTCCGTTCTGACAGATCGTACAGGTGTGCAAGGGTAAGACAAAAGAGACTTGAGGCATAAGCTAAGTGATCATCGATTGTTGAATATGTCTTCCTTCAAAGATATAAAGAAGTTCAGCTATCGCTGAAGCTTTTCCTCAGGTTTCTTCGCGTGTGTAGGTTCGTCTTTGCTTCACTGATATCCGCATCAGGTCATGAGTAGACTTGTCTTTGTTCAGCAGCTTTGTCTTCGATTTAGCAGTGAACATCTTTTGTCGCGAAACTTGTCTTCAGGGATTATGTATAACTGTTTACATTTAGAAATTATCAGCGATACTGAACATACTCAGTATTTGATCGCTGATGGTGAAACACTTTTACATATGAATGTTTACAAGAGAGATCATCAGTTATAGCTAAACAGACTTAGCATGATTCCTAATGATGAAAAACTAATACATAATATTAAACGTAATTTTCACTAAGTATAGAAAAGGGTCATTTATCAAATCACTGAGAGAGTATGGATCAACAAAGAAGAAGAAATCTTCTAAGAAGGTTGATCCGGAAGAACCCCATGTTGAAACAGCCTCTGTACCATCTCCTAAGGTATAAGCTACTGAAGAAACTTCGAAGAAGATGAAGCTAGTAAAATTGGCCGACAAGGTTAAGGATGATCTTGCCTCTGTGCCCTCTGACGAGGCACAAGAAAATGTAGCTGAGTAAGAACCTGCAGAGGTTGAAGATGCACCTTTGTAGAGGAGAAGAAGAAGAAGAAGGGTGATCATTTATGAAGCCCAAAATACTGAGGTCGAGGCCAGAACAGAAGAAGAAAGGCCTCAGAGCCCACTGTCCATAGCAGCAAAAATCTCTAATGAGGTGGTGGAGAGATTAAGTCCTCTCGCCATAGAGGCCACTCAGAGTAATGCAACATAAGAACTTGCAGATATGGCCTTTGCGTTCGACATGTCACCACCAAGGACTAAAACCTCAGAATCTGCTGAAGTTCTGGTGGAAGATGTAACTGGAAGGGAAGAGAGAGAAGACGAAGAGATAAATGAGGAGAAGGAAAATGAGAAGAAGGATAGATTAAGGGAAAAACATGCCTAAGGCATACCATCCAAACCCCTCCATGTGCAAACCACCCATCCACCTCTGTAGGTCTAGTGTAGCAGGGTGTTGAAGAAGGAGTGCATATTCCGAACCCTACCCCATCTAGTCGGACAGAGGAACTTGTTTCTTCCTCTGTTTCACACTTGACAGGGGACAACCAAACAACCACATGCTCTAAAAAAGAATGTTGGTTGTGAAATAAGTGCTACATCGCCCCAGAGCACGATACCATCCTCTGCAGAGGCCTTTCTTGCCTCTGATGCACATATGAGAGACATCCAAGGATGTTCAGAGCAGCCAGTGAGGACATACGTAGACTCTGTGGTACTAAACCCACCACATAATCCACTCATCGAAAAACAAGTGCATGACTCTGAATCATCACTTAATAAAAATGATGACAAAACATCCGTAGATGGCTCTCCCTCTGAAGAGCATCGAAGATCGGGTGGAAATCCTAAGGAGTCCAACCTCAAAACAGACTCACTAGGTGCCAAAGGCTCATTGGAAAAATCTAGATCATGTGTTGATCCATAGGTCACCCCCTGTGCATATGTCATGAAGGATGAGTTTCGAGTCTTCGTTGACGATATGTACCAAAGAATGGATGAGTTGCAAAGCTCTATCCCCTCACTTTCCTCACACATATTGGAGAAGCTTGTCGAAGAAGTCTCATCTCTGAAGAATGTGTCAATGACAAATGTTGTGGATGTCAAGAAGCTTGCACTCGCCTCTAACAACTCAGTTACCAAAGAAGGCCTTGACAAGCTAGCAGCAGTACAGGAAAACACAGAGGCTCTGAAGTGTTTGGCTGAGATTGTGACCAAAAAAAAGGAAGCTCCTCCTACTCTAGCCAACACCTCACCCTCTGCATAAGAGGCACTAGCGGCTTTGAGAAACGAAATTAAGGACATGGTTCACAGTACCATGGTCTCTCTGCCATCTACATCTCAACCGCAAATTTCCACAGAAGTGAGCCTCCCATCTTCTCTAGCCACAAAAGCCAAACTTCACAAGATGGGAGAGTCTCTTATGAAGAAGGTTCATAAGATTGGTGAAGATCTTACTTCTAAGGGTGAGAAAGTTTCTTAAGAGTTAAAACGTACAGTCGCCCTGATGAAGTTTAAGATGGACTACAAAGTGAATAAAGCCACAATGGTCGCACATGATGTTGTTGCGGTCATCGAGCATCATGCAAAAATGAACATTAAGTAGAAAAAGAAGAAACAAAGTGCACCCTTTTCGTGCCAGGAAGATGCCGATGCCAAGAAGAGGAAGCATGACGACCAAGGGTCGGATGGTGCCAGTCCTTCTGGTCCTCATGAAGGGGAGAACGATTTGCCATCGATCTCTGCAAAACCCATTGCAGCAACTCCCCTCAGTACAGTACCATTGACCTCAGAGGGCACTACCAAGAACACCAAATCTTGTGCGTCTGAGTTCAAGAACTTAAGTGTTAATGTCTTCCCAAGCACCACCATTCCTGCAGATCCCCTTACCAAAGCCAAAGTGAACGTTGAAGCTGAATTCATCACAGAAGGACTCGAAAAATTTGTGCAACCCTCAAGTCCTGAGCTTATGCCAGTCGCCCTATACCCCCAGTACAATTCTCTGCTTTGAAGCCCATAAACGTTAATGAAGATGATCAGATGATGCCTACTGAGAGACTACCGTAGAAGAAAAAGACCTCTACTTCCTCTGACCCTAAGGCAAATAAACCCTTTGTGACTGATACCTCTGTGCCAAAGAAGCCAATAGATGATTGAGGTAAGAACATAGTTCAATCCATGGACGCCATGCGGATACCAATTCCAAGGCCTCCACTGAAAGACCTAAGTTTTCACGAGAATATCTACAACTACTTGCACAGTGCAGAAAATGAAAAGGTGTTCATTAATCCAAATATCCATCCTCTCATGAAGGAATAAGTCAGAAGGAGGTTCTAGAAAACAG
Organism: Arctium minus; assembly: GCA_954870635.1. Taxonomy (NCBI): domain Eukaryota; kingdom Viridiplantae; phylum Streptophyta; class Magnoliopsida; order Asterales; family Asteraceae; genus Arctium; species Arctium minus. Next base: position 12,117,573 of record OX941094.1, on the reverse strand, counting down.
CACAAGAAAAATTGGCAGTCTTTTCAATCTCTGACATCAAGCAAGTTTTGGGCCTCTCCTTACACTCGTTTGCAAGCAAGGCAGTTATATATGTGAAGTACCATGTTCAAAGAAAATATGGGCAGAAGCACGTGTTCTCAAATGTTGATCTTGTAAACCTCTCTCCATATGATTTTCCATAACTTCATGAATTCACAGAGCAGAGGATAGGAAAAAGAAAGGAATTCATGATAGCCAATGGGTGCATAAAAGTGGTCATGCACGAACATGTCAAATACTACAGCAAGATGGATTTTGAAGTCGCTTTGCGACAGTCGAGAAGCTTGCAGTAACAAGGCCAGATGACCTCATTCCTGGCTTAGAGGAGATCCCATCCAATTCTCTGATAGTGGAACCATAGAATGGATTTGTCTACAAAGATGATGATGGACAGAAGAAGATTTTCAAACCTCACCAGAGCCACAAGTATTTAAACGACACCCTTCTGAAGATCTAGAATACTATTCTCGGAAAGATTGGGATAGAGAGAGTTCAGAGGGGGCCGGAAGAGAAAATGGTAGAAGACATAAATGCACAATTCAAGTTTAGGGATCTCATTCTTAGCATGTAGAAGACTCTAGCTGAAAGCTTTACTCAATCGATCAATGATTTCCCTATGTAAATGTACTTGTACTTTTGTTTCGTTACTTAACTTCTGTAAATGCCATTCTAGAATCTTTATTATATGAATCAAATATGTCTTCAGAGGATGAGTTCCTTTCACCTCTTTTGTTTCTAACTTATCCATACACTCTAAATTTCATATCTTTTATTTTTCAATACTTAGGGGGAGATTGTTAGATCCAACCATAATGTATAGTAGTATTGAAAACTAGGGTAAATGTAGGAACCTCAGAAGACATCTGCCATACACCAAATTTCAACAGAAGTGCAATGCTCAGAAGCTATGTCGACCATCATCCAGGAAGAACTTAACCAGAAGATGATCCTCATACCTCAGATCCTCTGTGACCCTTCACAAAGCCTCTGTGGTGGCTACCTCTAGAAGATGGAAGACTTGTGAATTTCATAAAGAGACAGTGCCATGCGTTTATCACGTGCTTCCCTGTTGTCTGAAGATTCACCATATCTATAGTACACACACGTTGTCTCTACTTTCCAGGTGGCATTCCGTTTATGGAATGTCAGCCATTGTCTTGTACATTTGTGTGCTCCTCTCCTTGTATATGTAGGGAGCATCTCCTGAATTCACAATGCACACACACAATTTACCCACACTTGTCTAGCAAGAGAGAAATCTGTTGAGATAAAATATTGTACACACACAACTGCGTGTTCTTGGTGTTTTGGCAAGTTAATGAAGGTGAACTTTCTGTGAATCATTCTTACTGTTTTATGAGTTATCTTTGTTTCTTGTTTGTGCGTATTTACTACCAAATAACCATTCGCTTGCATTTAAATCGCTTCCACATATCTTTCTGTTTGCTTGCGTTTTGGTTTAATCATTGTTAGACCCAAACTGGGAACCTACACTCATAATTTATTTGAGATTTCTTTGATCTATTGAATCAATATTAACTTCGGTGCCTTCTCCAGTAATGATTCATAGACATAGTTATAATCAGATATAATCTCGTGAGAGATTTATGTATTGATGATAAATAGTTGTGTCTTACTCTTCTCTTCCTTTAGATGGGTATTTATCGAACCAAGTAGCGTCCCCCATTTCCTTTTGGGAGCTACGACCTCAACCACACTTCCACCATGTGTGATTGCAATGCACTTTCCAGCGATGTTGTGCTCTTGTTTGGGGACTTTGGTCTTGCGAATATATTTGCAGCTCGTATATGTGATCTTGTCATTTTTGGAATAACATTAAACGTATAAGGTATCGAGTCTGATTCGTTTAACTTCAGCTTTACGTTGTGAAGTTTTGGGGATTAAAATATGAGATAGTGGGAATATTCAATGACACTTCATGTAGTTCCCATGGAAAATTATTTTTCCTATCTCCCCCAAACGATGGGAACAATGTCCCTTCAAAGTGACAACCCGAAAATCTAGCGGTAAAGAGATCAATAGTCAAGGATTCTAGTTAGCAGATAATTGTTGGGGATTCATATCCAACATATATTGAATCGTCTTTTAGGACCCATTTTGGTGCGCCATGGGGGCGCAATTTGCACATATACTACACAACCAATCATAGTAAATGTAAAATATCAGGCTTATATTCGGTTACCAACCGATACGCATAAGACCGCTTAGCTAGTAGTGGGTCTAAAAACGAATAAATAAAGTTGCATGTAAATTTGCATAACCACCGGTATATGTGGGTAAATTAATGCGCCTAACCGGTTCCCGAGAGATATAATTTATATTCTTTAAATGACAACTTCTATGAGACGATTATATATACACATGGGGGTATAGTAAGCTCTACATTGATCCTAATACATATGCAATAATCATCAAATCCATATGATGTAAATTCTCCAGCATTGCAAGTCATGTAGTGTAATAACAAAAAAAAATTAAAAATATAAAGAAAGAAGGGGTAATTAATGAGTTGCATGGGTTTAACTATGCTGAAAAGTGAAGGGTCAATGGCCATGAATACTTTGCAATGCAATCGTCTCCAACCATTTACTATGTAGTCCATTGCTTTGCTATGAAACCGTCGATGCTTAGGTATAAATAGGTTGGAAAATGGTAGCCTCTAGTAAAGAAAAAAACAAACAATTCGATCGGTGAGAGGGAGGGCTATCATAAGCAAAGGTATCAACGAAAAGCAGAGTGAAAGTCGACGGTACATTGCAGCTAGTTCAGCGCCAATCGGTAAGTGTTTCGTACCTTTCGACTCGAATCTTGATTACTATATAGTTACTTTAGTCGTTCGATCGTTCCGGTGGGTTCCCGTAGGGCCAAGGTGGCCAACGGTCACCGCTAACACCCCCACTGTTCTTCACAAGTGTAATCTCGATGACACTAGGTTGAGAAAACATGCGCTCGTTTCATCTCTAACAGTTAGAACTTATGGTACAAAAGGGTGTCGGGCAATATATATATATATATAGTGGATAGGTTGACATTTCGTTTGTTGCGATGAATCGAATTACTACCTACGGTGGTAAGAAGTTACCGATACGTCATGTTGAAGCCTTTTGAGTTTCTGTGTGGTTCATCGAAAGGAAAAAAAACACAAAGTATGTGTTTACTGGTTTGGAAAGGAGACATGTATAGCATGAATCAAGTTAGCCAACTGCATGCATGAGTTTTCTAATATATATATATATATATATTTCATACATGTATATGGTATAAACTCTTGGAGGCCTAGGATATATATATATATATATATATACACACACACACACACACACATATATATATATATATATATGTACGTGTACACCTTAAAGTCGTAATTAAAGTTGTCGGCTCATGGACTGTTAAAATAAATGGTGTCAAGGAGACCACTCGATCATCTCTAGGGGTGTCGTATTTTATATTAGAATTAAAGTATTGGCCTTCGATTTGTAGGAGAGACGCTAGCCACTTCAAGGAATGATCTGGACAACGAGTTGTACTGTGAGTTATACGTGAACTTTATAAAAATGGTTGCATGTTTTATTTAAAATTATTTACAAGCTTATTGAAGTTTATCGATATTTTTTTATAGTATGTGTTAGAGCACAGATTTGTTGGATACAAGATCATTAATACTGAAGATGAAAGTCAAGCAAGTCAAAGCCTCAAAGTCAACTCTCTAGCATGAAAGTCAAAGTCTCTTTGTAATAAGTCAAAGTCAATGTATTGTGATTTTATTTCTTTGTAATTGTAAGTAGTATAAATAGCCTTGTCTTTGTCTTTGTTGTAGATTTGGTAAGTCATTGTATGTAGATGGAGTAGATTAGAGAAGAACTGATTGGAATACTATTCTAGAGAGAGAAACAGTTTTGTAGTGAGAGAAAGTGAGATTGGTTGTAATCTGTGATGTTAATCAATGACTTATGACTTTGGAAATTACCATCTTGATTGTTTTTGTTTGATTAGAACTTGAATTTTGGGAATAACAATTGGTATCAGAGCAGATCTAGATCGAAATCAAGAAAAATATGGGTTCAATATTGTTTTATCGAGTTTTGATTGACTTTTTCATGTTTGTGTGTAATTCGAGTTGTGTTTGATTGTATTGCGTTCGAAAAATGTATTACATCATTCTTGTATAGGTTTGGAAAAGAATTGCACTATAATTGATTATCAAATTTTGATTTTTAGAGTTTAGAGTTCACGAGTTCGATATGCACTGTATTGAATCGATTTGTACTTCTAAGTGTATATTGTTGAAATTCATTGGTCGAATTAAGTTCTAGAAGTATAGATGATCAAATTGTGAAAGTTTCAATCTGGAATTTGAAGAATTGATGTGTTTTTTAGCAAATCAGAGGCTATTTTCATTCCAGACCTGAAGAACTCGCAGAAAGATCAAGAACTCGCAGGATTATGCTAAGAATTCACAGACTCATTGGTTTTCGCAGGATTCGTAGAAGATTTCCCATAGTTTGGAATTCTAAAAATATATCAAGTGTAGAATTCGCAGATATGACATGTGTGAATTGCATAGAATTCGCAAGGTAGTGTGTTGCAAAAAGTAAAGGATTCGCAAGCATGTGTGATATGATTTCTTAGGATTCGTAGATAAGAACTCTCAGGATTCGCAAATAAAATTCGCATAAATTGAATTTTTTTAAGGATAGAATTTGCACAAGGTTTACTTGCGAATTCTATAGAATTCGTAGAAGTGTATTTCACGAATTCTTCTACATAAAAGTGTTTTTAAATTTTTCTAAGTGTTGGATTCGTAAATACCTATCTTGCGAAAAGATGTATACGAATTCTTTAATTATTATTGTTTGCGGATTCTGAAGTAGTTGCATGCGAATTCTTGTTGGATTTCTTTTGAAGACGAATTCTGAAGTCATAGCTTGTGCGAATTCTAGTTGCTTTGTACTTGTATGCGAATTTCTAGTGGTTTACTCTAGTGTACGAATTCCAGACTTGTAGATTATTGGAAATTTTATTTCTGATTTTCTTTCAAGTTTTCTGTATTTTTGAGATTCCATTTGGATTAACGGTCAAATTCAAGTTCTTTTTGAAACAGGAATCATGGATGATTATTTCTTTGTTGAAGAATATACTACTGAAGAGCGTAAAGAGAAAAGTCAAGAGCATAAGATTTCTACTTCCAGAGAAGCTCTTGCAATTGAAACTGATGTAAAACCTCTGTTTTAGTCAAAGGAGAGTACGAGCACTGGAAGAATAGTTTTATAGATTTCATAGACAAACATGAGTTGGGAAAATATATCAGAATATCTTTAAAGAAAGGATAGATGAAAACTCCAACAAAGACTTATTCTTATCCGGGAGAAAATGGATTCACGGAACGAGGAGAGTTTCCAATACCACTTCAGGAATACACAAATGAGCAGAGATGGAGATATGAAGCTGACAAATTAGCCAAAGCCCTTATCTTACAAGGAATTTCAGATGAAAATTCTATTATTTTAGATAGTAAAAAGGCTACAGGAAAACAGTTGCAGGAACAGCTTGAAAAGATGAAGGAAAGATTAAAGATGTCTTCAAGGGAAAGAGTAAAGATTTTGGAAACTGAGAACACTGAGCTAAAAAGAAAGATCTCTGACTTTGCAAAAATCAGATTGTCCAAATCCAGCAAGCAGCTTCTGTTAACAGTTATGAAGAGAAGATTAAGAATTTGGAGGATGCTAATGCTGAGCTTCAAAAGAAAATATCAGATTTGGAACAAAAGATGGTCAAAGACAGAGATGACTTTGAGAAAAAAAAAGAAAGAATTTGCAAAGAAGTTTTCAGAATTTTCTAGGAAAAGTTTTGAAGAGAAGAAAGTGGTTGAACTGAAATGCGCAAAACTTTCTCAACAGATTTCAGATTTAGAGAAAGTAATCATTCTAGAAAGGGAAAAGTTTGCAAAGGAAAGAAAAGTCATAGAACAGAAAAATGTTGGAATCTTCAAAGAGATATCCGGTCAGAGAACAAATGCTGAAAAGGACTTTGAAGAATAAAGAAGCTTGTTTGAAGCAGAGATAAGGAAGTTTACCGAGAAGCTATCTGAACTGTCAACATGTGCTTTGAAGGATCAGAAAACGAAGTCTGAATTTCAAGAAAAAGATTGACCAACTTGTCAAAGAAAGTGAGTTATTCTTCAAAGATAAAAGAGCTTGAAGACATTATTTCCAAGGTGGTTGTTAAAGCACAGTTTTATTGGATTCAAGATCATCAAATACTGAAGATGGAAATCTGAAGTAAAAGCTGGAAAAGTCGTCTCAACAAATAGTCTAGGGTTCTTTTTGTAATAATAGTCAAAGTTTATTTTCCGTATTTTATTATTAAATAAGTTTAGTTTTAGTTGTTGGGCCTAAATCTTGTCAAGCCCATTAGGTTCTTAATCCTATGTTTAAATAGGTTTATTAGTGGTAATTAGGGTTGAGTTGATCATAATTGAGAATTAGCCGTATATTGAAAATATAGAGAGAGAGGTCGTTGTGGAGAGAAAACAGAGAGAAAAAAGCTTAATCAAGATTGTAACCATTTGATTCATTGATATAATCGTATCAGGTTTGCATATCATTATTGTTTATTTGATTACTTGATTGAATCGTTTGCTATTGGGACACTCAATTGGTATTAGAGCCAGTACAGATTGAATTGAAAAAAAAAATTCGGTTCGTTTTTCTGTCAAAGATTCAAAATTTGTTATTGGGTGATTGTTAATCAAGTAATTATTGATTGATTTGTGATCTGTTTGATTAATATATTGATTGGATATTGATTGTTTTGAGTATTGCATTGTTTTCGATTATCAATTTGGTGTTTTTGGCAATTCTGGGTTCGTTCTCAAAAACGCACTGACCCTTCAATCGAATCCTTCGTAGAGTGGTTATTATTGAAATTAATTGGTAGCAATCAGTTCTAATCGTTTAATCGATCGTTTTTGCAAAGTTTGGTTGTTCAATTTTGAGTATTGAATAGTTTCTGGGATGATTTCTGTGTTTCTGGGTCGATAAGCATCAAGAACATACCGGTCGCCCGGCAAACAATGTTCATATCGGTCTTTCCTTAATATCGGTCGAATATTTTGTTACCGGTCGCCCGATACACTCACAGTCCATATCGGTCTTTTTCCCGGTTGACAGCCTATCGGTCGAACGATTTATCGGTCAAAGACCATTACCGGTCGAAAGGAATACCGGTCCAAACTCTTTATCGGTCAAATTCATCTTTACCTGTCGCCCAATTATCTTACATCAAATACCGGTCGAAGCTTTACCGGTCGACATTCTACCGGTCCAAGTTCATACCGGTCAAAGCATCATACCGGTCGAAGCTTAGTATCGGTCGATTTCAAATCTCGGTCTATATCGGTCCACACATATTACCGGTCAATTCATTCTATCGGTCAAGCATAATACCGGTTGTTTCATCACCCCGGTCAAGTAGGAGTCCGGTCGAACATACATGCGGTCAATACCGGTCTAGCACTCTACTTTCACTATTCCATTCTTAGAATTTTGTTTTTCTTTCTGAGATTTTTTTCAAAACAGTAATAGGGTCTTTAATTGTCATATTTTTTTTCTCTAGCGGGACCCCCGTGCTAAGTCTGCCTAGGGGGACAAAATTTCTTGTGTGACAAAATTTCTTGTGTGATTAAATTTTATCTGGACTAACGATCAGTTCAAGTTTCTTATCAGTTCTGTGACTAATCGTATCAGTAAGAATGTCATCTCGGGAATCTCTTGCTATTGGAACCGATGTTAAGCCGCCAGTACTCTTCAAGAAGGAGTACGAGCAGTGGAAGGACAGATTCTTGGACTTCATCGATCGACATGATTTGGGAGATTATATCAAAAAATCTCTGAAAGAAGGAATCATGACACCTCCAATTAAGGTTCTCACTGTAGCCGGAGAAAATGGTGAAGAAGAAGAGACAGAGTATAAATTACCGATTGGTGAATATTCTGAAGATCAGCTGAAGAGACACAAGGGTGACAAGCTGGCAAGATCATTTATTCTCTAAGGCATACCAAATGAAATATACGTCAAGATTGATAGCTACAATGCTACCGGCAAGCAAATGTGGGATCAGTTGGAGAAGATGATGATCGGATCTAAAGTCGGCAATCAACTCAAAGTTTCCAACTGCTTGAATAATTATGAAGAATTTAAAGCCAAAGCTGGAGAATCACTCGAAGCCACTTATGACAGATTTGTCACATTGCTGAACGAGCTCAGCAAGAACAAGATCAACAAATCTCAAGTTGAGCTGAATTTGAAAATTCTCAGTAACCTTCAGCCTGAGTGGAAGAGATTCACCAGACAAATGAGGCTGTTGAAAGATCTGAACGACATTCCACTTCATGAAGTGTATGAAATCCTCAGACAGAATGCGGAAGAGGTGGAAGAGATCAAGGCTGAGATGAAAAAGGCTGACAAAGCAGTTGCTGATCCAGTTGTTCTTGTGGTAAAGAAGAAGTCTAAGAAGAAGAAGGTGATAGAATCAGAATCAGAAGAGGCTGATAGCGAGGCAAAGTCTGACTCTGACAATTGTGAACAACTGAAGGAAGCCATGTAATGTTAACCAAGGATTTCCAAAAGAAGTTCTATAACTGTGGCAGATTCGGTCATTTTGCCAAGGACTGCCGCAAATCAAAAGTCCGAAACTCCGAATATTACAAGAACAAGATGCTTCTATCCAAGCAACAAGAGGCTGGGAAAGCATTGATGGCCGAGGATGAATACTGGCTCGACCATTCGGACGAAGAATCTGAAGAAGGAGAGAAGGACGAGACAGCACACCTGTGCTTGATGGGGAAGAACCAATCAGAAGTTGAAGTTGATTCTGATGATGGAGACAATGATGAGGTATGTAACTTAACTGAATCTGATTTTCTGAACCAACTGCATGCCATGATGTCTAAACTCCAAGAATTAGAGTCTAAACTGAAGCGAGAGAAAGGTGTCATAAATGAGAAAATCAATCTATACATAAACTTAGTAATGATATTACTGAGAAAAATGTATTAATTGAAACTTTGCACAAAAATATAGACACCTGCGCTAAAAAAAAGACTATAATTCATAAAGAGTTATATGAAACTGTTTCTAAATATAAAGAATGTGAGTTTAAGACTATAGATCTTTCTAAAAGGTATTTTTCTACTTCAAAAGAAAAGAATTCTTTAATAGACGAGGTTAATGTTTTGGAAGAAAAATTACATACTTTAGGTCAAACTGAACACACTATTTATTTGAACAAACCTAAAAAGAAACCCGATACTTGGGGACTTGGTTACAAGAACCCACATCATCTCAAAAAGGGTATATCTGAAGTGCCTGCACTTTATGACTTTGGGTTTATGTTGTTGGCTCCTCAACATCAGGAACTCAAACCCTTTTGGACTAGTCTGTCGGAAAAAGATAAAGCCAAGGAATATGATAAAAGAAAGAACAAATCCAAAGTTCAACTTCCATTTCGTTATGAGAAGTTGAATAACAATTATAGTTCTGATAAATCAAAATTTCTTTCAAATGATTATTTTGAGAGTTATTCTGTAAAAGAATTGGAGGCTAAACCCATCGAAGGTAAGCTTTATGTCCCTCCTCTAGTTTTGGAAAGCAAAATTTCTGAACTCGAGAATACTCTTACAGAAGAAAGAATTTTGATGGACTTAGAACAAACTGTATTTTCAACTGTGTTCAAAAATACAAATTTTCCTAATATCTCCAAGGCTTTAAATTCTGATGACAAGTTTGGTTCACTTGAGAATGATCTTAATTTCTTAAACTCTGATGGTAGTTTGAATGATTGTGTTGCTCAATTTGATTTTACCTCTAAACTTCCTGATCATTCATCTTGTGTTGTTAATTCTTTTGGATTACCTAGTGTGTTTGAAAAAGGTAAGAAACAAAAATCTCTGCTTTCACAGAAACCGATCCACACTGGTAAGCCAAAGAAGAAGCATTCTCTTAATTCTCATCATTCTAACTCTAAAGTTTCACATGTTTCAGATTTGAGAAAGCAAAGGTTTGGAGTTAAGACTGCATGGATACCGAAACAAAAGATAGACGAGAAAGCTAAATCTAGTTCTAGTTTTATTTTGAATAAAAAGACTTCTAGTAAAGATGATGTGATTGTGAATGTTGCTACTTTTAAATCTAATCTTGTTGATTCTCGCAAGAAGTACTATATAAAGCAATTATTCCAGTTAGCACCATCAAATAAAAAGTTTTTAAATTATGGTGAATGTGATTATGCTTCTCGTAAATATTCTGATGTTTGGTATGGTTCATATAATGTTTCATCTTATCATTATCATTCGTCTTATCATGCTTCTGGTTTTCAAAGAAAAAGCGGACCCAAATTTAAATGAGTGCCAAAATCAAGTACTAACAGTGGAGGTCCCATTTATAAATGGGTTCCTAAACCTCTTCTTTCCTGATTTGTATTGTGCAGACCCGTCATATGTGGTACTTGGATAGCGGGTGTTCCAAGCATATGACCGGGTAGAAGAGTATGTTGTCTAATTTTACGAACAAATACTGCGGCACAGTTCGTTTTAGAAACGATCAGTTTTCACCAATTCTGGGGTATGGTGATGTTGTACACGAAAATCTCACGATCAAGAAGGTGAGCTACGTTGAAGGCTTAGGGCACAACCTATTCAGCATTGACTAGTTCTGCGACAAAGATTTAGAGGTTAATTTCAAGGCCAATACATGTTCAGTACGCACTGAAGAAGGAAAAGAACTCTTGGTCGGTACTCGCAAGTCAAACCTCTACACCATTAACTTGTCAAAGGTCCAGGCTGACAATCAGGTCTGCCTACTATCAAAGGCCTCGATGCAACAAAGCTGGTTATGGCATCGACGACTTTCTCACCTCAACTTTTGGTACATCAACAAGCTGGTCAGTGGAAAGCTAGTGAAAGGACTTCCAGAGCTGAAGTATGAAAGAGAACACCTGTGTGCAGCGTGTGAAAAGGGAAAGATGAAGAGATCCCCACACAAACCAAAGTCTGAACCGAGTACCAGTTCTCCTTTAGAGTTGTTGCATATGGATTTATGTGGTCCTATGCGAACGTAAAGCTTAGGAGGAAAGAAGCTTGTGTTGGTTATTGTGGACGACTATACGCGATACACTTGGGTTAAGTTTCTACGGTCTAAAGATGAGACTCCCTATGTTCTCATTACATTTCTGAAGACGACCCAAGTCAATCTGCAAAAACAAGTCAAGATTCTCAGAACTGACAATGGCACAGAGTTCAAGAACAAGATAGTTGAAGAATATCTCGAATCGGTCGGGATATAACATCAATACTCTGTTGCTCGCACACCTCAACAGAACGGCGTCGTCGAAAGGCAAAATCGTACACTTGTCGAGGCCTCTCGGACAATGCTCAGCCAATCTGAATTACCTTTATTTTTGTGGGCTGAAGTTGTATCGACTGCATGTCACACTCAGAATCGCTTCATGATTCACCGTCGATTTCAGAAGACTCCGTATGCGTTGATCAACAACCGAACACCAACCATTAAATATTTTCATGTTTTTGGTTGTAAGTGTTATGTGCTAAACGACAGAGAGAATCTGAACAAGTTCAGTGCAAAGGCGGATGAGGGAATCTTCGTTGGTTATTCCTCTACATCCACTGCATACCGTGTTTACCTGAAGAAGTCGAAGACTGTGATCGAGAGCGTTAATGTTACATTCGATGAGGAAATGGCTTCTAAGCACATCAGTTCAGAACCCGTAACTACCGGAGTATTAGCTTCTGTACCAACCAGTCCAGGACCTGCACCTCATGAGAACAAATCAGATGACGCTTCTTCCTCTACTTCTAAATTATCTGATTTGGATTTATTATTTGAATTGTTTTATGATGAATTTCTTGGATCTCGTTTGCCTAAATCTGTTGTGGTTGACAGGATGGAAGACTCGTTGACTACTCATCCAACCACTTCCGATATCTCTACTGAATCCAATTCCCCGATTCAGCAAGAAGTTCCAGTTCTAAAACCTACTCCGACAGTTGAAGTTGTGACCAACACTGATGAGACAGAAGTAGCTGACTCTGTAGGATGCACTGTAAGGTCTGATCAACAGACTGCCCAAGCTGTACCTACTGCCACTTCTACAACGACTACTTCAAATGAAACCCCCGTTAACTCTGAACCATTTGAAGGCGTTAACAGTGGATTCCTAGATGCTGACAATGATCAATAGGCATCTAATCCACTCCCTCTTGAACATAAGTGGACCAAAGAGCACCCGGTACATCAAATTATTGGAGATCCTTCTGCACCGGTGCAAACTAGGTCTGCCACATCAAATCTATGTATGTATGAATCCTTTCTGAGCAAGATCGAGCCTACTCGCTTATCTGAGGCCCTTTCCGATTCAGATTGGGTAACTGCGATGCAAGATGAGCTGAATCAGTTTGAAGCACTGAAAGTCTAGAGACTCGTACCCAAACCGCAATGTAAACCCATCATTGGTACGAAATGGGTATTCAAAAACACGAAAGATGAAGATGGCACCGTTATCCGAAATAAAGCACAACTTGTTGCCAAGGGATATAGGCAAGAGGAAGGGATAGACTACGATGAGACTTATGCTCCAGTGTCACGGATAGAGGCAATTCGGATGTTCTTAGCCTACGCATCCCACAAGAACTTCACCGTCTATCAAATGGACGTGAAGACCGCTTTCCTGAATGAAGTACTCAAGGAGGAAGTCTACGTCTCACAGCCAGAAGGGTTTGTGAATCCAGATAAGCCTAATCACGTTTACATCTTGGATAAAGCTCTTTATGGACTGAAACAAGCTCCTCGCCCCTGGTATGATATCTTATCTCAATTCTTGGTCAGGTCAGGTTTTACTAAAGGTACGGTCGATACAACTCTTCTCATTAAAAAGGATAAAGGCAATATCATTCTTATTCAAATATATGTGGATGATATTATTTTTGGCTCTACAAATCCTATGTACTGTAAGAACTTTGCAAACCTCATGATGTCATGTTTCAGATGAGTATGATGGGAGAGATGAACTTCTTTCTCGTATTGCAAGTCAAACAATTTTCAACGAGGATTTTTATCAATCAATCTAAATACATTCTTGATATTCTTCGGAAATTCAAAATGGAAAATTGTAAACCGATTGGTACCCCGATGACACCTTGTACTAAGATTGGCATCGATCTTTCGGGAAAGACTGTTGATGTTAGGACTTATAGAGGGATGATAGGTTCTTTAATGTATCTTACTTCTAGTAGGCCGGATATAATGTTTTCTACATGCTTATGTGCTAGATATCAGGCCAATCCTAAAGAATCCCATTTGTCTATTGTTAAGCGGATTTTTAGGTATCTGAAGGGGACTGCAGATCTTGGTCTGTGGTATCCTAAGGATACAAGCTTTGAACTAACATCTTATTCAGATGCAGATCATGCTGGTTGCATGTTAGACAGGAAGAGCACCTCGGGTCATATCCAATTTCTTGGCGATAAACTCGTCAGTTGGGCTTCGAAGAAGCAATTATGTGTCTCCACATCAACGGCCGAAGCGGAATATGTAGCTGCTGCTAGGTGCTGTTCTCAGGTCTTGTGGATGAGAACACAACTGTGAGACTATGGATTTCATTTCAATAGAATACCAATCTACTGTGATTCGAAGAGCGCTATTGTGATTACCGCTAACCCTGTTCAGCATACTAAAACCAAACACATAGATGTCCGGTATCATTTTATAAAAGATAATGTAGAAAAGGGGACAATTAAACTTTACTTTGTAAAAACCGATTATCAGTTTGCCAATTTGTTTACCAAACCTTTAGACGAAAAGAGATTTAATTTTCTTGTCTTAAAACTTGGTATGCTAAATCTTAAGACCTAATCGGTGATTACCTATTAAAGTTTCTTATTGTGTCTCTTTCTCATTTCTTTATTATTTTTTCCGCATGATACCTGCTCTTTAATAGTTTGTTCATGATCTCAGGGGGATTGTGAGAAGTATATATTTCATTGATGGTCAATGTTCGTTTAAGGGGGAGCATATTTAAATGCATTGTGATTACTAATAATTTGTTAGTGATGCATGATTTTAGGGGGAGCATACAAGTAAAGAGTATGGCGATGATTTTTGATTACTTTTGATCAGAACTCGTACTTTAATTGTTTTACTGCTTTATGTCATTTTAATTTCAGTGAATAAAGTTACTTTGACTAGAATTTTAGACTTTTGCAGGTTGAGAGATGCTTCAAAGATCATATCTTTATGACTTTAAACTTGACTTCGTGAGATGTAAGACTGTACTCAAAAGGTATAATTTTTAATCTTCATCTCCTTTATGGTTGAAAGAAGGACAACTTTCAATCATACGAAAACATGTTTTTAAATGTTCAAACCACTTCCCGATTTTCAAACAGATTTCTTGAATTGGAAGTGTTATTTTAAATGTTTTCTGTTTCGTCGTTGAGCTTTAACTGACAAAGTTAAACCATCTGAGCATCATATGCTTCATAGGAAAACATGGGATCAGTGTGCTAGGACTTCAAAGAAACTTCTATGGATTCACGTTAACCAGTGTTTCCTACCCAAGAAGTTAATCATGTAGTGATTGAATGTGAGGAGTTCAAAAAGAAATGAGTGTGTGATGAGAGAAATTGTCAAAAAAGAGTTTGGTTAGTTGTGAGCTTAAATATTAAAAGAAAGAGGGTGTGAGATCAGAGTAAAAGATTTTTCAAACTCTGCACCAACTACTTTCTGAGCCGGGCAGCCACATTTCTAATGCTTCACATTTCTTTGGTGAACATTATTGAAACAGGTACCTAGCCCAAGCCAACTCTTGACATTACCCCACCAGCTACTCATTTTCTTCTCAACAAAAAAATGTTTCATTTTCAAAGGAGACGCAGCACATATGCTATCTGATTTTCATTTGGAAAATCTGGATATTGAAAAGAAGGAAGTCTGCCCCACCTTCATACTTCAATCATGCACATTGAGTCTATGTTTAACTACTTGTCTCAGTGGTTTACACTTTTTGAGCCTTACAAACAATCATCATATGCTTAATTTATTCTATCACTTGCACGAACACACAAAGAATTTGTTTTTTTGTCAAAACGTTCATAGGAATTTCCTTTGTGGTGTTTCGATGATTGAATGGAAGTCCTGGGGGAGTGAACATCACAAAAGCTCCTTTATATTGTGTATTCGTTACACACAGTGACTTTGTGTTACTGACAGGCAATTTTAACTGGTTCATTTGTTGATTCAGGTGTTACCTTTCGTATCTATCTATTTTGTCTAGATTTGCAAAGATCTAGATACACATCTTTATGAATTGATGGATCATCAGTGGTTCTGTTTGCAAGATTAGTGGTAGAAGACATTTCTTGACATGAAGTTTTGATGAACTTCTCGCTCCTTTCATCAAAAAGGAGGAGAAGCATCAATCAAGAAATGGGGAGAAGATTGGAAGTTTTGAAATAATTTCTGAAGAAGACGTGCTGAATTGAAGAATTTTTCTGAAGATGATTTGCTAAAGCATTCCGAGCTGAAACTGGAGATAATTTCTTTCCAAGAGATTTCAACTATTGGGGAGATTGCTACATTCTGAAGACAAAGAAGGAGGTTACATCTTCTGAGCTTAAAAGAGAAGGATTGAAGTGTTGAATTTGTTTAGTAATGATCTTGATCCAAAGGGGGAGATTGTTAAAGCACAGGTTTATTGGATTCAAGATCATCAAATACTGAAGATGGAAATCTGAAATCAAAGCTGGAAAAGTCGTCTCAACAAATAGTCTAGGGTTCTTTTTGTAATAATAGTCAAAGTTTATTTTCCGTATTTTATTATTAAATAAGTTTAGTTTTAGTTGTTGGGCCTAAACCTTGTCAAGCCCATTAGGTTCTTAAGCCTATGTTTAAATAGGTTTATTAGTGGTAATTAGGGTTGAGTTGATCATAATTGAGAATTAGCCGTATATTGAAAATATATAGAGAGAGGTCGCTGTGGAGAGAAAACAGAGAGAAAAAAGCTTAATCAAGATTGTAACCATTTGATTCATTGATATAATCGTATCAGGTTTGCATATCATAATTGTTTATTTGATTACTTGATTGAATCGTTTGTTATTGGGACACTCAATGGTGGTGACTAAGCACACGACTCCAAAGTCAAAAATCTACACACCTAGAAATAATTCAGCTGGCTCTAAAAGGACAACCTTAAGCTCACATAAGAAAATTGTTTCTTCAAAAAGGTCAGTTTACTCATTTGATCAGATTCGTTCTACTAACATTTTCTATGATCGAAATGTGGATGGTTCAGGAACACAAAGAAGGAGAAGAAGGAGATATGAAGAAGAAAAGTTGGTCTGGAAGGTGAAACTAGCTTGTTATTCCCAGATCTTATCAAGTTCTAATAGTAAAACATAATCAATAAAGAATTGTAGTCATATGTCATTGAATCAATCATCAAAGATTACAATTTCACTTTCTCTCACTACTTTCTCTCTCTACGTATTCAAACTCCTTCTCTAGTCATCTATCTATTAAACAAAAAATGAAAGGTATTTATACCCACTACTTAAAAACAAAGAAAACAAAACAAATACAAGAACTTTGACATTGACATTTTATTACAAAGACTTTGATTTGTAATGAGAGTTGACTTTCTCAGCTTTGACTTCTTGTATTTTGATCTTCAGTCTTCATGATCTTGTATCCAACATATTTCTTCTCTAACAATCTCCACCTTTGGATTCAAGATCATCACAAAAAGATTTAGCAAAACAATCTCCCCTTTTGGTAACATTGAAGAACTTTAAAATCTCCCCTTTAAGCTTAGTCTGAGTAAGAATCTTCCTCTTTTGGTTGATCTTTAACTTTAATCTCCCCAAAATCTATCTTCAAGAAATACCAACAATCTTCAATAATCTCTTCAGAATGATCACCAAACTCTTTCAGACTTCGGGAAAGAAATTATCTTCAGATTCAGCTCGGATTGCTTTAGCAAAATAATCTTCAAAGAAAATTTCCTCAAAATCAGCACATCTTCAGAAATTCTTTGGTCTTCTTCAAATCTTTACTTTGAATCTTTTGACTTGGACATTTCTTTAAAATCATCTCCCCCTTTTTGATGAATAAAGCATCTATATCATCAAAACCTTCATCAAGAAATGTCTCTGAAATTCCATCTGACCACTGATCTTTGATAATGAGCCTCTGATTCTTTGCCAATTCGAACAATGTATCCATATAGATCTTTTCATATCCAGACAAAATATTCGTGTAACACATGAATCAACAAATGAATCAGTTAAAATGCCTGTCAGTAACACTAAGTCACTGTGTGTAACGGATACACATTGTAAAGGAGCTTTTTGATGTTCACTCCCCCAGGGCTTCCATCCAATCATCGAAACACCACAAAGGCAATTTCTATGAACGTTATGACAAGAAAACAAATTCCTTGTGTGTTTGTGCAAGTGTAGAAAGAATTAAGCACGAATGATTGCTTATAAAGGCTCAAAAATTATGTAAACCACTGAGACAACAGTAGATAAACACAGACTCAATGTGCATGATTGAAGTGCGAAGGTGGGGCAGACTTCCTTCTTTTTCAATATCCAGATTTTCCAAATGAAAATAAGATAGATTATGTGCTGCGTCCCCAGAAAATATGAAACATTTTCTTTTTGAGAAGAAAATGAGTGGTTGGTGGGGTTTTGTCAAGAGTTGGCATGGCTATTTGCCTGTTTCAATAATGTTCACCAAGAAATGTGAAACATTAGTAATTTGGATGCCCGACTCATAAAGTAGTTGGTGCAGAGTTTGATATTCTTTTACTCTGATCTCACACCCTCTTTCTTTTATTCATTAAGCTCACATCTAACCAAACTCTCTTTTCCATTTTACCTCAACGCACAACCCACATTCGTTTCTTTTTGACTCCTCACACTCAATCTCTAAGGATTAACTTCTTGGGTAGGAAACACTGGTTAACGTGAATCCATAGAAGTTCATTTAAGTCCTAGCACAAAGAACCCATATTGTCCTAGAAAACATGTGTTGGTCAGATGATTTAACTTTATCAGTTAAAGCTCATATACAAATGTCAGATGTAAATACGCTCAGAGATATATATTGAATGAGTAAACATGAATGCAAAAGACTTGTTTGAATATCTGACATTGTATGAAAATGATCAGAAATGAAATGATATATCAATTAAGGCTTATGGTCAAGAATAATGGATATTGTCTATATGAACCAAAAATATAGACATTCTTGAAATGAACGCTTCGAAATGAAAAATACGCTCAAAAATTCTTTGAATACAAGCGGGGTGTCTGACCATCGAAAATATGTTTCAATATGAGACATGGTAAGAACAATTTGATCAAAAAGTAAACCGGTGTGTGTGAATACTTGAAAGTATATAGAAAAGACAATACACAAGTATTTATCTTTGGAAACACACGGTTTGTTAATCAAGTAAGCTCAATAAAAATGAAAACATTTAAAATTACACTTCCAATTCATGAAAATCTTGTAAAAATCGGGAAGTGGTTTGAACATTTAAGAAAAAAAATTCTATGATTGAAAGTTGTCCTTCTTTCAATCATATATGAGATTAAGATAAGAAGTTAACCTTTCCATGTAGTCTTAAATCTCATGAAGTCAGCTGAAGTCATAAAAATATGAACTTGATAGCTTCTCTCATTCTGCACAAGTCTCAAAGTCTAGTCAAAGCAACTTTATTCACAAAAACTAAAAGACATAAAGTAGTAAAACGATTAAAGTACGAGTTCTGGTATGAAATAATCAGAAGTCATAATTCATACTCCCCCTGAAAATATGCATTTGAAATTTTTCAGTAAAAGGCAAATGATAGAGATCTACAACTCCCTTTGAAGTGTAGTTCGTCATATCTTCCGAATACATATTTCCAGAAACATATGTACTCCCCCTTGAAGGTTGATTTCCTCATCTGAGTATCTAAGTACACTATCTTATCAGCTCGGGAGTAGCATCTCTTGTTCATCATTGAAGTACGAGTCCTAAACTGTTGTGTTTAGAAGTCAAACTCCGTTGAAGTCCGGGTCCTAAGCTGATTTACTTAGAAGTCTTAGTTCTCTTACTCCCCCTTGACAGTTGGTGTCTGCAACACAGAATCACTTTCCGGCTTTGGTACCCATTGTTATTTGGGTCCATGAATGTTAGTTGTAGTTCTTATGGGAGTAACTGAATAAGAACCATACCAGAAATGATCACTTGTCTTGTGAACATGATCATGTGTACAGCAGTAAGAACAATAATATTTCTTACCTGATAACCTCATTAGTTGATCTTTCGTGTATATATGATCAGGTTTACCTTTACGCGCATTGTTCTTCTTGGCTTTATGTGTATGTACACATGACTTCTTTCCTTTCAGCTCTTCTTTCTTCTTTCCATCTTTCTTCTCTTCTTCAACTGGTTTCTTTCTCCAGACCAGTTTTTCTTCTTTATATCTCCTTCTTCTTCTATGTGTACCTGGACCATCTATTTTTCTATCATAGAAAAGGTTAGTAGTACGAATTTGTCTAGATGATTTAACTGACCTTTTGGAAGAAACAGTCTTATGAAGTGAGCTTGCAACTGTCTTGAATGAGCCTTCCGAATCAGCTGAATCATCTCTAGGTGTGTGGATAATTGACTCTGGAGTCTTGTGCTCAGTTTCCACCACCATCTTAGAAATAATTTCCTCAAGCTCTTTAATCTTTGAAGAATAACTGTCTCTTTCTTGGACAAGCAGATCAATCTTCTTCTCAAATTCAGACTTCGCTTTCTTCTCTTTCAGTGCACTTGTAGATAGCTCAGATAACTTGACAGTCAGCTTCTTTATCTCTTCCTCAAAAATATTCCTTTCTTCCTCAAAGTCCTTCTCGACATTGTTTCTCTGGCCGGATATTTCTTTGAAAAATCCCACATTCTTTTGTTCAATGGCCTTCTTTTATTTGGCAAACTTTTCTCTTTCCAAGATTATTACTTTCTCAAAATCAGAAACTTGATGAGAAAGCTTTATACACTTAAGCTCAAGAGTCTTCTTTTCTTCAATACTCTTCTAGGAAATTTCTGAAAACTTCTTTTCAAACTCATCTTTCTCCTTAGCCATTTTTGATATTTTCTTCTGAAGCTCAGTGTTCTCAATTATCAGACTCTGTTCCTTGTCTTCAAAGCTTTCATCATTAAGGATAGAAGGAGAATAATTTGGAAGTGGTGCATTGAAGTCAAACATATCAATTTCCTTAACACACCCATTATCAGAATTAAGAAAATCATTTTCAGACTCAAATAAATCATCAAAATCATCAATTGAAGTTTGAGGTGCTTTAGAAGATGGAGAACACACTTTAGATTTAACATGAAAATCTGTGTTCTTCAACAACTGTAGAAAATACATTTTGTGTTAAATCACCCAAAGTTCTTTCATCAGATAAAATATTTTCTAACTCAATTATTTTGCTTTCTAAGATGAGTGGAGGTACATAAATTTTGGCTTGAACAGGTTTTGCCTCCATCTCAGTAGAAGAATAACTCGCAAAATAATCAGTTGAAAGAAATTTTGGTGTTTTAGAAAGATAATTATCATTCAGTCTTTCATAACAGAATGGTAGTTGTATTTTCTTCAAATTCATTCTTTTCTCATCTTCTTTATCCTCAACTTCTTTTGATGCTTTGGTGATAAATTTGGGTTTCAAATGAGGATAATCATCAGCCGCATACATATAATTTGCATTATATAGACTTGGTTGTTTTCTGATAGCTTTTTCTAAGTAATGAGGATTATCAAACCCTAATCCCCATTTTTCTTTAACATCAGCCTCTTCAATGGGTGCATTTAGAAAAATGGTGTGATCTGTTTGACCTATCGCATGAAGTTTAGCTTCCAAATCATTTACCTTTTTCGTTAAGCTCTCGTTCTCAACCTACAATTTATAAACAGTTAGTACAGATTTTTTCTTTTCTACATCAGACTTTGAAAGTTTAGATTCAACATCAAAAATCTTCTTTTCAAAACAATCCTTTTCATATTTAAAATCTGAAGCAGATTTACGTAGAGAATCAATCAGATCTTTGTTTCCAATAACAGACTTATTAAGCTCAAAGATCTTTTCATTTCTTCTAGCAACTCTGTCTTTTTCTTTTATCAATTTATCTTGAAGCTCTTCAACTTTAACCATCATAGCTTTCATTGTGGTCATGAAATCATTTACAGTGAAATCTTTTACCTCTTCAGCTGAAAAACTCATCTTGAATATCTGTTAATAAAAAGAAACTTGAAATGATCGTTATTCCAATTATGAAATCTCAAGAAAAAAAATTTGACTAAGTCCTGAAACTCGCAGATCACTATTCCCAAAACTCGCAAAGCACTATTCTCGGAGAAACTCACAAGTGCCTATTCATGCAAAGTACTATTCACACTGAAACGCGCTAATAGTGATGTGCGTGTTTGTAGAACTCGCATAGGCTAATTTACGCGTAGTAGGAACTCGCTTGATGAGATTTGCGCGAAGATAGAACTCGCTAGCTGAAGCTTGCGCGAAGTTAGAACTCGCTAACCAAAGATCGCGCAAAGCTTAGAAACTCGCTAAACTTTGTTCGCGCAAAGTTACAAAACGCGCTAAACAAAGCTAGCGCAAAACTTGAAACTCGCAAGATGAAGATCGCGCAAAGTTTAGAAACTCGCTAAATGTTGATGGCGCAAATCTTGAAACGCGCTAGACGTTGGTTGCGCGAAACAAGAACTCGCAGGACGAAAGTAGCGCGAAATATGAAACGCGCTAAATGAAGCTAGCGCAAACTTAGAACTCGCAGGTGTTGCACGTTCCAACACTTAGAAAAAATTTCGAGAATTTCAACTAGTTCGCACAAAACACAGTTTGCGCGTTTGCCTGTTCGCGCACAACACGGCTTGCGCGTTTGTTGTTCGTGCACAACTATACTTGCGCGAAATGATGAATTCTTCAGTCTTGCGCGTTCTTCAGATGAACTAGCGTGAAACTCAGATCTTGTGCGTTCTTGGTCTTTCCTTGCTTGTTCTTGATCTGATCGATCAAAAACCAATCTAAACTACGAATTTCAACTCGAAAATTTGACAATTCATTCACCTACAACTCTCGAACCTAGTTCTAGCAATGTGTTTCGATTAAAAACACAAATCGATACAAATTGAACCAAATACAATGCGTGTGAACTCATGATATAAAACTCAACAAAATCCAAAAATTCGAGAAAATTACAGTGTGGTTTATGAATTCAACTATACATACTCGATCAATTACACTATTTGATCATAACCTGATCGATTTCAACTCCTAATTCGCACTATAACTTGAAATTGATCTGGACATTCACGAACACAGTGTCGAACACTTTTTCTTGATTTGATTTCGATTGGATTTGCTCTGATACCAATTGTTATTCCCAGATCTTATTAAGTTCTAATAGTAAAACATAATCAATCAAGAATTTTAGTCATATGTCATTGAATCAATCATCAAAGATTACAATTTCACTTTCTCTCACTACTTTCTTTCTCTACGTATTCAAACTCCTTCTCTAGTCATCTATCTATTAAACAGAAAATGAAAGGTATTTATACCCACTACTAAAAAGCAAAGAAAACAAAACAAATACAAGAACTTTGACTTTGACATTTTATTACAAAGACTTTGATTTTTAATGAGAGTTGACTTTCTCATCTTTGACTTCTTGTATTTTGATCTTCAGTTATCATTATCTTGTATCCAACATATTTCTGCTCTAACAATAGATGATGATGAAAAGGATGATCAAAAGAAAAATAAGAAGAAAGAAAACAAGTCATGTGTACATGCATCAAATCTCAAGAAGAACAAAGTGCGTAAAGGTAAACCTGATCTTGCTTATTCGATAGATCAATTGATCAGGTTGTCTAGAAAAAGGTATTGTTCTTATTGTCGTACTTATGATTTTGTTCATAAAGCTAGTGATCATTACTGGTATGGTTCTTACTCTATTACTCCCAATAGAACTGCAACTCACAAATATGGACCCAAATACTAGTGGGTACCAAAGCCAAAGGATGATTCTGTGTTACAGGCACCTCAAGTTAAGGGGGAGTAAGAGAACTAAGGCTTCTAAATAAATCAGTTCAGGACTCGTACTTCAACGAAGTTTGACTTCTAAACACAACAGTTTAGGACTCGCTCTTCAATGATCAAAAGAGATGATACTCCCGTGCTTATATGAGAATTGTACTCCGATGCTTAAATGAGGAGATCAACCTTCAAGGGGGAGTACATATTTTTCTGGAAATATGCATTCGGAAGATATGATGATATACACTTCAGGGGGAGTTATAGATCTCTATCATGTGCTTTTTCACTGACATATTTTAGATGCATAATATCAGGGGGGGAGTAAGAAATATGAATTCTGATTACTTCAGATCAGAACTCGTACATTTAATGTTTTACTGCTTTATGTCGTTTAATTTTCAATAAAGTTGTGAATAAACTTTGCACTTTGACGACTTTTGATTTTTGCAGAATTGAGAGGAAGCTTAAATGATCATATCATTTTGACTTCAAGCTTGACTTCATGAGATTTAAGACTGAACGAAAAGATATTATTTCTAATCTTAATCTCATACGTATCTGAAAGAATGACAACTTTCAGATATGAAAACATGGTTTTAAATGTTCAAACCACTTCTGATTCTTAAAAGATTTCATGAATATAGAAGTGTGATTTTAAATGTTTTCAATTTCTTATTTGTGCTTAAATGTCAATAAACCGTGTGTTTCCAAAGATTAATACTTGCGTATTATCTTTTTCCATATACTGTCAAGTATTCACACACACCGGTTTAATATTTTTGTTAATTTTGTTCTTACCATGTCTCTAAATTGTAACAAATTTTTCGATGGTACGACACCCCGATTGAACTTCCCAGAATTTGAGCGTTAATTTCATTTCGAAACGTTCTTTCAAGAATGTCTATATCTTTGATTCGTATAGACAATATCCGATTTTTGTTGACCTAAGTCTTAATCGATAAATCATTCTATTTGATCTTTATAATACAATGTCATATTTTCAAACAAGTTTCTTGTATTTATTTCATTTATTCAATTATCTTGTTTGAAAAGTCTTCAATGTTTAAAATGATCAAATCTTCATGATTATATCAGTGAGCATACAGATATCTGACTTGTATTTCATAATTTGTGCTTCATTGTCAAGATAAACCAGTTGAGCAACATGTTCTATTAGGATTATACATGGGTTCATTGTGTAAGGACTTAATTGAAACTTCTATGGATTCACGTTAACCAATGTTTCCTACCCAAGAAGTTAATCCTTAGTGATCTAGTGTGAGGAGTCAAATACTGAGTATGAGTTGAGTGATGAGGTAAAATGAAATGAGAGTTTGGTTAGAAGCGAGCTCAATGTTTAAAAAGAAAAAGGGTGAGAGAACAGAGTAAAAGAATATCAAACTCTGCACCAATTTTTTCTGAGTCGGGCAGCCACATTACTAATGCTTCACATTCCTTCGTGAACATTATTGAAACAGGCAACTAGCCTATGCCAACTGTTGATAAAAACCCCACCAGCTACTCATTTTCTTCTTAAAAAGAAAATGTTTCAATATTTCAAGGGGACGCAACACATAATCTATCTGGTTTTCATTTGGAAAATCTGGATATTGAAAAAGAAAGAAGTTTGCCCCACCTTCGCACTTCGATCATGCACAATTGAGTTTGTGTTTAAGTACTGTTGTTTCAGTGGTTTACACAATTTTGAGCCTTATATAAAGCAATCATCATGTGCTTAATTCTTTCTAACACTTGCACGAACACATAAGGAATATGTTTTCTTGTCATAACGTTAATAGAAATATCTTTGTGGTGTTTCGATGATTGAATGGAAGACCTGGGGGAGTGAACATCAAAAAGCTCATTTCCAATGTGTATTTGTTACACAAAGTGACTTTGTGTTACTGACAGGCATCTTAACTGATTCATTTGGTGATTCAGGTGTTACATTCTTATTTGTCTGGATTTTCAAAGATTCGGATGAATATTTTTATGAATTGACGAAGAATCGGAGGCTCTTGATAAGATCAGTGGTCAGAATAGATGAAGTAACATTTCTTGTTGGAAGTTTTGATGATTTCAGTGCTTTTATCATCAAAAATGGGGGAGAAGTTATGTTCAAGAAATGTTTGGAACGAAAAGTTTGTATCAAATATGGGAGAAAAGTTCAAGAAGTGTTTGATTCAGAAACGTTTTAGATGGGTAGAAGATAAAGAAAGTTATTGGAAAGTATTCAATAATTGTTGGTTTGAGAAAGATTATTGAAAGCTGGAATGGGAAGATTCGAAGACTTCTGAAGATGAGCTGAAATTACAGAAATTTTCTTTGAAGATAATTTTGTCAAAGCAAATCGAGTTGAACCTGAAGATGATTTATTTCTGAAGTCTGGAAAGAGGTTTTATAATCTTGGGGAGAATGCTACTATTTTTGAAGAACAGACTTTGGGAAGATTGTTGAAAGTTTAAAGACAGAGTTTATCAAAGAAAGGGGAGAATGTTTTAAGCAGAAAATGGGAGATTGTTTCTCATTGATTATGTTTATTTCTGAAGATGATTTGAATTGACAAGAAGTCTACAAGGGGAGATAAAGTTGATCAAAAGAGAGAGAATGTATAAACTGAGCTTAAAGAGAGAAGATTGAATTGCAAAATCTTTTTCAGATGATCTTGATCCAAAGGGGATAATGTTAGAGCACAGATTTGTTGGATACAAGATCAATAATACTGAATATGAAAGTCAAGCAAGTCAAAGCCTCAAAGTCAACTCTCTAGCATGAAAGTCAAAGTCTCTTTGTAATAAGTCAAAGTCAATGTATTGTGTTTTTATTTCTTTGTAATTGTAAGTAGTATAAATAGCCTTGTCTTTGTCTTTGTTGTATATTTGGTAAGTCATTGTATGTAGACGGAGCATATTAGAGAAGAACTGATTGGAATATTATTCTAGAGAGAGAAACAGTTTTGTAGTGAGGGAAAGTGAGATTGGTTGTAATCTGTGATGTTAATCAATGACATATGACTTTGGAAATTATCATCTTGATTGTTTTTGTTTGATTAGAACTTGAATTATGGGAATAACAGTATGTCGTTTATGCAATAAACATGAACTATTTCTATGATACGTGTTTTGAGTGTTTTTGGATGCAATGGGGGTGTATTTCGGTGTAAGTTCGTAAGGCAAGCATGTTGTGTGAGCTTGTCTAAAGCCGTAAGAGCGGACGTGTTGTGTGAGTCCGCCAGGTAAAGCTGTGTGAATTAGACACCTCCCATATGCCGTTAGCTTTGTGAATATGTGCTATTTTAACCGTATGCATGATAAATTATGACGCTTTGTGAAATTTACTATTGATATTATTCATGCATAAAAAACCGTGAATTCACTTGGCCCTAGGCTCACCCAACTCCTTTTCAAAATAATTATGCAACCCGGACGTCACTCACTCGAGAGTAGTAGCAAAGGGAAGGAGAAAGTTTAGAGTCGGGCTATCGTTGGAATAAAGACACAACGAAGAGTGTTGTTCGAGATTTAGACAACTTTGCTTTTAAGTTTTATTATCTTGAAATATTCCGTTGCGTCGAATTATTTAGACCTTATGGATTTATTTATATATGGATGTTTAATATTTAAAAAAAATATGGGACGTTACATGTAGACTTGATGAAATAATAAGGGTGGTGAGCTCTTAAACGTATAGCTAGTGCAAGGAGTTCAGCATTTCATGTGGACAATAATACGACATGCGTTCATCGTGTCTAAACCAGAACCATAAAGTACTTTAATGGCCCGTGTCTGGATGTTTATGTCCATAAATATCACCTTGTATTCATTGTAAGAATGAAATATTTTTTTTTTTGTATTATGTCCTTAGCTTTAGGATGGTTGATGGCACTAATTATTTAGTGCCATTAGGCTCTTTTATTTTGCTTTTTAGAATAGTTTTTACTTTCTAATCCCAACATTTGAGTCATTTTATTACTTATTTTTCATTTATTTGTTTCTTGGATCTAGAGTTAGTGGATAACCTGTTTTATTGTTTTGAATGGCTAATTTTGTGTGTTTTGAAAGATTTTGAATAGAACAGATCCAGTGCTGCAGCATTTCTGTAGCATCTGCAGCTGTCAGTACTTTTTTGGGAGAACGTGTGGAAGCTGGAAAGTAGAAAACCATGGGCTGGTTTTGGGCTGACAAAAGAAGCCTCCACCTGCAGTATTTTAAGAATGGACATCATCTTTTTGATAGCTTGTAACCCTTGGGCATTGAACCCCTTTTTTGTACTAATTGTACCTTAAGTACTTTGTGTAGGTTTTATTACTCTTTTGCCACTCCCTTTTTGTATATAAAGGGAGGTTGGGGATTTAGTTTAGTGTCCTAATTTTAACACTTAAGTACATCTCTTTGAAGTGGAAATCAAAGGTGGGCACCAATAACCTTTGATTTTAATGTACTTTTGAATTCCAAGTTAATCTTTGAAGTTACCATCCTTGTTTTGTTACTTATGCTTTATTACTTTTAGTGTTCTTAATTTAGTTGTTTACTTTCCTTGCAATTTACATTTAAGTCATTTATATTTGTAGTAATTTATATTTCCGTCATTTTATTTATTGTAATTTATATTTCCGTCATTTACATTCATGTCTTTAATTTATGCAATTTATTGCTCTATGCATTTATATTTAAGTATGAGTAGCTAAATCCATTAGCTTGGGTGTAAGATAAAATGGTGAGATTTCAAACCAAAAGAAGGTGGACATTGTTTCGCAATAACAATGTTCCATCATT
The DNA here is from genome assembly GCA_954870635.1 of Arctium minus. Lineage (NCBI taxonomy): Eukaryota > Viridiplantae > Streptophyta > Magnoliopsida > Asterales > Asteraceae > Arctium > Arctium minus. The sequence continues at coordinate 12,089,567 of OX941094.1, read as the reverse complement.
TCATTCAAGTTTTATAAAGCCAATGACACTTCTTGACAAGTTGATCACTTTGAAAGTGTGAAAGTGCTATGGCCTAGAGATAAGCCATAAAATGCACGTCAACTTGGATGATATGAGAAGCCGACTTGAGAAAGTGACTGATAAAGAGATTTATCACCTCTATTTTTTATCTTGATTTATTCTTGACGAGTTGGTCGCTTGTTTAAAGTGTTAAAGTGTAGAGGATTCAGAGATGAACCCCTTCGAACACTCCAACTTGAATGATATGGGAATTAACTCGAGAGAGTAGTTTTATACAAAGAGATTTGTAAATCCGTATATTTTGAGGACTCTACCCCTTGCTATCAAGTGTTAAAACTGCATAGAGATATGTTCAGTTGGATCTAAACGGTAGCGGGAGTATTGAAGTCCGAGAGGAATACCCTCAAAATAGATGGTGGATCTGTTTATGCTGAACTCATGCTGCAGCATACCTGCAGCATAGTCTGCTGGAATTTGTGTTTGAGTCTCACCTAAAAGTCTTACACCCTTGCTACCTTTATTATTCTGTATCGTTATCAACTGTTAACCAACCAAACCAAATCAAAGTCTTCAAATTCGCCATCTGAAATCATCTCTTTTCTAACACTTTTATTATACTTTTACGACAATCTCTGTGGGACGATATCCGGTACTTTACCGTTTTATTACTTGAAAGACGATATTATATCTCATTGTATACTTGCTTTGAGATCTAATTAGCACACGTCTATAGGTGTATTCCAAGCACTATCAAGTTTTTGGCGCCGTTGCTGGGGATTGGCACGTTAAAAGTTTATAAAAGTATTTTAAAAGATTTGATTTTTCTTACACCTTTGGAATCTCATTTGGAAGTATATGCCAAGAATACCACGGGGGGAATTGTTCACTCTTGACCCGGAAATTGAACAAACGTTTCGTAATAGGAGAAGAACGCAAAGAATCGCATTAATCATTGAACCTCCAATTATGGAACCACCACCACCCGGATTTGAAAATAGAGGACCGAGACCACCACCACTTTTGGAAAATCCACGGGGAGCACCAATATTCCATGATGCACCCCCAATTTTTGGAAACCCACCGGAGCCCCAATTTCGACAAAATCCACCAAATCAAGGAAATAATCATAACCATGTTGATGATGATGTTGAATCTCAAGGCACCAATGAAATAAGAAATGAAGTTCCAAACATAATTAATCTTGCAAACTCCAAAGAGGGAAAAATTATGGACTACGCTATCCCCGATTTTGAGCAATTAAATTCAGGGATAATTAGACCCCATATACAAGCCCTCCATTTTGAACTAAAGCCCATCATGTTTCAAATGTTGCAAACGAACGGACAATTTGCCGGAATGCCATCGGAGGATCCTCATTCTCATTTAAAATCTTTTATGGAGATCACCGATGCATTCCTGATCCCTGGGGTGTCTAACGATGCCTTGAGACTTACTTTGTTTCCTTTTTCTCTAAGGGATCGGGCAAAGTCTTGGTTTAATTCTTTGGCACCTGGCTCTGTGCCATCATGGAGCAACATGGCTGAAAAGTTTTTGCGAAAATATTTTCCACCTACCCGTAATGCTAAGTCCAGAAACGAAATTTGCATGTTTAAACAAATGGACGATGAGGCAATTCCCGATGCTTGGGAAATGTTTAAAGAGTTGTTAAGAAAATGCCCTCACCATGGTATTCCCTACTGTATTCAACTCGAGACGTTTTACAATGGGTTAAACCCCATGGCAAAACAAATGCTCGACGCGACATCAGGAGGGGCCTTTACAGCTAATACCTACAATGACGGGTATGAAATTCTTGAAAAAATTTCCACAAACAATGGACATTGGGCTGATCCACGTGCTCAACAGCAAAAGAAAACTGCTGGGATTCATGATGTGGATGCATATACTGCATTAACAGCACAACTTGCTTCCATGGCTTCAATGCTCAAAAACTTATCTTCAAATCAAGGAACACAACAAGTTGCTGCTACATCTACCCAGTCAGTCCTTTCTGTTCAATGTGTTTGTTGTGGTGGGGAACATTCCTATGAACAGTGTCCTCAAAACTCTGAATCAGTAAACTATGTTCAGAACAGGAATGCTCCCTACGGCAACACCTACAATGCGAGTTGGAAGCAACATCCAAATTTTTCCTGGAACAGTCCATGTCTAAATCAGTCAGCTCCTAAGCCACAAGAAACTTCAAATTTTCAAACACAACATCATGCTAGTGGTTCGCATCATCAAAACCAAGGTTCACATCACCAAAATCAAGGTTCTCAACATCAGCATAACCAAAGTTCACAGCATCATCAGAACAGGAATTTTCAAAATAACCAACAGCATTTTCAAAAACCTCCTCCACAGGCTGAGCCATCATCTTCTTTGGAAGCTATGATAAAAAGCCTTGTGGCTCAATCACAAGCTCAACAGCAACTTTTGAGCCAAAATCAAGCTCTTTTTAATCAACAAAGTGCAGCCATCAGGAATTTGGAAACCCAAGTGAGTCAGATAGCACTTAATCAGAACAATAGGGCTAATGGCATGTTACCAAGTGACACAGAAATCCCAAAGGCTTCGGGTAAAGAACATGTAAAAGCTGTGACCCTTAGGAGTGGTAGAGAATTGAAGGAAACAGTACAAACCAAGTTTGGACCAATGACTCAAGCAGAATTTGAAAACACCAAACAGTCAGAACCCGAGACCACTGTTTTAGCTACTATTCTTGAACCACAACCTGAGCCCACAAAGAATCTAGAGCCCGGAGTAGCCAGTCCTGTTCAGCCTTTAGTAAATGAGATCCCAACCTTACCTAAGGAGAGTGAGACCAAAGGCACAAAAGGCACGTCTTGCTCCACGCATTCAAGTAAAGCTTTCATAAAACCAGTTTCTCCTTATGTTCCTTACCCTCAAAGGTTAAGGAATCAAAAAGAAGAACTGCAATTTAAAAAATTCTTGGATGTATTCAAAGAATTGCACATCAACATACCTCTTGTTGAAGCAATCGAGCAAATGCCTAGTTATGCCAAATTCCTTAAAGACATCCTAAGCAAGAAGAAGAAGTTGAATGAATATGAGACAGTTGCTTTGACTGAAGGATGTAGTGCACTCCTGACCAATGGAATACCTCCTAAGTTGAAAGACCCAGGAAGTTTCACCATTCCATGTTCAATAGGTGGGAAGAAAGTAGGAAAAGCTTTGTGTGATCTAGGAGCTAGTATCAACCTCATGCCCTTATCTGTATTCAACAACTTAGGGATAGGAGAGGCCAGACCTACCACAGTAACACTCCAGTTAGCTGACAAAACCATAGCCTACCCTAAGGGAAAAATTGAGGATGTTCTAGTTCAGGTTGACAAGTTCATCTTTCCGGCAGATTTCATCATTTTAGACTTTGAGGCTGATAATGATATTCCTATCATTTTAGGAAGACCATTCTTAGCCACCGGAAGAACTTTGATAGATGTTCAAAAAGGAGAGTTGACCATGAGACTCCAAGACCAAAAAGTCACATTTAATGTTTTCAATTCCTTAAAATACCCTGATGATGTTGATGATTGTTCAAACTTAAGTGTGATTGAATCATTGTGTCATAAGGAGGGAGTTAGAAAATCCTTTAAGTTGGAAGAAGGGGATGATGAGGAATTAGCCTTAGAAGAAGAAAATGAGGTTGAGGATTTTACCTTAAGAACAGAGGAGACTGTCCTACTGCATGCTGCAACATTTGAGATGCTGGAAAATACTGAGCAAAAACCTTTCACATCGTCCATTGTTTCATTACATGACCTGGAGTTAAAACAACTCCCCTCTCATTTGAAATATGTTTTTCTAAAACAAGAAGGCAAATTTCCTGTCATCATATCATCTACACTAGATTTTCATCAAGAAAAGAAATTGGTGGACAAATTGATGTTGCACATAAAAGCCTTAGGAGGGACCACCACTAACCCATGTGTGATGACCATGATGCAAGATTTGTTTGCACAAAACAACAGATACATGAATAAGTTGCTTGGTCAAAAAGGAGAGCTCAGGGACAAAGTAGAGATAATGAAGACTGAATTGGTGGACAAAGGGCAAAAGAAAGTCAAAACAAATGTGAAGAAAATCAAGGTTGTGTTGATGGAGAGGTATGAGTTCAAGATCAGGAAAGTGGGGAAGAAACTGAAAGTTCTGAAGAAAAAGAACATCCAATTGGCAAAAGAAAAATGTGAGGCCAAAGAAGAATTGAAGGCTCTCAAAGAGCAGATGACTACTTCTGCTGCTATACCACCACCACAGGATGCACAGCCTACTCTTCAAGAGTAGGACAGGTTTATTCACTTACCCTTTAGCTCCATTTTCTTTGTTCATTTTTTATTATTTTTATTTTTAAGTCTGGGATGTGTCTTTGCTGATTTTAGGATTTATTTTATTGCAATTGGGCATTGGTGATCAGTTTAAGCATGCATACATATCCGTAATAAATTCTTACAATCATGGTTTATATCTCACTGTGTAGTTCTTGCTAGAACTAGGATTGTTTTACTTGGGAAGCAGTTTGGTCCACATCTCACATAGGAAATGATTTAGGCCATCTTTTGATACTCAAAATTAGCCACTTGCACCCACTCCATAATATCCATACACTTTCACACTATTACAATGAGGACATTGTAAATTTCAAAGTTTGGGGTTGGGAAAGTCCACCATGGCAAAAGCATAAACATAGAAAAAAGCATAACTCTTCAAATCTGCCATAGGCACTAAAAAAGTCCCATAGGGGCTAAGTGCATTGCATTCACCAAAGAAAAGAGCACAAATAGTGCCAAATCTGAAAATTTTAAAATGATGCAAATGGTGAATATAAGAGGCAAAGTGAGAAAAAAAAAGCCATAAAGAGTGATCTAGTTCTTTAAAAAAGTCCTTTTGATCTTAATTTTGAGATGTGGGTACCATAACAAAAAGAAAATCTTGCTATAATATGGTTCATACTCATGGTAGATAGAAATCATGGGCACTTTGGATTTATGAAGGGCTATGTCATGTATTCTTGGATTGATCATCAACATGTGTGCACTTAATGCATCCATCTTGCAAATATTACCAACTTGAGTCATTTTTTTTCTTTTCTTTTCTTTTCTTTTCTTTTCTTTTCTTTTTGTGTCTTAATTGCTTGGGGACAAGCAATATTTCAAGTTTGGGGTTGTGATGGCACTAATTATTTAGTGCCATTAGGCTCTTTTATTTTGCTTTTTAGAATAGTTTTTACTTTCTAATCCCAACATTTGAGTCATTTTATTACTTATTTTTCATTTATTTGTTTCTTGGATCTAGAGTTAGTGGATAACCTGTTTTATTGTTTTGAATGGCTAATTTTGTGTGTTTTGAAAGATTTTGAATAGAACAGATCCAGTGCTGCAGCATTTCTGTAGCATCTGCAGCTGTCAGTACTTTTTTGGGAGAACGTGTGGAAGCTGGAAAGTAGAAAACCATGGGCTGGTTTTGGGCTGACAAAAGAAGCCTCCACCTGCAGTATTTTAAGAATGGACATCATCTTTTTGATAGCTTGTAACCCTTGGGCATTGAACCCCTTTTTTGTACTAATTGTACCTTAAGTACTTTGTGTAGGTTTTATTACTCTTTTGCCACTCCCTTTTTGTATATAAAGGGAGGTTGGGGATTTAGTTTAGTGTCCTAATTTTAACACTTAAGTACATCTCTTTGAAGTGGAAATCAAAGGTGGGCACCAATAACCTTTGATTTTAATGTACTTTTGAATTCCAAGTTAATCTTTGAAGTTACCATCCTTGTTTTGTTACTTATGCTTTATTACTTTTAGTGTTCTTAATTTAGTTGTTTACTTTCCTTGCAATTTACATTTAAGTCATTTATATTTGTAGTAATTTATATTTCCGTCATTTTATTTATTGTAATTTATATTTCCGTCATTTACATTCATGTCTTTAATTTATGCAATTTATTGCTCTATGCATTTATATTTAAGTATGAGTAGCTAAATCCATTAGCTTGGGTGTAAGATAAAATGGTGAGATTTCAAACCAAAAGAAGGTGGACATTGTTTCGCAATAACAATGTTCCATCATTTCATTCAAGTTTTATAAAGCCAATGACACTTCTTGACAAGTTGATCACTTTGAAAGTGTGAAAGTGCTATGGCCTAGAGATAAGCCATAAAATGCACGTCAACTTGGATGATATGAGAAGCCGACTTGAGAAAGTGACTGATAATGAGATTTATCACCTCTATTTTTTATCTTGATTTATTCTTGACGAGTTGGTCGCTTGTTTAAAGTGTTAAAGTGTAGAGGATTCAGAGATGAACCCCTTCGAACACTCCAACTTGAATGATATGGGAATTAACTCGAGAGAGTAGTTTTATACAAAGAGATTTGTAAATCCGTATATTTTGAGGACTCTACCCCTTGCTATCAAGTGTTAAAACTGCATAGAGATATGTTCAGTTGGATCTAAACGGTAGCGGGAGTATTGAAGTCCGAGAGGAATACCCTCAAAATAGATGGTGGATCTGTTTATGCTGAACTCATGCTGCAGCATACCTGCAGCATAGTCTGCTGGAATTTGTGTTTGAGTCTCACCTAAAAGTCTTACACCCTTGCTACCTTTATTATTCTGTATCGTTATCAACTGTTAACCAACCAAACCAAATCAAAGTCTTCAAATTCGCCATCTGAAATCATCTCTTTTCTAACACTTTTATTATACTTTTACGACAATCTCTGTGGGACGATATCCGGTACTTTACCGTTTTATTACTTGAAAGACGATATTATATCTCATTGTATACTTGCTTTGAGATCTAATTAGCACACGTCTATAGGTGTATTCCAAGCACTATCAATGGTCTCATTCATGTCTTGGCTAAAGGGTTTACAAAAATCTTCGGTATTCGAGAGGGCACATTATGATGGTGGTGTTGCCTCTTGTGCTGCAGAAGTCAACTGTTTCAATTTGGTTAATTGCCTCATTTTGCTTTTCACTCGAAAGAGAATGTGTCTATGTGTATTTCGCAACACACGGATCATTATGTCATGACCATGGTGTCCCATGTGGTCATGTTGAAACATATATGTGTCATTGCCCCAAAGTTCTTTATTGATGACAAAATATGTTTCGATGACCCAATAATCTACTAGTTTGACACGTTAGTTTTTGGGATATATGTTTCCTTTCATATTCATTAGGACTTATATACATACGCTTATTTCCATTTTTATAATGAATATATTAACAAAGTTTCTATTAATAGAGTGCTTAAGTGACTATTAAATCTTGTACCAACAAGAAAATGACAGTACATTGTCTAAGTATTTTGGTTAGATGAATAATAAAATAAATATTAGTCTATCTCATTAAATTGTATGAAATGTCCTACAAAAACTCAAGTTCTTCTCGATGCATTCCTACACAGAACGGAGATTATTGAGAGTTGTGTATTTGTTTTGATGTATTTCTTTACATCTATAATGGTTATCGATTTGAGTGTATATATTAATTTTATTCTTAACATAAATTTCAAAGAAACATATACTTAATCAATCTTAAATTAATATATGTTCATTTTCATTTGTTCCCTTTTCGAAAGGATTGGTAATTAATGTATTTCTTCTTTGACTATCCAATATCAACTGGGTAGTAGTTGCATCTTTGCTCCAAGGATTGGAAAATCCTTCCAACTATTGTCATTACTCTGACCCTTTCCACGGTTTTGTCCACGTGGTACATAGATGCCACGTGTGAGAAATTGTCTTTCACTCACTATTCTTTGGAGTTGTTTCCACCTCTAACACTTTCATTATTGATCTCGGGAAATTTTTTTTGTCCCGACATATCTGGTGTTGTTATTTGAAGGAACCTTGTTGTGTCTCCCAACTACTTGCAGTAGGTTGATAAGTTTGTCTAAAGGTTACATTCCAACTTATATTGGTTCACTAATATTTACTGATATATGAAAGGAGGAAATAATGTTATGATCATGTCATCTTCTACGAGTTACTTGCCACAAATATTGAGATGCATTTTCTGACACAACATTTCTTTGTTAAAATCAATCACCTTCTTGTATCGACTGAATTTCATTCCTCTATATAATTAGTTTAGGAAGTAGATGGTAATGAATACTCATGATTTTCCTTTTTAGTGTGTCCTACAGTTCTTGCAGGATTTTAGTTAACGATATTCCTTATGAAGGTTGTGATTGATGTGTTGTCTCAAATATCTCATGACATTTACTTGTACCTTTTCAGAAGGATGGTTTAGGGTCAATAGGGAATTAATGGACTGTAGGCATATTTTTGTACTATTCCGACAAAACTAGTTTTTACATTGGATATTCATCTTTGTACTCAAGTTCTTTTGAGTTTAGATCATTGAATCATGGATGGGTTGTTTCAACCATTTACGTAAATATAGGATAATATGTAATTTCTTTTCTTTTCAAAAGACAATAAATTATGATGCATGTGAAATTTCATTATCATGGTAATATTGGATTTTTATATGTTTATGTTTTGTTGATAATACTTCTATTAGCTCCATCTGCCAAGTTTAGAAGTGTCGAAAAATAGGCTAAGTATGGAAACTTCTATTGTTTGCTCAAGATCGTCCAAGTCACCACAGAGGATACAAAGCTCAGTGGTTACTCCGCAGAAGACGTACCCGAGGTCAAACCTGATGATGATACTCAGATCACATAGCCTCTGTGAAGGCTAACCTCTGGAGGTCAGTGTTGGAGTTATTCGCAAAGATGGTTCAAGACAAAACCACGTGCAGAACACGTGATGCCTGCTGTACGCAAATTCTGAAGATCGTTAATGGGCTTCCCACGATGTTTTACTTTCCAGGTGGCATTCCTTCTATGGATTGTCAGCCTTTGTCTTGTACTATTGTGTGCTCCCTTTGCTATATGAAGGGAGCACCTCCTGCATTGCAAAATGAGTGAGCACACACAAATAGCAGTCTGTATAATCCTTGAGCATATTAGCATAAACTTGTGCGTGTTCTTGGTGTTCTTCAGTGATTTAATGAAGCATATGACTTAGTGAAAACGTTGTTACTTATTGTTCTTTTCATACTATGTGCTTGTGTGTTTACTACCTCTATAAACTTATCTTCACTACATATTGAAATGCTTCCGCACTCATATTTTTCAGTTTACCACATAGTGAGATAGTTAAACGAGTTAAGAACATAAATCTGGGATCAACAATTGGTATCAGAGCAAACTTTGATTTTCAATATCAAAGGATCCTGTTCTATACTTGTTTCCAGTGTTCAAGGTAGTAGTTTGAATCTGTTCTTCGTCCTGAACACCATTCACAATCACACTCTGTTTTCTGAAGCTATATCAACCATTTTGGTATAGATACATGTACAAGTGTGCTCTTCACACTCAAAGACAAATTCAAAGCTCGTTGGTTTGTCATTTGTTCTCTCTGTTCATACTCTCATCATCTCTAAGTCCATTACTGTTGTATTCTCTCTGGTTCGTGTTATACTCTATTTTTCTCTCTAAACTAAAATGGCAAACACAGTTAACTACTTCAGTGCAGGATCTTAGTCTAAACCTCCCACTCTACTAAGGGATGAATATCCTCAGTGGAAGATTAGGATGGTGCACTTCCTTGAAGGTGTGGATCCTGGTTTGGTTGAGTTTCTTCACAATCCTCCTTTCATCCCAATGACAACTGTTCCTCGTGTTCCTGCCCCTGCAAATACCCCTGAAGTTCCTGAGTATCAACATCCCAAACCAATCATCGAATGGACTGAAGATGAAAAGGCATTGCATGAACTTGCAAAGAAAGCCAAAAGACTAATCATAATGGCTATTCTAAATGACATCTTTCAGTCTCTTGATTCCTGTGAAACATCGAAGGACCTATTGTTAGAGCTAGAGAAACAACTTGAGGGTGGTGCTAAAACCCTTAAGAACAACAGGGCTTTATGCATAAATGAATACTTTGCATTTAAAGCATTGTCGGGTGAATCCATTCAAAGCACATACAACAGATACAATTCCTTGATAGACAAGTGTAAGAGGTATGGCATCCACAGAACCTCCGAAGAAAACAATGTCAGATTCCTTCAGAGCCTGAATGATGAATGGCTTCATCTAACCATGTCCATGCAAGCCACATTGGATCTTGATGTATGGTCCATATCTGATCTCTTTGGAACACTGATTAGCCAAGAGAACAGAATTTCCATGTTGATAACCTCTGTCGGAGGTCCTCTGGCTCTTGTAGGAAGTGCCTCAGAAGGCAAAGACAAGGGAAAGAAGGATGAAGATGGTGTGGTGGTCAAGAACAAAGCAAGACTGGTGGCCAAGGGATACTGTCAAGAAGAAGGCATTGACTATAAAGAAACCTTTGCCCCTGTGGCACGACTAGAAGCTATAAGGATCTTTCTTGCCATCGCAGCCCATAGAGGTTTCAAAGTATATCAAATGGACGTCAAGTCAGCCTTTCTGAATGGGCAGATTCAAGAAGAAGTATATGTCCAACAACCACCAGGGTTTGAGAGCTCTAAGTACCCAAATCATGTATATTTCTTGGACAAGGCTCTGTACGGACTCAAGCAAGCCCCCAGAGCCTGGTACGATAGACTCTCAAACTTCCTCCTTGCCAATGGTTTCGAAGGAGGTACAACTGATACTACTTTATTTTATAAGAAGAGAAAAGGTGAGATTCTACTTGTACAAATCTATGTTGATGACATTATTTTTGGGTCTACAAATGGTTTATACTGCAAAAAGTTTGAATCATTGATGAAGAGTGAGTTTGAGATTAGCATGATGGGAGAACTTACATTCTTCTTAGGATTGCAAGTCAAACAAACCACAGAAGGGATTTTCGTAAACCAATCAAAATATATCTCTGACATACTTGAAAAATATAAGCTCTCTGACTCTTCACAAATGAACACTCCTATGGCCACTGGATCCAAGCTACATGCAGATCCAGAAGGCAAGTCTGTGGAGTGTAAACTCTACAGAGGTATGATAGGGTCTCTGTTATACTTAACCGCAAGTCGACCCGACATAATGTTTGCCACATGCCTCTGTGCAAGATTTCAAGCTAACCCCAAAGAATCTCATCTATATGCTGTAAAGAGAATCTTCAGATACCTGAAAGGACCAAAAATCTTAGGCTTTGGTATCCGAAGAACTTTGGCTTTGATCTGGTAGCTTATACAGATTCAAATTACGGAGGATGCAAGCTAGACAGAAAAAGTACCTCTGGGAGTTGTCAATTCCTTGGAGGGAAATTGGTAAGTTAGACCTTGAAGAAGCAGAATTGTGTCTCAACCTCTACGGCCGAAGCGGAATACGTTGCCGCTGCCAGTTGTTGTTCACAAGTTCTGTGGATGAGAACCCAACTTAGAGACTATGGATTTGACATCGAGAAAATCCCCATCCTTTGCGACTCCAAAAGCGACATTGCGATCTCCGCCAATCATGTGCAGCATTCCAAGACCAAGCATATCGATATCAGGTATCACTTTCTGAAACACCATGTGGAGCATGGGACAATAGAGATGTACTTTGTGCCCACATATTACCAACTTGCCGACCTTTTCACGAAGTCATTGGATGAGAAAAGATTCACTTTTCTAGTGGGCAAGATTGGTATGCTTAACATGGGTTGACCACAGAGCCTCTGTTGTACATATTTACCTTTCTTTATTATTCTTTTTCGAATCTATGTCTTGTACAAGTCTCATCTTTATATGATCCAAGCATAGTTGAAGGGGGAGCAGACCGAACCAACAAAGACCGATCTTAACTATTCCAGGGGGAGCAAGACAGTTCTGTGCGACACGGACTACAGAGTGAGGTTAGTCCATCTGAACCAAGGGTCAAAACTCTTTCTCGAGCACTATGCCCTCAGAAAGATCCCACTCTGTACCTAGTTTTCTGTCTAAACTTTGAAAATCTTTCCTTCAAAGGAAATTTTGGGTCTCAGAACCTCTGGGGTTGACCACAGAGCCTCTGTGATCTATCACAGAGCCTCTACACCTCAAAACTGAGGATATTTGACCGATGCACTTCTCTAAAAAGGAACTCGATCATTTCATCGCACTATCCTCCCTCTTAAAATGCTCTTTTGATCAAAACCATGCCTATGACCTCAGAAGCCTCTTATCCACAGAGCTTCTGTCATTCCCATCACTTGAGAAGTTATTCAGGTCATTTGTTGCGGGTTATTTTTGAAACTCACTGTCATGTGGGAATAGTAAATGCCATGCGCGTGAGAATAGGTGGAGGTGCACGTTCTAGATCGTGCACCGCCATTATCTGGCGTGGCAATATTTGATTGGTTCGTATCTGTACCGTTGTTTTTCAGAAACGACCTCTTATCCGTTACCACTCATTTCGGATTTCAAATTTTATTTTTTACCGCTTAATCTTTTTACCCTCTCTCTGTATATATAAACCCCTCTCATACCATACATCTTATTTTTACCTGCAAATTTTTTCTCTCAAGAATTCCTTTGCAAAGAATCTCCCTTCTTAATCTCTTTCCATGGCATCTCAATCTGCTTCTTCCAAGAACTCCAAGGGTTCTTCTGCATCGAACAACTCAATGCATTATGAGGCTAAAAGGGCCGATTCCCATTCTGTTGAACAAGAACATGTCCTCACAAGCAGAATGCTCTCCTTCACACACCATGATTACCACTCCAGACAACTAAACCTCAAGCCTAACAATCATTATGTCATCTTAGAACCCAAGGGATACCCCGAGGAAGCTGCTCCTTTACTTCAAATCTTGAAAAACCACATCCTCACCAAAGCTCTAACCCTAAAAAGAACTGACATCCCAGAAACTTACATTCAACAATTCTGGTTGAGTGCTAAGCATGAAAAACTAGACCATTATGGCTACTGTGTCATGGGTTATGCCACTCATCCCTCCACTGCTAAAATACTGGACCTCGGCATAAACCGTAGAAGAGTCTCAGAGGTATTCGGACTTCCTACCAAGACCCAATTGAACCTGACAAAATTCTCTGACAAGCCCTCAGATGATGAAATTCTAGAGTTTCTCAAGTTCATAGGGTACGCTGCACCGATTTCCAAGAAAACTTATTTCAGACGCCAGAACCTTCCATCTCTGTGGAATATTCTCTTCTCGATTCTCAATTGTTGCTTGAATTGCAAAGTAGGAAGTCCTGACCAATCTAGCCATACCATACTTGCAATAATGTATGGCATGTACTATGATCTGCCATTGGACTATAAAAACACTTATTTTCAGGGAGATCAGAAATGCGATCATAGCCAAACAAGAGGACCAAGCTCGAGGCACAGAACCCAAAAATCTCGTGTTCAACAGGTTCTTTGCAGTTCTGTTAGGAGATGCTCTGATAGGAGAAGGGAAGTTACCTTCAGAAGGTAAAATGATCAAAGTCTACGACATGAAGTCGCACAAGCCAACCATACTAAAGACTGGATATCCTGGAGCAAGACCTCTGCCAGCCCGTATTCTAGCTTACCTGGGTAGTGAAGATGCGGTTAGGACTTACATTCGTGGGCACAGGACTCCTGCACCAAGTCCTGCAACCCCCCCCCCCCCCACGTGTAGGATTCCAAGTGGGAGACATAGCTGTTTACCTTAGGACAGAAGTGGGTGAGGGAGCTGGAGTAGATATAGCAGAAGAAACCCACATTGGGACAGAGGTTATAGTTCATGAGAGTGGGGTGGGGAAAAAGAAGCTCAACAAGAAAAGGAAACCCAAGAAGAGAGTCACAGAAGAAGAGACTCCAAAATCACCCTCAGAGGTTGTCAAGCCGAAAAAGAAGGCTAAGAAGTTAACCAAAGTAGCAACCTCTGAACATGTCATTACACCATAAGTGAGTGAACCTGCAGAATCAGAACAACCTCTGCAGAGGAGAAGGCGAAAAGCCCACATCATTGAAAGCTCTGTAGATAGAATCCCTAGTCCTCTCCATGCCGCAATGGACATAGCTAAGGAAGTACAGAAGCTGCACTATGTGGACTTAGATGAAACCACAGACGTTGAGGTGCAGGACATTACGGGGCTTTCAAGCTCTGGTGATGAGGGTGTGAAAATCTCGGAGAATGAGATAGGAGAAAAAGATGCCACAGGCACACAACCTGAACCAACTTCCTGTGCAACCCATGTTACTACCCCTGCAGTTCTAGTGCAGAAGGGTATTGAAGAAGGACCGCACAGTCCGAACCCAGCCCTAACCAACCGGACAGAAGATATTCCTTCATCCTCTGTGCCCTTTATATCTGGGAAACCAAAATCCACCACATCCTCTTAACAGAATGTTGGTGCAGACATAAGTGTTCATTCGCCCAAGGACATGACACATACGCACGCAGAAGCATTCGTTGCCTCTGCCACACACAAGAGTGACCCCCAAACCACCTCAGAGTTGGTTGTGCGAGAACACATTGATTCTATGGTTCTAAAACAACTACAGGATTCATTCAAAAAGGATCTTGAAGGAGTCTCTGAACCCTCCTCCAAGAAACTTCTTGACAGAACTTCCATAGATGCTTCCTCTATGAAACATCGAGGATTGGAAGGAAATCCTCCAGAGCTTAACCTAATCACAGGCTCTAAAGGTTCCAAAGACTCGTTGGCTAAATCTGGAACATGTGTTGTTCCAGAGGTCACCTCTGACATCTTTGTCACAAAGGGAGAGTTTAAAGCCTTTGCTGACATGGTGTTCCAAAAACTCGACGAGTTGAAAAGCTCTGTCGCAATGGATTCTCAAGCCAACTCTCAAGTGCTTGCAGAGGCTCTCAAAGCCAATACAAATGCTATGAAAGCTCTTCATCAAACTTCACTGCAACATACAACAGATATCAAGAAGCTGACAGAGCACCCTGTAACCAGAACAGACATTCGGGATTGTGAACGCTCAATCAACATTCAGACTGATGCAATTAAGACCCTAGGGGATATCTGCATGAATGAAATGGGCACTTTTGCAACCAAGACCTTTCAATCAGGGGTGGATGACCTGACCAAGCTTCGAGATGAGATCAATGATATAACTCGCAGTGTTATAGTCCCATTCCAACCACAGGCGTCCACCTCTGCACCCCCACCTTCAACCTCTGCAAATGACCTCTTTGCCTTTGCAACAAAAACGGACTTAGAAACAATGGGGAGAATGGTTCTAAGCAACCTCAACCTCATTGGCTCTGACATATCTCAACAGGGCAAAAAGGTGGCAGACGATTTGAAGAAAACTGTAGTCACGATCAGGTTCAAGTCTGATCTGGAGGTCAACAAAATGTCGTTGGCTACAGAAGATGTTCTAAAGAAGATCACGAGGCATGCCGACGAGCACCTCTGCAAGAGAAGAAAAAGGAAGGCACCTGCGACTTGTCAAGCTCAGGCATCACAAAAGAGGGTTCACCATGATGATCAGGATCCAGATGCCTCTGGCCCTGGCCATCATGAGGGGGAGAAGGCTTCAGCAACAAAAAGTTTGGCAGTTGTCATCGCCGCAACTCCTCTTTGAGCCCTACAGAGAACATCCTCAGAGGTACACAAAACGCAAAACCTCAAGTCATGTGCCTCTGAGGATAAAAAACCGATTGCTCCATTTGTCCAAGGCACAACCTCTGTAGTGTCACAGAAAGGAAAGGTGAGTGTTGGCTCTGAACACATTGCAGAAGGGATCACAAAGTTCGTAGAACCTTCAAGCCCTGAACTTATGGCCACTGCACCCACACCTGTTGTACAATTTCAGAGCCTTGATCCTGTAAACACAAGAGATACATCAGATACCCCTTTACAGAACAAAGAATAGAAAGCCTCTGAACCCGACAGAAAGAAGCCCTCAGAACAGAAACAACAAGAGGATAGGGTGAAAGAGATCGTTCAATCGATGGATGCCATGAGAACTCCAATCCCAATGCCTCCACAAAAAGAACTCAAGTTTCAAGAGAACATACACACCTATCTCTACAGCGCAGAGCCTGAGGCCGTCTTCTTAGCACCAAATTTGCATCCCCTAATCAAAGAAGACATCAGAAGACGTTTCGAGCAAAATGCACGAGAGAGGAATGAGGTGTTCTCTACAGAAGATATCAAGACTGTAATGAGGATCTCTCTGCACTCCTTCGCCAACAAGTCAATCATGTTTGCTAAATACTTAGTTGAGAGAAAAGATGGAAAGCAGTACACATTCACAGATGCAGACTTAAAGAACCTCTGCGCCTATGACCCTCCTCAACTACATGCCTTCACAGAGCAAAGACTTGAAAAGCGAAAGGAGTACATGATAGCAAATGGCAAGATCAAGGAGGTGATGCACGAACATGTTAGATATCATAGCAAAATGGATTTCGAGGTAGCTCTACAACTCGGAGTCGAGAAGCTGTCGATCACCAAACCAAATGACCAATTCCCCGGAATCGAAAATGTTCCATCAAACTCTTTAATCACAGAGCCTGAGTTCGGATTCATTTTCAAAGACGATGATGGGCTCAAGAAGATGTACAGGCCAAATCAAAGTCACAAGTACTCGAACAACACTCTACTGAAGATAAAGAACACGATTATGAGGAAGAAGGGCACTGAGACTGTGCAAGCGGGTCCTGCAGAGAGAATGATCGGACAGATTGATGCTCAATTGAAGTACAGGGAACTCATTCTATCGATGAAGAAAACTCTAGCCGAAAGCTTTACCAATCCGATATATGATTTTCCTCGATGACTTTTGTAATTTTTTTTTCATGTATTCGCTATGAAATGTAATTGCCTTCTGGCATTTCCCTTTTTGAATGAAAATCAGTATTCAGAGGTTGAGTTCATTTCACCTCTTTTTGTTTCTAGCTTAGTCAACACCTCAAATTCCAAAATTTTATTTTTCAACACTTAGGGGGAGATTGTTAGCTCCATCTGCCAAGTTTAGAAGTGTCGAAAAATAGGCTAAGTATGGAAACTTCTGTTGTCTGCTTAAGATCGTCCAAGTCACCACAGAGGAAACAAAGCTCAGTGGTTACTCCGCAGAAGACGTACCCGAGGTCAAACCTGATGATGATGCTCAAATCACAGAGCCTCTGTGATCACTCACAGAGCCTCTGTGAAGGCTAACCTCTGGAGGTCAGTGTTGGAGTTATTCGCAAAGATGGTTCAAGACAAAATCATGTGCAGAACACGTGATGCCTGCTGTACGAAGATTCTGAAGATCGTTAATGGGCGTCCCACGATATTTTACTTTCCAGGTGGCATTCCTTCTATGGATTGTCAGCCTTTGTCTTGTACTATTGTGTGCTCCCCTTGCTATATGAAGGGAGCACCTCCTGCATTGCAAAATGAGCGAGCACACACAAATAGCAGTCTGTATAATCCTTGAGCATATTAGCACACACTTGTGCGTGTTCTTGGTGTTCTTGAGTGATTTAATGAAGCATATGACTTAGTGAAAACGTTGTTACTTATTGTGCTTTTCATACTATATGCTTGTGTGTTTACTACCTCTATAAACTTATCTTCACTACATATTGAAACGCTTCCGCACTCATATTTTTCAGTTTACCACGTAGTGAGATAGTTAAACGAGTTAAGAACATAAATCTGGGATCAACAACTTCATCAATATTTCAATTTGCGAAAAGAAATCACTCAAACTATTGGATTTCCAGGTAGTAAGGGAATCACATGGATTTCTTAGTCCCTACAAACCTTAGGGCTATTTATAGTAATTTAACAAAATCCAACTAATATCTTGCGATTTATTTAATTTAAAGATTACATTGTTAATTACAGAACTTTTGGCATGAGACCAAAATGAATAGGAGTTTGACATATGAAACCAATTTCAATGTTTTAATATCTTAATAATATTTTTGGAGCTTCTGGTAAAAGACCAAAATATATTGGGGGTTGAAAATGTAACTTTCAAAAAGTAATTATAAAGTTGAAATTTATGAGTAAGAACTCACAATCAAGATCACAGTTGAATAAGATAAACATTTGAATTTAATTATAACAATTATGAAGTAAGATACACATTTAAATAAGATAAAACTTTTGAAATATTAAACTAATGTAAGCAAATAAAATTAACAATTACATTAAACACACCCAATAAAATAAGTTAATAAATAACCAATAGCATTCATAGAATTATAAAATAATTATAATAGATCAATTAAAATTAAATGATAATGAACTAAAATAATACTAATACAATAATAGTAAGAAAATAAATAGATATTAAATAAGAAACAATTAATAAAGAAAAAAAATCAATATAAAATAAATCCGTAATTAAATCAATACGATTAAGAAATTTAATCACCAAAGTTTAACAAACTCAAGCAGCAAGATTAATATAAAAATATGATTGAAAGAAGGATGAACTATAAATATATATATTTAAAAAAAATGAAGGAATTTAAAAAAAAATATTATTTAATATAAATATAGAGAAAATCAAAAGATTTCTTCCAAAAAAGGATGGATTTCTCAAAAACCCTAACCGATTGTCATTCTCTCTTATTCCACTATGTCTAACCTCTCTTTTATACCGAATTTAATTTCAATGGTAAAAAAACAAGTTAACTTTATTTCTCTCAAAGTAAACCAAAATGGACGAAGTTACATGATGCTACGGGTTGAGGGTTAAGCAAACAATTTGCATATTTAGAAAGAAAAAAAAATCATGAATCATAGTAGTAAAAAGTAAATTCAAGCATACAATTAGCACCAAATGCATATAAATAATAAGCATGCGTACATGAATAAAATTAACAGGATGTTGATCTGCAGAAGTAATGGCAACAGACGCGCAAAAATAATAATTGTTTAGTTTGGTGTCGACAGATAGTGGCAGTTAGAAGCTATATTCGAGCTTAGGTACTAATAATGTGTTAAGGAAAACCAAATAGAACAACAATAAATTGAGAGTTAATCTGTAATTCTCACTAATCATAAGTCTTTATATAGGGATAAGTTACAAATAGATAACTACGAGATATATTTCAGTTATAATCTATATTTGATATATTTATCTCTATCTCTTACATCTATCTTTGTTATATCCTTTACACGATGACATACTTATCTTACGATACAATTAATAAAAAAAATTAACAATTATATTGTACATGAACGTCTTAAAAGCTTCTCTAAAGGCTTTAGAGAAGCTTTTCAATTCCGTCAAAAAACTTCCCTATATAAGGGTAGCTAAAGGTTTTAGGGAAGGATTGGGGAGGGTGTGCGTTTTATTTACTTTTAGAGACATTTTGTTGAGGCTTTAGATACGCTTTAAAAGCTTCTCTAAAGGTTACTCAATTTCTCCTCAAAAGCTTCTCTAAAAGTATCTACTAGTGACGCTTTTCAACTATTTGCGACGGTTTATTAAAGTAACTAAAAGATACTTTTAGAGAAGGTATATTGAAAACCTTCTCTAAAGGTGGCCTTTTAGTTACACTACCAACACCTTCTCTAAAAATTACTTTTAGATGCATAAACTAAAAACATTCTCTAAAAGTACCCTTTAGATACACTTATAAAACATCAATTCCTTCTCTAAAAGTACCATTTATATAAACTTATAAAACATCAATTTCTTCTCTAAAGGGGTTATATACCATATATAAATTTCATCCATATTTCACCTATATATTTATATATAATTATAATTAAATAATTCATAATATTAGTCAAGAATTTCATAAAAAAAATCCCAAAACAATCAAATTTCATACATTTGTTCTATCTCAATTCATACATCAATCCAAATATATCCAAAAAAACATGGATGAAAAATCCCAAAACAACCTAGCGTTCAATCTCAATTCATACATAAATCCAAATCTATCCAAAAAAACATCCAAAATCATATTAGATTGTTTACCGATCTCGAGTCTCGGAACCATGGTCTTGAACATTTTGTAAAGCTGTAAAAGTCAGAAGTGGTTGACCAGACTTTGTATATTTGGGTGTTGTTGTATATTTGTATACCTATTGGTTGCTGGTGAAGACGGAACGGAAGAAATTAAATTCCTGTCAATGGATTAAAGTGATCAAGTGGTAAGGGAACATAAAAGAGAACGTTTGCATATTGTGAAGGAAAGAAAACTTACAAGCTAGATGGCTGACAATTCCATTGTTGTGTCATTGTGATGTCATTTCAAACAGCAAGATGAGAGAGAGTTTAGCATAGTTCATTCAACTACAAACACAAGTTGCTTATCAATAACAAAAAAATAAACCAAAACCCACAGGACCTGCTGGAAAGAAGTATATTATTATTGTTGCTTATCAATTAGGTAAAAAGGGTATATTCCTAATTGATATAAATTCTTCAACTTTAGAGAATTTCGACATCATAATCGATATAAATTCTTCAACTTCATAGGAATTTGATAGCCAAGAGTTTTAAATGATACCCATGTTGTTAAATGTGTATAAAAATCGATATCGATTGTGAATGTGAAACAGAAGCAGGCTTCTAATACCCACGAATTTGGTATGTGAAAAAACTTCCTTTTATGCAAACATTTCCATGTATCACTATTAATTAATATATTATATTACTATAAATTTGTTTTAATTATATTATTAAATATGTAATTGGTTATTTTTTCTAGATGTCATTAAAATATATAAGATAATCATTGAATTCTAACAAAATATTTATTTTTTTAATATAAAAAACATTATATTATTAAGCCTAAATTAAACAAATTTATAAAAAAAAAATATTATCAATTTCTCAAAATCATCCAAAATCGTACTGTAAATCAACAAAAAAACAAAAAATAAAATGAAATATTAAAATCGTGATATATCCCGCTGCATTACGCGAGTACGCTTCTAGTACTTAATGAATCTGGAATGATAACAAGCATTTCATGTTAATGTTTAACACTCTATTACCCCAAATACAAGATGCAGATAATTTGTAATAATGAAAGCTTTGAACATGGCAACAAAGGTACAGTTTTGGAAGCCATCAAAAAGTAAAGAAACAGGACACCAAATAATATAATCGACACAAAATCTAAACCCCACCAGAATTATGGAAAAAATATGCCATTTTTATTGCTTAATTGTTGAATTCAAACTCATCTTTGAGTGCATTTCAAGAAAATGTCAATATGTCATAATTACCTTCTATTCCAAACTAATGATATATTATAAAGCATTTGAACACAAAATGCCGGATCGACAAATATGAAGAAGGCCATCGTCTATCACATAAGAGTGGCTAAAATGGCAAGTAGGACAACCAACATGGGCAAAGAGGGTAAATTTATGAAATTGTTACCTCTAAGAGAAGGTGAAGCTCCTGCACAAAGTTGATTAAAAATCGACTTGGGTTAAAAAATAAAAATGGCTCGATTGAATTGTTAATATATATATATATATATATATATATATGGAAGGTTCAAAGGAGAATACTAACTATTTAAGAAAAATAAGAAAACAGCAAATCATGTGCAAGATCATATATAATTTGGCATTAACGGCCAAAAAATGGACAAGACAACTTTTTCGGCGACTTTAAATTTCGGCAATGTTGCAGAGAATCATATATGATTTTGTCCGTGAATAATATATGATTTTGTATGTACTCGGTCATTCTCGTGTTTTTTTTAATAGATACCGTTTTCGTATGAACCCACCAAAAAATATATATATATATATATATATATATATATATATATAGATGGAGGATCAAACGAGAACATTAACAATTTAAAAGAACACGAGAACTAACAAAATCATTAGTGATTTTACATTAACGTGCAAAAAAGCCACGTGAATCTGAAGCCGCGGCCAAAATCATTTTTTCGTGTGCTAATGTAAAATCACTAATGATTTTATTAGTTCTCGTGTTCTTTTAAATAAGTCATGTTCTCGTTTGAACACGACTCTATATATATATATATATATATATATATATATATATAATATTGGATTAAAATGAGAAACACCAAAATATTACCATTAGATTAAAATTTTGATTTTATAAGACTTTTTTAACTAATTAAGATAACTATATGAGAAAAAAATTAAATATTCTAATTTATCTTCTATTTTTTCTATAACATTTTTGGGTATTGATAATCAACGTTTTTTTATCTCGTTTTTCACCATTAAATCATTGAAAATTTTACAATTTATAAATCGAATTTAATCTCATTTGTCTATATACCATATGTGAATAAGAACGTCGATGTTCTAATTGTTCGTTTGAAATGTAACAAACAGAAAAGATCTCAACAAACCATTATTATTTAGTGATAATTAGGTGTATATTTGTTCATATTTGAACATGCAAATCCTAACATAATTCACATGTGAATTCTAATATATATATATATATATATATATATATATTCATATTCATATTCATATGTGAATCTTAATCATAACTTCTACGTAAATCAAAAATATAACTTATACCTAATATTTTGAATAACTTTAAGATTCATATGTGAATTTTAATATATCTATCTATCTATATATATATATAATATGTATCCCTTTACATTATTCAACCCATGCAACCCCTTTATCCACCACTTATTTTATTTTCAGTTTTTTTTCCTTTTTCTTAATTATATAAAATGAGTGGTGGATAGAGGGGTTGCATGAGTTGTATCATGTAAATGAGTTGCATTTGAACGTCTCTCTCTCTCTCTCTCTCTCTATATATATATATATATATATATATATAGAGAGAGAGAGAGGGTCATGCGAGAAGCAAACTAATTTGCGAGAAGGAATCTGGACAACATAATCTATTAATGAAAAATACCATAAATAAAAAATGAAAAATAATTTTTGAAATTAGGATAATTATCATTTTGAATTGGATAAATTCTTAAAATTCTCATTATGTTAAAGGAAAAACCAAATAGAACAATAATAAATGGAGAGAATGAAATATGTAATTCTCATTAATCAAAAGCTTTTTAAATAGGGATGAGTTACAAGTAGATAGTTATGAGAGATATTAGTTCTAATCGATCTCTAATATGTTTATCTTTATCCATATCCACTAGTACAAAAATGTTTTTTTGGCACGGTTTTGAAAATTCAAGTTAGTCACGGTTGGGTTTAAAACCGTGGCTGAAAGTCATAAATAAAATTTGAGTATTAAGTTAGCCACGATATGACTCAATAAATGCTATGGTTTATACAAAACCATGACTAAATGGTTCTTTATGGCCACAATTTTTTTTTCTATGGCAAGTAACAACTAAAAATTGTGGCCATATATTGACATATAGTCACAATTTTTGTCTAAACCATGACTTTATGTTGTGACGGTTATTGTCCGTGGCCATAAGCAGACATATGGCCACATGAAGCCAATTCTCTGTGGCTAAAACCAAACTATATACAGCCACAAAAACTTGTTAAACGTTGCCAAAATTCAAGGTGTTTATGGCCACGGTTCTAATTATCCTCTGTCACCAAAAGGTGACCAATAGTCACGGTTTTACAAATTAAGCATAACTATAGGTCATGAATTGGCAGCGATTAGTATATATATAATTTGTGTAAGCTACAAGTATAGTTAAGTCCACGTTTAAAATAAATCGGTGGCTAAAAGGAAATCAATAGCCAACTTTCTAAAAATTCAGTTCATGTGACTAATAAGTAACTTGTGGCCACAGTTTTTATTACTATGTGTGACCGAAAGTTAACTAATAGCCACGATTCTAAAAGTTAAGCGTAACTATATATTATGAATTGGTCACGGTTTTATTCTTTTTTTGTGGCCAAAAGGTAACTATTAGCTATAGTTATAAAACTTAAGTGTAACTATGTGTTATGATTTGATCACGGACAATATGAACTTTGTATGGCTAAAAGCACAACTAAGATCATGGTTAAAATAAACGTACGTGACTAAAAGATAACTTGTAGTCACGCTTCTAATAATTTAATTTGTGTGGCTAATAAGTAGTTTATGATCAAAATTATTATTAATATGGGAGATAAAAGTTTAATCAATAGCCACGGTTAACCATACACCATGAATTGGCCAAGTTTTTCTTTTATCACTTTGTGTGGCAAAAAAGTAAACAGTTGTCACGGTTATAAAAATTAAGCATAATTATATATTATGATCTGGCCATGGTAAATATCAAATTTGTGTGGCAATAAGTAGAGTTAAGGTCACAGTTAAAATAAGTTCAAATGGTGTTAGGATAATCAATGAGTCAAAGGAAAATTTTAGTGGCTATCAGTAGTTTATGGCCACGATTTATACTATATTTGAGTGTCCTAAAATGTAAGTAATAGTCACGGTGCTAAAAATTCATCATAATATAGGGGAGCGATCAAATGGAAACCACTCTAATTTTGAAAACCGTGGAAACCCTCGATTTCATTGGTTAAGTTAATGAAATTGTTTCATGAAATTGTTTAATTTGATGAAATTGTTTCATATAATTCTTTTATTGATGTGTGTGTGTGTGTATGTGAAGCGTGAGAAGTTGAGATTAACGTGAGAAGTGGTTATCAACCGTTTGATGAGAAATTGATGCACATTAGGTTGAGATACATCGAGATAAGATGCACCGAAAGTTTTAAAACTTTGAGTTTTCAAATTACTTTTTGTTTTAAAAAAATAAAGTTTTAAATTTCTAGCGGAAATTTTAAAAATTTAAAAGTTTGAATTTTTTTAATTATTTCTACTTTTAAAAAAATCAAGTTTTTTTTTATTTTCCATGGGATACATCTGCCAAAAAATACTTGATTTTTTTTAACTTTTTAAATTATTGTGGTAGATTTGTGACAAATTTTTAATAAAAATTGCATTTTAAATTATTTTTCTATTTATATGCAGTACGTATTTGCATATAAACACTTAATAAGTCACCATGGAATAAGGATCATAAAGGGTCTTATTAGGCTTAATAAATCTTATTTGACATTAATGTATCTATTGAGCTTTATTTGGTTTTATTAAGTTTTAATGGATCTTAGTTGGACTTTAATGAATTTATTGGGCTTTAAAAGATCTTATTGGGCTTTAATAGATCTTATTGGGTTTTATTCGATTTTATTCAGTCTTATTAGGTTTTAATTGATCTATTAAGCTTTATTCGGTTTTATTGGGCTTTAATAGACCTTTGTGGGTCTTATTGGGTTTTGGTGGGTCTTAGTGATCTTATCGAGCCTAATATATACTACATACATATATGCAATATATACCTGCATACAAACATGTCATAAGTCACAATTGATGTTATATGACTATAATAAGTCATGGACCTTAGTGGGTCTTATGAGCTTTAATAGACCTTAGTGGGTCTTAGCTAGTGGTTTTCTCGAGCACAATACACACCACATACATATATGCAATACATACTTGCATACAAACATGTAATAAGTCACCATTGATGTTATTGGGCTTTAATAAGTCATAAATGATCTTATTGGGCTTTAATCAATCTAGTGAGTCTTAGTGGTTTTTTCATGCCCCATTACACACCACATGCATATATGCAATACATACTTGCATACAAACACATAATAAGTCATCATTGATGTTATTGGGCTTTAATAAGTCATAAATGATCTTATAGAGCTTTAATGAATCTAGAGAGTCTTAGTGATTTTTTTCGCGCCCCATTACACACCACATGCATATATGCAGTACGTACCTGCATATAAACACTGAATAAGTCATCATTAATGTTATTGGCTTTAATAAGTCGTAAATGATCTTATTGGGCTTTAATGGATCTAGTGAGTCTTAATCGTTTTTTCGTGCCCCATTACACACCACATGCGTATATGCAGTACATACCTGCATACAAACACATAATAAGTCACAACTGATGTTATTGGGCTTTAATAAATCGTAAATGATCTTATTGGGCTTTAATGGATCTAGTGAGTCTTTAGTGGTTTTTTCGCGCCCCATTACACACCACATGGATATATGCACTACATACCTGCATACAAACATAGAATAAGTCACCATTGATGTTATTAGGCTTTAATAAGTCGTAAATGATCTTATTGGGCTTTAATGTATCTAGTGAGTCTTAGTGGTTTTTTCGCGCCCCATTCCACACCACATGCATATATGCAGTACGTACTTACATACAAACACTGAATACGTCACCATTGATGTTATTGGTCTTTAATAAGTCGTAAATTGGGCTTTAATGGATCTAGTGAGTCTTAGTGGTTTTTTCGCGCCCCATTCCACACCACATGCATATATGTAGTACATACCTGCATACAAACACAGAATAAGTCACCATTGATGTTATTAGGCTTTAATAAGTCGTAAATTATCTTATTGGGCTTTAATGGATCTAGTGAGTCTTAGTGGTTTTTTTGCGCCCCATTCCACGCCACATGCATATATGCAGTACGTACATGCATACAAACACTGAATAAGTCACCATTGATGTTATTAGGCTTTAATAAGTCGTAAATGATCTTATTGAACTTTAATGGATCTAGTGATCACTAATTACCCGGTCACTACACGTCGCTTCAATCGCCCTTTTTCTCAATCAATCTTGTTTGTCGATTTCAAATTCCATCATGAATCCTAATCGATCCTATTTGTTGATTTCAGGTGTTGTCTGTCGATTTCGAAAAGGTATTTTTATATTAAAAATCCATGCATGTGACACATAATTAAATGTTACATATTTATAATCCCACATCATATTACCCATACGACATAGGATTAGAAGGTTTTATCATATAAAATATGTATAAAGTAGGAATAACTGGTAGAGATTTATTTTATTTATACTATCTTATTTGTATTATTTAACATTTATATTTTTAGAGATTTATTTTATTTATATTATGAAATTTTGTAATTGATTAATTTTTCAAGACGTTGTTTTTGATCATTTTACATTGTTCATCTAGCTTATCTGCTAGTTTTTGCTATATGTGATTTGTTCATCAGATATCTTATTAGCTAACAAATACTTTGCCAAACATAGCCTTAACATGACCATTGCAAACGATATGATGAACCATTGTAACCAATATGATCCATTCTAATATACTATAACTTAATTATACGGTTATAATACCCAAGGTGAAAGATCGTGTGAGAAATTGAGGTTAATGTAAGAAGCGTGAGAAGTGGATCTGAACCGTTATCACTTTTAAGAGCATCTCCAACAACTTCTCCATTTTGGAGAAAATGAAGAAAATGGAGATTTTGGGTGTAAAATGAGCTCCAACAGCTTCCCCAAAACTTTCTCCAAAATGGAGAAAGTGGGAGAGAGAATACATTTTTCTCCAAATTTGGAGAAATCCCCAAAAATGATTACCAAGAGATCCCAAAATGAATTGAAATGAACAGAAGGATATCTGATGAACAATGTAAAATGTAACAGAAGGATATCCAATAAAATATTATTTCTCCAACCTCGATCCACTTAAACTTGAAGATATCCCTATGTCTTGTCTCTCTTCTAACTCGCTCAAAACTACGACAAGAATGGTGAAGCATCAACGACGTCGGCGACCTAGCCAATGACGGGCTTCCCCTACTGGTTTCTGACTCTACACGCTGTCGGTCGGAAACATCAACAATACAATAGTTCCCACTGGTTTCGACTCTTATAAATCGTAGTTACGTTACCTACCAGCGGCATATACATTCACCATTTGGTTCACGCCATTTTGAAACAGAAGGATAAATTTGAGGTTCGATAGACTTGTTTTTCTTTTTGGTTTATGAACCTACCGATCCAATTATAACATATACTTAGGGTTATTTCTATTTCTGTTTCATTAAGGTTTCTGATTCCATTTGGTTTAATAAACCGAGTTTAGTAGGTTTTTGTTTTGATTGCAAAATGATTCCTGCTTTTCTTTGCTTATATAATGTTTTGGGACGATGAAATCAATTTCATGAATTCAATGGGAAGTTGCCTGTTTATTAACTTTCATACTTGACAAATCACAATAACTGACATGATTCACCGCCCAATAGCGAGCGACAGGAAGCAATCTGAAAATAAGGAAGGCATGGTTCTCTCTAGAGGGAGAGTTTTGCACTTGTTCATCTTCAAGTTAAACTAGAAAATAATTTAGGTGCATGAATGAAGGAGATATGTATTATGTTATTTCTTTTTAAGAAAGTTTTTGCTTAGATACCACATGAATTTATGGACTAATTTTCTCAACAACATCTGCAAGGTAGTAATTTTTATTTGGTGCTCGCATTTCCTGATGATCCAGGGAATGGGGATATTATATATGCTTCCTCAGAAAATGAAGTGAAGGCTTTTGATGTACATATGGTAATTTTTGGATAATTTTTAGGTTCCTTTTCTATATAATGCTCCCTTTATTTCATTAAGAATTCTGCAGATGACTTTTAAGAGTCAAACATAGTAATCTTGATTCATTATTCGATATATATTTTTATCTTATTTTTTCTCTCCAATTTCTCTTAATGTTACCATTTTTTTAGTTAATTTAGCTTTCAAAAAAACTTTATTTCAATTAGGGGTGTGCATCGGTCGGGTCGGGTCGGGGCCCAAAACCATAAACCCGATCGGATATCGGGTGAAGAATGGTTACCCAGAAATCCATTCTAATTTTGGATATTCGGATATCCAAAATTCAACCCAAGTTCAACCCAAAACTTTATTCAATCTTGTAACTGAAAACCATAGATGTTGTTATTGATGATATGGTAACAGAAGCCCCATCTTCATGTTTGTAAGGAAATTGGATCACTATGTTATTGTACCATTACTTGGTAATATTTGCACCCACTTTTAAACTCAAATTCAATTGTATAGAATTAAAAAATGTAGAATCATTTGTGTAATCATACATACAATATTTGTATGTAAATGGTTAAATTGTTTTCATTTATTTTTCTGAAGACATAAATCCACCTTTAATTACGTGCATATTTTAAAGTTTGAACTCAAGTTTGAATTCAATCCAAAATTCAACCCAAAAACCATAGATGTTGTTATTTGTTATCTGAACAGAAAACCTACGGCAGGAAGCGATGCACCTGGAAGCACATTGTTGAATTGTTTCAATGGGTATGCAAATCTTTACTCCCTTCACCAGAACTTTATTCAATCTTGTAAATAAAATAGATTCAAATAGTTAAGAAATAGTTTTGGTTGTGGTCATGGGAGTCATCATCAATGGCTTCTCTCTAGTCATCTCATATAACTAATGTTATTCAACTTATTGGCAGATTATTAGATTGGAACCAGGTTTGTTTGATCATTCTCTAACAATCTCATATAAAAAACATCTGTTGATTTTCTTGAGAACAATTATTTGTTCCATGCTTATTCTTAGAGGCTGCAATATTGAAGTTCATCTTACAGTTTGCATCATGGAAGCCATTTGGAGAGTTACAACTACAACAAAGAGGAGATAAACCAGGTTTAGATTCTCATCATTTTATCCAGAATTTCCTTCTTTGTTATTAATTTGGTCAAGTATTACAAATAATAATTGCAGGATATGTGAAGGTTAACAATAACATATGCTAGTTTATTTTTGTGAGCATAGAACTTTAGAATGCTACCTTAAATCGTTTTTTGTCATCATTTGAAGTTGTGATTGAAATGTCGTCTAGAAATTTTATATTTTTTAGCCAGTTCATAAGACATTTATTATTTTTCCTTGGGATTTAGTTTTCAATAACTTGCATGCCAACCATCCAACTATGTCAAACACAATAAGTTGGTCACAGTTTCCCTTCCACGGTGGTGATACTATGTTTTATCTAATATGGAGTTTACCCTCTACATTGGTGTTCATTTTAAGTTACTAATTTTGTTTATCATCTGGACATTGATTTCCGTACAGCTTCATACACCAGGTTATTTGTTATATGGTTAACAATTTCTCCGTTTGTTGGCTTTCCTTTCCCAACTTCTCTTATCCAAGGAACTTATGCTATTTTCCCTATCTTATTTATCTGTTTTCCATTTTCCAAACTTGGAAGCTAAAGATAGATGAGAACCAATTTACATCACAGCTGAATATACACTTCTTTTTATGCAGATCACGTGCAACTCAAAGTCTTCATTTCTTGCAGATGCAAATTATGGTGTTGATACAAAAGGTTTGTTTATTTGGTTGATAGAAATGTTTTTTCTTTATCTCTACATCATGATGCATCTCTAGTTTGAGTTGTTACATACTCGAGTTGAATTATCATAAAATATGTCATTCCCTTTTAAGTTATTTGTAGGTCAAATCAAGGAGCATTATTCATCAGTTCCAAAAGTAGAAACAATGAAATAATCTTGTACTGTGATTTTCATCACCCCGTTTCTATTGAAAAACATCACAATAAGAAGCAAACATTTTTGGAAAGTTTGCTTCCCTTGTTCATTAGGACAGTATAAACTAAAGGGCCATGGAAAAAGAGAGCCCCCTTTAGTTTCCTCATATTTTTTGTTTTTCATTTATATAGCCTTTAGTTGTAAATGGTGTGTGCAGCCCTTTTGCTGTTGTTTTTCGACCCAAAAAGCAGCCCTTTTGCTGCTACTTTTGGACCCAGAAAAAACCGCCCTTTTCCTGCTATTTTTCCACCCAGAAAAACCGCCCTTTTGCTGCTATTTTACGACCAAAAAAACAGCGCTTTTTATTGGATGTTGTTATTTAAGTATTAAATTTGACATGGTTTAGCATTAGCCATCTAAATCTTTGACTATCAGACCATATATAGTTCCAACATCAAGAATTGTGTTTAACTGTTTATAAGCTACATCCTTTTTATTTTTGTACTTGATTGGTATGGATGTTTAGTTCAAGCTACAAGTATAATAGATGCAATTTTATTATTATTCCAGGTACTAGAATCAACTTCTAATCAACATGACGATAAACAAAATCATAAGAAGAGAAATAAAAACTATACAACTCTCAACGAGTTACAAAAGCCGAAGCATACGAGGAGTAGATCTAATACGCAAAAATCTACTATATTAGAGAACTGGTTGTGATAATTTTGACATTGGTGTTTTTATACCTTATTCATATGACTATTAATACAAATGTTTGATGCTTTTCAAATAATTATTATACTAAACTTTTTCAAAAGATTTATTTATTATTTCGACATGCATTATTAAAACCGTTGCCAAATATTATTATTGTCGTGGTTAACTTCTATAATGATCATATCACATTCAATTTAAACTGTTACTATAAATAGTTTATGACCATAGTTTAGCTATTTCATGTGACCGAAAGACAACCAATGGCTACGGTTCTACAATAACCATACATCAAAAATTGGCTATGGGTGACATAAATTTTGTGACTGTAAATAGTTTATTGCCACAGTTTTAGTTATTTCGTGTGACTAAAAGGAAACAAATAGCCGTGGTTATTAAAATTCAACGTAACCATACATCATGAATCAGTCACGTTTACTATAAAATATGTGACTATAACTAGTTTATCGTTATGATTTTGGCTATTTCATGTGACAGAAAGTTGACCAACGGCCACGGTTTTAACAATTTAGTGTAACCATATACCACGAATTAGCCACAGTTAATATGAAATTTTCGTGGTTATAAGTAGTTTATGGCCACGATTTTAATTATTTCATGTAACCAAAAGGTAACCAGTAGTCACGGTTTTAACAATTAAGTGTCACCATGTCATTAAAGAGTAACGGTTAATATAAAAATTATGTGGCTATACATAGTATATGATCACGATTTTAGATATTTCGTGTAACCAAAAGGCTACCAATAGCGACGGTTTTTAACAATTCAGCATAACCATATGTCTTGAAATGGCCATGGTTAATGTAAAATTTTCATGGCTATAAGCAGTTTATGGTTACGGTTTAATTAACTCATGTGACTAAAAGTTAATCAATAGTCACACTTTAAACAATTTAGTATAACCAAATGCTCTCAATTGACAATGGTTAATATGAAATTTGTGTGGCAAAAACTGATTTATCGCTACGGTTTTAGTTAGTTCATGTGACCAAAAGGTAACTAATGGTCACACTTCAAAATTTTAAGTGTAACCATATGTCATGAATTGCGTGACTATAAGTTGTTTATGGCTACATTTTGAGTTATTTTGTATGACCAGAAGGTAACCAATAGACATGGTTCTAACATTTATGGTAACCATATGTCATGAATTGGTCACGGTTAATATAAAAATTGCATGACAATAAGTAGTTTATGGTCACGTTAAAACAAATATACGTGATTATAGGGTAATCATTGGTCACCTTAAAAACAAACAGTATGGCCATAAATAGTTTATTACCATGGTTTTCTTTATTTTGTGTAACCAAAAGGTAGCTAATGGCCACGTTTAAGGTGTGTTTGTGTGGCGATAAATAGTTTATAGCCACGGTTATAGGAAAAAGTGTCCCAATACCATAAAAAAATTGATACGTTTATGGCCACGGTTTTTAGGCTATGGCTACGGTTTTTCATGTGATATGGTGACACATTTTAAACGTGGCCATTTGGGTATCAAAAGTCATCGCAGAATAGGCTATGGTTTGATTGGAAAAAAAATTGTGACTAAAGGCATAAAACCGTGGCCATTGTGAGTTTTTGTACTAGTGTATCTCTATCTCTATCGTCACATCCTTTAGACGATGACATATTGATCCTACAACACTCCCCCTTGTGCCGAGTTAAAGGAGTGATGGTGCACAATTGTTTCCTCGTTAAAACCTTACGCCAAAATAAAAACCCAGTGGGAAAAAATAAAAGTCTAGCGAAGGAAAGAGTACAATACACCAACTTCTTTGCAATACATAGACTTTTCCTTCAGTCTAGTTTTCTCTTCGATTCATACATTACTAATGAGATTTAGGAAGACATGATGGTATATAAATTGTTGCCTCACTAAAACCTTACACCAAGGAACAAAACCCAATGGGAAAAATAAAACCTTGGTTGAAAGAAAGAGCACAACATATCAATTATCACATGTATAGTAGACTCCCCCTTTTGTCTACTACTCCCCCTGATCAGTGCATTAATCAAGGGAGTTTGGAAAACATTTGCATTTTAATACTTTCTACATGTTTCCCATAATATGGTTTTAGGTAATGATTTGGTAAAATATGTCACGTTCTCCTAACATATTACTTGATTCACTTGAATCTAGAGGAGAGTTTTGTTATTACTGATTGTATAAAACTTAAGCAAAACATGCTTTGTGTTATCACCCTTGATGTTTCTTTCTTTTATTTATTTGATACATGATGCATTATTTCCATATATGCAAGTAGGATACTGATTGAACTCAAAATTACTAGCTCCTCTAATATGTGTAATGATAGTCCTTAATCATATACATTCTTCAATTATCTCATGGAGAGTAATATTCTTGGGTTAGTTCAAGGAGGTAGTTAGAAAGGATTGCTTAGCTTACTTCCAAGCAATCAACGTGTTCCTTGTGGTAATTCTTTATCCAGTTTGGGAACAACCTTTGTATGGGTCAGACAGATACCTAATATCAGCAAAGACATACCAAGACATTGTTTGGTGTTTTTCTATAAGAGCTATTACTTTTGTTGCTTACATTTTGAGTAGGAATTGAAGTTTCATTATCAATCTCATTTTTCTTTCTATAGGAAAAGTATAAGCCCATGTCAATGGTTCCAAAATATTAACTTGATTTCATTCCAATGACGTTGCATTGGCGCTGAGCTAAATCTAGCTAACAAGTTCACTGAGAAATACAATATACGGTCAAGTGTATTGTGTTAAGTACGATAATCCGCATATTGTACTTAGATAGGGAATTTCAGCTCCCCAACACTTTTTCGTTGCCATCTTTTAGACGAAATGGATCTTTCTTAATATCCAACACTTTGATCGATCATGGGATTGCTAACCGGATGCGCTTTGTCCGTATTAAATTGCCTGATTATTTTCTAGACATATGCGATCAGCGAATTAATATTTCACAAACTCGGTGTCCTAGCTCAAATAGCTAGATAAAACCAAGTTTCCCAAAATTTTCTATCTCAAATTTAGATTTCAAGTAGCTTGTGGTTTCTCTTATTTCATCAAGAGTGTCTATTATGTTCATAACATCAACATATAAAACTACTTTAAAAATCTGGAACTTGTTTTCCTAAATAAATATGCAAAGACACAGTTTATCGTTCTTATATATCATTTCCCAATCAAATATTCACTTAGGCGGGTATATCACATCCGCATAGATTGCTTTAATCTATAAAGTAAGCGTTTCAATTTTATTGCAAACACATTTCGTGGTTTAGAGTTACTTGATTTTGGTAATGTAATGCCATCAAGCACTTTTATATATCTCTGAATCTAGATCCCCGTAGAGATATGTAGTAACCACATCCATGAGTTGCATTTCCAGTCCTTCAGAAACCATTAGGCTAACGAATTATTTGGATGTCAACATCCATCATGAGAGAGTAAGTCTCCTCATGGTTAATCCAGGGCGTTGTGAGAAAACTCAATTTCTTCTCGATGCATTCCTACATGGAATGGAGAATATTGATAGTTTTGTTATTTATTTAGATGTATTTCTTTACATTTATAATGGTTACATATTCGATTTTACTTAAGCAAAAGAAATTAATTTTAATACTTAAAATAAATGTCCAAGAAACCTATGTTTAATCAATCTTAAATGAATATGATATAGTTAATTTTCAATTTGTTCACTTTTCGATAGGAGCACCCTTTAGTGCATTTCTTATTTGATTGTCCATTATCACATGGGGCAGTAGTTGTATCTCTACTCCAGGTATTGAAAACTCATTCCTAACTCTTACCATGACCCTGACCCTTTCTAGTGTATCGTCCATATGGTGCGTAATGTCATATGTGTGAATTTGTTTTTAACTCACAATTCTTTGGAGTTGTTTCCACTTCTAACACTTTCATTATTGATCTCGGGAATTTTCTTTGTCCCGACATA
Source organism: Arctium minus (assembly GCA_954870635.1). Taxonomy (NCBI): domain Eukaryota; kingdom Viridiplantae; phylum Streptophyta; class Magnoliopsida; order Asterales; family Asteraceae; genus Arctium; species Arctium minus. Next base: position 12,054,617 of record OX941094.1, on the reverse strand, counting down.
TGTGGTATTGTCATTCGAAAGAACCTTGTTCTGTATCTCAACCACTTGTCGCAGGTTGATGAGTTTTTCTAAAGATTACATTTCAACTTATATTGGTTCATTAATATTTACTGATGAAATGTGGAAATAATGTTATAAATCGTGTCATCATCTGTGAGTTCCTTGCCACAGAGATTGAGATGCGTTTTAGATTTAACATTTCTTTGTTGAAATCAGTTACTCTTTTGTAATCGAGTAAGTGGGTTTCATTCCACTGTATGATTAGTTTGGGAAGTACATATTCATGAATACACCCGATTCTCCCTTTTGGGACATCCCACAGTTCTTTGGGGGTTTCTAGTAAAGATATTCCTATGAAAGTTAAGATCTATATGTCGTCTCAAAGCATGAGGGTATTTGCTTGTACCTTTTCAAGATGATTAGTTTTAGGGTCAATAGGGAGAGAATGAAATATGTAATTCTTATTAATCAAAATTTCTTTAAATAAGGATGAGTTACAAGTAGATAGCTATGAGAGATATTAGTTCTAATCTATCTCTAATATGTTTATCTCTATCCATATCTCTATCTTTATTATCACATCCTTTAGACGATGACACACTTATCCTACAACACATTATATCTTTTAGATTTATTTATTTTTTAATTTCAATTATTTCATAATTTTTTTTCTAAATATACTTTAATTTAAAAAAATCACAATTTTAACCAAATATCACATGTGATATCACTATATGAATATTTATACATATCACATATCATATTATCACATATGTGATAATTATATATATTTTAGTTAATCATATGTGATTTATGTGTATATATACAAATATATATATATATATATATTTATTTATTTATAGATCTTTTTGTGATGTAAATATTATCGCATTTGATTATGCGCCACTTATATTCAGACATATATTATCATCTGTGATATGTACAAAAAATTACCAAGTGGGATCATATGTGATAACATAATAATAGATCATATGTTAAACGAATTTAATCACATATGATTCAAAACGTAAATCTAAAAAATAGAAAAAAATGGTGAAATATATAATGAATTAATTGTGGATATCATATGAGATATTTGATGAAAATTATGATTTTTTTCTATCAAAAGTGTATCTAGAAAAAAAATATATGAATTTGATAAAAAAAAATTATGAATTTATTAAAATTAAAGAATATAAATTAATTTTTAAAAGATGTAATGAGATTTTTAAGAATTTATCTAATTATTATCCTAATTTTTAAAATTAATTTTTATTTTTTATTTATGATATTTTTTAATTAATAAAATATGTGGTCCATATTCTTTCTCGTCTTCTCGCAAATTGATCACCTTCTCGTTTGAACCTGCCCACATATATATATATATATATATTTATATATATATCATTGATCTTAGATTAAAAATTATAAAATACTTGTTTTTTAGTATAATTTATTTAATTAAAATATTAATTATATTTTAGATTAAAAGAAAATGGGTCATTCATTTTCTATTTGAAAAGGAAAATGGGTAAAAATTTGAAAAATATGTAGATTAGTGATTTAGTTTATAAAAAATTTCAAAACATCTTCGCCTCAATTTTCTTAGGTTCTTTAAATTATTCAATTTTTTTTCTCTATTTACATATATGGTGTAAGATCTTCAATGAAAAATCTTATCTGAGGAGATATATTTCACATCCTTAACACGAATAATTTTCTCATGTGAATGCTCTCATTTATATATATTAGTGTTGGGCCCGTGCATTGCATGGAAGGATAAATTTTTTGTTGGAATATTGAACCGAGTTAAAATGAAACGTAATTTCTCTGTTAACAGTTAATGAAATACAATGTGAAAAACGAATGTATTTTCATAAGTGGTTAACTTGCATATATTCTTAATCGTTTGTTGTTATGAGTTTGTGCAATAATATTGGTAATAATTTTGTATTATATTATTTAAAACTCAAACGACATGTCTCACAACATATCACTATGATACATAGAGAAGTTATATATATTTATAGTGAATGTAGATAATATTTTAAAATCTTTTATTTTCATTTTCGATTTTACATTTAAATGTAAATATATTAAAAATATGGAAGAATATTTTTATATCTACATCGTTTCTATTTTATTTTCTTTACACTTGGTTAATTTGGAAAGTATTGCGGAATATTTTTATTTTAAATAATACGATAATTTATTAGTGTATCTCGTTATTTTTTATTTTTAATTCATATCAACCTTCTTTTTTCTTCTTTTAATGCTCGTGAAAAAAAATACGTGTAACTTTTATATTAGAAAAAAAATACGTGTAGATTTTATAAAATAAAATAGATTTTATATTAGCAAAAAAAATACGGAAGAAAAAAGAGTTTATATTACATCTCATTATGTAAAAAGATTTTATAAAATAAAATATGGAAAAAGATTTTATAAAATAAAATATGGAAAAATCATTATGAGATGTAATATAAAAAAATACGGAAGAAAAAAGATTTTATATTACATCTCATTAATATAGATTTAAATGTAAAATCTACATTTAAAATAGATTATGCTAATATAAAATCTATTTTATAAAATCCTCCACCAAAAAAACAAATATTTATATTAATAAATGAGTATTCATTCCACAAATAGATGATTATGTGAGATACTGTGTTTGGAAAGGTTGTACCAAAGCATTAAGAAATTGTAAATTAAGTAATTGGCTTTAATTAGTGGTACTTTGTGCTTAAAATGTTGTAATTAAGAGTTTTTTATGCCGTTTTTATGATATAGATAGATAGATATATGGTATAAAAAAGACATTAAATTAATTATATATACTAGTCATATACCCGCTCAATGCAGCGGAATGTAAGTAAAAAACGAACAATTAATGTTACTTTCTTATAGACATGTCATCAACAATAACCATGACCTAAGAATAACAACTTATGAAACCCTAAACCTATAAAGATATTCAATAATTAGTTTATATTACAATTATTGACGAAAAAAATTATAATAATATAAATTATAATAAGAATGAAACGTATTTTTAATATATTTTACGATTATGTATTTTTAATGTGCTAACGGTGGAAAAAAGTAAAACGTATGGATAGAAAACAAATTAATTCGTAGATATTCATGATATTTAATAGTACGGTTAAATTAAAAAATATTCAATATTGGGCTCGTTTTGAAGGTATTGACGAGACGATTATAATGGTATAATTTGTAAAAAAAAACGTATTTTTTCATTGCATTTTTGTTCATATACGATTATTTGTGTTAATATGATAATTGTGTAAAATGAAAAATGAAAAAATAAGGGATATAAAGTAAATAAAATAAGTAAATGTAAGGGTGGTAAATATAACATTGTACAAGAAACCACTTTGTACAAATAACCGTTTTAGAATCTTTATAATATAGTAGAGATACTACCTTATAAAGCATATTTTTCAAAAATCTTAAAAACAAGTTGTGTGTCCCAGTGATTATCAATTCAATCAAGCAAACATATAATCAACACAATTAAGCAAACCTGGTATTGATTAATCAAACGAATTGAGCAATTACAATTGTTCTTGATGATGAAATCGAACTATCTCTGCTTCTATCTCTCTGTATACACGGCGCAAACCACAGCTAGCCTCTCAATAATAATTTCTCAATTAGCTCTCTCTCAACCTAATTAACACTAAAATAAATCTAATTTATACTAAGGCTAATTAGACTAATGGGCTTGGCTTGACTTGGCCCAACAACTAAAACAACTAAATAACTTAAATAAAAAGACAAATAAGAAAATACGAAAAACACACTTTGACTATTTATTACAAAAGACTCTAAACTATTTATTGAGACAACTTTATCAGCTTTGACTTCAGATTTCCATCTTCAGATAATGATGATCTTGAATCCAATAAATATTTGCGTTAACAATCTCCCCCTTTGGATCAAGATCATTCTTTAAGCTCAGAAAATGCAATCTTCCTCTTTGTCTTCAGAACTTTATCTTCAGAAGTAGCAATCTCCCCAATCGATGATGATAAAATAAAATCTCTTGGAAAGAAATTATCTCCAGTTTCATCTCGGAGTGCTTCAGCAAATCATCTTCAAAGAAAAATTCTTCAATTCAGCAAATCTTCAGAATATCTTTAGTAAACCTTCAGAACTTTTGATCTCCCCATTTCTTGGTTGACGTTTCTCCCCCTTTTTGATGAAAAGAGCAAAGAGTTCATCAAAACGTTTCTCCAAGAAATGTCTTCCACCACTGATCATGCAAACAAAACCACTGATTATCCGTCAATTCATAATGATATGCATCCAGATCTTTGCAAATCCAGACAGAATAGAAAGGTAACACCTGAATCAACAAATGAACCAGTTAAAATTGTCTGTCAGTAACACAAAGTCACTGTGTGTAACAAATACACAATATACAGGAGCTTTTATGATGTTCACTCCCCCAGGGCTTCCATTCAATCATCGAAACACCACAAAGGCAATTTCTATGAACGTTATGACAAAGAAACAAATTCTTTGTGTGTTCGTGCAAGTGATAGAATAAATTAAGCATATGATGATTGCTTATAAGGCTCAAAGAGTGTAAACCACTAAGACAAGTAGTTAAACACAGACTCAATGTGCATGAGTGAAGTGTGAAGGTGGGGCAGACTTCCTTCTTTTCAATATCCTGATTTTCCAAATGAAAATCAGATACCATATGTACTGCGTCCCCTTTGAAAATGAAACATCTTCTTGTTAAGAAGAAAATGAGTGGTTGGTGGGGTAATGTCAAGAGTTGGCATGGGCTAGTTGCATGTTTCAATAATATTCATCAAAGAAATGTGAAGCATTAGAAATGTGGCTGCCCGACTCAGAAAGTAGTTGGTGCAGAGTTTGATATTCTTTTACTCTGATCTCTCACCCTCTTTCTTTTAATCTTTAAGCTCAGAGCTAACCAAACTCTCTTTTACAATTTCTCTCATCACACATTCCACACTCATTTCATTTGACTCCTCACACTCAATCACTAAGGATTTACTTCTTGGGTAGGAAACACTGGTTAACGTGAATCCATAGAAGTTCAGTTAAGTCCTAGCACACTGGTCCCATGTTTTCCTATAAAGCATAAGATGCCCAGGTGATTTAACTTGATCAGTTAAAGCTCAATGATGAATCAGAAAACATTTAAAAGCACACTTCCAATTCAAGAAATCTTTTTGAGAATCGGGAAGTGGTTTGAACATTTAAGAACATGTTTTCTTATGATTGAAAGTTGTCCTTCTTTCAACCATAGATGAGATAAAGATAAGGAATTGTACCTTTTTAGTGCAGTCTTACATCTCACGAAATCAAGCTTAAAGTCATAAAGATATGATCTTTGAAGCATCTCTCAACCTACAAAAGTCTAAAAGATCTAGTTAAAGTAACTTTATTCACTGAAATTGAAAGACATAAAGCAGTAAAACAAATAATGTACGAGTTCTGATCAGAAATAATCAGAAGTCATCGCCATACTCTTTACTTGTATGCTCCCCCTAAAATCATGCATCACTAATAAGTTATCAGAAAGTACAATGCATTCATTAGATATGCTCCCCCTCAAAATAACATTGACCATCTATAAGATACTTCTCACACTCCCCCTGAGATCATAAAGAAACTATTAAAGAGCAGATATCTTGCGAAAATAATAATAAAGAAATGATAAAGAGACACAATAAGAAACTTTAATAGGTAACCACCGATTAGGTCTTAAGATTTAGCATACCAAGTCTTGAGACAAGAAAATTAAATCTCTTTTCGTCTAAAGGTTTGGTAAACAAATCTGCAAGCTGATAATCGGTCTTTACAAAGTAAAGTTCAATTGTTACCTTTTATACATTATCTTTTATAAAATGATACCTGACATCTATGTGTTTGGTCTTAGTATGCTGAACAGGGTTAGCGGTAATCGCAATAGCGCTCTTCGAGTCACAATAGATCGGGATTCTATTGAAGTGAAACCCATAGTCTCGCAGTTGTGTCCTCATCCACAAGACCTGAGAACAGCAGCTAGCAGCAGCTACATATTCTGCTTCGGCCGTTGATGTGGAGACACATAATTGCTTCTTCGAAACTCAACTGACAAGTTTATCTCCAAGGAATTGAATATGACCCGAGGTGCTCTTCCTGTCTAACATGCAACCAGCATGATCTGCGTCTGAATAAGCTGTTAGTTCAAAGCTTGTATCCTTAGGATACCACAGACCAAGATCTGCAGTCCCCTTTAGATACCTGAAAATCCGCTTAACAACATACAAATGGGATTCTTTAGGATTGACCTGATATCTAGCACATAAGCATGTAGAAAACATTATATCCGGCCTACTAGAAGTAAGATACATTAAGGAACCTATCATCCCTCTATAAGTCCTAACATCAACAGCCTTTCCCGAAAGATCAGTGCCAATCTTAGTACCAGGTGCCATCGGAGTACCAATTGGTTTACAATTTTCCATTTTGAACTTCCAAAGAATATCCAGAATGTATTTAGATTGATTGATAAAGATCCCCGTTGAAAATTGTTTGACTTGCAATCCGAGAAAGAAGTTCATCTCTCCCATCATGCTCATCTAAAAACGTGACACCATGAGGTTTGCAAAGTTCTTACAGTACTTAGGATTTGTAGAACCAAAGATAATATCATCCACATATATTTGAATAAGAATGATATCGCCTTTATCCTTTTTAATGAAAAGAGTGCTCTGATACCAATTGTGTGTCCCAGTGATTATCAATTCAATCAAGCAAACATATAATCAATACAATTAATCAAACCTGGTATTGATTAATCAAACGAATTGAGCAATTATAATTGTTCTTGATGATGAAATCGAACTATCTCTGCTTCTATCTCTCTCTGTATACACGGCGCAAACCACAACTAGCCTCTCAATAATAATTTCTCAATTAACTCTCTCTCAACCTAATTAACACTAAAATAAATCTAATTTATACTAAGGCTAATTAGATTAATGGGCTTGGCTTGGCTTGGCCCAACAACTAAAACAACCAAATAACTTAAATAAAAAGACTAATAAAGAAAATACGAAAAACACACTTTGACTATTTATTACAAAAGACCCTAAACTATTTATTGAGACAACTTTATCAGCTTTGACTTCAGATTTCCATCTTCAGATAATGATGATCTTGAATCCAATAAATATGTGCGTTAACACAAGTTTTGATGCATAAAATACTACTAATTAAAGCATAAAGTCTTAAAAACAAGTTTTAATACATAAAATACTACTTACCTCTTAATGGTTCCATTAAAGAGGCAACCTCTGAATCGTTAAGAGGTAAATCTTGTTTGGCAAAAAAAATGTCTGCCTCTTAATGGTTCCAAAACCTCTGAATGATTTTGTGTCTTGACCCTGCCTTAACCATTCAGAGCCTGATTTCATCCTGAACAATTAGCAAATAACCATATTTCATTTCGCATTATATCCTAAGAGCCTCTTAATCATTCAGACCACTTAATTATTCTGCAACTAACCATTCAACAACTGCCAAACAACCCCTAAAGCATAAAGTCTTAAATCTCTTAATCACAAGTTGTTTTACAATGTACAAGTTATTAATCCACATAAGTTACAGATTTGAATTCAAATTTTTGTTCCCAATAAAAGCTTTATGTTCCCAAGTCCCAACAAGGTTGAAGGGTCTCCTGCCGACTATTGAGTTCCCCAAGAAGTTGTTATCTGCATCAAATCCTCAACTTCATTTCCATTAATCAAATCCTCAATCCATAGTGTCAAGATCAAAATTCTAAACAAGAATTTAATTAACACTCAGAAACTTTGTTAAAGAAGTTTGTGGAATAACACTTTAACAGTAAATCAATGAAACAGTATATGGATCAAATCACAAGTTATATTGAATTAACTTAATGATTACAACCATAGCCTCAATCTGTTGAACAGGCTCAACAGACGTTCAATACTTCTCTATTGAAAGGACTACAAAGAACCTTGAGGCTAATTCTCTCTAAAACAATAACGTATATACTATGTATCTGTATCAATGTATCAGTCTATCTATGCTAAGACTTTTAGACTATATATATACAAAACAGATTACAAGATAAATATGAAAATAATATTTATCTTCAGCATCCAGTCCATAATTATCTTCAATCTCCTAGTCTTTCGCATCAATCAATCAATCCATCTTTATCTTCATGAGCAGCATTAACTTCATCCTCAGCAGTACTAACCATGCTTGCAGTAGTAATTCTTCAAGCAGTACTAACTACTAGCAGTATTAACTTTCAAGCAGTATTAATACCTCTAGCAGTAGTAATCCTACAAGCAGTAGTAATACCTTTGAATAGCAGTACTAAAGTCTTCAGCAGTATTAATCTTCAACACTTAGCAGCACTAACTGGACTTAGCACTTTTTAGACCCAACAATCTCCCCCTAACTTAACTTTTCAATTGAAGAAGTTAAGTTCTTCAGAATGTGGTCTTCATGATGCTTTCAAAATATCTGCTCAGATTCCTAGATCAGGATTCAAACCTAGGCTTTGATTGATTGTTCTTTTGATCACAATTCTGGCTATTTCTGAACCTTTAGGGCATATCAGCTTAGCTTTCAGCATCCTCTCCAGCTTTACTTTGTTGTGGTCATACACCTTATCAACCAAGTAGTTTTCATGGTAACTTTTGTCAATTGTAATGACATAGACTCCAGATCTTTCAAACAACATCCAGTTGTCAATACTTTTGAATCCATTTTCATGATGCACATCTTTGATAATATGTTCAACCTTAACAAGATCAAACATCATGCATAAGTACTCCATGGCCATCTTTATTAGACTCATCCCAGCTCCTTTCAACACTTCACCATATAAGCTCAACCCAACTTTGTACGTTTCTTCTAGATCAGCTCTAGTACAGCTTCTGATTATCTTTCCCCAAGTTGAATATACTTCATATTTGCCACCCATTCTCTTTATTCTGAAGTATTCTGTTCTTTTGTCCAAGAGTGTATCCCAATGAATGATTTCAGGAGCATTCACTGAAATAGGATCAACCTTCAGAGGTTCTTCATCTGTCACTGTCATGTATAACTCAAGCTGCTCAGGTTGTTTTGGTGGTTCCTGATTCTTCTCTTGATTTTTAACCTGCTCAGCTTGTTTCTACTGCTCTATATTAGGTGCAACAGTAGGTCTTGATGATTCAGCTCCCATGCTTTCACTTTCCTTCTCTTTCTCAACTTCTTCAGTCCTTGGCCTTTTTTCCTGTTTCTTTGAAGCAATAGACTTCATTCTCTTGACAGCTCTGATCTTCTAGGCTAGCGTTTCTTCTTTCTTTACTTCTGCCCTTTCTTTTGTAGGAGTGCCTTCTTCACTGTCAGGGAAAGGTTGTTGAATATTCAGATCATGCCTTTCTTTCATCTTTCTTTCAAACTCAACCCTCTGACTGAAGTCTCCTTGAAGCTTGGCCATCTCCTTTTTGTACAATTCCTCTATTCTGCCAAATGACATGTTTGTAAACATTCCTTCAGGAACTCCAATGGATCCTTTCAGGAAGTTGATCATCTTTCTTCTTTCTTGATTGGCTAGGAAGGTCTGTGAAGGCTGTCTTTTCTTTGAAGACTGTATTTTCTTTGAAGCTTTCATTGTTACCTTCTTTGCAGCCAGTTGCAAGCTCTTCTAATATTCTTTATTGAGGCTTTTTGCCAACTATAATGCAAGCTTTCTGTCTTTGGCAGTTTGAGCCTCAATCTCCTTTTCAAGCTCTTCTTGCAGCTTCTTTGCCAACTCTGCATCCAAGTCAATTTGCTTTTGCTTTTTCACTGGTTTCTCAGATTCAACCACCTTCTCTTTTCCTTTCTTCTTTGCATCTGACATGCTTATCTCTTTCTTTGTCTTCTCTGTTTGTCCTTCTTTGATCACCACTCCCTTAGTCTTTTGAGTGGCTTTAGTAGTGTCATGCTTTGCCTTAACCAGAGTTTCAACTATCTCTATCTCTTATCTGGACATTTCAGTTTCAGTTTCTGCTTCTTGTTCTTTTGTTTCTACTGCTGGTTTATCTGTTTCTACTGCTGGTTCAGTTTCTACTTCTTTAACTTTTTCTACTGCCGACTGAGTTTCTGCTGCTTTATCAGTTTCCTTCTCACCCTTCTTTTCAGATTCAACATCAAACTCCCCCTCAACTTGAACTTCCATTGCCTCTGAACTCTCCCCCTTTTTGGAAGCATCATGTGCACTTCCTCTTCTCTTCAAGACATATTGCTTTTTCTTCTTTTTATGCACCAAACTGAGTACCATCTTCTTGAGTTTGGTAATCTGCACTTGTTGAGAAGTGATAACCTTTTTCAATTCCTCTATCTCTGAACCCTGTTTGAGTACATCCAGGTTGACATTGCCGATTGTTTCCATCAATTCATCGTAGTTATATCTGTCCTCACCTCCTTTAGGTGTGTTGACCACCTTTGAAGGATCCTTGGATCTTTTAGTAGAGGTCTTCTGCCTAGCAGAAGCACCTGCTACCCCCTTGGTTTCTTGGCACCTGGGACCCTTAGATGATTGCTCATCGAAAGTTGTCGTGGGGAAGGTCTTAGAGATGTTCACACTGTCCTGATCCACACCTTGTGCAGAATCAGTAGTATGAGCCTTACTGCCCACATGCTCTTCCTTCTCCTTAGAGAGCACCTTCTTGGGGTTGGGAGACACCCCTATGGTTTCCCTTTGGATATTCTCTAATGGAGAATGCTCCATTAGAGGGCTTGCAGGTTGTTGGGGTAAAGATACAGGAAGGGAAGGAACCTTATGTACCTTTTTCCTTATATATGTTTTGGTGATGGGGGAAATTGGCTTCACAATAGGGATTCGAGGAGGATCATTAGAAATGAATGGTGTGGGTAGTTCATCAGTAGGTTGGTCAGATGTGGGCTTTGACCCTGATGCCTCACCATGGGAAAGAGACACACCCATCATTGTAGAGAACAATGGAGTGTCTTGTCCAGAAAAGTCCTCCTTACTAGGCCTTTTCATGTTAGAGAACACCTTCCCTTTGGGAGGTTTAGGTACATACACCTCTTGAAAAGAGGGTAAATCCATCAATTCTTTGTGTAGTACTTCTTGTACAAACCTTGGATACATGTAAAATCTTTTTGTTTTGGTTTTGGTATCCAGGTTTGACAGCAGATCATTCAAAATCATTTGTGAAAAATTAAACTTTCTGGAGGTTGCTAAGCAGACCAGAGCATAAGCTATGGTACTGCTGAACTCACTCCATCCAGTTGTTTTGCGAGAAATACAATGTTGTAGAGTATGAACAAGAAATCTCCACTAAGGTGAGAATTTGTTCTTGAAGAACTTATAGACCTCAGTGGGACCTTCATACCCCATTCTACCAATTGCTTGGAAGAGATCATTGTTATCCCAGATTAATAATAACGTACCAATCCCTTGAATAAACAGTTAAACCCTTGAGTGTTCTTGATGCCCTTTGATTACAGAGAAAACTTCACTTAACTATAATCTCTAAACAATAATTATCAAAGGTTCTAACCTAAACCTAAACTAAACATAACTTTAAATACCCAGGCTTTTAGGCCTAATGGGCTTATGGGCTTGAGGCCCAATAGCTAATAACTATTAATCTATTACAATTTAAACCCTCTAACTTTAACTATCAAATAAATACAGTTTAGACCCTCTAATTTAACTTTAATCTTGAATACAATTATTTGATCCAACAATCTCCCCCTTTGGATTCAAGATTAAAAAAAAAATTGGCAATTGTCTTCGGGTCTTCACTTTTCTTCAGATATGACGTTGATAGCTTCAAAACTTCAACACTTCAAAACTTCAAAACTTCAAAACTTTGATAATCTTCAGCAGTCTTCAAAACTTTGAAACTTTGATAATCTTCAGCAGTCTTCAGATTATATTCTCCCTCTTTGAGTATTCTCCCTTTTAGTATCTTCTCCCCCTTTTTGATGAATGGTGAGAAGCATCATCATCAAAACATACCAAAACAATCTCCCCCTTTTCAAGACAATTTCCCCCATTGTGTATGATCACGTAAGCACAATCTTCATGTAACGAGCCCTGTATGGAAATAAGAGCAGTCTTCCCAGTTGGAAAGAGTGATTATTTCAATCTTTTCAGATTAAAATAGAAAGTAGTAACCATTCGAATCTTTTCAAATTCAAACAGTTTAATAAGTGTAACCCTAAATCAACAAATGACTCAGTTAGAATGCCTGTCAATGACACAAAGTCACTGAGTAACACAAAGTTACTATATAAGGAGATGGTTTGATGTAGACTCCCCAGGTCTTCCATTCAATCATCGAATAACACATGGTTATCTATGAACGTTCTGACAGAAAACAAATTTCTGTGTGCTCGTGCATGTGTTAGAAAAAAAAATTAAGCATAGATGATTGTTTTTCAATATAAGCTCAAAGTATGTAAACTTGTTGAGACAGCAACAAATTGTACAAAGACTCAATGTGCATGAGAAAGGGTTCGAAGGTGGGGCAACTTTCCTTCTTTTTCAATATTAGTATCTTCCAAATGAAGAACCAATAGCGTATGTGCTGCGTCCCCAGAAAATGTGAAACATTCTCTTTTTGAGAAAAGAATGAGTAGCTGGTGGGGTTGTATGCAAGAGATGGCATGGGCTAGTTGCATTTTTCAATGATGGTCACCAAAGAATGTGAACCAATCAGATTATGTGGCTGCCCGGCTCAGAAAGAAGTTTGGTACAGAGTTTAATATTCTTTTACTCTGTTCTCTCACCCTCTTTCTTTTAATGCTCACGTCTAACCAATCTCTCTTTTCTATTTTACCTCTTTTCACACACCAACACTCAAATCTTTTGACCCCTCTCCCCTCAATCACTCAGGGAATACTTCCTGGGTAGGAAACACTGGTTATCGTGAATCCATGGAAGTTCTGTTAAGTTCTCACACTGAATCCCATGTATGATACTAAAAAAACATGCTGTTCAACAGGCTATTGTACATGTAAGCACAAATACCACTTGTTACATGAAGAATATAAGACTTTCGGAGATGTCAAAACAGTTGTGTTTGACGATGCAATTCTCCCTCTCAACCTAAAAGAGTTTGACAATTAAGCTCATATCATTTTGTCATGAAGAATAAGATTTTGGAGAATCAAAAACGAATGTTGTTTATATGAACAATATATAAACATATTTTCAATGAAAGCACATGAAATGACGTTTGATTCAATCAACAGTGAATACAAAGAATGTGAGTATTACCATAGAAAGATTTAATTTTTGATACATGGTAATAACAAAGTTAAATAGAATGTTCTGAACCGTTATGTGTATGAATACTTGACAAAGTATATTTACAAGATAAAACGCAAGTATTTATCTTTAAGAACACACGGTCAGATAAGCATTTAAGTATCCAAAAATCTGTTAATATCACGGTCAGACAAGTTTTTTTTTTTTTTTTTGGAAAAAACAGAAAATAAGGCACTGAAGTGCGGGTTCTAATCCGATGTGATTAGAAGCCATTGTCACTTGTCCAAACCTGCATAAAGAAAATTATAGTAATCATTTGTGAAAATGATTCCTTGATCATTAGCAACAGTTGGGAAATAACACACAAGATCAAAACTTGGAATACTCCCCCTAGAATCATGAGTAAGGTTTAAGACATGTTCAACATACCAAGTTTGCTGATGAGAAATTGAAAAAGCTTTTCATCCAATGGGTTGGTGAAAAGGTCAGCTAACTGGAAGTCAGTTTGAACAAAGTGCATTTCAATATTACCTTTTTCTACATGATCCTTAATGAAATGATAGCGTACGTCGATATGCTTGGTCTTCGAATGCTGTACCGGATTAGCAGTTATAGATATTGCGCTCTTGGAATCACAATAAATAGGAACACGCTTGTAGTTGTATCCAAAGTCTCTTAACTGTGTCGTCATCCAGAGGACTTGAGAACAGCAGCTAGCAGCAGCTACATACACAGCCTCGGCAGTGGATGTTGAAACACAGTTTTGTTTCTTTAAGGTCCAACTTACAAGTTTGTCACCTATAAATTGACATCTATCATTACCAACACATATTTCTTTCCGTTGATAGATGTTGTGCGCATTGGGCCACAAAGGTCCATATGAAGAAGTTCCAGTGCAGATGAGGTCGATGATTCAGCTTTGGACTTGAAGCAGCTTCGCTTCATTTTGCCCAACTCACATGCGGGACATAGTGAGTCTTTTTCGAACCTCATTTCTGGTAGACCTTTGACCAGACCTTGTCTCTGTAGTTTCGCTATAGATCTGAAATTTTGATGAGACAAGCGTCGATGCCACGTCCACGATTGTGCTTTGGAAGCTTTGGCTAGTAGGCATACTGGACGTGTAGCTGACAGTGTAGGAAAATCTACATAGTATAGATTTCCATGGCGCTCAGCTTTGTAGATTTCGTAACCATCGGGATCTTCTAGATAGCAATGAGAAGTTCTGAAGCGGACTTGATACTTCATGTCACAGAAGTGATTGGTACTGAATAGATTGTGACCAAGTCCTTCAACATATAGCACTTTTTGAATCTTCACAACACCGTTATCGAGCATTCCATATCCTCTGACGTGGCCTTCGGCTTCAGAATTGGCAAATCTAACTGCTCCGGCAGGCTTCTCCACATATTTATGCAAGAGGTGCTTGAATCCTGTCATGTGGCGTGAACATCCGGAATCAATTACCCACAATCGACAGGCCTGCAAAAGAGATAATTAGTTTTGCTTGGGTACCCATATCAGGATGGGTCCTTCGCGGTTAGCATTAAGCAACTCAGGAATATCATCTGGTTTGACTTTCACTCTCCATTCATAACGCGGCTTTGGAACCCATTTCCAAACCATCTTAACATTTAATTCCTGAAAGTGCTTTTTAGAAGTAGGGTTGGCAACCTTAGCTCGATACACTTTGGGTTGTGCAGAAGAATTAGAATTAGAATTAGACTTAAAGCTCAGTTTAGCTTTTCTCTTATTCTGTTTGGACTTTGGAGGGGAGTAGTATGTGAATGAGTTATCCCAACAGTGTTTGCAATATAGATTCTTTCGAGCAAAATTCATAAACTTAGATTTATCAGAACAAACTGTACATCCATGTTTATCAAAAGAATTACTTTTTAAAATAACACTGTCAGAAGTACAACTATTCGGAATAAAAGGTTCACTAGATAGCCTATCATTCTTATTCACACTATTGTCTTTATTCTTCTTACTCCTCCCAACTCCATTTCCTTTTATATCTGAAACAGAAACAGGAACCTTGTTAGTCTCTAACTTAGAAGGTGGTTCTTTTCTAGTGCTCTTTGAAGTCTCACCCTTTTCAAAAATACTCGGTGGATATTCAGGACAATCAGAGTAAACAACTGTAGGTTTTGCAGGAGCATCAAATTCTGGATTGGTTCTTACCTTCCAGCTTGGATCATTGAACATCTGTTTATCACTTGAAGCATTTTTAAACATAGTAACTTTGAAATCATTGATCTCTATGCAAAGCTCTTGATTTACTTTTAAAGACTTTTCAAGTTTATGTTTGAGATCAAAGTTTTCATCTTCAACCTCATCAAGAGACTGTTGCAACAAATCAATTTGCTTCATCAATTCAGATGTATGATCATTCACAGAATTTGACCCCTTTAAATCAGAAACCGGATCAGAGTCTGAAGCATTCATCATTTCAGAGAATATCTCTTCAGTCATGGACTCAATAAACTCCATTTTATCATTTTTAGAACAAGATTCATTCGTGATAGCATTTTCTTCTTCAACCTCTTCAACAAGTAAAGGTTTAGAAGCAATGGGACTTGAGACTGGTGGCATAGTAGATGGATCAATATCCGATTCATACTCATCATATTTGCATGCAGTCTCAGGTAGAACTGTGTTGGTGCTAACTGATTCGTTGGAAGGTGTGGTAAATAGTGATTCAAACTCAGTAAATTCGATCTTTCGAGTCGCATAGATTTTGTTTAAATCACCCTATTGAAAACCAACTGATTTAAAAGGATTTTGAGAATCAGTGTCACCAGACTTGTTCTTTCCCATTTCTTCTTGATCTTTGATCTCAGATAAAGGTGTAGGAGTACTTGCTTCAACAAAAGTTGCACGAATGTCAGGAATGGGTCTGATTGCGGAGCCGAATTTATCAAAATTATATAGATGCTCCGGTTCCTTTTTCAAAATCTCATTAGTTGGCACACCCAAACCTGGTTTTAGTTTATAAAACCTTTCGTCTTGGAGTTTATTGGTCAACAGATTTAATGTTTGCTCAGTCTGACCTCGTTTCATATTAATGTCCTCCAGTTGCTTAATTTTGGTGTAAGCTTCATTTCTTTCTTTATAACAAACTTCAAATTTTATTTTGAACTCACCTTTTTCAGCATTGATATTCACAAGATCCTTTTCTAAATCAGATATTTTGCTTTTCGAAGAATCCTTTTCAGCTTTTAAACCGTCTTTTTCCTTTTCTTTTTCGTCCACAACAACTTTCAGCAAAGCGTTTTCATCACGAAAACTCAATATTGATTGTTGTGCAGAGCTAAGTTTGCCTTTCAATAAAGCAAATTCATCTTTCATGCTATGTATTTGGGCTATAAGAGATTCAATAAGCTCAGAATTATCACTTACCTCAGAGTTTGCATCTTCAGATTGTGCCTCAGAATCTTCATCGTCACCATCTAGCTTTGCCATATAAGATACTTGGGTGAAGTGAGCTTGCTCCTCGTCATCGGAACTTTGGAACAGCCAGTTCTCTTCTTCGGCCATAAGCACCTTTCCTTCTTCAGCTTTCTTGGCGATGAGTGACTTTCTTGCATAATAGTCTGAGTTCTTTACCTTCTTGAATCTGCAGTCTCTGGAGAAGTGCCCAAATTTGCCACAATTGTAGCATCTTCCTGGTTCATCAGCTCTGTCTTCTTTCTTTTCTTCTCTCTTATCTTCTCTTCTGTCTTCTTTTCTCTCTTCTCGTCTTTCCTCTCGCCGTCCTTGCCTTGGCTTGTATCTTAATTCAGCCTTCTCTTTCTTGTGACCTTCGTACTTAGGCTTTGAATAAAACTTCTTCTTGCCAAAGGTCTTCTTGAATCTTCGAGTAATAAGAGCCAAGTCCTCAGAGAACTTCTGAATATCTGGATCAGAATCAATCTCTAGTTCTTCATCACTTGAAGCAGAGTCAGAGTCGGTAACTTCAGTAACTAGAGCTTTTGTCACCTTTTTCTTTGACCTTGCGGAAGATACAGAACTTTTGCCGGCTATGAGAGCCACATAATCCTTCAGTTTATTGGACTCAAGATTGATGGTTCTCACCTCATCCTCATGCTGAGAAAGAGTGGAGAAAATATCAGTGTCGTTTTCCTGAGCCATGTTCTTTGACATCTGAAGGTTGATGGCAAAGTTCTTCCATTCTGGATTTAAGTTCTTGATGAACTTATAATTAATCTCCGAAGCAGACTTAGAGATGTTGTTCCTCCGCAGGTCATTGAGAATGATGTTATATCTGTTGTAGGTCTCTAGCAGCGTCTCTCCTTCTTTTGCATGAAACCTCTTGTATGCATTTATGCATATATTCTGCTTAGCTTGGATAGAGGCTTCAATTCCTTCAAACTGTCTGGATAGTTCATCCCATATTTCCTTTGTAGAGTTCCGACTGTCTACACGGTTGTAGATGTCGTTCGGGAATGCCATGGTCAGATAGATAAGAGCCTCTTCATCTATCTTGTACTGTTCCTTCTGCTTTTCAGTAATATACTGATAAGGTTTAGGAACATATCTGTCTGGGATTTCTGGAGAGGTGTCAGTTGTTGCTTGGCCATCAACTTTGATCATCGGATTGACAGGACCATTGATGATTGATTCCATGTAGTCTCTGTTTTTATGATTCAGAAACTGGACCATTCTCTTCTTCCATTGCTGATATTCATCAGCCATAAGGACAGGCGGTTTGGACTGAGAGCCCATCGAGAGAAGCTGGTTCGACATCTCAGCTGTACGGTTAGTAATTAAACTTATCTGTACCACTTGTTATCCCAGATTAATAATAACGTACCAATCCCTTGAATAAACAGTTAAACCCTTGAGTGTTCTTGATGCCCTTTGATTACAGAGAAAACTTCACTTGACTATAATCTCTAAACAATAATTATCAAAGGTTCTAACCTAAACCTAAACTAAACATAACTTTAAATACCCAGGCTTTTAGGCCTAATGGGCTTATGGGCTTGAGGCCCAATAGCTAATAACTATTAATCTATTACAATTTAAACCCTCTAACTTTAACTATAAAATAAATACAGTTTAGAGCCTCTAATTTAACTTTAATCTTGAATACAATTAATTGATCCAACAATCATCCTTAGGAAGAGAAGATATACCTGATGCATCATCTAGACGTAGATGAGTGCGAATACAACCTTCTGTGATTGTGATGGATTTATCACAGACCCTGGATTGGATGACCTGATTGCCATTTACAGTCTGAATGGAGGCATTGGTCCAGAACTGTCGCATGTGCTCCACATAGATTGTGGGATTGACAGTTAATGCATAGGCAATGTGGGATGCTTTTAGAAAATCCACAATTTCTTCAAAACCCTCAGCTTGTTTGGGTTTTTGCAGCATCGCAAGCTCATTATGATCTTCAACAAACTCTAGTCCTGCCATCGTGCTTGGGTTCGAATCAACTCTAGGGTTTATGCACTAGGAAGCAAGAATTCGAGAGAGAGAAAGAGAAAGAACACTCGTTGGAAATTCAAAGAGCCGTTTGGATTTTGGGGGTCAGAGAGGGTATTTATAGGTGGAGGGTTTCAGTTAGAAGCAGTACTAAGTACGGTAGCAGCATTAACAAGCCCGCAGTACTAACCCATATAAGCAGTAGTAACACATACCAGCAGCATTAACACAGACTAGCAGTATTAACATTGTCTGGCAGTAGAAATAAGGTAAGCAGTAGTAACTTTGCACTGGCAGTATAAACCACCAAGCAGTATTAACCATAGTTAACCATATTTGAACTGTTAGTAGGATTAATAGTGAGAGCAGTATTAACTTAACCAGAAGTACTAAGTTTCTAATCAGCAAGGTAATTTGAAACACTTAAACACACATAGTTAGCAGCACCATGCACAATACATTATGAGAAAGTAAGCATGAAGGAATCTATATATAAATGGTACATAAAGAAAATCAAAAGAGGCTTATTCAGTGTTTATCATGCCTACACTTGTGACCAAGAATGTGAATCTACCCACATCAAAATCTTTGGTGAATAAATCAGCAAATTGGTTACTTGTGTGTACCTTCAAAACCTGAGTTAGCTTCTTTTCATTGCAATCTCTAATGAAATGGTACCTGATTTCTATATGCTTGGTTTTAGAGTGCTTGACTGGATTGTTAACAATGCTTATAGCACTATTGTTATCAATGAAGATTGGAGTGTGAAGAAAAGTAACACCATAGTCCAACATCTGATTCTGAATCCATAGCACCTGTGAGCAGCAGCTTGCAACAGCTATATACTCTGCTTCTGTTGTAGAGGTGGACACTGTGGTTTGCTTTTTACACTGCCATGAAACTAGTCTTGCACCCAAAAACTGACATCCTCCTGATGTAAACTTTCTATCCAAGTTGGCACCACCCAAATCACTATCAGAATATGCAAGTAGATCAAATGGTGAGTCATGAGGATACCAAAGACCCAACCTAGGTTGTCCTTTGAGATATCTGAAGATCCTCTTGACTGCTTGAAAATGAGATTGCTTAGGTCTTACTTGAAATCTGGCACACACACAGACAACAAACATAATATCTGGCCTTGAAGTTGTTAGATACATGAGGGATCCTATCATAGATCTATAATGATGAACATCCACATCCTCCCCCTCAAGATCTGCAGTGATATGTTTGTGTGTTTCCATGGGTGTGCTTGCAGGCTTTGAATCTGAAAATCCAAACTTTGTAAGGATATCCTGCACATACTTGGATTGACTTATGAAGATACCATCTTTCTTTTGTTTAACATGTAGCCCAAGGAAGAATGTAAGTTCACCCATAGAGCTCATCTTGAATCTTTTGTGCATCAGATCCTCAAATTCCTTGCACATATAATCTTTTGTGGATCCAAAGATGATATCATCCACATAGATTTGAACAAGTAGAATGTCCTTCTTCTTTCTTTTAATGAACAGAGTCTTGTCAATGATTCCTCTTTCAAAACCATTTTCCAAGAAATAGGTAGACAGAGTGTCATACCATGCTCTTGGTGCTTGATGTAGCCCATAGAGTGTCTTCTTTAGTTTTTATACTTTTTCAGGAAAAGTAGGATTCTCAAACCCTGGAGGCTGACAAACATAGACTTCTTCATCAATTTTCCCATATAGAAATGCACTCTTGACATCCATCTGAAATACTCTGAACTGCATGAAAGAAGCATAGGCTAGAAACATCCTAATTGCCTCAATTCTGGCTACTAGTTCAAATACTTCTTCATAATCTATCCCCTCTTCTTGTGTATACCCTTGTGCCACAAGTCTGGCCTTATTCTTTATCACAATACCTCTCTCATCTTTCTTATTTTTGAAAATCCATTTAGTGCCAATTGCTCTTTGTCCTTGTGGAAGGTCAACTAGATCCCACACATTTTGCAGCTCAAACTGCAACAGCTCCTCTTGCATTGCTTCTATCCAGCTTGGTACTTTTATTGCATCATAGGCCTTCTTGGGTTCAATCTGAGATAGAAAACAAGATAACAACCCTGACTGCAAGTCTTTCAATCCTCCTATCTTACTTTGATGCCTTGTGATCCTAGGACAATTGATGTCACCAATCACCAACTGAGGAGGATGATTTTATTGAGTTTTTGTTTGATGTGCAGCCTCCTCATTGATATTTGCATCCAGATTAGAGTCATTCTTTTCAGGAGTGCTTCCACCAAATACTGAAGAATTTTCTTCATCAGTATCATCTTCTGATAGTATCGGCATCTCAGGACCTGTGTTTCTTGAAGGATGAGCATCCTCTTTATTACCTGTATCCTCTTCATCACCTTTGTCATCTTCATCACCTTTATCCTCTGCATCCTATTCTGGTTCAAAATCCTCTTTTTCTGAATCATTCTTCTTTTCTTTTTGACAGAATTCAACAGGATCAACTGTAGGTATAGGAAACAGCACAAACTTTGGTTTCTGTGCTTGTTTCTCTTCTAAACTTGTCCCTGCAATTTGTACATCACTAAAACCCAAAGAGTTAGTTAGTGAATCAATATCAAATAGCCAATCAGGACCTGCACCAGTTGGATTTGGTGTGTTCTCATTGCATTTGACATTGTCACTTTCCTCTATAATCCTTGAAGAACTATTGAAAACTCTATATGCCTTACTCTGCGAGGAGTATCCAACAAGGAATCCATCCTCAACTTTGCTTTCAAAGTTGCCTAAATGAGATTTGGTATTGAGGATTGTACAAAGACACCCAAAAGGTTTGAAAAATCCAATAAAAGGTTTCTTCTTTTTGAAAAGTTCATAAGGTGTTTTTCCTTGGGATTTGACTACTAGAACTCTGTTTTGGACATAACAAGCAGTATTAACTGCTTCTGCCCAAAAAGTAATAGGTAATTTTGAATCTGCCAACAGAGATCTAGCAACCTCAATCAATGTCCTATTTCTCCTCTCAGCAACACCATTTTGTTGAGGAGTCCTAGGAGCACTGAATTGTCTCTCATTACCTTTAGTCTCACAAAATTTGTTTAAGTCACTGTTTTTAAATTCAGTTCCATTATCAGATCTGATGACTTTAATTCTTAGATCTGTTTGGTTTTCAATCCTAAGGACAAAGGATTTGATCAGTCCACTTGTCTCATCCTTAGTCCTCAGAAAATATACCCAAGTAAATCTAGAGAAGTCATCAACAATGACTAAGCAATAGGATTTCTTACCAATACTCATCACATTTATAGGACCAAAGAGATCTATATGCAATAACTGAAGAGGTGAAGAGATTGTGTTTATTTCTTTGGACTTATGAGAAGTTTTGTGCTGCTTGCCTTTAAGACATGCAACACAATGATCATCACATGAAAACACTTTTTGAGGCAAACATCTTACAAGTTTGTTTTTCACAAGATTGTTCATAGTTTTAAAATTCATGTGACACATACTTATGTGCCAAAGAGATGATTCATCTAAAGAAGCTTTTGAAAACAAACAGTTTAGTGATGAATCAAATGAAACACTTTCTACGTCCAAACAATAA
Source organism: Arctium minus (assembly GCA_954870635.1). Taxonomy (NCBI): domain Eukaryota; kingdom Viridiplantae; phylum Streptophyta; class Magnoliopsida; order Asterales; family Asteraceae; genus Arctium; species Arctium minus. The sequence continues at coordinate 12,032,302 of OX941094.1, read as the reverse complement.
ACATTGTCCTTTCTAGGAGTTCTAAGTAGTATCATATTTTCATCAACTACCTTGAATCCTGGAGCAAGGATAATACATTCACTATCATTAAATAATATACTATGTTTCTTGTCACAGACCTGTGATACACTTAACAGGTTGTATCTCAATTCCTCAACATAGTACACATCCTCAAAAGTCATCTTACCTTATGATACAATACCTTTACCACTTATCTTACCTCCTGCTGGATTGTCACCAAAAGCAACACGTCCTCCATCAAACCTTTTGAAATTTTGAAGGCAGAACATGTTACCTGTCAAGTGCCTAGAGCAACCACTGTCTACATGCCAAATGCTCTTCCCTTTGAGCTGTTGGTTACCCTGCACATAAGATAAAATAGTTAGTTTCTTGAGGGAACCCAAGCCAAAGTGGTCTTGGGTTGCCCTTTCTCATCAACATACTCTCATATTCATTAAGCTTAGTCTTGATGAGTTGATCAGAGTCAGGAATCTCATGGCCGGAATACTTTGTCTTAATTATAGGCTTGGCAGTATTAACACTGGTAGCAGTACTATCCTTGTTAGCAGTATTAACTTGGTCAGCAGCACTAACTTTATTAGCAGTACAAACCTCATTAACAGTACTAATTTGGTCAGCAGTACTAACTTTATTAACAGTACTAACTTGGTCAGCAGTAGTATTGCTATCAGCAGCACTATTTCTGTTAGCAGTACTATTTGAGGTAGCAGTACTACCAGGTTTAGTTTCTTTTGGGACCCAAATTAAGACACATTTGTTTGCTTTCTTATTCTTTATGTTACTCCTTGATTTGCTTGGAGTATTTTCTTTTGCTTTAACAAACTTATTCTGAATATGAGATTTTGCAGTACCAGTTTTCACTGGTTCTGTTCTCACATTCTCAGCCATGTAGTTCCTTGATCTTCTTGATTGCTTCCTATAACCAACAGAATTTTGATGTTGTATTTGAAAAGTAAATCTTTGGTTAATAGGATTGAAATAACAGTGTTTGGCTAGATGATTCAACTTGCCACAAATAAAACAAGGCTTTGGTCTATTGACTTTGCTTATATCAATTCCCTATTTTTAAGCCCACTGGTTATTTCTATTTCTCTGATTTCCCCTTATTTTATCATGTTGATGGGGCTTTTTCTGTTGACAAGTACAGGGATTTACAACAGTAGTTTGCATATAGTGATCTCCCTGTACGTTCTCCTTCCCTTTCCTGGAGGTCTCAGCTTTCTCACTCTTACCAGCCTTTTCCCCAGTCTTAGGCTTCTTCACTTTCTCACTCTTAACAAATGGTTTACCTCCCCTCTTATTTGTAAGAATGTGGTTTTCTAGGGGAACTTCTTTCTGGTCTACCTTGTTCTCTTCTTCAGATTCTGCCCTAACCACTACAGTGTCTAAAGGATCTACTTCTGTAGCTCCTTCAGGTAAGTCATTCTTATCCTGCCTTTCTAAGAGGTCTGAAGTGGGTGGAATGTAGTTGTTGTTGTAAGGTGGAGGGTGTTATTATATCCTATACCTCTCTTCAGTTTGTCATGAACTTGATATTTGAGTAAAGTGTCCATTGCTTTAGAGGCATTGGAAAATTTCTCAATGTCTAGTTTGGCCTTCTCAAATTCACTTCTGACTTTCTCACATTCTTCTCTAGCCTTCTCTAGCTTAATCTCTAATTCCTTCTTCTCCCACTTCCAATAATTTTGATCATATGAATGTTGAAGTTCATTGGCCTGGTATGCCTTAATTTGTTCTTCAAAATTCACAATGATCAAATTAGACTCTCTCCTATGTTTCTCCAGTCTTTTAAGATCATCACACATGCTCTGATTGTGATCCCTGTACTTCTTAACAGTTTCAAGACAGGCTTTAGAGCAAAGTTTAGATTTTACCTCTATTGGAATTGTAGTGCTTGAAGACTCTGAAACCTCAGCCATCAATGCTTGATTCTGGATTGCCTCATCAGCTTGATCACTCCAATCAAATCCCATTCCATCTTGTGAGACAAGTGCTTGAGATGGGTTCCAGTTGTTGGTGGACTTTGATTGTTGATTATTGCCTCCATGTTGTTGAGAGATTCCCCCTCTGCATTCTCTTGCAAAGTGCCCCAATTTATGACACTTGTAGCATTCCACTTTGGATTTGTCAAATCCAGCACCATCTTCTCTTTTCATGGCAAAATTGTTTCTTCCAGTCCTTTTAGTGAATCTTTTGATTCTCATGGTGAGCATTGCCATTTGCCACTTTATGTCCATCTCTTCAAGATCATCAACATTAATTTGCTCCAGATCATCATTAATAAGAGAAGATTTTGCATGACTAGCAAGGAAGGCTTCCAAAACATAATCATTGGATCCATCCTGTTTTGATCCATAAGCAGCACTCACTGATTCTGTATTAGCATAAGAATCAGTAGTAGATGATAGGAGAGCAGCATTGTAAGAATATCCAGATGGCTTCTTCTTTGATTCAACCTCTGCTTCAAACACCCTGAGGTCATTGTAGAGATCATCTAGTTCCTTATCCTCCAGATTATCATTCTGTCTGAATGATACAATATACATTACCCATTCTTCACCAAGAGATCTTAGAAACTTTCTGTTTACATCATCCTGGTCCATCTTGACACCAACAGTGGCCAATTCTCCAATCAACTTATTGAACCTATCAAAGGTTTGAGTCATAGACTCATTCTTTGTAGACATAAAGTTTTCATATTGTTGCTTGAGAATTGCTTTTTGATTTCTCTTTGTGCTTTTAGTGCCTGAAAATCTCTTCTCCAAAGCATTCCACAGGATTCTGGCATCAACACAGTTGCAAAACTGATGTTGGTATTCATTAGGAATTTCCAAGAGCATAGTACTTAAGGCTTTCATCTCAGTCTGCCTCATCTTTCTTTCTCCATCAGTCTTTGGTGGAGGTCTCTTTCCATCTGCTCCCATCTCTCCTTCATTGGAGGGACCATTCTCAATGATATCCCACATTGAGTAATCTGTAAGAAGGATATATTGCCTGATCCTGATTTTCCACATGTCAAACTCATTGGGTTTGAGCATGGGAACCTTTGAAACAAGAACACTGTCATGTGATCCATCCATGATGATTATAGCTTTCTGAGTTCCTTTGCTCTGATACCACTTGTCAAGATCGAAATTCTAAACAAGAATTTAATTAACACTCAGAAACTTTGTTAAAAAAGTTTGCGGAATAATACTTTAACAGTAAATCAATGAAACAGTATATGGATCAAATCACAAGTTATATTGAATTAACTTAATGATTACAACCACAGCCTCAATCTGTTGAACAGGCTCAATAGACGTTCAATACTTCTCTATTGAAAGGACTACAAAGAACCTTGAGGCTAATTCTCTCTAAAACAATAATGTATATACTATGTATCTATATCAATGTATCAGTCTATCTATGCTAAGACTTTTAGACTGTATAAATACAAAACAGATTACAAGATAAATATGAAAATAATATTTATCTTCAGCATCCAGCCCATAATTATCTTCAATCTCCTAGTCTTTCGCATCAAGCAATCAATCCATCTTTATCTTCATGAGCAGCATTAACTTCATCCTCAGCAGTACTAACCATGCTTCAGTAGTAATTCTTCAAGCAGTACTAACTACTAGCAGTATTAACTTTCAAACAGTATTAATACCTCTAGCAGTAGTAATCCTACAAGCAGTAGTAATACCTTTGAATAGCAGTACTAAAGTCTTCAGCAGTATTAATCTTCAACACTTAGCAGCACTAACTGGACTTAGCACTTTTTAGACCCAACACATAGTCTCCATATCAATTCCTCAGCTTCATTTCCATAGTCTCCCTTTTACCGCTCTCTTCACCGTCTCCGTCGACTGCTTCTATTTAATTTAAGTAGTAATATCACATACTAATCAACCGCTCTCTCCATCGTCTTCATATCAAGTCTGTTGGGAAATTCAGAATTTCACAAGTAAAGTATTAATACTGCTAGAAGAACTTGGTTACTACTTCTGAAGTTAATACTGTTGAACAAGATTAATGCTGCTAAGTCAAGGTTAGTACTGCTAGAGGAGATTACTACTGCTAAGCAATTTTAGTACTACTAGTAGTTAGTACTGCTGAATGTTAATACTGCTCAAAGTATTAATACTGCTGAAGACTTAGTGTTGCTTATGAGATAATCAAGATTCGTGCAGATCAAGTTTGAAGATTAAGGAAAGCTTGAAGATAAAGATAGAAGATTATTTTGAAGATCTTTTATTATTTGTAATTATCTTTTATCTTCAGTATATATAGAATAGTTTAGAATTGATAGAAAATAACTTTTATAACTTTAGCATTCTGAGTTTTTGTTTTTGATAGAGAGAATCAACCTCAAGGTTTGTAATCCTAATTCTAGAGAAGTAGAATTCGTATTGGTGAGTCTGTTCATCAATATTGAGGTTGTGTGTTGAATCTTGTAACTTTATAATCATTCAATAAAGTTTGCAAGTTCTTATTCTGATTTACTGTGTTCCATTAATTATTGAATATCAAAGTGTTATTTCGCAAACTCCTTTGATATTGTTTCTGAGTGTTTATTCTTGTTTAGAATTAAGATCCTGACAAGTGGTATCAGAGCTAGTATTCTCAGAAATCTCATTCATCGTGGAAAACACAGCTGAATCAAACAGTACTCTGGTCTCAAAGGTTCCAATGCTCAGACCCAATGAGTTTGACATGTGGAAGATCAGAATCAAGCAATACATTATCCTCACAGATTACTCTATGTGGGACATCATTGAGAATGGCCCACCTGATGCAGGAAAGATTGATGAAGATGGAAAAAGAACCCCTCCAAAGACTGATGCAGACAGAAAGACAAGGCAGATAGAGATGAAAGCCTTGAGCACACTGCTCTTGGCCATTCCAAATGAATATCAGCACCAAATCTGTAATTGCACTGATGCACAGATGCTCTGGAATGCTCTAGAGAAGAGATTCTCTGGTACCAAAAGTACCAAGAGAAATCAAAAGGCAATCCTAAAACAAGAGTATGAAAACTTTATGTCAACTAAGAATGAGTCCATGACTCAAACTTTTGACAGGTTTAACAAACTGATTGGTGAACTGGCTACTATGGGAGTACAAATTGATCAAGATGATGTGAATAGAAAGTTCTTAAGGTCTCTTGGAGATGAGTGGACCATGTACACTATTTCATTAAGACAGAATGATCAGTTGGAAGAAAAAGAACTTGATGATCTGTACAATGATCTTAGAGTATTTGAAGCTGAAGTGGAGGCAAAGAAGAAGCCTTCTGGATATATTCATAATGCTGCACTCCTATCAGCATCAATTGATTCTACGGCTAACCCTGAATCAGTGAATGCTGGTAATGGAGCAAATCAAGAAAAAAACATTGATTCTGTGTTTGAAGCCTTTCTTGCCAGTCATGGGAATTCCTCCTTAATCAATGATGATTTGGAACAACTTCATCCTGATGATCTGGAAGAGATGGATATTAAATGGCAGATGGCCATGCTTTCCATGAGGGTGAAGAAGTTCATAAAGAGGACTGGGAGAAACAACTTCTCCCAAAGAAGAGAAGATGGAGCAGGCTTTGATAAATCAAAGGTGGAATGCTACAAATGCCATCTGAAGGGACACTTTGCAAGGGAATGCAGAAGTGGAGTGTCTCACAACAACAACCACCAACAAGCTCAATCTGGAAGCTTCAATAACAACAGAAACTCTGCTCAAGCCCTTGTTTCTCAACAAGGAATGGGGTTTGATTGGAGTGATCAAGCAGAAGAGGCTATCCAAAATCAAGCACTTATGGCTGAAGTATTTGATCTCCCATCTGAGGTAAATTCTAATCTATGTTCTAAAATTTGCATAGACACTGTTAAAAAGTACAGGGATCACAACCAGAAGATGAGTGATGACCTTAAGAGATTAGAAAAGGATATCAAAGATTATGTGAGAATTGTTGAAAGGTTTGAGGAACAGATTAAAGTTTTTCAAGCCAATGAACTACAACACTCATATGACACCAATTACTGGAAGTGGGAGAAAAAGGATCTAGAGCTTAAACTGACCAAATCTAAAGAGGAGAGTGAGAAATTGAGAGATGAACTAACCAAGGTCAAGCTTGATGTAGAAAAGTTTTCCAATGCTTCTAAAGCAATGGACTCTTTACTACAAAATCATATTCATGATAAACTGAGAAGAGGAATAGGGTACAATGCCACACCTCCACCATATAACAACAACTACATTCCTCCTACTTCAGAACTGTTAGAAACCAAAGATAGGAAGGACTTGCCTGAGGGAGCCACTGAGATAGATCCCTTAGATGAGGTAGTTGTTGAGGATAAAACTGAGAAAGAGGTTGGAAAGAGTAAGGAGAACCAAGGTGAGTGGTGAGATTCCTGAAAAGAATAATATTATCACCAATGAGGACTGTGGAAGGGCTTGGATCAAATCCAAGGACATAGAAAAGACAGAGAGAAAGTCTGGTAAGGTCCATTACAAACAAACCACAGTTGTGAATCCAGGTCCTTGCAAACAGTGTGCATGTAAGAAGAATGAGCCCCAAAAACATGATAAAAAGAGGGGAAATCAAAGAAACTGGAATAATCAGTGGGCACAAAAACAAGGGGTTGATTTGAGTAAAATCAATAGACCAAAACCTTGTTTTATCTGTGGCAAATTGAATCATCTTGCCAAAGTCTGTTATTTCAATCCTATGAATCAAAGGATGAATTTTCAAAGATCCATGCAAAAACCCTTTGGTTATAGAAAGTTTGAAAAGAACCATGTGGCTAAGAAATCTGTTAAATCTAAAAGCCACATGAAGAAAAAGTCTGTTAAAAAAAGTGTCAATATGTGGGTTCCTAAAAGCACTAAAAATGTTAGTACTGCTACCACAAATAGTGTTGCTGACAATGATAGTGCTGCTAGAAGTAATACTACTGCTAACAATGTTAGTACTGCTGACATTGTTAGTACTTCTTCAAAAGTAAATACTGCTAACTCTGTTAGTGCTGCTAATAAGGTTAGTACTGCTCAACCTGTTAGTACTGCTAACTCTGTTAGTGCTTCCAAAGTTAGTACTGCTTCTAGTGTTTGTACTGTTAAGCCAATCATATTGACAAAGTACTCTAATAAAGAGTGCTCTGAGTTTAAAAACCTCATCAAAAAGGAATGTAAATACTTTGATGAGAAAGGGAGACCCAAGACCACTTTGGCTTGGGTCCCCAATAAATACTAATTGTTTAATCTTATGTGCAGGGCAACCAGCAGCTCAAGGGGAAGAGCATCTGTCATGTTGATAGTGGTTGCTCTAGGCACATGACAGGGAACATGTCATGCCTCAAGAATTTCAAGAAAATTGATGGTGGACATGTTGCCTTTGGTAATACTCCAGATGGAGGTAAGATAAGTGGTAAGGGGGATGTATCCAAAGGTAAAATGACCTTTGAAGATGTATTCTATGTTGAGCAGTTAAGGTACAACCTTTTAAGTGTATCACAGGTTTGTGACAAGCAACATAGTATATTATTTACAGATTCTGAATGCATTATCCTTGCTCATGGATTCAAGGTAGTTGATGAGAAGATGATACTACTAAGAACACCCAGAAAGGATAATGTATATTGCTTAGATATGGAAAGTGTGTCAACTGATTCATCCCTAAACTGTCTAGTTTCAAAAGCTTCTTTGGATGAATCGTCACTTTGGCACAGAAGGATGTGTCACATGAACTTTAAAACAATGAATAAACTTGTTAGAAACAACCTTGTAAGAGGTTTACCTTCCAAAGTCTTTTCATGTGATGATCATTGTGTTGCCTGTCTCAAAGGCAAACAACACAAAACTTCTCATAAGTCCAAAGAGTTGAACACAATCTCTAATTCTCTTCAGTTGTTGCACATGGATCTGTTTGGTCCTACAAATGTTATGAGTATTGGTAAGAAATCATACTGCCTAGTTATTGTTGATGATTACTCTAGATTTACTTGGGTATATTTTCTAAGGACTAAGGATGAGACAAGTGGACTGATCAAATCCTTTATTCTAAGAATTGAAAACCAAACTAATCAAAAGGTAAAAGTCATTAGATCAGACAATGGTACTTAATTTAAAAATCATGACCTAAACACCTTTTGTGAGGAAAAAGGAATTGAGAGGCAATACAGTGCTCCTAGGACTCCACAACAAAATGGTGTTGCTGAGAGAAGGAATAGGACACTGATTGAAGCTGCTAGATCTCTGTTGGCAGATTCAAAACTTCCAATTACTTTCTGGGCTGAAGCAGTTAATACTGCTTGCTATGTCCAAAACAGAGTTCTAGTAGTCAAGCCTAAAAACAAGACACCTTATGAGCTTTTAGATAACAGAAAACCTTTTATAGGATTTTTCAAACCTTTTGGGTGTCCTTGTACCATACTCAATACCAAAACTCACTTAGGAAAGTTTGATAGCAAGGCAGAGGATGGTTTTCTTGTTGGTTACTCATCTCAGAGTAAGGCTTACAGAGTTTTTAATACTTCTTCTAGAATAATTGAGGAAAGTGACAATGTCAAGTGCAATGAGAACACACCAAATCCTATTGGATCTGGTCCTCAGTGGTTTTTTGACATTGATTCACTAACTAACTCTTTGGGTTTCAGTAGTGATTATCATATAGGTTCAGGAAGTGGAGGATCAGGGGATGAACAAACAAAAGTACAAGACATTATTCCTCAGTCTGTGATCTTTCCCATACCTATAATAGAGCCTGTTGATGTATGTGAAAAAGAGACTGCTGCTGAACCAATTCAGAGTGAAGAAGAAGGAAGAGATGAAGAGAATCATGTGCATGATGAGCCAGAAGCAGCTGATGAGATCCCCTCAGCTGACTTCAATGATTCCAATCTGGATGTGGGAATCAATGAAGAACCTAGTCATCAGACTAGAACTCAAAAGAATCATCCTCCAGAGCTGGTCATAGGAGACATCTCTTCTCCTATGATAACAAGGAATCAAAGCAGACTTCAAGAGCTGCAGGATCAGCAACACACAGTACTCTCCTGCTTTCTATCTCAAATTGAGCCTAAGAAGGTTTTTGAAGCAATGAAAGATTCCAGTTGGATAGAAGCTTTGCAAGAAGAGTTACTGCAGTTCAAGTTACAAGAAGTTTGGGACTTGGTGGACCTTCCAAAAGGTCATAGAGCTATTGGCACCAAGTGGATTTTCAGGAACAAAAAGGATGAGAGAGGCATTGTGATAAGAAACAAAGCAAGGCTGGTGGCACAAGGGTACACTCAAGAAGAAGGCATTGACTATGAAGAAGTGTTTGCTCCAGTGGCAAGGGTAGAAGCAATTAGGCTATTTCTAGCCTATGCCTCATACATGAAGTTCAAGGTATACCAAATGGATGTGAAGAGTGCCTTTCTGTATGGTACAATTGATGAAGAAGTATATGTCTGTCAGCCCCCTGGATTTGAAAATCCATCATATTCAGACATAGTATATAAACTGAAGAAAGCACTTTATGGTCTGCATCAAGCCCCAAGAGCATGGTATGATACACTGTCTACCTATCTCTTGGAGAATAGGTTTGAAAGAGGAATTATTGACAAGACCCTATTCATTAAAAGAAGTAAGAAGAACATCCTATTGGTTCAGATTTATGTGGATGATATCATCTTTGGATCCACAAAAGATCAGATGTGTAGAGACTTTGAAAAGTTGATGCACAAGAGCTTTAAAATGAGTTCAATGGGTGAACTTACCTTCTTCCTTGGGCTTCAAGTGAGACAGAAGAAAGATGGGATCTTCATAAGCCAATCAAAATATGTGAAAGACATCCTGGACAAATATGGTCTAACAGACTCAAAGCCAGCAAGCACACCTATGGAGACTCATAAACAGATCACTGTTGATCTTGAGGGGGAGGATGTGGATGTCCATCTATATAGATCAATGATTGGATCACTCATGTATCTCACAGCCTCAAGACCAGACATCATGTTTCCAGTATGTTTGTGTGCCATATTCCAAGTCAATCCAAAGCAATCACATCTTCAAGCTGTTAAAAGGATTTTCAGATACTTAAGAGGGCAACCTAGACTAGGTCTTTGGTATCCATATGAATCCAACTTTGACTTGATTGCTTATTCAGATAGTGACTTGGGAGGTGCTAACATGGACAGAAAGTCTACTTCAGGTGGATGTCAACTTTTGGGTGCAAGACTAGTATCCTGGCAGTGTAAGAAACAAACCACAGTGTCCTTATCAACAACAGAAGCTGAGTATATTGCTGCTGCAAGCTGCTGCTCTCAGGTTCTATGGATTCAAAATCAGATGCTGAACTATGGGGTAACCTTTCTTCACACTCCAATCTTCATTGACAATAGCAGTGCTATAAGCATTGTTAACAATCCAGTCAAGCACTCTAAAACTAAGCACATTGATATCAGGTATGACTTTATCAGAGATTGTAATGAAAAGAAGCTAATTCAAGTTGCTAAAGTTCATACTGACAACCAGTTTTCTGATCTATTCACTAAAGCTTTTGATGTGGGTAGATTCACTTTATTGGTCACAAGTGTGGGCATGATCAACTCTGAATAAGCTCATTCGGTTTAAAAAGTGTTTCATACCTGTTATTGGTTTATTCTTTGGTGCTACTAACATCTTTTTCAGGAAGTTATTACCTTGCACAGAGTACCTCAAGCTTTAAACAGTGTAAGTATAGTTAATGCTGCCATTGCAGTTTTAATACTGCCAGTGCACAGTTAATACTGCTAGTGGTTAATACTGCTCTCAGTTAATACTACTAGTTAGTTAATACTGCTAGTGGTTAATACTGCTCTCAGTTAATACTGCTAGTTAGTTAATACTTCTAGTAGTTAATACTGCTCTCAGTTAATACTGCTAGTTAGTTAATACTGCTAGTGGTTAATACTGCTAGTTAGTTAATAATGCTAGGTGTTAATACTGCTTATGTCCCGAATCGTATAAATACCCTGTTTGCCCGCCCAAAAGTCCATAACGACTCTTTGATTTCTATTCATCTGCTCTCTAACCCTTTTTCTCTCAAGAACAAGTATTTCGGTCCAACATACTCAAGCTTCAATGGCATCCATGGCTTTCATTGATGAGCACAACGAGATTGCGATGCTACAGAAGCCGAAACAAGCTGCTGGATTCCACCAGATTGTGGATTTTCTCAAGTCCAGCCACATTGCCCATGCTCTCACTGTGTCACCAACAATATACATAGAGCATCAAAGACAGTTCTGGGCGAATGTCACCGTAGTGACAGAGAATGGTGTGCAGATAATGAAAACAAAGGTGTGTGACAAACCCTTGTCCATTACTGAAGAGGTGATACGTATTTGTCTACGTCTAGACGATGCTGCAGGTATTACTTCTATTCCAAATGAGGACTTGTTCTCTAATTTGTCAAGAATGGGGTATGGAGGCCAATTGGGTGGTTTCAAATTCTCAAAAGCAAAATTTTATACCCAATGGCGTTTTCTTGTTCATACCTTAATGCACTGTATTTCCAAACAGACTACTGGATGGAGTGAGTTTAGCAGTACCATTGCTTATGCTTTGGTCTGCTTGGCCACTGCCAGAAAGTACAATTTTTCACGAATGATTTTCAGTGATCTTGTATCAAACTTGGGAAGCAAAAAGAGTTTTTACATGTACCCCAGGTTTGTTCAGGAAGTTATAACCCATGAATTGACGGATATGCCTCACTTTGATGAGGTATATGTACCAAAAATCCCCAAAGGTAAGGTCTTTTCAAACATGAAAAGATCTCCATTGGACTCGGAAGGAATTGACACCCCATTGTTCTCTACAATGATGGTGGTATCCCACACTGAAGAAGGTATGGCAGCAGGGTCAAGGCCCTCATTAGACCATCCCACTGCTAGCCAATCCCAACCTTCACCCTCGATAGCAATCCCTCAGTCTCTTGTTCAAAAGCCAATTTCTCCAATAACCCAAACTTATATAAGGAAAAAGGTACAGAAGGCTCCTTCCCTTCTTGTACCTTCACCCACAGAGTCTATAATCCCTCTAATGGAGAATTCTCCATTATAGAATATCAACGGGGAAACCACAGGGGTGTCTCCCAACCCCAAGGAGGTGCTCAACAAGGAGATGAATGAGCATATGGGTGCTAAGGCTGCCACTACTCCTGCTAGCACAGAGGAGGTCAGTGGTAACATAAATAAGACCTTCCCCATGGCAACTTTGAATGAGAAATCATTCAAAGGTCCCTAGTGCCAAGAACCCAAGGGGGTAGCAGGTGCTTCTGCTAGGCAGAAGACCTCTACTACAAAAAGATCCCATGATCCTTCAAAAGAGGGTAATACTTCTGGAGAAGGTGAGGACAGATATAACTACTTTGAATTGATGGAAACCATGGGAAACATCAACATGGATGTGATCAAACAGGGCAAAGAAATAGAAGAGCTGAAACTGATAGTTCTGTCTCAACAAGAACAGATTGTCAACTTGAAGCAAATGGTGAAGAAATTGATTCTACAAAAGAAGAAGAAACAATTTGTGCTCAGAAGAAGGAAACCAGTGACTGATGCTCCCAAAAAGGGGGAGTCAGAAGTTGATGCCAAAGCTAAGGGGGAGCAAGAGAAAGTGGATGTTGAGGGGGAGCAACAAGCTGTGGAAAATGAGTTTGTACAAGCAACAGAAAAAGAGAAAGAAGCAGTAACAGAACAAGAAGCAGTAACACTTAATGCTGTTGAGACAAGCCAAGCAGCAGAAACTGTTAATACTGCTGATCTGAAAGAAGCAGCAGAAATAATACAAGAGGTACTAACAGATCTTGAAATTGTTGAAACTCTAATGAAAGCCAAGCATGATACTCCCAAGGTCACCTCAAAGGCCAAAGGAGTTGTCATCAAAGAAAGAGGTGAGGCTGTAAATAAATCAAGCATTGAGAAGGTGATGAGCAAAGATAAAGGCAAAGCTAAGCTAGTGGAATCTGATCAACCAATCAAAAAGCAAAAGTTGGTTGAGTCAGATGAAGCTTTGGACAGGAAGATGCAAGCTGATATTGAGCAAGAAGAGAGGGTTCAAGTAAACAAAGATAGGGATATGGCAAAGGCTTTAGCTGCAGAACTGAATGAGGCCTATCAACAAAGCATGGGGAGGTAATTGTGATGGGTGATTTTAATGAGGTCCGTGCCTCTTATGAAAGATTAGGTTCGGATTTTCAGGCTAAATCCGCAGACAGATTCAATGCCTTCATTCGTGACGCCGACCTTCATGACCTTTCTCTTGGAGGGTATTCGTTCACGTGGATAAATAAATGGGCTTCTAAAATGAGTAAGCTTGATTGGTTCCTCTTGTCCGATGGCCTTTTTGATATAATGCCTAACATTTCAGGTCTGGTGCTTGATCGTAAGCTTTCTGACCATAGGCCTATTCTTTTTAGGGAGTTATCCTTTGATTACGGGCCTACACCATTCCGTCTTTTTCATTCTTGGTTCGATATGCCCGAATTCGACCAAATTGTGAAAAAATTCTTGGTATGATGATAGTCTTCGTGATTCTAATGGTATGATTGCTTTTAAAAAGAAGCTTCAATTATTAAAGAAAAATCTTCGCATGTGGATCAATGATAAAAGAAAGAGTGATATGGAGGTTAAAATTTGCTTAAAAACATGTATTAGGGACGTTGACGCTCGGATTGATTCGGGTAATGCTTCTAGATTAGATATGGAATCTCGTATCCAATTTATGAAGATTTTGGTGACTTGGAAAGGGTAGAAAATTTGGATGTGGTGCAAAAAGCTAAAATCCAATGGGGAGTTGAAGGAGATGAGAATTCCAAGTTTTTTCATAGAATTCTTAATAAGAAAAGACGTCAACTAGCCATTCGTAGAGTCATGATTGATGGAGATTGGGTTATGGATCCAAACAAGGTCAAAGATGAGTTTTATTCCTATTTTAAAGATCGGTTCAACACTTGTGGGGGAGGAGTTCATTCAAATCTAGAGGTGGAGTTTCCGAACGTTTTGTCTTCGGATCAAGCTTCCTTTCTTGAGGAGCCTTTTGCACGAGATGAAATTAAAAACGCCGTTTGGGATTGTGGAGCGGATAAATCACCGGGACCGGATGGTTTTACTTTCCATTTTTTCAAGAAATTTTGGCATCTCATTGAAAATGACGTGGTGAAATTGGTGGGCGATTTCTTTGAGTCCAGTCGATTCCGAAAGGATGTAACCCTTCTTTCATTGCTCTCATTCCGAAAGTCCATGACGCTAAATTTGTTAAAGACTATAGGTCGATTAGTCTTATAGGTTGCCAATATAAAATAATTGGTAAACTTCTTGCTAATCGGCTTAGTATCGTTATTGGGGATATCGTTAGCAGCGAGCAATCTGCTTTCATAAAAGGGCGCCAGATCCTTGATGGTTCTTTAATTTTGAATGAAACTATGGATTGGTATAAAAAAATCCGGTCTAATCTTCTGATTCTTAAAGTTGATTTTGAGAAAGCTTACGACTATTTAAGGTGCGATTACCTGGATTTAATTCTAGCGAAAAAGGGATTTGGCATAGTTTGGCGTGGGTGGATTCGTGGATGCCTTGAGGACTCGATGGGGTCGGTTCTCGTTAATGGCTCTCCGACTAAGGAATTTTGCATTCGTCGTGGATTAAGGTAGGAGATCCTCTCTCCCCTTTCCTTTTCATCTTAGCCATGGAAGGATTACATGCCATTATTCAAGATGCGGTTTCAAAAAATCTCTTCATGGTTGCTGTTATTGGTAGAGAACGATACCCTCTTTCCCACCTTTTCTATGCGGATGATGCGATTTTTCTAGGTGAATGGTCTTTATCGAATGCTAGGAATATTATTCGTATTCTTAGGTGTTTTTTCGTTATCTCGGGTCTCAAAATTAATCTTCAGAAAAGTAAACTTTTTGGTGTGGGGGTGGATTCACAAGAAATTAAGTGTTTGGCCTCTTGTGTTGGGTGTGGTGGATTGAAGCTTCCATTTTCGTATTTAGGTTTAACCGTTGGGGGTAATATGACCAAAAAGGAAGGTTGGAAGGTGGTGTTTAATAAATTATTGGCCAAACTTTCCAATTGGAAAGTTAAAACTCTTTCGGTTGGTGGTCGGGTTACCCTTTTAAAGTCTGTTTTGGGGAGCATTCCTACTTACTTCATGTCTATTTATAGAATCCCAAGATTGGTTGAGCAAGGCTTGGAATCTTTCCGAAATAGATTCTTCATTGGTGGTGATGTGGAGGAAAAGAAAATGTCTTGGGTCAAGTGGAAAAAAGTTATGGCTAGTCTCAAATTCGGAGGACTTGGTATTGGTAGCATTATGGCGTTTAACCGTGCTTTGCTTTTCAAGTGGATTTGGCGGTTTTGGTTGGAGGATGAGGCACTTTGGGTTAAAATTATTAAATCCATCTATGGCGAGAAAGGTCAAATTAGTTCGAATGTGCCTAGGCAATTTTCGAACTCAACATGGGTCTCTATTATACAATCAGTCAACTCCCTAAAGGACAAAGACATTAATCTTTTCTCTTTCTGTAAGAAAAAGGTGGGTGATGGTGCTTTGACCGCTTTTTGGGATGATGTTTGGTTTGGGGATTCTCCTTTTAAAATTCAATTTCCTAGAGTTTACGCTTTAGAATTGGATAAATCGGCGAATGTCAAGTCTCGTTTGGAGTTAGGGTGTTGGGATGTGTGTCTTCGAAGGCCGCCGAGAGGTGGGGTTGAGGCTGTCCAATTTAGTGATCTACAACAAATTTTGACGACCTTTGTGCCCTCTAGTCAAAAGGATAGATGGGTGTGTTTGTTAGAAGGGTCCGGTGATTTTTCAGTGGCTTCAGCTAGGCGTTTAATTGATTCTAGTCATTTGGAGGTGGACTCTCATCGTACTAGATGGAATAGACTTGTTCCCATCAAAGTTAATGTGTTCGCGTGGTGGTTGTGTCTAAATCGGCTCCCTACTCGGACAAATTTGGATAAAAAAGGTATCGATGTTTCGTCTCTTTTATGTCCTAATTGTGATATTGGAGTGGAGAACTGCAGTCATCTTTTCTTTTCATGTCGTGTTGCTAAAGACTTGTGGGCTCTTATCGGTCGCTGGTGGCGTATGG
This sequence comes from Arctium minus, assembly GCA_954870635.1. Lineage (NCBI taxonomy): Eukaryota > Viridiplantae > Streptophyta > Magnoliopsida > Asterales > Asteraceae > Arctium > Arctium minus. Next base: position 12,016,173 of record OX941094.1, on the reverse strand, counting down.
ATATTCCGAATCTCCAAACTTATTCAGATTGGATCTCTTGGATCGACTTAATTCAGTTGAAGAGGGAGGTGTTTTGTGTTTTGAGGTCGTTACGCTTACTACTTTATGGTCTATATGGGTGTTTCGGAATGGTATTCTCTTTGGCAAGCCGAAGCCAAGGAAGGCGATGCTTTTTGAGAACATTGTAACCTGTGCTTACTTTTGGGTAAATCATAGAAGTAACAATTTGTCTATTAATTGGGTTGGCTGACTTACTAATCATTCCCTTGCCATTACTTCGATGTAATTGTTTCTTTTTCTAGCTTCTTGCTATTTTATATAATTCCGTCGTTCAAGAAAAATTTAATATAATACCACAATGGCAGGGTATTATATCAATGTGATTTTTCGGATTTGTAGGTTTGCTTAATTCAGTTAGTTTGACTTGATTTCATTTAACAGAAAAACTAAATTCGGATTTCGGTTCAACGTGTAAGAGTTGATGACGGATTTTGAACTGATTTATTACAAAAGGCGAAAAAACAAAAGTATTCATATCTATAACAAGAATACAATAGCGATAAAACTGGTCCTTATACTATACACAATCTCTCTCTCTCTCCCTCTCACACACACACACACACACACATATATATATATATAGTGTGTGAATAAGCAAATGAGAACCACAAAAATATTAAGAACTTTGAGAACCGGTGTTGTTTTATAATTTGAAACCATACATGTGAAAATGCAAGTTTAAATACAAATTAGAAATAATCATATTGTAAAAAAAAACATTGTACTTTCACTGTTTCACATGCACTATTTCATAATGTAAAACAATGTATACTTGATTCCTATTTTGGGGAACAAACTTCTAAAACTATCAATTAAGGGTTTGAAGTAAACTTTTTATTTATTTAAGGGTCTCGATTACCTGTTCAGTTACTTACCTCTAAGTGATGTGGCATAAAAAAAACAAAATGCTTACGTGGATATTAGAAAAAAGGCGCTTCTAATTTTTTACAAAACAAAATTTTATAGATTTGTCCTTGTGTTACAACAATGCATTTCAGCAACGTCGCTCTTCCCAAACCTCTCCATTTTCACACCTCTCCGGCGAACGACATTAATTCCCCACAATAACCCCTTCATTACCCATTACCACCGTAAATAATGGATTTTCTTCCCCAGGTCCGATAGTCACCCTTCCCCCCTCCCCACCGTTGCTTCGACGACTTTTTCAAGAAGTTTTTTGGGTTCTTTGAAACCTACAAATTTTTTCATTAACCCCTCAACACATATATACATATTACACACACACACACACACACCTTGAGGATCTGTCATTGACGAAACTATGGTCGTCAAGAGGGAGAGAGAGGGGGGAAGGATGCTTTAAGGTTTCGGTTGGATTCATATGAGACCCGCCTCTGTACAGAACAATTTGAGGGTGGTCGGAGTTGATCGGAGGGTTCAATTCAAGAGAAGATGAGAGAGGTATGTGATGAGAAAGGTCGGTGGTGGATGGTGGGTTGATGGTTGACGTGGCGAGGGAGGTTGAGGGAGGATATGGTCGGAGTAGTGGGTTGTAGTCGGAGAGCAATGGCGAAGATGGAGATTAGAGGTAGAAGAAGGATGGGAGAGGTATGTCGTGGGTGGAGAGCAATGGTGAAGATGGACATTTTAACCTTGATTATTAATAAAAATCATATACATGTCATTGTTTTTAGAGTTATTTTTTTTAATTTTAATATGATGTGGAATTTAATTTGTATTATGTCATCGCTAGCAGCTAATCAAGTAACAAAGACCCTTAAATAAATGTAAAGTTTGCTTCAGATGCTAAAATGATAATTTTAAAAGTTTATTTCCCAAAATAGGAAACAACCCAAAGTTGGTTTCATTTCAATGCAATTTTCCCTTTTGAATATCTCAGTTCTCAACACTTTTTTTTATTCTCATTTAGCTATTCTCATATATATATATGGATGGTAACGGGGTGGGGAATGCAATCCTTGGCCCCAACCCCGGTTTATGTATCTTACCCTTGGCCCCGACCCCAGGCCCCGGTGGGTACGGGGAATGGAATCCCCTCCCCGTTTTTTCTTGGGCCTATCCTTGGCCCATCCCCGGTAAATCCCCGGCCCATCTTCGGTCCGGTTACATTTAAGAATTAAATCGAGTTTTTTTTTAAATAAATTCGTAAATCATGATTGTATTAAGTGAATGACGTTGAAAAAAATTTAAAGCACATTTGTCGTAAATAAATTAAGAAAAACATATAAAAAATTATATTAAACAAGGATTAGAATTATGTAAATTAATAAAAAAATGTTAGAAAATTATATATGTTAAATATATACAGGGACGGGGCGGGTCGGGGAGCGCATTAGTTGTCCCCGGTTTTAGACAATCAGGGATCCCCGGCTCTGGCCCCGGCCCCGGCCCTGGCCCCGGTACAGCGGTACCCGATTTTACGGGGAATCCCCGGCCTTGATCAAGACGGGTAAACTGAGTTTCCAACGGGTCGGGTACAATTACCATGCCTATTCTCATATATACATCCCCACACATAACTACAACAATCTAACACCACTAAAACTCAAGATGGTGTCAAAGGAGCTGAATTGAGTTTGAAAACAAAAGTATACAACAAACTTAAAGATGTGCTTTGGTAAAGACATCGAGTGACTGATCTTAAATGGAGATAATTAGAAGGTTGACATATTTTTCTAAGTATGTATAAAAAGTTATCTTATCAAAATAAAACCGCTCGATTATAATTATAAATTAATTCATTTATAATCAGGGCTCAAAAAGATGCGCCATTACACGACGTGTTGTAAGACGCGTCTACAACGCTATGATAAGGACTATAACGTTTTTGTAAGGCGTGGCTTATGCCATGACGTACTACAGCCTACAATTTTTTAATAGACATGATTTTTTTTTCAAAAAAAAGTTTTATTTGTGTTTTTACACTATTCACTTTGGAATTTACATTTTGATATATTTATATAATCACATCACTCAGTTTCACGAAATCATACATGTCATGGATTCACGATTAAAAACGAAGTTGTAAAATTACCATTTTTTTTTTCTATTTTCAAATATCTAATTAAAGGCAAATTTATAGTAATAATAATCTATATGATTTTTTTCTTCTAGTATGAATGTAAATTTTTAATATCATTATCTAATTGAAAAATATATAGAAAATATAAAATTCTATGATTAATTTTTAATCACAAAGGTTCATTTGTGAACCTCCGTCTATATAAATATATATATATATATATATATATATATATATATATATAATTCTATGATTAAGTTCATTTGAGAAATGTTAAATATATGAGAAATAAAGAAATGATTCTAGTCATTTATCTGATCAACATTTGCGGCTTTGACCGTGAAACACCAAATAATTCCTTATGTGGTCTGTAGAAGTTAGAGGGGTAGTTTCGTAAAATAGGCGAGACGAGTTCATATATGAATCTGTATGATACACATATGAATTATATGTTCATATATGAACCAGTGTAATTCACATATGAACTATTTTAACTGGTTCATATATGAACCTTTGTGATTAGTTAATTAGTTCATATGTGAATCACAAAAGTTCATATATGAATCTGTTAATTAGTTCAGTTGATTCACATATAAAACTACAGTTAATTAGTTCATATGTGAATAAGTTAATTGGTTCATATATGAATCAGTTAAAAGAGTTCATATGTGAATTAAACTGGTTCACATATGAACTCGTCCCGTGTATTTGTAAAAATTACGAAACTGTCCTTCTATTTTTGAAATAACCACAACTTTTGACCAGTCATTTATTAATTAATTTTCTTTTTATCATTTATTAATATTTTTGTTTGTAATTTATGATTATTATTTTATTACGATGATTATTCATTTTTTATAATTATAATTAATTTTCATTTTATCATTTATTAATATTTTTGTTTGTAATTTAGTAGTTTCAATTTTGTGATATATAATATATTATTACTATGTTGTGAACTTATGATTATTGAGGTGAGAAATCGCATGTGAAACGCCCATATTAGGACAAAAAGAGTGGGCCCGCAAGCGCCACATGGCGTAAAGTTACACGTCAAAGGTTACAACTTGAAATAAATTTCTATTGTAGTGGGCCGTACGATTCGTAAGTTACGGACTTTTGAAAGTGGACAAATCCACGTGTCCATTTTGATGATCAAAGGGTAGGGAATCCGTTACAATCGTTTGGTTCGCATAATAGAAGTTGATTGAATTGGAATTCATTGAAGGAATTTGACTTTAAAGGAATTGAAATTGAATTTGACCACGCATTTGGTTAATAGGAATTGGATGGAATTCAATTGTTTCATTTTAGCTAAGGAATGATGAATTCCACAATTTGTGGAATTCAATGGAATTCAAAGTATTCCAACATGATCAATAAGTAAACCAAACAAAGGAATTGGAATTTGGTCAAAGTAATTATCCATTCCAATTTCTTCAAAATCCATGAATCAAACACCCTCTTATTCTTCTTATTTTCTTTAAGTTAAATTTTAATCTTAAGTTATTATTTTGTCTCAAAATAAGTGTTTGTATCAAAGTTCTATATATATAATATATAGAGAAAGACCACTTATTTTGTAAACTCATTTTATCCTGTAAACTTGGAAACCAAAAGTATTTAGGTCATTTTTCCCAAATTCATAATTTTAACAATAATTCATTTTTTAGGAAACAACCAACTTCCTTAATTTTGTCAATTATGTACATCTTTTTCTCTCTCTCTCTCTCATGATCCACCGGCACCATCCCACTCCGGTGACCTCCCCTCAATTCCGACGAGTTTCATAAACTTGTTTTTCATAAGTTTTTTTTTCGAAATTTTCAAGTTTTTTAACTTTTATACATTGTTTTTTTCGAAATTTTCACGTTTCATAATCTCATTATTCATATGAGAAAAAAATATATGAAACTTAAAAATCTGATTATTAATATGGGAGAAAAATAAATGAAACTTCGAAAATATATGAGTATTTCGAAATTTTCTGATTATTCATATGGTATAAAATATATGAAACTTTAAAATTCAATAAACATATTATGAAACTGTATATGAAATTTGAAAATTTCGAAAAAGCAGTTTATGAAATTTCAAAAGCTTGAAAATTTCAAAAAAACGGTTTATGAAACTTAAAACTTCAAAATTTCGAAAAAACGGTTTATGAAATTTAAGATTTTCGAAAAAACGGTTTATGAAATTTAAAATTTTCAAAAAAACGATTTATGAAATTTGCCGGAATTGGGGGAGGTCGCCGCAAGTGGGAGGAAGTAGCCGCTAATGGGAGGAGGTCGTAGTCAGTGGGAGGAGGTCGCCACGATTGAGAGTAGGTAGTCGGAGTGGGAGGAGGACGCCTGAATTGGATGCAGAGGATGGATCGTGAGAAGAAGTCGTCGAAATTCGAGGGTACGAGGTCGCCGGAATTTTATGAGAGAGAGATGAGATGGTGAGGGAGATATGGAAATAATTGAAATAATTAAGGAGAAGATAAACCAAAATTATATAAATTCAAATTAATTATTAAATTTAAATTATTTAAATCTATTCCCAAACTACCCTTTCCCTATTTTTTTAAATAAATTTAAATCCGGAAATTTATCAACCGTTGATCAAGATAATAGATGGCCTATATTGATTTACATAGTTTATAAAATACATGGGTTCACAAAAGAAACTCCCTATATATATATATATATATATATATATATATATATATATATAGAGAGAGAGAGAGAGAGAGAGAGAGAGAGAGAGTTTTAGGGGAAAATCTTAAAAAAACGAAAAATTGAGTAACATCCTGTTTATCTGTTTATCCATTTATCTGGATAGCATTGACTTGTTCATACAAGTAATTTGTAACATGCACAAGTGCAAAATGCACACGTGCATAAAAATCAAAAAACAATTTAATTATTTGTATCACAAATGCATACCGTCCAGATCAAGGGCTACCAGGGTGTTCCTCACTTTTCTATTTTTTTGAGGTTTTTCCTTGAACCTCTCTCTCTCTCTCCATATATATATATATATATATATATATATATATATATATATATATATATATATATATATATATATATATATATAGGGGTGAGTTATTATGCAACATTTTACATGGTGCAACCCCTTGCAACCCTTTTATCCACCACACATTTTACTTTTACTTTTTTTTCCTTTTTTTTAATTACATAAAATATGTGATGGATAGAGGGGTTGGATGGGGTTACACCAAGTAAATGGGTTGCATTTGAACCACACCCTATATATATATATATATATATATATATATATATATATATAGGGTCAGGTTCAAACGAAAAGCTAAATATTTTGCGAGAAGGCGAGAAGTGTGATATCATATATGATACACAAGCGTAACCATATATGATTAAACACATATTATATTGGCAAATGTTTAATCATATATGATTAAACACACCCACAGACCGTGTAATCATATATGATATCACACTTCTTGTTTTCTCGCAAAATGTTCAATTTCTCGCATGATCCTATTTTATATATATATATATATATATATATATATAGAGAGAGAGAGAGAGAGAGAAGAGAGAGAGAGAGAGAGAGAGAGAGAGAGAGAGAGATGGATGATCTTTTATGAACCAATCAATTGGCCTTAACTCTATAAACTACTTTAGACCAATAAGAAACCAATTTTAAACAAGGTTGTTTTAAGGGATGTAGGTATTGATTAAGGGTAATTAGGTTATTTTTTTTTGTTTTTCCTTCTTTTATGACTTCAAATGACCATTACAATTTAGACATGATTCCATGATTTAAGGAATTTTAATTATATTACTTTTTAAGTTTCTTAATGATCAAGACCATTGAATAACAAAGATTGATGATCAACATGAAGATAGTAGCAGTCAACATGCATGAACGTACACTCAATGTTCATTAATGAACACAGTTCCGACTAACAACTTGTTCATTGGTGAAAACTATTCACCGGTCACACATACGTATATATTCATGTTCATATATGTCATATTTTCGTTGGTGAACACTGTTCATAAGTTATTAATTCCATATATGACAAATGTTATGTATTGGACACTGTTCATATATGAGAATTGTTCATTAATTACCACTATTCATAAGTTACACATTCTATATTAAGTATCCTTAATCTTTAATTGACGTCGGTTTCGAAATGATGGAGTAGTTGCCAAAAAAGTAATTAATGCCAAAAGAAATCTCCCTACTCTTTTCCAAAATTACCTTTTGTTCATGATTGTTCACCTATGTTTATTAAGCATCATTTTTTAATTTATTACAAAAATGTTATGATGAATTTAATCCATTGATCACAAAGATTGAAGGTTAGGATGAGTTCAAATAGTTAACATCAATTATTAGGTTAACAAATGAACAAGCCCATATATATAAGTATATATATAGTCATAGGTTCAAATGATAAGTGTTAAATATATGAGAAGTAGAACAGTCAAAATCAGATTTGACTGGTCAAAAATTGCTGATTTGACTGGTCAAAATTTACGGCTATGCCAAAAATAGAGGGGTAGTTTTATAACTTTTATAAATAGGCGGCAAATGGGTTCATATGTGAACCCATGTAATTCACATATGAACTATATGATCATATGAGAACCCGTGTAATTCACATATGAACTATTTTAACTGATTCACGTATGAACCTTTGTAATTCACATATGAACTAATTAATCGATTCACATTTAACTAATTAACCGATTCACATATGAACCCATAGGTTCATATGTTAATCATATAAACTAATTAACTGATTCACTTATGAACCTGTAGGTTCATATGTGAATCACATAGGTTCACATATGAACTTGTTTGTTGTCTATTTGTAAAAGTTACAAAACTACCCCTTCTCTTCTACAGGCCATGCGAGGAATTATCCATTGCTTCACAGTCAAAGTCGCAAACGTTGACCAGATGAAGGGCTAGGATCACTTATCTACTTTTCATACATTTAACACTTCTCATACATTTAATACTTCTCATTTGAACCTCTTCCTATATATATATATATATATATACGTATATCTATACCTATACCCGCAATTGTGTGTGTTAGTGTTTTGAATAATGCTGTAGAACAAATTAAATTTATATATAGCAACATAACCAAAAACGAAAAAAGAACCATTGGTACCAAATATATAAAGCTTATGAAATATGATATCAAGAGTGTAAAGTTGGGATTAATCTCTTGAATCTCTATTCACTACTTTCTTCAATTTTCAAAGAATTCATATTCGATTCTTCATGTAGGGGAAGGGAGTAAGCACTTACCTACTTAGGGTTTTAGTTTTTAACATTCCTTTTATATTTATTTAAGCCTTATGTCTCATATATAATTATCATTTATCCCTCAAGTTATATATATTAAAAAAACCAACACCTTATATCATAACGAGTCGTAACACGCCATAACGCGTTCAAACGAAAACAGTAACTAAATAAGAGAATATGAAAACGGAAAAATCACGTGAAAAATCACATATGATTTTACACCAACGGTCAACGCAAGGGTATGCAGGCAACCTAGCCTGCGACATAACACCCTCAAAGCTAGAAAGAGCGACTAAATTAAAACTTTTAATAATACATTAAATAAAAGGGTAATTCCCTTTCTATAACTCAATACTTAAATTACCTTCGAATATCAACACTAGGTTTAACATCAACAATAGGTAAACCAAGCCTTACATCAAGACTAAGTCAAGGTCGGGTGCTACTAAAACTCAATAACAGTCGTTATCTCCGAATGCAGAAGACATCATCGAATGACTAGATCCTTCACGTGCATCTAACTAGCACTCAACTCTTCACTGTGTCGCTAGTACCATTTCCCCCAACAAGGACTTGAAGCATATGCCGACAAATAAAAAGGGTTAGGCTTAACGCCTAGTGAGTGCAAGAGTTTCCATCATAGTCATATAAAACAGTAAACTAAAAGAATGCAATTTAAGTCACGATTTCCCAAAACGAAATGCATTACATATGAAAGCAACCTCCATCCCAAAACTCACCATTTTTGTGATGAAAACCTCAATACCAAACATTCCTTCCAATATAAAGTCGAAAGCCAAAACTCACCCAAAACATGAATAGTGATTTAATATTCAAATACTGGAAACGTGGATAAACTATATTATCCAAAATATCCAAAAAACATGAATAAGGTTTATACTCAAAACCGCAATCATAGATGATAATCCATACTCAAAACGTCACTAAAAACATGGATAAACTCTATTATCCAAAATATCCAAAAAAAACATGGATAAGTTTTATACTCAATACCACAAATCATGGATGACAATCCATACTAAAAAATGTCACTGAAAACATGGATAAACTCCATATCCAAAATCAACACCTTTCGGTGACGGGGGAGTACTGTTTCCATTGAACGTGGTGGGAACACAAAAATATGCCACGTATCTATGTTATAAGCATGTTTCAAGGATGGACAATCATTGACATCAACCATATCCAGGTCTTTTGGTCATGGTAGACATCAACCCTATCCAGGTCTTTGGTCATGGTATATATTAACCCTATCCAGGTCTTTAGTCATTGTGGACATCAACCCTATCCAGGTCTTTGGTCATAGTAGACATCAACCCTATCCAGGTCTTTAGTCATTTTGGACATCTACCTTATCAAAGTCTTTAGTTAAATAAGATAATGAGCTCAACTCTATTCAAGTCTTTTACTCAAAGAATCACCAAGTTCGAGTTTATCCGGGTCTTTACCTTGTGATCTCACCATCCAAGACAAGCTTGTTCACTTAGAAATTACATCATATAACCAATTCCTATTTCTAAATTACAACTTGGGGATCTTATCCCATATTTACACAGTAAAACCGATTTTTATGCCTATGGATCTATTTCATTGCAGTATAAATTACATGACTCCAAATTGAATGACCTACACGCTCAAAACATGTAGTTCTCAAAGAAGATGCAATAAATGCAAATCATACCCAAAGCTCCATATAGAGCTATTAAAATCGGACAAATGTCCCCAAGACCCAATAGGGTCAAAATCGAGCCAAAAGCTCAACAATTCAATTGACCATGCCGAAAATCATTAAGGAAATAAAACAAATCTGTTAGTCCCAAAATGTAATGACAAAAGGTAACAGGTGTTGTAGAAAGGGGGGGGGGGTTGAATACAATACACAAAATTTCACTTAATTTTAATTCTTTATTGATATAAATATCAAGAATTACACATAGAAATTTTTTAAGATTGTTGCGGAAAAAAACAGATATATCTATCATAACAATCTTTCACTTAGAAACAATAAACTAAACACAATTTGAAAACACAAATATTAAAGCTATGAAGTTTGAGTGAAAGAGAGAGTCTGTCGATTTTGCTTGAGCACTTAGAAATCTCTTTAAAAAGGGTAACCTTGCATGGGAGGGATCTTCACCTTTATATACTACCATGTGCATTAAACGCATAGGACACTTGTCAATTTGGGATTGAATGTCAGAGATGTCATCCAAAAAGGCAAAGTGTCGTTTTTTTCTTATCATGGAGAAGACTTGACCTTTGGACCTTGTTGTACACAACTCCTGAAAATGATGTACACGACAAACATCCTTTTTCTGATCCTTTGGAGAATGTTCCCATCATTCCATGATTTGGTGAAGATCTTCTATGCAAAAGTACAAAGGAGGATCCTTCAAAAAAGAGGACCTACTATTTGTCATGAGGAAATCAGTAGGAGGAGGTAGCTTAGTTGAATATTGGAAGCTCATCTTTGATCCACATCTGAAGATTCATGATAGGAGGGATTACACCCCTCCCCTATAAATCTACCGCACGTGTACGGGTCAAATCAAGTAATGTGTACTAGAAGTACGAGTATCGAACCAAAGGAACCTGGTACTGAGTATCACAATCACTATATCAATTATTAACTAGACCGTGTGCAATTGATTTGAGTTCAACTAAAATAAATGATTTAACTTAAACACACCAAATAAGCGACCTTGAGAAATAAGAAGAACAAACTCAGATTAGGAAAAGTAGTTGGGCATTAGAATCCTTTTGGGTTCATCTTACTCAAACAGTGTATGGGTCAAGCACTTTCCTCCAATGTTCAATGAAATTAATCATGAAAAAAATAGTTACTACACTTTCTCAAGCTATAACAACATTAGCAATTGGAAAAATAATGTTTCATCTCTCGATCTCAACAATTAATCCCAATTGAACCAAAAGAACATGATTAAATAAATTCTAAGGTTGAATTGGTATATCTCTATCCAATTCTCACCCTAGGCATACAACATTGACATCTAACCTTAAATACCTTTCTCAAAGCATAAAAAGATCAAGAAATTATCCATTAGTTGATCAGGCTAATAGACTCATTACGAACTATGTCATATGCTTCATTGAATAAATTGATCAAAAGTACAAACCCAATCACATGCTTAAACAGAAATTACACCCAAAATTCATCCAACCCCCAACATGAAAGGATTAGTTCATGTTGGGGGTATTGAAGATCAAAACACACAGAGAAAGAATTGGAATTCCAAACATTGTTCTAAAGGAAAAATGCCCAAAAGTACAAAAACTCCCTGAGATATCAACTCCTTAATCAGACGTATTTGCAATATGCTTCAATATTCATTTCCACCAAGATCTCTCCACCTTTTCTTGTCAAAAATCGCTTCTCTTCTTCTCCAGGTTCAATCTTCACCAGACGTCGTCAATTAGAAAACTGTCTAACCCAAACCCTAGCTTGAAAACGCGATTAAGTGCAACACAAGTCGACAACGAGTTACGAGGCCTTCCCCACGGCTTTGAGGCTGTGGAATAAGTCGTGCGTGTCAAAAGTGGTCGTGGCTTGGAGGCCGCGAGATAGGCAGTGCAAGTTGCTATTTCGATCCTCATCAAATCTTCTAAATGAGCTAAGAAATTTCGGTTTTCAACAATGAATGTGCCGCTTCTTCACAAATGAGATCCTTTTTTGGAATGCTGTGAAAATTCTCGACAAAAGCATAAAATCACGCCGGTTTGCTTGAAAACAAGCCAAAACTACTCGAATCATGGTATCTGAATAACACCAAAAATGGGTGTTATCAACAACCCCAAACCGAGCGTTGTTTGTCCCCGAGTAAATTAGCGATAAAATATACTTAAAAACACATAATCAAGAACAAGGATATCACATGATAAACAATCGGGCACCCACAATCTACTTTTCCTCACTAAAAAAAATGAAATAATGAGGTCCAATTCTAAGTGTTTCCACCTGGGGTGACTGAAAACCATGACCATTGGGAGTCGAATTTAAGACAACTTTGCGCATATTAAGTTGTTACTAGTAAGACAACGTCAGGGAAACATTTCGCCTCGACTCTACCTTACGGTGCACTCTCATCGCTCGAGTCCTAGGTTTTCACACATAACTATTTATGTAGAGGGAATTTATGAACAATAAAACTCAAGATTAAAATATGCATGATAAGAGAAATGAATAACGCTTATTGTGTGCAAAATAATCTCAGGATGGAATGAAATAGTAAGAAATGGAAGGGTAATATATTATGTCTACTCAACTATGTTTTCCAAAAGAATCAACAGGTATTCGAAGGGTTTGGATGGTTATAGGAAATGGGGAAGTAAGCAAGTTGCTTTTTTTTTAGTTCATCTTTTCCTTTGAGTTCTATTCATTGCCCCCTTTTTTTTACCCAAGTCATATTTGAGCTTGATACGAACCGAATGGTAACATTGGGCAACAAGAGGGTTTAATTTGTCAGGAACAAAGGGTGATTGGCATTTAGGGACTTGATGGATTCAAACCTGGCATTAATTCTTAAGGTCTATACAATTGATAAACTAATACATACTATATGTCCGGATGCTAGTATTTACTACGTAATACAACAATAAAAGCGAGATTAACTATTATCAATCTTTAAGAATAGCGAGTAGTGTATAGGATTAGAAATGAAATTATCTCTCTCAGAAATTCAAAAGATCAACATATAAGCTCAAGATGATTATTCCCGGTAGTCTCCACTAATGTCCCTAAACACACATCTCACTAGTATTCCCTCAGTACATACCTCACTATCTCAAAATTCTCTGCACAATGGTCGGTTTCAGCTTTCCAAGAGTTGGCTTAAAGTTACTTGTGTTATATAAAAAAATTAGGCTTGAAAAACATACACATGACAGGTAAAGCGTAAAATCGATTAGTATGTGTGCCCGATTGGACAACCCCAAACCTTACCAATACATTGTCCCCAATGTGGTAGAAGTAGATGGAAGTTAGAATAACTAACAAGAAGTTTTATCATGCATTTTGGTACAGTCATCCAAATTTAAAGCACTTAACCAAAGTTCATGAAAAGAAGTCTCAAAATAAAATTATTAACCCATGATCACTCGAAGTGTGATGAAGATGCACCACCAGTATGACGGCCCTGTACGCGCCGTCCACCACGCTGAGATCCTGAAGACTCCGGTACTCTCTGACTCAGCCTGTCCTCGAATCCATCCAACCTAGTGTTGATCGCTTCAAATCCTCACGTCATCTGGTTCATCATCCTTGTCACCTAAGGTAGTGTATCTCCACTGTGTTCCTCTGTAACTGTCTAGGGCACAACTGGATCAAAATCTGTGTTGCTAGACTCTCCCTCAAAAAGCTCATCCTCCGTTAGCAGCTGCTGCACTCCATGTTGCCTCCGCCACTCGTTTAACTCATCAACACATTTTTTTGTCCAATTCTATGACTGCTCGGATTTGAATGTGGTAGTGTCGAAGTGCGAAATCCTCCTTTGGTGACTGAATTCCAACCACATCTACGCCCGCCTCCCTGTAAAAATGTGTGATCAAGCATGGGAATGGTTGAATCCCATCAAGGGTGACGCCGACATCCAGAATCTCCATCCAGATGATGTGACCGAGATTTTGCTGGAGGGAGAAGAGAACTTGAGCAACTTGGGGATCCGCGGTGGTGTTATGCGAGGATGGCTTGATACTGCTCTTCAAGAATAACATTAAGAATGCTAAGTCCATGTGCAGATCACTTTTTAAAATTTTGTTCATGGTCCTATCCTACCCGTTTTCTTCATTCCGTCTCAAGGAGCCGGCTATGAGGGGACTTAGCTTAGTGTGGAAGGCGTCATGTGCTATCATGCCGTATGTTATACCCAGGTCCGGTAGTCAAGGGACTTGATGGTACGCGTAAATGTCATCCAAAGAAATGTGTTCCTGCTTCCCTCGAACCATCACTGTGTAGTGCTCATGGTAAATTGAGGGAATCATATTGGCGTAAAATTCCTGAACTATCTCCTCGTTGTACTTGGGAGGCGTTCGAATAAAGTGATTCCAATGTTGTTGCGCGATGAAGGTGGACACTCTAGATCCGGCTGGCAGCCACGCCAGCTTGATTCCCTTCTTGGCAACCAGTTGACATCTTTTCTTCGTCATCCTTACTTGCCTTTGTTGTGCGTCAACATTTGCGAAATTAGCAAGACGAGCCTTTTGAGCCGCAGTGAGTTCACCATACCTCGGGAAGACAAACAGTTTGCTTGGGTGGCACCTCATGATCTCTGCAAAAGAGAAACATGCCATGTATGAGTTTAACATCCGAATACTGCTCACCCCAAACGTAGGTTGAAACCAGTGTGACACAGTTAGGTCAAAATTGTGGTCACCCCAAACCTAGATTGAAACTAAGGTTGGAGATACCACTCAGAACAAAACTTAACCACAATTATTCCCTTTATCTAGACAAAGTATGCATTCATGAAATCAAGAATTCCCCAAAAATTTTGATGCAAAGAGTTAACCCTAATCCACTATATTCAAATCAAAACATGTATTCATGAGTGAAAACCTGGTTATACTAAGCCCTAAAAACCCAATAATTCATACCATCATCACAAAATCCCCAATTTACACCAAGTATGTTATACTAAATTCATAAATCCACAATTGATTATCTAACAAATTCAACATCATACATCAACAATCATACGTCAAGAATCATACTTACTCAGTCCAAAAATTTCTTTCAACACCAAACGATTATCAAATACCATAAGGTTGAGGAAAAGGGAAAAATATACCTTAACAAAGTTGGAGAGGGAACTATAATAGAGTGAAAAGAGATGCTTACCAGAGAAAACCCTTCAAAACTTCAAAGGAACTTGTTGGGGGGAAGTACGAACCGATTACTAGAGAGAGATGTGCTAGATTTTGAAGGAAAACAATGGAAGAATTCGTCCATGCGGCTAGGGTTACAGTCGATGGGTTCCCACAGTTTAGGTCGGGTATCCCGTGCGTGTTCATAAGAGCCTTTGACACAACAACTTACACAGCTTCGGATGCGGCTTGGAGGCCGCGGCACCTCCCGCGGGAAGGTTCTGACCTTCTTTGATCCAGCGACTTATGCGACTTTCACCGCGGCTTAGAGGCCGCGTGAGTACCTACGGAGATTCCCTGCCACAAAACTCTAGCGACTTACGCGTCTTGACACGCGGTTTGGAGGCCGCGGAGTATCCCATGCAAGTTGTTGTTTTTCTGAAACACAACTATTTATCAAAATAACTGCCTACACCGAAGTAAGTTCACTACAAAGCAAGAAATCACAAGACAACAAAGATAAATAAATAAAAACATAAAGAGAAAAAGAAATCAAACCTTAGTGGGTTGCCTCCCACCCAACGCCTTATTTTCAGTCATGGCCCGAACTTTTTCAACAATCACTCTTTGGGCATGTCAAGAAAGAAGCTAGATGCATCTAGTGGCTCACCTCTTATGTACGACTTCACTCGGTCTTTCCCTTGTAACTCGACTGTACCATACGGGGAAACCTCCTTTACCGTGAAAGGGCCCGACCACTTTGATTTCATCTTGCTTGGAAAAAAACGTAATCATGAGTTAGATAATAATACTTGCATATTCGAAACGATTACCTTTGGATTTAGGTGCTTGTCATGAAATATATTAGTTCGATCTTTGTAAATGGCGGTGTTCTCAAATGCATCTTGGCGGATCTCCTCTAACTCGTTCAGTTGTAAGAATCGACGATGGCCAGCCGATTTCAAGTCCATATTGAGCAGTTTAATCGCCCAATATGCTCTATGCTTAACAGATAGGTGGCATGATTTCCCGAATACAAGTCGATATGGTGTGGTTCCAAGCGGAGTTTTGAATGCAGTCCGATAAGCCCATAGTGCATCATCTAATTTTGACGACCAATCCTTATGAGATGCACTCACGATCTTCTCGAGTATTTGCTTAAGTTCCCGGTTGGATACTTCGGCGAGACTGTTAGCTTGTGGATGATACGTCGTTGTCACCTTATGCTTAGCCGAGTATTTCTTCAGCACCACCTCCAGATAACGTTTGCAGAAATGACTACCACCATCACTTATCTGCGCCCTTGGAACCCTAAACCGAGAAAATATGTTCTTCTGCAAGAACTTGATCACCACTTTAGAATCATTTGTTGGAGTTGCAATTGCCTTAACCCACTTTGACACGTAGTCCACAACCACCAAAATGTATTCATTCCGAGCCGAATTCGGGAATGGGCCCATGAAATCGATCCCCCAAACATCAAATAGTTCCACGTCCATAAAAATTTGCATAGGAATTTCATCTCTCTTTGTCATGTTACCCACTCTTTGGCAAAAATCACATCGAGAGATAAATGCCCTTGTCTCCTTGAACATTGTTGGCCAGAATAATCCATATTGTAGAATTTTCGCCACCGTTCTATCTGTACTGAAATGGCCTCCACATTCTAATTTATGACAATGATTTAGAATGTCGGTCTTTTCTTCATCTGGTACACATCTCCGAATCATACCATCAACACACAACTTGTACAAATATGGTTCGTCCCAATGATATCTCCTTGCATCTAACACAAACATCTTCTTTTGGTGGGAATTCATGTTGTACGGTATGACGGATCCCACCAACTAATTTAGAAAATCTGCATACCAAGGCTCAGAGTGATTTACCTTCAGCAATTGCTCATCTGGGAATGAATCATTAATTATGTGTCCATCCTCCGCCACATTCCTTTCAAGTCGGGATAGATGATCTGCCACTATATTTTCGAAACCTTTTTTTATCTAGGATCTCTAAGTCGAATTCTTGAAGTAACAATACCCAACGAATGAGCCTGGGCTTTGCGTCCTTCTTAGTCATAAGATATTTTAACGCCGAGTGATCAGTGTACACTATTACCTTTGCTCCCACTAAGTATGATCTAAACTTCTCACAAACGTAGACAACAACGAAGAGCTCTTTTTTTTTGTAGTGGCATAGTTTATTTGAGATTCATCCAGGGTCTTACTTGCATAGTATATAACATGCAGTCTCTTCTCCTTCCTTTGCCCCAACACGGCACCCACTGCAATGTCACTTGCGCCGTACATCAATACAAAAGGAAGACTCCAATCTGGTGCCATCAGGATTGGTGCTGAAGTGATCTCCTTTTTCAACCTGTCAAATGCAGAAATATATTCATTAGTAAATTCAAATTTGACATTTTTAAGCAATAAGGAGCATAAAGGCTTAGTGATCTTAGAAAAATCCTTAATAAAGCGCCGATAAAACCCGGTATGCCCCAAAAAGCTTCGAACTCCTTTAACCGAGTTCGGATAAGGTAAATTTTCGATGACCGTTACTTTATCTTTGTCCACTTCAATGCCTTCTCTTGAAACCTTGTGACCAAGTACAATTCCTTCGGTCACCATGAAGTGACATTTCTCCCAGTTGAGCACTAGACTTGTTTCCTTGCATATTTGAAGCAACGCCTCTCAATGAGCCAAACAAGTATCAAACGTCGGTCCAAAAACCGAGAAGCCAT
The DNA here is from genome assembly GCA_954870635.1 of Arctium minus. Taxonomy (NCBI): domain Eukaryota; kingdom Viridiplantae; phylum Streptophyta; class Magnoliopsida; order Asterales; family Asteraceae; genus Arctium; species Arctium minus. The sequence goes on along the minus strand of OX941094.1, from coordinate 11,998,216 downwards.
CCATAAAAATCTCGATCGTCCTCTCTACCATGTTTGAGAAGATAGCCATCATACATCGCTGGAAATTCGCGAGAGCATTACACAACCCAAATGGCATCCTCCGGTAAGCAAAGGTATTGTAGGGGCAGGTAAATGTAGTCTTATCTTGATCCTCCGGGGCTATTGGTATTTGATTGTATCCCGAATACCCGTCTAAGAAACAATAATACTCATGCCCCGCCAATCGCTCTAACATCTGATCAATGAACGGAAGAGAAAATGATCTTTCTTAGTATCGTCATTCAGTTTCCGGTAGTCTATACAAACTCTCCACCCCGTGACTGTCCGAGAGAGAATAAGCTTGTTGTTATTATTCCGGACAACTGTTATCCCTCATTTCTTCGGTACTACCTGAACTGGGCTGACCCATGGACTATCTGGAATAAGGTAGATGATTCCCGCATCAAGCAGTTTTAATATCTCCTTCAGGACTACCTCTTTCATGTTTGTATTAAGACGACATTGGTGTTGGACCGTTGGACGATGCTCTTCCTCAAGATTAATTCTATGAGTACAAAAGGTTGGGCTCAAACCCTTAAGGTCGATGATGGTCCACCCAATTGTTGTCTGATGTTCTCGAAGAACTCTGAGTAGCTTTTCCTTCTTGTTTGCACTCAGATGAGCTGATATGATCACGGACAATGTTTCTCTATCCTCTAAAAAAGCATACTCTAAATGTGATGGCAATGGTTTGATCTCCAATTGTGGTGGTGTCTTTGATAATGGTTGGGACTTCGGGATTGGTGTCCCCAAATCCTCAACTGCTGGTCTGCGATACCCTTTATAATTGGGTAATGTATTTAATTGCATCACGCTTCTACTTTCTAAATCAGGGTCGGTACCGGTTAATGCATTTTGCAATGGATCTTCACACTAGCAAGTCACCGGTTTCTCGAATCATGGCCTCAACGGCATCCACCCTATAACATTTATTTGACTCCAACTTGTGTTTAACCGCCCGAAAGACATTAAAAACGGCTTCCTCTTCTCCAACTCTAAGGGTGATCTTGTCTCCTCTCACATCTATCAAGGCTCCTTCCGTGGCTAGAAAAGGTCGACCAAGGATTAATGGTATTTCCTTGTCTTCCTCCATGTCCAAGATCACAAAATCCACTGGAAAGTAGAACTTGTCTACTTTTATCAGCACGTCTTCTATCACTCCATATGGGTATTTTATGGATCTGTCAGCAAGTTGGAGTATGACTGTTGTTGGTTTCACTTCTCCTAATCCAAGCTTCCTGAAAATAGACAATGGCATTAGGTTAATACTCGCACCTAAATCACACAAAGCCTTACTAAATTCAGAATTTCCTATATGAACGGGAATAGTAAAACTCCCTGAATCTTTTAGCTTAGCAGGAAGTTTATGCTGAATGATTGCACTGCACTCTTCAGTAAGTGTCATGGTTGCTTGCTTCTCTATCTTTCTCTTGTTGGAAAGAATGTCCTTCAAAAACTTCATATAGGATGGCATTAGTGCCAAGGCATCTGCAAAAGGAATGTTAATATGCAACTTTTAAATATTTCAAGAAATTTAGCAAAATTAACATCATCCTTGTGAACTTTCAAACGTTTGGGAAATGGCACTTTAGGGACAGTAGGCTTGATTGGATGTCTCACGGTAGCGCTTTCTTGCTCTTTTCCTTTATCTTTAGCCTCCGGCTTTTCCATCTCGATGCTCTCATCTACTTTTTCATCTTCTTCTTCTTCCATTATCACTTCGGGCACTTTTCTTACCTCTACTAATGGCTCCCGAGTTGGATCCTTTATCAACTCTTTGCCACTTCGCAATTGAATGGCATTGCAATCTTCCCTTGGTTTCCTTTCTGGTTGACTCGGAAATTGACCTTGAATTCGTGATTACAACGCTTCCGCAATTTGACCCACTTTTCTTTCCAGAATCTGAATGGATGTGGTGTTTTGGTCAGTTGTCGCTTTCACTGTGCTTACTATGGTAGTCAGAGTGCTCACTGATGAAGTAATTCCCTCAACAGTAGTGTCCATCTTTGACACGAACTTCATCATCATCTCTTTAAGTCCTGTCTTTTTCTCCACAACTTGCCCTTCCTCTTGTCCCCTATGATTGTAACCTGGAGGACGATACACATTATTAGAGTTAGAAGATGAAGGAAAGTTAGAATGGTTACCGAAATGCAGTTGTTGTTGTCCCATGGTCTCCTTTTGAGCATTTTGTGGTTGGCTCCATGAAAATTCGGATGCCGCTTCCAACCCTCATTGTATGTGTTGGAGAATAGATCATTCCTTGTAATGTTATTTCTATTTTGGAGGAATTTCACTTGCTCCGGTTGGTCGTATTGAGAGTAGTGATCTGACATACCCCTATCATTAGGTTATGGTGTCTGAATGGAAGTTCCCTTCAGTTGGTTGGTGATGGCGGCCAACTGTGCTTTTATCTGCTTCAACTCATCTAACTCTTGAACACTAACCACTCGTCTGACTGATGAGCGTGGAGTAGAGTAACTGTGTTTCGACAATTTTTCAATAAGGTTTAATGCTTCCTCATACGTTTTGTTCATGAGAGCTCCACCCGCGGCGACAGTGATGTCATTCTTGTACTGAGGGTGTAACCCTCCAAAGAATGTTTGGATGATCATCCATCCATGCAACCCATGATGTGGGTATTTTTTCAACATTGTTTTATATCTCTCCCATGCTCATATAACGACTCTTGGTGTTTTCCGCCAAGAGTTAGGCCGTACCTCCCGGAGGGAAAAAATTGTTGAGAAATGCTGCCACCATCTCAGCCCATGTATGAATTTGATCGGCGGGTAAACTCTCCTCCCAAGTAGAAGCCTGGTCTCTCAGTGAAAAGGGAAACAATCTCGGCTTAATTGCGTCATCTGGTATTCCGTTCATCTTGAATGTATTGCATATTTTTTCGAATGAACATAGATGACTGTGTGGATCCCCTGATGTAGATCTTCTGAATTGGTTGGCTTGGACAAGCTGGATTGTGCCGTGTTTGATTTCAAAGTTGTTTGTGGCAATAGTCGGTGCTTGTACTCCTCTATAAACCGCACGTGTACGGGTCGAATCAAGTAATGTGTACTAGAAGTACGAGTATCGAACCAAAGGAACCTGGTACTGAGTATCACAATCACTGTATCAATTATTAACTAGACCGTCTGTAATTGATTTGAGTTCAACTAAAATAAATGATTTAACTTAAACACACCAAATAAGCGACCTTGAGAAATAAGAAGAACAAATTCAGATTAGGAAAAGCAGTTGGGGATTGGAATCCTTTTGGGTTCAACTTACTCAAACAGTGTATGGTTCAAGCACTTTCCTCCAACGTTCAAAGAAACTAATCACGAAAAAAATAGTTACTACACTTTCTCAAGCTATAGCAACATTAGCAATTGGAAAAATAATGTTTCATCTCTCGATCTCAACAATTAATCCTAATTTAACCAAAAGAACAGGATTAAATAAATTCTAAGGTTGAATTGGTATATCCCTATCCAATTCTTACCCTAGGCATACAACATTGACATCTAACCTTAAATACTTTTCTCAAAGCATAAAAAGATCAAAAAATTATCCATTAGTTGATCAGGCTAATAGACTCATTACGAACTATGTCATATGCTTCATTGAATCAATTGAACAAAAGTACAAACCCATTCACATGCTTAAACAAAAATTACACCCAAAGTTCATCCAACCCCCAACATGAAAGGATTAGTTCATGTTGGGGGTATTGAAGATCAAAACACACAGAGAAAGAATTGGAATTCCAAACATTGTTCTAAAGGAAAAATGCCCAAAAGTACAAAAACTCCCTGAGATATCAACTCCTTAATCAGACGTATTTGCAATATGCTTCAATATTCATTTCCACCAAGATCTCTCCACCTTTTCTTGTCAAAAATCGCTTCTCTTCTTCTCCAGGTTCAATCTTCACCAGACGTCGTCAATTAGAAAACTGTCTAACCCAAACCCTAGCTTGAAAACGCGATTAAGTGCAGCACAAGTCGACAACGAGTTGTGCGGCCTTCCCCACGGCTTTGAGGCCGCAGAATAAGTCGCACGTGTCAAAAGTGGTCGCGGCTTGGAGGCCGCGGGATAGGCAGCGCAAGTTGTTGTTTTGGGCCTCATCAAGTCTTTTAAATGAGCTAAGAAATTTCGGTTTTCAACAATGAATGCGCCGCTTTTTCATGAATGAGATCCTTTTTTGGAATGCTGTGAAAATTCTCGACAAAAGCATAAGATCACACTTGTTTGCTTGAAAACAAGCGAAAACTACTCGAATCATGGTATCAGAATAACACCAAAAATTGGTGTTATCAATTCACTTCTTGTTGATTTATGCTAGTCTTTGATTTCACCGATCTTTAAAAGCATGACTAAGCTATTACAAAGAAGCTAAAAATATCTAAGTACAAGAGATGTTTCAAAGATGTTTCAAAGCTATTACAATACATGCATGTTTGATTACATGTCGATAATTTAACAGTAAAAAAAATTACAACCACCTAATCTATATCCTAATAAGAAAGTAAGATTACAACTAATTGTCATCTATAGTTCAAAAGAATCTCTCTAAGTATGGTATTCCCAAAAAATTGTTCCCCAAGCTCACCACAATAGTTCGCCTAGCCTTTCTTGGCGACCGCTCCGCTAGAACTTGAGATACACATTGACACCAAACAAGTGTTAGGTCGAAAAGCCTAGTGAGTTTGAACATAAGCAAATCATGGTGAAATAAATGGTTTATAAGTCATAAGGATCCAAAAGAGGAATCAATGGGGAGACCTAAAACACCAAACAAGTTTCACCTCAAGAGTTGATGTACCGTGGTGTTCACTCTCACGAGCAACACCCCAAAGGCCCGACACATTTGGAGACTACCTCCAAGGTATTACTCCAAATGGTGGAGATCTAGGAATACACCTCCAAGGTGGTGCCCAAGATTACTTCCTCCTAGTTCCTACTTGCGGTTCGTCCAATTTCCATTCCAATATCATATAAATTTTACTCCAAGCAAAAAATATATAAGGTTACCATGTGTATGTTTGTGGTCTGTTAGTGTATAAATTGTATCCAAGATTTAATGAGAAAAGTCAATGTATTGTTAAGTCAACAAAGTCAACCTTAGTGGTTTGAGAGAAGTAAGCTTGTGAGAGTTTATCTTGAGAGTTTAGTATCATGAGAGAAGTTTCCTTGTATAAATAGTTTTGTGTGTTGTAAGAGTTCTTTGTACTTGAATATTGTAACATCAATAACACTGTGACTGTTTCTCTCTCTACTCTCTCTCTAGAACTGAAATTGTCAAATCTTGAATTGTGCTTTATTGAATTGGGATTTTACACTTACAATTGGTATCAGAGTGAGACCAAAATGATTCAGATGGATTAAAAACACACTTGATTGAATCGAAAATTTATGATTTTACAAAGAACACGCAAAATGTTTTGAAAGTTACTGTTCAATCGAATTTTTTTGTGTTAAATAGATTTTGATGCAAGAAAAGGGAACTATAGTGTTCGAATTTCATTTTAGAATGTTTCTTGTGTAGAATGTTTCACGAAATTCGAATCAAATCACATCCAATTTTGAATTTTTGTGATTTTCGGTTTTAAAAAGTTTGAACTCTGTTTTGATCGATTTACAAAATTTGTTGTTGTTTTTAATCAAAATCAAGTGTTAGAAAAATGTTCTTGTTGATATTTCGATCAACCCTGTGGATTTACATGTCTTGATTGCAGGTTTTCGATGTTTTGATCGAGATCAGAGTATAAAACTCAAGAACACGCTAGATCTGTACTTCACGCTAAGGGAAGAACACGCACATCCTTAAACTCGCTAGCCTTGAAGAACACGCATGATGAAGATTTCATGTTATTTGCGAGTTTTAACCAATACGCGCTAAGTTTGTTGTACGAGAAGTATAAACACGCACAAAACTGATTGCGAGAAGTGAAGTGTACAGTAATCTGCGAGTTCTATCAGTTTGCGAGTTTGCATTTTGCGCGTGTTGGATCAGTAAATTGTATTCAAGATTAAATTATAAATGGGGTCTAGTTTGTAATAGTGTTTAATACCTTAGGGGGTATTTTAGCAGATAGTTAATATTAATTAGGTCATGTTGACCTAAGTATAAATAGTTTTATTTTCTAGAATTAGGTGAACAATAAGGTGTAGAAAATAGAGGAGCCGTATTCTCTGTATTGTACACGCATCACACGAGGTATCTTCTGTACACCAAGAACACACACGTATTTATCTGATTAATCAAGAGATCTGTGGTATGTTGATTTGATCTATTCATCTCTTGTTCTTATTGTGTTGTGTTATTGTTTATCAACTATAATCTAGGTTTAACAAGTGGTATCAGAGCCAAAGAATCAAGCTTTTTGGATTAAAACAGTTTTTATCGATAACTTAATGTGTGAAAATCGATTTCAAAGGTTTGTGTGTTTTTGAAGCTGAAAATCATTGAACTAGGTACGTCTATTGTTATAGAACATCATTAGATTGCCTAATTGCACTTAAAATCACAAATCGATTAGTTGTTGATTATTTTTTGGAAATTTTGTTCATGAACAAGTCGACTACTGTTATATTCGATTTCAAGCAGAAAACTTATTTTTTTAATCATTGTTTTTGATTGGGTATTGATCGTTGTATGTTTATGGATATATGGTATGATTTTTACAATGTGCTTTAACTTTTGGATGAGTTTTCTGGATTGAAGATCGAGTATAGGGTCGAACAGTTGAAGAACACGCCAGATTTCCAGTTTGCACCAGATTCAAGTGGTCTTTTGCGCCAGTCCCTCTTAGCGCAAAAGTGTATTTTGCGCCACCGTCTCTTGTCACAAAGTTGTCTTTTGCTCCACACACGACACCGATCCACACCGGTCGGGAAGACACCGGTCGCAGCAGCACACCGGTCGCAGACACCGGTCGGACAACACACCGGTCCGCACAGACACCGGTCGGGGACACCGGTCACACAGGACACCGGTCATCAGTTCTTCGCGCGAATCCATATTTTGTGCCACCTTCTATTCGCACAAAACCCACTTCTCGCGACCCACTTCTCGCACAAAACCAGCTTACCTCACTCTGCTTCCAGGCTTAGCTAGTTTCTGATTTTTTTTTTGCGCTACTATTATTTTTGCGCTACTGCCTTTAGCGAAATTCTGAAGTTCGCACCAGCTTCCCTTAGCGCAAAAGTGTATTTTGCTCCAGCCACTATCTCCTTTGCGAATTTCTTTGTGAATTCTGCATTTGATTATTTTTGGAAATTTATTTTTCTGAAAATTTTTTGAGTGTAGTTTTTATCCAATTCTTGATTCAAAATATCTTATTAGTTGATTCTCTTGGTACAGATAAGTTTGCTTTCTAATTGCTAAAGATGCCTTATACAGATGAGAAAGGAAATCTGGTTCTAACTAACAGGGATTGTGCTTTAGCATATATGCCAGAGATTCCAGCACTGGAGATTGAAAATAAAGATTTGAAGATTCAAAACTCATCTCTTCTAGAACAGATTGAAAAATGATAAGGACTTAGAGAAAGATTTCATTTGCTCAGAATGCATTAATGATTCTAAAATTGATTTTGCAGGAATAATTGAGTCTGAAGAAAAAGAGATCTTACATCTTCAAGCAAAACTGAAAAGATCTGAAAGTCTTAGTTCTAGCTCAAGCTGGTCAAAGAAGGAATCAATGCAAAAAGAGCTTGATGAGCTTAGAAGAAGAGCAAACATTGCTAGTGAAACATCTGAAGGGCTTAAAAAGACAAACTCTCAAATTTTTGCTGAAAGAGACTTTTTAAAAGATAAAGTCTTCAGTCTTGAGGTTGAGATTAATATGCTGAAAGAAAAAAGGCAACCCAAGACAGAAACAACATAAAAGCCCAAGAAGAGATGATGAAGATTGAGAAAGAAAGAAAATAATTTGCTAAGAAATTCTCTGATTTCTCAAGAAAATCCTTTGAAGAAAAGAAATCATTAGAGCTTAAATGTGTTAAGCTTTCTCAACAAGTTTCAGACTTTGAGAAAGTTATCATTCTAGAGAGAGACAAGGTTGAGAATGAGAAGAAGAAAGCCGAGAAGAAGGATGTAAATAAAGACTTTTCTAAAGAAAAGAAAGATCTAGAGACTGAGATAGCTAAGCTGACAAGAAAGCTATCTTAGTTGTCAACAAACATCTTGAAGGAGAAGAATGCAAAATCTGAGTTGCATAAGAAGTTTGATCTGATTACAAAGGAAAGAAACAGTTTGTCGTCAAAGATAAAGGAACTTGAAGAGATCATATTGAAAGTGAAGTTGACTGAGCACAAAACGCCAGACTCAATAGCTCAATCACCGAGAGATGATCTAACTGCATTTGAATGCTCATTTAATTCAGCAGCAAGTTCAATTTTTACTAATGTTTCTAATAATCCTTTATTTGATTCAGATGATAGTCTTACGTCTAAATCTAAAGATCAGATTCGTCCTTCTAACCTTTTCTATGACAAAAATGTTAACGGTTCAGGTAATTTCAAAAAGAACAAGTCTCGGAAGAAAAGGTTCTAGAGAAGGGAAGATGAAGAAAAAGATAGAGAAAATTGGATCTGGAGAGTTAAAGGATCTTCAGAGGAAAAGAAGAAAGAAGAATCATTTGTGCATACATCAAATGCTAAATGGAACTATGCCTCAAAAGGTAAAACTTTTGGCAAACCTGATCTGGTTTACACTATCAATCAATTGATCAGGTTAGCACAAAAGAAAATTAACTGTTCCTATTGTGGTACAAGTGATTTTGTAAGAAAAGATTATGTGAATAACTGGTATGGTTCTTACTTTATATCTCCCACTAGAACTGTAACTAACCCATTAGGACCCATATACCAGTGGGTACCAAAAGCTAAATCTGTGTTGCAGGCACCCAATGTTTAAGGGGGAGAAAGAACGTTGACTTCTAAGTACAACAACTTAGGACTCGATCCTCAATGACAAGAATGGATGACTTCTAGACAATACAGTCTAGGACTCGGACTTCAATGTCAAAGAGTTTGACTTCTGAATTTACTTTAATCCTAGTAATTCAGAACTCTGTTTCATGATTAAGGATTATGCACATATTAAAGGGGAGCTTATATGCTTTATATTTTTTTACCGATTTGTTTTCCGATATTTCAGGAAAAGATTAAATACTATTCTCACCGAAGAATATGTATAATGGCTCTTGAATAACACAGTTCAATACCCGATCTTCATTGGTAAAAATGAATGATACTATTATCACCGGAGAATAAGTAATGGCTTTTGAATACTTAAGTTCAAAACCCGTTTTCAAATGTTTTCTTCTGATATGATGCTTCAAAGATAACACATTTTTAAAGAAGTTTTTTATTTGAGGAGGAGTTTGGATTCTTAATTGCTATATCTTTTAGGGGGAAGAGATACTAGATTGCTATATTTTCATTGTTATATCTTTCTACTAATTTGACTTATTACAGATTTTGAGGAAACTTCAATGAAAATATTCATTCCAGGGGGAGTTAAGGATTCTGATTTACAGGTATATCTTTTTAATCCTTATACTCTATCACTTGTTGAAAGATGAACAACCTTCACTTGTGTCAAATAGTTTCTTAAATGTTTAAACTACTTCCTATTCTTCAAAGATTTTCATGAATTGTGAAGTGTGATTTTAAATGATTTTTGATATACTTATATGTCTATCTGACCGTGTGTTCTTAAAGAAAAATACTTGTGTACTTTCTTGTCATATACTTTGTCAAGTATTCATACACATAACGGTTCAGAACATTCTATTTGATTTTGTTATTACCATGTATCAAAAGTTAAATCTTTCTATGGTAATACTCACGTTCTTTGTATTCACTGTTGGTTGAATCAAACGTCATTTCTACTTTAAAAGTGCTTTCATTGCAAATATGTTTATATATTGTTCATATAAACAACATTCGTCTTTGATTTCCCAAATTTTTATTCTTCATGTTTATTTGTATTCCTGTGTGCTTACATGTACAAAAGGCTATTGAACAACACGTTCTTTTAGGAAAATACATGGGACTCGGTGTGAAAGCTTAATAGAACTTCCATGGATTCACGATAACCAGTGTTTCCTACCCAGGAAGTATTCCTTGAGTGACTGAGGGGAGAGGGGTCAAAAGATTTGAGTGTTGGTGTGTGAAGAGGTAAAATGGAAAAGAGAGATTGGTTAGAAGTGAGATTTAAATGTTTAAAAGAAAGAGGGTGAGAGATCTGAGTAAAAAAAATATCAGACTCTGCACCAAATTCTTTCTGAGTCGGGCAGCCACATTATCTGATTGGTTCACATTCTTTGGTGACCATCATTGAAAAAGGCACCTAGCCCATGCCATCTCTTGCATAAAACCCCACCAGCTACTCATTCTTTTCTCAAAAAGAGAATGTTTCACATTTTCTGGGGAAGCAGCACATACACTATTGGTTCTTCATTTGGAAGATACTAATACTGAACAAGAAGGAAAGTTGCCCCACCTTCGACCTTTTCTCATGCACATTGAGTCTTGTATAATTTGTTGTTGTCTCAACAAGTTTACATACTTTGAGCCTACAATGAAAAGCAATCATCGGTGCTTAATTCTTTCATACACATGCACGGGCACACAGAAATTTGTTTTCTGTCAAAACGTTCATAAATAACCATGTGTTATTCGATGATTGAATGGAAGTCCTGGAGAGCCAACATCAAAACATGCTCCTTATATAGTAACTGTGTGTTACTCAGTGACTATGTGTTACTGACAGGCATTCCAAACTGAGTCATTTGTTGATTCAGGGTTACAATTTTTTACTTATTTTGAATCTGCAAAGATTGAAATAATCACTCTCTCTATCTGGGGAGACTGCTCTTATTTCCACACAGGGATCTATACATGAAGACTGAGTTTAATTGTTGATCTGGGGGAGAAAATTCCTACCTTATTTTGCTATGCTTTGATGATGCTGATTCTCACCGCTCATCAAAAAGGGGAGAATACACAAAGGAGGAAGGACACTTTATTTAAATCTGAAGAATTCAAAGATATCAAAGTGTCTGAACTTATTTGATTGTGTCTGAACTTATTTGATTTATCAAAAGTCTGACTGAAGACGATCGTTAGAAGGACATTTTATTTAAAGAAAGAGGAAGATGAAGACTGTGTAAAGCTACAAGCTTTGAAGCTATTAACGTCATATCCGATACAGTTTTCAAGAGAAGTGAAGACCCGAAGATAATTGGAATTTTTTTAATCTTGAATCCAAAGGGAGAGATTGTTGGATCAGTAAATTGTATTCGAGATTAAATTATAAATGGGGTCTAGTTTGTAATAGTGTTTAATACCTTAGGGGGTATTTTAGCAGATAGTTAATATTAATTAGGTCATGTTGACCTAAGTATAAATAGTTTTATTTTCTAGAATTAGGTGAACAATAAGGTGTAGAAAATAAAGGAGCCGTATTCTCTGTATTGTACACGCATCACACGAGGTATCTTCTATACACCAAGAACACACACGTATTTATCTGATTAATAAAGAGATCTGTGGTATGTTGATTTGATCTATTCATCTCTTGTTCTTATTGTGTTGTGTTATTGTTTATCAACTATAATCTGGGTTTAACAGCGCGAAGTGGTTTTTCAAAATTATTCTAAGTATAGAACGCGCAAAGGCATCAAAACGCGCAAAGGAACCAAAACGCGCACAAAGTATTCTGCGAGAAGTTACTTCGCGCATGATCTTATATGCGAGAAGTTCAAACGCGCACCCTTTGTTTTGCGCGAACCAGGAACGAGCACATGCCTGTTAGCGCAAATTGAAGTGAACAGTGTTTTGCAAGTTTCTTTGTTGTGCGAGTTTGTGCCTTAGAAATTTTCTGATCTTTTCAAGTGTTTTTCAAATTTGATTTTCAAGTCAAATTTTTATCTGAATATTTTGGGAACGATCATTTCAAGCATACATTTAATATGTTAGGGAACGATCATATCTAGCGGAACCCCCGTGCTAAGTCTGCGGAGGGGGACATATTTCTCATAGTGATCAAAATTTTCTGATTTTTGACAATCTTTTTGAAGTAATTTTTTTTTCAGATATCAAGATGTCTACTATTTTGTCAGGGAGAGAATGTGATATCACGTACATGCCTGAGATACCGGCAATAGAAGCTGAAAAAGATAAACTAAAAAATCAGAATTCAGTTCTTCTAAAACAAATCAAGGAGCTTACATCTAAATTGTCAAATTCTGAAAAAACTTCTGATTGTGTAAAATGTGTTAATCATGCTAAATCTGATTTTGCAGGTATCATCAGAGCAAGAGAGAAAGAAATTAAAGAGAAAGAGAAGAATATTGCTTTAAAAGAGAATACTATTGAGACATGTGAGAAAGAGTTAAAGCTGAAAGAGAGAAAGATTGTGAATCTTCAAAGCCAACTGAAGCCAACTGAACAAAAATCATCAGAACGGCAAGCTAAATCAGTTGAGCTTCAACAAAAGTTTACGACTTTTGAAGAAAAGATATCTGCTTTGGAAGCCAAAAATGTTGAACTACTAAAAAGTCTCCAAGCAGATAAAGTCAAATCAAATCTAGAAAATGCTTCTACTCAACAGGTGTCTGATCTTTCAAAGAAAACTTTACAAGAGAAAAAGGATATTGAGAATAGATGTATTAAACTCTCAAAGCAAGTATCCGAGTTTGAAAAGATTATTATAACTGAAAGGGATACTTTTGCAAAGGAGGGAAGAGTTCTTGAAGATAAAGTACTTGAATTTCCTAAATAGATCTCTACATTACAAGACCTACTTGAGAAAGAAAGAAAATGTTTTCAAGAAAATAAAAGGTCTTATGATGTTGAAAAGAAAAATGTTGAAAAGACCAAGAACTTGGAAAAAGATTTTGAACTAGAATGTTTAAATTTTGAATCTGAAATATCTAAGCTCATATCCAAAATATCTGTTCTGTCATCAGATGTCCAAAAAGAACAGATGGAAAAATCTGATTTGAAAAAGAAGTTTGACACACTTTCTGATGAAAGAAACATTTTATCTAAAAAGATAAAGAACATGAAAGCTATAAATGTTCAATTGTCAGAGAAGATTTCAGCTGATGTGATTAGTCAAACACCTTATGACAATTCATCTGAATCAGTTTGTTCTTTTAAAACAGCTTCAAGTTCTATTCATGAAAATGTTTTGAAAAAGAACAGTGTCAAACCAAACATTGTCAAATCAAATCAGATTCGTCCATCTAATCTATTTTATGACAAATTTGTTGATAGTCCAGCAAGCTTCTATGTCAAATCTCTTCGAAAGCATTCAAAGAAAGGACAGATGGTCTGGAGAGTTAAAGGTTCTTCAGATGAAAAGAAGAATGACAAAGCATCTGCATCCACGTCAAATGCCAAAAACAACAGTGTGCATAAAGGTAAATCTTTTAGTAAACCTGATATATTTTACTCTACTAATCATTTGATCAGGGTTGCTCAAAAGAAGATTTGTTGTTCTTACTATGGAGCACATGACTTTGTAAGTAATAATTTTGTTAATTACTGGTATGGTTCTTATTATGTTACCTCCACAAGAACTGCAACTTACACATCAGGACCCAAATACCAGTGGGTACCAAAAGCTAAATCTGTGTTGCAGGCACCCAAGGTTTAAGGGGGAGCAAGAAAATATGGCTCTTGAATAATTCAGTTCAAGACCCAGACTTCAAAGTTAAAGGACTATGACTTTTAGACAAAACAGTCTAGAACTCGGACTTTAATGTTTAAAGATAAGGATATTTTGAAAATATCCAGGGGGAGTTTATCTGACCTAAATCATTATATCATGATTTGAGGGGAGCTTAAATGTAAGTATCTTCTGATCTTAATCTCTGATTGTTTGAAAGAAGAACAACTTTCAAACATGAAAAACGCTTTCTTAAATGTTCAAACCACTTCTTATTCTTAAAAGATTTCATGAATCTAGAAGTGTGATTTTTAAATGTTTTTCATTATTGAGCATTAATGTTTAAACTGACCGCGTGTTTCCAAAGATCAATACTTGTGTATTATCTTGTCTATATACTGCCAAGTATTCATACACATCGGTTCAGTATTTCATATTGATTTTGTTATTACCATGTATCTAGAGTTTAATATTTCTATGGTAATACTCCCGTTTGCTATTCATTGTTGTTTGAATCAGTCATTATTTCATAATTACATGTGCTTTCATTTTTAATATGTTTATATATTGTTCATATAAACATCTTACGTCTTTGATTTCCCAAAATATTATTCTTCATGAATTTTGATCTGACTTTAAATCATTGTCAGATTCTCAAAATATTTCTATTCTTTCATGATTATTCATTCATACAAAGTTTTGAGAAATCTTAAATGCTTAATATGCTCAAGTTTCATTCTTATCTTTAATGAGCATACATACACTGACAAATGATTTCTTGAACTTAAATGTCAAGAAAATCATTGAGCAGCTCGTTCTTTTAGGAAAATACATGGGATTCAGTGTGAGAACTTAACAGAACTTCCATGGATTCATGATAACCAGTGTTTCCTACCCAGGAAGTATTCCCTGAGTGATTGAGGGGAGAGGGGTCAAAAGATTTGAGTGTTGGTGTGTGAATAGGTAAAATGGAAAAGAGAGATTGGTTAGAGTGGGCTTAAATGTTTAAAAGAAAGAGAGTGATAGATCAGAGTTAAAAGAATATCAAACTCTGCACCAAATCTTTCTGAGTCGGGCAACCACATCATCTGTTGTTTCACATTTCTTCATGAACGACATTGAAAAAGGCACTTAGCCCATGCCATCTCTTGCATACAACCCCACCATCTACTCATTATTTTCTCAAAAAGAGAATGTTTCATATTTTCTGGGGAAGCAGCACATATGCTATTGGTTCTTCACTTGGAAGATACTGATATTGAAAAAGAAGGAAAGTTGCCCCATCTTCGACCCTTCATCATGCACATTGAGTCTATGTATAACTATTGTTGTCTCAATGGTTTGCATAAATTTGAGCCTTATGAAACACAATCATTGTGTTTAATTCTTTCATAACACAAGCACGAGCACACAAAATTTTTTTTTCCGTCAGAACATTCATAGAAAATACCTTGTGTTTTTCAATGATTGAATGGAAGTCCTGGGGAGTCAACATCAAACCAGCTCCTTATATTGTACATTTGTTGTACACAGTGGCTTTGTGCTACTGACAGGCATTCCTAACTGTATCATTTGTTGATTCAGGTTTATCATTCTAATTTGTCTGAATTTGAAAAGATTCAGATGAATACATTTATGAATTGACGGCTCATTATCAGATCAGTTGGAGGAGAATGTTAGTATTTTACCAAAGAGATCATGAAGACTGTTCTACATTGTTTAAAAAGGGGGAGAGGTTTCAAAGACCAAGCTGAAATTGAAATGAATTTTGATGATTTTGATTCTCACAATTCATCAAAAAGGGGGAGAAATTCACAAGGTTCAATTTCAAAGTCAAAGTGAAAAGACTTGTGGACAATTTCAAAGTCTGATGAAAAGAAATCATTCCGAGATGATTCAAAGACAAATCAAGATGATTGAGAAAGTTGGTTTTCCGAAGACGATTCAGAGATTACAGAGATGAAGATATGAGATCAAAGATTCCTCAAAGTTCAAAGACGAAGATTTCAAAGAAGTTTCAAAGTTGTCTTAAATATAAAGATTCAAAGGAATTTCAAGAATTCAGATTCGTGTTCAAGACTTGTTGAATTTTCAAAGATGCTAAATGTGAAAGACTTTTCAAGATTCTTCAAAGCATTAGAGATTAAAGACTGTCAGAGCTACAAAGTTTAAAGTTGTCATAGTAAAATTTTGAAGAATCAAAGTGCCGAAGACGATTGTCAAATTTTTATTAAATCTTGAATACAAAGGGGGGGATTGTTAGTGTATAAATTGTATCCAAGATTTAATGAGAAAAGTCAATGTATTGTTAAGTCAACAAAGTCAACCTTAGTGGTTTGAGAGAAGTAAGCTTGTGAGAGTTTATCTTGAGAGTTTAGTATCATGAGAGAAGTTTCCTTGTATAAATAGTTTTATGTGTTGTAAGAGTTCTTTGTACTTGAATATTGTAACATCAATAACACTGTGACTGTTTCTCTCTCTACTCTCTCTCTCTCTCTCTCTAGAACTGAAACAGTCAAATCTTGAATATTGAATTGTGCTTGATTGAATTGGGATTTTACGCTTACATGGTCCAACCACCATAATTAAAGGACATAAAATTGTCCTCATAATAAAGACCCCCAATTGGTCCAACAACCATATAGTTTCACATAGGGTATCCCCAAGAAATGAAATTCCCATCAAGTCCATGGAAACAAAAGATCCTAATCAATGAGCATATTTAGATCACAAGGTCTCATATTAGCTCCAAGCTTCAAATTAGGTCAAAACCCTAAATCATGTATAATCCACATATATAACTTATCAACAAGATTATCTCATCAATATTCCCAATTATTTCCCAACAAAATTAATACTATTAATGTTCCACATAAAATGATTTGTACCAAAGTTCCATAACCTCACAACATGATAAAAATATGATTCTTTTGTTAAATGAATTGATATAAGGAAATAAAGCATGAAATGGTAATAGAATGCACATTAAGACATGTATCTCATTTTGTAAAGGTTAGAAAACTTAATATCTAGGTTTTTATAGAAAACCCTAGAAAACTTGCAACCCTAGGTTGATGGAGAGAAGGTTCAAACTTGATTGCTAGGTTGAAACACCTCACTTAATGCTCCACCAAACCTCCTTGATGTTTCATAAATGCTTCCTACAACCCTAGATTCACAATAAAAGAAGACTAGGGTTTAAGGTCTCCAAAATTGCCCAAGATGATCACAAAACGTAACAAATCTGATTTGGGGAGAAAAATAGGAGTATTTTCGGCCAAAGGGGTTTTTATACCCTCAGAGGTGTCGGGCGATTGTGCCCGGAGACATTGCCCTAATGGCATAGTCGTTGGCACTCTAGCGACTCTACCCCCACTCGCGGTACACTTCCGACGATAGTGACAGCTACAGTGCCCGGATGGCACAATCGCTGTCAAGGTGAGATTGAATTTCTTGGCTATAGTCAGACTTCACGTACACAATAATACTTCTTTTATATGTAGTGATGTTTTCATTCCCTTCAACCCAAATACCAGCCACCTAAATAATGGCAGAATTGTGTATAATACGTATAATATGTATATGTGTAAAACACATATGATACATTTGCTTTAAAACACATAAGATAAAAGAAAATATTTGTATCTAAACCTCAGATGTAGTTGGTCGGTTGTATAGCCTTTGGTCAAGTTCCACTGATGCATTCAAAGTGACTCTATAGTTGTCGAGCGGTCCTAGTTCCCCAAGGCTTCGAAAATTTCTCACGTACGGGTTCGTACCAAGAACACGCGTCAGAATTTCAATGATATTTCTATCAAGATTGGTCCATTGGAGTCTAAGTGAAAACTCATATTCAGCATCACAAAAATAAAGTTGTAAAACCCTAGGTTGTCCATCCCTCAGAACTAACTGATCGATTCTATGATATATTCCTCCATGTGCACGAAAAGTATAACCCAAAACAGAGTTAAAGTCCACCTCTAAAGTGCTAAAAACAATATTAAAAAGGTATTATATGTTTTTATGAAGTTATTTAGAGACAATTATCTTCCTTCTATAGCAATCACAATTGTTTTATAGTAAGATAATCATATACCCGTGATTCAGATTTAAACAGTTACAAACCTGATATTTTCCATATAAAGCGAGTATCTAAGAACTTCTCTCTGCTATAAGCATGTCAATTAGATTGCTAGCTTAGAACGATTTTCTATCAAATTTTATGTAGTCTTATGCACTATCCAAATGTTATCACGCAGCTACATTTACAATCAAGCAGACATAAATCAATTTCAACAATTTTATACTTCACATAAATGCCTTATGGTGACAGCTACCTCCTGTGCCATTTTATCTATAAAGTCCATAAAATATGTTCACTCGGGATCTTGGGAATGTTAAAAACAATCAAAAAATTTCAATGGATTCACATATGAATCTTCCCTTCTTACTCTATCACGATATTTAGCCTTCTTATATGAATTCTACATAATTTTGCAATAAGAAATGAAATATCGAAAAGTTACAAGACATGTGTATTTGTGTGTGTATATGCAATTGCCTAAAACTCGTGACTAAGGTTGCAGTTACGGTATTACTCGAGGTGCGGAGGGTAAAAATGTAAATTAACAATGTGCAGGAACTGAAAATAAGTTGAGTTTTTCCGTATATTTACCAAAAAAGAGTGAAATAAATCCAAGTGTTTTAGTCATTTAACAAGAGAACAACAATTTTCATCCGCAAAAAATTAGTTACAAATAGGCAAGTTCCATCCATGTTGCGCAGATTGACAAGAAAACCATTAGGACAATGCAATCATGGATTAGAGTATACTAACATGTTTAAAAAGTGAATAGAAGTAAATGGATCATTCACATTAGCCACTAATACCTTGTTGACGCTTGGTTGCCTCTAATGTTGAAGCTTCTGAGTTGCCATGAGAACAACCAAACACACGAAATAGTTAGGCTACTACATTTCTATTTTTGGTTCCCTCATGTTTCGAGCATGTATCTACAAAAAAAACAAAAAAAAAAACTCTATTTTTGGTTGCTAAATAAGGCATAGAAGCCATTAAGTTCAGTAAGAGGTCGTTTACCCAAACCCTTACCTAGTAAGAGTTTACTGGTAAAAGTCAAATCTCTCACTTACCTTACCGGGTAAGATATTAATCGATTAAAACGACATCAAATGCCACAATTTATCCGATAAGAGCTAACTGGGTAAGATAGTCTCCAATATGGGGACTTTGTTCCACATAGGAATGGAAACAAAAAGCTGGTTATTTTTTAAAATCCCAATTTATTCCAGATTAAAAGCTATGAACGGATTTGTTCTCAATTCTGGCTTTTTTCAGTAATATCATATATGTTGCTCACAAAAGGAAAACGAAGAAGAACAAAAACATAATGTCATAAGAAAAAAAAAACCTAGAAGTTGAATCTTGAAGAGCAAAAACAAAAGGTTGAAGGAAAATTTTTACTCTGTTTGAAGAACAAACACAAAAGATCGAAGGAAACACATATTGTAAATAACTGCAATCATAAACAAAAATAAAAGATTGAAGGAACCTAACCTTGAAAGCTTTGACTCCCTTTGGATACTGAAGTTGTTTGTATCTTGAAGAACAAAACATGATATTGAACAACCTAGAAAGAACCAATTAATCATATTTAATTATTTGCACAAATCAATAGCAAAAGGGTTTGTGTAATAACCGTATCCAAGAGTAATAAAGATGGGAGTTTGGGTGAGGGTTTGCTTAAATCCTAAAGTATGGGGACTAGTTTGTAAATAGGGGTAAAAAAGGGTTTTAACCCTAATACTCTCATTCCCTAATTTCTTTGTTGTTGGAGGCGGCTAAGAGGAACCAGAGAGAGTTGTGGGTGAAATCAAGTTGGGAGGAATTGAAGAAGAAGGATAGCTTTGAGGAGCTTTTTATCATTTGTTCTTGGAGGTTACCATCATCCCCATATTTATTCTATAACTTCTTGGTTAGATTTGTGTTGGTAGGTTTCGAATCGCTAAGGAAGTAATCATCTTCATATTTTGATTTTTTTGGTTTGGTCTGTGTGTGTTCTTGGGTTTGAGGTTGGAAGGAGTTAGCCTTTTAGCTTAGAATCGGAAAAGGGTATTGATGGATTCGTTTCAAGAAGGGTCGCCCCCTTCGTTTTCATTCCAAAACCCATCGAACTGGAATCACCAGTCGCATGGGAGTACCCGGGAAGGGAACCCCGGGAGACGGGGTCTCGGATCAGGAGAACCTGGGGAGACCATGGTAGTATTTAACCCAAGAGAGGTCCCCCGGGAGGCGGGGTCCTGGGTGGGGAAACAACCAGGGGAGGCCAGGACTGTGAACGGGGGAAGCATCCAGGGAGTCCGGGGTTGTGATCTGGGAAAGCACCTGGGGAGTCCGGGGCAGTGAACCGGGAAAGCAACCGGGGAGTCCGGGGACGTATCCAGGAATGTCACCCGGGAGGTCGGGAGCCCTTGGGGTGTTCGGGTAGGCCGCATCCGGGGTGACCGGAGAGGACGAACCCGGTGTCGAGGAGGCCAAGTGACCCGAACATTTGAGAGGGATGGTTTCTGTGGTGGGTACTTTTGGGGGTTTGGTTTCCTTACTGCCCTGTTTATTGTTAATGATAGGTGTTCGTTCTTACGGTTAAGGCGATAGTAGGGAAGATTTCGCGGGAGATTCAGGTGAGTCCTTTTACCCAAATTTTTATTGTCGATGATATGATGTTTTCGTGAGATAATATTTTAACTGTCTATTTGACTTTATTTCTGCGAGTGAATTAAATGTATTCATACATTGTAGCGATACGTCAGCCAAGTCGGGGGGGTCCCGCCTGTGCTCATACCGAGGGGGTGTCCCGTATATGCCATTGGGGGGGTGTCCCAAATTAAAGGCAGTGTGAGCCATACACGTTGTCACTTCCATGTGACTTCAGTGTGTGTCGTTAGCGTGTTTTTATTCTTGCAAAGACTGATGATGTAAAGCTTATTTGCAGTTAATTTTTATAAGTGTGAATAACTGTTTAGGAGGGAACTCACTAGACCTCTCGGTCTAACCCTCTCTTTTCAAAAATCTAAAAACCTTTTTCAGGGACTCGAGAAGTAGGCAGATCGGGTAAGGGAAAAGAGAAGCTTTGAATCCGGGGCTCGATTTGGAAGGATGCTATCTTAGTTGCCAGCCTTAGTTGTTTCTTTTAAATTCTCAATTGTGTAATAGGTTGCTTTCCGCAAATCTTGGATTTTGAATTGTTGTCTTGGGGACGTTTTGGCAAAGATTTATATTTTTGTCGTTTATGTTTTATTCCCGTAAGTATGGGTTGTTACAGTTTGCATAAGAGAGAAACAAAAACATCATTCTCAACATCCCAATTCCCAACAAAGATTATCATTATTCCTAAACCACAATATTTTGTAGGTCTACATTACAGAAACTTAATCAAGGCAGAACAATTTAGCTAGACTCAGATTTGGAATTAAAAACAACTTTCTTTGATCTCAAAATGTGTAACACCCGTAAAATCCAATTAGGTGATGTTACAAAAACGACCCTCCTCCACCGTGACATGGCCTGGGGAAGGTTGAGGTTGCTTAGACTAAACCTAAACCCATGACCCGATCGTTCAGGATTGCGAAATGGATGGAAAGCGGGCCTCGGGGAGCTCTAAGCGAGAGTGACCCGCGACTGTGACAAGGGCACAATCGCCTGTCACAGTCACTAGGAATGTACCGAGAGGGGGTTAGGTTCAGCGACATTGCCCTGCGATAATGCCACAGGGCATAGTCACCCCTAGCGTGTAGTGTGTATAAAATTCAGATTTGACCTATTCTAACCCCATTTCTTCTACCACTCGTTTTGGAGGTGATTTTAGGAGGCTTGGGGAGATTTTCTCTCTTACAAACCTTCTCCTTGGTCAAATCTTCATCTAAGGTAAGTGGAATCATCTTCTAAGTCTCAAGTGTTGTGTTTGGGTTAATTATTGCAAGGTTTCCTTGTGTAAGTTCAAGAATTGAGATTATTTCCTCATTTCCCTAAATTTCTAGGGTTTCATCAATCTACCACCTATCTTTTGAAGAACTTGAGTTTGATGTCATAGTAGTAACCCTAAAGGTTTATTGTTGGTGGATGCAAGTGGTAGATAAGGTAATCTTCTCTTTTCTTCATTTTTGGAAACTAGGGTTTTGATATAAGTGGGGATTTTGATATAAAATGTTTGGGTAATGATTCTAAATGGTTGAATATGGATATTTATGGTTAGACACTTGTGGATCTAGGTTTTAGAAGATTTTGCTTGTAGATTTGGATTTCTTCAAGAAAGCTCAAGTTATGGGTAAAATTTAGATTTAGCCTAAATCTAGCATAAATCTAGCAAGGTGAGTTTAAGTTGATTTATGAAAACGGTGTACATGCCAAAATGTCAAAGTTTAAATGTTTTTATATGTTTTACATGAAATTAGCAACTGTTGTGCTATTTGATAAGTTTCGATTATTTGAAGTGTTTAACTTTATAAATTTTGTAAAACACCCACTTTGGGGATTTTGAGCATTTTGTGGAATAAAACGTAAGTAATGATATTTTGATGATTTATGTTATGAAATGAGATCTTTGAGTATCAATACATTTTATTGTGTGTTTTTGGGAAATACGTGTTCTTGGGTTATGAGGCGTTTTGAAGGAATAAAGGGTTTATTAATTCTTTTTGGAGTATGAGTTTGCAAATGTGTCATTTGTGTTTATCACATTTTATGACTTTTGTCAATGGTCAGTTAATGGGTGGAGCTTGAGGCTTGGTTGTGTCTCAAATGAGTCTTGTGGGCATTTGCCCCGTTTTATTGGCTCAAAGAGGAGCCTTGGTTTTATGGTGAATTTAATTGTATCTTGATGGAAATTACACGTTTTGAATGCGTTGTCATCCTTTTGAGTCATGTAATGTTTAGACTGTAATGCATTGGATCCATAGGCATAGAGGTCGGTTTATTATATAAATGTGGGATAAGGTCCCCGAGTTGTAATTTGGAAGTAGGCATTGGTGATACGATGTAACTTTCCAAATGAACAAGCGTGTTAAGGATAGTGAGGTCCCAAGGTAAAGATCCATGAATAGGGTTGAATTTGGTGATTCTTTGGGATAAAGATCCATGGATAGGGTTGATACCTACCTTGACTAAAGATCCATGGATAGGGTTGATGTCAAAGGTTGTCAATCCTTGAAGATATGCTTATAACATAGATATGTGGCTTAACTTTGTGTGCCCGCCACATTCGATGGAATCGGGTCTCCCCCGTCACCGAAAGGTGTTGTTTTGGGTATTGTATTTTAGTGTCCATGTTTTTGGTGACGTTTTATATGTATGGGTCTTATCCATGATTTATGAGCTGAGTATTATGTTCCACATGTGTTTGAGTGTTTCGGGGAATAAAGTTTATCTGCGTTTTATAAATTGGGAGTTCAATTCCTATTTAATGCTTCGAGTGAGTTTTGGGTTAAATTGATTTTACGAAGGAGTATTTTATATTGGAGTATTTGTTTTTAAAATGTGCATATTTGGAAAATGAGTCCTCTCATATTAAAGTAAATCATTCTAGAAAGTCATGGTTTAAATGGCATTCTTTATTGTTAACATTAAGTAATTACTTTACGTCAAAAACTCTTGAACTCACTAGGCGTTAGCCTAACCTTTTTAATTGTCGGCATGTGCATCAGGTTCCGGATGGGGGAAATGGTTCAAGCGTTCTGTAAAGTGAGGAGTGCTAGATGTCTGTGCAAGAGTGAGTGACTTGGTGAAGTCTTCCGCTTTAGTCTTTGAGAAGGGCAACTGTTATTGGGTTTTAGTAGCACCCGACCCTAAATTATCCTCTATATAAGGTTTTTTCGTTTTGGTTGAAGGATAATTCTAGAATCATATTTTAAGTAGGGACTTGTTGTATGAAGTTTTATCCACCTTGAGGGATATTTGAAAATTTTAAATTAGTTGCTCTTTTCAAATTTGGGGGCATGGAGATGGACAACTATCTTCCCTTCATCTCATCTAAAACTTTATGTTGTCATGCTCGTATACAAAAATAAATAAGTCATCCAAAGTAATTGCTTTAGCTACAATGATTCCTATAAGTTTTGTGAAAATCTACCCATATTAACAACTGATTGTAATACATCCAGATCCACATACACCTTGGTATGATACCAAATAAAACCACAAATTGAAGTAGCAAGATCAAGCCAAACTGCTGTACTAAATGGTCAGAAAGACCTGAAGGGATTCAACTAAAAATCTTATAATTTTTCGTCTATTAACAGTTCCATCAAACTTTTCTACTAAAACCTAAAATGTGTGAAAGTTTACATAATCCCGTCTATAAAGCTAGTTCCGCTAAAGCGAAACCACAACACAAATATTCAACTTTAGTGGAATCAATTGAGCATCAACTTTAAAATCTGAAATCTGTAAATATAAAAGAAATCTGAAATCTGGTTCTACCACTCAATTTTATTTTGGTGCAACTTCTTTGAAATCTGTAACTATAAAAGAAAACAGAAGACTCACGGATGAAATTAGGGAAGATTTTCAAAAGAATACTTAAACATGAGTACCAACATACCTTAAAGGAAAAAACAACAAGCAATCGAGGAAGAACAACGTACCTTGAAGGACAGAAACAAAAGATTGAAAGAACCTGATGCAAATATATAGGAGTAGAGGATGAGGATGAACTCACGAACTGATTTAAAATTGTTGAGCGACATCTAAATCTTCGCTAGCAATTCTGTTCTACTAAACCTTAAATATGTTCAAAAAATTTCGCTGCCAATCGATGGAGATGAGGATTAAAGAACGACTACTTCCTATTCTGTTATGCTAAACCCTAAATTTGTTCAAAAAGTTTCGCTGCCAATCGATGGAGATGAGGATTAAAGAACGACTTATGAGGAGTTTAAAAATTTTCAGCAGTAATTGATGGGAAAATTTTTGAGCGGCAATTGAGGAGGATGAGGATAAAGAATGATTTATGGGGGAGTTAGACGATTTTAGGGAAGTTGAAGGATTAGAGATAAGGATTGAAAATTAACTAATTAGCATTAAAAGCATTAAAAATAATAAATAAAGTTCTATTTGTTGTTTTTAAATATTTAGAATTAAATAGCAGTACATAAAGCTTAAAACATCCACAATGTGCTCGTTAGAAGGTTTTTGGGAGGTTTTTCAAAAAGCAAAAACCTCCTTTTGAGGTTTTTCACATAGTTGAGAGGTTTTTCAATTGAGGTTTTTCGTCATAGGTCGTAACTGCACGACCTGCTTTTTCGTAGGTTTTTCGTATTTAATCAGTTTTAACTTTATAGAATTTTATAAAAGTTAAATATTTAATCAGTTTTATTTATTAACTAGTTTTATTTATTCATATATTTAAAGTAATCCTATTTAAATATAATTATTAAATAAATAATATAAATAAATATATAATGAAAGTAATTATATTTTTATATTTTTAAAATAATATCTCAAATTTGACATATTTATACAATTCTAACAGATTTCTTAATGACTCAATTTTTATTTTCGGTTATACATACTTTTAAGTTTAACATTTTTTTAATTTTTATTTTACATATTTTTTATACAACTTTTATATATTTCTTAATAACCTAATTTTTATTAATTTTATTGTACATACTTTTATGTATTTGTATGAATTTTAATATATTTATTTTTATAAATAAGAATAAAATTGATATAAAATTAAAATTGTGGGACCCTAAATAGTTTAAAAAAGTAATGAAAAAGCTTGGATGAGGTTTTTTACATAGTGGAGGTATATAAAGGTTTTTAAGTTGTTGAGGTGGCAATAATGTGTAAGAAAAAAACTATGAAAAACCTTGGTGAAAAAGTCGTACATTGTGGATGCTCTTAATGGGTTATTTTTAAGAGTTTTTCTTAAATGCTTTATAATATAGTATAAATATTATTTTTAATACATAAAAAATCTACGAACCGGGTTCTTTGTCAGCCCAATTATTGTGAAAAAGTTTTAAAGGCCCATTAACCAGTTTGTAACTAATTTATGGTCTGAATAGACCTGAATCTAATTTGGGTCTGCAAATCCAATCGGCTATTAATCCTGGACTCCTGGTTCTATTTTTATTTTTTAATATCATATCTTCATATATATATATATATATATATATATATATATATATATATATATATATACTAGGTTCGACCCCGTGTATTACACGGGATAATTTAAAAAATTAAATCATGCCAGAAAACTTATCTTGTAGATATGAATTATCATCGAAACTACGATGCTACTTTATCAAGTTTTTTTCTCTTCAGAGTTGTTTTTTTGCAGTTGGTTACAAAATGTCTTTGTTTTAGGCAGTTTTCACAAAGAATGTTTAGCAAAAAATTAATAAAAAATATGAATAAATATTAAATATTTATAAAACAAAATTTATAATAGAACGTACATGAAATTATGGAAAAATACATAGTTAAAATTGATATGAAATTGCAAAAAAAAAAAATCACGACAATTTAGTGATTATTTGTATCAAATCTCATACTATTTTTAACAAATCTCATACTAATCACGACACATTAATTCATATATATTTATGATATTTAATAATATAATTAAATCCAAAAGTATTCAATATTAGACTCATTTCGAAGGTATTGACGAAGCGATTACAATGATGTAATTTGTAAAAATAAAAATGTTTTTTTTAATTCATTTTAGTTCATATACATTATTTATGTTTATATGATAAGAGTCTAAAATGAAAAATAAAAAAGTAAGAGATTAAAAATAAACTACACACCTAATTATAAGGGTGGTAAATGTAAGGTATAAATTAAAAAAATTGAATTAAGGAAAGATTTAAGGATGAATGAATATAGATGTGTTAAATGAACTTATAATATAAAATGCGTCCAGATACATGTTTAAGAGGGAAAATGAAAAACAGGCTCACCAGAAGGCGACACATGTCCTTCTAATTACTTATTTATTATATGTATAGATGAATTTATTTTAAGACATATCACCTTCTTGGCTTCTTCATACATGGTAAAAAGAAAACCTTTAAATATTTGGACTTATTTGCATTTATGTTGAATTTTATGAATAGTTAATTTAATTATCACTTGTGTTTATAAAAGAGCAAGCAGCGCAACCCTTGGGTAGCTTAATTGGCCTGTTGGGCCTCCATATCTGCCCTATTCTTCCGTTTGGCCTCCAACTTGCCTCGATGGTATTTCTCCATTTAATCCATCTTCGCTCTCAATATAGTTACCTGTAAATATTCAATATTTGACTCAGTAATTATTGACAATGAAAAGTAATGACATGATACATAACAATATAACCAACGTACCTCCACTAGAGATCCAGTAACAAATGATCTTCTGCTACTATTACAATACCGGTCAATGCATAATAGGGATCTTGGGAGGTCCCGAAACCAAAAAGACGGACCTTATTCTGTCATCCGAACACTCTGTTCCCAAAGAGATGCATCATCAGGGGGAGGGGATGTCGGGCTCTGCACTAGTCTAGGTTGCATCCATACGCTCTCAGAATCGTTCATATGGTTTACCAAAACAAAAACGGGCGAGCATAAATACATTTGAAGATATTAGGGATGAGATCGAGACCAGAACAGTACCGAACCGGTTGGTGCCGAAAAAATTTGAGACTAAAAGGTACCGAAAACCGAACCGTATGTACCAGTTCGGTTTCGGTTTCGGGACGGGAAAATCGGTATCAGTACCACTTAGGACCCAGAAAATTTTAAAATGTGTCAAATATGTATCAAAATAAATCCCAAACAATAAAAAATTTAACAATCAAAAGTTCAAAAGCAAGCAAAAGTTCAACAATCTTCGATATTCTTTTATGCTTTTCTTTTTCCGTTTTGTTCGTTTATCGCCTATTCAATCTATATCTATATATATACATATATATATACATATATATATATATACAAAAAGAAACAAAGATAGTTAATATTAACAAAAATCAAGAAACAAATAAAGTTAATACTAAGTTACTAACATAATTTTTATTACCTTTGGCAACGTTGTCGTACTTTAATATATCATCAATGTCATCTACAATCGGTTTCCTCGACTTTCTCACCCAATCTAGAGTACAACCCAAAGCCTTGACTATGGAAGTTGACAAGTTTGTTCTGTATGAGTCTAGTACACGACCACTCGTACTAAACGCTGACTCGGATGCCACATACTGTGGAAATTTGTATTGCCAAAATATCTAACAAAAATACAAAGTTCATAAACAATATTCTTGTAAAAGTAATGTTAAAAAAAACTTGAAAAGTTAAATAATTACCTTTGGCCATCCGAGATACAATTGGGTATGTAAGGGGCCGATATTTTGACGGTGATACAAAAATTGGAGAAGAGATATGGTATTTATGGAGAAAGTTGGGGTTGTTTAGGAGATGATTTAATTTGATTAGGAAAAGATATGCATAGTCAAAGTAATTTAAAAGACTCCATCCTTTAAAACTTCCCGGTTCGGTTTCGGTATTTTCGGGAAATTCCCGGTACCGAATACCGAAATATCGAATCCCGAATTTTCATAATATTTGGAACCGAAAACCGGACCGAATATATGGTACCGGTTCGGTTCGGGAAAATGGTCTAGTTTGCTCATCCCTACTAGACATTTTAGCAGCATAATGGCTATAAATCAAACATATATTGTCTGCTTTTAACAATTATAACATTCTAATTACCAATGATAGTCACATTGACAACCAACAAATCTACTTAGTCTAACGTCATCCCAACGGTGGCAGCCCAAACTACTAGCATCACTACATTTATTAAAATATATTATTTTAAATCTACCAAATGGTTCTATAAACTAAAGTAATGGTTTTAGAAAACTTAATGTCGCTCTAGCCACTTTGGGGTAAACGAACTGAGGAGCATCAGTAGAAGGGCCGGATGAACCTAATAAAACCAAATAATCCCAGTAGAATCGATTAAAGCCCCACAAAATTCATCAAAGCCTAATAAAAACGAATAAAACCCAATAGATCTATTAAAGTTCAATATAACCCATTAATGCCAATAAAATTCATTAAAGCCCAATAAAAGTGAATAAAGTCTAATAGGTCCATTAAAGTCCAATCAAACTCATTAAGGCCCAATAAAACCGAATAAAGCTCAATAGATCCATTAAAGCTAATGAAACCCATTAAAACCCACAATGATCCATTAAAACTCAATAAGACATTTTATGACTTATTAAGACTCAATAACACCAATGGTGACTTATTACATGTTTGTATACAGTGTACTGCATATATGCATGTGGTATCTATTGGGTTCGATAAGACCGCTAAGACCCGTTATAACTCAATAAGACCAACTAAGATCCATTATATCCCAATAAGACCCTTTATGATTTATTAAGGCCTAATAACATCAACAGTGGCATATTAACTATTTGTATGTGGCTA
This sequence comes from Arctium minus, assembly GCA_954870635.1. Lineage (NCBI taxonomy): Eukaryota > Viridiplantae > Streptophyta > Magnoliopsida > Asterales > Asteraceae > Arctium > Arctium minus. The sequence continues at coordinate 11,968,987 of OX941094.1, read as the reverse complement.
TCAAACAACATACACACACATTATTACCAATACACTCAGATATATACACACATACATATATACAACACATATACATATCATATGCGGTTACCAAACAATACACACAAATTATCTATACATTCACATATATACATGCATATAAACATATATACAACACATATATACAACAATATATATAGATCCAATCGCGATTATCAACCAACACACATTCCACATCATGTATATGTATGTATATATATATATATAGGGGAGCGATCATTAGCAAACCTCCCTTATAGTGCAAACTTTGCAACCTAATTTCAACCAATCAATGAATTTCCTTTGTTTTTTGTTTAATTTTAATTATAAGGGTAAGTTTGTCTTTTTATATTTAATCCATTTATATATGGTAATTATCTTGTTAAGTTATTTTTGGATATGTTTCAATATTAACCAATTATTTATGATATTCAATTTTTTTATTAACAAATATCCAAATCCAACAAATGAGACTATGTTTTTTATTATAATGTTTTTATAATGTTTTTTTTATTATATGTTTCAATACAATTTTTTTTATTTATCAAATTTAGCATAAAAGTAATTTGAATGTATGTTTTTTTATTATAATGTGTGTTTCACGATTTGTTTTAATGAAACTGTTTTAATGTTTCTTAGTTTTTTTGTAATTTTTGGTTCATCGTATATTCGTTACGATTTATCGTATATTCATTACAGTTCATTGTATATTCATTACGGTTTATCATATATTCATTATCGTTCATGGTATATTCATTACGGTTCATCGTATTCATTATGGATCATCGTATATATATTAATTACGGTTCACTATTGATGAAATAAATGAGACGTATCATGATCGATTGATGAAATATTTGTAAGTTTTTTTTGTGAATAAAAAAATATTTTTAAGTTGTTTTCTAAACTTGGTTAACCAATTTAGAGAAATATTTGAGACGTTTCCTTAATAATCGTCATTTGATTTGGTTTCCCAATTTGAATATGGAATTGCAATGGACCATTATGCCCTTGTATCCTATTTTCATTAATTTATTATAATAAATTAATTTATTTATTAACATAAATAACTCAAATGAATCTTGACCCTTGATTGATTATATCTACGGTTTCTAGATTGGTTGCAAATTTTGCATCATAAAGATGGTTTGCAAATGAAACCACCTCTCTCTCTCTCTCTCTCTCTCTCTCTCTCTATATATATATATATATATATAACATGGACCGAAGGATACATGTCGCTAATACCTAGTTTTGTAGTAGTGATGGTAGAGTCTCAAATTACATAACATATCAAAACCAGTGATGGTAACTTCAATTTTTGGTCCCTGTGCTTTTTGGTTTGTCTTGGTTTCACTCTTTACGGTTTTTATTACAATATAGCCATTGTGTTTTGCATTTACGCAAGATTTAGTCACTCTCTCTAACACCATTAAATAAAACCTGTTAAGTGATGCCATTTTAACTCTTTTTCTAAATTCTCTTATTTTCTTTTAATAAATAAAAATAAATAGATCTATTAATTACTGTTGTATATGATATGCATTACATAGAACCCCCCCCCCCCCCCCCCCCCCGGTCTCCATTTGAGCTTCTCCTTACTTCTCCGTCCCGGACACCACCTACACCATGAACCACGCCAACCTCACTGTCTCCATATGCACCTCTAGGACCAACAAAATCATACCAGCCATAGGAACGAGGAACAAAACTTCACATGGATGAGGTACACAACTCAGAGTTCACACTCAGGGAAGATGAAATCGAAATACAAATCTTCTTCATCTCTAATTTAAGGTATCACTAAATGAGGGGATGGCGATGGGGGGTTGTAGTTGGAGGTATGATAGAGATTAGGGTGGGGATGGTTGTGATGGAGGTCGGTAGCGAGAGCTTTTGATCGTGGATGGTAGTAGAAGTGAGTTGTATATATGTGTGGTGTTTTGAATATGAGTGAGTATAATGTCGCTAGAGATGCTTTGAGCTTTATGTTTGTGGATTGGGGTGTATTACTGATATAAAAGAAAGAAAATACATTAATAAAATAAAAGACAAAAAAAAAAGAAGAAGAAGAAGATGAAAATGGCCTTCACTTAACGGATAAAAATTAGCATTTAAAATACAAACCACCATAGCTATTAAATAATATAGGAACCAAATTACCAAAACTGAAACAAACTAAAAGGCAAAAAGGACCAAAATGTAATTTACTCTATTCATAAAATCTTTGCGCTTGTGAACCAAAAAAAAGAACCGGGGAAGTACCAAACCGTACATTCCGGTCTACGAAGTACGAACACAACATCCACGGTGATGATTAAGACAAAGGCAGTTGGTCCCACTGGGGTCCACGTTGGCATGCAATTAGACGTTTAACCGAAGTAATTTTATAATATTGTGTGGGCCCACAAACCGAGAGGGTAACCACAGTTGAAAATGGAAAAAGCACCGACTGTTTTAATAACTAATAAATAAATAAATAAACAAACAATTCTACGTCAATATGTGGCATGTTAAAAATTAGGATTAATAATAATACTCTATTAGTTATAGATATAGTTTTATTTTATATATAGAGAGAGAGGTGGTTTCAATTGAAAATAATATTAAATTGAAAACTTTGGAAACCGTTAATTTTATTGGTTAAATTAATGAAATTGGTTCATAAAGTTGTTTAATATGATCAAGTTGTTTCATATAATTCTTTTGTTAATGAAATTATTTTATATATTTGTGTTTTTTTATGTAGTTTTATCTATTTTTCTCATTCTGATGAAATCGTTTCATGTATTTTCGCAGTCTGATGAATATTTTTTCATTTTATATAAAAAGCACAAACATATGCAACGATTTCATCAATAAAAGAATTATATGAAACAATTTCATCAAATTAAACAATTTTATAAAACAATTTCATTAATTTAACCAATGAAATATAGGGTTTCCACGATTTTCAAAATTAAAGTGGTTTCGATTTGATCGCTCCCCTATATATCTATTTATTTATTTTTTAACAACAAAGCACCACACTTTTATAAAACCAGTGAAAAACAAACAATCCAAAGTCCAAACAAAGATCTTGAACACAAAACAAAAGAGGGTGAAGGAAGCTTGTGAGAATCAAGCTGCAAACACCACTACTGCCTACACTACTCCGAAACGTACAACTACCCATGCAAACAGATAACAAAAAAATTATAGCACTAAATGATACTAAATCGAACAACATAGCTACCTCGAAACGAAACTATATGGACGACCACCGTTGCCCCGAACTGTACTATCATCCAGTACATAAGTTAGAAGGGTCCGCTAACCAACTTACCCAATCAGGCCGCACTTGTCGATCTCTTTTCGTGATCCATTCGAACACGTTCCGTTGAATCTCGAGATATAGATCCGATTTTCTTATATTTTGATTTCTTATTTTGAACGTCGTTCTTGTTAACAAAGTTAATAATAATCCGATAACTCTAGCGTCATTTTGATATTTTCACATGTGTTTTTTGTCACATGTGTTTTTTGTCACCTCTTATTAAAAGTTAAAAGATATATTTTAGAACTAATTTAATGTCTTTTTTATACTATATATATATATATATATATATATATATTATCTGGTGGTGTTCAAATGAGAATATTTCTAATGTTGAGAATGTGAGCCCAATGTGGTCTGGGATACTCCTTCCCAAAATAAAAATAAAAATGTTGAGAATGTGAAATATATCTTGTCAGATTATATATCTTAGACTATACATCTAATTATCACTAAATAATAATGGTTTGGTGAGATCTTTTGTGTTTGTTACATTTGAAACGACAAATTAGAACAACGATATTCTTGTTCAGATATGAGATATAGGTAAATGAGATTAAATTCGATTTGTAAATTGTAAAATTGTCAATGATTTAATGGTGAAAAACTAGATAAAAAACGATGATTATCAATATCCAAAAATGTTATAGGAGAAATAGAAGATAAATCAGAATATTTAATTTTTTTTTCATAGTTATCTTAATTAGTGAAAAGAGTCTTGGGAAATCAAAATTTTAATCTAAAGGTTGAGATTGTTTCTCTAATTCTCAACATTTTTGTGTTTCTCATTTTAATCTAATACTATATATATATATATATATATTTAAATGCAAACCACCTCTATTTGTACAAACTTACAAACTATTCTCAACCGTCCATCTAGTCTAATGAATATCTAATTTTATTTTATTTCTTTAACCAATGTCATGATCATAATAAATTAATCTTATCATCTTTCGTATATATCTCAATTGTATTTAATAAATCATGATTATTATCCATAAATATCTCAATTATTTTATAATATAATGGTTTGTACAAATGTCTTGGTTTGCATTGTAACCCATCCCTATATATATATAGGTGGGTCGAAGGATCATGTGAGAAGTTCAGTTAATGGGGAGAAGCGTGAGAAGTCGATCTGAACCGTTGATCTCTTTTAATCTCAAGCCCTCCCATGAATTGCGGTTTAGAAGGTAATTGATCCGGTGCATCTCGGTGCATCTCATACTAATGTGCGTCTATTTCTCATCCAATGGTTGATAACCACATATTACCGTTAACTCAACTTCTCACCGGAACCCAACCCATATAGGTGGTTCACTACTAGAAAAATGCTTAATTCCGACCAGATATTACTGATGACCAAAATCCGTCGGTAATTTCCGACGGAACACCGACGGATATGAAACATTTGCGACGGATAACTATCCGTCGGTAATCCGTTGGTGAATATAGACATTTCCGACGGATCACCGACGGACTGAAAATTATTTTATTTTTGATTTTTTTAAATATTTCAATCCGTCGGTAAATATACTAATTTAATTAATAATTATTTTTTTCCTGCAGTCCATCGGTAAGCCGTCGCAAATTGCGACGGATTACCGACGACCTTAAGGAAATCCGTCGGAAAATAATTTTTTTTTTCCAAGATCATGTATGTATGTATGTATGTATATTAGTGTGTGTGTGTATATGATCATGTACGTATGTATATATAGTATATATATGTTATGTATATATAGTATATGTATATATGTATGTATACATGTATTGCATATATGTACATAGTACATATATATGTATATCATGTATATACATGTCGTATGCATATAAGTGTGTGTGTGTATGTCTAGATCATGTATTGTATACATATATATGTATATAGCACATATGTCTATAGATCATGTCTATGTATGTATGTCTATAGATCATGTCTATGTATGTGTGTATGTATGTATGTATGTATGTATGTCTATAGATGTATTGTATACATATGTATTGCTTGTATGTATATAACACATATACGTCTATATCATGTCTATGTATGTGTGTATGAATATATGTATGTATGTCTATAGATGTATTGTATACATATGTATTGCTTGTATGTATATAGCACATACGTCTATATCATGTCTATGTATGTGTGTATGCATGTATATATGTATGTCTATAGATGTATTGTATATGTATATCATGTGTACGTATGTATGTCATATATATGTATATGTATGTATATCATGTGTATGTATGTATGTATATAGGTGTATTATATACATATGTATTGCTTGTATGTATATGTATATGTCGTATGCATATAAATTTCGGAATGCCATGTACATGTCTATAAATGTATACATATGTCTATAAATGTATGCGTATGTCTATATATGTATGCATGTATGTATATATGTATGTATGTATGTTTATAGATGTATGTATATGTGTATAACACCTTTGGTCCCTGATCTAACTGGAATTAACGGGAAAAGATAACGGCCATTAACTGTTTCCGTTAAGTCTAGTTAGTTCAGGGGTATTTTAGTCAATTTAACTATAATTTGATAAATTAATTAATAATTTATTTAATAATTTTAATATTAATTAATATATGATAATTTATTTAATAATTTATTTTAATAATTCATTTTAAATTTAAAAGTAATTTTTTTAATTTTAAAAAATTCATATCCGTCGGTAAATTATCGACAGATATTCCGTCGTATTTCCGTCGGTGATTTTCCGAAATTTCTAAAAAAAATAAGCGGGCATAAAGCCCTAATATTTCAATTGTTCCCTCTCCCTCATTTTCATTGTCGATTTCACGAACTCATCCCTCACTCCGGCGATTTCACGAACTCACGAACCGGCGACCTCTCTACTCGTCGACCTCACCTGACTACTACTCTCCCTCTCGATCTCTCCTCACTGCTACTCTCCCTCTTGACCTCTCCTCTCGTCGACCTCATCTCCATAGCGTCGGCCACCTCTTCTCCGGCCACCTCCATAACGCCTCACCACGACGTCGACACCATCTCCCTCACCACTTCGACGACCACAGGGGTAATTATCTACTTCTTTTACTTATTTTTATCAATTTTTTGATTTTTATCAAGAACCCTAAGTTGACAGTGTGTGAGTGTTTGTGTTTATGAATGAATCTGTGTGTGTGAGAGAGTGTTTATGAATGAATCTGTGTGTGTGTGTGAGTGTTTGTTAACTGATTGTTGAATCTGTGTTGGGAACTGAAGAATTCATCAAGTATGGTTAATGCTGCTAGTTCAAAGTTACTACTGCTAGAAGACTTAAAGGTTAATACTGCTGAGTGTTACTACTGCTAGTAGAATTAATACTGCTAGTCAAAGTTAGTGCTGCTTGAACAAAGTTAGTACTGCTTAGCTAGTTAGTACTGCTAGTGGTTAGTGCTGCTTGGTAGTTAATGCTGCTAGAAGAAATTAATGCTGCTGAGCATAGTTAGTGCTGCTTATGACTTGAAGATCCGAATGAAAAGGATTACAGCTGGAAAGAATAAAGATATACATGGAAGCTTAGAGATATACATGGAAGATATACTGAAGATATTTTATTTATTATAATTATCTTTTTATTCAGTATATGTATAGATTTGATAGAATAGATTATATGATTTATTCTAAGTGTTAGTTCTAGAGAGAAAATCAACCTCAAGGCATAGATCCTAATTCTAGAGAAGTAGAATTCGTATTGGTGAGCCTGTTCATCAATATTGAGGTTGAGTGTGTAATCTTGTAACTTCAAAGCATTCAATACAAGTTTACAGTTTGTTATTTATATTTACTGTGTTGATTTACTGTTTCATTGAATATCAAAGTGTTATTCCGCAAACTTCTTTGATATTGTTTCTGAGAATTATTTCTTATTGAGAATTCGATCCTGACAAGTGGTATCAGAGCCAAACTCTCTCAGAAACATCTATTCATCATGGAAAATCTTACAGAATCAAGCAGTACTTTGGTCTCTAAGGTTCCAATGCTCAAACCCAGTGAGTTTGACATGTGGAAGATCAGAATCAGACAATATATTCTTCTCACTGACTACTCAATGTGGGATATCATTGAGAATGGTCCTTCTGAAGCTGGAAGGATAGGAGCAGATGGGAAAAGACCTCCACCAAAGACAGATGGTGAGAGGAAGATCAGACAGACAGAGATGAAGGCCTTGAGCACTCTGCTCTTGGCCATCCCCAATGAATATCAGCATCAATTTTGCAACTGCACTGATGCTCAGATTCTCTGGAATGCTCTAGAGAAAAGATTTGCTGGAACTAAAATCATCAAAAGAAATCAAAGAGATGTTCTAAAGCAGCAGTATGAGAACTTCACTTCCTCAAAGAATGAGTCTATGACTCAAACTTTTGATAGGTTCAACAAACTCATAGGTGAACTGGCTACTGTAGGAGTAAAGATGGAACAAGATGATATCAACAGAAAGTTCCTCAGATCTCTTGGGGATGAATGGACTATGTACACTGTCTCATATAGACAAAGTGACAATCTGGAAGAGAAAGAACTTGATGATCTATACAATGATCTAAGAGTTTTTGAAACTGAGGTAGAAACCAAGAAGAAGCCCTCTGGTTATATCCACAATGCTGCACTTCTCTCAGCATCCACTGATACTACTGTCAACCCTGAAGCAGTTAGTACTGCCAGTGGAGTAAGTTCAGAAAAAGGCACTGAAACTATCTTTGAAGCCTTTTTGTCCAGTCATAGCAACAATTCTTTGATTAATGATGATCTGGATCAAATTCACCCTGATGACCTGGAGGAGATGGATATTAAATGGCAGATGGCCATGTTATCAATGAGGGTGAAGAAGTTCATTAAAAGAACAGGAAGGAATAACTTCTCTCAAAGAAGAGAAGATGGAGCTGGTTTTGACAAGACCAAGGTGGAATGTTATAAGTGTCACATGAAAGGACACTTTGCTAGAGAATGCAGGAGTGATGTTCCAAACAACAACCACCAACAAGCTCAGAATGGAGGCTACAATCAAAACAAGAATCCTGCTCAAGCCCTTGTTTCTCAACAAGGAATGGGATTTGACTGGAGTGATCAAGCTGAGGAAGCCATTCAGAATCAAGCTCTTATGGCAGAAGTGTCTGATCTTCCCTCTAAGGTAATTTCTAATCTTTGTACAAAATCTTGCATTGACACTGTCACAAGATACAGGGATCACAATCAAAGTATGTGTGATGACCTCAAAAGATTAGAAAAGGACAGAAGAGATTATGTGTTGATAGTAGAGAGATTTGAAGAGCAAATCAAAGGCTTTCAAGCTAATGAACTTCAACACTCTTATGACACAAACTATTGGAAGTGGGAAAAGAATGAGTTAGAGACCAAACTGTCTAAATCCTTAGAAGAGAGTGATAGGCTGAAAGAGGAACTGTCTAAAGTTAAACTTGACATAGAAAAGTTTTCATATGCTTCAAAAGCAATGGATTCTCTTCTAAAGGCTCAGATTCATGACAAGATGAAGCCTAGTATTGGATACAACAATACACCTCCTCCTTACAACAACAATTATATCTCTCCTACTTCAGACTTGTTAGAAACCAAGGAGAAAAAGGACTTATCTGAGAAAGCCTTTAAGATAGATCCTTTGGATGAAGTAGTAATTATGGATTTAACTGAGAAAGAAGCCAGTGAGTATAGAGATAATGATGTAAGTAAAAAGATCCCATTAGAAAATAACATTATCACCAATGAGGGATGTGGGAAAATCTGGGTCAAGTCCAAGGAGATAGAGAAGACAAAAGGAAAGGATAACAAGGTCCATTACAAACAAACCACAGTTGTGAATCCTGGATCTTGTAAACAGTGTGATTGCAGTAAAGCCAAGAGCCTAAATTCTGGTTTAAAAAGAGGAAATCAAAGAAACTGGAATAATCAATGGGCTCAGAAACAAGGAGTTGATCTGAATAAAATCAATAGACCAAAACCTTGTTTCATATGTGGCAAGTTAAATCATTTGGCTAAGTATTGTTACTTTAACCCTATTAACCAACATATGAACTTTCAAAGATTTGGGCAAAAACCTGTTGGTTATAGGAAGGCTGGAAAGAAACATGTGATAAAGAAACATGGTGAAAGGAAAGGCCCCATGAAGAAAAAGATTTTAAAAGAAAGTGTCAAAATGTGGGTGCCTAGAAGCACTAAAACTGATAGTACTGATGACAGGGTTAGAAGCACTAAAACTGTTAGTACTGCTAACATGGTTACTACTGCTACCTGTGTTAGTACTGCTGAAAATATTAATGCTGCTAATACTGTTATTACATCTTCAAAGGTTAATACTGCCAACACAGTTACTGCTGCTAACACAGTTACTACTGCTAACAAGGTTAGTACTGCTAAGCATGCAAGTGCTGCTAAGGCAGTTAGTACTTCTAAAACCAGTACTGATTTTAGCAAAAATATTTCCAAGCCTATTATTATAACAAAGTACTCCAAGAATGAGGAGTTAAAGTTCAAAAATCTTGTCAAGAAAGAATGCAAATATTTTGATGAGAAAGGGGTACCCAAGACCACTTTGGCTTGGGTTCCTATTTCATACTAACTGATCTATCTTATGTGCAGGGCAACCAACAGCTCAAGAGAAAGAGCATATGGCATGTTGATAGTGGTTGCTCTAGGCATATGACAGGCAACATGTCATGCCTTCAGGATTTCAAGCATATCAATGGAGGACATGTTGCATTTGGAGATAATCTTACTGGTGGTAAGATAAGTGGAAAAGGTAATGTCACCAAAGGTAAGATGACATTTGAGGATGTCTACTATGTTGATCAATTAAAGTACAACCTGTTAAGTGTATCACAGGTATGTGACAAACAACATAGTATATTATTTACAAATACTGAGTGTATGATCCTTGCTCCAGGGTTCAAGGTAGTTGATGAAAGCATGATACTACTTAGAACTCCAAGGAAGGACAATGTTTATTGTCTAGATATGGACAATGTTAATAGTGATTCATCCCTGAACTGTCTTGTTTCAAAAGCTTCTGTGGATGAATCCTCTCTTTGGCACAGAAGGATGTGTCACATGAATTTCAAGACTATGAACAAACTTGTTAAAAACAACCTTGTAAGAGGTTTACCTTCAAAAGTCTTTTCATGTGATGATCATTGTGTTGCTTGTCTTAAAGGCAAACAACACAAAACTTCTCATAAGACCAAAGAGTTAAATTCTGTTTCTTCTTGTCTCCATTTACTGCATATGGATCTGTTTGGTCCTACAAATGTTATGAGTATAGGCAAGAAATCTTACTACTTGGTCATTGTTGATGATTACTCCAGATTTACTTGGGTATATTTTCTAAGGACTAAGGATGAGACAAGTGGACTTATCAAATCCTTTATTCTAAGAATTGAAAACCAAACTAATCAAAGAGTAAAAGTCATTAGAACAGATAATGGAACTAAATTCAAAAATCTTGATCTAAACACCTTTTGTGAAGAAAAAGGCATTGAGAGACAATATAGTGCTCCTAGGACTCCTCAACAGAATGGTGTTGCTGAAAGGAGAAATAGGACACTAATAGAGGCTGCTAGATCTCTGTTGGCTGATTCAAAATTGCCAATTACCTTCTGGGCTGAAGCAGTTAATACTGCTTGTTATGTCCAAAACAGAGTTCTAGTGGTCAAGCAAAAGAACAAGACCCCATATGAGCTTTTAAATAAAAGAAAACCTTTCATTGGTTTCTTCAAACCTTTTGGGTGTCCTTGTACTATTCTCAATACCAAATCTCACTTAGGTAAGTTTGATAGCAAAGCAGATGATGGATTTCTTGTTGGATATTCATCTCAGAGTAAGGCCTACAGAGTTTTTAACTCTTCTTCCAGAATAATTGAAGAAAGTGACAATGTCAAATGCAATGAGAATACACCAAATCCAATTGGGTCTGGTCCTCAGTGGTTATTTGACATTGACTCACTAACTAATTCTTTTGGTTTCAGTAGTGATGATTATACAGGAACAGGAAGTGAAGGATCAGGGACAACACAAGTCTCAGAAAGTATATCTAAATCGGTGATATTTCCCATACCCACAGTGAATTCTATTGAAGACTGTGAAAAGGAACCATCTACTGGACCAAGTCAGAGTGAAGAAGAAACTAGAGATGAGGAGACTCAAGAAAATAAAGAATTAGAAGTGGCATCTGAAAACACTTCAGTTGAGTTGCATGACTCTAATCTAGAGGCTGGACTGAATGAAGAACCTAGTCATAACACCAGAGTTCAAAAGAATCATCCTCCACAGCTGGTAATAGGAGATATCTCTTCTCCTATGATGACTAGACATCAAAGCAGGCTTCAAGAAATGCAAGATCAACAGCATACAGTGCTTTCTTGTTTTCTATCCCAGCTTGAGCCTAAAAAGGCACATGATGCTATGAAAGAATCTAGCTGGATAGAAGCAATGCAAGAAGAACTGTTACAGTTCAAGCTACAAGATGTATGGGATCTAGTAGACCTTCCTAAAGGTCACAGAGCAATTGGCACAAAGTGGATTTTCAGAAACAAGAGAGATGAAAGAGGTATTGTCATAAGGAACAAAGCAAGGCTGGTGGCTCAAGGATATACTCAAGAAGAGGGTATAGATTATGAAGAAGTCTTTGCACCTGTGGCTAGGATAGAAGCAATCAGACTATTCCTAGCCTATGCTTCTTACATGAACTTCAAAGTCTATCAAATGGATGTAAAAAGTGCTTTTCTCTATGGCTCAATTGAAGAAGAGGTATATGTCTGTCAACCACCAGGGTTTGAAAACCCAAGCTATCCAGACAGGGTATACAAATTAAAGAAAGCTCTTTATGGACTACATCAAGCTCCAAGAGCATGGTATGACACTCTGTCATCCTATCTCTTGGAAAATGACTTTGAAAGAGGAGTCATTGATAAGACTCTATTTATCAAGAGAAAGAAGAAGGATATCTTGCTGGTCCAAATTTATGTTGATGACATTATCTTTGGATCTACAAGAGACAACATGTGCAAGGAGTTTGAGGATCTAATGCATCAAAGGTTCAAAATGAGTTCCATGGGGGAACTTACTTTCTTCCTTGGACTCCAAGTTCAACAGAAGTCAGATGGCATCTTCATCTGTCAATCCAAGTATGTGCAGGACATTCTAACCAAGTTTGGTTTCTCAGAGTCAAAACCTGCCAGCATACCTATGGAAACACACAAGCAGATAACAGCAGATCTTGAGGGGGAGGATATGGATGTGCATCATTATAGATCCATGATTGGCTCTCTTATGTATCTCACAGCATCAAGGCCAGATATAATGTTTCAAGTCTGTGTATGTGCAAGATTCCAATTTAGGCCAAAGCAATCTCACTTTCAAGCTGTTAAGAGGATATTCAGATATCTCAAAGGGCAACCCAGATTGGGACTTTGGTATCCTCATGACTCACCCTTTGACCTAATAGCATACTCAGACAGTGATCTAGGTGGAGCAAACTTGGACAGAAAATCTACTTCTGGAGGATGTCAGTTTTTGGGTGCAAGACTAGTTTCATGGCAGTGCAAGAAACAAACCACAGTGTCCACATCTACAACAGAGGCAGAGTACATAGCAGCTGCAAGTTGCTGTTCTCAAGTCTTATGGATTTAGAATCAAATGTTGGATTATGGGGTAACCTTTCTACACACTCCAATTTTTATTGACAACAGCAGTGCTATTAGCATTGTGAATAATCCAGTTAAGCACTCAAAGACAAAGCACATTGAGATCAGGTATCACTTCATAAGAGACTGTAATGAAAAGAAACTTATTCAAGTTGTAAAAGTTCACACTGATAATCAGTTTGCTGATCTATTCACTAAAGCTTTTGATGTGGGTAGATTCACTTTCTTGGTAACAAGTGTGGGAATGATCAACTCTGAATAATCCCCTTCTCAAAAAGTGGTTCTATACCTGTATATTATTTATTCTTGGTGTTACTAATCTTCTATTTCAGGATATGCATAGCAGTACTCAGTGTTTAGCAAGTTTAAAGGAGTAAGTCAGTTAATACTGCTAGTTAGTTAATACTGCTAGTAGTTAATACTGCTAGTTCGTTAATACTGCTAGTGGTTAATACTACTTTCAGTTAATACTGCTAGTAGTTAATACTGCTTTCAGTTAATACTGCTAGTAGTTAATACTGCTAGTAGTTAATACTGCTTTCAGTTAATACTGCTAGTAGTTAATACTGCTAGTAGTTAATACTGCTTTCAGTTAATACTGCTAGTAGTTAATACTGCTCTAGGTTAATACTGCTTATGTTCCGAATACTATAAATACTCTTTGCCCGCCTAAAAGCTTATAACGACTCTCTGCATACTATTCACTTGCGCTCTAAACCCTTTCTCTCTCAAGTTCGAAGCTTTCAGGCACGTTGTTCACTAAGATCAATGGCATCCATGGCATTCATCGACGAGCACAATGATATCGCGATGCTACAAAAGCCAAAGCAAGCTGCAGGATTTCATCAGATTGTGGATTTCCTCAAGTCAAGCCATATTGCTCATGCTCTTACTGTATCTCCTACAATCTATATCGAGCATCAAAGGCAGTTCTGGGCTAATGCCACCATTGTTGCTGAAAATGGTGTGCAAATGATCAAGACAAGAATCTGTGAACAATCACTAACAGTTACTGAAGAGGTTATTCGCATCAGTCTACATCTAGACGATGCCTCTGGTATAACTTCTATCCCAAACGATGAACTGTTCTCCAATCTTACAAGAATGGGGTATGGAGGCCCATTGGGTGTATTCAAATTCTCAAAAGCCAAATTTTCACCCCAATGGCGTTTCTTTGTCCATACTCTTATGCACTGTATCTCCAAAAAGACTACTGGATGGAGTGAGTTCAGCAGCACCATTGCTTATGCTTTGGTGTGCTTGGCCACTGCCAGAAAGTATAACTTTTCTAAAATGATTTTCAGTGATCTTGTCTCAAACATGGGAAACAAAAAGAGCTTCTTTATGTACCCCAGGTTTGTCCAAGAAGTTATTACTCATGAATTGACGGATATATCTCAACCTGTTGGGGTATATGTACCTAAACCCCCCAAAGGCAAGGTTTTCTCAAATATGAGAAGATCTGCTGGGGGCTCGGAAGGAGTTGACACCCCATTGTTCTCTACAATGATGGTGGTGTCCCAAACCAATGAAGGTATGGTAGCAGGGTCAAGGCCCCCATTAGACCAACCCACTGCTAGCCAATCCCAACCTTCCATCTCTACATCAATTCCTCAGTCTCTTCTTGACAAACCAACTTCACCTATCACCCAAACTTATCAAAGAAAACAGGTAAAGAAGGCTCCTTCCCTTCTTGTACCATCACCCACTCAGCCTTTAAGCCCTCTATTGGAGCATTCTCCAGTAGAGAATATCCAAAGGGAATCCACAAGGGTGTCTCCCAACCCAAAGGAGGTGCTCTCTGAGGAGGAGGTAGAGCATATGGGTACTGAGGCTGCCACTACTTCTGCTAGCACAGAGAAGGACAGTGGCAACATCAATAAGACCTCCCCCATGGAAACTTTGAATGAGCAAATATTCAAAGGTCCCTGGTGCCAAGAAACCAAGGGGGTGGATAGTGCTTCTGCTAGGCAGAAGACTTCAACTGCAAAAAGATCCAATGATCCTTCAAAAGAGGGTAACACTTCTGGAGAGGGTGAGGACAGATATACTTACTATGAATTGATGGAAACAATGGGGAACATCAATCAAGATGTTCTCAAACAAGGCAAAGAAATTGAAGAAATGAAGCTGGTCATTCTGTCACAACAAGTACAGATTGCTAAGCTGAAGAAGTTGGTGATCAGTCTGGTACAGAAGAAGAAGAGAAAGCAATTCCAACTAAGGAGAAGGAAAACTGAGAATGATGCTCCCAAAAAGGGGGAGATCAACATGGAAGAAGCCACAAGAGAGGGGGAGCTTGATGGAGAGAAATTTGATGTTGAGGGGGAGCAGGAAGCAGAAGCAGAAAGAGATTCAGTGCCAATAGAAACACAAGAAGCAGCAGAAACGGTTACTACTGCTGACATAAATAAAGCAGCAGAAACAGTGAAAGAAATATTAACAGATCTTGAGATTGCAGAAACCTTACTTAAAGCCAAGAATGATACTTCCAAGGTTACTTCAAAGACCAAAGGAGTAATCATCAAAGATCAAGGTGAAGTGATCAAGAAAGATAATAGCAAGAAGGCAATGAACAAAGACAAAGGAAAAGCAAAAATGGTGGAATCTGATCAACCAATCAAAAAGCAAAGGTTGGTTGAATCAGATGAAGCCTTAGCTAGAAAGATGCAAGATGACATTGAAGAGGAAGAAAGAGTTCAGATGGAAAAGGACAGGGAGATGGAAAAAGCTCTAGCTGCTGAACTGAATGAAGCTTATCAACTGAGTCTGGCAACTGAAATTGCACAGAAGAAAGCTGCAACTATGAAGAAATCAGTGGTAGTAAAAGCAGCTACAAAGAAGAGAAAACCTTCAAAGACATTCCTAGGTACCCAAGAGAGAAACAAGATGATTATATTTCTCAAAGGTGTTGTAGGAGTCAAAAAGGAGATGTTCTCCAAAATGTCTTTTGAGAAGATTAAAGAGCAGTATGATTCAGAGATGTTAAAGCTGCAGGGGAATGAAACTGCAAGGGTGGAGATGGAGAAGAGGATGAAAGAAAGTAATGATCTTCTGATACAAAAGCCCTTTCCAGATGAGCAGGAAACACCATCAAAGAAAGAAGCTACTTTGGGAGAAAGTCTAAGGACTTTAAAGAGAACAAAGATGATGGCTAGGAGAAAGTCAATCAAGAAGCCTAGAATAGCTGAAGGAGAGGCTGAGAAGGTTGCTGAAGAAGAAGGGGCACCTGAGTCATCTAAACAGAAAGAGCCATCAAACACAGATGATGTAAATTTGTATATGGTAGTGATGGACAAAGTGCCTGAACCAATTTCAGCAGAACCTGTAGGAGTAAAGCCTCCTGAGGTCATTCTCTGGGATACATTGACAGTGGATAGAAAGGAATACATAAGGCTAAAAAGGAAGGATGAAAAGTATGAGGTGTTCAATACTTGGGCAAAGATTGTAAGAACATGCTCTAGGTCAGATCTTGAAGAGATGTTTGAGATAGGAATGAAGTTGTATGCAGATATACTGAAGGCTCCAGAGATTTCAATTACAAAACTGGTAATGGAGTATCTGTGTATGATGTTCAAACCTGAAGAAGTAGAGCATGTGATCAAGAATGTATTCAAGTCAGTCAACAGTTGGACTCTATATGAAATTAGTGGAGTATATACAGTGACTTTGGATTTAAATCATACTGAATACTTCCTAGTGGATAGAGTGTACAATCATAGCAGAATGAAGCTTCATGCCATGCTGAAGAAAAAGTTAAGATGTGTTCCAGATTCAGAAATGGCTAAATATTTGATTCAAAGAACAATTAATCAGAGTTTGGGATTGGATGCAAACACTGGAATTTAGGCCATGATAGAGTTTTGGGAGCATCTTGAAGAAAATTTGAAGAACTTGACTTCTCTTCCTAAAAGTCAAGTTAGGGGGAGATTGTTGGGAACTGAAGAATTCATCAAGTATGGTTATTGCTGCTAGTTCAAAGTTACTACTGCTAGAAGACTTAAAGGTTAATACTGCTGAGTGTTACTACTGCTAGTAGAATTAATACTGCTAGTCAAAGTTAGTGCTGCTTGAACAAAGTTAGTACTGCTTAGCTAGTTAGTACTGCTAGTGGTTAGTGCTGCTTGGTAGTTAATGCTGCTAGAAGGAATTAATGCTGCTGAGCATAGTTAGTGCTGCTTATGACTTGAAGATCCGAATGAAAAGGATTACAGCTGGAAAGAATAAAGATATACATGGAAGCTTAGAGATATACATGGAAGATATACTGAAGATATTTTATTTATTATAATTATCTTTTTATTCAGTATATGTATAGATTTGATAGAATAGATTATATGATTTATTCTAAGTGTTAGTTCTAGAGAGAAAATCAACCTCAAGGCATAGATCCTAATTCTAGAGAAGTAGAATTCGTATTGGTGAGCCTGTTCATCAATATTGAGGTTGAGTGTGTAATCTTGTAACTTCAAAGCATTCAATACAAGTTTACAGTTTGTTATTTATATTTACTGTGTTGATTTACTGTTTCATTGAATATCAAAGTGTTATTCCGCAAACTTCTTTGATATTGTTTCTGAGAATTATTTCTTGTTGAGAATTCGATCCTGACAATCTGTGTGTGTATGTTTCAAATTGAATCTCTGTGTGTGTGTGTGTGTGTGTGTTTAGAAGCTGTAGTGTGTGCTAACGAATCTGTGTGTGAGTGTGTTTAGTTTTTGTTTGTGAAATTTGGGGTTTATTTGGTTGGACGACATTATGATCAAGAAAAAAGGAATCAAATGATGACAATGAGCATAAATCGTAGTTTCAATATAAATTTGATAAAGTCTTTCCAAATTTCGTACAATATAAAGTTTCAAAGTGTTAAAATACGAAAACCATACGACATTATTTGGGGTTTATTTGTAAGTGTGTTTAGTTTTTAGGGGATTATGATTTGGTTGTTGTTACTACATTATGGTTAGGGCTCATGAATCTATGTTCGAATTTGGTTGGGATTGTGTAGGTTATTTGGATTTATTTTGAAAGGAGCACAGAGCATCTATTTTGAAGGTATTATCTCATCTCTATTTGGAGGTACATGTTGTATGCTCTATTTGGAGGTACATGTTGAAGGATTATGATTTGGTTGTTGTTGCTACATTGTTGTTATGTTTGTTGTTAATGTTATGCTTTATGTTATGTTTGTTGTTATGCTTTATGTTATGTTTGTCGTTGACCCAAATTTAATGTTATGTTTGTTGTTAATGTTATGTTTGTCGTTCCAATTCCCTTAAAATCTTGTGCATTCTATAAACCAAACAACAACGTATTGCTTCTATATTAATACGTCTTTTATTTGCCAATATGTGAAATTTGGTTGTGTTTATAGGGCTACGACTACACGTCAAAATGAACAAACTGTATGTATGTATGTATGTATATATTTATGTGTAATTATACGTATGTATTTAATTATATATGTTGATACATGCTCTCTCAGTGATTTGATAAAGACCCTTTTTCTATACTTAGTGAAAATTACGTTTAATAAATATGTATTAGTGTTTCATCATCAGCGATCAGACTGAGTTTGTTCAGTTATCACTGATGATCTTTCTTGTAAACATTCATATGTATTAGTGTTTCACTATCAGCGGTTAAATACTGAGTATGTTCAGTATCGCTAATAGTTTATGATGTAAACAGTTAAATGTAACCCCTGAAGACAAGTTTCGCGTCAAAAAATGTTCATAGCTGAATTGAAGACGAAGCTACTGAACAAAGACAAGTCTACTAGTGACCTGATGCGGATATCAGTGAAGCAAAAACAAATCTACACACACGAAGAAACCTGAGGAAAAGCTTCAGCGATAGCTGAACTTCTTTGTATCTCTGAAGGAAGAGATATTCAGCGATCGATGATCACTTACTCAAGTCTCTTTTATCTTTCCCTTGCACACCCAGTACGATGTGTCAGAATGGACATACCTCTGCCACAATTCGTACAACCACTCTGTCAACTACACTGTTCATGATACGGCCGAAAGCATGTCTCCCAAAGTCAGAGACTCTTAGCCAATCAATGAAGGACACGTGTAAAGTGCTCTGCCATGCATTTAATGCATAGGGTATAAATAGAAAGATTACAACTCTATCTGAGAGTTGCCCTAAGCCTTCATCTTTCTAAAATATAGAAACCCTTGTTTTCTATACTCTCCAATCTCCCATTCTCTATATTCTTGTGCAACCATCTTAGTGTTTCTTAAGTTTGTTTAGATTGAGTTCTACTTAATCTTATTCCGCAACAGACTTGTAAATTGTGTTTGATTTATCAATAAACAATTTATTAAACTTTAAAAACTTGTGTTTGTATTCAAACCCCCCCCCCTTCTACAAACTTGTTAAGCACCTTCGGGACTAACAATATACATGTGCATTGATGATATATATATGTATGCACTATTTATTTATTTATTTTAGTTGGGTTGCCAATAGTTGGGCAAACATTAGGTTGATATACGGAAATATTCATTTTATAGCAGTTATGCCGCCGAAATTTAAAAAAAACATATGTTTGCGTATTATATTCGTTTCTTTCATTCCAAACCATTACATGTAGTGTTTAAGTCATTCAATAGTCTTCTAACTTCATTGACACCTACAGTTTGACTTTTAAATAGTCAAACCATTACACGTAGGGTTTTAAACTTTCCAAAACAACTTTTTTTTATTGTAACCTACGGTTTTGAATTTCTAATAGTCAAACCATTACACTTAGAGTTTTAAAGTCATCCAAAGCTCCTCTAAACCTATGGTTTGACTTTCAAGTAGGCAAACCATTACATGTAGTGTTCAATAGCTTTCTAACTTCATTCACACCTACGGTTTAACTTTTAAATAGTCAAACTATTACACGTAGGGTTTTAAACTTTCCAAAACACCTTTCTTTGATTGTAACCTACGGTTTTGACTTTCTAATAGTCAAACCATTACACTTAGAGTTTTAAAGTCATCCAAAGCTCCTCTAAACCTACAGTTTGACTTTCAAGTAGGCAAACCATTACATGTAGTGTTCAATAGCTTTCCAACTTCATTGACACCTACGGTTTGACTTTTAAATAGTCAAACCATTACACGTAGGGTTTTAAACTTTCCAAAACACCTTTCTTTGATTGTAACCTACAGTTTTGACTTTCCAATAGTCAAATTATTACACTTAGAGTTTTAAAGTCATCCAAAGCTCCTCTAAACCTACGGTTTGACTTTCAACTAGGCAAACCATTACATGTAGTGTTCAATAGCCTTCTAACTTCATTGAAACCTATGGTTTGACTTTTAAATAGTCAAACCATTACACGTAGGGTTTTAAACTTTCCAAAACACCTTTCTTTGATTGTAACCTACGGTTTTGACTTTCTAATTGTCAAACTATTACACTTAGAGTTTTAAAGTCATCCAAAACTCCTCTAAACCTACAGTTTGACTTTCAAGTAGGGAAACCATTACAAGTAGTGTTCAATAGCCTTCTAACTTCATTGACACTTATGGTTTGACTTTTAAATAGTCAAACCATTACACGTAGGGTTTTAAACTTTCCAAAACACCTTTCTTTGATTGTAACCTACGGTTTTGACTTTCCAATAGTCAAACTATTACACTTAGAGTTTTATAGTCATCCAAAGCTCCTCTAAACCTATGGTTAGACTTTCAAGTAGGCAAACCATTACATGTAATGTTCAATAGCCTTCTAACTTCATTGACACCTATGGTTTGACTTTTAAATAGTCAAACTATTACACGTAGGGTTTTAAACTTTCCAAAACACCTTTCTTTGATTGTAACCTACGGTTTTGACTTTCTAATAGTCAAACTATTACACTTAGAGTTTTAAAGTCATTCAAAGCTCCTCTAAACCTACGGTTTGACTTTCAAGTAGGCAAACCATTACATGTAGTGTTCAATAGCCTTCTAACTTCATTGACACCTACAGTTTGACTTTTAAATAGTGAAACCATTACAAGTAGGGTTTTTGTAACACCCGTAATTCTAGAATTTCACATCGATGGTAATACAGGAGTCGTTTAACTTTTGGAGCGTAAAGGTATCGAGAAATCAGGTGAGTCTTTCAACGGAACCATCGGGAATCGAATCAGGCGCGAAGAACGCGAGAAACCGGGCTTTTTAAGGGCCGTGAGTTGGTGCGCGACCCTAGGCCACGACCCAGGCCACACAACTCATTGGAGTTGAGTTTTAAGACGCGGGCGACTTGCCCCGCGACTTGCAAGACACGGGCAAGGCCGCGGGATTCTATCAGTGGGTTTCAAGCTCGATTTTGGGAACCAAACTTCATTTTCTCATAGCTTCTTCCTCCCAAATCCGATTGGAGTAATTCTTGAACTCATAGTCTCGTCTTTTGGAGATTTTCAAGTAGATAAGGAAGGGTATTGAAGATATTGGGTGGATCCAAGGGTTTGTGATCAAGGTAATCTACCCATCTTTCCATCTAAAAAGTTAGGGTTTAGTGTTCTTCATCTTGTTTTGTATTCTTAGGGTTTGGTATAACTTGGTGAATGTTTGTGGTAGTGGATCTGTAGAAAGCATTGGAGCTAGTGAAAGGATCCAAGATCTCCTCTTCAAAGGAACTCAAGTTTGTGGGTAAAACCTAGATTTAGTCTAAATCTAGCAAGGTGAGTTCTAGTTGATTTGAAAAACTATATACATGTCAAAATGCACTTATTTTGGGTTTAAAAGTATATCCATGAGTTTACCTCATTTTGATAAGTTTTGTAAATATTTGTACACTGCATATATTTGAGTTATAAATCCTTGGAAACGAGTCACAATACTTTACGAGGTGTTTGAGTCACCGAAAGGGGATTTTGATCTACCATTCATATTTCTTGAAAATTTGAAGAAGTTGGGTATTATGTTGTTTTGGTCCCTAATATGGGAAGATTTGGAGTACAAATGATTTCAAATGTAATTTTAGTGTGAGTTGGGGATTTTAAGAATGATCATGGAAATATGGTCATTTTGGGGCTTTACTTAATCTATAGGTTTTATATTTGAAAACTCTGAGTCCTTTGATTTTAAAAGTGTGAGTTTCTTGGAACGGATACCTTTTTAATTAAGAAGGTTTGATAAAGTTGTACATCGGCTTACATAGCCATATTGGCTCTATTTGAGTATCAAATGTTTTATGACGCCTTACGGCTTGATTTGTACACTAACAAGTTTTGGGACGTTGTCCGGTTTAAATGGCTCCTTATGGAGTGTTTTGGGGAAATGCAATTATTATACAAATGTTGGTTATTACATGTTTTGGATGCGTTAGTTCATTCATATGGAGTCATGTAATGTTTAGACTATAATGCATTGGATCCATAGGCATATGAGTCGTTATGTTCATCATGGAGTTTTGATGTCCATGTTTGAGTCTAGTGAGTGGTCCCCAAGTCATGTTGTTATATAAGCTTGCGGTGGTGCTCTTGGAGAGTCGTATACGGAGCTAAGTCTTGCGGTGGTGCCCATGGTGAGCCGGATACGGGGACTTGTGACTTTGTGGTGAGACTCATCTAGAGGTCGAGTAGATGCTAGGTCATTTGGGTATCTTGCGGTGGTAGCTCAGAGGAGCCGGATACGGGGATCCATGGTCTATGCGAAACTCGAGAACGTTGATAAGTGGCTTAACTTTGTGTGCCCGCCACATTCGATGGAATCGGGTCTCCCCCATCATGGAAAGGTGTTATTTTTAGGTATTCCCTTACCCATGCCTTCGGAGTTGAAACGTACCAGTTTATTTACACAAAAAGTCTTTTGACGAAATACCGTGTGGGTGCGTTTTGGGGAAATTTGGATGTCGAGTAATTATTTAAAATGGGTGTTTGGAAATTTGAAGTAACTTGATTAGCAAATAAAGCCTATTTATAATCAGTATTTCTAAAATGGCCTTATTCGGAGTAAAACGTTCACTTTAAATGTTTTAGGATTTATATGATGAAAACTGCTTTAACCCACTAGGCGTTAACCCTAACACGTTTTCTTTTCGACATGTATATCAGGTCTTAGATGGATCTGTGTGACGAGTGGAGCTTGGTAGAAGTTCAGGTAGGATGACTTTAGTGACGTCATCCGGTTTGGTGAAGATAGAAACTTTGGTGGTTTTAGTAACACCCAACTAATGTTGTCCCTGTTTGTGGAACTAGATAGTTTCGTTAGAACTCCGATACATTGTTATTATGATTCTTCCTTGTAACTTTAGATATTTGATATTTCAGAGCTTTGCATTTAAGAATTTTGGAAGTTTTAATGTGTCTGCTATTTTCGAATTTTAGGGGTGTTACAGTTTTAAACTTTCAAAACACCTTTCTTTGATTGTAACCTATGGTTTTGACTTTCTAATAGTCAAACTATTACACTTAGAGTTTTAAAGTCATCCAAAGCTCCTCTAAACCTATGGTTTGACTTTCAAGTAGGAAAACCATTACATGTATTGTTCAATATCCTTCTAACTTCATTGAAACCTACAGTTTGACTTTTAAATAGTCAAACCATTACACCACCTCTATTTTGATTATGTCGACTAACTACTTCTTTCTTTATTGTAGTTGTTGAATATGTCGATTTGAAATCCCTAGCACGTAGACCGGGCCGATATGCTTGGTCGCATAAGGGATATTTTGTCAATGGTTACAAGTTTGATATGGTAGCACATGCTGCTGGGCGTGTCACACATAATAGTGGCATATGTGTGAGAGGATCTTGTTATGATGACTCCGAGTTTGACTATTACGGATTATTGGACGACTTGTTAGAGGTGGAGTATTACGGTGTGGGCTATTGTGTTGTAGTTTTGTTCAAGTGTACATGGTTTGATAATCCAGAGGGAGTTAGAGTCGACCCTAAACATGGGTTGGTTGATATCAAATACAAGTCCAGACTCAAAAGTGAGGACTATTACGTCCTAGCATCACAAACGGAACTAGTGTATTACACACCCTATCCATTAGGCAGTAAGGATTTAAAGGAATGGTGGGCAGTTGTGATGACCAAAGCCCGTGGAATATATGAAGTTGCAGAAAAGGCTATCGATGAGTTGGATGATGATAACGTGGATGGAGAACCGTTCTTTCAAATCAATGAATGGGTAACTCATAATACAAACAATTGGGTAAATGAGGACCCCGATTCCGTCCCTCTTGTCACTGGGGAGCTCAACGTTGTCACCACAAATGACGAATCTAGAGATAAGGAAGATTGCATCAGATCACGAAGCTAGCGACGAGGAAGAAGAATTTGAAGACGTGAACAATGATGAAGATAACGAAGACGAACTTATGTTATCTGATCAGTCGTCTGATCACTAGTGTGCCTTTCTTATGTAGACAATATTCATAATAATCATAACCTTATTATATGTTTGTACACTCATATTTTTGTGTCTTATGATTTATATACACTTATATCATTGTGTGCGAACCCTTCTCTATTTTTAGATGGTGGGATGCGACACTAGGGGTAGGGGTAGAGGCGCTAGCAGGGGCAGTAGCAGCTCCGCTAGGCGTGGTGACCCCCGCGCCGACGATCCTATAGACGAGTCCACCTCTGTTGCAGCTACCGACGAGGGACTAGATCAGATCCAGCTTGAGGACGAGTTTGAGACGCTGTCGGTTGGAGCAGGCTCGAGGGTTAGAGGCCCCAATATTGCATCACAGACGCCCCATCCGAGTCAGCGACCGACGCTTGTGTTATATGCCGCGGGCAGGTAAGTAGATGTGATATATTATAAATTCTAGTACGTAATAAACCGATCCTAATGTTTTTTATGTTGTATAATTTGCAATTGTGTAGGTTTAAGGACTAGTGAGTGGTCCGGAGGGCCACTGCCATCTTTCGGTCCATGTTCGTTGGTCCATGGGCTCATATTAGGGATGTCCTTGAGGAACACTATCCATGGATAATGGATCATTTACGGGTAGGTATTTAACTATATTTAACTAATTGAGTGGATTTTATTTTTACTTAATCCAAACAATGTGTATGCAGTTATACTATAGTTAGCCTCCTGAGATGGACACCAACGTATTATTTGCATTCCGACGTACCCTGACGAATAGGTACACGGACATGATGAGAGATGTCCGTAATGGGGCCAGGGATAGAGCTTTAGCTATTGATGGTGTCCGGTTCGACGGACATGACTACACGGTTCTTTGCGCACACAATCCAGAGTGGATCCGACAAGATTTTTAGGTCGAGATGATTGATCAGGTTTGTTTTGTTTTGAATACTTGTATATGGTTGTACTAGGATTTATATTGATTTATGTCTTGTTTTTAACAGGTATGGAACACCTATGCGTTCAGACGTGTATATGCGGCCAATCGGGCCACCAAGTATGAGGGGATGACATCCAGACACTGTACCAGATCTATTAGTACCGCTATGCATTGGGACCGCATGGTAATTTATCATCCACTAGACTAAATGTATATAATTGATGAATATATATATATACATGATTTTGTTACCTACTAACAATTTAAGTTGTCTATTGTAGAGAGATGCATGGGGCCGTGAGCCTACTAGCGACGAGGTTTGGGAGGCTACACACTGCACCAACAACAAGATTGTTCCGGGTGCGATTGGTCTGCCCATGGATTCTCTGATCTACGTTTACCCAAAGGCGGCTCGTATGGCGGTAAGTTCAATTATGTATGTCTAGATTTTTGTTTGTTTTATAAGATAGATAGAAGTTATAGCTAACTTAGTTTGGGCTGCCATTGTTGGGCATACGATAGGATTGTTTTGATAAAAACAGGTCATAGATATATATGTTCAAATTACAATTGAAATGTTGCCGAATTCTATAGGTTAGTTGACTTAACAATGTCTAATATGGTAAACTGTAGGATAACTACCATCAGATTAGGGGGGAGGAGTACCGGACTTACCTCCCGACACTGTACCTCCCAATGACGCCGACTTGTGGGAGCGCAGTGTCGGAGGACGGCGTAAAGGTCGTATTTTTGTATGGGTGACCAGTTAGGATCCGTATTATGTTATGACCGGTGATTCAGGTGCTAGTTCGAGCAGGAGTTCGCGCGACCGTCGCGATGAGGAGGTATGCTTGTCAAATGTTGTTTAACATTGTTAATTATATGTTTGTTAAATGTTGTCTAACATTGTTATATATATGTTTGTCAAATGTTGAATTTCAGTTTGATGAGTTGAGACAGAGGCTAGAGAGAGAGAGGAAGCAGAGAGGATCCAGATGCAGGAACGACTAGAGATAGAGGAAGCAGAGAGGATCCGGATGCAGGAGCGACTTGACCAGTTTGAGGCGTTGATGAAGAAGTTTCAAGATCACCCTTTCCCCCCTCCCCCGATGTAAGATAGTTTGTATTACGTTTTAATTTTTAGATATTACATTTTAATTTATAGATATTAAATGAAAAATGGGCAGGTTTTGTACAGTTTTAAACTGGATATTAAATGAAAATTTGGCAGGTCTTGTACAGGTTAAAAACTAGCATTTATTAAATTTTAATTATTTTTTTAATAAAAAAATTAAATTGCCGACGGATTATCCGTCGGTAATCCGTCGGCAAATGTATTTTAATTTAATTTTTATTTATTAATAATCCATAGGAAATCCGTCGCTAATTCCGTCGGAATGTATCCGTCGGTAACAATCCGTCGGTAAATGGAGATCGTCGGTGATCCGTCGGAAATAACCCACGACGTCAGTGATCCATCGGAAAAATATAGCCGTCAGTGATCCGTCGGTAATATTAACGCCTACCACTGAATTTCCGAGGGTCATTTACCGACGGATTACTGACGGATATGACTTTCACCGACGGAATACCGACAGATTTTTCCGTCGATGATAAGCCTCTGTTTTGTAGTTGATTCATTTGCAAACTACCTTTATAGTAAAAACTTTCAAATCCATCTAACCACTGTATATTGCATTTGTATCAATTAAAGGTTAAAATTCATTTAAGTTATTTATATTAATAAAAGTTAAAATTTAATGTTTTTAATTAAGGAAATATCTAGGAAGAACAAAATCTTCCAAAGCCAATTAATTTTTTTTAATTAATTACAAAATCGTCCAAATTAATATTTTTAATGAATGAAAATTAATATTTATAATTAACGAAAATTAATATCTTTAATTAACGAAAATTAATGAAAATTGTCGTCCAAATCACGATATTTCAAGGATGAAATCAATTTCACCAGTATGAATCAAATAAAATATGATAGTGAAACTGTAATGAATTTAATTTCATCCCTTTCATGAATTCAGTTTCACTTGTTTCAGTTTCATTGTTTCATGTCAACAGTTTCATCAATTGCATAAAAAATGATGGATCCATGAAACAATTTCATCAATTGCATCAAAAGTAGGCATGGAAATGTGCCCCGACCCGTCGGGGAACCCGGTCAACCCGCCCCGATCGGGGATGGGGATTCCCCGTTAAACCGGGGATGGGGATGGGGACGGGGATCCCCGTTTGTCTCAAGCCGGGGATGGGGACGGGGACGGGTATCGCACTCCCCGCCCCACCTCGCCCCGTCCCCGTTATATATTTTAATTAATATTTAATATATATTATTTATTTAAACTAAATTGGTAATTCATAATTTCCTATTTCCTAACTAGGTTTATAATATAAAATTGTTATTTTTTGGATGTTACTATGTATTTTGGATGTCAATCAAAATACAATTACTCGATATGGTTTTGAATACTACTCGATATCTTTTGATACATGTGAAGTTAAGTTTTTTTTTTTTTTTTCCGAATTCGGTTGAATTTCTTTTGGTTTTAAGTTATTAATTATTATATGATGTTGTGATTTTTTATACTAAATTAAATTTCTTTCGATTTTAGGTTTATTGGAAATATGTGATATTTAAACATGTACGGTGTCTCATATATTTGATTTAAATAGCTTACATAAACGGAAAAGAAAATCCCCGTTTCGCCGTTGGGGATCCCCGTTCCCCGTTGGGGATGGGGATGGGGATGTGATCATATTCCCCGATGGGGACGGGGATGGGGACGGGGGTGAAGATGAGGGATTGGGGACGGGGATGGGGATTGAGGTCCCCGCCCCATTTCCATGCCTAATCAAAAGGGATCAATCAATGAAACAGTTTCATCAATTACATTCACTACAATTTGAATAGTTCATATCTATTCTAAACAAATGTCGATAAAAACATTTAATTGCTTTCGAATATATCCCGAACATGTGTTTCATTAAAACAAACTCCTTCTACATAGAATAGCATTAATATCATAATAATTAATACCATAAATATCCGTTTAACATTGAAACCTATCCATAAATAACCGCACAATATAACTACCATATACAAACGGATTAAATACAAAATGACAATCTTGTCCTTATAATTAAAATAAACCAAAAAATAAAAGAAAGTTCTTTCTTTGGTTGAAACTGGTGTGCAAAAAATAAAAGAAAATTTGCAAACCTTCGTTATAGTGCAAACTTTACACACCAAATTCAACCATAATGGAAATTTGTTAAAATGATTATACTAAAAAAATCATTTGAAATATTGTTATTTTAAATTAGATTAAAAAAAAGACAAACATCAAAACAAATTATTAATTTTATGTGGTTTTTAAATATCTAACTTAAACATCTCATATACCTCTTTTTCGAGACGTTTATAATTTAACAAACTTGCAAGATTATATATAATTAAAAAAATCTAGATTTGGTGATTAATGTTTTATTTATTAACCAATAGTGTGGTGTTTACACCCTCCTTAAACGGATCGCAAGTGTACGATGTCGTATCATGTAATACGTACGTAAGTACGAGTATCGAACCGTAGGAACATGGTAATAAGTACCACAATGACTATATCAATTATTAACTAGACTAAAGAAAATTGGTTTGTTTAGAGTTTTGCACAAGAACTAAAATACGAAGACTTAAGGAAAACTTTGAAGGCTTTGTTTGATTAACTGCTGAAAAGAAAATTGGGGGTTGGAATCATATTTAGCTTATTCTACTTTAAACTGTGAAGGGTTTGTACATTAGATTGTAAGATTCAATTAAATTAATCTCGAAGATAACTGTTATACTTTCTCAAGCTATAACAATAATAGCAATTAACAATGAAACTTCATCTTTCGATCTCAATATTCAAGTTAATTTTCTTATAAAAACTGGGTTAAATCATCTATGGTGGAATTGGTATATCTTTATCCAAATCACACCATAGGCATACAACAATCACATCTAATCATCCTACACTTTTCTCAAAGAGCAAGATAATCAAGAAATATTCAATTAGCTGATCAAACTAAAGGAATTTCATCAAAAAATCGTCATATGCTTCATTGAATGAGATTTAACAAAAGTTACAAAACCCAATCACAAGTTTAAATAAAAACATCACCAAATAATCATCCAACCCCCAACATGAGGTGATTAGCTCATGTTGGGGGTTTGTCACAAGCAAAAATGCAATACTACAGATTGGAAGAGAAATCATTGTATCAAAGTGAAAGTAATAAAAACTCCCTGAATAAGCAATTCTCTAATCTTCCTTACCCGTCGTATGTGAATCCGCTTGGTCCAATCTTCAATCTCTTACCTTCTCTCGTGAATCTTCTCTTCAGCTCCGAAATCGCCCTTTTTCCCTCTGTATTTTTGTACTCTGTGATAATAGAACAACCTCCTCCTAACCTAATTGATAAAGGCTTTGAATTGTAACAGTCAGGAGGTAGGCGCGGCCAACCGCGCAGATGGACTCGCGCCGCGATCCGTGCCGAGCACTGTCCGTGTGTCCGCACAAGTGGCCGCGCGGATGGACTCGTGTCGTGATCAGCTCGAACCACTGTTTCTCAACTGCACCACTTCTCAGACTTTGGCTCAAATTGCCTATTTTCTCCTCCATTTGACTCACCAATTGTCCGACTTTGATAAAACCCGATGACCTGTACTTTCTTCTCAAAAACTCATTAAAATAGCTATCTTGCTTAGACACTTGCAACGAAAAAGGCCGATTTATGACTAAAAATAATGTCGAAGAATGACATTATCAACAACCCCAAACCGAGCATTGCTTGTCCCCAAGCAAAACAATGAAAAATTAAGCTTAACACCATAATCACAATAACAAGAAATTGGATGATAAATAATCGGGCACTTACAATCAACATTTTCCTACTTTGGCAAGATGAAATAATGAAGTCCAAACCTAAATGCCTCATTTCGGTTAACTGAAAACCATGACCATTGAAAGTTGAATTCAAAGCAGTTTAGTGCATACTTAGTTGTATACCAGTGAAACAATGCTAGGGAAAACATTTCGCCTCGACTCTACCTTACGGTGTACTCTCATCTCTCGAGTCCTAGGCTTCCACACATATCAATTCATGTAGAGAGAATTTATGAATAATAAAACTCAAGATTAAATCTGCATGATAAAAGAACCAAATAACGCTTAATGTATGCAAAGTAATCTCAGAAAGGAATCGAGTAGTAAGACACGAAGGGCATCAAATTCAATCTACTCAACTATGTCTTCCATCAGAATCACTAGGCGTTTGAACTTTTTGGAGTGTTACCAGAAGTGGGAAAACAAATATTTTACTTTTTCCTGAATTCCGCTTTCCCTTAAGTTCTACTTCTTGCCCCTTTTCTTTATTCATCGAAGTTGCCTAGAACCTTATTTTTCTTCTTTTTTTAAAATCATATCATTTTTGAGTTTGATATGGACTGATGGGTAACAATGGGCAAAAACGGTTTTAACTTAGGGACATGATAGCTTCAAACCCGGCCTCGATTCTTAAGGTTTACACAACTGATCAAATGAAACTTACTGTCTGTCCGGATGCTAGTCTTTACTACTCGATGCAACAATAATAGCAAGATTAACTATTATCAATCTTTAAGAATAACGAGTGGTGTATAGGATTAGAAATGAAAATCACACTCAGAAATTTGAAAGGAATCACATGTAGGCTCAAGATACTCTTTCCGGTAGTCTCCACTAATGTCCCTAAACATACATCTCATTGGTCTTCCCTCAGCAGTTACCTCACTACCTGAAACTCTCCTCACAATGGTCGGGTTCAGTTTTCCTATAGGAGTCTTAAGGTCACTTGTGTAAAAAAAATTTGAGCTTGAAAAACATACACAAGCATATACATGACAAATGAAATGGAAAATGGAAAGATGATTGGTATATGTGCCCAATTGGACAACCCCAAACCTTACCAACACATTGTCCTCAATGTGAAAGAAGTAAATGGAAGTAACCAACTAACAAAAGTAACATCATGCAATTAAGTACAGTCATCCAAATGAAAACAGACAATTCAGAATTCAAATAGGAAAGATATAAAAAAGGCAAATCACCAACCCTCAATCGTTACGGACGCGGCGACGAGATGTTGAGGCACCGGGAGGTTGCCTCCTTTGTCGCATAGAAAGTGGCAGGTTTGAAGGACCCGCTTCACTCGGTTCAGGCTCTCCCATGATCAGTTGTCGCAGCGCCGAGTAGTGTCATTCCATCCTATCACCCAATCTTTGCTCCATCAAATCATAATGGTTGTTGAAGTACTGTGCCAGTCCTGGAATATCCGTTGGTAGCGGTCCCTCTCGAGTATCAGCAACCGAGTGATAGTCCACGTTATCATCCTCATTCACCTCCACATCATCAACCCCTTCCGGTATGTCCATCTCCTCGTTGTTGACAACGCGCCTCCTATCTAACCTTTCAGCCACTTGGGCTCCAGCATGATAGGTGTGTCGATCATATGGTGCTGCTGGTGGTAGAGTGGGTCCGACCACACACCCGGCGTCCCTGCAAAATTTTGTGATTAAATAAAGAAAAGGCAGGATACCAGTGGTGTTACTGTCTAACGCTGCATCAATCATCTAGAGCTAGATAATATGACCAATATCCATCGGGAGATTAAATTGGATGCTAGTAAAGTATTCTGGCGACGTAGGCATCCATTGTGGTCTCGTGCATGGACGGGACCAAGTTGCATTTAAGTAATTTCATCCAGAATGCAATTTTTGGCCGGATTTCGTTTTTCTTTATCTCGTCTTCTTTTGGAATCCAACGACCCGACCGCTCCTACGCAAGGCTGATGACAATACCTCTCCGTGCTCATCATGTGCCCCGACCCCTGGAATATGTGATATCCCATAAGTCATCCCGAGGTTATCGGGACAGGGAACTCCACAATGGGCGCAGATATCGTCCATTGTCAGGCGGACCAACCTGTTCCCAACCAACACCGAGTGATATTCGTTGAATGTTGGTAGGATCAATGAGGCATAAAATTCCAGCACCAAGGTTGGATCATAGGATTCTGGATTAGCTACATAATTTATCCAACCCCTTTCTTCAGCGACCTTTCGGACTCGAGGAATGGGTATTTCATGTAAGTTCATCCCTCGTTCCGAGAGAATTGGCCGTGTATGGAAGAGCTCACGGCCTATCCTCTGATTGGTTCTTTCTGTTAAAAGCCTCCCTCTCACCTTTGTTGAGGTTGTAGTAGTGGTACCATTTGCCTGCGGTGTCAGGATTAGTGCGAACCATATTGCCTTGAGCGATTGAAGATGGTAGATTGAAGAAAAGAGAGGAAAAACCTTCTTGAAAAGCTTAATATCGACCTTGGGGATGATAATGGGGGAGAATTCGGAGGTTTAAGATATTAGGGTTTGTAATTTTGGAGATGGTGCCTGAAAAAGTGCTTTTATAGTCGGACAGGGTTTCGACGCGGATGGAGGCGCGGATGGATCTGCGCAGAACACTGGAATGTTCGATGCTAACCTGTGGCACGGATGGTGGCACGGATGTACCCGCGCGGTGAAACGTGCCAAGGACTAGAATGTTACCCCTCTTTGGCCTTCAACGCGGATTGCGGCACAGATGGATCCGCGCGTAGATCCGCACTGGACACCTTCATTTCCTTGTACTCTTTTGCTCCGAACCTCCTCGAATTCCAACTTCAGGTAACAATGAAATAACAAAAATAAAAAAAATCACAAACAAAACAAAACACTTACAGACTAACCTATGGTGGGTTGCCTCCCACCCAATGCCTTATTTAGTGTCGTGGCACGACCTTTCTTTTTCACTCCCTTGCCTCGTCGAGATAGAAGCTAGATGCTTCTAGTGGTTCACCTTCGATGAATGACTTGACCCATTGTCCATTCACTTTGAATGTAGTCCCGTCTTTCCCTTGCAGCTCAACCATGCCGTATGAAAACACCTCCTTGATTTTGAATGGACCCGACGACCTGGATTTGAGCTTTCCTGGGAACAAACGCAACCGTGAGTTAAATAATAAGACATTTATACCGGGTGTAATTACCTTTTCTCGAATGCATTGATCATGGAATCTTTTGTTCCGTTCCTTGTATATGGTTGCATTTTCATATGCATCTTGCCTGATCTCTTCCAATTCATTGAGTTGAAGGAATCGGCGTTTCCTGGTGGCATGAAGGTCTATACTCAACTGCTTGATTGCCCAAAAGGCTTTTTGCTCAAGCTCGACCGACAAATGACATGATTTACCAAAAACCAAACGATAAGGAGTAGTGCCAAGCGGGGTCTTATACGCAGTCCGATAGGCCCACAATGCATCATCTAATTTGGACGCCCAATCTTTTCTTGATGTGCTCACAGTTTTCTCCAGAATTTGCTTCAATTCCCGGTTGGACACCTTTGCTAAGGCATTGGCCTGTGGGTGGTACGGTGTGGTAACTTTATGCTTCACCGACTACTTTTTTAGAACTACTTCTAAATATCGGTTACAGAAATGGCTACCACCATCGCTTATCAGTGCTCTTGGGACTCCAAACCTTGAGAAAATATGCTTCCGCAGAAAATTGATTACTACTTTGGAGTTGTTCGTAGGAGTTGCGATCACTTCCACCCACTTAGACACATAATCAACCGCGACTAGGATATATTCATTTCGGTAAGAGTTTGGGAAAGGTCACATGAAATCGATACCCCTTACATTGAATAGCTCTACTTACATGAAGATGTTCATGGGTATCTCATCTCTCTTCGTAATATTACCGACACTCTGACAACGGTCACAACGGAAGATAAAATCACTAGCATCCTTGAACATAGACGAACAAAAGAATCCTGATTGCACCACCTTGGCCACTGTCCTATCCGTACTGAAATGACCACCACATTCTAATGTGTGACAATGGGTTAGAATGTCGGTCTTCTCTTCATCGGGGACACATCGCCTAATCATACCATCTGCACACAACTTTTACAGAAATGATTCATCCCGATAATATTGTTTCACATCCGAAAGGAATTTCTTCCTTTGATGTGAATTCAACTTCTACGGCATGATTGATCCTTCCAGATAATTAACAATATCAGCATACCACGGATCATAATGATTCACCTTAAACAACTGCTCATCCAGAAATGAGTCATTGATGACCGAATTATCCTTCTCTCCATTCTCTTCAAGTCTTGACAAGTGATCGGCTACTGTGTTCTCTGAACCCTATTTGTCCAAAATCTCCAAATAACACTCTTGGAGTAATAACACCCACCAGATGAGTCTTGGCTTTGCGTCTTTCTTTGCCATCAAATATTTTAGAGCTGCATGGTCTGTATTGACTATCACCTTAGCACCGACCAGATATGACCGGAATTTCTCGCAAGCATAGATGATTATGAGTAATTCCTTCTCGGTTGTTGCATAGTTGACTTGAGCTTCATCAAGTGTCTTGATAGCATAATATATGACGTGTATCTTCTTGTGTTTCTTTTGGCCTAAGATTGCTCCCACTAAAATACCACTTGCATCACACATGAGAACTCTGAGAAGTTTTTCTTTCTTTACTGCACTTAAACTAAATGAGATAATCACCGATAATGTTTCTTTGTGGCCCAAATATGCATACTCCAAGTGCATTGGTAATGGTTTGAGATCTAACTTTGGTGGTATTTTTGATGATGGTTGAGATTTTGGGATAGGAGTTCCCAAATCCTCAACGGCTAACTTGCGGTGTCCCTTGTAGTTGGGTAATGCATTAACTGCATTACACTTTCACTCTCTTCGTTAGAATCGACACCAGTAAGTGCAATTTGTAGTGGATCCTCAGACACCATCACACTACCACCTTCTCGAATTACTGCTTCCATGGCATCTACTCGATAGCATTCATTCGATATCGACTTATGTTTATCCGCTCGAAAGACATTGAACATGGTTTCCTCTTCTCCAACTCGAAGTGTGAGCTTGCTACCCTTCACATCTATCATTGCTCCTCCCGTGGCTAGAAATGGTCTACCAAGGATCAACAACATCTCTTTGTCCTCATCCATGTCGAGGACCACGAAACCCACTGGAAAATAAAACTTGTCCACCTTGATGAGCACGTCTTCAATCACTCCGTAAGGAAACTTGATTGATCTATCGGTAAGTTGTAGAGTGATGTTCGTCGGCTGCACCTCTCCAAGGCCAAGTTTTCTGAAAATTGATAAAGGCATCAAGTTAATGCTTGCACCAAGATCACATAAAGCGTTACTAAATCCAGAGTTTCCAATGTGAACAGGGATAGTAAAACTCCCTGGATCCTTGAGCTTCGGAAGAAGCTTGTGCTGTATAATCGCACTGCACTCCTTAGTAAGTGCAACAGTCGCCTGTTCCTCAATTTTTCTCTTATTTGAGAGGATATCTTTCAAGAACTTCACATACGAGGGCATTTGAGCTAAAGCATCTGCAAAAAAATGTTAATATGCAACTTTTTAAATACTTCAAGGAATTTAGCAAATTTAACATTATCTTTGTGTGCATTAAGTCTATTAGGAAATGGCATTCTTGGTGCTACCGGCTTGACCGGAGTTTTATTGTTTGCTCCTTCCGGTTCCTTCTTTTCTTCCTTCTCTTCCGGCCTCTCCATTTCAATGCTTTCATCAACTTTCTCTTCATCTTCCTCATCCTCCACCACTACTTCAGGTTCTCTTCTTTTCTCCACCACCGACTTTCTAGTCATATTATCTTCCAACTCCTTACCACTCCTCAACTGGATTGCGTTACAATTTTCCCGTGACTGTTTCTCTATATGACTTGGAAATTGGCTTTGGATCCGTGATTGTAATGCCTCCGCGATTTGGCCCATTTGCCTCTCTAGAATCTGGATAGAGGCAGTATTCTGATCAGTGGTCGCTTTGACTGTACTAACCATATTGGTCAATGTGCTCACTAAAGATGTGATTCCATTGTAACACCCTCAAATCTGCAAATAGCAACTTAATTAAAAATTTCTAAATACATCAATAAATGAATCATCTACAACCACAAATTCAGATTTAGCTACAATACACGTATACCATCTTATATATATACAGACTATAAGGGACGGGTGCTACTAAAACCCAAACCATGTCACTATCTCCAACTTGCGGAAGACTTCACCAATTACTTACATTTGTAAGGATAAGGCTCAACTCTTCGTAGCACCGCTAGAACTGAACCCCCGGCTAGGAACCTGATGCACATGCCGACAAATAAAAAGGTTAGGCTTAACGCCTAGTGAGTTCAAGAGTGTTAACATAAACGAATATATCTTTAAAGAAAGGAAATCAGTTTATATCAAGATTCTTCGAAATGTTATACTTCAAAATGGAAACGACACATTTTCCCATAATTTACCCTTTTAAAGACAATGCTCCCAAAACGCACATTTCTTATAAAATGGTGTAATGCATAACTCACCCAAACGGGATCATAGTTCGACACTTATTTGGTAAAAACATGAATAACCATTTATAACCCAAAGTACCCAAAACATGGGCGGGACAGAGTGCTCGACCCATAAATCGCTATCAAAACCACATATACTGTATGTCCGAAAACATGGGCACTTGGTCCAATACTCACTCGACCGTAAGGAACCAATGACAATAAAATAAGACGTTCTTATATTTAACATACTGATAGCCAACAACGGGGGAAACCCGTATCCGTTGAGGGTGGAGGGAACACAAAAGTATACCACCCAACAACGTTAATCGCATGACACCTCCCGACATCCTAGCCCGGTGTCCCTACAACTTCTTTACAAGTGTCACCCCAAGTCAGTTGACCTTGATGGATCATTCCGAAGAACTCCATCCCGAAGGCCCGACACACTTAAAGACTACCTCCCAGGCATTACTTCAAGCGGCGGAGGTCCTAGCGCCTACTACTCCGGTAGCACTAGCCGACTCAACCCTCCTAGCGATCACTTGTAAAGTTTCCAATCATAAAACATGGGTACCGAAGTTTAACCCCGCAATACCCAATTGACCATCCCAAAACAGAATGACACACGTGCCTATGGATCCATTACACACTGTCTAACGTTACATAACTCCAATTGAAAGACCAAAGCTCCCAAAACATGTAACTCACCAATGACACAAAATAAGTGTCCGCATATCCAAAACCCACAACGGTTTAAAAGTCCGGACAAATGTCCACACGACTCGTTTAAGCCAATATCGAGCTAAAGAGCTCAAAATCCGTTTACCCAATAATTACCGGTCTCCACAATAGTGAAATGTCTTTAAATACCGTTTATGAAGACCCATACTTCAAATACTAGATTTATCCAAAACTCCATACGAGATGGAACTCAAGATTTCCAAAGTGTTTATGAATGCAAATAGACCAAATGCATCTAACATGGATGAGACTTTACTTGTACAAAATCACCAAGAATACGTAATTCATGTTATTTAGTTATTGGAAACGTTCAAAACCCAATAGAAGCATTTTAAGAGGTTAACACAACCCAAGTTTACCAAATATGAAAACTTATCAAAATACTCATACTTTGATAAATAACTAAGTAAAACACATTTTACTTCTAGATACTCAAAACTTATCAGCAGTTAACCATTTCCTGTAAAACACTTTAAAATACACATTTTGGCATGTACACCGTTTTCACAAATCAACTTGAACTCACCTTGCTAGATTTAGGTTAAATCTAGGTTTCACCCAACGAGCTCTTTTGAAGGCCACTTAAATCCTCAAGCCGAAAACTTCCAAAACCTAGATCCATACAATCCAAACCATAAATAACCATATACGACCATGTAGAAACATTCCCCTAACAATATACCAAGAAACCCCAAATCAACAAAACCCTAGTTTCTCCAAAACTACCAAATCCGAGATTTGAGAAACCAAACACTAAGAAACCATCAATGGAGCACTTATAACCTTAATACAAGAAAACTTACCCTTGAAGATGATGAGACTTCCGAGAACACCCAATCCAACACTTCAACCCGAGCTCCCATCGTTGAACTTGAAGAAGAAGATGAAGATGAAGGTGGAGCTTCTATTCTAATCTTTGTTGGGTGGGGGAGAACACTTGGAACATGATAGGTTTGGTGCCATGGATACATAGAAACCGATTTTAGGGTCTGGGTTTGGTTTCTAGAGAGAGGAGGGTGAAATGGGGGAAGGTTGGAATGAAAGAGGGCTGAAGTTTGCGATTTTAAGCAGGTTTGCACCCGCCGACGATAGTGCCACGTGACTATGCCCTTGGCATAGTCGCCGGGCATAGTCTCCCGAAAGGGGTGCCCGCGGTACCAATCTCGCGATTGTGACACGGCGACAGTGACACTTGTCACTGTCGCGGGCATTGTCGCCCAGACCTCCACGAATCCCAAAACTCGACTTCTTTCAACGCCAACAACCCCGCTACTATAAGGGACTTTAAACAAGACATTTTCCAACAAAGCCCCACTGATTACAAGTCACGGAAATGTCCGGTTGACATTTACTTACCGAAAATCACGGGTGTTACGATTCCATCAACCGTTTTATCCATTGTAACACCCGTGTTTTCGGTACGTCCCTAACTTGTCTTTTCCTTATTTTCGAGCTTAGTATTGAGATCGAGAGCTTTCGGGACGAAAACAGAAAAAATTGGACTTCGGTACATTTGGGGCTATTGTGCCCGCGATTGTGACAGAGGTCACTCTCGCGGGGCACAACCGTGGAGGGTGTACCGAGAGTCGGAGAGGGAGCGTGAGAGTGCCAAGCGAGAGTGCCAAGTGTCATTCTCGCGAGGCACAATCGCTGAGATTGTACTGCAGGGTGTTTATCTCGGGCGAGAGTGCCAAGCGAGAATAACCATGTCATTCTCGCGAGGCAATGTCGCCATCGGGGCCTGGCCTCTTAAAATCTGAAAATTAGCCCTTATTCCTCACTTTTCTCATTTTATCTTGCTTGGGGCCGATTTTGGAGAAGAAAAGGGGTAAGTTTCCTCCCTCCTCATTCAATGTTCATAAAGATTTAAGAGGTAATGATTTTGTAGTTGGTGTAGGATCTTGGGCATTTATTGTGAGATTCTTGAAGTCCTTGTGTCAAGTTCATCTTCCACTCTCTTCTCTCCTCCATTCATTAACTAGGGTTTTCTACAACCTTTTCAAGGTGAGTTTCTATCCACACTTTATATATGAGTATTTAATTGGATTCATGTTATAACACCCTATTGTTTTATTCTTATTATAATTTAGGTTTTGGTGACATTTTGACCTAAAACTTGGGATTTTAAATATTAGTATTTTATGACCTAAATAAGAACATGGAAAGATAATGTTTTAAAACTATGATGTATCTATTTCTAAACCTCCCACTCTTTTGGAAACTAAACCTAGTTTTATGGGATCTTGATGAACTAAAGAGAAAAGTAGGGTTTAAGGAAATATTATTATTGGGGTTGAATATTTACCATCTTGATCTTGGAATTGGAATATATAATGTTATTGTTGATGAGATATGTTGCTAATGTAATCTCCTCAATGGGAGCTAAGATCAAATGTGTTTGTATATTCTGAGTAATTGGTCTAGGTGCAATGGATCCATAGGCACGGTGTTCCTATCTCCCCGTTTTGGACATAGGGTTCGTCACTTTGGCACGGAATAGGCATCGGGTCACCATGATAAGTAAGGTGTGGACCTATACGGTCGGATAGCGTCTCATGGGCAGTAAGGTGTAATTCCCTTGTGCTAGAGTTCCCCGTTTTGGAACTCTCAAGAATAGAGCTAGAGGGGTTGACTTGATGTTTTCGAGCAATAGACTTAGAGGAATTGAGCTCATTATGTGATTGGTGTTATTTGTACCATATTAAATCACTAATGGTTTATATGATTTGTTGGTTTTAGCTCACGGCTATATCCTCCGCGTGACTCCGAATGGGTTTAGTACTTCCATTCTTATTTGACTTGTTCTCACTAGGGTTTAGCCTAACACTTGTTCTTTGTTGTCATGTTTGACAGGTCATCTTAACGGTGGGGCACGTCAGGACTGAGAGAACGACATTGGGGTCGTGAGTGGTCTTTTTGAGAAACATAGTGACCAACATACCTTGACTTTTGAAGATATACATTTTGGAAGGATTGCGACACCCGACCATAATCTAGTTAACCAAATTTAGATTAGTAGGTTGTCGTTTTATGCTTCATCATTTGGGTTTGTAAATGCCTCACCATATACCTCGTTATGGGATGATACACTTCGGTTTGAATTGTTTTCCCTTTACTATTCAGGTTTAAATTATCCCCTATTTTAGGGTGACATGTTTCTTTATTTTCAAACGTTATATTGTTGAAATTTCTAATTTTATTTCTCTCGAAAATTTTAGGACGTTACAAGTTGGTATCAGAGCTTTAGTTTAAGTGAACAAGGTATGATTTTAAGATGCCTAGACTTAAGCTGAGATTATTAAGCTATGACTAGTGAGATGTGGTAGAACTCTTAAGATAGGATGGTCTTAGAGTCGACAGAACTTGCACAAATTAAAAGTTGTAGTGATGGTAACGATAACTCTTACGTATCATGTGTTCATAATTTCACTTAGCTAACGTTATTATGAAGATATTTTACGTGAGCATACTTGACCTACTGTTGTTATAATAATTGATAAGTGTAGTATGTGTTATTCCAGTATCCCATTTCTTATCCTATTTCACGTATATGTGTGGCAGATTAATGGTTAATACCAGGAATAGGCCGGAAGGTCAAGAAGCTACGACATCCACGACCGATCATCCACGGGTGACCGGGACGGATGACCCCTCTCGTCAGACTAATGTTTTGGGTGGGGGACCCGAGCACATTCCCCGACGCAATTTAGAAACGGAATAGCCCATCATGGAAGAAGTGATGATAGAGACGAGAATAATGGACCAAATGATGCTAGCTATGAACAGAGCCATGGCGCAACAACAAGAGATGTTCTTAAAACTCTTGGAGGACCGAGACACCAACAACCATAGACCTGAAGCGGTTGACGATAACATAATTGTGGCAGGATCTGGGGGTACTGGACCTGAAATTCCCTCTAACGAGACCGCAACCCCGAGAGTCAGGCAAATGATGAAGACTTTTACCTTCAAGGCTTTCCTTGGTTGCCGACCGTGGGAATTTAAGGGTTCGGATAACCCCGTGGACTGTATGAGTTGGATTCGGGAGATGGAGCATGCTTTTCACTCTAGTGAATGAGGAGAAAACCAGAAAGTAATCTTTGGTTCCCGTATGCTAAGGGGTACGACTCTCACTTGGTGGGACGTGTACTCCGATTCTGTTGAGGTGACTGTTCTGGACAAACTAACCTGGTCGGAGTTCAAAGAGAAATTACTGGAGGAATACTGTAACGAGAGGTTGATGGACCGAATCAAAGAAGAGTTCCAAAACTTGAAGAAGGGTAATCTGTCCGTGAAGGAATACAATCAGCTGTTCATGGACAAACTGGGGTTGGTGGGACAGTTGGTCCCGACAGAGAAGGAAAAGATCAAGGCTTATATCAAGGGCCTTCCATCGGACATGATGTCGATGGTATGTGTATCAAATGCCTCCACCCTTCGGGAGGCGATCGAGGAGGCGCAACTTATGGAAGATGCTTACAATCTTGGCAAGGAGGAAGGTAGTCGGCAAGTCGAGAAGAGGAGATAGGAGGGTAGTTCAATGCCCTCGAAGAAGCTTAGATACGCCAACAACAATCACCGTGGTGCCGACCCTAGGCGTGATTTCAAGTGGTGTTCCAAATGCCGGAGCAAGCACTTCGGCCCATGTAACTTCGTCCCTGGGACTTGCTACAAGTGCGGGAAACCCGGGCATATGTTTAAAGATTGTCTCGTCAAGGGGAAGATATGTTTTGAATGCAAGGATCAGGGTCACGTCAGGGCCAAATGCCCAAAGTTGAAGACCGGAGGGACTGGTGGGAAGAAGGTGGAACCTCCGAGAGCGTCTGTAAGAGCCTTCCAAATGACCGCGGAAGAAGCCAAGGCATCTACCGATGTGGTGTCGGGTACGTTTCTCCTAAACTTCGTACCTACACGTGTGTTATTTGACTCGGGTGCTAGATACTCGTTCATATCTGATGTATTTTGTCAAAAGCTTGCCATACCTATAAGTAGTCTAGAGGAGGCTTTAGTGGTAGAAATAGCGAATGGTAGTCAAGTAGTAATTCGGGATATCTTGAGAGGTTGCACACTTGAGTTCGAGGGGAAGAAATTCCCCATAAACTTGATGCCTATGCAAATCGACGGGTTCGATGTGGTAGTGGGAATGGATTGGTTATCAGGGAACCAAGCAGAAATCGTGTGTTCTAAGAAAATGATCCGACTACCCGTTGCGGATGGAGAGACGATTATAATCTATGGCGAAAGGAGGAAAGGCGAGATGGCGATTATCTCTATGATCAAGGCATGAAAGTGTTTGGTGAAAGGATGCTCATCCTTCTTAGCATATGCAATCGATACCAAACTCGAGAAGAGAAGACTAGAAGGTGTTAGAGTGGTTCGTGAGTTTCTCGATGTATTTCCAGAGGATTTGCCTAGTTTGCCACCCGACCGCCTAGTGGAGTTCCGAAATGATCTCATTCCGGGAGCGGCTCCGATTGCCCGAGCTCCCTACCGTTTGGCTCCTACCGAGATGCAAGAATTGATGACGCAACTTCAAGACCTTCTTGAGAAGGGTTTTATACGACCGAGCTCGTCGCCTTGGCGAGCTCCGGTCTTGTTCGTCAAGAAGAAAGACGACTCCATGAGGATGTGCATCGACTACAGAGAATTGAACAAGGTAATGGTGAAGAACAAGTATCCACTCCCGAGGATCGACGACTTTTTGATCAACTGCAAGGTGCAGGTTGCTTCTCAAAGATTGACCTTCAATCGGGTTATCACCAAGTGAAGGTGGCGAAAGGCGACATTCCAAAGATGGCGTTTAGAACACGTTACGGTCATTACGAGTTCCTAGTGATGCCGTTTGGCCTAACCAACGCACCGGCGATATTTATGGATTTGATGAACTGAGTGTGTTGTCCATTCCTTGACAAGTCGGTAATATTGTTCA
This sequence comes from Arctium minus, assembly GCA_954870635.1. Classification (NCBI taxonomy): domain Eukaryota; kingdom Viridiplantae; phylum Streptophyta; class Magnoliopsida; order Asterales; family Asteraceae; genus Arctium; species Arctium minus. The sequence continues at coordinate 11,925,563 of OX941094.1, read as the reverse complement.
TTGACGACATCCTAGTATACTCCAAGGGTGAGACGGAGCATGAGCATCATCTCCGAGAAGTGTTGGAAGTGCTAAGGAGAGAAAAGCTCTAAGAGAAGTTTTCAAAGTGCGACTTTTGGCTTCAAGAAGTGCAATTTTTGGGGCATGTGGTTACAAAGGAAGGAGTAAAAGTGGACCCCACGAAGATCAATGCGATGATGAATTGGGAACCTCCCAAGAGTCTGTCCGAAATCCGAAGTTTCATAGGATTGGCGGGATACTACCGGAGATTCATCCAAGATTTTTCCAAGGTGGCCTCATCGTTGACGGCCTTAACCCGAAAGAACGTGAAGTTTGTTTGAACCGAGAGTCAAGAGAAGGCGTTTCGAACTCTACAAAGGAGAATTTGTGAAGCTCCCATCTTATCTTTACCTGGTGGGACAGAAGACTTTGTAGTGTATAGCGATGCGTCAAAGATGGGTTTGGATTTCGTCCTAATGCAAAGGGGTAAAGTAATTGCTTACGCGTCAAGGCAACTCAAGGTTCATGAAGTCAACTACCCTACCCACGACTTGGAATTAGCGGCGGTGGTGTTTGCATTAAAGTTATGGCGACACTACCTCTACGATACGAAATGCACTCTTTACACGGACCACAAGAGCTTGAGGCATATCTTTGACCAAAAGGAGTTGAATATGAGGCAACGAAGGTGGTTGGAGTTATTAAAGGATTACGATTGCGAGTTGCTTTACCATCTGGGTAAGGCAAACGTCATCGTTGATGCTCTTAGTCGAAAGGACTACGGGGAGAGTTCTAAAGCTACTTTTACACGAATCGAGTTATCGTCCACACTCATTGACCGAATTAAAGTGTCGCAAGCCGAAGCCTTGCTAGGAGAGAACCTCAAGGGAGAGGTTATGACAAAGCAACACCTGCTCTTGACGAAAGATGTCCGGGGAGTAAAGATGTTCAATGGGCGAGTTTGGGTGCCTAAGATCGAGGGTAATCGAGAACTTCTTCTCGAAGAGGCCCACAAGTCAAAATATTCTATCCATCCGCGAAACACGAAAATGTATCGAGACTTAAAATTGCACTATTGGTGGCCAGTCATGAAGCTTGATGTGGCACGCTACGTGGAGCGATGTGTGACCTGTTTGCAAGTGAATGTCGAACACCAACGACCTTATGGAAGTCTACAATCCTTGGAAATTCCGAAATGGAAGTGGGAACATATCACGATGGACTTCGTGACAAAATTTCCAAAGACCTTACGAGGTCATGACACCATTTGGGTGATAGTAGACCGTTTGACCAAGAGCGCTCATTTCTTGGCCATACGGGAGACCTTGCCTATGGAGAAGTTGGCGAAGTTGTACATCGATGAAGTGATATCTCGACATGGTGTACCGCTATCTATTGTCTCGGATCGCGATAGCCTGTTCACGTCGCACTTTTGGGATGGTTTGCAAAAGGAGTTGGGTACACGTGTGAAGTTGAGCACGACTTATCATCCCCAAATCGATGGCCAAAGCGAGAGGACGATTCAGATGCTTGAAGACATGCTGAGATCTTGTGTGATCGACTTTGGGGGTAATTGGGACTCGCACCTACCTTTGGTGGACTTCGCATACGACAATAGCTACTACTCAAGCATTGGAATGGCACCATTTGAAGCTTTATATGGTCGCAAATCCCGAACTCCCGTATGTTGACTCGAAGCGAGAGAGAAGCAGTTTACCGGACCCAAGATTGTACAAGAGACAACGGATAAGGTGAAAGGTATACGTGAATGCTTAAAGGCGGCTCAAGACCGGCAGAAAAGTTATGCCGACAAGAAGAGGCGGCCGATAGAATTCCAAGTGGGAGACCGCGTTATGTTAAAGGTGTCCCCTTGGAAGGGGATTATTCGGTTTGTAAAGCGCGAGAAGTTGAGTCCCTGTTTCCTTGGACCATTCACCGTGATTAAGCAGATAGGGCTTCAAGCCTATCAATTAGAACTCCCTCCGGAAATGAGGGGAATCCACAAAACCTTTCTTGTGTGTTACCTTCGTAAATGTCTGGCGGAGGAGGAGAGTGTTATCCCACTCTCCGAGATCAGAGTTGATAAGGGAAACCGTTGCATTGAAGAACCCGACGCAATTTTGGACAAGAAGACGAAAAAGCTTTGCCACAAAGAAGTCACTATGGTGAAGATACATTAGAAGCACCATCGCGGGGCCAATGTGACGTGGGAAGCCGATGAGGATATGAAGCGGAGATATCCTCACTTATTCAACTAACTTAGATTTTGAGGACGAAATCTTCTCCAAGTTGGGGAGGATTGTAACACACGTATTTTCGGTACGTCCCTAACTTGTCTTTTCCTTATTATTGATCTTAGAATTGAGATCGGGAGCTTTCGGGACGAAAACAGACAAAGTTGGACTTCGGTATGTTTGGGGCGATTGTGCCTGCGATTGTGACAGAGGTCACTATCGCGGGGCACAACCGTGGAGGGTGTATCGAGAGTCGGGGAGGGGGCGCGAGAGTGACAAGTATCCTTCTTGCGAGGCACAATCGCTGAGATTGTACTGCAGGGTGCTTATCTCGGGCGAGAGTGCCAAGCGCAATGTCGCCGTCGGGGCCTAGCCTCTTAAAATCTAAAAATTAGCTCTTATTCCTCACTTTTCTCATTTTCTCTTGCTTGGGGCCGATTTTGGAGAAGAAAAGGGGTAAGTTTCCTCCCTCCTCATTCAATGTTCATAAAGATTTAAGAGGTAATGATTTTATGGTTGGTGTAGGATCTTGGGCATTTATTGTGAGATTCTTGAAGTCCTTGTGTCAAGTTCATCTTCCACTCTCTTCTCTCCTCCATTCATTAACTAGGGTTTTCTAAAACCTTTTCAAGGTGAGTTTCTATCCACACTTTATATATGAGTACTTACTTTGATTCATGTGTTATAACACCCTATTTGTTTTATTCTTATTATAATTTAGGTTTTGGTGCATTTTGACCTAATACTTGGGATTTGAAATATTAGGATTTTATGACCTAAATAAGAACATGGAAATATAATGTTTTAAAACTATGATGTATGTATTTCTAAACCTCCCACTCTTTTGGCAACTAACCCTAGTTCTATGGGATCTTGATGAACTTAAGAGAAAAGTAGGGTTTAAGGAAATATTATTATTGGGGTTGAATATTTACCATCTTGATCTTGGAATTGGAATATATAATGTTATTGTTTATGAGCTATGTTGCTAATGTCATCTCCGTAATGGGAGCCAAAGTCTTCACTTGGTGATTCTTGTATATGTGATTTGTTTACATACCGAGTAAGATCAAATGTGTTTGTATATTCTGAGTAATTGGTCTAGGTGCAATGGATCCATAGGCACGATGTTCCTATGTCCCAGTTTTGGACATAGGGTTCACCACTTTAGCACGGAATAGGCATCAGGTCACCATGATAAGTAAGATGTGGACCTATACGGTCGGACAACGTCTCATGGGCAGTAAGGTGTAATTCCCTTGTGCTAGAGTTCCCCGTTTTGGAACTTTCAAGAATAGACCCTGAGGAGTTGACTTGATGTTTTCGAGCAATAGACTTAGAGGAGTTGAGCTCATTATGTGATTGTGTTATTTGTACCATATCTAATCACTAATGGTTTATTTGATTTGTTGGTTTTAGCTCATGGCTATATCCTCCGCGTGACTCCGAATGGGTTTAGTACTTCCATTGTTATTTGACTTGTTCTCATTAGGCTTTAGCCTAACACTTGTTCTTTGTTGTCATGTTTGACAGGTCATCTTAGCGGTGGGGAATGTCGGGACTGAGAGAACGACCTTGGGGTCCTAAGTGGTCTTTTTGAGAAACATAGTGACCAACATACCTTAACTTCTAAAGATATATATTTTGGAAGGATTGCGACACCCGACCATAATCTAGTTAACCAAATTTAGATTAGTAGGTTGTCGTTTTATGCTTCATCATTTGGGTTTGTAAATGCCTCACTATATACCCCGTTATGGGATGATACACTTAGGTTTGAATTGTTTTACCTTTACTATTCAGGTTTAATTATCCTCTATTTTAGGGTGACAGGTTTCTCTATTTTCAAACGTTATATTGCCGAAATTTCGAATTTTATTTCTCTCGAAAATTTTAGGACGTTACATCCATCTTGGTCATAAACTTCATCATCATCTCTTCCATACCCGTCTTTTTATCGGAAGTTTGTTCCTCTTCTTGTCTCCGTTGGTTGTGACCTGGATGACGATAAACATTGTTAGAATTAGATGAGGAAGAAAAATTAGAATTATTACCAAAATTTTGTTGATTTCCCATTGTCTCTTTTGGGCCATTTAGTGGTTGGCTCCAAGAGAAGTTTGGGTGCTTCCTCCATCCTTCATTATACGTGTTTGAAAAGGGATCATTCCTTTGACTGTGAGAATTGATCTAACATCCCATCATTTGGTGCTTGGCCTTGAATGGAAGTGCCCTTCAACTGATTAGTGATGGCGGCTAGTTGTGCTTTAATTTGCAGAACTCATCAGTATCGTGAACACTAGCTACCCTTCGAACATCTGATCTTGGTGTGGCATAGTTATGTTCAGATAAGTTTTCGATCAACTCCCATGCCTCTTCATAGGTCTTATTCATTAAGTCCCCTCCAGCAGCAGTGATGTCATTTTGAAACTGGGGGTGTAGTCCTCCAAAGAACGTTTTAATGACTACCCACCCGTGCAAGCTGTGATGCGAACATGTCTTCAACATACCCTTGTATCTCTCCCAAGCCTCATACAATAATTCTTGGTACCACTGTGCAAAATGAGTGATTTATGCTAATAGTTGGGCTGTACGGCCAGGAGGAAAGAATTTGTTCAAGAATGCAGCTACCATCTCACCCCACGTGTTAATTTGATTTGGTGGCAAGTTTTCTTCCCACGTGGCTGCTCTGTCTCGGAGTGAAAATGGAAACAATCTGAGCTTGATTGCATCCTCGGATACCCCATTCCATTTGAAAGTATTGCAGACCTTTTCAAATGAACGGAGATGGCCATGGGGATCTTTAGTTGGCCCTCCTCCAAATTGATGAGTCTGGACTAGTTGAATAGTCCCGTGCTTGATCTCGAAGGAATTTGCGGCTACATTTGGAGCTTGTACTCCTCTTTGGGTTGCCGCCACTGTTGGAGTAGCCAAATTCCTCATGGGAACTCGCGGTGGTGGTTGTGATTATGGACCATTGTTGTTTTGCATGTTGACGTTGTTGTCACCCATTCTTCTCGAAATGCGATTTCGTGCTTCTCTACGTAACTGTCTTGCGGTTCTTTCGATTTCTGGGTCAAAAAGCTCGAGATCTCTGAAGAGTCTCCTCCTTGGCATAAACCAAAGAGTAACCTGCAATCAAAACACAAGCCTTAGATTCCAAAAATTAAAAGAATAAATAAAACTGGAAATAAAAATGTCTAATCTAATAATCTCTATAGATGGTAGTGATATTAATACAAAACAAGTTCCCAGCAACGGCGCCAAAAACTTGATAAGTCAGGTTTACACCCTCCTTAAACGGACCGCAAGTATACGGTGTCGTATCAAGTAATACGTACGTAAGTACGAGTATCGAACCGTAGGAACTTGGTATTAAGTACCACGATGACTATATCAATTATTAACTAGACTGAAGAAAATTGGTTTGTTTAGAGTTTTGCACAAGAACTAAAATACGAAGACTTAAGGAAAACTTTGAAGGCTTTGATTGATTAACTGCTGAAAAGAAATTGGGGGTTGGAATCATATTTAGTTTATTCTACTTTAAACTGTGAAGGGTTTATACATTAGATTGTAAGTTTCAATGAAATTAATCTCGAAGATAACTGTTATACTTTCTCAAGCTATAACAATAATAGCAATTAACAATGAAACTTCATCTTTCGATCTCAATATTAAAGTTAATTTGTTTATAAAAACTAGGTTAAATCATCTATGGTGGAATTGGTATATCTCTATCCAAATCACACCATAGACATACAACAATCACATCTAATCATCCTACACTTTTCTCAAAGAGCAAGATAATCAAGAAATATTCAATCAGCTGATCAGACTAAAGGAATTTCATCAAAAATTCGTCATATACTTCACTGAATGAGATTTAACAAAAGTTACAAAACCTAATCACAAGTTTGAATAAAAACATCACCAAATAATCATCCAACCCCCAACATGAGGTGATTAGCTCATGTTGGGGTTTGTCACAAGCAAAAATGCAATACTACAGATTGGAAGAGAAATCATTGTATCAAAGTGAAAGCAATAAAAACTCCCTGAAGAAGCAATTCTCTAATCTTTCGTACCCGTCGTACATGAATCCGCTTGGTCCAATCTTCAATCTCTTACCTTCTCTCGTGAATCATCTCTTCAGCTCCGAAATCGCCCTTTTTCCCTTTGTATTTTCGTACTATGTGATAATAGAACGGGCTCCTCCCAACCTAATTGATAAAGGCATCGAATTGTAACAGTCAGGAGGTAGGCGCGGCCGACCGCGCGGATGGACTCGCGTTGCGATCCGCGCCGAGCACTGTCTGTGTGTCTGTGCGAGTGGCCGCACGGATGGACTCGCGCCGTGATCCGCACGGAACACTGTTTCTCAACTTCACCACTTCTCAGACTTTGGCTCAAATTGCCAATTTTCTCCTCCATTTGACTCACCAATTGTCCGACTTTGATAAAACCCGACGACCTGTACTTTCTTCTCAAAACTCGTTAAAATAGCTATCTTGCTTAGACACTTGCAACGAAAAGGGCCGATTTATGATTAAAAATAATGTCGAAGAATGACATTATCACTTGTAAGTATATATATAACATAAAAAAGATATTAGATGATATTATATAATGTATTTTTTATTTTTAATACAAAAAAAGGATTAAAAAACATGTGTAAAGAACTAAATTGCGTCTAGGTTAACTGGATTAACATATTTTTATTAACTCTGTTAATAAAAGATACCATGATCATATCTATAATTAATGGAATATAAAGACGTTAGTCACAATTTTTAACATATCACATGGACCAAAAACATAACTCACTCAAGAATAAATAATACTAACTTTTAGAAATATATATAAAAGTTCACAATCAATGTCATCAAAGAGTTCATCCTCATCCCTACCAAATATATAAGAGATAATGGCACAAATGGCCAAATCACGAAGAGGGATTGGCCTCTTAGCCATCCCTCTCCCTGACTTGCAAAAATGTCCAAAAGGACGCAAATGGAGCCCCAAGGGCGCAAATGGAGCCCAAGGCGCAAATGAACCCCCTACTTGTTTTTAGAAAAAATATGCGTAGGGGCGCAATTGCGCCCTGGGCTCCATTTGCGTCCTTTTGGACATTTTTGCAATTCAAGGAGAGGGATGGCTAAGAGGCCAATCTCTCTCCGTGATTTGGCCATTTGAGCTAATTATTAAATATATAATGATATCATATATTTATATTAATAAATAATCCATCCAAAAATAAACATATACAACTATTTTATGGAATTGGTTTATTAATCTTCACAATTCAACCCTAAATTCAATAGATTTTTATTTTCTATAATTCAATTGTCGAGTTCCTGATTTCTCGTCGGTTTATAAGATGTTAAAGATCTGTAACATCCAATCAAACCGTTTTTCAAAAAAATAAAATCTAAACATTTCTTTGTTCACTCAATATATAAAATAAAACATTTTAAAACAATATACACATTGTATTCCATAAATCCGGAGTATTTCATTTAATATGCAAGCACAAAATTTCTCACAAAAATCACTTAAGTAGTATTTTAAAATGTATATTTAACAAATTAAAAATGAGAAATTTGCAACTTTATTCCCTAATTTTATATGTTGAGAGACTTGAAATTTTCCTCGATTGTATTCATAAAATATAGATATATTGGATGAGTACATAACATTAAGTTAAAAGAGTCTTGAATTGAAGGGTAATTTCATGCCGAGGGGGATAGATTTGGGTTGTATAAGAAGTATTTCTTTCACAAGGTTGAGAGTGAGCATGGGCTCACCCTGGGCCAAGGGTAAAAGCTTCGCGGGCCCACTTTGCAGCGACCCGTCTTGATTATCTAAAGAGATTTTAAGTAGAATTGGCAATGTACCAAGACCAAGAACATTTTGATGCTTGTTGCGATTGTCAAATGAATCAACCACCATCGGGTGGCAACATTGGTATTTTAGACAATCCCCCTTCTCCATCAAACGCATTTTCGTCAAGAAGTTCTAGGTAATCGAGCAACCTTGACCTAGGGCTAATTTTCAGTTCGGCCTAAAAAATAAATCAAATCATATTAACATTGTAAATCTCAAGTAAAAGTAGAGTCTGAAGGGTAAGATGTACACAGATCTTGTCTCTACCAAAAAGTGTAAAGAGATTGTTTTCATAAAGACCCTCCACCTCTGGCTTGCCTCTACCTTGTTTTATATGTTTGTAACTTTTATATTTTAGTGTATCGAATTGAACCAATTCGATTTTTTAATTCCCAATTTTGTGCTGAAATAATTTTGGGGAAGATGAAAAAGATGATAACACTAGGTGGTGGTGGGTGGTAATGGTGGAAAATACAAGGAGAAAAATAATAAAGATAAAAATGATAACTTTTAAAAAAAGTAAATAATAAATTATCTTGCGCATGTTTTTTTCATTTAATTTTATTTATTTGTCTTTTAAATACTTGATTGATAATAAAATATTTTTATAATATATTTTGAAAAGGATAAAAGCACAAGAACGTTTTAGGAATTGTTTGTTTACCTCTTAATAGTTCCATTAAGAGACAATCTCTGAATCGTTAAGAGATGAATCTTGTTTGACAAAAAAAAAGGTCTGTCTCTTAATGGTTCTAAAACCCTCAAAATAATTTTGTATCTTAGCCCTCCCTTAACTATTCAGCACCCTAATTTCATTCTAAACAATTACCAAATAACCATATTTCATTTTACACTATATATATCATAAGAGCCTATTAAGCTTATTCATTCAAACCACTTAACCATCCTACCAGGGACGAACATAGAGTGGTGGCTACGGTGGCACGTGCCACCGTATCATTTCTCCGACGAAGGGTAAAATTTTTACGTTCGTGAAAGGTGCAACCGTATCGTTTTCGAGTGTGCTACCGTATTTATTTTCGAAACTTCAAAGGTGCACCAAATCCTAATTTGAAAACCCATTTCTTCACTTCTATTCTAGCCCAACTCTTGAAATCAACCAAAAAAACCGTAAAAATCTCTTGAAATCAACCAAAAAAACCGAAAAAATAGCTTAAAATCAACAAAAAATACCGAAAAAGTCTGTCAAAATCGATAAAAAAAAAACTTAAAAATGTCTCGAAATCAAGCAAAAAACTTTAGAATCCCTCGAAAGGGTGGAATTAGACTAAAAATACATCGGACGATATTAATCGCCGGTAAAAAAAATTAAGACATGTCGATAAAAATCGTATGAAAAATATGGTGCCACCGTATGAAAGTTGTTGCGTCCGTCCCTGCATCCTACATCAAATCATTTAGCAACTGCCAAACAGCCTCTAAATCCATTTCACCTAAGTATCTATATTGATTTAAAATGAAACACAAATTGAATTGAATTTATATAATATTTGATACAATTTTAATTTATACCCTTTGGTTGAACAACCTCAATTGAATTTCTTGTTTATTGTCAAATGCTTCAACTTTCTAATTGTTAATTAATGTCAAGATGCTTACTTACCAACAACTCAAAAATATTTAAAATTATACCGATTTTTTATTTTTATATCTTAAAGGGTAAATTACGTTGTTAATTTTATTTCTAATTTAAAAAATCGTGAATCAGAACGTTCAATTTAATAAACAATGATTCAGAAAGATTTATTTTTAAAAGAGTGAATTGTGGATTTGGTCCCTGTGGTTTTGTGATTTATTTGACCATAGTCCTCATTCTATGTTTATTGTGGATTTGGTCCTTGTGGTATTCAATTTGTCTTGACCATTGTCCTTCTGACTAACATCTCCGTTAACTTCGTTAAATCAAGAACCATTTTAGTCATTTGCCATTTTTTTGTCCTTTTACAATAAGAAAAAACACACAATACTTTTATACACACACATATAACAATATCAAAATAAATAAAATAGAATATTATTGTATGATTTGATTGTTTAACTTTTTTTAAAAGATTAACTATATTAATACGATTTAATTTGATCAGAGAGTGCTTCTCCGTAGAGGAGCACGAGCGGAGTCTAGCAACAGAAAGTTTCACTTATTTATTAGACGAATCCGAAGGGAAGTGAATGGTCTCCCCCCCCCCCCCCCCACCAGAAAGGGGGGGAAGGAGAGTGAACATAAGAGAGAGTGCTTCTCGGGGAGGACCAAGCAGGGCATAGCTAGCGGCATAGGAGCCGACTTGGCATCAGCGACTTCATGCCGCACTGGAGTGATCCAATATGTGGTTCCGCACGTTCCACCACTTCTCCGTTCATTTCCAATACTGATCATGAAACGCCATGAGCAGGAGGATGTTGAGGTCCGAAATTCGAAGTGAAAATTTTGATTTGCCCGTTCTTAGTCGTCATGGGAAAGAAAGGCAGAAAGAAGAAAGAAATTGTTCCCTTTTTTCTTGTCCAATGCCACCAGTACCAGAAATGCATCTCCGCTTCAAAAGGAGCCGAAGATCTTTAAAGAACTTAATACTTTTTAGACGGCCCTAAAGAAAGAAGTACAGGAGCTGAAGTCGATTCGCCAACAGAGAAGGGGGATCGGACATGAATACGATTTGCGGACATGAAACATAATAAAGGCAGATGCCAAGAAGTGGGCACGGAACTTCCATAGGGACTTGTAGTTTTTACTTCCTTTGGAGGCTAGCAGATGGCGGGCCTCCGCTTTTATTTTCATTCATTTTTCCCGCCAGTTATTAAAAAAATTATAGTGGTGGAAAAATATATTGATACAAAAATGGATGAGAACCGAAATTTCAAAACCATAGAAACGAAATCTGCAATTTTTAACAAATTGCAGGAACAAAAAACGTAATTTACTCTAAAAAATAAGATGACGTATTGTTTTATAATTATTTATGTTTTTTTTAATATTTTGACATTTCTATTTATTTAAAACATATCGAACATTTAGGACTTTATAACTTCTTTTTTTGGATTTATTCATATCTTCAAAGAAAATGAGATTTCATACAAGGGAAAAATCACACAAAAACTCTACGGACCTTATAAATTTGGTTAATCAAATTTTCTTGAACAACTAAATTATCTACAAAAATTAGTTAAATATATTCTTTTGATTTATAGAACCGGTTGATGTAAACAATATTTTTTCATCGTTATAATAAAATAATAAAATTAAATCGTATTAATATAGTTAATCTTTTAAGAAAGTTAAACAATTAAATCATACAATAATATTATAATTTTATTTATTTTGATATCGTTATATGTGTGTATAAAAGTATTTTTTTTTTCTTATTGTAAAAGGACAAAAAAATAGTAAATGGCTAAAATGGTCTTTGATTTAACGAAGTTAATGAAGATGTTAGTCAGAAGGACCATGGTCAAGACAAATTGAATACCACAAGGACCAAATCTACAATTAACTCTTTTTAAAAATCGTGATTTAAAACTTTTGATCTTGAAGAACTTAAATGGAACCAATTATCACTTATAGACTATGACATGACCATAAGATTAATTTTCTAGATTAATTTATGAAATAAAAGTTGTATCACCAATCGATATCAATATATTTACAGGGATGATTCATTAAAGTGCTTGTAGTGGTTATTGAACTTGTCTATCATAGTGTAATTTCTACAAAAATTACTAGTGGTACCACTTGATTCATTTTGTGTTACCATTGGATGTCGTTGCCGAAAAATTGAAAAGCTACAGTAAGGGGCCGTTTACAAAATGCTTACCCGGTAAGTGCTTACCGGGGAATTTACCATAGCGGATGAACATGACAATAGGATAAGATCTTACCCGGTAAGAGCGAGGATAAGGATGAAGAGTCTTACCCGGTAAGAGAGAGTGACAACTCTTACTCGGGTAAGCGCTTACCTGGTAAATTGTTGTATAAAATACTATCGCGATGAATAAAATATTACCCGGTAAAGCAAATTAGTGTGTCGAGTTTTATTGGTAAGCGCTTACCGGGTAAGCATTTAGGTAAACGACCCCTAACTTATCGAAAATTAATTTGAGTTTTAATGTTTAAAAATTGTGGTTATACTAATAACTATTTTTTCATATATACATATACATATACAAACACATACACACAAATATATATATATATATATATATATATATAGTGTTTGGTTCATTTGAGAAATGGTAAATATATGAGAAATAGATAAGTAATCATAGTCATTCATATGGTCAAGATCGAATTTGACTAGTCAAATATTGCGGCTTTGACGGTCAAAAGTTGCGGCTATCCCAAAAATAGAAGGACAATTTCGTAAATTTTACAAAACACACGGGCTGTGTTCATATATGAACATGTATAATTCACATATGAACTATATGTTCATATATGAACCAGTGCAATTCACAACTGAACTCTTTTAACTGATTCATATATGAACCTTTGTGATTCATATATGAATCAGTTGAACTAACTAACAGATTCATATATGAACCTTTGTGATTCATATATGAATCTGTATGAATCACAAAGATTCATATATGAACCTGTATGAATCACAAAGATTCATATATGAACCTGTATGAATCACAAAGATTCATATATGAACCTTTGTGAATCACAAAGATTCATATATGAATAACAAAGATTCATATATGAATCAGTTGAACTAATTAACAGATTCATACAGATTCATATATGAACTCATCCCGTGTATTTTACGAAATTACCCCTCTACCTTCTATAGACCACACAAGGAATTATCCGGTGCTTCGCGGTCAAAGCCGCAAATGTTGACCAGATGAATGACTAAGATTACTTCTCTATTTCTCATATATTTACCATTTCTCAAATGAACCTCTCCCTATATATATATATATATATATATATATATATATATATATATATATATATATATATATATATATATATATATATATATATATATATATATAAAGAAAGAGAGAGAGAAAGGGGTGGGACAAGATCAAACGAAAAGACAGTCAATCACTACAAAATAGAGTAGGGGTGTTCGCGGTGCGGTTTAACACCTCAAACCACAAACCGGACCGCTATGGTGGTTTAGAAAATTTCCAAATCGAGTGGTTTGGCAACAAGTGATCAAACCGGTCAAACCAGACCGTAAAAACGCGGTCTTGTCTGACCGGTTTAAGCAGTTTAATTATTGGTTTTAAACTAAACAAACATGACATCTATATCTAAAAAGAAATTTCTATCAATATAGCACTATTAAAAAAATTGTATACCAAATTATAAAAAAAATGTCTATCTCAAAAACTAAAAAAAAGACATTGAGCAAATGAAAAAAAGTTAAACAAATCCACCAACAATAGTTGGAATTTGGGACAAACATTGAGCAAGGTGAATGAAGATTTGAAATTTTGAATTTGATTTTTGACAGAGTTCGGCATTTTGCCAATTTATAAATGAAAGGACGAATTTTTTTTACTGGACCATAAAAGTAAAGCCTATAACATGAAAAATAAAAACAATTCATACATGTGTATTTTGGCGGTCGGTTCGGTCCAGACGGCTCAAAGAAATGTTCAAACCACAGACCAGACCGGACTGAGCGGTTTGGATATTTTTTAGACTAGACCGGATCGCCAAACCGCTTAAACCGCCAAAAACGATCCGGATTGACTTGGTTCGACTGGTTTGAGCGATCCAACAGTTTTTTTGAACACCCCTAAAATAGAGGGCTATCACCGACGGCTAAATCCGTCGGTGAAAATAGGATCCATCGAAACCCGTCGGAAATAGGCTCTCGCAAAATATATCGTGGGTGATATAATTTTCGACGGATCACCAACGAAATTTAGCGACGGATCACCAACGACTAATAGTCACCGACGGATCATTTCCGATGGATTTAGCGACGGATTTCCTATGGGTTTAATTTAATATTTAAAAAAGAAAATTAAAAACATTTACCGACGGCTTGTCCGTCGGTAATATGTCGGTGAATCATTTTTTTTAATAAAAAATAATTAAAATTGATAATTTCCAGTACAAAACCTATACAAAACCTGCCCAAAAATTGATAATTTCCAGTACAAAACATGTCCATTTTTCATTTAATATCCAAAAATTAAAAATAAAACGTATATCCAAAACGTATAATTATCAAAAAAAATATACAAATAGGGCTAAAAAATATACCATATCACGATGGTCGAGCGAGCTCTCGCTCGTACCGACACCTGAATCACCGGATACAGAATATAGGGGATCCTGACTGGTCCCGAATCTAAACAGGCGGCCTTTTATGTCGTCCTTCGAAACTACGCTCCCATAACTCGGCGTCATTGAGAGGAACAGTGTTGGGATCTAAGTCTGGGTACTCCTCCTCCCTTTCCGTGAATAGTTACCCTACAGTTTACCAAATTAAACATTGTTAACTAACCTATAGAAAATTCGACAACATTTCAAATGTAATTTGAACATATCCATTACCTGCTTTTATCAAAATAATCATATCGTCTGCCCAACAATGGCAGCCCAAACTAAATGAATCAAATGACACAAAGTATGTTATAATTTATATTTATCTTATAAAACAAACAAAAATCTAGTAATATAATTGAACTTACCGCTACATGAGCCGCATTTGGGTAAACGTAGATCGGAGGATCTGTGGGCGGACCAGTCGCACCCGGTACAAGCTTCCTGTTGGTGCAGTGCGTTCTCTCATAAACCTCTCCAGCAGTAGGTTCACGGCCCAATGCCTCTCTCTACAATAGACAACTTAAATTGTGAGTAGGTAACAAAATCATGTATATATAATTATTCATCAACTATATACATTTAGTCTAGTGGATGATAAATTACCATGCGGTCCTGATGCTGAGGGGTACTAATATATCTGCACGTGTGTCTGGATGTCAATCCCTCATACGTGGTGGCACGATTGGCCGCATTGGCCTAGATGTATGCCTAAACGCGTCGGTGTTCCATACCTGTTAAAAACAAGACATAAATCAATATAAATCCTAGTACAACCAGATACAAGTATTCAAACAAAACAAACCTGATCAATCATCTGGACCCAAAACTCATGTCAGATCCACTCTAGGAGGTGTGCGCTAAGAACCGTGTAGTCATGATGGTCGAACACTACACCATCAATAGTTAAATCCCGCTGGATGGCCCATTTACGGGCATCTCTCATCATGTCCGGGTACCTATTCATCGGGGTACGCCAGAATGCAAGTAATACGTCGACCTCCGTATGAGGAGACCACCTATAATACATCTACATACACATTGTTTGGATTAAGTAAAAATAAACCCACCCAATTAGTTAAATAAAGTAAAATACATACCCATAAACGCTCCAACATCAGTGCAAAGTGCTCCTCAGGGACATCCCCATAGTGAGCCCATGGACCAACGAACATGGACCGAAATATGCTAGTGGTTCTACGGACCACTTGCATCTCCTTAAACCTTCACAATTGCAAAATATACAAGACAAAAACATTAGGATCGGTTTATTATGTACTAGAATAAATAATATACCACATCTACGTACCCACCGGCAGACAACACAATCGTCAGTCGCTGACTCGGATGACGAGGCGTCTGTGATGCAATATTGGGGCCTCTAACCCTCGAGCCTGATCCAGGCGACGACGTCGCAAGCACATCCTCC
Source organism: Arctium minus (assembly GCA_954870635.1). Taxonomy (NCBI): domain Eukaryota; kingdom Viridiplantae; phylum Streptophyta; class Magnoliopsida; order Asterales; family Asteraceae; genus Arctium; species Arctium minus. The sequence continues at coordinate 11,909,713 of OX941094.1, read as the reverse complement.
TCATGCTGGATCTAATCTAGTCCTTCACCGTTAGTTGGAACGAACTCGGAATCGTCCCTAAGTTCGTCGACGTGAGGGTCACCACGCCCGGTGGAGCTGTTACTGCCCCTGCTAGAGCCTCTACCCCTACCCCTATAAGCGTGTCCCTCAATCTAAAAATAGAGAATGGTTCGAACACAAAGATATAAGTGTCCATAAATCAAAAGACACAAAGATATAAGTATATAAACATATAAGGATATAATTATTGTGAATAATGTCTACATAACAAGGCACACTAGTTATCAGACGAGTGATCAAATAACATAGGTTCGTTTTCGCTATCTGAATCGTCGTCCACATATTCAAATTATTCTTCCTCGTCGCTAGCTTCGTGATCTGATGCATCTTCCTCGTCACTAGATTCGTCATTTGTGGCGACTACGTTGACCTCCCTAGTGACAAGAGGGATGGAATCGAGGTCCTCATTTACCCATGTGTTTGTATTATGAGTTACTCGTTCGTTGATTTGAAAGAATGGTTCTCCATCCACATTATCATCATCCAAGTCATCGATAGCCCTTTCTACAACTACATATATTCCACGAGCTTTGGTCTTCACAACAGCCCACCAGTTCTTTAAATCCTTATTGGATGAAGGATACGGTATGTAATACACTTGTTCCGCTTGTGATGCTAGGACGTAATAGTCCTCACCTCTGGGTCTGGACTTGTATTTGATATCAACCAACCCATGTTTATGGGCAACTCTAACTCCCCCTGGACTATAAAACCATGCACATGTAAACAAAACTACAACGCAATAGCCTACACCGTAATATTCCACCTCTAACACGTCGTCCAACAATCCGTAATAGTCAGACTCGGAGTCGTCATAACAAGATCCTCTCACACATACGCCACTATAAAAGCTGTAGTCTGCCATGTTTACACAACCCCAATATTCGAAGCATACCCGTCCAGAAGCTTCAGCCTCTTCAACCATTCACATACTTGTTTTACTTGTTGTTTGGTCAAAGTGTACGACGACTTCGGCTTCATTACTTTATTGCCTGACGTGGCAATGTGCAACTCCGATCGGTTGCAATAAATCTTTACATCCCTCCTTGCTTGTATATTGTCTTTCATTTTTGACGTGTCCATGATAGTGTTAAAGAGATTCTCAAAGACGTTCTTCTCAATGTACATGACATCCAAGTTGTGTCGGATTAACAACGTATTCCAAAATGGCAACTCCCAAAAGATGCTTCTCTTCACCCAATTATGAGTGATTCCGAAGCCACTAATTTTTCTATTGGTCGATCGAAACCGGGAGCCATCGTAAACAGTTGGAAGATGACGGACCTGCTCCCATATTTCTTCACTGGTTAACTCGGGTGGTGAATCGTTTAACACCCTAGATCCGTCCAAAAATCCTGTTCGATCACGTCGGAAGGGGTGTGCACTAGGTAACCATCTCCGATGACAGTCAAACCAACATGATTTTCCTCCAGTTTTTAACTAAAACGAATCGACTGTAGCCATGTAGTATAGGTTGGCTAGCTTGTCGTGCGTGCTCCAACCCGACAACATTGCATAGGCAGGGAAGTCGCTGGCGATCCATTGAAGTATAGCCGTCATCTCAAAATTATTCTTACGATAAGCATCATACGTAAGAGCGCCCACTGTATACAACATCTTGAGATCATTTATTAGCGGCATAAGAAACACATCTAAATTCTGAATGGGGCACTTTATACCAGGAATGACGAATGCAAGTTTAACATATGAATCTTTCAAATTCAACGAAGGTGTTAAGTTATAGATGGTAAGAAAGACTGGTCATAGTGAATACGGATTCAAATTTGAATTATTCGTGTTGAAACCGTTAGTACATAAGCCAAGACGCATATTCCGGACCTCAAAATCAAAGTCAGGATGTGACATGTCGAAATGATTCCAAGCCGCACCATCACTTGGATGTACCATCACACCCGGTTCTGTCTGATGATCGTTGTGCTAAGTCATCTCTTTAGACGTCTTCTTTGACATATACAATCTTTGAAGTCTAGGAACAATAGGCAAGTACATCAACACCAAGTTTGGGACTTTTCTTCGTCCACTAGTCTTGTAAAAACTTTCATTGCAATACATACAATGGGTCAACTCAGAATCATGCTTGTAAAATAACATGCAATGGTTTTTGCAAGCATCGATCTTTACTTTTGGTAGAGCAAGTTTTTTCAAACTATTATTCGTCTCGTAGAAGTTATCGGGTAGTTTGTCACCCTCGGGTAGCATCTCTTTAATTATAGGAACAACTTGATTATAAGTCGTCTTGGGTACATTACATTCTGCCTTCTAATTCAACAATCTCGTCGCAGTTCCTAATTTCTAGTAATTTGGACACCCATCCCATAATGGCTCATCAACAACTTATAACATGTCATAAAATTCTTGGGCAGAAGGATTAGGGGTTTCTTCTTCCCTTGTCATGCCATCATGTATCATGTGATCGTTCACCATTTCAACATACCCTTCATTATGATCTACTATCGGAGTAGAAGATTGACCCACGTCTTGATGCGGTGCATAGTAATAGGTTTCACCATATGCCCGCCATATGGTATAATCAGGCATGAAACTGTGCTTCATCAAATGCATCCTCATATCATCTCTTTCTTTATGGCGTAATTTTTGACACTTCTTACAAGGGCATCTGATACGAAGCCCTATCCCATCATGTGTAGGTTTCCTTTCAACAGTCCCTTCATTGGCATAGGCATAGTCCAAAAAACTATCCATTGCAAAAATATAATTGACCATAAGAATCCCCCGACTGTCGTTCTTTCTATATATCCATCCTATATCTGTTGACATATTCAACCACTACAATAAAGAAAAAAGTAGTTAGTCGATGTAATCAAGATAGAGGTGGTGTAGAGGACTATTAAATGACTTTAAAACCCTACGTGTAACGGTTTGACTATTGGAAAGTAAAAAACATAAGTTTAAATCAAAGAAAGGTGTTTTGGAAAGTTTAAAACCCTTCGTGTAATGGTTTGACTATTTAAAAGTCAAACTGTAGGTGTTAATGAAGTTAGAAGTCTATTGAATGACTTGAAAACACTACATGTAATGGTTTTCCTACTTGAAAGTCAAACCGTAGGTGTAGAAGAGTTTTGGATGACTTTAAAACTCTAAGTGTAATGGTTTGACTATTGGAAAGTCAAAACCGTAGGTTTAAATCAAAGAAAGGTGTTTTGGAAAGTTTAAAACCCTACGTGTAATGGTTTGACTATTTAAAAGTCAAACCGTAGGTGTCAATGAAGTTAGAATTCTATTGAATGACTTGAAAACGCTACATGTAATGGTTTGCCTACATGAAAGTCAAATGGTAGATGTATAGGAGTTTTGGATGACTGTAAAACTCTAAGTGTAATGGTATGACTATTGAAAAGTCAAAACCGTAGGTTTAAATCAAAGAAAGGTGTTTTGGAAAGTTTAAAATCCTACGTGTAATGGTTTGACTATTTAAAAGTCAAAATGTAGGTGTCAATGAAGTTAGAAGTCTAGTGAATGACTTAAACACTACATTTAATGGTTTAGAATGAAAGAAATGAGTTTAAAACACAAACATATGTTTTTTAAAATTTTGGCGGCATAACAACTATAAAATGAATATTTTCGTATATCAACTTAATCTTTGCCCAACAATTGGCAACCCAACTAAAAAAAATCAAGCATAATCAAATCCTAAATCATACTAAATCATCAAGTTTTTCGGGTAAACCTGTTGATCCAAACTCTCTCAGTGATTTGATGATGACCCTTAGAATTACTTAGTGAAAATTACATTTAACATCTGTATGTATTAGTGTTTCACCATCAACGGTTATATACTGAGTCTATTCAGTATTCCAGATGATCTGTGATGTATTTGTTGAATGTAATCCTTGAAGACAAGTTTCGCGACAAAGACGTTCATCGTTGATATCGAAGACAAAGCTGATGAACAAGTGATAAGTCTACTCATGATCTGATGCGAATATCAGTGAAACCAAGACAAGTCCACACACACGACTAATTAAGAAGGAAAGATTCAGCAATAGATGACTTTTATCAGAACTCAATAATAAAAGACTTCATCAACGATCACTGATCATGAAGCTTACACTCCAAGGTTCGTTTGTCTTATCCTTTGCACAAATAGTACGAATTGTCAGAAGATACATGTTTTTGTCAAGATCGTACAACAACTCTGAAGACTACACTGTTCACCATACGGCCTGGAGCATGTAGCTAAAACTCTGAAGCATGCACCCAACCAGATGATGACACGTGTAAATATCTCTGCCATGCATTAAATGCATATGGAATAAATAGGAAGTTTTTCCTTCATTTTGAAATGTTGTTGTGTGTCCCTGAATTCAAGTTTCTAATTCACAAACAATCAATCAAACAAAATGAATTAACTACCTGTTTGATTTCAATTCCACAACTCAAATATTACAAATCAGTTTCTTACTTTCTCTCTCTAAACGTATCTTTCTTTCTCTACAACTCTCTCAGCGTACAAACTATTCCTCTAGTCATATATCTATTAAAAGGAAAAACAAACTATTTATACCTACTATCTAAAACAAGGAAACAAAACTAAAACAATACAATTGACTTTGACTTTATTAACACAAGACTTTGACTTTCCATTAGAGTTTGACTTTTCAGCTTTTGACTTCTTGTACTTTGACCTTCAGTCTTCAGATATTATGATCTTGCATCCAACATATATTTTATGCTCTAACAATCTCCCCCTTTAGATTCAAGATCATCTTTGAAAAGATTTAGCAGTTCAGTCTTCTCTTCAAGCTCAAAAAGTACAATCTCCTTCTTTGAAACAAATTTCTTCAAAAAAACACAAACATTGCAAACTTCTCTTTCTTTGACTGTATACTTCCCAAGACTGTCTTTGAACAAAATTAACAATCTCCCCCAAATATGGTAGAAACGATCTTCAAAAATCTCTCCAAAATTTCCACAAAACTCTTTCAGACTTCGTAAAGAAATTATCTTCAGAATTAGCTCGAATTGCTTTTAGCAAAATATCTTCAAAGAAAATTTCTGTAAATTCAGAACATCTTCAGAAATCTTCAACTTTGCTTGAACAAACTTTCAAACTTTCAAACTTTATCTTCTTAAAATCTTTACTATCTCTTCTCTTTTAGTATACCTTATAGAAACTCTTGTTTTCTATAATCCTCTCAACCTCCCTTTTTCTCTATTCTTATGCAACTTTGCTTAGTGATTCTCAAGTTTGTTTAGATTAGGTTTTACTTAATCTTATTTCGTAACAAACTGTAAATTGTAATTTGATTTATCAATAAACAATTTATTAAACTAAAAAGATTGTGTTTGTATTCAACCCCCCTCCCCCCTTCTACAAGCTTATATAACACCTTCGGGACCAACAAAACCCTAAACCAAATCATACCAAAATATCACATTACATACCATTACACTAAGATTTATATTAGTAATGTCAGATTCATAAACACACACAGATTCATAAACATGGCAGATTAGTGTTTATTAACATTCACAAATTCATAAACACACACAGATTCAAAATTGGTATAAACTTGAAAGGCAACGAGTTTAAAATCCAATAGCATAAAATCAACTAATCCAGTAGCATAAAATCCAATAGCATAAAATCAACTACAAACTACATACCCAAAACAACGAGTTTCTAACACTACGTACTCAAAACAGTAGACTAATCCAATAACATAAAGTTAACTGAAAAGTAAAACCACGTTAGGAAATTATAGGTAATAATTTGCTAAAAAAACACATATTCGATATGGGTTTTCCTTCAAACTTGCAAGTATTAGCAAAAAGAACACATTTGTAATCCAAAATGTAAGCGGTAAGTAAAAAACTGTCACTATCAACTTTTAGTCATAACTCAGAATCCAAAAGAAATGATCATCCTAAAGTAACTAAACCCAATCATACATACAAATTGAACTCACTAATCTAATAAAAAGAACCACAAAAAGGGGTCAAACCAAGAGTGTAGTATCATTGACCTTCCCAATTGGCCAAACTTTGAAACACTGACCTATCACTGTAGCTTCTCCGCAACAGTATTTGCAGCAACAACTCAAGCCTAAATCGAAATTCAAACTATCAAAACCTTATAAAGAACTGATTATAAACATATAAGTGATTAACAAGAAGTTAAAAACAACAGTAGATTAGAACTCAAACCTAAATCGAACCACAACCACCACCAAAGAAGTGGATAGCCGGAGACAAGGGTTGTGGAGGTGGAGGTCAGGGAAGTGGAGGCATCCGGCGAAGGGGTGGAGGGGTTGAGGTCTGAGGGGTTCTTCATGAGGGAGAGGACCAGCGTTTGAGAGCGCCGACGTTAGAGAGTTGGTTGCCGGAGACAACGGGATGTGGAGAGTTCAAAAAGGAAATTGAAAGAAATTAGGGATCGAGAGGGAAATCGGATATTTAAATAAATTAGGGATTTATGCCCTCTCTTTTTTTAGAAAATTCAATAAAATCACCGACGGATTTCCGACGGAAATTCCGTCGGTAATTACCAAGGGAACTTATCCGTCGGTGATCACCGACAGAGTTTCGACGAAATTCCTTTTTTTAAATTTTAAATAAATCTATTTTAAATTATTAATAATTATTAAATTCTGTTGTTTTTTAAATTATTAATAATTATTAAATAAATTATTATATAACATTTAATATTAAAATTATTAAATAAATTATTAATTTATCAAATTATATTTGAACTGACTAAAATACCCCTGACTAAAATACCCCTGACTAAAATTATATCAAATCATCTATAGACATACATACATACATATATAGACATGTACACATGACATACACACACACACACACTTATATGCATACGACATATATATGTGCTATATACATACAAGCAATACATATGTATACATATATATATATACATGCATACATCTATGGACATACTGTAACACCCCGAAATCGTTGGCCGAAAAGAAGCAAAAGAAAACACCAACAGTGCCCCGTGCGACTCTCCACACGAGTTGAGCCGCGCCACGAATCGCGTGAGGCTCTGTCTCCTCGTGGCTCCAATGGTCCGCGCGGGTAGAACCGTGCCGCCATCCGCGCGCTACGACAATGTCTTATTAAAAAGAAGTGATCCGTCCTCTACCCTCATTTCTCACACAAACCCTAAATCCCTCCCCCTTTTCTCTCCCAAATCGACCCCCATACTCCCTAAACAAACCCTAACCTATTTTGGAGTCTTTTTCTCCTAAAACCATGTAGTTCTCTTTCATCTAGCAAGTTGGGAACAAGAACCAAAAAACATTCATCTTCATCTTCCTCACCAAGTTCTTGGGGTTTCATCCAACCATCTCCATCATTTGAAGATTGGGGAGTTTGTGGTTTATTTTGGTAACCTAGAGGTGTGTTGGTGGTGGATTCAAGCTATTGGTTAAGGTAAGCTTCTGATTCTTCATCTGTGGAAATTAGGGTATTTTGGGTATGGATGAGATCTTCATGTAAAAATGTTGGGGAACGATTTTATATGGTTGAATATGATTATTTATGGTTGGAAATGTGTGGATGTAGGTTTTAGAAGGATTGTGTTTGTGGATTCAAGTTTCTTCAAGGAATCTCTAAGTGGGGTAAAATCTAGATTTAGCCTAAATTTAGCAAGGTGAGTTCAAGTTGATTTGTGAAAACGTTGTACATGCCAAAATGTCCATTTTAAAGTATTTATGTGTTTTACATGAAATTGTCAACTGTTGAGTTATTTGGTAACTTTTGATTATTTGAAGTGTTTAGCTAATTAAACTTTGTAAAACACCCACATTTGGGATTTTTTGGCATTTTGATAAATGTGTCATAAATGAATATGTTTTGATGATTTATTGCATAAATAGATATTTGGTCAAAATGCGCTTTTCAGTGTTTGTTGGAAATATGCATCATTTATGTAATGGGACGTTTTGAAGGTACGAGTGTGTGAGTCCTTTGATTTTGATCATTCCCGACCTTGGGAACATTTTGGAAATGGTAAACCTTTTAATTTTGGGTCGAAGGTCATTTGTGATTTGAGAGACAAAGATTTTTGGGAAAATATGTATTTTGGTTTATGGAACCTTGTTGGCTCATGTATTTTTAGCCAAATGTGTATATTGCATTTGGAGGCTTAGTTTACACTCAGATGAGTATTTGTAACATTTGTTCAATTTTGATAGCTCACTATAGAGCTTTGGTTACGATTTGTATCATTGCATCTTATTTGAGAAATACATGTTTTGGATGCGCTAGTTCATTCATTTGGAGTCATGTAAGGTTTTAGGCTGTAATGCAAATGGATCCATAGGCAGAAGAGTCAGTTTGAGTGGGATAAATATCCCCGTATTGTAACTTGAAATAGGCATGGTGTCTTCTGACCAATAATTGCAATTTCTTGAGAACGAGCTTAACTTGGATGTTTTGGAATTCCAAGGTATAAACCCAGAGGGGTTGAACTTGATGAGTGCACGAAGATTTCCAAGGTACAGACCTAGAGGGGTTGAACTTGATGATTATCCAAACAATAGACATGGGGTTGTTGAGCTTGTTGGTTCGTTAGCTATAGACCCGGAAAGGTTGATGTTAACGAGTGTTTTATCCCTAAGTGACCCTCATATAACATTGATAAGTGGCCTAACTTTGTGTTCCCGCCACATTCGATGGAATTCGGGTCCCCCCCCCCATCACCGAAAGGTGTTTTTTGGGTATTGATTTTTATTATCCAAGTTTTCGGTGACGTTTTGTATATATGGATCTTATCCATGATTTCTGGGTTAAGTATTATGCCACACCCGTGTTTTTGGGTGTTTCGGGATATAAAGTTTCATCCACATTTCATAAATTGGGAGTTCAATTTCTATGGTTGAATTTAATTTACGAAAGAACGTTTATATTGGCGTTTCTTTGCCTAAAATGCATATTATTGGAAAACGAGTCGTTTTCGTATTTGAGACCTATCAAATTGAAAGATTATGATTTAGATTGCATTACTTCTTTTCAACGATATCTTCATTCATGTTGAAAACTCTTGAACTCACTCAACATTAGCCTAACCTTTTATTTGTCGGCATGTGGAACATGTTCTGGTTGGGAATAGTCCTAGTGATACTATGAAGCGAATAGTGCTAGTTGTGTGCTCGAGGAGGGTTTAGCTTGTCGAAGTCTTCCGCAATTGTTTTGGGAAGAACAACTTGCGTTTGGGGATTAAGTAGCACCCTACTTTGGTTTAGTCTTTGTGTATTATTGGAGTTTGTATTTGTTGAGGTTATTTATCGAATTTCATTATTGAAGCGTAATGAGTTTTGAATTGTAGGAAGATATGTCGATTTATTTAATGTTACATCGAAAATTTTCATTAGTTGCTCTTACCAAATTTGAGTGTTACACATACATACTTATATGCATACAACATACACATATATACATGATATACATATATAGAGGTCATTCATTTGATAACCACGACATTAGTGTTAACCGTGCTAACCGATCTCATCTGTTGATTGTTAACATCTATGGTCCACAGTAAATCAGATTTTCAATTTAATTATTAAAATTTAGACAGTTTGGAAATTTTTTTGCATATGAACACAAGGGTAAAAAAGTAAAAAAAAAACAATTTTAAGTATAAGGAAATACCACGTGTTACCAAAAAACAAGGAGAGAAATTAGGGATTACCCCTAAAATCGATTGAGAATAAAATCAATGGCCTGCTACATCTTTCTCTCTCTTCTCATCGCTCTCTCTCTCTCTCTCCACCATAACCTTCCTTCTCTTCCGAACAACCACCACCGCCAGTCGCCGGAAAATCGTCTGCCGCCAGAAAACGTGGGGTTACAGTTGATCGGAGAGACGCCACAACTGATATCCTCTTACAAAACCGAGAACCCGGAACCGTTTATCGACACACGGGTGGCAAGATACGGAAGAATGTTCACTACTGAAGTTCGATTTTGGGGTTTCAGATCTCTCCCCCCCCCCCTCTCTCTCTCTCTTCGACCCCCTGGTGAAACCCCGTTCTCTACCGAAGTTCGATTTTGGGGTTTCAGATCTGAAGTTCGATTTAGGGTTGAACAGATCTAAAGTTCGATTTTGAAACCATTGTTTTTTAAATCAATCAGAGTTCGAACAAAGCGAAACAATGTGCATAAGTGTACATAAGCCTCTAAATGTAATAATTAATATTTGCAGTTGTGCACATTATGCAATTATGCACCGTGTGCACTTCTGCACAATCATAGTTTTGCACATATACACATTATGCACTTCTGCACATATGCACACTTTGCACGGTATGTACTTCTGCACAGTCAAAATAATGCACTTTTGATTTTCTATACTTATCAACATTCTGAACTTCTACACAGTATGCATTTCTGCATTTCTGCACTTTGTGCACTTATGCATAGTTTATGTGCATTCTGCACTTGTGCACGGTTTATGTGCACTTCTACACATTATGCAATAAATTATAGACAAAAATCGTGTATCTTCTTCAAAATTTAAAAAAATTATTGTCAAAAAAAGAATTAAATAACTACCATGAATAAATGAGAGAAAATAAGGAGATAAAATAATGAGGATTCCACGACTAAATATGAGAAAAATAAGGAAAGAAAATAGGAATATGGATATTAATATAAAATACCAATTTTACCCTTTTATTCATTATGAGGTGTGTACATCTACCAAAAAGAATACTCAAATTTGATTGTCTAATAACTGGTTAGCATGGTTAACACCAATGAGTTGGTTATCAAAAGAAGGGGACCCTACATATATATGTACTATATACATACAAGCAATACAATATGTATACATATATATATACACACATACATACATATATAGACATGTACATGACATACACACACAATTATATGCATACGACATATGCATACATGATATATATATATATGTGTGTGTGTGTGTGTGTGCTATATACATACAAGCAATACATATGTATGCAATACATCTATAGACATACATACATGCATACATACATACCTATATAGACATGTACATGACACACACACACAAAATTATATGCATACGACATATACATACAGGCCCGGCCTTGGCCCATGGCAGATGTGGCTTGGGCCATCGGCAGCAGGTCCATCAGGGGCATCAAAATTTAATAGTTCTTTAGTATATATAGGTTAAATGTTGGGGCCCAAACAATTTCTCCCATTTGAATCTGAGCGAGAGCAAGAGGGCAGGCTAGGGCGTATGCGTATCAAATCCAATCACGATAACCTGTTCTATTCACGAATTACCGTTCACGTCTTCACGATTCGGGCATTCAACCCTAAATCGACCTTCAAGACAACTTGAATCACATTTACGATTCACTAATTCAGCCTTCTGCCTTCAAAACGAACACAAATCACGTTCATATTCAGCCCTAAATCGCGATTCAACCTTCAACTCTTCAAGACGAACACGAACAATTCAGCCCTAATTCCCTAAATCGACCACCACAGGTGTTCTTTTTCTAACTTTTGAACTTTGTTGAGTAATGAGTAGTGAGTACTTGATCCTTGAATTATATATATATTTGTTTCATAACTTCATTGTTTGAAATTTGTTTGTCTCTTGATTCAAGGTGAGTCACTAGTAATTAAAGTCCTCTAGTTTTTAGTATTTGATGTTTTGTTTACAAATACACGGATGTGTAGATGATCTTTGATTAGGTATTTAAGATTTTAGGTTTATATCATTAGTCATTATCTTTGTAAATTTAGGAAATAAAGAATAAAATTTTTATGTTTGTTGTAGTGGTTTTTCAATTTGTAAGTACTAATTGCCTTGATTTGCAAACTCACTGTCATTATTCTCATGGTTCAATTGTTTAAGCTATGATCCTTGAATTGTCCACATAAGTACTTGTCTGCATATTCTACCTAAAATTGTGAGAACATTGGCTCAATATTTAAACATGTGGTTGTTGTTTGTTTGAGATGCACATATTGCTATTGTAATATTAACTGATACCTATAGAACCAACATTAGAGAAGATGAATTTAGATGTTCCAAACTCAAAAAGGAAGTGATACAAGCAAAACATTACAATTATGAACAAATGACTAACATGATTTGCACTAAAATAGTATTTGTAGAGAAGTGTTTGCCAAAAACTTTGGGTGATAGAGAATTTTGTGCTAAGAGTCCGATAAATATAAAGTGTTTTGACCTTAATATTTTCATGAAAATAGACCTTGGAAACATCATGATCAAATTGGCATATTAGCTAGCTTCCAACCCCCTTAAATAATATGTTTTGTTTGCCCTTTTTATATATTGGGGGCATTTCTTAGGTTTTCGCCATGGGCATCAAAATTCTCAGGATCGGCCCTGTAACATACATACACGATACACATATATGTGCTATATGAATACAAGCAATACATATGTATACAATACATCTATAGACATACATATATGTATACATACATATACATGCAAAAACATGTACACACATATAGACTTATACACACACACACATACTTATATGCATACGACATACACATATATACATAATATCATATATATGTACTATATAAATACAAGCAATACATATGCATACCTATATATATATATACACACACATATACTATACATACATCTATATAGACATATACATACGTACATACACATATAGACATGTACATGACACACACACACACACACACACTTATAAGCATACGACACATACATACATACATCAACGGATCATCGACGAATTTCTTGGAAAAAATTATTAATTCATAAATATACCGACGGGTATCCATTGGCTTTCGGTAATCCGTCGGTAATTTGCTACAGATCACCGACGGATTAGTGGAATTAAAAAATAATTATTAAATCAATACAATTTTCGACGGATTATCGACGGAATTCAATATTTAAATAAATTAAAATTAAAATAATTTTCGGTCCGTCGGGGATCCGTAGGAAATGTTTTTATTTACCGACGAATATATATGTTGTTCGTCGCAAATAGCTTCAATCCGTCGGAAAGTGGTCGATGATCCGTCGGTGATTACCGACAGAGTTTGTACGTCGGTAATAGTTGGTCGGTGTTTAGGTTTTTTCTAGTAGTGAATTTACAAGAATGCGAGATGTTTTAAGATATGATATAACATGTCCAAAGGGACGCGAGAAAAGATTGCAGTTGTCAATGAGACCAAGGATCGCGGGAAAAGTCATCAGTTGTATAGCCGGTCAATGCAACATGTTTATATCATATGTGATTACATTTTTGCATTACATGTGATTATATATGATCTTGGAACTTTTTGTTTTCTCGCAACTTAACCGCCTTCTCGCTTGATCCCACATCATCTTTTAAAAACCCAATAATTTGTACAAAAACTTACAAACCAATTTTCATGTAACGTTTCATATATGAAACAACACGTGTGAACATACAATGTTTTTATAATATTATTTCATATTTAAAATGCTTAGGTCTGTTTTTTTTTTCATACAAAAGTTAGTATTTAACGTGACTATAAAAATTGTTTTATAAGATTGTACAAAGTATTAAATTTATAAATAATAATGCGTTAATATACATTATAAAATATTGATATATAGTCCACTTATTTTGTAAACCATTTTATCATTTGAATTTGTAAACCAAGGGTATTTAGGTCTTTTTTCCCAAATTCGTAATATTAGGAATAATTCATATATTTAATCAACAACAAATTTTCTTAATTTTCTCAATTATCTTCATCTTTCTCTCTCTCTGGCAACCTCCCACTCCGGCGACCTACACTTCGGCGACCTCCCACTCCGACGACCTCCCCTAATTTGGCAAGTTTCATAATATTTTGGAGTTACATAATTTTTTCGAGTTTCACGTTTCATAGGAGAAAAAACATATGAAACTTCGAAAATATATGATTATTTCAAAAAAAATCTGAATATTCATGTAGGAGAAAATATATGAAACTTAAAAATCTAATTATTCGTATGAGAGAAAAATATATGAAACCGTTTACGAAAATGTATGAAATCGTTTATAAAAATATATGAAACCATCGCCAGGAGAGGGAGAAGATCCTCATAATCATCATATATTTCATATACGGGTGCATGAAAAACCACCGTATATATTGTGTGTGCGTGTAGAAAACTTCCATCACTTTCGTCTCCGTGAAAAACCGTCGTCCATGGTGGTGCATGTGCAGAAAACCCACCGGAGTTTTGAAGGATTCGCTGGAGTTTAGCATCGAATGTCCTTGTTCTTCATGGTGGCCGCATATCTTTAGTATCTATGAAGAACCACCGTCCACGGTGGTGCGTGTTTAGAAACCCCACCTTGAGGAACCACCGTCCATGGTGATGCATGTGTAGAAAATCCACCGTGAAGAACCACCGTTCTTGTTCATCATGGTGGCCGGATTTTTTTGAGAGATAGAGAGGGATTAGGTAAATATGGAGAAAATTAAGAAAATAATGTAACCATATTAGATAAAATTAATTAATAATTTTAAATTTAAAATACCTAAAAAGTATTCCAAACTATCATTTCCCTTTTTTTAAATAAATTTAAATCTGAAGATTTTCATCATCAGTCAAGATAATGGATGACATAGATTGGTTTACAAAATTTAAACAAGTAAAATACCTTTATTATCGGAGTGTTTGAAAGAATTGAATCCGGTTGAGTTCCGTACAAATGGTCTACCAATAAGAAAGCACGCGTGGTCCACGTTCGCGTGCAAATGACACGTCAAGTGGGTCGTAGGATAAGAACATTGAAACACACGACTTCATTTTCGACTTGTTTATTCTTGTCTATGATATGGTGAATATTTTTTATAATTAAATTGGTAAAATAATGTAATATTTATATCATAAAATGTAGGAATATATACCAAGGAAGCGTCCAAGTTTATCTAAATAAGTTATGAAAATCATTTCTATGAAACTTGTTAAAGAACTATCATATCATTTGATTCAATTTTAAATTTGATATTATAAATAAAAAGTAATAAAAACTTTAGTCTTTTTAGTTAAAGGTTCAATTAAAAATTAAAATTACATACAATTGTTAGAAGATGAATATGCTGAAGATTTGAGACTTCGATATATTGAATGAGAGAATAAACGTACAATAGGAAAAGTAAGTAATCAGATTATTAACCTAGACTATAAAATACAAGGTATTTATACAGAGACTATATGGGCCTGGGCCTTATACTGACATGGGTCTGGGCCCTCTACACATATACATTAACATCACCCCTCAAACTTAATCGGGAGAAGAATGAGCCAGATGGAGTTTGGAAACTAGATAACGAAACCGTCCTGGTAGATAAGCTTTAGTGAAAATGCCGGCCGGTTGATCAAGAGTTGAAATAGGTAGAAGCTGAATAGTCTTACGAGTCACGTGTTGACGAACAAAGTGACAGTCAATTTCAATATGCTTCGTTCGCTCGTGAAAGACATCATTGTGAGCAATCTGAATTGCACTGTTGTTGTCACACCACAATGGAGTTGGCGACTGTTGAGGAGCCCCCATGTCAGAGAGTAGCCAGCGTAATCACACAAGTTCTTGAGCCGTGTCAGCTAGTGCTCGATACTCAGCTTCAGTACTGGATCGAGCTGTGAGAGATTGTTTCTTGCTCCGCCAAGATAAGGAACATGTTCCTAGAAGGTAACATGACGAGATATACGAAGACGCTGGGAGATAAGATCCCAGCAGTGATAACCCTTGTGCTCAATGTCATATCCAAGAAAACAGCAAAGTCTGGAGCGAGGTTCAAGTTTGGTATGTTCATGAGATTGTAACTGAACAAAACAAGCACTACCCCAAACTTTTAGAAGTTTATAGGCAGGGGTGATCTCATGAAGAGCCTCATAAGGAGACTTATTATTAAGGATGGGAGTAGGGTGACGATTGATAGTATAAACTGCAGTGAAAGCAGCTTCACCCCAAAAACGTTCTGGACATTTAGCAGAAATGAGAAGAGTGCGAACCGTATCAAGAATATGACGGTGTTTTCGTTCGGCACGACCATTTTGAGGAGATGTGCCGGGACAAGAGTACTGAGAGAAAGTCTCCTGAGATTGAAGAAAGGAGAGAAGAGATGACTCTTTGTATTCCATAGCATTATCAGCTCTAAGAATCTTTATAGATTTTGAGAATTGGGTTTGAATCATCCGAGCAAACATAATATAAATTTGAGGTAGCTCCGAACGATGTTTCATGAGATATATCCATATGAAACGAGTATAATCATCAATAAAAATAAAAAAATATCGAGCACCCCCCATGGATGGATGTGGTGTTGGTCCCCATACATCAGAATGAACAAGATCAAAAGAAGAAGTCGAATTAAACTCATTCATTTCAAAAGGTAAAGCATGATGTTTGCCAAGTTTGCATGATAAACAAGAAATATTGTCAGTTGATACACAATTTCCTAACACCCCTAAATTAGCTAATGATTTTATTCTAGCTAGAGATAAATGACCTAGCCGGGCATGCCACAAATCAAAAGAAGAAGTGTTGGAAACTGAGGCAACAAGACTTGAAGAGGGTAATGGAAGACGAAGGTAGACCACTTCAATCATCCGTCCAACTTTACGGCCGAGTCCAAGGATCTGCTTGGTCTTTGGATCCTGTACAACACAACCAGAAGAATGAAATAAAATGATCAAATTAGATTCGAGAAGCTGCGCAATCGAAACTAAACTCAGAGATAGTTTCAGAACATGTAGAACATCCGGTAATTGTATATGAGGAGTGGAGACATGTCCACTAAAAGATACCGGTAGGCCAGTGTTGTCAGCAGTTCGTACTGACGTAAAATGCTGAGGTGGTTTCTTAGAAACAAAACCATCAGTGCAGGGTGTCATATGATTGCAACACCCAGAGTCAAAAAGCCATAAGTTACCTGATGCAGCTGAGTGTGGAGAATTCATACCCATAGCACCAGACATGATCTGCTCCATGAGTTCCTGATTGCGACGCATCAGTTCCATTAGGTCAGGTGAGGACTCTGGAGAAACCTCGTTATCAGCGATAGTAGACCCAGCAACAGCGTGAGTCCGGTTCTGAGGGCCAGTGTGCTTTGAGTTCTTTGGGCAGTCAGACTCATAATGGTGCGGATGAGTGATGTCGCACCTACGGCACTTGCGAATAGGACAATCAAGGAGAAGATGAGCAGTAGAATGGCAAAAGGCACACTCAGGTGTGTTCGTCTTTCCCACAGATTTGGAATGGTTGATGTTGGTCCATTTACCTTTGGACTTGGGATGAGACGTGTAGAGAACGCTATCAGTAGAGGACACCGGTGAGCGCATGTGAAGACGAGTTTCTTCACTTAATAATTCAGATATGACTTCTTCAAGAGTGGTTAGAGGCTGCCTATGAAGAAGAGAATCACGAACATTCTCAAATTTATCTGTAAGGCCCATCAGAATGGTGATCAAATGCAGCTGGTTAAAGTAGGCTGTGAACTGTTGAGCCATGTCATCAAAAATTTGTGGTGCTCCAAGGCTTATATGATCTCTGAGAGACTGCATTTCAGAGATATAAGAGTTTACAGATTGATCAGGAAGCTGGCGTTTGTTCTGAAATGTAGTCCACAGTTGATACTGATGAGATAGGTCTGATAACGTGTATTGCTTGGCTAGAAAATCCCAGAGATTTTTGGAGGTGACATATCCAAGAAACTGTTGGTTGATCTCAGGAGTAGTGGAGGCATTAATGAAACCCAGAATACGAGCATTATTGATGTCGCACTCATTCATGCGTTTTGCAAAATCAACAGCATTCTCAGTTGCTGCCTGAACTGGAATTTTGGATGCACCAGTAACATAGGTGTAAAGCCCATGAGATTTTAGCAGAATTGTCATATGATGATGCCACAGTATGTAGTTGCTACCATTGAAAACAACCGAGATGGGATTTGAGTGACTGAGATTGGTAGCCATGGATGGGATGAGAAACAGTTCACTGAGAGTGACCGGTAGGATGTGAACCGGTATTAGGACCGGTAGTAGGCGACCGGTATAGGCGATCGGTATTGGCGATCGGTAAGATGCGACCGATATGAACCGGTATTGGTGACCGGTATTAGCGACCGGTAGAGTGTGCGACCGGTAGTATCGACCGGTAGAGTGTGCAACCGGTAGTATCGACCGGTAGGGTGTTGCGACCGGTAGTATCGACCGGTAGGGTGTTGCGACCGGTAGTATCGACCGATAGGGTGATGCGACCGGTAGTACTTCCGGTCTGCAGCTAGGGTTTTGGTGTGCGATTTGAAGGCGGTGACAACAACTATCGACTTTGAAGACGGCGACGGTGAACAGTAAATCGATGAACAGGGCAGCTTTGAAGACGGTGAACGGTGAACGGTGAACAGTAAATCGATGAACAGTAACGATGATGAAGATGAGAGTGCAAGCAAACCTACAACTCTGATACCATGTTAGAAGATGAATATGCTGAAGGTTTGAGACTTCGATATATTGAATGAGAGAATAAACGCACAATAGGAAAAGTAAGTAATGAGATTATTAACCTAGACTATAAAATACAAGGTATTTATACAGAGACTATATGGGCCTGGGCCTTATACTGACATGGGCCTGGGCCCTCTACACATATACATTAACAACAATAATACTTGTAAATTGTAAATTATATAACACAGGCGATTAGGGGTGTTAGAGCATCTCCAACAACTATGCTAAAATAGAAAAAAATGAGATTTTAGCAATTTTTTTGCTCCAACAACTATGCTATATCATATGCTAAAATAGAGAAAAGAGAAAAGAGAAGGTAAAAATCTCCATATTTGAAGAAATCTCTAAAATCCCATATTGAAGAGAGAGAAATAATATTTAATTCTTTTTCACCAATAGGAGACATTGAAGTTGTATGTTTAGGAGAAATAAATAATATTTTATTAATATAATTGATGATAGACTAAAATAGAGTAGCTGTTGGAGTTGGTTGTAATTTTTTTTAGAGATTTCAACTTTTTATACTCTATTTTAGAAAAATTATAGCATAGCTGTTGGAGATGCTCTTAGGTGTAAAAACAACGCGACCAACCTGGTCAAATCAATCCAATCTAATTCGAAATTGTTAGTGTATATGTCTAAAAGTCAATCATCGAATGAAAAGAAAAGATGTTTAAAGGCATTGCTCAATTATTACGTTTATGTATTATTCTATGTTATACCAACGTAAAAATAACTTTAGAATATTGTATTCTAAAATGTCTTTAGTCAAATGTTAATTCAGGTCTATGTTGAATTATATAATATGGTACGAGTAATATATGCATAGGTTCCTATGGAGATATAGAATCCACATATGGGTACAGGATGAAATCTTGTGTGTGAGGTGTGACTTCCTATGAGAACGTTTCATTAAATGACATATGAGTGTAATAGACGTTTCTCATGTGATCATTGTACATATAGTCATTTGAATTGAGATAATGGAGTTTGCTCCCCGTAAATGGTGTATTTTGATAACTGATTCTAATCATTCTGTAATTGGGTGACAAAAAGGTTGTTGGTCATTAACCCTCATAGTGAGCTCACCCTTTTAGAAATCAATTAAGGTTCTTCCCGTTGTGACAAAAGGTCGTCCCAAAATAATCAGAATGTTTTTATCGGCTTCATAATCTAGGATTAAAAAGTCGACTAGGAAGATGAATTTATAAAATGTTCTTGTCCAAAATAGTGGTTACAAAATCAAGCATACCAGCGAATCAATAACATTCATTGCGTGAAACAATAATGATAAAATCAACAACCGAAGAATGCATACAGCAACAGTTTAACACGAACCCTCAGAGGTCCTTTATATGTTTACTTACACCAAAAATATAAATCAATTCTAATATTGAATAGCATATAATGAAATACTCTTGTATAAAACCCAAAAGAGAAATCACACGACATTGAAACTCCCCAAACAGACACATGGGATAACATCCATCAACAAAACTCTCAAGACGTCTCTTACGGTTGTGAGAATGCATGTGCAAAACTTGCATTAGACAAATATAATACAAAACTCATAAGTTAACGCACACATTAATGCAAGTATACGCGTCTCAAGGTTCACCTATGCGACGCACAAAGTCATAAAATAGAACTCCATAAAACCCAACAAAATTTCCATAAAACTCAAGGACATCCAAAAATCAAATGGTGCCAAAATTTTCACTTCCAATAATCAAATGGCACAAGACAAAGTTATGACTAAAATGTCATAGTTCCGGAAATTTCTCTTTTATTGCATTGCGATATAAAGTGACACTTTTCAACAAAATTCTCGTGAAACAAATTTCTAAATAAACCATAAACCAACACACGCAATGAGCTTAGCCTACGCATTTCAATGTTCATTCATGCGTTGTAAAATGTCGTAAGGTAACTCTTCATAAAACTCAACAAAGCCCGCATGGAATAAAATTCCCAAGAAAACACTACGTCAAAACATGGAAATAACTCTTCGTCCAAAAGCTTAACACATGTGGAGGAGATCCAATGTTAAAGTCATAGGTCACAGTTACTTGTCCAAAACCCTAAACAACATCAAAATACGGGCACCACAATACCCGAAAGTAGTGTTGAACGACAACGAGAATAAAGAGAGTCTCAACAAGGTTTGCAATCACATGCAATAAAATATCTTTATGCACGTTTAAAATCATGGTTTAAAACCTTGTGTGCGCTAAACATTTTCCAAGGGCCCATAATATAATTCGCATGATGATTTGGAAACAAGAGAAATAGTTTATGCAATTTGTTTTAAGAATAGATTTTGTGCATGAATTTGATCGTCACTCATCGTCTCAATACCACGCTCCTCAAATTCCCAGTCACACTATCTTCATCCGGATGCTTAAACATCTTCAAGGCAATAATCGCAGATTTCATCGGTCCACCTTACAACTCCTCCTCAAATAATGTCGATCCCATAATTCTGTGGTTCTAATCTAACCAATAATTCCGACATGAAACGATCCATTTAACGCAATCATCATGCTTACTGTCACCCTAAGTGACGAATGTTACAATCATCAACCTCTTCTAATGACTTCTCACTTAGGAACTTTCCCACTATCCCAACGGTCGTCACATCAAAGTAGTCCAAGTATACACATGTAACTCGTAGGTTCACCATAACACAGGCCAGGTGCAATTATGAACGTACTGTACATGATCATCCTTGCTACTCTCGACGTGATTCCCGTTCCTAGTGACTTCATCAGACTTAAAACATCTTATCTTAAGTTATGATACCAACTTGTAACACCCTCAAAATTGGTTAGAGAAACTAATTAAAAATCTCGACATAATATCAAATAAAGGACAAAACTTCCTCCTACAAATCAAAATTTATCATACCTCAAATATAAAATTCTATAATTAACCTCAACAATTATAGTCTCCAGCATTAAACAAGGACTAAAGCGAAAGCAGATGCTACTCAACTCCAATTCAAGTTGCTCTTCACAAACCAAAGTGGAAGACTTCACCAATGCTACTCGCTTCTCGAGCACACTACTAGTACTCCTCTCTTCACAGTGTTACTAGGACTATTCCTAAACTGAACCTGATGCACATGCCGACAAATAAAAAGGGTTAGACTTAACGCCTAGTGAGCTCAAGAGTTTTCATTATAGACATATAATACAATAAACTTTAAGAATGTTATTTAAATCGTGATTTCCAAAATGAAATACATTAAGTCTGAAAGCAACCTCTTTTCAACATTCACCACCTTTGTGATTAAAACCACACTACAAAACGTTCCTTCGAATATAAAACCAAAATCCAAAACTTACGTAAAACAAAACTGATACTTTAATATTCAATTACGGAAAACGTGGATAAACTCTACCATCCAAAGTATCCAAAAACATGGATAAGGTTCAATACCCCAAACCACAGAACATGGATAACAACCCATGCTCAAAACGTCACCAAAAACGAGGATTATAAAACTCCATACTCAAAACGACACCTTTTGGCGACGGGGGAGACCCGATTACATTGCACGTGACGGAACACAAAAGTAGGTCACACACTATGTAGAAAAAACAAAATGCATGGATTATACTCATAAGACATATCGAGCTCAACCCATCTAGATCTTTTGCTCGTGGAGACCCAAATTCAACCCCTCTAGGTCTATACTTTGAGGTAACCAAATCCATACCAAACATACAAGCACATTTGGATTACATCTTACTGCTAATGGGATAATGCCCAACCCCACGAGTCTACATCTTATTTACCATGAATCCCGATGCCTATCCGTGCTACAATGAGGGAAACTAATCATCCCAACATTGATCGTAACGACTCAAGTGCCTATGGATCCATTGCATTACATTCTAAAACATTACATAACTCCAAACGAATGAACTAGTGTATTCAAAACATGTAATTATCAAATAAGATGCAGTAAATGCAAATCATAACCAAATGCTCTACATTGAGCTATTAAAACCGGACAATTGTCTCTAAGACCCAATAAGGTCCAAACCGATCCATAGACTCAACAACTCAAAAGATTAATGTTAAAAGTCGTAAAATGAAATTAAACGTAAACAACCCGCATTTATGCGAACCCATGCTCCAAAATATATAAATAACTCCAACATAGTTTAGATTGGGACAAAACATTTTCCAAGCGAGTTTATACCATTTATTCTTTCAAAAACGTCCCATAATACAAAATCAAACATTTCTCCAAAACACACAATAAAAATACCTTGATACTCAAAAATTTACTTCCATAAAACAAATTATTAAAATATCAATATTTATGATTCATTTATCAAAATGCCCAAAATTCCAAGTATAGACATTTCATGAGATTTATCAAACCAAGTTTACCAAATATGAAAACGTTGTCAAATATTTCAACATATTAATGAATACCAAGTAAGACACACTTCCACTTCAAAATACACATTTTGGCATGTACATAGTTTTCACAAAGCAACTTGAACTCACCTTGCTAGATTTAGGTCAAATCTAGGTTTTACCCACAAGTTTGAGTTCCTTTGATGAGATCTTGGATCCTTCCACTTGCTCCATGCTTTCCACAACGATCCCTTACCACAAGCATTCTCAAAGTTGCACCAAACTCTAAGGTTATAGAGGAAAAATGGAGAACACCCAAACCCTAACTTTCTAAATGTAAAGATGAGGAGATTACCTTGTCCATAAACACTTGAATTCATCCAAGATCTTTAACCCCCCCCCCTTCTTTTCTACTTGGAGAGCTTCAAAAATTGAGTCTCTAGGTCCAAGAATCGCCCAAATCGGACCTAGAATGAAGGAGATGAAACCAAATGAAGAAAACCCCCCAAAAATATCGATTGTAAGCTTCCAGATCAGTCTCGCGGCCTTGACCGTTCCGCGCGTGGCTTCTGATGTCGACACAGCCACTTGGACGGCTTGTGCCGCAACCCCGAAGCCCCACACCAAACCGCGAGGTTCCCCTTTCCCCGTTTTCCTTTTGTTTTTCGCTCCTGATTCAACCCTCGATGGCTTCACTACAATAGGAAAGTAAAACCTTGCTAAATCAACATTTTGATGGTCATACGGTTACGATAGTATGGGTTAAGGTTTTCTAAATTTAAACCTGAATAACAACGTAAGATTGGCGTCTAAAATAAATAATCACCCAAAAGGGGAAGGTATGAAAGCGTTTACAATTTCAGAAATGGCAACAATGATAGACAACCTACTAATCTAAACTATCCTTGCTTAGATTACAGACGGGTGTCGTCATCATTTCCCAAAAGAATTCAATCATTCTATGCACACTCAAAATCCCAAAATGCTATATCCAAAAGATCGTCCACAATGGGACTCAACCCTCCACTCAAGGCTTCGCCACCCCACCGCTAAGGGAACCTGATATACACATCAATTTAGAAAAAGTGTTAGGCTTGGAGCCTAGTGAGAACAACCGATAAGTATAGGAATATAAAAGACAATGCATAATCAACACTTTAAATCATCAACACCAATGAGGATATTTATTTGAGTTTCCAATACATAATTTCCCTTATGTAAGACGGGGGAGACCCGTTCCACCATAAGTTGTGACAGAACACGAAAGTAGACCACAACACATACGGTATACCTATCAAGGATGGATATTTACCGGCATCAACTCTATCCAAGTCTTTAGCCGTACGAACATCAACTATATCCAAGTCTTTAGTTCAATATTAGCATGGGTTCAACTCTATCCAAGTCTTTAGCCTAAAGAATTCTATGTTCAACCCTATCTAGGTTTTTATCTTGAAACCTCACCATTCTTGATATTTCATACTTCACAAAATCTTAGCTTGCACTTAGCAGCAAACCCAAGCATGCAAGCCACATGAATTACATTACCATTATAAAGTAATCCCAACTATTATGCATATCATATCTTTACACATTAGCTTCACTTGACCATATTGTAAAACATACTATAATACGTCCCAACATACAAGAAATATTATTAACACCAATAGGACCATAAACACTCAAACTCATTTCATCATTCATAAACCCATTTTTATCACCATGCTCATTCGATCTTCAAAACCTCATATAAGTCAAAGAAATCATTATTTGCAAGTGTCCAACCATCTAATATCATCCTTTCTCAAAATATCTCAAATATTTCAAAACCCTAGTTTTGACCCAATAAGTCAAATACCCAAATAAGAGTAAATGATGCAAAAGTTCCAAGAAACATAAATGAAAGGTTTTCAAATGTGTCTATAGTTTAGAAAGGTAATAATGAACTCACATTAATGGGTTTTTATGAAAACCCAAAACCCTAGAACCTTTTTCTTGAAGTAGATGACAAGAGGGAAGTGAAGGATCTTTGTTCCTAGCTTAGACACTTGGTTGATAGATCTTGGTCCTTGTAATAAATGGTGAAGAGGTGCTTTGAATAACCCTAGAATCGGATTAAATGATGAGGGAGGCTTTTGGGAGGGTTTTTGAGGGAGATAGGTGAGTGTAATGAATGAAGAGTGCTGAAAATCGGGTTTATACAATCTCAGACCCTGCGGGCAACTGTGCCAAGCGAGAGTGACATAGTCACAATCGCGAGCAAGGTTCTAATTGACGTGAGGCGTGGGGTGGTGGCGAGGCCAAGCCTCAAGCCTTAGATGCCACGACGAAGCCATGACATTTTCAAGGCGTGACTTATGTCATCAAATTTCTAATTCATATATAATATTATATATAAAAACGTATGTTTTATAGTGTTACTCGATGAGTCAATAGTAAGAAGCAAGTTAAATTAGGTTATATATTAAAAACTTGCAAATAAGACATTAAAAACGTAAAAAAAAAATCAAATATCTCATTACGATAATTGCGCATTAGGCCATGGCATACCATGGGCTTAACGTGGCGTGACACACAATCCTTGGTGCCATGGTGCACCATGGCGGCTGTGCGGCGAGTTTTTTAAAACATTGATCGTGAGGCACTATCACGCCAAGTGTACCGAGAGTTGGGGGTGTTTGGGCGATTGTGCCAAGTGAAAGTGACCACTGTCATAATCGCGAGGTATTCTCGCTGAACATGTACCGAGAGGCCACCACCCCCAGAGACTGTGCCCTAGCGATAGTGACCCTGTCACAGTCGCAGGGCACTATCGCCCCATGTGTACCGAAGCCAAAATCCCATTTGTAGTAAAAGCTCCAGCGGTTGTAGCATCGAAGACAATTTTAGCATAGTTGGAAAATCCATTATAAAATGTCTCCAACATGGATGCAATGGGGGATTCCATGATGTGGGCACTTCCGAAGAAGTTCCTTGAATCTCTTCCAAGCATCTGACACTGCTTCGTCGTCCCCTTGTTGGAACAGTAAAATTTCATTTTTGAGTTTCACATTCCTCGTTGGAGGAAAGTTTTTTTTTTTTTTTAATTTTCAGCAATATTGACTCAAGTAGCTATAGAATGGGGCAGTTGAGAGTTTAGCGAAGATTTAGCTCTATCCTTTAGTGAGAAAGAGCATTAGCCGCAAGGCTTCATTTGAATCTCCTTGAATTTTAAACACATTCGCAATTTCTAAAAATGATTTTAAATGTGAATGCGGATCTTCCGACCGTAATCCTCCAAATTGACCTATTACTTGAATCATTTGGAACAATATCGATTTTAGGTCAAAGTTTAATGTGGCAATATTGGGTCTAAGAATACCCGAATTTAATTGATCAAATTCAAGGGTAGCATAGTCCCATATTCCTCGATCTTTGTCGTCGGCAATTTTCACGTACTTTCCACAAGAGGTGGTAGTGGTGGATTTTTGGGATTTTCTTCCCCTCTAGCGTCACCCATAGTGTTATTAATGGTTGGTTTCCTTCTACCTCTTCTACCTCTTCTATGTCTCCGAACGGTTCTTTCGATTTCTGGATATAGAGGCAAAAGTTGACCGTGTTGTTGCCATGACATACAACATGGAAGAGTGCCAAGGAAAACTCACGACTTGAGCTCGTACGGAAATCAATATCTTAGGTTGTAAAACCGCAACATTCCCCGGCAACGGCGCCAAAAACTTGATGGCAAAAATACCCACGCGTAAATATGGCACAATAGTGGTTCAAATGCACACCAACTATTGAGTTTGCTTACAAGTAATATAATGATAAGGTACCCAAAAATCATATCCACGGGGACTGGTCTTACTAAGAATATGAGATTTTCACAAACTTCCGGTGAGAAGTTAGATATAAAAATATTGATTTGTTTTGGTGAGAACATTGGTTATTTAACATGACAAGTATAAAAAAACGGGTACGTGTGCAAGATTTCCCTGAGAGTATAATAATAACTTAAATGGTCGACAAAACCGGTTACAAAGTAGCCCCACGTGATTTCCTCCTCTCAAAACTACATCGTATAGGCTGTGATTACGGTTTTGTCATAAAGTGTCCATAAATGATAACTTTCGATTTGTCAACCTTACTAAGTAAATCTAGAAGATCTTAGCTCCGCTAGTATGGAGAGACGATGATACAAGATTATTGATGCCAAATGCAAGTATACATTATGGCCCAATATCGTCTTTACAAGTACTAATAGTAAAGATATCGAATATCGTCCATAGAGATTTGAGTGAAAGCGTAGTAAAAGTTAAGTGAAAGAAATGATTTTAGATGGCGAATTTGAAAAAATCTTTGTTGGTTGAACATGGTCTAAGTAATTAAGTTGGCAAAGATCTTAATTATCGCAATTATGATCTAGGATACTCCAACATCTTAATTACTGATCTTGATAGCCTTCATCTCTGATAGATGGTATTCATTTTATTTGCCCACATTTTTGTATTTGTTAGGGAAATTGTTACCAGTATTGGCGCTTTTCAATTTCCATCATCGAATAACACTGATGAACTAAATTGTTATGTGTAATTGTTCTGGAATCTTCCTTTCACTCATCTTGGTTAATTTTAGTTTAAATATCAATAGTATTACAATTATGAGGTATGTATATGGCTTTAATGTAGTGAGACTTCTCTATTTGTTTTGTAGCTAACTTATAATCCAATTTAGATTGGTCGATGCTCATTTAATGTCTTTCTATGATTGACTCGCATGCTAGAGGTTTTTTAGAACTGTCAAGTTTTGGGCACTGTTACCATTAAGACAACTAATTCACAATAGCTTAATTTCAAATATGCTAGACTAAACTTTACTTTTTCATTTAGTGAGTAAAAGAATCATTACCTTTGCACTGCTCATCTTGTGAAACATTAGAACTCCATTTGATGGATTTTCGTTGCATAAAAACCAAAATTCATTTCCAAATTACTGACCATCTCATTGAGTCATTTTTCTTTGTTTGCTCATTTTCCTAAGCATTGCGCACACACAATGCTTTATTGTAGATTGGTGTGTTTTTTCTCCTTCTTTCATGCACTACATCTAGTGTAGATCTTGCATTGCATCTACTATACTTTCATCTCATTTCACATATTTCGTGGTATAATGCATTGTAACGATCTTTCAGTAATGCTTTATACCGCTAGTTAACACTTGTTATTAGTCAATTTCCTAAGTATGCTAATTATGTTTCATAGCATAATTATCACCGCATTATTGAATGATGTTAAAACCTCTTTACGAAATTCATTCTGCTTTTGTGATTACTAGTGCACTCACTATTCATCACACAACTACACATAGTCCTCCTTTATTAAATTGATCATTATTTTTATAAGAATATGAGCTTTTTAATTTTGGACTGACAATCTGACACACATATAATCGGTCTCATTTTCTTCATGCTAGTGTGTTGCTTTCTGTCGAGGTGTACCTCTAAATATTTTATTCAATTATTATATAATATAATTATAAAGTGTATAAGAGGCTATCTTTCTGAATGTCCTTCATTTCCATGAAAAACCAACGCAAAGAAAAATCAGTTTTCCTTTTAAACACAATTTAATCAGTCATACCTTTTTGAACTTCGTACACCTTTAACTTCCTTACATCTATGCATAGGTTTCATTTTGAACGTTAAAAACGTAGTTATAGGTTAAAAAGTTAGTTAAGAAAATGTCCATAGAAATATTTCGTAATGCCATGGAATTAAAAGTAAGTTAAAAAAAAAAGGCATACATTTGTATCCCTGCGGAAAAAAAAGAGAGGAATGAAAGAAAAATATATATGTTCAAGTTTTAGAAGTAAAAATAAATTGGATTTCGCTAAAACCCTTTGAAAGGAACAAATTTGGGTAAATCAACCAACGCTAACCAAACCAAACCCTTATTGTCCAATAAACATCGCAACCTTAGACTATTAGGGGTTGTTTGGCAGTTGCTGAATAGTTTGGTGCAGAATGATTAAGGGGTCATAATGATTAAGAGGCTCTTATGATATAGTGCAATATGAAATATGGTTGTTTGGTAATTGTTCAGAATGAAATCAGAGCGCTTAATGGTTAAGGGAGAACCAGGATAGAAAATGATTCAGAGGGTTTTGGAACCATTAAGAGACAACTTTTTTTTTTCTGCCAAACATGATTCACCTCTTAACGATTCAGAGGTTGTCTCTTATATTAATAGAGTCTAAAGTATTCAACTGGGAATTTAGAACTTTTGTTGAGTGGGTGTATTTTTAATGTAGATCAAAAACCTGTAAAGTCGTTGTATGTTTTTGTGGAAAAGTCAGCGTGGTTTGACCCGGGGAAAAACATCAATTTAGGGAATGAAATACATTTTTTTTCAAATGGAATTGACCTTTTGAGCAAAATGCAAGACTACCTACCTCTTAAGTATATGCCTGATGCATTTTTAGCCGAATTTCACTGTATCGATAGATTTTTCCCCAGATTATTGGTTGATTTTGGTGGACTTTTTTCGGTTTTCTTGGTTGATATCCCTTGTATTTTCTAATATCCCAAAATACCACTCAAAGTTTAAAATGAATACCTTTCATACAAAAAAAAAAGTTCTTACAAAAATTGGTTAAACAAACCACAAGGCTTGTGATGTAGTGGTAATCACCTGGAGAGTTCATAGCGCTTAACCCGGGTTCGATTCCCTGCATTCGCCTTGTGACCACTGGGTTTAATCTCAGGGCTGCATGCTTTCTCAGTCGGTTGTTTTACCAGGGATTAGTCTGGGCCATAGGACCAGAATACCCTTTCAAAAAAAAATGGGTTAAACAAATATACATTACTTATAGGTCCTTCGTAGGTCCGCCCATGATGCTAACAACATATACATATTTTCTTTACCTATCATTGTTTTTGAAAGCCACTATATTTTCCATTAAAAAAATAAATTTTAACGATGAAAATTTCAAACAAACTTCCACTTTGAATCCATCGTTATTCATCCAATAGAAGAGGTCTCATTTATTTATTTTTTCATTATGATCATAAATCCGATCCTTAAATAATAAAGTTTATAAAATATTAATTTAGTTTTATAAAAAAGTGGGTAAATGTTTTACCATATTTCTTTTTAGAAATACAAATCATGTCTAGCTCAGTTGGTTTTCCCAAGGGCGGTAACATCTTGGGGGGAGGGGGGGTTATGGATGGTATCCCAATCTACTCGGGTTCGAATCCAAAGAGAGTCAATTTGAGGGCATAAGAAGTAACCAATCCTTGGGTTAGTCCAGTCGTTGACTGGGCTGCCCCCAACCCAGTCTTAGACAGTGGTTGGACTTTAGGTTCAGCGTAAGATGGGGCTGGACAGCGGCGGATTAGTGGGCTGCCCGTGGATGCCCGATACCGCCGGGGAAGTGTGTGTGTGTTCGTGGTAGTCATTCGTTGGTTCAATGCCGCTATGCCTTCCAAAAAAAAATATTTTTAGAAATACCTGTTTTTGATAAATAAAATGCCTGTTTTATTATATGTAAATATAAAAAATTCAAAATAACATCAAGAAGGAAAATCTTTTTATTTATTAAAATCTTTTTAAAGAGTTGAACTCTTTCCATTTTCCTCTTTTGACTTTTCTTTATTTCTCAATTCCCACCCTTGCTTCCTTTGACCTTTAATATTTAGTATATAAATTGAGAAATAATTCTCCCTATTAAACATTTGATTTCACATCTAAAGATTATTTAACATTTTATTTAATAATAATAAGTAGAGTTAAATACAATTTTCGTTTCTCGAACTTCATTTATTACAAATCTATCCTTATTGTTTGCATTATGTTATGTAATTGGTCCTTCTCTTTAACCATCGTTATCTTCTTGTCATTTTGTGCCCCATATTTCATCACTTTCCATTTTCTTTATAAAGTCATTTTTATTGTACAAGTATATGAAGCATATGTACACATAATTGAAGATATGTAATGAGGCATTTTAAGGAGAAAAAAAAACGAAACCATAATCAATCCATCCTAAGTCGAAATCGTCAACATGCATTGGTAGAAGACTGTGATCTTCCATGTATTGGTAGAAGACAGAGAACAGGAGGCAAGCGATTAATTGAGGTGAGGGTGTAACTAAACCATGAGTCAGATTTCCATGCATCGAAAAGCATCATGACATTTTGGCTTGAGTGGAATGTCATGGACTTGATGTCAATGAGTGAGAGACCAGAAAGAAGGGGTGGTTAGTGGTCAGATAGGATAAGATGGTGTTGTCGGTGGATTCAATTTCGGCCTCTTGGTACAGTGTTGGCGTCGGCGTCGACTTATGTGATGGTTGTATCCAAATTTATAGTTTTCTAATTCGAATTCAATTCTGGTGGTAGTTGTGTTGGAGACTGATTTTCACAATGGTGGATCACAACAACATGGATAGAAACCATTGTTGATTTTAGGGTTTTAAAGTTCTTAATCTTAATGACGTTCTTGATTTTTGGATTTGTATCGCAAATTTTTGAAAAGAATTTACACAAATTTTTGGAATGAAAGTAAATATTCTTGATGATGTTCTTAATTTTCATTGTAAATGTTCATGTTTTTTACTTCTTATTATCCTGATATCTACGCTATATAAGACACAAAATTACCAAATTGGCCTCACGTGAGTGCCATGTAAGGAAACTTAACAAGGTATTTAACACTTATTAGTGGGAGAGGCAAAAACCATAACGAAATGCAAACAACAGGGAAAAGAATTAATCAATGAAGTTTAGGGGTGAAATCCAGAGCTTCCTAAAACCATATGGATGATAGTTGAAACTAAGGGGTTGTTTGTTTACCTCTTAATGGTTCCATTAAGAGGCAACCTCTGAATCATTAAGAGGTAAATCTTGTTTGACAAAAATAATGTCTACCTCTTAATGGTTCCAAAACCTTCTGAATGATTTTATATCCTGACCCTCCCTTAACAATTAAGGGTCCTGATTTCATTTTGAACAAATAAAAAAACAACTGTATATCATTTTGCACTATATCATAAGAGCTTCTTAATCATTCTAATCACTTAATCATTCTGTACCAAACCATTCAGCAACTGCCAAACAGCCCCTAAGGGGCCATTTACTAAACGCTTACATGGTAAATGTTTACCGTGTCCCCTTACTTTATTGTATGAACATGACAATGATTGAGAATCTTACCCAGTAAAGAACGATGACAAGACCCGAGAGTCTTACCGGTAAGTACATTTACCGGATAAATTGTTAAATATGATTTCGTTTTAATGGACTAAATTTTTACCCGATAAGATGACAAGTTAAGTGAAAATGTTGATTTTTACCGATAAACACCTACCGGATAAATATTAGATAAACGACCCATATTTTTAAACATGATAAAAACGGTATAAATATACAATATGATTTATAAAAACTACTATTCTAATAATATCTCCACTTTTTTTATAGTAAAACGATTTAAAATATTATAAACACTTCAAAATTATTTAATGACTTAATATATCGTTGGATATGTTTGGTTGATTTTCTTTTTCATGTATTGATACTATATCAATAAAACATTATGATTTTTTAATTTATAATTTTTGTGAAAGTCTGATTTATCACCTCAATTTTAAAATAAATTAAACGTATATTTTACCATTTTTAATGAAATTATATCTTTTAATTAATTATTATGTTATTGCATATAAGGCATCCAACACAGTAACATCAATATTTTTCCGAATCCGCTATTAGGGGGTGTTTGGGATTGCTTATTTGAGTTGGTTTTTAGCTTATTGTGATTTGGCATCGGAGATAAACACTTTTGAGTGTTTGGATGAGGTAAAATTAAAATGGTTTATAGTGGTGCCAAATCGCTGAAAAACACTTTTTGATAAGTCATTTGGTTTTAACTTATCAACTTATTTGAGAAGTGCTTATGATTTTTTTGGTTATTTTATATGTATAAACAATCACAAACACCTTTAAATAACAACTTATTAGCTTATCACGTTTTGGTACCATAATAAGCTAATCCAAATACTATTTTAAAAACTTCGATTTGACACCGCATAAGCTGATAAACACTTTTTAAAATAAGCATAAGTTGTTTTAAATAAGCAATACCAAACACCCCCTTAGTTACATTTGTGGAAGGTCTTTCTAAGAGAGAAAATAAATGTGTACGATACAAAATTTAGCAAGCTAATTTCTTACAAAATTTTCAATGACGTACGAAATGTCAGAATCGTTGAAATTTCGTTCAATTTCAATGACATTTTCTTACCATTTAGTTTTATATTTATTACATGTAATTGACGTTATTGAATATAATTTAGTCACTAGTTTATCGTTATTAAAAAATATCTAATAAACAATCAACTATATATGGTTATATTATAAAGTACTAGAAGCGTACTCGCGCAATGCAGCGAGATAAATCACGATTTTAATGTTTCATTTTATTTTTTGTTTTTTTGTTGATTTACAGTACGATCTTGTATGCTTTTGAGATAGTGATAATGTTGTTTTTATAAATTTATTTAATTTAGGCTTAATAATATAATGTTTTTTATATAAAAAAAATTAAGTATTTTGTTAAAATTCAATGATTATCTTATATATTTTAATGACATCTAGAAAAAATAACTAATTACATATTTAATAATATAATTAAAACAAATTTATAGTAATATAATATGTTAATTAATAGTGATACATGGAAAGATCTGCATAAAAGGAAGGTCCTGCACGTACCAAATTGGTGGGTGTTAGAAACCTGCAGTAGTAATATGTATCTTGTGCTTTGATACTTGAAAATTAAGAGATTTTTAAGATATTGCATAAAATGATGGTACCTTGTGCCTAATAATTTGTATTTAAGAGTTTTTTTTATCCGTACTATATTATAAATCACGGATAAAAAACTCTTAAATACAAATTATTAGACACAAGGTACCATCATTTTATGCAAGATTTTTAAAATCTCTTAATTTATAAGTATCAAAGCACAAGCTACATATTACTACTGCAGGCTTCTAACACCCACTAATTTGGTATGTGCAGGGTCTTCCTTTTATGCAGACATTTCCATGTATCACTATTAATTAATATATTATATTACTATAATTTTGTTTTAATTATATTATTAAATATGTAATTGGTTATTATTTATAGATGTCATTAAAATATATAAGATAATCATTGAATTCTAACAAAATACTTCATTTTTTTATATAAAAACATTATATTATTAAGCCTAAATCAAACAAATTTATAAAAAAAATATTATCACTTTCTCAAAACCATCCAAAATCGTACTGTAAATCGACAAAAGAATAAAATGAAACATTAAAATCGTGATATATTTTGCTGAATTGCGCGAGTACGCTTCTAGTTAACTGTAAATAAAGATAATAAATACAGGATAAATATTACGAGATAAAACACATGTTTTTTTAATTAAAATATATCATCTATTTATTTTTAAATATAGTTCATATTTAAATCAAAAGATTAGCCCTAACACAATACTAAACATATTACATATGTATTATCAGTTACATTATTTCTTATCTATTGTATTTTTATTTTTAAAATAAAATTATGTAATTTTGGTCAAACCTATCTTCCATCAAAACACAATACAACTTTACAAAGTTTAACTCTTCAGAAGCTAAAAATATTATGTTTTGATAGAAGGTATGTTTGATCAAAATAAGTAAATAATTGTAATAATCTAATATATAAAACTTATTTCTTAAAATTTTTATATAAATGCAAATTGTTCTTATGTTTCTCACATTTTATTTTTGTAAGTTTTTTATTTAATAGCTTTTTTCAATCTTTATAACCAAATTAGTTTTTCTCGAAAAAAAAGTATATAAATTCTGATTTTTGTCCTGTACTTATAAAATTACGGTTTTTATTTATGTGCTTTGTAATTTATTGTTATTTTTGTCCTTAAGATTAATTTTGTTAATAGTTTACCATAAAATATGACGAATGAATTATAAACTATAGGAACAAATAAAGCAATAAACTTTAAACCACAAGAAGCAAAAAAAAAATGTTAATTATAGTGGCGAAAAGCATAATTCTAAAAATATAAGGACAAAAAAACTAATTTTCAATAAACCACACAAAAACATTGTTTACTACTCTATAATTTACTAAAATAAAGTCACATGCTTAGTCATTATATTTTAGATGTTATAGTGCATTAAATTCCTTTCTTAAAATAACTATGGTTTTGAGCCCTATAGGGGTGTTCATCGGTTGACATCTAATAGATATGAAGGGAACCGAATCGATTAAATCATCCATTGGATGATGGATTTTTCCATCCGAACCGATCCAATCATACATTGGATGTTGGATATTTCCAATCCAATGAATGATTGAATCGTTTCGGTTCCATCTATTGGATGTTCTTATTGGATATTCATTAGATCATATTGGATATCCATTGGATCATAGTGGATCCATCCGACATCCAATGGATGATCGGATCGGATCAAATCCATCCAATGTGTTAATTTAATACAATTTTCTAACAATGAATCAAATAGATTAATCACTTTTATTTTGTGTTAAAACCAACACAAGTGAGACTAAGAATTCAAAAACCAACACAAAACAAATTTAGATTTAAGCAAATTGCAAAAAAATAATTAGATGATAGTTGGATGGAAAACTGGATGGTAATCGGATGGGTAATTGGATGTTGGTTGGTTCGATTCGGTCGGTTTTGGTCGGTTCTGGACTGTCATGCAAGAACCGACCGATCCAAATTGGATGTTGAGATTTTCAATCCGATCTGATCCAATTACAATTGGATATCCAATTATTGTCGGTCGGATCTAATCGGATCGGTCTGTTCCTATTGGATCGGTTGACTTTCTGCACACCCCTACATTTTATAACTCATCAAGTCCCTGGGCCTAACTCTTTTAAAACATTTTGTTAAATAGATGAATTCAAAGAGCATTTTAGTTATTTTATTACTTTCCTTATTTTCTATTAAAAATAAAATAAAACATCTTGAACCACTCTTTTCCTTCTCCCACTTCCTTCCCGTTGAGGTCTTCCAACAACCAATAGTTTTCAGGCACCCACTCCGACGACTCAACCTATTAAAACCCCACCTGTAACACGAGCTCCGATAACCGCAACCAAAATTAATTCCAAATGAACATCACAACAACAAATTTATGTGAATCCATAAATCCAGTTAAAAAGTTGTGTACAAAAATCATATGAAGCAAAAACACTTAATCTAAATCAAATAAGCAAAAACCCTAACTATAATAAACACTAAAGCGATCCCTAAAAAACCTTCTCAAAATTGAAGTTGTTAACCCTAGAAAAATGGGATCTAGATTTATTCTAGAAAAAATTGCAGGGCAAAGAAGGTGACGATGAGGTGGAGGCTGAAGATATCCTTGGTGGCCATCTACTTACATAAAGGGAGGGGGGGTCACCTCAGATCTGTTTCTCATACTTGGAGTCATGTCGATTTTGGATCAGTTTTTCGGGGGTGGTGGATCTCGAATCTACTCTTGATGAAGCCTCCTACCCCCTCGCTCTCACGGTTGTTCAGTACATGACGGTTCATATGTGGTCAAGTATGGTGGCATGGAGATTTGTATAAGATGTGTCCTCATGACGGTTTTGGATGGCTTCAGGTGTAGTGGCAACCCCCAAATCATGAGGTCGCAAGAGATATAGAAGGAAAGAATTAAGGGAGGCCCTCATAGATGGATACCAAAGTTGTGGGCAATAGTATGAAGAGGTGAATGCCAGTGTTTATGGAAATGAGAAAACTCGTGTTCTATCATGTATGAGTGTGTGTGTGTATATATATATACAACGGTTTCGCTGAGAATGAAAGTTGTAGTGTGTAACACCCGGTACAATCTTGTGACTTGCGAGAGTACCCCATGGCACAATCACGGTCACTCTCGCCCGAGACGTACCACAACCTCAAACACCCCCCGCGACCTTGCCCGACGACCTTGACAGGATGTCATAGTCGCCGACACTGTCGCTGACTGCAACCATTTCTCGATTTTGTTCAGTTTCTTGATGGTTTATAAATAATAAAGTCAAACGGATTACGGATCATAATTCATGCTTAAAACACTAAGGGGTTTAATGCGAATTTTGAGATTATTTAAATAGGCTTACTTGGAATTTCCAGAGTGTTACAAGTTACCTTCCATTATTTTGGTGATTGAGTTTTATTGGGAATTTTATTCTATGCGAGTTTTGTTGAAAAATGTCACTTTATATCATATTGCAATAAAAGGGAAATATTTGGAATTGTGACATTTTAGTCATAGCTTTGTCTTATGCTATTTTATTATTGAGAATGAAAATTTTGGCACCATTTGATTATTTGGGTGTCATCGAGTTTCATTGAGTGTTATGGAAGTTTTGTTGAGTCTTATGGAGTTTTATTTTATGATATTTTTCGTCGAATGGCTGAACTTTGAAATGCGTATACTTGAATTATTGTGTGTGTTAATTTATGGGTTTTATTGAACATTTTTGTCTCATTCGTTAGTATCTCGAATAGTGATCAAGTGACTTTCAAATGAATTTCACATGTGGGACGAGTGTGCCCATTTTGCACAACTACCGAGTAAGAAGTATTAGATTTTTTTACGCATACGATAAATTGCTATAAAAACCTTTGTGTTGGAAAATCTTATAAGAAAAAAATCTGGTTGACATATTTGTTGAGTCTTTCACCCGAAACCTTGAACTCATTAGTACCTTGGGAAGGTTAAGAAACCCTGGTTAAGAGTAAGGACGTGTAGAACCTCGGCAGTGGAAGGTTGGGCTTTCCAACGTGTGATACTATCGTAAGCCGAGTGGTATCGTTTGCAGAGTCGATGTACTTTTTGTAACTAAAGGGTGAGGCCGTCGTATCTTCTGTTAATGATGGTGGTAAATTTTTCGTTTCGACAACCTTTGTTATGGGAATCAGTCAGTTATTGCATAAGAGATGTTTAGAACCCTTTAGACACCATGATGATAACCTTGGTTTTGTGGGTAGGCTCAATGAATGAAATTCTTGTGTGGACTTCTGCAGTATCTCGAATTTTGGCGAAATTGTTAGTTGTCGACTTTTTGATTATGAGGCCAAGCACTGTTCGCATAATTGGAGTGTCGCCATTAAATCCCAGGGGATTTTGGTATCGTATGTAGTAATTTTAAGAGGTTAAGATTGTGATCAGTGGATTTAATTGAATGACTTTCCTTGGCTAGTAAGAGATTTGTTAATTGAATGGTTAGTGCTTGGGCCTATTCTAGGAGTTGTATAATCCTTGGGTCAAGGACGACCGTCTGTTTTGGAGTCTAATGGTACTCGTTAAGACTAATTGGCGGTTCAGTAGCGGGAACAGTTGGATTTGGACTTTTGTTGGT
The DNA here is from genome assembly GCA_954870635.1 of Arctium minus. Taxonomy (NCBI): domain Eukaryota; kingdom Viridiplantae; phylum Streptophyta; class Magnoliopsida; order Asterales; family Asteraceae; genus Arctium; species Arctium minus. The sequence goes on along the minus strand of OX941094.1, from coordinate 11,871,332 downwards.
TTTGATAGTGATCAAACCTTGGATTGGTTGGAGAAATAGTTTAAAATGTATAGATCTGGACTGATTGGAAGTTGGTATCTGCCGTTGGGGAAGTATGGATCACCTAAGGTTGGGAGACAACCGAAGTCTTGTGGTTAGAAGCTACTCTAGTAAGTTAAGCGTTCACTCGGATATAAGTGTAATGTGCCTAATGGGACATTTGTTGTGAGTATCAGCATAAAGTTTATCGTGATTGTTCTGTCAAGTGGATTAGAGACAACTCCTCGTAAACAACGACAACCAATCATGAGGGAAACGTTAAATGGGAATCTAGATTTTGAGGACGAAATCTCTTTTAAGGTTGGGAGGATTGTAACACCCGGAATTTTGTAAGTATAATCTATCCCTAATAATCGCATTTATAGTATTTAGGTATGCGGTCATTTTATAGATAAATGTGTCTCCAATCGGGATTAGTGGAATTGTTAAAAAGAAAATCAAAATCAAGTTTTTGGCCTTTAGGGCAAGTTCCAAGTGAGTTGCGCACACCTCAAACTCACATTAAACTAGCTTTATAGAACTGACTAATCCTAAGGCAAAGGGTCGAGAAACTCAACGACACTATTCTTGAACAACTTGGGGTCGGGCCTTCTTTTCGTTTTCGCACTGGGTTGTTTTGATTTTAAACCCAAATACCTTTCCGGCGAGTTCCAAGTGAGTTTCTTGACCCTGAACTAACTTCAAACTCACGTCGGTCACTGTTTTGACGCTAAACCAAAACACCTTTCAGGAGAGTTTCAAGTGAGTTTCAAGTGAGTTTCTTGACCCCGAACTAACTTCAAACTCACGCTAGCCACTATGTTGTAGCTAAATCCAAATACCTTCCAAGCGACTTCCAAGTGAGTTGCTTGACCCTGAACTAACCTCAAACTCATCTGAACCAAAAAAAATGGGTTAAAAACCCTTTTTGGCGGTTCTTTTCTCATTCACTCCCTTTCTCATTGACTCCATCACCTACCCATTCTCCTCTCTCTCATTTTTGGTTCAAACATTATTTACTCCTCCAAAATCAAAATCATCAAGAGTGTTAAGAGATTGGATGCTAGAGATTCAAGCTTTGTGAATGGAAACTCAAGATGTTTAACCACAAGGGTTGTGGCGTACTGGTTAAGGCCCTGGGGAATGTGGTGGAATATCCCATCTGCCCAGGGTTCTAATCCAGGCGTACATTACAATTGTGGCCACTGAGGTTTAATCATGGCTGATGTCTTACAGTCATAATTTGCCAAGGGATTAGTCTAGGCATAGCCTATGACACCCTTTCAAAAAAAAAACTCAAGATGTTCATCTTCTTCGTCTTCTCTAACTATCTCTCACCATTGTTGACTTACTTTTTGGGGCTTTTTCCAAAAAACAAATTGTAAGTCCATCTTAACCTTATAAACCATTATTTTTGTTAAAACATTTCATTTTAACCTCCTAGAGAATTTATTTTGATGTATCATCCTTGTTTTGGAGTTTTGACCAATTTTGGATGATTAGAGGATTTGACTAAGGTTTGTTATGAATCTGAGTCTGTGATTACTTTGGTACATCCCTAGGCTTTGGTTGTGACCCAGATAAATTTTCTAGTGATGGATGTTTGTAGATCTAAAGCCTTCACCAAAGGAAGCTCAAGATTGGGGTAAAATCTAGATTTAGCCTAAATCTAGGAAGGTGAATTCAAGTTGATTTGTGAAAACGTTCTACATGCCAAAATTGTCCATTTTAAACTGTTTATATGTTTTACTTGGTAACTATCAAATGTTGGAATATTTGATGAGTTTTACTTATATGGGATATTTGGTTTTATAATCTTCTGAAACACCCACAGTTGGGATTTTTGGGCATTTTGATAAATAAATCATAAGTATAAGTATTTTAATGATTTATTTTATGAATGAAGATCTTTTGGTATAAACACACCTTTAGTGTTTGTTTTAGAGAAATGTTTGTTCTTGTGTTATGGGACATTTTGAAATAATAAATGGTATAAATTCATTTGGAAAATGGTTTGTCTCAACCAATGAGGAGTTTTGGGTTAATCATACTTTGGTCATTGTGTTTGCATAACCGTTGGTTAAATGCGTTTTATTGTTTACACTGACTTTTATTGTACGATAATGTAAATTGTTGATCTTTGGGCTCGGTTTTTACTAAGACGAGTCTTGGGGACATTTGTCCAGTTTTAATAGCGCGTTGTGGAGTTTTGAGTATGATTGCGTTTATTGCTTATCATTTGAGAAATACATGTTTTGAGTGCTTTGGTCATTCAATTGGAGTCATGTAATGTTATAGATTGTAATGTAATGGATCCATAGGCATATGAGTCAATCATTATTATTTTAAATTGGACGGTTGTTTCCATGTTGGGACCAGGATTAGTCATGGGGTCATCGAGGGCCTTATGGTGCGGTCTCGTGGAGTCAAACATCTGCCATTGGCCCCGAGATGTAATTTTTTAGTCTGTTTTTATGGGATAATTATTTCCCATTTGTAACTAGTTGAGACATTGGGCCCTCAGAAGACAACTTGGTACGGTTATGTGGGACCGGATACTAGTCATGGACCGTAAATGTAATCCTAGTGAATGATTATGACTAGGATCATCGGGTGCCCTCGCCCACATCTTAGTACGAGTCGCGCGATGCTAGTGGCCTTGATCCTAGTATGGTGAGTGGCCTACTTCTGTGTTCCGCCACTACCCATGGAAATCGGGTCTCCCCCCATCACCGAAAGGTTTTGTTTTGGGTATTTAGTTTTATCCTTGTTTTCGGTGACGTTTTAAGTATGAGGTGTTCTCCATAAGCTATAATTTTGGGGCTTGAGTCTTACTCATATTTCGGTAGTTTGGACAATAAAGTTTTATCCGAATTTCAATATTTGAGCATTTATCATTATTCACGTTTTGTGTGAGTATTGAGGTTTGAATTCACATTTGTAAGAATTTTTTGTATTGGCGTTTTCATCACAAAAATAGTGGGTTTTGGGAAAGGTGTTACTTTTATATTTTGTACATTCTTTCTTACAACCCGTAATTTAACAAGCATTCTTCAGTTTACCGTTTCATATAATGTTGAAAACTCTTGAAATCACTAGGCATTAAGCCTAACCTTTTTTATTTATCGGCACGTGCATCAGGTCCTTGATGGGGTTATGGTACTAGCGACACAGTGAAAAGTCGAGAGCCAGTTAAATGCACGAGAAGGTTTTAACTATTTGATGACGTCTTCCGCTCATTTGGAGATAACAATTGTTGATGAGTTTAGTAACACCCGACCTTTATTTAGTCTTTATATAAGGCCTGATTTACTATTTGTTGAGGTTAAATCTAGAATTTCCATTTGAGGTATTTCAAGTATTGATTTGTAGAAAGTGATTTTATCCTACATTTGATGTATTATTGAAAAATTTAAATTAGTTGTTATTTATAAATTTGAGGGTGTTACAAGTTGGTATCAAAGCTTAAGTTTGAGAGATTTAGGTGTGGATTTTGGATGTCTAGACTCAAACTAGTGCTCTATTAAGTGAATGAGAGAGAAAATTGCACCAATAGGCACTCTAAGATAGGATGTTTGAGGTTGACGAAATCACTAGGAACGAGAATCACGTCGAGGGTAGCAAGGACGATCATGTACAGTACGTTCATAATTGCACTTGGCCAGTGTTATGGTGAACCTACAAGTTACATGTGTATACTTTGACTACTTTGATGCGACGACCATTGGGGTAATGAAGAATTTTCTAAGTGGGTAGTCGTTAGAAGAGGTTGATGATTTTAACATTTGTCACTTGGAGTGACAGTAAGCATGATGATTGCATTAAGTGAACCGTTTCGTGTCAGAATTATTGGTTGGATTAGAATCATAGACTTATGGAATCGATATTATTCGAGGAGAAATTGTAAGGTGAATCGATGAAATTTTCAATTATTGCCTTAAGATGTTTGAGCATCCAGATGACGATAGTGTGATTGGGAAATTGAGAAGCGTGGTTTCGAGACGTTCAGTGTCGATCTAATTCATGCATGAAATTTATTTTTAAAATAAATTGCCTCAATTATTTCTCATGTTTCCAAATCATCATGTGAATTACGTTACGAAATCTTGGAAATTTTTTTAGCACACAGTAGATTTTAAACCATGATTTTAAACATGCATAAAATTATCTTATTGCATGTGGTTGCAAACTTTGTTGAGACTTTCTTTATTCTGGTGGTCGTTTGTAACACCCCGACTTTTGAGTTTGGCCAGATTGAGGAAGAAGTGCAAACAGTGGGCCGCGCGACTTGATCTGCGCCACGACCCGCGCAAAGGTCTGTTTATTTGTGGCTCCAGTGCTGGGCACGCGTCTCGGCGCAAGTCTATCTGTGCCACGACCCGTGCTGGACCCCAGCGCATTTTAAATGCTGAAAATCGGCCCCAAACCTCATTACTCTCAAATTTCTTCCCAAGAAACTCTCCCAACTTCTCCCTCTTCATTAAATCCGACCTAAGGGTCATTTATTTCTCTATTCCTCCATTTTTCCAAGGTTGTTGCTCCTTGTCTAGAGTTGGAAGCATAAGATTCAAAGATCTCACCATCTCCATCTTCAACCTCAAGCTTCAACTTGGGTTTTCTAGAGTTTTCAATAAAACCCACATTGTGAGTTCATTCTTACGTTTTAAAACCTTATACATGTCAAGATACTTTTTAGACTTCTAATCATCTCCTTGTTTACATTTTCTTAGTTGAAAGGATTTTGACCTAACTTGATAATTTGGAGATTTTTTAGGATTTCTTACCATTTTGAGAAATGATTGGGTGTCCTATGTTTTTAAACTATAAAAAGTTATGTGTTTATTCATTTGTGGTTAAATACCTAGATAAATGATTTTAGTCATATTATGATTTTCAGATACCATGGGATTTACTTGATAAAAGTGTTGTTGGGAAAATAAATCATAGGGATGGTTGTTTGGATTTAAATGGTGATTATTGTCACATTTGGAACAGTTGGGGAAAACCTATTATTGTGAAAGTAAGCAAATTATTTTGGGAACGATTACATGAACTATATGTATGATTATAGTTTTGGTCACAAATGTAATTGTGACAAGTTTTAGATTAATACTAGTGGGTCCATAGGTATTGAGTCGACTTATTTTTGGGATGTTTTTCCCCTTGTAGCTAGTTGAGACATTGGGTCCTCGGAGGTAACTTGGTACGGTTATGTGGGACCGGTTACTAGCCATAGGCCGTAAATGTAATCCTAGTGAACGAGTATAACTTGGATCCTCGGGTGCCCTCCCCCACATCTGAGTACGAACCGGCGTTGTTCGTGGCCATGGTTCCAAGTATTGAGCTCATAACTCGAAGAGTGGCTTACTTTTGTGTTCCGCCACGATCCTTCGAAATCGGGTCTCCCCCGTCATCGCAAGATCTTTTTTTGGACCGAAAGGTCACTATATGGAGGTTATCTCTTTTGTGAACTCAACACTTTGGAAAAGATTACTTATTGTCGCAATTAAATCATTGTTTTTGCTATTATATAAACTGTATGTTCTCAATAGGCTTTAAGCCTAACACTTTTCTCAAATGACGTGTATAACAGGTACCCTTAGCGGTGGGTTGCCTAAGGTATGAGTAACGAGCGTGGATGCTTGAGGCTTTTGAGACAATAGATATTTTGGGAGTGTTGGCGTTATAAACAACTTATTTATTTTGGGAGATTTGGGTTGACAACCAATGTAATCTAGATAGAATTTATTTAGATTAGTTCATTGTTGATTTCCATTTTTATTCACAGGTTTGTAAACGCTTTTATACATTTACCCATTTTGGGTGGTTTACTCCAATTACTAATGTCATATTGCCGAATTTTCAAATTTTTTAAATTGTCCTAAATTATAGGGTGTTACAAGTTGGTATCAGAGCTCTAGTTTAAGTGAACTAGGCATGATTGTAGACTCTATAGGCTTTAGAAGATAGAGAATAGCCCATAAAGATACCCTCATCAGCCTTGGGATCGAATTTTCCAATATGTTCTCGATCATTTAAAATGAAACACAAGTTGCCGAAAACATGAAGAAAACGATGTTTGGTTTTCGGCCATATAAGACTTCATAGGAAGTCTTGTTGTGTCTTTTCACAATGATAGATCAGTTTTGATTAAAGAAGGTTGTATTGACAACCTCAGCCCAGAAGTAGGTAGGGAGGTTGGATTCACTTAGCATAGACCTTGCAGCTTCACATAGTGTACGATTCTTCCTTTCCACAACACCATTTTGTTGCGGAGTTCTGACTGCTGCAAAGTTTTGAGAGATACCTTTGTCACTTAGAATCTAAGGTAGCATTTCTGAATTCGGTCCCGTTGTCACTTCTGATAGATCTGACTAGTTGACCGTGCAGAACTTCAGATTTCTTGATGAAATTGATGATTTCTTCAGTTGTATCACTTTTGTACCTGAGAAAGAATACCCAAGTGTAACGTGTGAATTCATCAATAATGACAAGAATGTACCTTTTACCACCAAGACTAGGTTTGTTGACTGGCCCACAAAGATCCATATGCAACATCTGAAGAGGAGTAGAGATAGAGAAACACTGCTTTGACTTGAAAAAGGATTTTGTCAGCTTGCCTTTCTCACATGCAGCACATAGCTTCTCTTTAGAGAAGGAGATTTTCGGCAAACCGACAACTAGCTCTTTGTTAGAGAGATCATTCAACGTCTTGAAGTTGAGATGAGAGAGACGCTTATGCCAGAGCTAGTTCTTCTTTTCTGAGTCTTCAGAAATGAAACATATGCTTTCGTCTTCAGTTGATTTGATACTCATATTGATGACATACACATTGTCCTTTCTAAAGCCAGATAGGACAGTGTGAAATTGCTTATTAGTAATGAGACAATCATGCCCTCTAAAAATCACGTAGTAACCTAAATCACACAGTTGACTAATGCTCAGAAGATTATGCATTAGTCCTTCCACATAGGCGAATTTGTTGAAAGTAATAGATCCATTAGAAAGAGTCCCATAACCTTCAGTGGGACCACGAGAGTTGTCACCAAAAATTACGGTTGGTCCCTTTTCTTTCACAAAGTTTAAGAGAAGTGATTTGTTTTCTATCATATGTCGTGAGCATCCACTATCAAGATACCAAGTATGATGATGCCCAAAGACCTGCAGACACAAACAAATTAGTCCTTTCGAACCCGTTTTGAGGTGGGTCCTTTAGGGTTAGAAGAAGAAGAAGAAGCAGAATTATTTTTACCATATCTTTCAATACAGTCTTTCGGACAATCCTTGGCTAGATGAAAAGTATCACCACAGTTTTAGCACTTTCTGTAGATGAACTTTGTCTTGGGTTCAAGAGAGGAGGCTTTCACTTTTCCTTGAGGTTTAGACTTTAGGGGTTTAGAAGAGTGAGGAAGAATGGGATAGCTGTAAGGAATGTGAGGATTTCGAGGTACTGGTCCAAGAATTCCTTTTTCAGAGGAGGAAGGAGGATCTATGGAGATTCCTTTGGACTTATTTATTTTCAAAGTTCTAGGAATAAATTATGTTGTGTTCATGGGATATTTACCTTTGGAAGAAGGTGTAATATTTATTTTGTTGGGGAGATCAACAACAACAGATTTTCCTTTAAGAAGAGGAGCTTTCTTAGGAGAAGGAGAAGAAGAGGAAGAAGAGGAAGAAGAGGAAGAACATTATTTTAGTTTCAAAGATTTACGAAGATCATTAACGGGTTTGACAAACTCATTTGAATCTTCATCTTCTTTTAGAAAGGGTTTAGATGGTTTGGCAGACACAAAGATACCAAACTTCCTTGAATCTCGAAGATCCATGGAATAAACAGAGTTAGAATCTTCTGAATCGGTATCATTCCATTCAGAAGAGTAGGAGGGAAGTTTAGATGAAAGAGTATGATTTTAAGAAGGGGAAGGGACGTCTTCAGAAGTAGTATAGTCAGTGTCATCTTTCCAGTAGCCAAGTCCAAATTTTTCGTCACCAACTACTTGGTCTTTAAAAATTTTCTCAAGGTTTTTGGAAGAGGTGTTCCATTTGCTTACTATCTCTTGTTCTTTTTGAAGACGCTTGAGAAGTTTGTTCTTTTCTTTAGCTAACACATAGTTTATCGTTTTCAAGTCTTCCAACTCAGCTTTTATTTTGTCAAAATGTTTTAGTTGAGAAAGAGAAGCCTGAAGTTGGGAAGAGAGAGATTTAATTTGAGCATTGGCTCTTTTCTTTGCATCTTTCTCATTGTGAAAAAGTACAGTCAAAGAGTCATATGCCTCAATCTTTCCTTCATCAGATAGGGAGTAGAAGGGATATACCTGAGAAGAGGAGGAAGAGCACTCAGCTGTAAAGTCCATCCTAGAGTAGGAGTGTTTAGCTTCTTCATCAAGTTTTGCCATAGGCATTTACTTGACACTTCTTTCTCACTGTCGGAGGTAGGCTCATCAGCCCAGTCAAGAGTTTCTGCCATTAAGCCTTTTCCTCGTCGTTGAGAGTGGAAGTTTCTTTCCTTTTCTCTTTTGTACTTAGCCTTGTACTTATTGGCTTTGTCAGAGAGCTCTTTGAAGGAAGAGGAAGGAGAAGGTTTTCGAGGCTGCGATCTACCTGTTGAAATAGATCTGAGATTTCTTCTCTTAGAAGAATTAGAAGAGTTGGACTTAGAGATGCTAGGAGGATTGCTTCTACACTCAGAAGCAAAGTGGCCTTTCTTACCACATGCGTAGCAATACTCCTTGGATTTGTTCAAAGAATTTTTAGAAGAAGAAGTAGAAAATTTCCGGTTGCCTCGAAAATGGTTGGAGGAGGGTTTTTCCTATACTTAGAAAAGTTTGCAAGCATACTCATCTCCTCCGTCATTTGATCAACAGAGATGTCTTCTCCTTCATCATCGGCTTCACTAAGATAACCCTCCGATGAGTGATCTATGTCATCATGACTTTCTCTTTCTAGGTCATCAGAAGGGTAAGTAATACGAGGAATACACATAGATTTCTTGGAGCCATCACAGATAAGAACCATAGAAGGGGCTTTTATCTCTTTGATAATGGTCTTCCTTTGAAGACGAGTTTGTTCGTAATTGAAGAAAGTTCCATAGAGATTAGTAAGAGGTAGGCTTTCCAAGTACTTGGTTGTCTTTATGCAAGTGCTGAGGTTCTCCCAGAAATCTGGAAGACCATCCATAAACTTACATAAGATTTCCTCGTTGTCATAAAGCTTCCCCATAAGTTTTAGATCGTTTAAAAGACTATTGAAACAATTATAGTAGTTAGAAAAAGATTCTCCCTTTTCATGAGAGAAAAGTTCGTATTTACGAACGAGAGAGATTTTTTGAGACTTCTTGACTTCATCTGTACCTTCGTACATAACACATAGGGTCGGCCACATCTCTTTAGTAGTAGAGAAATTTACAAAAGAGTGGTACACTTCATCTGGAAGAGATTGAGCAATTATTGCTCTCACTTTGGAATCGAGTACAATGATGCGTCTATCTTCATCAGTGTATTCTTTTTCAAGCTTCGGAATATATCTACCAGTAGCAGAGTTTCGTTCCTCATCAGAAGAGTCATCGGAAACGTGGAAAAGAGGATCTTTTTCTTTATCTTTCTTTTTGGAGGTTTTGATAAATTTGTCCCATACTTTAGGGACGAGAGGACCTTCACGAAGAATGGTCAGATAACGACTATCAGTTCCTTCTAAGAATAGCATCATTCGACTTTTCTAGAGAGAAAAGTTGTTAGCATTGAACTTAGGAGGTTTGACCATAGAGCCATTATCAGTTTGAGAATAAATAGAAGAAGGATCAACTTTGGACGAAGAAGCCATTACGTATCTGATTTATCAAGTTAAATCAACCGCTCTGATACCACTTGTTGGTCCCGAGATAGCAAAACAAGTATTGTAGAAGGAGGGGGTGAATACAATACACAAATTTTACTTAATTTTTAATTCTTTTATTGATATAAATATCAAGAATTACACAAAGGAAACAAAAGATTGTTGCGGAATAGAATAGCTAAGAACTACTCTAACAATCTAACACAAAGAAGACTTATAGAACACAAAGACTAAATCTTAGAGATAAAGTAATAGCTACCTACCTGTTGAAATCTTGAACTTGAGAAAACTTGAGCTGAAAGCGTGGAAACAAGGAGCTAGCTCCACCCTTTTTATACTATCCAAGGCAATGAGTGCAAAAGACATTGATCATTTAAAGCAAGGGTGGTTGAGATATTGCTAATAAATTATAAGATATTTGATGTGACTTATCACAGCACAAAAGGTAACTTTTGTACTATGAAAGTACAATATCTAAATAAAATATACTTGATTCAAATCCTTTTTAGATCTTTTAAGAAATAAACGTCTCAATCAAATCAGAACTTAAGTGAATATCTTCTAAGAGAATGAAGCTTCCATTCGCATTGTCAGAAGAACATTGGGAATGATGAAGTATGTCAAATCGAGAGGGTTTGTCATAAAGGGGTGTTGCCGACACTGAGAGTATCAGCAAGGATAGGTCCTGCCAAAAGAGTGGCAGAAGGATGCCGAACTGAAGAGGCTTCGGCAGATGGGTAGTCTGCCGAATATGATTTCGGCAGACAAGGCTTAGTTTTCTTGAAGTTCATCTCAATCCGCAAAGTAGACTTCCTTCAGTTGATTTCGGAAGGTCTTCGACTTACCGATCTATTTATGGATAATTAAGCTATTACAAAGAACCATACTAATTCTAAGATGTACAATCATTTACAGAAGAGTAAACACAAACTAAAGGAGAGGTCATCTCCAAATCTTAGATGACCCAACAATATATATATATATATATATATATATATATATATATATATATAGCGGTTGTTTCATTTGCAAACCACCCAAATTTTGCAAATCGTCAATTTTATTGTTTAAGTTAACGAAATTGTTTCATTAAATTGTTTAATTTGATGAAATTGTTTCATATAATTCTTTTATTGATAAAATTGTTTCATATATTTGTATGTTTTTTACGTAAAAATGAAATTGCATCATGTATTTTCTTATTGTCATGAAATTGTTTCATGTATTTTCTCATTCTAATGAGACTTTTTTAGTTTTCCGTCCAGATGAAAGGCTACAAGTGCATATTGTCTAGATGAAAGGTTACAAGGGTGTTTCTCAGTTTTCGGTTTTTTGAGGTTTTCCCCTGAATCTGGCCCTATATATATATATATATATATATATGTGAATATAGACGAAGGATCTTGTGAGAATAACGCTGTGTTCTCGAAACTCATTTAACGAAGGAAAGGAAAGGAAAGGGAGGGAAAGGGGAGGAAAGTAAAAAAATCTCGTGTTCTCGAAACTTTTTTAGGAGAGAAAGGAAAGGAAACGGAAGGAAAGAATTGATAACTTTCCTTCCAAACCTTTCCTCCCAAATGTGGGAGGAAAGGGAAGGAAAGTGAGGGAAAGAAATCAAAATAATTTAAAAAAATTACTGAAATTATTAAAATTACAAAACTACCCAATCTTTCATTATAAAGAATATATTTTTATAAGGGTATATTTGTAAAATTGACATCTTTCCTTTCCTTTCTCTCATGTTCAAGAACATAAAAAACTATTTTCTTTCCTTTCCTTTCCTTCCTTTTCCTTCTATCTCGAGAACACAAATGAAAAAATTATTTTCCTTCCCTTTCTTTTCCCTTCCTTTCTTTTCCATCCATTTCTTTTCTTTTCTTTTCTCTCCAGATTAGAGAACACAGCGTAAGAGTTAAGGTGATAAGTGTAAGAAGAAATTTGGACCATTGATCTTTTAGTTAGTTCTGATTCTAATGTAATGGTTCAGATTAAGTCTCAAAATAACCCATGAATTAGCTTAGAAATGAATTTTCAATTGTTCTTCAATTAGGATTGATTCAAGGGTGGAGATTCCTTCTAACATTTCTCACAATAACTATTATTATTATTATTGAAACCAACTCTACGTATGTAATAGTATATACTAGTATAGTAAAATAAAATAATATTCCTTTAATTATAAGATAAAATAAAGAAAAAAACATTAAAATGACTAAAATGCCCCTATAAGTTAACTCACTTAACATAGCTTTTTGTATGGAGTTAGGAAAATAGACCATATGAGTATAAAATGTAAACTTAAGCTATAATCTGTAATTATTTATATTAATAGGCATAAGAAGTCTCACAGTGTAACACCTACAGTTTATTGGCATGTCGTTTCCTTGGTATTCTGTATGTTATTATAACCTTAGATATACCCTTTTTTATCAAGTTACATCGTTGGGAGATATTATGGAGTGGGTGTTATGTTTAAACTTGAGAAAAAGGCCTTTGGAAGCCAAATTAGTGGTTAATGCGACTTTAGCCGCATGAAACCCGCTTTAGGGTCAGTGTGCAGGATTTTTGGGATAAGGGCGACTTTCATGTGACTTCACCTGCATGAAACCCGCATTTGCGCCCAGATCAGCTTTTAAGTTGATTTTGTAGGGTTTTCTCATTTCTTCCCTCCTGACCTTCTTCCTCTCCATTTTCTCTCTACCTTGAGTTCTTGTGGGACTATAAGTCCAATTTCTTGGAGATTTTGAAGACATTATTGGTGATTTGAGGTTCCTAAGAATTGAAAGGTATGATCTAACTCTCTATCTCTGATCTAGGGTTTGGTTCCATTTCACCCCCAACTCTGATTCTTCTCTTGGGTTTCTTTGTGTATGGATTTGGAGCATCGGAAGTGTTCTTGAGGGCATTGCACCATAGATCTGGAGTTATAACTTGAGGATATAAAGTCTTCACCAAAGGAAGCTCAAGATTTGGGATAAAACTTAGATTTAAGTATAAATCTAGCAAGACGAATTCAAGTTGATTTGTGAAAACTATGTACATGCCAAAATATCCATTATTGAAGTGTTAATGTGCTTTACTTTGTTTTTACCAAATATGTGGTTATTTGATGAGTTTCGCATATTTGGTATTTTTAGGGGTTGTTTGTTTACCTCTTAATGGTTCCATTATGAGGCAACCTTTGAATCGTTAAGAGGTGAATCTTGTTTGGCAGGAAAAAAAAGGTTGCCTCTTAATGGTTCCAAAACCCTCTGAATCATTTTGTATCCTGGGTCTTCCTTAACCATTAAGCGCCCTGATTTCATTCTGAATAATTACCAAACAACCATATTTCATATTGCACTATATCATAAGAGCCTCTTAATCATTCTGCACCAAACCATTCAGCAACTGCCAAACAACCCCTTAATCTTATAAACCTTGTGAAATACTCCTGTTTCGGATTTTCTGACATTTTAAGAAATAAATCATAAATGTGGGTTCTTTTGATGATTTATCTTATAAATGGAAATTATTTGGTGATAAAATGCATTTTTAGTGTATTTGGTTCGAAAAATACATATTGTTGTGTTATGGGACATTTTGGAAATATAAATGGTATGGTTTTAATTGGAAAATGATTTGTCCCAACCAACGATGGGTTTTGAGTTAATCATGTCTTTGGAGCATGTATTTGCATAAACGTCGATTAGGTATGTTTTATTGCCTTTGATGACTTTTATTGTATAGCCAATTGAATTGTTGAGTTTTTTACTCGGTTTTGACTCTAATGAGTATTAGGGGACATTCGTCCGGTTTTAATAGCTCAATGTAGAGCTTTGGGTATGATTTGCATTTATTGCATTCTCATTTAAGAATTACATATTTTGAGTGTGTTGGTCATCCATTTGGAGTCATGTAATTTAGACTGTAATGTATTGGATCCATAAGCATGTGAGTTAGTCTTGTGATGGTGGTTGTGTCAGTATTGCAGGAGGAACCCGTCTAGGGTTGGACTATGGGACCTCGGATATTGCAAGGTTGGACTCTAGGACCCTTGTTTTGAGGCTTTTGGCTTAGTTGTGTAGGCATTAAGGACTTGACTCTTAAGGTGCTACCCGAAGTGGTAGGCATTAGGAACCATGAGCCTTTAGGTGCTACCTGTTGGGGTAGGCACTTAGGTCATGATACTTGAGGTGCTACTCCAAAGAGTAGGCACTAAGATTATTGAGTCTTAGGGTGTGTTTGGTACACTAAACAGGACAGGACAGGACAGGACAAGACAGAACATGGATCACTATACCATGTTTGGCAGTACTGTTAGGTGGAATAGACAGGAACAGAGTGGAACAAAAGTGGAGCATGCCTATTCCTGATAGGCGAGTTTACACCCCCTAATCTAACCGCAAGTGTACGGGTCAAATCAAGTAATATGTACTTGGAAGTACGAGTATCGAACCAAGGGAACTAGGAACTGAGTATCACAATTACTATAATCACTATTTACTGGACGATCCAATTGATGAATTGTTGATGATTAACTAAATACTAATAAAAATAAATCAAATAAACACACTATTCAAATAACGACTTTAGAAAACTTTTATGGAGACAAATAGTTGAGGGTTGGAAATCCTATGGTTTTCACTAATGAACAATAGACTTGAAAATAATTATCAGTTAAACCCTTTAATGAAAATCTAATCTGTAAAATCACCGTTGTTATTTCTCAAGCAACAACGGATTTTATTTTGAAAGCACAAGTCTCATCTCTCGATCTTAACACATGAATTCAAAACACATTAAGTTCCAGATTATTATGATACTAAGGTTTAGTTGGTATATCTCTATCCAATTTCTCACCTTAGGCATATAATTCCAATTCTTGTTAACAATTAATTCTCTCGAATTGAATTTATAACGAACAAATCAGATGAAAGTTGGCCAAACTCACAAAAGAATTAAAACCCAAATCATATGCTTCATTAATTAAGAAAAACTGATAAAAATCCCAATCACATGTTCACAAGCTTAAACCAAAGTCAAATCAACCCCCAACATCTAAAGATTAGTTCATGTTGGGGGTATTAAACAAGAAAATTCTAGAAGAATTCATAGATCTAAGAAAGGTTCTCTCAAACATCAAAGATTGAAAAAACTCCCTTTTGAATATGTAATACCGACGAAGGATTGGAAGAATCTATGTAAGAATCGCGTCCCAAGATGTTTCCTTGCTCCAATTCGGTGTGTTCTTCGTGTAAAAATCGCCCCAAAGTCGCCCTAGCTTCTCTCCCGTCGCCAATTTTTAGAATAGAATCAAGAATGAGTCAAAACCCAGAGATAAGGGCTAGAAACGCAATCAGCATGTTACTGGTACTTTCACCGAGAGTTAACTCTCCGTGAAAGTCTCGGCAGGCACTGTTTCTTATAAAATGCACTGGTGCTAGTTGTACCGAGACTAAAGTCTCGGTCGAAGTCTCGGTGAGCAATTTTCTCCAAAATCATGGTTTGATGCTAGTTACACCGAGACTTAACTATCGGTAAAAGTCTCGGTGAACACTTTTTCTCCAAAATTTCACTTTGATGCATTTTCCGAGCCTTGACCCAAGATTTGACTTGCACGAGCTTTGCTTTGCCATTAAACTCATCGGGTGTGCCATTCTCGTCTATAATTAGCTTCTTTTGGACCCATTTTCTTAATTTATTCCCGAAAGATAAATACCTGAAAAACTCGCGAATAAATGTGAAAAGACACTTCGTTTGTTTGGAGAAACAAACATAATTACTCGAAAAGTGGCTCTAAAATAACGTCGAAATTGGCGTTATCAGTTCCACCCCCACCCCATGGAACAAGGTGGAACAGACTTATGTTTTACCAATGTAACCTTAAAATAAAATCTAATTCTCTTCTAAAACATTAAATATATCTTCTTTTTTATATTTTATTCATTCTTTAAAGTTTATATTTAAATTTTTACTTTATTGTCCTCAAATATTATTTTTATATAGTTACTTTGTTTTGATTAATTTATTTAAATTATTAAATATTAATAGTAAAAAAATATAGAAAATGTTAAAAAATAAAATTAGAAACTATATAAACTTTTTATTTTGGTGTCATTTTAATCTATCTTGATGAAAACTTTCTAATACTACATTTTGTTATAAAAAATATTTATTTTGTTATAATTTAATAATTTAATAATTTACATAATTAATTAATTATATATATATGATATATAAACAACTTATTAGGGGTAAATTGGTCATGTTATCAGTTTTGTCCTGTCCAGTTCTGTTTTACCAAACATTGAACAACTGTTCTGTCCGGTCGTGTCCCGTCATTTCCTGCTCTATCATGTTTGTGTAACAAACGCACCCTTAAGGTGCTACCCGTAGTGGTAGGCACTAAGAACCATGATCCATGAGGTGCTACCCGTCGGGGTAGACACTAAGGACATGCGCCTTTAGGTGTTACTCGGATGAGTTGGCACTAAGGTCAATTGAATCTTGAGGTGCTACTTGATAATATTGATGTATGGCCTACTTTGTGCTCGCCAGTCGCCACAGTCGACGGATACAGGTCTCCCCCATCACTGATATGTGTAATTCTTGGATATTGTATTATCCATGCCTTAGCGTTGTTTTGTGTTTGGAGAGTATCCAAAATTTATGGATTTGATAATTGGATCTTATCCATGTTTTAAATGTTTTGAGTAATGGAGTTTTATCCATGTTTATTTAGTATTTGATAATTGAACCTTCTTCGCATTTTGTGTGAGTATTGAATTTTATTCTCATGATATGAGAGTGTTTTGGTTAATGATATTTCATCACGTAAAACGGTGGGTTTTGAGAATGATGATGTTTTTATATTTAATACATTTCTTTTAGAAGTTATGATTTACATAACATCCTTTTTGTTTTACCGTTTAATGAAAATTTTGATCTCACTAGATGTTAAGCCTAACATTTTTCTTTGTCGGCATGTGCATCAGGTCTTTGGGGAATGGTACTAGCGACACCTTGAAGAGTGGAATGCTAGTTAGGTGCCCAAGAGGGATTCGGCTATTCCATGACGTCATCCATAGTTTGGATGGCGCCCGTTGTTGGGATTTAGTAACACCCATCCTTAATCAAGACATTGGGTAAGGTTTGGATTATTATTTAGCTATGTTCAATCTTAGATTGTCTTTATAGGTAAGCAAGTATTGATAATTAGAAATGAGTTTATTCCTTGTTTAATATATTATCGAAAATTTTAAATTAGTAACTCTTTCCAAATTTGAGGGTGTTACACACAGCAACAAACTATGCTCTTTTAGGGAAATGGTGGTGGAGATTTCAAACCGAAAAATCTCTTTGTGGGTCAGCACTATTAGTAGTTTGTATGGGTTAGATGGGGGTTTGGGAAGGGAAGGGAGCAACAACTCGAGGTTTAGAGGGGGTACTTAGGGAGTTCATCTCTTTGGGTCGAGATTTAGATTTGTATGGTATAAGTTTTACCTCTTCTTTCTTTAAAAAAACTTGGATGGGAGATGATGGACTCTATCCGGGAACTCGCTTGAACAATTTTGACGATTGCAGGGACAAATGGTGGTGGATTTTGGATGAAGATGTTGTGTTCTCGATCAAAAAGTTGAATACGTTAATTGAAGATAATTGCATGGGAGATGATGGACTCTATCCGGGAACTCGCTTGAACACTCTCATCCCTCTAAAGATCAAATTTTTTGTTTGGCGCTTGCTTCATGGCAGACTTCCGGTTCGGGTGGCCTTAAATAATCAGGGCATTGATTTATATTCATCTTATGCCCATGTTGCAAGGAGGCATCTGAGAATTTAGATCACCGTTTTGCAAGGTATAACAAAGTTAAAGTGATTTGGGATCTGATTCGAAATTGACGGGGGCTCGATACCAACTTCGGAAACACGACGGAGGAAATCTTAAACTCTCAAGGACATCCTTCTTTCTTGCCTTGGTTGAAGATCATTTGGCAAGCGACAATTTGGGCCACGCGTTACCTCTTATGGGATCACCATATAAACTTTTTTTTCTCAAAAAAAGTCTTCGCCACCAGAGCTTGTATTCATGGATTTGTAGGTTCATATTTTTCGATGTGTCACCAGAAGACTAAAGAAATGTTCCAATCAATGAGGGTCTTGGCTCATAAGCCAAACCTCATGGCTCCTTCGTTATAGTTTCTTTTTATGTGGCTTTTTTTGTTTTGTCTTCTTGTTGTTTCATTTTCTAATCTCGCAGTTGTCGTTTTGTATTAGGGCCTTTCCCCATTCTTTCTTGGCTTTTTCTGCACCTCGCTGTTTTCTCCCCCTCGGTGTCTTCGAGGGTTGGGTTGAGGGAGGGGAGGGGTGGTCTGTACCCTTTTTGTTTTGCTTAATATATGTTGACTTTAAAAAAATTAAAACGTTATAACATACTAGGCATATACCCGCGCACGATGCGGCGCAAGTGTTAAACTTTCTTGGGAGTAATAGTTATGTTTGACAGGGATCATAAACAAAGTTTGACGATTCACTGTCTTGGTACCTTGAAATGGACTAAAACATCACATTAAATTTAACATGTTTATCAAACATAAAGAGGAATGTTGGAATCTATTTGGATAACCGGGTTGTATGGTGTGGCAAACTGAATATTCAAGCTAACAAGTAGGTGAACTGTCAAGGATCAACAAGAGATAGCGCAAGTCTTTATATAAATGGTACAAAGATCCATAATTTTTGTTTTCAAATTGAAGAAAACAATACATCAATTAGATGGTTATACCCATCATAACTTCTAATTTTCTACCCAAAATATATCTCGATATCCAATTCTCAACATTACAAAACACTTTACACATGTTATATCTTTGTAAATACCAAGTAGATAAAAGGTTCAACTTTTGTTAATCTCATTGAAGCAATATATAAAGCCTTGGTCCCAAACATAATAGGACCGTTTATCTTTAAAATAAGAATTCAACCAAAAGGAATTTAAAATGATCTAATTACCGGCCTAATTTATACATTTACTTGGTTAAAAATGCCCAATACCATCTAATAGCACCAACTCATCATCATTAATTCACTAAGGTAGCAACTGATATGAAATATTGTAGTTGATGATGCATCTACAGATACTTCAGCATCATCATTGCCAAGATTGTATCTTAGCTTCACATCAGCAACCAGTTTAGATTCTTGCATCACCTGCAACATCTAAAATCAAAATAAATGTCCATAACTAAAATGGCACATAGTTTTAGGAGTGTTTAATTACACTTTTTAATTAACCAAAAGACACTTTTACCCTAAATAAAACATAGAATTTTCTCTTATCACATAATTAAGGGTAGAACATGAAAGTACACATTTAATTTTGAAAGGGGATACTTATTATTATTATTTTTTTGGGGAAAAAGGGACGAAACCCCTGGAAAAATTTATTGAAAAAAGAAAATTTTACAAATTACGAGGGGCATACCCCAAGCTTATACAATGAGAGCTCAAAATATGTTTTGCGAAAAACCAAAACCAAGACCTAACCCAATCAACAAGATTGGGAATACAAGCCTAAAAATCTCAAATAACCCAATCTGATAACCAATAGATCAACCCAAGAATGCAAGCTCCAAAAAATCGTGTCCCAAACAAATAAATTGTGAGCCCAATTAATATCCACGTTTTTTAAAATGCTTCTATAGCTAGAAACGCAACCATCATAGTAGCCCATATTAAGAAGAGAGGATAAGGCCCATGTCACATAATTCTTAAAAATCGAAATGATACCAATCAAGCTTTAACCAAAAAACAGACGCAAAATGGCCAAAGACATACTTGTTGAAGCTTCGAATTATAGGTTGACCAAAGAGCTTTTTACCCAGAATCATGCCAATAGAGATCCATATTTTGAGACCAATCAAGAAGAAAGAATTCAAATAAACTCACCACTTTTAGAAGATCCAGATGATTTGGTATGCTTGTCCGTGTTTGAGTTGTTTGACTTAGAAGGCCCACGAAAATCGTTCTCATTTACAACTTGCAAAAAGAATACATGTGTTTAAGTAAACTTTGAACAAAAGCACTTTCATAATCCAACTTGTACTTCAATTGCTATGAAAATGTCAATGTAAACAATTAAAGAAAATCCCATTGCCCCTTTATGATTTTGGGGGTATCATACTATTGGCCAAATAATTTCAAGAGATATCACATGTAAGAATTTAAAAACCCCTCAAATTTTAACATGGAGACCTTACAGTTCCAAAGCTGCAGTATTGTGAGACATTGGAGTCCTCATTAGATGCCTGTTTCTACAAGTGTATGCACATAGAAAATTTCAGAATGGAAGCGCTAATGTTAACATTTTGATTCATGATACCAGCACAAACTAATTAAGATCATAAATGTGTATTAAACATACCTTAAGCTCTTCCAGCGCATAGGGAATTGCATTAATCCCCTTCCAAGTATACTGATTCTTTGCTTTCCTAGGTTTTATCTGTGGAGAGTAAGGATCAAGCTTAAGAACTGTACTATATGCTCAATCTCTCTTCTCCCCTCCTTCCCTGTATTGCTTTCACTTGCCTGATTTACAGATGCCATAAACAATGAGGATGAGCTCATAATTCAAGGACAACAAAGACAACATGCATAAATAATATCGGAAAAAGAATGAAGCACTATGCTTTGTGTCCTCTATATAAGATTTAAACTTGATGAAGTGACTAACATTTCCTTTTCTCCACTCTCTTATCTAAGCTCATCCTTCTTTATGATCCACCGGGATATGATGCTTACCGAATAAAACATATCAGTATGTGAAATTTGAATGTGATTAACTTGACTAAAATTTGCATAAGATGGATTGCAGAAATGAGATGTGGGATTTTGTTTAAGGTAGCAATTTTGCAGAATAAGATACATGTGAGTTAATATCAAGGTTTTCGCTTCCAAAAGTGAATCCTCATTCAAATAAATTAGTATTGAACTATATTTAAAACTATATGGCTATATATCAAGACTATCGATATCCGTCAAATTGGTAATGCGTTTCACCATTATAGAGGGAGGATTTGAGGTTCCTATATGGATTTTCTGTAGATATGGTGTTGAATCTATTATTAGGTCTGTGATTATAGCATAACTACATCACTTGTTATATAGAGAGGGTTAGTTAATTCATAAAAATTTACAAACAACCAAGGAACACTCATGAACATTGAGATATTCATTGAAAGAAACAACAGATGCAAAGCTGGCAACTGCGCGCAGGAGGTGGTTGAAGAGTAAACAAGTACAAAGTCAACAAACCCTAAAATTAACGCCTAAATAGTATCCATTTATCAAAAAAAAAAACACAAAGCTGAATGGCGAAAAGAATCAAAGACCTTACCCCAACACTTCCTAATATGTTGGAAATATCATAAATCTGCCGCCTCTCAACACCTGTAAGTTTCCAAAAATGTATAGTAACAAGAACATGACATCAAACCTAGCAAAAATGTATAGTAAACAACATCAATTCTTCACTAAATCTGAAAAAATACCTTGGTCGAGCATATTGCAATCCTAATCGAATTCTAAAATTTGATTGGTTGTGAGAAAGAATATGAGGAACAAAATCAAACTGTGAAAATCAATTATTGTGAAAGAAAAATCGAACTTAATAAAATCAACAATATACATTCGACTGAACAAAGTCGAAGATGAGGAACAAAATCAAACTGTGAAAATCAATTATTGTGAAAGAAAAATCGAACTTAATAAAATCAACAATATACATTCGACTGAACAAAGTCGAAGATGAGGAACAAAAACAAATTAAAAATAGATTATTGTGAAAGCAAAATCGGATTGAACGAAACCCATTGATATCCTTTGAATATGAGTAACAAATCACAGTATCACACAAACCCAAAACCGAACAAAATCGAAGACGAGAAACAAGAGCGATACATGTGAATCCGTGCGAAATATAGTGCGAAAGAAACGCCCAATCGACGACGATGAACACAAGTCTCGAAAGAAACACAAATTTCGGGTTTGGATACCGGAGTATGATGGTGATCCAACAACCAACTATCACAATTTCACAAATAAATCATAAATTGACCATAAAGGTGACACGTCTCAAATATTTAATACATTGATTTATTCAAAGAGTGAAAACATTGCGGCCATTGCGCAAAACAAAAGGAAGAACAGTGGGATTTTTTTAAAATCAACCCCAATATCAGGAACGTGAAGGCAACCCGAATTGGGTGATTGTTTTAGAAACAATATTTCATTAATTTGAAGGAGAATTAGGGGGTAAATTACCTCGAACAGTAGACATAATCGAAATAGGTTTAGCATTAAAGTCTACAATTTGTGAATTATGAAAAACAATTTAACAAAGCTCAAATCTTAGAAAAAAATGTGTAACTATTTAGATCGAAGAAACATAAAGTTTACCTTTGTGGGCTCTAAACTTACAAGACAACAAGCTTTGGCCGCTACTTCACTGCAACGCTGTGAGACTGAAGGAGAGAAATATTTTATCCCTATCAAGAATAGAAAGATTTACGGTTGTTTAAATAAGAGAATGAGAGAAATTAGGCAGTGTATACAAATGGAAGTGAACATCAAGCTTAAATTATAAAAGTGGAAATGAACATCAAGAAATTAGGGAATTTTGATACCCAGACTCTGTTAAAAGCATTCTTAAACCAATAAACCCTCATATGATGTGGTCCAAAAGAACAACGTTATAAGCTACTACTGCTCTTGATGCTCACTCATTCTCGAAATGTCACCATCAGGAAGGAGATTGTAATTATGTTTAACATTAAGAAGAACAAAACTGGGCAATCAATCAAAAACAAACAAAAGAAAAGTGGATGCTCAAACTCAATATTGGATTCTTCTATTCAGTTATCCAAAAATCAATGGTTGAATAAGTTATATATTTAAGTGATTTTAAGCAAAACCCAAGTATCAAACAAAGAAAGATAAAAACCAAAGGAAAAAATATAATGAAAACCTTAACAAGAGGCAACAAGTAAGCTAGCAAGAGTCTTCCAGATCCACGTATACGAATACTCAGGGAAATCAGGCGAGGGAGAAGGGGTTGTGAGGAAACGTGGAGCGGAAAAATCTGCTAGCACCCAGCAAATTTACCAAGGGAAACAACATTGTCTTTCTCCTTGACCATATATTTTTTCCACGAAAAGAAAAAAAACTGTTAGTTCAGTAGGGTTGCTATACATTTATCCTATCACTAATTTTTCATTACTGTCAAATTCTAATATAAGATTAGGGATACAATTTAAAGCATAAACTTAAGCTGAAGGTAGAGTATTAAAAATACATTTAATTCTAGAATTGTAGGGTAAATGCAAGTGATTAAAGATGAATACTTGAATACCAAACACAACAGTTACAGTAAATGAAATTCGATATTCTAAGCAAAAACGAAGAAGATAAAACATATACCTGGTGATTCTGTATTTTGATTCGCCGACATTGTCCCTTCAGCAGGAAAACTCAAACTGAATCGATGAGGGAAAGTAAGAAGGTATCTTCTAATTCTGCATAAATTATAGAAAAATGTTAATCAACATCATAGAGTAGATATTTGGAACTTGAAAGCAAGAGTTAAGTGGCGATGTTATTACACTTTGTGATAATTAATTGGAAGTTAAAACCCTGGAATCTGGTGATGTAGGGTTTAAGCAGACGAACACATCGAGTGAGGGTGACGAAAACCAAAGCCAATTTTGGGGTTTCTTTATTCCAGAGTTGCAATTTTCAAAGCTAGGTTGTCGAGGGAGAGGGGGTTCTTGAATAGGTTGTCGCCGGAGAAAGACGCTATCCAGAGGACCGATTTCATAAGATAGTAGAGATAGAGATGGAGATAGTAGAGATATATGGGGAGTGATTGCAGGGACGTGGGGGAGGAGACAGGAGACATGAGCGGAGAAGAAGGAATTCCAAAAACCGATTTCCAAAAACTAACTTTTTCAAGAACGGTAATAGAACTTTTATAATATAGTATAGATAAACCACATGGACCAAAGATGTAATTTACTAAGGTGTCGTTTTTTTTTTAAGAGGTCTAAAGTCTGAAGTCTTATTTTAGTTGTTAAGTCTAAATATTGTATTCAAGATTTAATAGGAAAGTCAACAATGTAAAAGTCAATATTGTCTTAGTCAAAGCTAGTTTAGTTTCCTTAGCCATTAAGGCTTTGTAATAGATAGTGAGTATATAAGGGTTTGTGTTTGTAATCTTGTTGTAACGAACTAGTGTCTAATGCATATTGTAATTCTAGAGTGGGTGTAATTCAAGATCTACTTTCTCTCTCTAGACTTTCTCTCTCTAGTTCTTGTGCATAATGTTCATATTTTGAGTAATTAGCTTGATAATATGGGATTTTATGATTAACAATTGGTATCAGAGCTGAACCAAACTTTTCAGAAAAGATTTTATCATGATTTGAATTGAAATTTGAAGGTTTAAAATCGAAAATTTGATTTTTTTTGAAATTTTTCAAGAACACGAGTTTGGGTACTGTTCATCCGAATTTTTTGTGGAAAATCGTTTTTGATGCAAGAATTTCGTAATTCATTCTTATTCAATGTCAATTTTCAATTTTTGAAGTTTTTCTTGAATACGTGTTCGTATACTGTTCTTGAATCAAATTTGTTGATTTCTGTGTTTTTAATCGAAATTGCTTGCTAGAATTGTGTTCGAAATGTGTTTGTGAATGAATTGTCAAATTTTCAGATCGAAATTCGAGGTCTAGATAAGTTTTTGGTGCAAATTTGTTGATTTTATAGATATGCGTTTCATTCATCAGATATGCGTTTCATTCATCTGAGATATGCGTTTGATTCATCTTGGTTTGCGTGTGATTCGTACTGATTTGCATATCGAAAGTTTACTTGTGCTTAATTTGAGTTGTGCGTTTCACGACATAAACGCATTCTGAGTTGTGCGGTTCACGACTCAAACGCATTCTGAGTTGTGCGTTTCACACTACACACGCATAACAGAGTGTGCGTTTCACACTACACACGCACACCACAACTTTGCGCTTCAAGAAGGACCCGCATACCTCACTATGCGTTTCCTCAACAACCCGCATTGTGAACTATGCGTTTCACCCGTGACACGCATTCCTTCCTATGCGTTCCATTAAGGACACGCATTCCTTCTTATGCGTTCCCTTCAGGACACGCATTTCTTCCTTTGCGTCTATAGTAGGTCACGCAAATCTACTTTGCGTATCTTGTTTGAACCGAAAAGCTTAGTTTGAGCATCCAAGTTCTAAAAAAAAAGTCTGAAAAAATTTTTTGGTCATCTTTGGAAATATTTTTTTTTAACATTGCGAACTAACAAGTATTGTTCAAATTTCAATTTTCACGAAATATTTTTTTTAAAATTTCAATTTGATCTGATTTTTGATTTTCTGATATACAGTTTGGGAACGATCATTCTCATCAAGCTGATTTCTCATTCAATATTTTCTGAGAGAGAGATGAGTTCACCAATTTTGCTCAGAGGAAGATACGAGCAGTGGAAAGCTGATTTTCTCAAATTTGTAGATACAAATGAGTTGAGTTATTATATCAGATTGTCATTGACTGAAGGAGAGATGACATCTCATACTCCAACAGAAGATTGTACTGAGGATCGAGAGAAAAGAAAGAATGCTGATAATATGGCTCGAACTTTTCTGTTGAATAGTATTCGTCATGAGATTAAAGGTCACATAGATACATATCAGTTGACAGGAAAAGATTTGTACAAATCAACAGGAAAGGAGATATGGGACTATCTTGAATGGACGATGATAGGGCCAACAGTTGTGTCAGATCTAAAAGGAAAGATTTATGAGTTGGAAGCTAAAATTCAGCAGACAGTCTCTGTTAAGAGCAATGAGCAGAAAGTTAAGAAATTGGAATCTGAGAACATTGAGCTGAGAAAGAATTTATCTGATTTGGAAAAACAGCTTGATGCAAATAAAGTTGATCTTGAAAATGAAAAGAAAATTTTTTCAAAGAAGTTCTCAGATTTCTCAAAGAAGAGTTATGAAGAAAAGAAGTCAGTGGAGCTTAAATGCATTAAGCTTTCTCAACAAATCTCAGATTTTGAGAAAGTACTGATCTTGGAAAGAGAGAAGTTTGATAAAGAAAAGAAGGCCATAGAACAGAAAAATGTGGGTTTCTTCAAAGAGTTATCCAGCCAGAGAAATGAGTCAGAAAAAGGATTTGAGGAAGAAAGATCCATTTTTGAAAATGAAATTAAGAAGCTGACCTCAAAGTTGTCTGAATTGTCTGCTTCTGCGCTAAAAGAGCAAAAGACGAAATCTGAACTTTCAAAGAAGATTGACCAGCTGGTGATAGAAAGAGATAATTTTGCATCAAAGATCAAACAACTTGAAAAATCTGTTTCAAGTTCAAGTCAGAATTTTATCTCTTCACAAAGGTCAGTCAAATCCTTCAATCAGATTCGTCGCACTAACCTTTTCTACGATGAATTCTTAGATGGTTCAGATACTTATCCGAGAACAAGTTTCAAGAAAGAGAAACCGGTGTGAAAAAGGAAACCAGTCAAAGATGATAAGGAAAATGAGCTGAAAGAGAAGAAATCATGTGTACCTGTACACAAAGCAAAGAAGAACAAAGCACCTAACGGTAAGAAATTTTATTGTTCTATTTGTTGTATACATGATCTTTTTCATAAAACAAATGATCATTACTGGTATGGATCTTACTCTGTATCCCCCACACGCACTGCAACTAACAGTTCTGGACCCAAATACCAGTGGGTACCAAAGAAGAAAATTGATATTATGTTGCAGGCACCTCAATCCAAGGGGGAGTGAGAGATCAATGGCTCTTGAATAACACAGTTTAAGACCCAAACCTAAATGTCAAGACAATGGCTTCTAAGCACATCAGCTTAGGACCCGGTCTTCAACAGAGTTTGACTTCTAAATACAACAGTTTAGGACTCGGACCTCAGTGATCAAAAAGACCTTACTCCTGTGTTTTTGCATCTGATGGATATTGATGGTCTCCATCCCAAGTGAATTGATCTGATCTCTATCCTATACTTTTTCAATGCTAGATTTTTCTGATATTGATGGTCTAACAATTCGAAAGGGAGTGTTTGATCTCTATCCTGTTTTAACTGACATATTTCAGATGCTTAATTTAAGGGGGAGTAAAGGTGATGACTTCTGATTATTTCAGATCAGAACTCATTCTATAAATCGTTTTACTGCTTTCTGTCCTTTTATTTTTGAATAAATAATATGAATAAAGTGGCTTCTGATCACATGACAGATCAGGACCCGTTCATCAATGATCAAAGATGGATATTGTGCTAATATCCAGGGGGAGCTCAAAAGATCAAATCTTTATATCATGATTTGAGGGGGAGCCGAAAAGGTAAAAAAATCTTCTGATCCTAGATCTCTGATTGTTTGAAAGAAGGACAACTTTCGAACATGAAAAACAATTTTTGAAATGTTCAAACCACTTCTTTATTCTCAAAAGTTTTCATGATTTTAGAAGTGAGATTTTAAATGTTTTTCAATTCTGAGCGTTAATGTTTAACTGACCGTGTGTTTCCAAATATTAATACTTGTGTATTATCTTGTCCATTTACTGTCAAGTATTCATACACACCGGTTCAGTATTTTATTTGAAATTGTTATTACCACGTCTCAAATTCAAACAATTTTTCGATGGTAATACCCCCGTTTGAAGTTCAAAGTTGATAAGCATCATACATCTTTTTCATATTTGTGCTTTCATTGATAAATTGTTTATATTTGTTCATATAAACAAAATATACAATTCTTTGATACCCTAGCTATTTCATTTGATCTGCTTTTAATCATTGTCAGATTCTCAAAACAATTCTCCTAATTTCATTCCGTTCTTTCAATATCTTTGTTTTGAGAAATATTCAACGTTCAAATGTTCAAATTTCATTCATATTTTCAATGAGCATACATACACTGACATATGATTTCTTGTGCTTTACATGTCAAGAAAATCATTGATAAGCATGTACTTTTAGGAACATGGGATTCAGTATGAGTGCTTAATAGATCTTCCATGGATTCACGATAACCAGTGTTTCCTACCCCGGAAGAAATCCTTTGAGCGATTAAGGGGAGAGGGGTCTAAAAGAATTGAGTGTGGGAGTGAGCAGAGGTAAAATGGAAATGAGAGATTGGTTAGATGTGAGCTTATATGATTAAAAGAAAGAGGGTGTGAGATCAGAGTTAAAAGAATATCAGAACTCTGCACCTACCACTTTCTGAGTCGGGCAGCCACATTACTGATTGGTTCACATTTCTTTGGTGACCATCATTGAAATAGGCAAATAGCCCATGCCATCTCTTGTATACAACCCCAACAGCTACTCATTCTTTTCTTAAAAAGAGAATGTTTCACATTTTCTGGGGAAGCAGCATATAATCTATCGGATCTTCTTTTGGAAGATATTGATATTGAAAAAGAAGGAAAGTTGCCCCACATTCGACCCTTTCTCATGCACATTGAGTCCATGTATAATCATTGTTGTCTCAGTGATTTACATACTTTGAGCGTTATGAAACACAATCATTGTGCTAATTTTTTCAAAACATAAGCACGAGCACACAGAGAATATGTTTTTTCTGTCATAACATTCATAGAATTACCTTGTGTCTTTCAATGATTGAATGGAAGTCCTGGGGAGTCAACATCAAACCAGCTCCTTACATTGTACATCCGTTGTACACAGTAACTTTGTGTTACTGACAGGCATTTCTAACTGTTTCATTTGTTGAATCAGGGTTACACGCTCATTATGTCTGAATTTGAAAAGATTCGGATATATACTGTTCATGATTCGGTTCTTCAGATCAAAAGTACGGCAATATCAAGGGGAGATAGTTTGTTGTTCACAAAGGGGGAAATCAAAGCCTATGCTGAAATTGATGATATTTTGATGATAATGATGCTCACATCATCAAAAAGGGGGAGAATTATAAAGATTCAATTTCAGAGTTCAAGATTCAAAGTTCAAGCCTAAAATTCAAAATGTTTCCGCTGCTGTTTCAAAGACTGATTCAAAGTCAAAAGTTTCTGATAAAGAATTTCAAGTTTCAAGAATGTTTGTTCTTCCGTAGATGATTCAGAGATCAAAGTGATGAAGATACAATTTTGATTGAAGACAAAAGTTTTTCAGAGATAAAGTTTCAAAGTTTTTCTATTCTTGTTCAAGGCATGTTGACTTTCCAAAGTTTCAAAGTTTAAAAAGACTTTTCATGATTCTTCAAAAGCTGCAAAAGAGCAAAGTTTTTGAAAACGTCAAGAGATAAAAGATGAAGAATCAAGAGCTGAAGATCTGCATCAAATTTTTATTAAATCTTGAATACAAAGGGGGATATTGTTAAGTCTAAATATTCTATCCAAGATTTAATAGGAAAGTCAACAATGTAAAAGTCAATATTGTCTTAGTCAAAGCTAGTTTAGTTTCCTTAGCAATTAAGGCTTTGTAATAGATAGTGACTATATAAGGGTTTGTGTTTGTAATCTTGTTGTAACGAACTAGTGTCTAATGCATATTGTAATTCTAGAGTGGGTGTAATTCAAGATCTACTTTCTCTCTCTAGACTTTCTCTCTCTAGTTCTTGTGCATAATGTTCATATTTTGAGTAATTAGCTTGATAATATGGGATTTTATGATTAACATTAGTTATGATTAATAAGAGATGGTGTGTAAAAAGGTCTAAACGATTCAGACTTAATAGCCATTAATAGATTTTTTTTTTAAAAACAAACAATCCCTAAGTATCATATTTTAAGACAAGGGAAAAAAACACATATTTTTCATTTGAAAAATATATTCTTTATGTAAAGTTGATGTTTTCAGTTTCTCTCTCTCTCTCTCTCTATATATATATATTTGACTTACAGATTTTTCTTCTCAATTGATTGCATTCTCTCTCTCTCTCTCTCTCTCTCTCTCTCTAGATCTCTCTCATATTATATATACACACAAACCCACCACCATCATCATCAAACTCGGTGCTCTGTTTCTACCTGTCCACGATTCAAGCAACCCCTGAACAAAATCACAAGATATGAAAAACAGATAGATTTTTCAAATGAGATTCTTTAAAATCATTTGAGCATCAAATATGTCAAATATTCCCACCTCTCTATCTGAAATCTGTCTCACCCTTTTCCGTTTAACTATGTCTGTTGCAGATCCATGGCCCTTTTCTTGAAACCCCTCTTCCAAATCCATCTTTCTTATTCCTTCTTAATTCACTTGAATTATCAATTTCATCAAAAAAATATGAAGAAATTTCGAGGATTTCTACTCAAACATAGAGTCTTTTCACTTTTCCGGTGTATCCGCCGGAAAAACCAGTCGTCGCCGGCCAGGTACCGGCGGCTGAACCCATCGTCTAAATCCATACAGAAGGTGCTGAAGTGGGGTGCTGAACTTAAGGCGAAAATATGTTCCAAAAATCCAGGGTTTGGTTCGGGTTATTTGCGTATCGGGCGAAACCCGGTTGTGGAAACGGATCCTATGGCGGCGGTGCCGAAGGGGAAGATGGCGGTGTACGTGGGACAAAACGACGGCGTTTTTGAGAGGGTGTTGGTTCCGGTGATATATATAAACCATCCTTTGTTTGGGCAGTTGTTGAGGAAGGCGGAGGCGGAGTACGGCCATGATCACGGTGGTGGTATCACGATTCCTTGCCGGATTTCGGAGTTTGAGAATGTGAAGACCAGGATTGCCGCCGCCGGATGCGGTGGCCGGAAAATGTTATGGTGGAAGCGGTCTAATATGAGCTACGCTTGATGATGGTGGCGATAAAATTTAGAGGGGTATTTTCGGTATTTGTTTTAGACTTTTTTTTTTTTTTTTTTAATATGTAGACATTAATAAATATATTAAATTCAAAAACCGTTTTATGTACCTTTTTAGTCCCATATTTTCATTATCTTAATCTCTAATATATTTTCATTAGATTAAATTAACAAGTACGGAGTACTTTTTTTATATAAGAATGATAATAATAATCAAAACAATATAACAAATAAAATTAAATTAATTAAAACTGATTCTTTAAAGTCTATATAAATTTATTAAGACGAAAATACGAATGAACAAGAGGGAATGAAAACGGCTTTTGAAGACCAAAAGGGCTCGACATGAACAAAAAAGGACGTTTTAACCATTAAACTTTGTCTCCGGTATCATTCCGACCAAGAAAAATCAAGCTTTTTGGAACGATTTAAAATCAATTAGTACGATATTTTTATGAGATAAAAAAATTCAAAATACAATAATAAAATTTATTTATTTGATGATAAAATTATTTTATTTTAATAATTACTTTATTAATATCAACTTAGGGGATGTTTAGGATTGCTTATTTAAAACAGCTTATGTTTTTTATTAAAAGTGTTTATCAACTTATGTGGTAATAAAAAAATGTTTTATAAAAAATGTTTAGATTAGCTTATTGTGGTACCAAAATGTAATAAGCTAATAAGTTGTTATTTATGGAATTAGGGGTGTTTGGGATTGCTTATACATATAAAATAAGCAAAAAAGTCATAAACATTTTTCAGATAAGTTGATAAGTTAGAACCAAATGACTTATGACTTATGAAAAACTCATTTTCACCGGTTTGGCACCGTTATAAGCACTTTTATTTTTTCCCCATCCAAACACTAAAAGTGTTTATCTCCGGTACCACATCGGAATAAGCTAAAAGCCCTTTAAATAAGCAAATCCCAAACACCTCTTAATTGGCCCAACTCCAAATTTTAAACATCATGTTCTCGAATTTAGGAAGAAAAGAACGGAAAATAATGGAAAAAAGATATGTTATTTTTATAAATATACTTTTTGTTTTTGTTTTGATGCAGTTTAATTGATGAGTAATTTTGTAATTTCACTAATTTGTCCAAAAGTTGTACTAATTTTTTTTCCTTTCTTCTCATATCTGGGAGGAAAGTTTTGGAAGGAAGCATATCATTTGTTTTCCCTCTTGTTCTTTTATTTTACCATCTAATAAATTTAGAGAACATGTGTGTTTTTTGTTTCCCCGCCATTCCATCACTATCCTATATTTTTCTTTATAAAAAGGTTTCAATAACACAAAGCTTCATAAAAAATGAATGAACTCCAGTGACATGAGACGCATCAAAGGTATTAAAACCCGAAGCATTCTGGGTGGTCATAGTAGTCATCACTTGATCTCGAACAATATTAAAACCCGAAGTTCATATAAGTAGTTGAAAACTCGGAACTACTTTTTTATATTCACAAATTCGCACATTGTTGTTGTGTATATTGATTTGTGATTTATGGTTTGATCATTTTCATGATCATAAACTACATGTGTTTTATACATGCTAGTTTGTTAGATCCTTTTTATAACGTTTTTATTAAAGTACAAGTACTAAAAAAAAAGTAGAAACGCCTCTATGAAACATCTTAAATGGTCGTAGAAACGCCTCTATGACATGCAAAACAAACGTCCATGATGCATAAATTACTTTCAAAAGCCGTTTCGCAACAAAGACAAATAATAATTTAAACAATTTTATTTTATGCAATCGCTATAACAAAATGGGGATTTTAATTAGGACACCCAACTATCCTTGGATGTTATATTTGAGTATTTAATAGGACTTTTATGTTTAATGGAGTATAAATTCAACATCCTACATAATGTAGGTACTATAAATTGTTAGGGCAAAGCTAGACAACCGAACAAGTTTTATCATGTTAGACAATCTAATATGACTCAAAAAGTAAATGGTGATATTAGCCTTTTATATGGCATTCATAAAAAAATGTCTTATAAAAGTAAGCTTTATAAAAAGTTGATATAAAATACTATTCAAAAGTGTTTACGTTTTATAAAAAAAAGATTGCTATTCATACCCCCTCCTTACTGTCTTAGCACCTCTTTTCTAACAACCTCCCCCTTCACTGGCATACCCTTAATCCTCTGTTTGGAGTGTGTGTTTGGAGGGGGGTTATGATACTTTTATAAAAACCTAGTTAATATACTTTTCAAAAGTGTTAGTTTTATTTATAAAAAAACTAGTATAAGAAGCTTTTAAAAGTGTTAGTTTTATTTATAAAAAAAAACTAATATAAGAAGCTTTTCAAAAATGTTATATAGGAAGGCTAATATAACAATTTATTTCTTGAGTCCTTTTAGGTCGTAAAACGTTATTTACTGTAATGCCATTGTATATTGACACATTTGTTGGTCCTATATTTTTTTTTGTAACCATGGGTGTTCGAACTAGATATCGTACACCTCGACTAATTCCATGGACAATCAGAAAATCCTCAATGAAATTGGATGGACTCAAACTGGTGACCTTTGAAGAGAAGTCCTAAAGACTCGAGCCTTATTAGCAATTGAACTAACATGTCGTTTAAACATAAGTTCTATTATGACATCTCCAATGGGAAATAAAAAATCTTATACCATTTCCATAAAAAAATAGTGTAAAAGTTGGTTCGAACGATGTCTTTTTTTTTGGAAAGGGTATCCTGGGCCTTTGGCCCAGACTAATCCCTGACAAGTAGAGCCTTTGGCCCAGCTGCTAAACGTGCAACCCTGAGTTTATCCTCAGTGGCCACAAGATGGAAGTGCCTGGAATCGAACCTGGGCAGGCGCTATGAACCCCCCAAGTCGTTGCCAGTACACCACAAGCCTTGTGGTTAACAATGTCATTTTTAATGGATACTATTTTTTACACCAAACCTTAAGATCCTAAGTATATATTTTTTTTAATCCTTAATCATACCAATTTTCAATAATTGTTTATAGGGTCTTGTTCAAATAAAAAAGGTTAAATGTCATGAGAAATGTAAAAAAGAAGGGTTCAATTGTGGATCATTGAAAAATCCATTTAAATATACATATATGAACTGATGTTACAAATTATTAATATATATTCACATATGTATATTGAAATGGTTTTTTTTAATAATTCACATATGAACATTTTTTTTTTATTTTCTCACGATATTTAACCTCATTATTTGGACACCTCACTACTTTTATATTTATTAACTCTACAAATTATACCATATTTTTTTTTTAATTTTACATTAACTCAATAAATGTTATTATTAATTATGAATTAAATTATTTTATTATAGAAAATAAAAATTCTATTGAATATAAAAAAGTGACATTATTAAATAAATAATACGTATACATTTAAACATTATAATTATTATATTTTCCCCACAAATAAATTGACTAATATAAATATAGTTTATAATATATATATATATATATAGTTAATACGTAAGAACTACTAAAATTTGAACACTTTTAAAATAAATATATAAATCTTAGAATTGAGAGACCAAATTTATGATTATGAAAAATAGTGAAAAAGTATCGTTAAACCAAATATAGTGTGTTATTATTCATTATACCAAATTTAGTTTAAGAAATTGGTGTGTTAATCGAGTGATTTAGTGTAAGAAATGATGTATGGTGTAAGATTTGATAACGCCATTGGAAATAGTCTTAAGGCTACTTTTGGCACATGAGACAGTATAGGACAGGATAAGACAGAAATCACTATCCCACGTTTGGCACGACATTGGACAGGACAAGAATTCATTGTCCCATGTTTGACGCGACATGTGACAGGGACAAGGTGGGACAGGATGAGAGAAAAAATGTTTTTTGTGTTCCACCAAAATAGGTTGAACAACATGGACAATCAACGGCCACCGGTAGCTATCGCCAACACCATGGGCCACCTCCACCTCTTCCTCCACTACAATAGTCGTCCAAAAACGGCTATGAGTTTTATAAAAAGCCCATTTTGTTGCAGTGTTGGCTTTTATCGAAGGTGGATCGGAGGACAAAAACCCTTTACACACACACACACACACATATATATATATATATATATATATATATTACATTTATGTACAGTTTATAATACGAGACATGATGTCACAACAAATAATGTTTTCAAACTAAAAAACTGTACGAAAACACATGACCCATGTTGAGCCCGAAATTTTAGGGAATTCTATTTAAATATAATTGAATTTCGCACTAAAACACCATGTCAATATCTTGCTACAATTGTCACCACATATGTCATAATCACAAAAGATAAGTGGGAATGAGTTTTATTATTCATATGAGATCCCACATCTAAATTTTGATTGACAAAAATTGTTGAAAAATGTTGGGTGTCCACAATTAGAGTTTTTGGACCAAAAAGTGGTCCATTTTTTAGAGGTTAAAAGTAAAACTCTAAATATGTCGTGATCCTTTTTGCTTTAATGAATACATGTCTAGAATTTGCCACTTGGAAAAGATAAAAACTTAATTTGGGTTGGAGATGGGGTGGTCCCATTACTTCATAAAGTTCGTTAGATAATGATAAAATACCAGATACATATAACCTTTTCAACTGCTTATGAATGTATGTATAACAATTTGTTTGGCAATATACAAGTGTGGGATTTGAAATAGAAAGTTATATGTTATTTCAAGTACGTTTCAAATACTTGAACATGTTCGAATGTGCTTAAAACGACATAAATTGTTTCAAACCCTTTGATTGTTTAGAGTAAACTTTACTTTTGGTCCCCTAACGTTTGTCATTCTCAATGGATATCGTTCTTAAACTTCGCAAACGTGGATTTGGTCCCTCGCATTTGTCATTTCATAACGGTTTTGGTCCCTCCTCCTAATGGATGTTAATTTTTTTCCATTAAGTCCGTCATAAATGAGGGATATTTTAGTCATTTTAAACTGTTTTCTGTTAAGTCCATCACCACCCGATTAAATGAGGGGTATTTTAATCATCAGAATAATGTTTAAAATGACTAAATTACCCCTCATTTAGTTGGACTCAATGAAAAATTAACGGTCGTTAGGAGGAGAAACCAAAACCATTATGAAATGACAAAGGTGAGGAACCAAATCCGAGTTTTCGAAGTTTAGGGATAATATTCGTTAAAAATGATAAACGTTAGGAACCAAGTGTGAAGTTTACTCAATTGTTTATTATGGAAGAGCATATCTAAAATAATAGTATGCGAGTTGAAGTACATAACATTTTACAAAACACATATTATTACAAACGCATGTTATAAGTAGAAGGCCTCTTTATTAATTTTAACTTGCTTTGATTCATTACTTATCAACAAACTCTTCAAAAAATCATTTCTTCTTTTGTTTTATAGGGTTGGGTTCCGATGAGAAGTTGAGCTAATGGTGAGAAGCGTGAGAAGTGGTTATCGACCGTTGGATGAGAAATGGACGCACTTTAGGATGAGATGCACCGAGATGTACCAGATCAATTTTCTTCTAAGCCGCAATTCATGAAAAGACTTGAGATTAGAAGAGATCAACGGTTCAGATTCACTTTTCACGCTTCTCACCATTAACTAAACTTCTCACACGATCTTTCGCCTTGTTTTATATATGTTTCAACCATGATAACCCGCTTTTGGATTTTTCTTCTATTTTAAAATTCAAACAAATAGCATAGAATTTTAAAAAGTAGAGTGGCATTAATTTAATAGGGAATTTCAACATGGAATCTTAATTGCATGTATCATCCGTACATAACATTACAAAAATCACATATATTCGTTAAGTTTACTCACAACAAAACAAGTATGCCGTTCTCAAAGTCATATTCGTTATTTGATAGACGCCTTAACCCTTCATCTCCAATGATTGCTCCATGATACTGAATGAATTTAATAATTCAAAATTTTCAACAGACTAATTAATTACACATATTCTTGTCGCTAGAGAAAGAAGCAAACAATGAGCCGTGGCTAAAATCTTTGTCCTAGCATGCTCTACTCTTGTATAGCTAGATCTAAGATTAATCTGTTTGCACAATATCCAGTGATTATTTAAAGAAAAACGAGTTTTATTCAGTAAATACTCTTACTTGATAAGATTCAATAACACCAATTTTAATCACCCTCAAATTCAAAAATTTCTTCAAATCAATACTAATTAATCCATGGGAACATACTTACGCAAAATCCAAATTCACTATATACAGATTGATATTAACAAGTTTCATCGAGTTAAATGTTGATAGAATTGCCATAAAGATTCTTTATCTCATATCTTTTATAATCGACTATTATTTATTTATTTATTTTCTCTCTCAAATAAACGATTATGATATAAGATGAGACAATTACTTTTGAAATTATAAAGTAGCCATCTACAAGTCTAGTGCCTGTAGATGGACCATAAGCACATGCATGACCAATCCGTTTTCATTTCAAAAACAACTTGGGATTAAAGAAAGAGTGACACAAAATCCAATATATAGACTTTTAAATGAGTTCATTTATTGATATGGAAAGAGGAAAGTCAAATTAGAGTTATTTGTCAATTTATTGACAATTTCTTGGGTGGTGTTCTAAGGCAATTGTTGTACTTCCTCGGTAAATCAAATATTAAATATTTGATTCTTTTATGTATTTAACGGTGGGATTAATGCCCGTGCGTTGCTGCGGATGGAAAGAAATATTAATACCATAAATTTGAGCATGACCAATTATGAGAACAAAACATTTTGTGTCTGTTAGCAGCATGACTATAATTTACAAAATGCCCTATGAGGATGATGTGTGTGTATGATAGGAAGCGAAAATAAATTGGCAAATGGTACATTACATCATTAAACCTAAAAAAAGTTACATTGTTATTAAACCTAAATTAAATTATAATAAAAATATGAATTAAACAAAATTTACATCATTATTAAACATAAAATAAATTATGATAAATTACTTTATTAATAAATAAAAAATTGGTGCGTGAATCACCTACGACTATGTGCTTGGATTGATGGGGAAGGCGAAAGGTTTTGGGTTGGAGAAGACACAGTCATTGAGATGCGATGCATGTTAAGAGATCTTTATTTTATGTTTATATTATAAAAATAATTTTTATAATATAAATTTTATTTATTTAAATTAGAAAATGAAAAAGTTATAAATGATCGAAATGTCATTTACTTAACGGTCAGGAGCTAACAATTTTTAGTTTCGAGGACCAAAACGTTACGCAAATGCAAAATCGAAAGTCTATTTTGGAATCAACAAATTATGGGGACTAAATCCAAGAGGAAAATAAAACTATAGGGACCAAATCTGTAACTCTACAAACATAGGACTAAATCTAACAGGGAGATAAAACCTCAAGGACCAAATCTGTAATTTACTAAAAACCTCAAGGACCAAATCTATAAGTTACTGTTCATGAGCACTGTTCATGAACAGTACTGGTAAATGTTAGTATTTATAATATAATAATTAATATTAGGGTTGTTAAAGGCAATTGAAAAATCGAGAAACTGAACTAAATCGATTGTTTCTAAGTCAAAAGAAAAAACCGATAATTGAAAAAACAAGGAATTTATGGATTGGTTCCGGTTATGAATTATAGATACCAGTAGATACCCATTCTAAACCGAATATTACATAGATATATAATATATTATTAACCTAGCTAAAAGAGTAAAAATCTTTTAGGTTTTGATGTTAAACATTTGGTAGATGGTTAAATTCGGTGGCATGAAGTTGTAAAGGTGTCGACATCAACCGAAGAGGATGTTCTTAAATAATTCAACTTTTTTTTTAATTTATAGAGTTTGGATTTTATTTAGTTGTTGTGTAATTCTTTTAGATGTTTTATATTAGTATTATTTGTTGGTTCTGGGTTGTTAATTACTAACACATAAGGTGTTTGTAGAATGAGGGGTTGAATTACAAACATGGCAAACACAACATATTTTCTCTTTTTAATTATGTATGCTTATTAAAAAAATCGAAAATTGTATCAAAATGGAACCAACTTTAAAAGTTCTTGTTTTGGGGTCTAAACAAAACTTTAGATATATATAAGGGTTTGGTTTACCTTATGACCTGCTAGTGATGATGTGTCTTCATGTAAATGCCAATAGAATCATTAATTAAAAAAGAGGTATTCTAAACCAGGAATTCTAAAGAAAGTAGGTGTATAAGAGGAGAGAAGGAAGTTACCGACGAAGAGGACAACATTGTGTTTGTTGGGTCATCTGAAGATTTGAAGATGACCTCCCGATCTTCCATTTTGTATCATCATACTTAGAATATTTTGAGGTTCTTACTAGCAGCTTGGTTTCAATATAAATGTTCGGTAAAGTCGAAGATCAGCCGAAAAAGACAAAGAAGAAGTATATCTCTCAAAGCGGATTGAAGATTGACTTCTCAGCCTAAAGTCGAGTATGCCTATGTGATCAACACCATCGACCAGGATGGTACCGATCTCACATCTTCAGGAGCCTGAAGATTTATCACATCTTTAGGAGCCTGAAGATTCCTCACATATTCAGGAGCCTGAAGATTCCTCACATCTTCAGGAGCCCGAAGATTTCTCACATATTTAGGAGCTCAAAGAGTCCTCACATCTTTAGGAGCCCGAAGATTTCTCACATCTTCAGGAGCCCAAAGATTTCTCACCTGTGCCGACTTGTCTCTCTATTCACCAAACTTGTCTTTGATAAGTTTCAGTAGGAAAATATCATCGGCATAAACACATTGTGCTTTTCTAACAAAGTATATTTGTGATATCTTGCATTGACGTGGACCTCATCTAAAGATCAGATAAAGTAAGTTTTGTCTTCTACACTCTTTTGAGGAAAGGTCTGCACCATCCTCTGCAGGTCAACATTTCAAGACAAAAGGTACATCCTGTACCTTGCTGAAGACATGTGTCCATCCCTTGCTCAACAGGTGTCCCATGCATTAAATGCATAAGGCACTATAAATATGGATGATGGTTCAACATGCAAGATCACCAACTTTACAAGCCTTCAAGCTCTCTAAGTGCACTGGCAATTTCTCTCTACGAAGTTCTTATTGTTTTCTAAGTGTTTTACAATTGTTCTTCATTCTCTTAGTGTAAGATCGTTTGAACATATTTTATCTGTTCTCTTTCGCAACAATCAAAAGTTTCTATGTGTAATTCTTGATTTCAAATCAATAAGAATTAAATTAAGTGAAAATTTGTGTGTATTGTATTCAACTCCCCCTTCTACAATACTTTTCTTATTTACTTTATGCTATTTGGGACCAACAAGTGGTATCAGGGCGGTTTAGTTTAACTCAATAAACTAGATCCGCAATTCTTTTTCCCAAAACACCACTGCTGTTTCATACGACAATGGCTCTATAGCCAAACCACCAAAGATTAACCCCAATAACTTCTTCCTGTGGAAAAGTCGTATGATACTCTTCTTAGTTGGAGTTGACAACATATATCCTACTATCTTACATGAAGGTCCTTTTATTCCTAGAGTTTGGGACCGGTACAATGCGAAAAATGCATATAAGGCAAAAGCTGATGACGACTCTTTTGAGGAAGAAAGAACTCCAGCTACTGGGAGATACATTGTAAAGGACCCCATTAAATACAATGATGAAGACAGACGTCTTATAACTCTTGATACTAAAGTCAGAGCCATCATTGCCCTTTCTTTGCCTGATGAGGTCTACCATTCTCTTATTAACTTTTCTACCGCAAAAGAAATGTGGTCCACTCTGTGTGTTCTCTATGAAGGTACGTCTGAAATGAAAAGGAGCAGAAAGACTGCTCTTGTAAGAAAGTATGAACTCTTTTCACATGAAAAGGGTTAATCTCTCTCAGACTACTAAAATCATTTTAACAGCATTCTCAATGATCTTAAACTTGTGGGTCACATCTATGACAATGAGAAAGTCTTGTGCAAGTTCATGGACTGCCTTCTTGAGTTTTGGGAAAATGTTTGTACTTGTATCAAGTCTACCAAGGATATTGACTCTATGCCTCTCACTGCTTTATATGGCACTCTCTTTAACTATGAGCAGACTAAACTGCTTAGGAAGTCTATCACAAAAGACATTAAAAGCTCTTCTCTAGCTCTGGTTAGTGATTCTTCCAAAAATACTGTGTGTGTTCCAAGAATCACCTATCCTTCAGATTCTGACAATAATAGTCAAGAGGATCTCAATGATCCTTCAGAAGCCTATCTTAGTGAGGTTGATGATGAAGGAAAAGAGACCTCCATAGCTCAGGTGTCGGGTGGTGTTGCCATGCTGGCAGGTTTCTCAAAAGGCAAACCTCGCTTCTCTTATGAAAAATCTAGGTTTTCTAGAAAATCCTCTTCTACTCATTCTAAAACCACTCCCTCTTACAAATCAAATGAGGAATGTTACAGGTGTGGGAGGAAGGGACACTTTGCTTCTGAATGCAAAAACAGGTCCTCTGATAAATCCATACTACCCTCCTCTAACTGTACCTCCTCTAGGTCTGTCAAAACCAAGGTTGATTCCTACCAACCATCTTTTCAAAAGTCAAACATTTATGTCTCTTCAAACTCTGACCGTGCTGAAAAGTACAAGGCAAAATATAAGAGAGAGAAGGAAATAAATGCTCTTCTAGCCAACAAAGGAAAAGGTCTTCTTGTTGAATCTCATGATTGGGCAGATGAACCAACTTTCGAAAGTGATAAGGAAATGGCCAACCTTTGTTTTATGGTTAAACTAGATGATGTTGATGACTGTGAAACCTTTACCACCTCCATGGATCTTGTGTATGCTTGGTGATCCACCTCATCTACTCAGGGTCTAGGGCACCAACAAATCTCGTATATTGACAGCGGGTGCTCACGACACATGACAGGCAACAAATCTCTACTTGTAGAATTCATGCCTACCAAAGGTCCTTCTGTCACCTTTGGTGATAACTCTAGAGGAAGTACCAAAGGTTATGGAACACTCTCAAATGGTTCCATCACCTTTAATAAAGTAGCTTATGTTGAAGGCTTGATGCACAATCTCCTAAGCATAAGCCAGTTGTGTGATCTGGGGTACAAAGTGATGTTTGAATTATCTTCATGCATCATTTTCAACAAAAACATGAAAACTATACTCTTTGGCTACCGCAAAGAAAATGTCTATATCATAGACATGGGACACAGTTCATCCTTCGGAACAAACATCTGTTTTGTCTCTGAAAACTCCGTAAAAAGATGTTGGTTGTGGCACAAGCGTCTCTCTTACCTCAACTTCAAGACGTTGAATGTTCTTTCAAATCAAGAGCTTGTCACGGGTATGCCAAAATTATCCTTTGTGAAAGAGAAGTTGTGTGCTGCATGTGAGAAAGGGAAGCTCACAAAATCCTCCTTCAAGTCCAAGCAATGCTTCTCCATCTCCCAACCTCTTCAGATGCTCCACATGGATCTGTGTGGACCAGTCAGTACCCCAAGCCTTGGTGGTAGAAGGTACATTCTTGTCATTGTTGATGAATTCACTCGTTACACATGGGTATTTTTTCTCAGGTATAAAAGTGACACCACTGAAGAAATTATAAAGTTCATCAAGAAGTCTGAAGTGATGAATAGGCAGCTGGTAAGATCTATAAGAAGTGAGAACGGAACATAATTCAAGAATAGTATGTTTGATGCTTTTTTCAATGAAAAAGGCATCTCTTAGAACTTCTCTGCCAACAGAACTCCACAACAAAATGGTGTAGTGGAGAGAAAGAACTGAACACTATGTGAAGCTGCCCGATCCATGCTGAGTGAATCTCACCTTCCTACCTATTTTTGGGCCGAAGCAATCAACACGGCATGCTTTACCCAAAATAGGTCCATCATTGTAAAAAGACACAACAAGACTCCTTATGAAGTCTTTTATGGTAGAAAACCTAACATTGGCTTTCTTCATGTCTTTGGGTGTGTCTGCTACATTCTCAACGACAGAGAAAATTTGGGAAAATTTGATCCCAAAGCTAATGAAGGAATCTTTATGGGATATTCTCTCACTTCCAAAGCCTTCAGAGTCTACAACCTCAGAAGGAAGTGCATTGATGAATCCATCCATGTCAAGTTTGATGACCTCAAGACATCATCACTCTCTTGTGATGATGAAGAATTGTACTGGTGGATATCCTCCTGTGTTGGTGATGGTCCTCTTCCAACATCATCAGACATTCCCTATACGGTTCTCACTTCTCTCTACCAAAACAATGATCCTTCTACATCTAACAACCCCTTCTCTTTTCAAGAGGATAATCCTCAGCCTACCCAACCTCAAAATACACTTCAAATTATTTTAGTCTCTCAATC
The DNA here is from genome assembly GCA_954870635.1 of Arctium minus. Taxonomy (NCBI): domain Eukaryota; kingdom Viridiplantae; phylum Streptophyta; class Magnoliopsida; order Asterales; family Asteraceae; genus Arctium; species Arctium minus. Next base: position 11,828,293 of record OX941094.1, on the reverse strand, counting down.
TGATATTCATTCTTCACATATTCCTGCCGATCTTCCATCTCTCTCTCCTGAAAATTTCCCCTCCAACTCTCCTCTACAAATTTCTTACCCTCCTCCTTTGCCTCCTGCCTTAAAGTGGACAAAAGATCACCCCATTGATCAAATGGCCGTTCTTTAGGGTGTGCGAAGTGGTCCTACCGCACAGGGCCCCCGATCGTCGGGGGGCCTCGGAATATTTTTTGATTTTTTTACTTATAATAAAGTTAGTATATAAATAATTCAATGCAAATGCTTACACAAGAGTACCTCTAGCGCATTGGCAAGAGGCCCTATGTCAATCTTTAAGTTTGAAGTCTATTGTGGTTCGAGTCCCTTGCTTGGCATTTTTAAACTTTTTTCAATCAATTTTGTTTTTTTTCAAAAAAATAGCTTTCTTTAGATTTTTTTGATATATAAATTGTTAATAACTTTTATTCGAATTTGTTTACCTTAATATTTTTTTTGAGGATGATTTAAATATATCATTTTTTCTCATTCTTTTTACTATAATAATTAAATTAATTATATGATTGTTTTTAAAATATTTTCTATATGATTTATCCTCCAAAATTTAAATCTAAAGTTCTTAATTTATATTTTATTTTTTAATTTTGTATAATGTTTTTCTAAAATGTTTTGAGATAATAAACTTATAAAGTATTTTAATAATATAAATAATGTTGAAATTGTAAAAATAAAATTTATCGGAGCTTAATGTTATTTTCTTAAGACTTTAATTTTAGATTGTCTATTTTAGAAAAAAATATAAAATACTTAATAGAGATGCTCTTAATACCGTTAGTTGTTTAGTTTTTTTTAATGATATGTCTTATATTATTTTTTGAATATTTAATAGATTTAGGTTTTTTAGTATTTGCCGATTTTTCCCTTATGTTTTTTGGCACACTTTCAGTTTTTAATATACTGATTTCTAATGACGATACTTTCTTGTTGATATCGGTTTTATAATTACAGATAATGGTTAATCAATTATATAGAAAGATGCATGATTGTTATTCATATATCCTCCCCACTTACATACCATGTTATTTCATATATCCTACGTCCTCACATACCCCTTAAAGTTAAAGAATTGATTATAAATTTTGAATCCACACTAACATAATAACATTAAAAATTAAAATCTAGTGTCAAAAGAGAATAAAAGATGGACAATTTGATCAAATTCAAAAATAAGTTATCGTTAGATTTATTATAAGATAAATATAATATAAAATAATTTAATAAATAATATGAAGAAAAAAAAAATTAAAAGCATATTTAGTTTTCGCACAGGGCCTCCAAAATATCAGGAACGGCCCTGATCAAATAATTGGTGATCAACAAGCTGGTGTTCAGACCAAAAGAGGTATTTGAAACATTTGTCTTTATGTGAACTTCCTTTCTCTCATTGAACCAAAGAAAGTTGATGAAACTTTATCTCAGTTCGAAAGGAACAAAGTCTGGAGATTGGTTCCTCGTCCTTCTAGAAAAACCATCATAGGAACCAAGTGGGTCTTTCGGAACAAAATGGATGAAGAAGGCACGGTGATAAGAAACAAAGCCAGACTGATTGCACAAGGCTATAGGCAAGATGAAGGCATTGACTATGATGAAACATTTGCTCCAGTTGCAAGACTTGAAGCCATCAGAATCTTCCTTGCTCATGTTGCCTACAAGAACTTCAGAGTCTTCCAGATGGATGTGAAAAGTGCCTTTCTGAATGGGGAGCTAGCTGAAGAAGTCTATGTGAAACAGCCCCCTGGCTTTGAAGATCTAGTCCATCCTGACTATGTGTACATGTTATACAAAGCTCTCTATGGTCTAAAGCAGGCTCCTCGTGCCTGGTATGACACTCTTGATGACTTTCTCCTGAAGAACAAGTATTCAAGAGGTAAAATTGACAACACTCTGTTCATCAAGCAAACCTCAGGTAATCTTATCCTTGTTCAAATTTATGTGGATGATATCATTTTTTGTGCCACTGATGAGTCACTATGTGATGAGTTTGCCTCTCTCATGAAAAGCCAATATGAGATGAGTATGATGGGGGAGCTCACATTTTTCTTAGGATTTCAAGTTAAACAATCTTCAGAAGGAATTTTCATAAATCAAAGAAAATACATACGTGACCTTCTGAAAAAGTTCAATTTTGAAAACTCCTCCCCCATGAAAACTCCCTTGGCACCACCCTTGAAACTCCATGCTGATCCGGATGGTGTATTTGTGGATATCACCAGCTACCGAGGCATGATAGAATCTCTTCTCTATCTTACTGCTAGTAGACCAAACATTATATTTGCTACTTGTCTGTGTGTGCATTATCAAGCCAATCCGAAAGAATCTCATTTGGCTGCGGTTAAACACATTTTTCGGTATCTAAAAGGTACCATGAATCTGGGTCTTTGGTATCCCAAAGACTCAGGTTTTGATCTAATGGGGTATTTAGATTCTGATTTTGCAGGATCAAAAGTTGATAGGAAAAGCACTACTGGCAGTTGGTGGCAAGCTTGTTAGCTGGTCTAGCAAGAAGAAAAACTCAATCTCTACCTCTACTGATGAAGCTGAGTATGTAGTTTCTGGGAGTTGTTGTGCTCAAATTCTTTGGATGAAGAACCAACTTAGAGACTACAATAATTTGTTCTCTCACATTCCTATTCTATATGACAACTCAAGTGCGATTGCCATCGCAAACAATCCCGTGCTGCACTCTCGTTCCAAGCACATCAACATCCGGTATCATTTCATCCGGGATCACATCTCCAAAGGTGACGTCAAACATCATTTCATCCCTACCGATCTTCAACTGGCGGATCTCTTCACCAAGCCGCTTGACGAAGCTCGGTTCAAGTTTCTCATTGGTGAACTTGGTACGTTAAATAATGATCTTTAATTAAAAATAAAAAAAATAAAAAAAGAGGAAAAAAAGGAATTTTGTTTAACATTGGTTTGATGACGTCATCTCGATGACGTCATCTCGCCGACATCATCCCCTCTTCCATTTTTTTCTTCCTTTGTTTCTTTTTCTTCACAACCTTCACACCTCTCACCTCTCAAACTCTCACAAGACTCTCTATCTCTCTCTCTTTCGATTTCTCTCTCTCTCCCTCTCTCCTCACATCTCTCTCTTTCGGTTACTCTCTCTCTCTTCACTTCCTCGCCCTCACAAAGGCAACCGACCACCCCCTTGTCCCCCCCTTCGGCTCGCTAAACACAAACCCACCACTACTGATCACGCCCCCTTATTTCCCCTCTTCGGCGCACCCTCTCTCATCTCTTTCTTTTCCCATCGGCTAGCCGACCACCAACCCACACCGCCGATAATCTCATCGGCCATGGTTTCGTCTGCCCGTCGATTCCACTAGCCGACTTCCCTCACCCGCCGAACCTACCTCACTCCCGTTCCCCTCTCCCGATTCACCCTCTCGCCGATCCCTTTTACTCTCAAATCCCTGCCGAAGCATAACTCATCAAGCCGATCACCCCTTCCCCAAATCGGCCATACCCCAGCCGATTCCCTCTTACCCATATCCCGCCGACCGAACTCCCTCTGTCTCTCGCCGATCTACCCTCCCCGCCTACCCTCAATTCGGCAGCCGAACAAACACCACCACCGATCTTCATCAGCCCAACTTCCAGCCGATAAATCCCTCTCCATCCATTCATCCCTTCGCCGATTTCTACCATTTTTTCCTAGCCGATCAACCCCCCCCCCCACTTTTTCGGCCGAATACTCCTTCCCCCCCCCCCCCCACTTTTTTCCCTTACCCATTCACTCTCTCTCCCTTACAACACTCTTTCTCAAATCTTTTTACTTTCCATCACTCTTTCCTAAACAACCTTTACCCAATCAATCCCATCAAATCTTCTTCTTTCCTCTACCCTATTATCTCCTACCATAATTGCCCACTTTTCACATCCCTCCTTCCCTCACTATAAATAAATCCTCCCACATTCATCTTTTTCACCATCTCTTCTTTCTCCCATAAGCACCTCTTATCTGAATATTTTTCTCTCATCCATGGCTTCCTCCACTTCTCCCAAAGTAGTAAAGAAAAATGTGCATGCTCCTCCCACCTCTCATGCAGATCTCATCTTCAACCCATGCAACCATGTTGCACGGCTGGGAAGTGATCCAAACCACAAGAAGTTTAATCCCATCTCTTCCTTCCTCATCAAATCTCCTCTTCAATATGCTTTGACAAAAAACCCACCAAAAATGATTAAAATGCTCATAGGCAACTTTTGGCTCACTTGTGCATATGATGATGAATCCGAACAAGTATCAGCTTCTATTCTCTTAGACTCCGCTACACCGGATCTTACATTTGGTGTCGAAGACGTTTGTCTGGCTCTTCATCTTCCTGAGTACACACCTTATGACAAATTTCCCCTTGGCAACGAGCATGATCAGGTTGTTGAGGCACTCAACTACATTCATGGAGAAAATGATCGGAGTCCGGGCACCCTGCTACGTAAAAACATGGGAGGTATCTAGAATTTCTTCTTCTCTCATGTTATTTTATGCCTTAGTAGGAAGACTGGTGGACATGATTAGTGTCCTTCCTATATTATCCAACTGGCACATGCAATTATTTTCCAAGGCAAGATAGATTTCGCTGGGTATTTCTTCAATGAGTTAGTAAGTGTCATCACCCCTCCCAAGCACCCACATGTTGCTTTCCCTCGGTTTATCTGGCTCATTCTTTACAACAAACTTGTTGCTGAAATTGATGCCTATCATCGCATCACTTATGACTACCACGCGTCGATTGTGACCAAACCCCTTCTCCATCGGGGACCTTTGGAAACTTACAAGCCTCTTCTCCCAGGTATGATTTCATTCACTAACTCTTCCGATCTACAGTGTGGAGATGCTAAGGACACTCCGATGTCCAAGGGTCCCTCCTCTGTAGTGGACCCTTCTTCCCCCTCCAAAGTGATGCCAGTTATCAAGAAAAAATCATCAAAAGCTATTGGCCCCGCCGCACTAGCCAAAATGACTCTACCACCGAAAAAACCTTCGGTGGTTACCCAGGTCACTCACCAAACCACCAAGCGGCGACACTCAACCTCTTCCCCTCCCTCTTCTCCCAAAAGAAAGAGGAAGGTTTCTAGGGCCAAGCCACTTACTCCACCCACCGATTCTTCACAATCGAAAGGTGTTGAAATTGTCCCATCTGGGCCCGGGGATTCTGCAAAACCCACTGCCACCTCCTTTGTATCCTCCCAAAAGGATGCAATTGATATATTGGGGGACCCTCACCTTCCCTCATCCCCCTTCTCCTTGGTGGATGAGGATGACTTGGACTTCTCCCCAGACCAAGGTTCTGACTTCTCACTACATGGCCTATCACCCGACTAATTCATGGTCGATGTTTATGCACCACCCGGTGAAACACTAGTCTTACCCAAGGCTGGTGTTAAGGGTTTTTCACGTTATTTGGATTATTTGACACAGGATCAAGATAAGGTGCCACAATCAGCAGCACCATCTATCTCTTCCTACCGCTCTCCTTTACATTCTACAGAGAGCTCTTCTTCCCCTACGACTGCCTCCTCTGTAGATAGCCCCACTGATGATTCACCTCCATCCCCTAGATCGACTGCCACTCCGGCCAATGATTGTCTCCACTAGCACCATTTACCATCCCATGATCTTTCTCGGGTACTTCCTCATCATCCACCGACGCCTACCCGTGTTCAGGCCTCAGCTGCACCGAGAGACCCTCCTCCTCCTTCTATTATTCCAGCTTTTCCCCCGAATATCCTCGAAGATATTCAGGATGCTAACCGACAACACCAAATGGTTGGCGCCAATTTGGCGGGCTCCAACTTTTCCTGGCCTCTTTTGTAAAGGCCACTCTGGAGAAGTTGGAATCTCTTGAGACCTCCAAACATCACCTCCCTATCTCAGTTCCTGCCCTTAAAGCAACCTCTGATGCTCGTGATGATGAGGTCCGGCGTCTTTAGGCATCATCTCAATCTCAACAAGAAATCAACTCTCAGCTTCTACAGTCTCACCTGTCTCTTCATTAGAAGATGGATTCTTTTTTGGTTGCTCCCCCGACTGCCGCTGAGGGGGAAAAACAACTGGTTTCAGTCTCTTTAGATAGCGATCGTCAGGGTCCCACTTCTGTTCCTACTAGTGCTACATTTGAGGGGGAGCTACCAACTGAGGGGGAGCTACTGGTCAAAGATAAAGGTAAAACAAAATTATCTGCTGATGAAGAGCTTCAACTGTCTAAGCAACAAAAGGCTGCTGCACTAAAAGCCTTTGTTTCTGAAGCTGATCGGCTAAAGCTTCAACCTCTTACCAAAGTCACATCTGACCTTGGCCTTTCTGAAGACGAAATCATATAGGCAGCTGAGCTTCACAAGAAGATTGAAAATGATAAGGCTATCCAAGATGCTCATTCAGAATCGTATGAATTTCTATGGTATAAGAAAACATTGATGGGACAGAAAGAGAAATCAAAAATCATTGATGTAAAGTTTGGCACCTCCAAACTTTCAGATACAGATGTTCGGATGGTCATCTTTCGGGAAGACAAAACTCATCATGCTACCAAATTATGCGACCTTGACGACTATGGACTTTCAGAATGGTATAAAATTTCTGAACTCTTATCTAAATCTCTTAGTCGACACAAGGTTATGGCCAAAAAGTCCCTCAATGGTCTTCTAGAAAGGATGAAAGACATTGCAAAGGAGTATAAGCATTCACCTGAAGAAGAAGCTCAAGTTCAATGTCTCAAAAAGATGTGCCTCTCCTTCTCTCCACAACTCTCTTCTTCTGACAAGCAAAACATCTTCAAGGATCTGGATGCCAAGGGAATAATCCCTGATGTACAAAATCTGAATCTGAAGATTCCAGGCGGTCCGACCCATCTTCCAGGCACTGCGGTGATTCGGCCATTCAAAGGAGTTTATTTCCTCAATGAAAAGGAAACTCTCATGTTCTTCAGACATGAGGAAATCTCCATTGCTGACACTAAGTTTCTTGTAGATATCATCTCTCTTATCCCCATAAGCTTTGGAGCCTCCTTTCTTCGTCATGATATTCTTGCTGAGCTCCACAAAAGACAAAAGAAAGAACGAGGTTCTGCTCTAAATCTTATTTATGTACTTGTAACTTGTGTTTTATTAAGTCATCGTATTTAATACAAGTGCATTTTTTTTTACTTAGTTTGTATAGATATACTTCATTCTTTTAGTCATTTGTAAAATTCAGATATAATTAATAAATCCATACAAAAAAAGTCTATGTGAAAAGAACCCAAAAATAGTAAATATGGGTCAAAATGAATTATTCAGTATTCTCTACGTTTTATTCTTAAGTATGGATGTCATCCATAAATAGGGGGAGATTGTTGGGTCATCTGAAGATTTGAAGATGACCTCCCGATCTTCCATTTTGTATCATCATACTTAGAATATTTTGAGGTTCTTACTAGCACCTTGGTTTCAATACAAATGTTTGGTAAAGTCGAAGATCAGCCGAAAAAAGACAAAGAAGAAGTATATCTCTCAAAGCGGATTGAAGATGGACTTCTCAGCCTAAAGCGAAGCATGCCTATGTGATCAACACCATCGGCCAGGATGGTGCCGATCTCACATCTTCAGGAGCCTGAAGATTCCTCACATCTTCAGGAGCCCGAAGAGTCCTCACATCTTCAGGAGCCCGAAGATTCCTCACATCTTCAGGAGCCCGAAGATTTCTCACATGTGCCGACTTGTCTCTCTATTCACCAAACTTGTTTTTGATAAGTTTCCGTAGGAAAATATCATCAACATAAACACATTGTACTTTTCTGACAAAGTATATTTGTGATATCTTGCATTGACATGGACCTCATATAAAGATCAGATAAAGTAAGCTTTGTCTCCTACACTCTTTTGAGGAAAGGTCTACACCATCCTTTGCAGGTCAACATTTCAAGACAAAATCACCTCAAGACAAAAGGTACATCCTATACCTTGCTGAAGATATGTATCCATCCCTTGCTCAACAGGTGTCCCATGCATTAAATGCATAAGGCACTATAAATATGGAGGATGGTTCAACATGCAAGATCACCAGCTTTACAAGCCTTCAAGCTCTCTAAGTGCACTGGCAATTTCTCTCTACGAAGTTCTTATTATTTTCTAAGTGTTTTACAATTGTTCTTCATTCTCTTTGTGTAAGATCGTTTGAACAAATTTTATTTGTTCTCTTCCGCAACAATCAAAAGTTTCTGTGTAATTCTTGATTTCAAATCAATAAGAATTAAATTAATTGAAAATTTGTGTGTATTGCATTCAACCCCACCCCCTTCTACAATACTTTTCTTATTTACTTTCTGCTATTTGTGACCAACAGTGTTGATAAATGAGGTTGTCGAGGGCGGTGTTGGGAGTGGCAGTAGTTGTAGACATATGGAAGCAGGACGTGAATGGATGGTGGGAAGATTGAATCGGGGAGATAGGTATTGAAGGCTGAGTTGGGATAGGGATTGGGATATGGAAATGGGTGTGGGATTTAGGGTTCTATGGTGGATTGCCATGAGTATGGTTCCAACCAACCACACCCACTATCTCTGGTTTTCCTTTTAGAAGGGATGTTTATTGATTTATTTGATTATATATAAGAAATGTGCGGTTGGAATGGATTTCTATTCTTAGTGGCGACCATATGAAAAATTTGACTGTTAGTTACTTTTGGATTTTAAGGTGGAGTTTTGCAGGGGATTCCAATGATGAAGATGAAGATATTAAGGTGGAGTGGGTTTTTGTTTTTTGAAGCTTTAATACTTGTACCAATTGCTTTGTTATTTGTGCTAGATAGCTTCTTTATATTTGATTAATGTATTTTTTATTTTTTATTTTCAATTGTTGATGACGTGGCCTCTATAATAATCCTTTAATATTTTTTTTAACTAATAGTTTTACCATGTTATATTAAGGTAACCGGTTACCTGCTAAACAGGTAACCGGGGCCCTTAAATATGTGTAAAGTTTGGTTTAGACCCCAAAATGATAACTTTTAAAGTTGGTTCCCCAAAATAGGAATATGGTGAAAGTTGGTTCCATTTTGATACAATTTTCCCTTAAAAGACAAAGAGTTACAAATTTGATAAGAAAGATAGGGATGTACGACTTGATCCTAAACAATTTGGTTGGTGACAAATTTGCTAAAGATTGAAAGAGTAAAGAAAAAATGTACTCTTTCAAATCTGAAGATCTGAGATAGTACTATAGATTGTTGACACCAATTTTGTCTAAGAAACTATCACTCAAAATTCCTTTGAAAACGGGCGAGTTGCAACATTTGATAAGAATGGTTTTTTTATAGCCACCATTGCATTAAATGTTTTTATCCAACTTTAACATGTGTCTTCCTCTGATTTGCTGATCAGTGCATGCTTGTACCCCTCATTTCATCCAGTACTTTGAATATTTGTTAACACAACCTATCCTTCTGTATGTAGAGGGAACAGTAAAGGAAGTACGGTAGTAATAAAAATATTACTTTAGAACTTATTTTGTCTAACATACTAAGCATGTTCCTATACCAGGACAAGAGTTGCTAGAGTTGGTGAGTCAAACTTGCTCGTTAAGTTTGCACTAAAAAAACCAGCTTGCCAAAAGTAGTATTTGTCAGACTACTTTTGACTTTATCTTGTATTGATCTTCATTTGGCTGTATGACAATCCAATCTGCTTTGGCGACAATCGTGGCTTCACTTCAACTAGTCTTCGATTTTGTTGAAGGCTTTTTGCTCTTGGATCAATACTGATAATAATAAGACTTTTACAAAAGAAATTCCTATCTCTAAAATTTCTTTCAGAAACGTAAGGTATATTTCAAATTCTAGCAAGATTTATGGTTTTATGAAGTAGTGAATTCAAATACTATAAATAATCTGAATCCTCTTGGCTTCCAGAATATCAAATTCGTTAATCAAATTCGGATGTTCTATCTGAGTGAGAATCCAAATGTATTATCCATGTGAGAATATGTATGTAATATCCTAATACAAATGTTAATTTGGATACAACACTCGGGTACGGTATCCGGGATACCTATTCTAGGTGTTGATACGTGAATAATTTATCACATTTTCTATCACTTTTTAGTATAATATTTCTCTTTATTTTAGTTTTCCCAACCTCTGGTAAAAACAATATTGGTGCACTTCTCAACCTTTTCCTAAGTGTTTGGAACGCTTCTTCTTGTTATCAACCCCAATTAAACTGGACTGCCTTTTAGTCAAGGTCGTCAATGGCGTCGCTATCTTAGAGAAGTCCTGGATAAATCTCTTGTAATAGCCTGCTAAGCCCAAAAAACTTGGGATTTATGACGCTGATTTTGGTGACTCACAATCCAAAACTGCCTCGATCTTGGCCGAATCTACCTTGATCCCTCTGTGTTAACCACATGACCAAGAAATTGCACCTCCTGTAGCCAGAATTCACATTTTGAGACTTTGGCGTATAACTTCTCCTTGGCTAACAGCTCGAGATTCACTCTCAAATGTTGCTCATGCTCCTCTTTGCTCCTTGAATAGATAAGGATGACGTCAATAAAAACTATGACAAACTTATCTAGATAGGGTCCACAAACCATATTCATCATATACATGAATGTAGTCAATGCATTCATCGACCCAAAAGGCGTCACGGGAACTCGTAGTGCCTATCACGAGTCTTGAAGCCATTTTTGGTATATCCTCCTCTCGAAACTTCAGCTGGTGGTAACTAGTTCTCAAGTCAATTTCGAGAAATAACTGGCTCCTTGTAGCTGATCAAATAAGTCATCGATTCTTGGTAACGGGTACCTATTCTTGACCGTGATCTTATTTATCTCTTGATAGTCGATGTACATCCTCATCGTACCGTCTTTCTTCTTTACAAAAAATATCGGTGCTCCCCAGGGTAACGAACTCGGTCATATGAACCCCTTATCCAACAGCTCTTGGAGCTGCTTCATTAACTCTTGCATCTCCGTTGGAGCCAACCAATATGATGTCTTTGTGATTGGTGTTGCACACGACCCCAAGCCAATTAGGAATTCCACCTGACATTCTGGTGGTATCGCTGGCAAATCCTCTGGGGACACTTCCTGGTATTCCCTAAATACCGGTACATTCGATACCATCTTCCCCTCCAGCTTGGTGTCTATGGCATAGGCTAAGTAAGTTATGCATCCCTTTCGAAAGCAATTTCTTGCTTTCGAAGTTGTGATCACTTTTGTGTTGTTTTTATTCCGATCCCCATCGACGTGAACTGTCTCTCCTTCTAAGGTTTAAATCTTGATCATCTTCTTATTGCGTACGATTTGGGCATGGTTGTTAGATGGCCTTTCCATGCCTAGGACCACACCAAAACCTCCTAAACACATCGGAATAAGTCTAACTGGAAACTCCTTAACATCTATTAAAATCATGCAACCATCAATTAAAATATCCCTCATTTATGACGGACTTAATGGAAAAATTCGAACTCCAGTTTCTTCACCTCAGACTTGGTGCAGTACTTCTCCATCATCAGATCTTTCAATTGTCCCAAGTCATGGTGATCATCTCCGTACCTCCTTTAATCTCGCACTCCGTTTCCCACCAGTGAAGTTCGAATTCTACAAGGCTAGTGGCCGTATATGTCACTTTTTGGTCCTCAGAGCACCTGCAGATTCTAAAACAACCCTCCATCTTTTTTGTCCAATTCATTAGGGCCATCATGCCCTCGATTCCCTTAAACTCCTTTAGACGCGTGTTACTGAAGTCTTTGTAACTGCATCCCTTCTCCTTTGTGAATGGAACTACTATCTTGTCCTCTCCGTTGTTGCTCACCTTAAAGTTTTTCTGGTTGCTTGCCTCACTATCTTTTTGGTCTCCTGTCTTAGTATTTTTCGGTTCAGTCTCCTATCCTTCTGCCTGTTTCTTTAGCCTGACCTCTAACGTCGCCTCTATCATACCAGGTAGGGTATTCTGGAGGATATGTGTCATCCTATCGATCATTATCCCCTTAGTCATAGGGTTTCCGCCTCCCCCTCCTCGTGCCCTCCCACGTCCTCGGTCTCTCTTTATGGTTGTACTAGCATGTACAGGCGGGTGACACTTGAGCTGGCGGTATAAACACGGCCTCGAGCCCGACCTCGTCCACCGACGATACCGCATTGTTGGCACCTTCCTCGATGAGTTCGTTTCTCCTTGATCCTCTAGACACCATATTGATACAATAAGGCACCGTTAGTCTTCATAATTACTTCTACTCCATAGTCTAAATAGACATCATAAAACAAAGTCACATGCTTAGAAAACAACATTTTCAATCTTCCAATGGACTCTTGATTTTCTGATACAAGATAAAGTGCCATAATCATATATTTATTGAGAAGAATTCATTTAATCATATATTTATTGAGAAGAATTCATTTATATATATTCTATCATGTACATCTATACACCACGATGTAATGATATAGTTAAATATGTCTAAAACACCTCTACTAACATAACCACCATATTAACCATACCATACCATACCAGGTCAGTTATAAATGCTCGACCTAAACTCCTAAAATATGGAAATATATCATAATGTACAACCATATATACTTCTCTTTTAGCAACATGCTAACAACTCCTTATTAGCTCGATAGCTTATAGAATCTACCTACGAGTCTACATACAATTACATGGGTGTAAAATCCCGAAGAGATTTCTCGATGTCCAAGACCATACATCTCTCCTTTACTAACAATGCTCCTCTTACCAGACCATATACTCCGACTCCTTTTCCGATATTAACTCTTATTTCACCGCTTAGTTTAAGCTTATGCTATAACACTAATCTAATTACCTTAAACTACAGCTCTGATACCAACCTGTAACACCCCCAACTCCACCCTTTTGTGATGTCACATCATTCATCCCAATTATTAACTCACACCGTCGAATATGACAATAAGGTATGATCAAAATTACAATAACAACCAAAGTATTAACTTAAAACCATACAAATCTCCAACATTAACTAGTCCCATACCAGGCTATGTTACATAAACTCCAAAATACATAACTGAAATAAATTCAACTAGCAAACACAAAAGGAATATATCATAAAGAAACCTAACTATGTCTTGCCTTTCCCTTTGTCCAAACCAGAAGCTCCGGCTCCTAAGATGTATACTAGTAGTTAGCTAAAAAGCTAAGTGAGTTCATGGTTTACTTGTACATAAATACACACTCTTTATCATGATTCATGCATCAAAAAATATCACCAATACATGTTTTAAATTTTTATCCGCAAGCGCACGGGAGGTGTAGCATACGGGTCGATCATAGGGAGGCGATGGACTAAACACGGACTTGTTCTAGACTATGGCCTAGCTACGAGAAATATCAATATTTTGATTTTGATTTATTAAACTAAGTAAACATAAAATAAATAAACAGGAAAAACATAAAACAACTAAGATCGGACACCGGGTAATATCAACTTCAAACTTTCGGTAATGGTGGGCATTCATTTTTTCAAAACTACTTCAACCCTCTCTCGAGGTGGAAAATCTTCTCTAACCCAAGACTCATATTTACTTTCGCAATATGTGTACATCGGGAAGAAATTAAAACGAATATTTTTCCCAATCAACATCCCTAACTATTTGCATGTTAGGGCCGTTGTCATTGATCAATTTGATCCAAGTAAAAGACCAAACTTTCGTTTCATCAAAAATCAATCGAATTAACTAAATGATTTGTTAAAAGCCAATTAAATCAATTTCAACTTTCGTTAAAATCGAAATGGATTAAAACTCAACATCCGTTTTAAAAACAATTAATCAATACCAAGACCTTCGATCCAAATAGACGATTACCCAAATGAACGAAAGTTAAACAACGAAACAAAACGTAAACATAAATCTAACGAAAGCAATAAAATTAATCTATGAAAACTTTAAAGATCAATCCAAGGAGTGTCACTCTTCAAGAATCGTTTTTAACCTAAGAAAGCAATAAATAAATTAAGAACGATGCAAGAAATTAAAATGGTATAGGAAATAAAAATAGGGAGGAAAACATTAACAATAGATAAATACGAAATTTAACTAAATAATAAATTTAAACATAAAAATAAAGTATGGAGAAAGTGAATCGTTACAACGGATGTAATATGTTGGATGAGAATCTGTCACATTCCACCTTCATCGTTGATCCATCAAAACGGTTGCATCTTCATCCAATCTTCACCGACTCAAGAAGCAAAGAAATTACAAACAAAAGAAAAATAAAACTAAACCTAAATCTAAACCTAAACTAAAAGATTAAGGGGTTATTTACTAAATTTTCCATTAAGTTCTGTATGGATAAATTTGTCTGTCTAGATAAATTGATCCTGTTGTTTACTTTTTTATCTGAATAAATAGTCTGAATAACATAAATGACCAATTTACCCTTCAATATGAATTACAAGCTATTTTATAAATTGTTGTTTATTTTTAAAGTCATATATTCATAAATTCATTGATATAATCCAAAAATCAAACATAAATTCATTGATATAATAAATTTATCTTTCTTGTTCCATCGCTGGATAGAATGGAAAGGTAAATAAAGGTTTATTATTCCCCGTCTATAAATATCCAAATTTTGATGCCTAATACCCCATAGATCGTTCGAACTGTATAGGAACAATAATCAATTTTAGCTCAAATGGTTTGTAGTGGAACCCTACCCTCTCTGATCCATTCAACACGCGCAATTTCTTTTCTGTCAATACGTCCTGCAATTTGCACTTGAATTCCTTTTGTATCAGCTTGTCCAGTTAATTCTATAGCCTTTTTCATTGCTTTGCGAAAAGAAACTCCATTCTTTAATTGGCCGGCTATAAATTCTGCAAGAATATTAGGGTTTCCATAAGGCTTTTCAATTCGTGTGATAAATTTATCTTTCTAGATAAATTTATTTGATCTAAATTACAAAAATGACCATTTTACCCTTATATATGAAATAAATATTATTCAATATTTCTAGATGACAAAAGAACTACTTAAATATTATTAGATATTTCAACTTATTGCTAATTTATACAATTTTTAAAAGTTATTCAAATTAACATATTATTTGTAAACCTAATAATATTTTACCCAAATATTTTATTACCCAAATTTTTGGTAGTGGATGTGTTGATGGAATCCAGAGGGGCGGCGCTGGAGTGAAGCATCAAAGAAAATTGTAGAGAGTAGAGATGCGACGGTGGTAACGATGAGATGAGATAACGATGAGAGAAATAACGACGGAGAGAAGCAATGATTAGAAATCAACGGAGAGAAACAATGACTAAAAGGAGCAGCAATCAGAAATCGCCGGAGGCAAGGAAGAAAACCAGTCGCCGGAGGCAAGGAAGAAAACTAGAGAAGAATGGGTGGAGGCGATGAGTTATGACCTGATACATTTTATTTTTCTTAAGGGTATAAATGTCAAATTTTTGTCTTAATGGGGACAACACCCCTTCCCCATTTAGCGATAAGCCCATGTTGTCTGCACGAATAAGCCATTAAGCCACAAGTAAATACCCCTAAGGAAGAAAAAGAGAATTAGCAAATGAATTAAAATGAAAAAAAAGCTAAGAACTAAAAGAAAAAGAATCTTCCATCTCAAGAGAGAGAAAACCTAAGTAGAAAAAGATATATTTATAAAAAGGAAATTTTCATTTTAGTCCTTTAAACTTTGTAGTTCTTTCAAAAACAATCTCTTGATTTCTATTCTTTCAAAACATCCCCTCATGAATCCTTTCTTCAAATTTTGGTCCAACTTTTATTATTCTTATTGAATTTGTCCACCACATAAAGATCGATCAAATACTTTAAATCCATCGTCATCCATGTTCACGCTTTCAATGTAAATTACCTGTCAAAACCTGACAAAACCACAAAACACCAATGTAATATCCCCAATCAATGATTAAACAAAAACTAAATAAAAATATAATAAAATTTACGTTCAAACAATTAAACTAAATGCAAAATGCAATTATAAACTATTATGATGCATGCACAAAATACACTTAACAATATGTATTATTGTAAAAACATTTAACTCCACATAATTCTCCTGAACTCCTCTCCGGGTAGGTCCACTTCGCATTCCCTGGGTTGCACGGCTTACACCTGTCTGGTACCCATTACGGGGTCCTACCAATCCAAAGTGTGACATGTTGAGCCCGACCCATACCCAAATATTGGCACTATATCGTGCCACATAAAATATACTCCAAAATATAGCATGCTAAATGATATCCCTCAATTTTTAGAGTTATTTGTCACTCTTTTTAACCCATTTATAACTTTTTCCGTACCCATTTGAGCTTTTCTCATTTCTTTGGTCTAAAATGTTCCAAGATTTTCTAAATAACTATTGAGATCAAAAAGTCGAATTTTCGTGAAATTTTCGTGCGCCGTTGTGGCTACAGTGTCACCACTGTGGCAAGTACTGTTCATGCGATTTTCTGCAGATTTTTGAAGGTCATTTTGGTGAAAGTTTAAGGCATGCTTGTTGGAGTCAAACCTGACCTTGTGTAAAAGAAGAGGCAAGATGAAGACAAAAACATTGAAACAAAGCAACATGAGAGGTCACTCTCATGTTACTATTCACCTCTCTTTTTCTTCCCTATAAATATCAAGGGTGTTTGGCTTTGGAAGATCATCCCTCATATCACAACACTTGGAATCAATAGTTGTAGAGCTTTGCATTGTATTTCTAGTTCTTGTAGTAATTTTCTTTAGTTTCATTTACTTTTTGTCCACCACTGTGGTGAGCTTGTGGCCACAGTGGTACGTTTACATTTTATGAAATTTCAGTTTATGCACTTCTTCTTCTTCTTTATTATGTATTTTAACAATATGAGTAGCTAAACCCCCCTTTGGGTGTGGGTGTAAGCCAACCCGAGAGGTTAAAATGTAACACTTGGGTGTTACCGCATTCGGCTAACTTCTCGGTTTGGTCATCCAAGTTGAAGCTTCATCTCAACGCGGACAAGCCGATCACTTGTGTGTGTTAATATTAGATCTTAGAACTCGAGAGGGGCGGATCCGAATACGACTTGGGTGATGCAAGGAGGTTTGAGAAAATCTTCAATAATCGCATAGAGATATGGATTTTTGCATAATCAAACTAAGGTCCAGATGTCGGTCGAGTTGGTGTGTCATAGAGATATGCGCATCTCTCCATACTGGCGGGGATAAGATCTTCGAGATCTACTTATTGAGATTGGTAAACTGAAAGTTAGCAAGTGTGGTAATTTTATAATAAAACTGTTATCGCAACCGATATGACGTCGCTTCGAGAGGAGGAAATCGTGTAGGGTTCATTGTGACCGGTTTTGTTAACCATTTAAGTTATTAAAATACTTTCGGGGGAAACTTACACTCATACCCACTTTTTATTATCTTGTTTATTTAATATTTCGCTAAAAATCAACCCATCAATTTTATAAATCTAACTTTGCACCGGAAGTTCGTGGAAATCTCTGATTCTTAATTAAGTCCAATCCATTTGGATACGATATTTGGTCCTTACCATTATATTACTTGAGAAACGAACGCAATACGTGGTGTATATGATAAGTGTCGTTTTTATATATACTTTTATGTCGAATTTACCCTACAATTAGTGTTAATTGGATGCTTAAACTACCCCTATTAATTTACGTTTAGTATTTAGTATTTAATTGTTTGCGTAAAATTGAAAAGAAAAAAAAATAGTATATTATTATTTGGTCTAAAAGAAAAAAAAATACTAATAACTATAATACTTGTTATGCACGTGGGTTATAAATACAAAAGAAAAAAAAATTTAGAAACCCAATTAACTTTGTTTTGTATGGATTCATGTAGGCCCAAACAGCAGCAGCCCAAAGAAAAAAAAAGGGAAGAAGTCGTGCAGCAATCGGCAGCCTCCAAATTCCAGTGTTGGTCGTCCCTTTTCGCGTGAGTTTCTCCGGCAGCAACTCACGACCAAGTCACGTTAGCTGCTGCCATTTCTCGATTCCAGTTCAATTTCGAGTGAGTTTCATGTGGGTTTAACCCACACCCAAGTCTCGGGCGTCATTTTTCAGGAGACCACGTTCGTTTTAAGTGGTTCAAACGAAAGGGGTATAAAAGGGGAGTTGAATAACCGTTCAAAAGGAGGAGTCGACGAGAGGAGAACCAATTTTGGAGAGATCGATCGATTGGGAACGAATTGGAGAGCAACACAGGGTCGATTTTCATAAATTTGGAGTCGATTTGGGGAATTCTAAACTAGGGTTCTTCATCAAATTTCCAGATTTTTACATTTGTAAGTTAATTTTTGCGTTTTGAATTAGAATTATGAGTAGCTAAATCTTTGTTTCTAGTAATGAGATGTAACTAGTTGATTTTAAACTTTGTTGAGACTTGATTTTTGTTTGATTATCAATTACATTTCATTTATGCAATCCTTATTAGAAATGTTTTTTTTTTCAATTTTTGGGTTTTGGTTTTGAGAAGGATCCCTTGAATCCTATAGCCTAAATTTTGAACTGCTAGTTGACTTTAATAATCGTAATTATTCTTAATTTCAACTAAGTAGCAAATAGTGCATCAATTGAGCACCATATCTTTTGAATTTCACTATAGGATTGTTTAATCTAGCTTAAATGGTTGGGCTTCCGGTCATTAGTTAGGATCGGTGTTTGTCTAGATTTTAATGCGATTGATAGGTTAAGTCTAAGTTCGTGACTAGACTTAACTTAATCAATTAGGAATTAGTTCACCGAGCTCCTCGGACTAGTTTAATCGTAAGGACAAACGGAGTGTTTGGCGCGTGTCGACACTTACGGCCGGTCTGAAATCCATTGAGAAAATTTATTTTTATACAAGTCGATGATACATTGTTTAATAAAAGATTGGTTGCATTCATTACTAGATTTATCTCGTTATTATTTATAGTCTTACATTATTTTGCATTTTTAGACTCAATTCAAACAAACCCCCCTTTTTATATAATGTTTCTAATGAACTTGCAATTGAATTCGTCTTGGACTTACGGTTAATACCGAGTCCCTGAGGAGACGATCCTACTTACCATTATCGCAATTAGTTGTGGTTTAACCGTAATAGGCTTTAATTATAAATTTTATTATTTGTCGGACTCGACACCCATCAAATTTTTGGCGCCGTTGCCGGGGACTCGACAAGTTTAACTGTTTATGCCAAGATCTTTTCGTGCAGGTTCACCTCTACTAATAGATCTGGAGATTGAGAAGACCGCTAAAAGGCTAAGGAAGCAAGCTAAACTCCGAAAGAAGCAAGGAGAGTCAACTTCTTCACCGGTGGTTAATATTTGGAAAGACATTGATTTGTCTACTGATTCTGAGAGCGAGGAGAAGTTACATTTCGAAGAAGAAAAGCCTCATTCTGAAAGAGAAGAACCGGTCACCGAGACCGGAGAAGAGGAAGAAGAGGATATGGCAAATCCCGAGCGTACTTTGAGGGAATGGGCAGCACCCAATGTTGATGAACAACCTCTTTGTATTGCATATCCGGCAGAAGAGGTAAGCGCTGAACTTAAAACAGGTTTAATACACTTACTTCCTCGTTTTCATGGTTTAGATAATGAAGATCCGTATAAGCACATGACCGAATTCCATATGGTGTGTTTGGGGATGAAGCCTCAAGGCACAACCGTAGAGCACCTCAAGCTGAAAGCATTCCCGTTCTCACTGGTTGATGCGGCTAGGGAGTGGCTTTTCTACCTACCACCAGGATCCATCACGACATGGCCTCAAATGGCGCGAGCATTCCTTGATAAGTTCTTCCCCGCATCCAAAGCCGCTAGGCTTAGGAGAGAAATATGCGGAATCAAACAGAAGGACGTAGAGACGCTTCACAAGTATTGGGAGCGCTTTAAGCGCCTATGTGTAAGTTGTCCTCAACATGGTATTTCCGATCAATTACTAATTCAGTATTTTTATGAAGGATTACTACCAATGGAGAGGAAGATGATGGACACCGCTAGTGGAGGAGCGATTGTGAACAAGACCCCGACTCAAGCGAGGACATTGATCAACACCATGGCGGAGAATTCAAAGCAATTCGGACCAAGAACCGACATTAGTCGGAGTGCTAATGAGGTATATGTTCAATCACTTGAGACTAAAATTAATGATTTGGCTGTTTTGGTGAAACAGATTGCTTTGGGGAACGTGCCTCAAGTCAAGGCATGCGGGTTTTGCTCGTCGGTAGCACACCCTACCGATGCATGCCCCACTTTACACGAAGAAGAGGAACAAGTGAATGCCATAGGGGGTGGTAACTTTCAGAGCTCAAACAACCGGGCATTAGACCCATTCTCGAGTACCTACAACCCCGGGTGGAGACAACATCCCAATTTGAGCTACGCCCCGAAGCAAGGACAAGGTCAAAGTCAACAATTTCAACCAAAAGCTTTTGTCCAACGACCTCAACAATTCCAGCAAGGTCAACAATTCCAAGCTCCACCGGGATTTCAACAACAATTCAGTCAACCATCAGGTTTTCAGCAACAACCACTTCAGCAACCTAAGGCAACGTTCCAACCACAACAACAGATGTCATCTCAAGCCCCTAGTGGGTCAGGTATGTCTCTTGAGGATATAGTTAAGTCTATGGATACTAACATGGCTAAATTTCAACAGGAAACTCAAGCGAGCATTCAGAATACTCAAGCAAGCATACAAGATCTTCGGACCACCGTGGGTCAACTAGTGAACAAAGGCAAGTTGCCTTCTCAAACGGAGACCAACCCGAATGCCAATGTGAGTGCTATGACTTTGAGAAGCGGGAAGGAGCTCCAAGACGGTGGTAAGAAGAAAGAGTTAAAGATGAAGAGGATGAGTTAGAGATCAAGGCGTCCACCTCGGGTGGGAAAGATGCCAAGGAGGATGAAGCGACAAAGAAGACACCCGAGGTGATGGTGCAAGCACCACCCTTTCCGGACAGATTTGGGAAGACAAAGTGAGAGAATGAAGAGAAGGAGATCTTAGACACCTTCCGGAAAGTCCAGGTAAATATTCCTTTACTCGATGCTATTAAACAAGTTCCTAGGTATGCTAAATTTTTGAAGGAACTTTGCACCAATAAAAGGAAATTAAAGGGTAATGAGAAAATCAGTATGAGTCAAAATGTATCTGCAGTCTTACAGAAAAGACTACCACTTAAATATAACGACCCCGACATGTTTACCATACCCTGTAAGGTAGGCAATGTTGCGGTCAATCAGGCTATGTTAGATTTGGGGGTGGCGATCAATGTCATGCCATATGCCATATACACATCCTTGGATGTGGGACCCCTTAAGCCAACTGGTGTAGTCATTCAATTAGCAGATAGGTCTACTGTATACCCTAAGGGTGTGTTAGAGGATGTCCTTGTACAAGTGAATGAATTGGTCTTCCCGGCCGACTTCTATATGTTAGATATGGAGGAGAATAATACCTCCAAGGCCGGAATGATTCTATTGGGTAGACCATTTCTCAAGACCTCTAAGACCAAGATAGACGTCCATGATGGTAATTTGACCATGGAATTTGATGGCGAGATTATTAAATTCAATATATATGATGCCATGCATTACCCTAGTGATGCTTCATCTTTGTGTTTTGTTGATATAATTGAGTCTTTATCTGATGATGTGTTTGATTTGTCTAACCAAGATGTGTTGGAAGTGATACTTGGTAGGGACTTACATAGTGATAGTCTGAAGAAGCTATCCCAAGAGTATGACTTGAAGGAAGAATATGCCGAGTTGGTATCTTGGATGGAGCACGGGAAGAAATCAAGGTATGAAGTATCTAGAATTGAGTTGCCATTATCTAATACGAAACTTTTGCCATCTGTTGAACAGGCACCTGATCTGGAACTTATGTCGTTGCCGGATCATTTGAAGTATGCATACCTAGGTGAGAAGGATACACTTCCGGTTATCATTTCCGCCAACCTTTCACCTAGGGAAGAAGGCAAGCTAGTTAAAGTTCTAAAGGAGCATAAAGGTGCCATCGGATGGACCATTGTGGATATCAAATGTCTTAGTCCCTCTTTGTGCCAACACAAGATACTACTTGAAGAGAAGTATAAACCCTTCCGAGAGGCACAACGTAGATTGAACCCCCCGATGATGGATGTCGTAAAGAAGGAAATTCTGAAGCTTTGTGATGCCGGTATGATCTATCCCATCTCTGATAGTAAGTGGGTAAGTCCTATCCAAGTTGTACCTAAAAAGACCGGCATAACCATGATCGAAAATTCGGAAGGTGAGTTGGTACCCACCCGAGTCCAAAATGGGTGGCGGGTATGTATTGATTATCGCAAGTTAAATGCTTCTACTAGAAAAGACCACTTTCCTATTCCTTTTATTGATCAAATGCTTGAACGTTTAGCCGGTAAGACTCACTATTGTTGTTTGGATGGATACTCAGGTTTTCATCAGATTCCCGTCGCATTGGAGGATCTAGAAAAGACGACCTTCACCTGCCCTTTTGGCACGTTTGCATATCGAAGGATGCCGTTCGGACTATGCAATGCTCCCGCCACCTTTTAAAGGTGTATGGTTAGTATTTTTTCAGATTATGTGGAAATTTGCATAGAGGTTTTTATGGATGATTTTACGGTTTATGGGGATTCATTTGAGTCATGTTTGTCTAATCTCACCAAAATTCTTAAGAGATGTCTAGAGACTAACTTGGTACTTAATTATGAAAAATGTCATTTTATGGTTAGTCAAGGTTTGGTGTTAGGACATATAGTCTCGAAAAAAGGTATAGAGGTAGATAAAGCAAAAATTGATGTTATTAAGACCTTACCTTACCCCACGAGTGTGCGGGAAGTCCGTTCTTTTCTTGGCCATGCAGGTTTTTACCGGCGATTTATAAGGGACTTTTCCAAGATCACTCGACCGATGTGCAAGTTGCTACAAAAGGAGGTCGAGTTCCATTTCAATGAAGATTGTAAGGAAGCTTTTAACCGATTGAAAGAGATATTGACTTCAGCCCCTATCATCCAGCCTCTGGAATGGACGCTCCTATTCGAGATCATGTGTGATGCGAGCAACCATGCCGTAGGTGCGGTACTTGGGCAGAAAATTGGAAAAGCGTCACATGTTATCTACTATGCTTCCAAGACACTTGACAACGCTCAAAGCAACTATTCCACCACCGAAAAGGAGATTTTAGCTATTGTTTTTGCTTTAGATAAGTTCTGTTCTTACTTGCTTGGTACTAAAGTCATTATTTATTCTGATCATGCAGGGTTGAAGTACCTATTAAAGAAGAAGGATGCAAAGCCACGACTAATCCGATGGATCTTACCACTCCAATAGTTCAACCTGGAAATCCGAGACAAGAGTGGAGCAGAAAATTTGGTAGCGGATCATCTCAGCCGAATCACTTTCAATGGCAAGCAATCACCCCTCAAGGATGACTTTCCGGATGAGTACCTCTTTTTCATTGCCAAAGATTCTCCCTGGTATGCGGACATTGTCAACTATTTGGTTACCAAGACATTCCCAGGTGAGTTGACTAGATTTGAAAAAGATAAGATTAAGAGGGAATCTCATTTATATATTTGGGATGAACCTTATTTATAGAAGCATTGTCCCGACCAAGTCATTAGGCTATGTGTACCCCAACAAGAGTATCAATCTGTTTTGTAATCTTGTCATTCATATGCTTGTGGGGGTCACTTTGGTCATAAGAGGACGTTTAGGAAAGTGCTTGAGTGTGGGTTATTTTGGCCAACTTTGATGCGTGATGCTTACATTTTTTGTAAAAGTTGTCCACGTTGCCAAATGATGGGAAACATTAGTTCCCGTAATCAAATGGCCCAATTTCCCGTATTATTTTGTGAGATATTTGATGTGTGGGGAATAGATTTTATAGGGCCGTTTCCCGCCTCATGTGGTCACTTGTATATTCTACTTGCTGTCGATTATGTATTGAAATGGGTTGAGGCTAAGGCCACCCGAGCTGATGATGCATGTACGGTTGTAGATTTTTTGAAATCTAATATCTTTTCCAGGTTTGGGACGCCAAGATCCATCATAAGCGATAGAGGGACCCACTTTTGCAACAAGGTTATGGAGGCTTTGATGAAGAAATATGGAGTCATACATCGGATATCCACCGCTTACCATCCGCAATCCAACGGCCAAGCCGAAGTTTCTAACCGTGAGATAAAAACCATTTTAGAGAAGACGGTGAATCCTAACCGGAAAGATTGGAGCTTGAGATTGAACGACGCACTTTGGGCCTATCGGACGGCGTTTAAAACGCCTATAGGTATGTCTCCTTTCCGTCTAGTTTTTGGTAAACCATGTCATCTACCGGTAGAGTTAGAACACAAGGCATTCTGGGTCGTGAAAGAATGCAATATGGATTTGGATGAGGCGGGGCAGCATAGGAAGTTACAGATTCAGGAGTTGGAAGAGATCATAAATGATGCCTACGAGAATGCCCGAATCTATAAAGAGAAAACAAAGG
This sequence comes from Arctium minus, assembly GCA_954870635.1. Taxonomy (NCBI): domain Eukaryota; kingdom Viridiplantae; phylum Streptophyta; class Magnoliopsida; order Asterales; family Asteraceae; genus Arctium; species Arctium minus. The sequence continues at coordinate 11,803,760 of OX941094.1, read as the reverse complement.
CATTCCACAATGATCGGATCTCACGTTAGAACTTCACAAAAGGTCAGAAAGTGCTTCTTTATCACTCTCGTTTGAAATTATTTCCTGGTAAGCTAAGTTCCAGATGGTTAGGACCTTTTGTTGTCACTAATGTGTTTGATCATGGCGCAGTAGAAATTCAAAGCTTATCTACCGGCCAAGTGTTTAAGGTGAATGGTCATAGGCTAAAGCCCTTTTATGAAGGTTTCATTGGGGAGGATCTAGAGTGGGTAGCTTTAGACACGCCAAGCTACAATGGATGAAATGAATATGATCTAGCCAAAGACCGAAAAGAAAGGCGCTGCGTGGGAGGCAACCCACGGATTTCAATTTCTTGCTTTTTATTGCTTTATGTTAGTTAGTTTGTTTTGTTAGAATCTTCATTTTCACTCCTAGTCTTATCTGTGTTTTCGTGCTCTCAGGTTCCACCCGGATATTGGAAGCTCAAAGGGACGTACCTATCTTCACAAATTCTTACATTGGGAGGTCACTCACCAAATCAGGGGAGTTTTCTGTTTCCCCTCTTCTTTGCATGCTTAGAGTGTCCTCTACATATTGAACACATTGAGGACAATGTAGGAATTAAGTGTGGGGGTGTGGGTCATTTGCATGATTTGGGGTTGTTTGGGCATTTTTAGGGGGTATTTTTTTTGTTTCTCCAAATTTTGTGCTTAAATGTGGGTCGTTGTCCGTTTTGAAAATGTGTTAGCATGTTTTTATGAGCTTAACTTGTTGAAGATGATTAGTTTAGATGCATTTATAGCATATTGAGTTTGATTGATAGCACTTAGAGTAGATTAGTGGTAGTACACCGGTCAAAGTTAGACTATTGCTAATTTCTTGAACTAGCTTCAACACCGTGAGATTTTAAACACTTGATATTAGTCTCAAATTCATTTCTTGTGTGATTACGTCATGCATAGTTATGCATCTCTAGAACTTGACTTGTCTCTCCTTAATACTACATGATATTTACATGCTAATAAAAATGACAAAGGCCATCGTTTGATCATTTTTATGTTAACCCATTAGCCTTAAGTCTACCCTTTATGTCACTATTACCCTTTTTGCACACCATTTTTTAGCCTTAGCCTATTTCCTTTGTCACCCACATCATAAACCAATCCAAACACGACTCACCCGACCAATCACTAATGGAGTAATATCGGTATCCCCATGAGCTTGAAAGTAGGACTTGTATGTTGGGAAAGGAAGAAAAAAGGAGGAGAAATTCCAAAAAAAAAAATGTCGTCAAAGAAATAAGAAAGAAGGTAAGACGACGAAATCGATGATAAGTTTGAATATAAGCGTTTATATCTACTCCTATTATCCAAAAAGAAATGTACTTCAAAGATAGATATAAAGAGTCCTTTGTGGAAAGAAATTTTAATGGTGGAGTAATCGGGTTCTCCGTGGTGTACGGTCTTTAGTCACTCTTTCCCAAATGTATCCCTACTTACCCAAAGCCTTACTTTACTTTACACCCTTAAAAGTCCTTTTGATTTATATGCATGTATTTTATCCAAGTAGTGGAAAGTGAGAGGATTTTCAAGCTTATGGTAGGTGCATGCTAGTGTATTGACGATTTGAGCGATACTCTTTTATCCCAAGGAGTATTTTGAGTGTTGTTTTGATTTCCTATTTGAGAGAGTTCTAAAGATTAGCTTGTGTCTATTTGATTGAGTGTGTGCACACTTTTCGATGCTAAATTGCAAATCTCGAGTTCATAAAATGCTATACGTGTTGACGTTCTCATTTGATTCAATCCTTTTCCCGTGACGTGTTAACTTAAGTCATTGCCGGGACGAACAATGAACTAAGTGTGGGGGAATTTGATAAGTGTCGTTTTTATATATATTTTTATGTCGAATTTACCCTACAATTAGTGTTATTTGGATGCTTAAACTAACCCTATTAATTTACGTTTAGTATTTAGTATTTATATGTTTGCGTAAAATTGAAAAGAAAAAAAAATTAGTATATTATTATTTGGTATAAAAGAAAAAAAATACTAATAACTATAATACTTGTTATGCACGTGGGTTATAAATACAAAAGAAAAAAAAATTAGAAACCCAATTAACTTTGTTTTGTATGGATTCATGTAGGCCCAAACAGCAGCAGCCCAAAGAAAAAAAAGGGAAGAAGTCGTGCAGCAATCGGCAGCCTCCAAATTCCAGTGTTGGTCGTCCCTTTTCGCGTGAGTTTCTCCGGCGGCAACTCACGACCAAGTCACGTTAGCTGCTGCCATTTCTCGATTCCAGTTCAATTTCGGGTAAGTTTCATGTGGGTTTAACCCACACCCAAGTCGCGCGCGTCAATTTTCAAGAGACCACGTTCGTTTTAAGTGGTTCAAACGAAGGGGGTATAAAAGGGGAGTTGAATAACCGTTCAAAAGGAGGAGTCGACGAGAGGAGAAACCAATTTTGGAGAGATCGATCGATTGGGAACGAATTGGAGAGCAACACAGGGTCGATTTTCATAAGTTTGGAGTCGATTTGGGGAATTCTAAACTAGGGTTCTTCATCAAATTTCCAGATTTTTACATTTGTAAGTTAATTTTTGCGTTTTGAATTAGAATTATGAGTAGCTAAATCTTTGTTTCTAGTAATGAGATGTAACTAGTTGATTTTAAACTTTGTTGAGACTTGATTTTTGTTTGATTATCAATTATATTTCATTTATGCAATCCTTATTAGAAATGTTTTTTTTTTCAATTTTTGGGTTTTAGTTTTGAGAAGGATCCCTTGAATCCTATAACCTAAATTTTGAACTGCTAGTTGACTTTAATAATCGTAATTATTCTTAATTTCAACTAAGTAGCAAATAGTGCATCAATTGAGCACCATATCTTTTGAATTGCACTACAGGATTGTTTAATCTAGCTTAAATGGTTGGGCTTCCGGTCATTAGTTAGGATCGGTGTTTGTCTAGATTTTAATGTGATTGATAGGTTAAGTCTAAGTTCATGACTAGACTTAATCAATTAGGAATTAGTTCACCGAGCTCCTCGGGCTAATTTAATCGTAAGGACAAACGGAGTGTTTGGCGCGTGTCGACACTTACGGCCGGTCTGAAATCCATTGAGAAAATTTATTTTTATACAAGTCGATGATACATTGTTGAATAAAAGATTGGTTGCATTCATTACTAGATTTATCTCGTTATTATTTATAGTCTTACATTATTTTGCATTTTTAGACTCAATTCAAACAAACCCCCATTTTTATATAATGTTTCTAATGAACTTGCAATTGAATTCGTCTTGGACTTACGGTTAATACCGAATCCCTGAGGAGACGATCCTACTTACCATTATCGCAATTAGTTGTGGTTTAACGGTAATAGGTTTTAATTATAAATTTTATTATTTGCCGGACTCAACACCCGTCAGTATACTTGCGCCATTATTGTGCCACATTTTACACGTATGCATTTTTGCCATCACTAAAATATTTAAACACCAATAAATAAATAGCATGAAACTCCTCATAACATTTATATACATGTAAACATACATCCGTAAACATGCACATAAAACATGTCATCATGCTCCACATACGTAACTCCAAATAATTATCAAGCCAAAATAATTTATACTTACGTATATACGTCCCAGAAAAGTGTCATGAATACTCATCTAAAAGTGTGTGTGTCCAAGCAATAAACTCCGCTTAGTGACCTACATGACATGCACCATAATATTCTATCAATGCTTAAATTTACCAAAAAGTCAACTACGGTCAACCTGCGGTCACTTAATCACTCCATAACTTTATAAGCTCCATCTCCTATTTTAAAATGTCTCACATAATCATTTGGCACCAAAACGACACTTTAAAATCATATTATTAAATCATTAAATTAATTAAATGATTTAACGTTCACCCATCCCTTAGGACGATTAATTAATAAATATTAATTTATAATTAACCAATATATTAAATTAAATCTAATTTAATATACTAACTAAATCAGAAACTAATTTAAATTAATTAATATCCTAGTAATTCAATTATGACACCTTTCGTAATTAAATAATCCTCCAATAATTAATTATAAGATTTTATAGAAATTAATGATTAATTAATCCAAATTTATAATTAATTAAAATATTAAAAAAAATAAAATAAATTTAATATATATTAATTAAATCAGAAATACAATAATTAATTAAATCCCTAATCCTAATAGTTAATTATTTAATCCTTATACTTAATTAATTAATTTAGCCCAACACATAACAATTAAGTAAGGCCCAAACTAATTAAATTACTAATGCCAATCAGAAAATAGAAGGCCTAACTCTAGGCCCAAACCCCTTTGGAAGGATCCGACCCACTGTCAATCTGGGTCGGTCTGCCCAAAATACTTGAACCGCCGACCCGTCCGCCCCGCGTCTGGACTGCCTTATTCGTGACCACCGACCACGCCATTGCACGACCAACAACGTTTTTGTCCGTTTTGGGCTCAGTTTTCCGCCCTTTTCTGCGATTGTTTTCACATTAAATCTCCATAACATAAATCTTCATCCAGTGGCTCAAAAATTATCGAAAATGATGCACCGTGGAGCCCAGAATTCGCGATCAAACGTCTTGATTTTTACCGAAACTCTCTGTATCGCTTTTCCGGCCGAAAGGACGGACTTTGGGTCATTTTTACGGCCCAAAACTCCCAGAAAACATAAAGCAAGTATAACACACCAAAGTTAAGTTTTTTACTTGCAAAAACGAGCGGAAGAACTCACCGTAATCCGTCACGACAATACCGTAACGTCACACCGTTCGTCGGCCATTTTCTCCCAAACCTCACGACTGTTTCCCTCCGCATCAACACCAAACTTGCCCGAAATTCTGAAAAGAAGAGAATGGTGCTAAACTTTCTGTATATATACTCCAAATGAGTATCGTACGCAAACATAACGAAAACCCACTGCCAAAGGGGCGTAACCACCCCCTCCTCCAAGTTCCCTGCAAATACTTTGGGGACTTGGCATATTTGGTTCCTGAAGTTTACACTTTCCTTCCTTATTCTATTCTCCTCTTTTCACTTTTAAACTTTCACCAGTGTTTGAATTATATTAGCCCTTCTACCTTTATTTTTTATTTATTTTTTTCGTTTTTCAAGTGTCACGACTATAATCATCCAAAGTTCCAAACATTATACAAAGTAGAAACCAAATATCAAAGTTCTTAGGGGGCGTTTGGTTCGCAGAATGATTTCTGATGGAATGGAATTGGAATCTGGAAGGAATTGGAATGGAATGTTTTCAGGTTTGACCAACTGTTTGGTTGGCAGGAATGGAATGTAATCAGTCAAATGAATTGGAATATGTCTGCTTGGTTTACAAAGGAATTGGAATGGAATTATGAAAAATGACAAAAATACCCTTTCTTTTATTTATTTTTATTTATTTATTTATTTATTTAAATGCCGAGAGAGAGAGGAGAGAGAGAGGAGAGGAGAGAGGAGAGAGGAGGGGAGAGAGAGAAGAGAGAGAAGAGATAGGAGAGAGAAAGAGGAGAGGAGAGGAGAGAGGAGAGGAGAGAGAGGAGAGGAGAGAGAGGAGAGAGAGAGGAGAGAAGAGAGAGAGGAGAGAGAGAGGAGAGAGAGAGAGGAGAGGAGAGAGAGAGGAGGGAGAGGAGAGGAGAGAGAGGGGAGAGAGGAGAGGAGAGAGAGGAAACCAAATCCACATCTGATGGGTTTTAATTTTGTTAGAAAAGGTTTGGAGGGTATTTTTGTCTTTTTGAAAAACCATGATGGAATGGAATTCAATTCCATCCATTTTCAAATGGAATGACCAATTCCTTAATCTAAGGATTTCATGGAATTCAATTCCATTCCCTTGGCAACCAAACAGCACGACGGAATTCGGTCAATGGAATTGACCATTCCAATTCCACCAGATTCCGGCGGAATCCAGCGAACCAAACGCCCCCTTACAGTTTTCGTCCTTGTGGTTTCTAATTTGTTGTTTCTTTTTCATCCCTTTAATTAGTACTTTATTCTATTTTATCCCTCATACGTAATTGTAATGAATTGTCTCATGGACAAAAACAACAATAATTTACAAACCACATACACAAAAACTGTAAATTCAAAACTACAAGGATAAAAGTTGTAATTTTAAACAGACCAAGGGGAGGAAAATTGTAGTTTACTTTATATAAAAATATTTATAAAGAAACCCCCATAATAAATCAAACAATAGTTTTAAAATGATCATACTGATTCTCAATTTTTTTATTATTATACTTATATACCTATAATGATTTCAAATAAGAAATTGGCTGAAATAGCCATATTACCTAGCCAATTGAATCTCCTAGTCATTTCTCTACATGATTTACCAAAATAGATCTAGGTCCGCAATGACGGACCTGCAGGTCCTCTACCTCTAGAAAAAGACAAAAAAAATTATCGGTCCAAGCCAGGTCCGCAACGGATAGGTCCGCCACCCGACCCAGGTCCGCCATTTCGTCACGTGTCACGATCTCACTCAACGACAGCAAAGGACCTAGGTCCGCCATGGCGGAAGTAGAGGACCTGCAGGTCCACCATGGCAGAGGTAGAGGACCTGCAGGTTCGCCATTGCGGACCTAGGTCTATTTTGGTCAATCAGGGTGATAAATGGCTAGGAGATACAATTGTCTTTATAATATGACTATTTCAGCGAATTTCCCTTTCAAATAATAAACCAAACCTCACCTATAGGTTCTGATTTCTAAATAGCCAAAATGAATTATTTTTGACAATACATGGGCTAACTGACCCAGTTACAGAAAAGAGGTTAGGCCCAGATCCATTATGGGTATGTGAATCCTTGACCCAATTTAAATGTTTTTGCCAAATATTATAGTCGTAATATCCAACATATTAATAATTATTAATAAAAACCCTTCTTGTCTAAAATTTTATCGATCGGGTAAAAAAATAGTTTAATCTCAATAAAAGACAAAACAAGTAAATAAAAATCATATAATTATTGCAATCCAAACCAATCTGATCATATGTGAACTCAAATTGCAATCTCATTCCTTTTTTATTATTAAATTAATTTAACAAATAGAATTATATGATTGGTTGATTTAAGAATTCTTTCAAAATAAATCTCACCATATTAAAAATATAACTTTAACAAAAAAATAAAAAATATACTAAATTTCATATTTTTCAATTTCCTACAAATATAGACCAATACAATACTGACATATTTTCATAATACCAATTGTAACTTGTTTTATTTATTTTCAGTTATAATTTTTTTATAATTATAGTTATATTTTAAAATATCAAATAGTTTTTATTAATATAGATTGAGTGAGATTAGGTTGAAATAGATTGTTGATAAACATAGTATAAGTGACCGAATTGCATCAAACTTGCACGGATTATTTACTCTAGTGTAAATTATAAATGGTTCTTATGGTATGTGATATTTATGGGATTGGTCCCTAAACTTCATTTATTACGTAGAATACTTGAAGATATGCACTATAGCTCTTATCCCCTCACTTTATGATTTGTAACTCAAAATGTTCCTCGTAGTGTTTCACGTCCTCCCTACAGTTCACGGTCGCATTTTTAACTCTAAAATACGGTACCAAAGCTCACGAATTTTAGAGTTATTGGATTGGGTTCCCAAGACAATATTGGCCTAAACAATTGAAGAAATGTACCCATGACCCCGATTCAAATCTATATTCATATGTTATGTTAATTTCGTGAAGCACATTATATACGCATATACTTACAACTCATGCATGAAGTTTCTTTCTTATACCTCTACTTCCTTCGTCACAAAATCCCTTCATGAAAACTCAATGAAAAACACAAACTACAAACACACACATACACACATATAGATGAAGGATCGTGTGAGAAGTTGAGTTAACGGTGAGAAGCGTGAGAAGTGGATCTAAATCGTTGATCTCTTTTAATCTCAAATCCTCTCATGAATTGCGGCTTAGAAGGGAAGTGATCTGGTGCATCTTATCTCGGTGCATCTCATCATAATGTGCATCAATTTCTCATCCAACAGTCGATAACCACTTCTCACGCTTCTCACCGTTAACTCAACTTCTCACCGGAACCCAACCCCCCCCATATATATATATATATATATATATATATATATATAGAGAGAGAGAGAGAGAGAGAGGGTAGAGTGAGTGATGACCAAAGAAGAACATGGTCAAAATAAGAAAATATAAAAGTAACCAAATCACACAGATTTTTGTACTGAAATCACCATACGATTACGAAACATGGTCAACGTAAGGGTATTGAGAGGACAACTTGGCCCGCAACCTCAGGTCCTGACCAAAGTCTGGTGAATCCTATGTGATTTGGTCGTTATCATTTTCATGGATGGTTCACAATGTGAAACGGATATATCAACATCATGAGTATAGTGGTGCAGACTAGTGATGGTCATCTTGGCCCGGCCCGATCGGTTAACCGAGCCCGACCCGCCTGAAAGCCCGATCCGGCCTGGCCCGATGCCAAACCGGTTTGAAGCCCGAAATCATGGACCGGTTTGGGTTTTTGGCGGCTTGGCCCGAGCCCGGTTCACGGCCCGGTTTTTGGTCCGGCCCGACCCGATTCGTACTTTTAAAAAAAACGTTATGTTACCGTTTATATACGTTTTTTTGAACTTTTTTTGTATTTTTTACCCCCCAAACCCCTATAAATACTTGTATTGTAAGTTTGTAGCTTAAAATTATATATAAAATGTATTTTTAAAGTGTATTTTAGTGATTTATTATAAATAAAACGTATTTTTAAAGTGTATTTTAGTGATCCATTATATAAATAAATTATTTTTAAAAAAAATACGAAAAAATCATCGGCCCGATCACGGCCCGGTTTGGGCCCGGCCCGGTTTTGGTTAAACCGGTTTACCCCAAGCTTAACCGGGCCACGCCTTTTCGGGTGAAACCCGGCCCGGCCCGGCCCGAAGCCCGCTTGGGCCCGGTTTTTGCTTTCACTGTAGAGGCCCAAAGCCCGTTTTGGCCCAGCCCGGCTCGGCCCGAGCCCGATTTTTGGCCATCACTAGTGCAGACTTGAAACTTTGTATTATTATACCTTTTATTCGTGCTACGTTAACAACGGTTCATGGCAATGAAGCAGACATGACAACATTATAGGGTTTTAGGGTTGTTTGGCAGTTGGTGAATGATTTGGTGCAGAATGATTAAGATGTCAGAATGATTAAGAGGCTCTTATGATATAGTGCAAAATCAAATACGGTTGTTTTTTAATTGCTCCGAATGAAATTAGGGCTCTTAATGGTTAAGGGAGGGACAAGATACAAAATCATTCAGAAGGTTTTGGAACTATTAAGAGACAGACCTTTTCTTTGCCAAACAGAATTCATCTCTTAACGATTCAGAGGTTGCCTCTTAATGGAATCATTAAGAAGTAAACAAACAGCTTCTTAGTGTTTCACGTTGTGAATTCTACGTATTGCTACTATTTCATCAGCACATATCATACAAGGTAAAGTTACATCCGTAAGGGTGCGTTTGGTACGCAGACAGGACAGAACAAGACAGAACAGTGTCTTCAAACAATTAAATAATTCCATTGTACTGTGAATTTTTAAAAATTGGTATTTTAGTCTACAACATGATCCGTTAAAAATTTAAAATTGACGTGTCTCCGAAAATACATGTGTCTCTTAAGGGGCTGTTTGGTTGGTTTTCCATTAAGTTATGTATGGATAAAGTTGTCTGTGTGGATTAATATGTCTGTATAGATTTAGAAGGTTTTTATTTGAGAGAATTTTTTCATAAATGGAAGGAACGTATTTTTTAATGGGAGGGGCTGGTTTGGAAAAAATTTGGCTTTCTGCATAAAGTTCCCCCTTGAAATCTTACTGAATAAGCCATTTTCTATATCATTAAGCCCCTACCAAACAGTCATATATAGTTGACTGAATAAGTTGTGAGTCTCATTAAGCTCATTAAACTGCTAACAAACAGACCCTTAATCTACATTGTCTAAAATAAATAATTTTCAAATTATAAATAATTAAATAAACTATTATACTATAAATATTCAAATATAAGTTTTTAAAGTTTACATGTTTGAATAACATGTTATCTTTTTACTTTTTTATACTGTAAAACAATTTGACTATTTATATCTATACTATATTATAAAGCACGGATAAAAAACTCTTAAATACAGATTATTAGGCACAAGGTACCATCATTTTATGCAAGATTTTAAAAATCTTTTAATTTATAAGTATCAAAGCACAAGATACATATTACTACTGCAAGCTTCTAACACCCACCAATTTGGTATGTGTAGGGCATTCCTTTTATGCAGACATTTTCATGTATCACTATTAATTAATATACTATATTATTATAATTTTGTTTTAATTATATTATTAAATATGTAATTAGTTATTTTTTCTATATGTCATTAAAATATATAAGATAATCATTGAATTCTAACAAAATACTTAATTTTTTTATATAAAAAACATTATATTATTAAACCTAAATTAAACAAATTTATAAAAAAAAACATTATCACTTTCTCAAAACCATCTAAAATCGTATTGTAAATCGACAAAAAAATAAAATGAAACATTAAAATCGTGATTCTAATAATAAAAAACTTAAGACAATTACTTATTTTTTATGCTCCCAAACTTTCTATTTCCTTTCTTTTAAGTTGCTAAAATTAAAGATGCATCACCAAACATAAAATAGAAATATCAATTTTCTTATAATTGTTTTCACTTTTTGATTTCTTTTAAATTTATAAAAGACATGGTAATTTTCAAATACAAAAATAAGATATTTGAAGGTAAAGAAAGTTGTATTGTTTTTATTCCATTAATCATTTTTATTTCTCTTTTCCCTTTTATCATTATTTGTTGAAAATTTAAATTCTTCTTTTTTTTTAAAAAAAAATTAAAAATTTAATTTAGAAACACACACCTAAAGGCAAAGAATATTGGCTTTATGGTTGGCATAAACAAACCATAATAACAAATTTAAGAGGGAACAACACCCTTAACTCTTAAGCTATGAATCTTCTTTTGATTTTTCATTATTTGACCCCCAAAGTTTTCATAATTTATTATTTTATACTAAAAATATATTAAACTTTTATTGGTTGCAAAAAGACGGTGGAAAGAAGGATTAATTTAAATATAAATTGAAAATTCAAAAATAGACATCTAATTATTTAACATGGTGACATTCATGTGTGCCAAATTGGTCATCTAGAATTAAAAATTTTAAAATAACTTTTCAAAATATAAGAGTAAATTAAATAGCGACGACCCTTTTGTGACGGCTGTTGAAAAGAAACTACGAACCGAGGATTTAAACGATTTCAAAATTTTACTATGCAAGTTTTATGATAGTTGTGACGTTTAGAGGTTACCATTTTTGCAACATAATTGACACCAATCTTTGAGTGATAGTTCAACCGTTAAAATCTTGAGTTTGCTCTCCAAATATCACTAATTCAAGTCCTTGCAACATCTCCAATGAGAGGCTATTAAACCTGGTGGACTGCTTTATAAATCTTTACACCATTTAGAGGAAGCAATACATGCCAACGTTGTAACAATTGTAGAGTTTTTCTAAATGAAATTTTTTAGTTGTGGTCAGTTGTAAAAATAAAAGGAACTTGAGGGACCATTTGGGAAAAATTAGGCTTAATAGGGTTCAATACTCTAGGGCTTTTCATTTTGGGAGCTAAGAATTTGTGTGGGCGGTGCACAGAGTAATAAGGGCGATCGAGAATATCTGGAATTGATTTGTGAAGTTTATCTCTGGGTTGCAAGCATCATCTGGTAGAAATCCATCTTCTCAAGAGGTAAACCTTTCTCTGTATTTGGATTTAATACATTTACTGATTTGGTAGAAATTCAAGTCTGAGCATAAAGTTTATTGGAGGGATTTGAGTTTTAGTAAGGTTATCTCAGTGTTGAAATGTTTTTACTCGATGCTAATCAGGGTGTGGGTAGGGGCATCTGGTGGGAAATTTCAGATTTAGGATCTGTACAAACTTATCGATACCTTGGTTTGGGTGGAAATCGGTTTGTAAATCGATCCTTGGTATGGAGTCGATGGTTGTGAGGGGCGGTGAGGAGGCTGAAACCCTTGCTCGGAAATCGCCGATTGAAACGGGACCTTGTTACCCGAGCTTCCACCGAGTCGGGTGTCCTTGGACTCGGGATTCCCATCACCCGGGCCTCATTGAGCCGAAACCCCTTCGACCTACAAGTTTTATTGGACGCGGACCTCAGCGAGGCGGGGGTGTTTGAGACCCGATTACTCAACGATCCGGGTGTGCTTGAGACCTGATTGCTTAGCAAGTCGGGTGTGTTTGAGACTCGGTTGCTCATCGAGCTGGGTGTATGCCAGGCCCAGGTACTCCTTGAGCCGGGCGTCGCATGGAAACCATACGGACCCGAGTTAGGCCGCCGTGCCAGAACCAATCTATTCGGGCCGAAGCCCATTTCTAGTGGGGTGACATCCACCTTTAAATTGTAGGCTCTATTTGAGAAGGGTGAACATTTGGGATTCTTTATGGGGCACTTAGCATATAAAAGTTAATTGTCGACCTTATCGAACCTATAGGAATTGATCTTCGGGAAATTAATTAAGTGCGTGTGTACCGAGTTTTCAAGTCATCAGGTGAGTTCTCTTACTAACTTTCTTTAATTGGAAATGGCTGCTTTCTTTGGTAACTTCATTTGTGAAAGTTTATTAACGTGATGAATAGTAATGTTGAGGAATGTTATGTTTAACTATTTTAATTAAAGCTTGCGTGTGTTACCCTTACATGTACTCGAGTATTGTTAATTATTAAGCCATGACTTGTTAACAACCATCGGGGATGGTTGGACCGCACGTTTGGAATTTGTTTCCTCACGTGCGGGTACGACATCGACTTGGGGGCCGAAAGGGGATCTACTGGGGGCCCCGGGAGCAGAAGATTTGTTACAGTGACGAGTAATACTGTGAGACGTCAAATTATTTAATGTTTTTGCTATCTCTGTTATTATTTTATAAATGGTCACAATTCTGGGAATTCACTAGACCTTTCGGTCTAACCCTCGTTTTTCCAACTTCTTAAAACCCATTTTCAGGTAAGGGAAATAATGGTGGTTCATCGAAAGGGAAAGAGAAGTACTAATAGCTAGTGGTCGGAGTTCATGCCTTAGTTGCGATTTAGTTGCCATTTTAGACTCTCGGTTGTGATAGGCTTTTTCCATGTTGGAACATGTTATCCTTATTTACTTCTGTATGCTTGTAATGAGACCCGTTTTAGACACTACAAAACAGATGCTTATCACCGACGGACAAATCCGTCGGTGATCCATCGGTATAAGTGAAATCCGTCGGTGATCCATCGGTATAAAGGTGGTCGGCGTTCAGATTACCGACGGATATAGACCTATGTGCAATATACATACAAGCAATACATATGTATACAATGCATCTATAGACATACATACACATATACGTACACACATACATATATAGACATGCATGATATAAACATATATGTGCTATATACATACAAGCAGTACATATGTATACAATACATCTACAGACATACATACACATATACATACAAGCAATACATATGTGTACAATACATCTATAGACATACATACACACATACATAGACATGCATGGTATAGACGTATATGTGCTATATACATACATGATCACATACGTACATGTACATACATACATATTACATACATGATCACATACGTACTATACATGATGTACATACATACATGATCACATACGTACATGTGTACATACATACATATTACATACATGATCACATACGTACATGTACATACATACATATTACATACATGATCACATATGTACCATACATGATGTACATACATACATGATCACATACGTACATGTACATACATACATATTACATACATGATCACATACGTACATGTACATACATGATCACATACGTACTATAGATGATGTACATACATACATGATCACATACGTACGTACGTACATACATACATATATATACATATATACATACATACATGATGTACATACATACATACATATATACATACATACATGATCACATACATACATATATACATACATGATCACATACATACATACATACAATAATTTAATATATACACATGTTTTACCGACGGATTTCTAAATGCCGTCGGTAATCCGTCGGTAATTTCCGACGGATCACCGACGGACATCAGAAAAAAAATTAATATTTATTAAATTATTAAATTTACCGACGGATTTCCGACGGATTTCCGACGGATTCAAATATTAAAAAAAATAAAATAAAATAATTTAATATCCGTCGGTGATCCGTCGGAAATATATATTTTTACCGACAGATCACCGACGGATCTTCTATCCGTCGCAAAAATACTTTTCCGTCGGTGTTCCGTCGATAATTACCGACGGATATTATCCGTCGGAAATGGTTGGTCGGTGATAAGCCTTTTTCTAGTAGTGAGACAGTTTAATCATCATGTTATGTTTTGGTGTTATTTTGAATTTGGGTTGTTACAAACGTGGAAGGGGAAAAGGTTAAATATGGACCAGTTCTTCATTAAAATGGCGGGACTTAATCCAATTTAATAATAAAAAATAATAATTATAATTTAGGTCATAGATAGGTTCATGATTAGAGATAGATAGTTTATAAGAGCATCTCCAACAACATTGCTAAAATAGAAAATTTTGGTTTTTTCCAATGTTTTAAAATCCGGGTCGACCCGGCCGGTTCAACCGGGTCAACTATCACCGGGTTTTTGGGGATTTGTGGACCGGATCGACCCGTCGGGTTTTTGAGAGAACCGGTTGAACCGGTATGATTGAACCGGTAAAAACCCGGGTTGATCCGGTTAAAAAAATCAATTTCTTATATTTGTGTTTTTTATGTTTTTGGATTGATGTAAAACTTGTTGTTATGTGTTTTTTTTAAAGTTTTTGGATTGATGTAAACTTTTTGTTATGTGTATTTTTAATGTTTTAACTTGTGGACATCAAATTCTTGGTTTTATATATACATATATATATATATATATATATATATATATATATGCAAGAAAATGAAAAATACATACAATTTCTTGAAACCGGGTCAACCACCCGGTTGAACCGGTTGGACCGGTTGAACCGTGACCCGGTCACCACTCCGGGTCAACCAAAAAACCGGTTTTTAAAACATTGGTTTTTTCTTTGCTATTCCTCTCCAACAACTTTGCTATATGGTTTGCTAAAATAGAGAAAGATCAAAAAATCTCTAAATATAGATAATTCTTTATAATCTCTAAATTGGAGAGAGAAAATATTATTTTATTCAATCCAACCAATAAGATTCAATTTTTAATATTTTATTTTAAGTTTTTTTTTAAAGTGTATTGGGATGATAAATTATGTAATATTATAATAATATAAATAATGATTGATTCTCTAAAATAGAAAAGTTGTTAGAGATAGAATAAAATGTTTTTAGAGATTTTGACTTTTCATTCTCTATTTTAGAAAAAATTTAGCAATACTGTTGGAGATGCTCTAAGAGTATCCCCACAACTATATTATAATAAAAATTTTGATAATTTAAGAGAGTTTTGTGCTATATAGGAAAGAGAAATGTTATTTTAATTCTTAAGTTTCCACCAATAAAAGGTATCAAAAATAAATATTTAGAAAATAGAAATAATATTTTAGTTGTTTGAGTTGGATGTAGTTTTTTTAGAGGTTTTAACCTTTGATACTCTGTTTTAGAAAATTATAGCATATATCTTGAAGATGCTTTAAAGAATTAGGAAAAAAAAAGTCTACTATAATAGGAATACAAAATCTAATATGGTTATGATAGAAGGAAAACCTCTAAACATGTTCATGACTAAAAATGCTAATATGGTTATTAATGGGTTATTTGACTGTAAATTACAAGACCCCATAAAATGAATGACATATTCGTGTGTAATTTTGCATACCTTATTTTTAATAATGATATATTAAGTGCAAATTGTAGTATATAATGTTCTTATTAATTTAGTTGCTAGATTTTAAAAATGGTCAACAAATTATTGTTGTTTATAATTTTTATGGTAACATTGACCCAATTCCGCATCGATGTGGATAAAGGCTACCATTAAAATGTCGGGACTTGATCCAATTAAAATGGCGGGACTTAATCCAAAAAAAGGCTAGCCCAAATTCTGTTGAAGAAGGATCATCGACTCCAATGGAAGGAAACAGTGCATATATTCGATTGGAAGAAACAGTTTATTCGCAGAAGGCAATCGGTGAGAAATCGAAAGGAAAAAGGGTGGACTCATATAGTTACGGGCGTGGGAAAGTTAGCTTTCATATGCTCAAGCAATTGGCCAGATTGAATAATAAAAAAATGGGACTGAGGAAAGGTTCAAAATCGGGTATTGGTGAGAAATGGGGGAAGAAGAAACCATGTTCGGAGTCAACAACAGCGGTCTTTCACACGTCGGTATCGAATGAATTAAATAGCTTAGACGAATCGGAAGGAGTGGAGCAATTCGGGAAGGCGATTGGGATGGTCTGGGAAAAACCTCAAAGTTCGAAAATTGGGAAAGAGGCTACATTGGCAGATGGCGATATCAATTCGGGTAATTGTCGAAATCCAGAAACTTCATTATGAATCTTATCTCTGTAAATGTGAGGGGATTGGGATCGAGTGGAAAAAAAGCTTGGGTAAAAGAAATTTGTAGAACTAAAAAACCTAGTTTGTTGGGAATTCAAGAAACGAAGATAAAAAATTGGGACCTTGTTCAGATTAGAGCAATTTGGGGTGGTGACGACTTAGATTTTGCGAAGGTTGATGCCATGGGTAATTCAGGAGGAATTGTTACTATATGGGATAAAAAATCGTTCGACTGCAATTATTTAATTGAAGACCCGACCTTCTTGGCGGTGATAGGTTCGTGGGTTGGAATAGATGGTAAGGTTGGGTTAGTAAACGTGTACGACCCGAATGATCTCAAAGGTAGAATGGAATTGTGGGGAAGGCTAGAAAAAATCGTCGAAAGGGATTAAGTGAAATGGTGTATATTTGGGAATTTTAACGAGGTACCGGGGGGGGGGGGGGGGATCACGAGAGATTGAACGCAAACACGAATCCAAGGGGTGTAAAAGAATTCAATGACTTTATTAATAGAAACAACTTGATAGAAGTTCCGATGTGTGGGAGAAAGTTTACGAGAATTAGTGATAACGGGTTGAAGTTTAGTAAATTAGATCGCTTCCTTGTGTCGGGTGACTTTGGGTATTCGGGGAGTAATTGGGGGGTAAAAGTGTTGGAGAGAAAGTGGTCGGACCATGCCCCTATCATGCTTTACGAAGATAGGAACAATTTTGGACCGAAACCGTTCAAATTCTTCGATTCGTGGATGAAAGAGGATGAGATAGAGGAGTTGGTGAAATCTACATAGGGAAAAATCGTACAATCAAATCAGTCGGATTGTGTTTTTCGGGACAAGTTAAAAAACATGAAAGAAACCATTAGAGTTTGGGCACAAGCGAAGTTTGGAAACTTAGAAAAAGAGGCGGAGAAATGGAAAGAAGAGACATCCAAAAAGGAAGAAGAGGCGGAACAAATAGGGTGGAATGAAGGAAGTAGAGAAAGTTGGATTCAAGCGCGTTCAAAGTGGCTCGATTTGGAAGAAAAGAAGCTCGGAATGGCGAGACAAAAGGCAAAGGTAAAATGGATCATGGAAGGGGATGAAAATTCCAAGTTATTTCATTTGGCAATAAAGTATAAAGAAAGAAAGAATTCAATTAGAGGCTTGAATACGAACTCGGGGTGGACGGATGATCCAAGCTCAATTAAGAATTTTTCGTTTGAGTTTTTTAAAGAAAAATTATCGTCAATAAGATTGGGGGGGGGGGGGCGGTGTTTCTACATGAAAAAAATTTAAAAGGTTGTCCAAAGAGGAGGCCGATGTCTTGGAGAGACCTTTCGACGAAGAGGAAGTCTTGTTCGCGATTCGAAGTTGCGGGGCAAAGAAAGCACCGGGGCCGGATGGCTTCACTATAGGGTTTATAAAAATATTTTGAGATACGATAAAAAACGATCTCATGAGAGCGTTAAGATGGTTCGGTGATAACGGAGAAATTAGTCGGGGATGTAATGCTTCCTTCCTCACCTTGATTCCTAAAATTGCAAGCCCGACAAATTTAGGTGAATTTAGGCCAATTAGCCTTATCGGAATTTACTATAAGATCATTTCAAAGATACTATATAGCGTAAAGAATAAAAACCGTGATGGCAAAGGTAATTAGTGATACCCAAAGCACGTTTGTGAAAGGCCGGTCCATCCTTGATGGGATTCTCATTACAAATGAAATGATCGATTTTATGCGAAAGAAAAAAAAAGGGTTGATTTTCAAGGTGGACTTCGAAAAAGCTTACGATAGTGTGGAGTGGGAATTCTTGATCGATTGCTTGCATAAAATGGGTTTTGGTGACAAATGGATTATGTGGATAAAGGCTTGCCTTCATTCTGCATCGATGTCTATCCTCGTTAATGGAAGCCCAACGAAGGAATTCTCGATGGGTAGAGGATTGCGGCAAGGCAACCCCTTGACGCCGTTCCTATTTCTTATTGTGGCCGAAAGCTTACACTTGATAATGATAGAAGCGGAAGAAAAGGGTTTATACGAAAGCATCAAAGTGGGATCCAATAATAACCCAATCTCGCATCTTCAATACGCGGATGACGCCATTTTCTTTGGTAAGTGGAGCTTAAACAATCTCAAAAACCTTCTAAAAATCCTAAAGTGTTTCCATTTGATGTCGGGTTTAAAAATCAATGTTAGCAAAAGTAGAATATATGATTTGTGAGTGTCGGAGGAAGAAGTTCAAAGTTGGGCAAGAAGCTTAGGGTGTGGACCAGGCTCCCTTCCTTTTACATATTTAGGACTTCCGGTGGGAGGCTCAATGAACCGGTTGGACTATTGGGGACCGACAATTGAAAAAGTAAAGAAAAGACTAGCATCGTGGAAAGCAAATGTAATCTCCTTTGGCGGTCGGTTGACCTTGGTTAAATCGGTATTGGGAAGTCTACCATTGTACTTATTTTCGTTGTATTGAGCCCCGAGCGGAGTGTTAAAAGAGCTGGAAAGGTTGAGATGTAGATTCTTTTGGGGGGGGGGGGGGGTGTCCGTGAGAGTGAAAAGAAAGGCTTGGTATGGGTGAGATGGGAGAACTCGTTGTTGAGTTTTAGTAAAGGGGGTTTAAATATAGGTAGTATGAAATTGGTCAATTGGGCTCTTTTGGGAAAGTGGTGGTGGCGATTCCGAAACGAAAAAAAGCGTTTTGGGTAAAAATCATAAAAAATTATATATGGGGAGGGAGGGGGGGGGGGTTGTGTTGTAATCATGTGTTTGGTATTGGTGCAAGTACGGTTTGGAGCAAAATAGCCCGGATTGGAGCGGAACTGGACAATAACGGAGTCGCGTTCACTCCGAAAGAAAGTTAGAGACGGGAAGAATACAAGCTTCTGGAAAGAATTATGGACGGGCCCAAGGACTTTTAAAGAAGAATTCGGTAGACTTTATCGCATGGAAATGGATCAAGAAGCAAAGGTCGCATAAAGAGGAAAGTGGTCGGGAGAGTTGTGGAATTGGGAATGGAAATGGAGACGACCACCGAAGGGAAGGGAAATCGGAGAGTTGGAGAATCTCATGAGAAGACTAGAAGAAATCCATCTTGAAAGATGGCGCGAAGATAAAACGGAATGGTCACTAGACGAGTCAAATGGTTTCAACGTCAAGAAATTAAGAAAGGTTATGGAAGAAGGAAGGCCAAATGATAACGGAGCGGTGGAACCTACGAAGTGGATGAAAATCATCCCAAAAAAGGTATGTGTTTTCATTTGGAGAGTAAAAAGAGAAAGAATCCCATGTCGATCGGTTTTGGATCAAATGGGAATAGAGTTACATTCGATTTTGTGTCCAAGATGTGGTGAAGTGGTTGAATCGGTGGACCACACCCTAGTCTCGTGCCCGGAGGTAAAACAACTATGGATTTTAATTGGAAGATGGTGGAAAAGAAATTTGGAAGCAATAACATCGGTAAGAGAAATTCTCCAAGAAGGAGCGAATTCGATTAATAACAACTCTAACGATTCGCTTTGGAATGGAGTGATTTGGGTTGTCTTGTATTTGATTTGGATGGATAGAAATAGCGTGGTATTTAGGGGAGATAAAAGGAATATCGTGGATCAAATGTATGAGTTTCAAATGATCACAATGGAGTGGGTCAAAAGACGTAAAAACATCACAACGATCGATGGTACACGGTGGTTCATGGACCCTAACTCTATACCGTAATTCAGCAGGGGCGACGTCGATAAACGTGAGGTGCGAGAAGCGGTAACTGGACAACAGTCGATGGAAACGTTAGTTTGCTCCTCGCGAACTGGATTCGAGCGCTGCATCGGTTCCGTCTTTCGTAACTGAGTATTTCCTTTACTTTTGTACACTTTGTTTAGCCACCTGTTCTCTTCGTTCGATCAGACCTGCGGTAGTAAGCTGAAACTGGGTCTGTTTCTTTGGTTGTATTTGAGTACATGTGTTTTAATGCAATTTGCCTTTCAAAAAAAAAAAACATTGACCCAATTAATTTAAAAGTTGAATAAATTTATGACCTTTTTCTAAAGTTATATGGTTTTAATTACGAATGTTCAACTCCAATGATCGAATTAAAAACGAGGTTAATGTACGCTGTTATTTATTGCAATTTGTTTATATATCACAGATTCCTTTTCTTGCATATTTTTTATAATTACTTTAATTTTGTATATAATTATAATTGGACCAACCTTTTTTACAACCTCAATAATTTGTATAAACTTAAAACTAGTTTTTATGTGTGTTTTTTATATATGAAATAACACGTGTAAAATACAATGTTTATACAGTATTTCATATGTTGAACATACACATCTTTTTTTCAGACACAAAACAGATTTGATCATTTTATATATGAAACAACGTTATATAAATACTACATTTTTACATATTGTTGTTTCATATATAAAACAACATATGAAAACCGGTTTACAAATTTATACGATTTATTGGATTTGTAAATAATTAGATGTGATTATAATTATATACAAAACTATCAAAATAATTATATGCAAAACTATCAAATGACTAAAAGTTAATAATATTTTATAACCTTCCGATCAACTTCATGCATATATCTCGAGTGATCCTATTGGATCATGAGTAACAATCAAACTACTTTTTATTGATCCTACTCGAAATGAACAGAACAAACCCATAATTTTACAAATTAAGGTTCGTTAATTAAACGTTTATTCAATAAGTGTTTATCGGGTCTAATTTGACAAGAGTCAATGACTATTCTTACCCAATAAGTGTTTACAGGATAAATTGTTGCATATGATATCGTTTTGATGGATTACAATTTAACGGAGTAAAGTAAGTTATAATGTTGATAAATGGATAAACGGCACCTAACCATAAAAATTACTAGTAATTAGTAAATATATACGGGTAACTAAAAGCGAAATATATTAAAATATTGATTCAATAATCCAAGAAATTTGACAGTAAGAAAAAGGGAAAAGAATAAATTCAACATATAAACAATTGAATTACAAACCAGAAGTGAATGGCACATTGGTTGCCGGCAACCAAGAACCGCCGGAGATAAAGTTCCCGACGGTAAACTTCGACGCCTCGGTGCTACTGGTGATCACATGGTAACCTTTCCAATTAACCCTTTTCGCCGTCGATGAACCACCCCCTGTGTTCATATACTCGCCGTAATACAACGTACTTAGCGCGAAATTCCCGCTCCACGGCATCCATCCCGCGGGATCGATCAAACTATCGAGGCTCGTTTTAAGAAAAACCGTCCTCGAGTATTGCTTCCATGGTCTCCCGAGGTACGTTTTAACGCCGGTGACACCTTTCAGGTCGGAAGCCGCCGTGACACGGCAGTTGTGGATTGAAATCCCGGTGTTCTGGTTTGGATCAGTGCGGCCCTGAGCGGTCAACGTGTTGATCTTGTTTGGCGGTTTACGGGCGTAAATGTTGCAGTTTTGGAAAACCACGGCAGCGTTGCCGAAAATGAAATCAACGGTGCCGTAAATGTCGCATTCTCGGTAAAATTGTCGATCGGAGTGGGGGTATAATGTGTCTTGGTACCCTTCGAAGCTGCATTGGTAGAATACCGACAGATCGGAGCCACTACGGACCGCCACCGCCTGGTGGTTTTGTGGGCCAGCGGTGTTTCGAACGGTGATGCCTCGGCCGATAAATCCGTCTCCGACCACCGCTGAAATTCATGTGAAAAAAGACAATATTTTAAAGTTTGTCGGAATTCAACGTAGTTAGCGACAGGATTGTCTGTCGCTCATATAACAATAACCGTCACGAAAAAGTGCTCGGTTTTAATTTAGTTTCTAAAAGCGTTATCCATTTTGCAATGCTCTTCACGGACGATAAATATTGGCACCGAAAACGTCGCAAAAGGGTTTTTGATTTTTTAATGAATACAACGCAATAGAAAATTAATTAATCAACAAATGGCATTTTTATAGTGAAAAATTAAACTTATGTTTTTAAAGAGTGTCCTACGTTATGCCTAGACTAAATTATGACCGCAAGAAATCAACCCTGATAAACTATGTGGCCACAACTGGCGAAAAATTAAACTTTGTGACTAGAGAAGATCTTGCGACATTTTCGTCATGGTAGTCGGTATTTTTAGCGACGGAATCACCCATCGCAAATGACATATTTTTTAAGAAAATTATGAATAGAATTTGTGTTTGGCTTACCAAGAGTGGCTGATTTGAAGGTGGTGGTGCCTCCTCCAACACTTTTACTACCAGTGATAATAGTTTTCCCAATGCCATCTCCTAGTAGCATTATGTTCTTTAATTTCGAACCGATTTCGATGTTCTCCTTGTAAACACCTGTTTTCACACGTATAACATACCTCCCGCTCCCCGACCTCTTTGCCGCTGCAGCTATGGCGGCACCGATGGTTTTGTAGTTACCAGAACCATCCTGAGCCACCACTACGTTTGCTTGAGTTGACGATGATTGCAGTAGTTTCCGATCACCTGGCTTCACCCAAGCGGGAAACCTTGAATTTTTATTGCTTGGAACATCGTACGATGAATTTTGTCCCTTATTCATTGCTAACGTATTGCTAATCAATGATGAAACGTTATTGTTCATGAGTGGCCACACGTAGTCACTCACACCCAACTCCTCAAACCCAGCCCTACACGTCTCGATATTCGTGAGGGCTGAGCTGAGCCAGGTCTGCATGTCGACCTGGCTACACTTGTTGGGATCAACAGTTTTGCTGATCTTTTCAATAGCGTTTTCATATAACTCCAAGCAATCGGACCATGCAGCCTTCTCACGCTCATTACGGCATTTTGGGCCGAGCGTCAGCGTGTGCGACCCTGCATGTTTTGCACGTTCTAACGTGACTTTCAGTAAAGCTTTCACGAAATCCGGTTTCTGCTTGATGGGGCCATAGTTCGAGTTAGGGCTCAGGAACTGCTCACAGGGTCCCGGATGAGGTGTCTGGCTACACCACGACGTGATCTCGGATTTCGTGTAGCCATACACACCGGGAGAAAGAAAAAGAAAAACACCCACTACAAGAATTGCTAAAAACAGAAAGGTTTTCATTGTAGAAAATGAAAGAATGAAGAGAGGATTTTGCTTGGCAAGTTATTTTGGTTGTGGGATTGTTGCATTCAATTGGTTGCCTTTTATAGAAAGTGGATTTTAACAAAAGGGAGGGAGGCAACAACTAACATACCAATTTCTATTTTAAAATAAAGTTGTGTATGTGCATATTCCAATTCTAAAATGGTTATATTTTTATTCCTTTTCTCCAACCAATTATTCTTTTTTAGAATTAAAATATCAAATTATACATCATGCATTAAAAGTTGTACATTAAAGTTATCGGCTATAACTTTAAAGAAGGTAATTAACCCTAACAGGTTTAATGTGATTATATATAGGTTAGAGTTTCGTTTTTCTATTTTGTATGCCTTCGTTAACCATCTTTGACAAATTACAAGAATATAATGGATATGGAATTTATTACGTTCTTTTGATTAAGATCTTTTCAAAACTAAGAGTCAAAACGATATTTTCAAGTTTAAATTAGATTACAAATGTATTTTGAATTTTCGAAATACATACGAAAATACCGATTTTAAGATACAGTTTGTGTTTTGTAGTCTAAATAACCAGAGTTATTTTAAAACCATGTCAAATTCACAAGTTAATTAAAATTGTATACCTACTTATTATCATCATTATAAATAAGTTGATTTTTACTCATTTAAATTTGTAAGATTTATCAAAGAGGTGCTAGCCTAGTGGTAAGGCCCTGGGGGATAGTGCATGATATGCCTATCTATCAGGGTTCGAATCCTGGGGGATGCACTTCGGCGATACCCAGACCTTGGGTTGGCCTTCGGGTCGGTTCGGGTCCAGGTTTACGGGCATACCAGTCTATGGGTATACGGGTTCGGTCTTGACCAGACTTAGTCGTACCTGGGCGGGTCCAGTCGATTTGGACTGGGTCGGGTCGCCGCGGTTTAGTCGGTGCTGCCCAATTGGATGTCCGGATACCGCGGGTTCGTGTGTGTGTTGGCATAGCCCAAGTTGCCGTACAAAAAAAATTTGTAAGATTTATTTATTTTAACTTTGATCAAATATTTAGAGGAAAAACAAAAAGATAAGTTGGTCTGAAGACCCATGATTACTTAAAAAATATTTAGAAGGGTTCAAATGAAAATCCATTTATTTTTTATGAAAATCCAGAAATATCATTTTATTATAATCAATCACATATGATAATAAATCAAATACGTAGGTAACCTATGGCGCGACCTAAGTCACGACCCAAGTCACCAGCACACCACCAGGTCCCCTCATGTATATTATCACTAGAGTTGTAAATGAACCGAATGGACACGAACGGATATGTTTGTTCATGTTTGTTCATTTAACTTAACTGAACAAACGAACGAACAATGACTCGGACCCCCCCCCCCCCCCGGAAGGAGGCCTTCTTCGCCTTCCACCTAAGCTGCACAGGAAAGGCCCAGGAACGAAATATTTTGTGTTCATGCTCGTTAAAAAAATGTGTTTCTATGTGTTCGTTTATGTTCGTTCATTAAGATGCTAAATAAACGAATATAAATGAACATAAACAACATAAACGGACCAACACAAATGAATAAAAAACAACAATCATTATTAATCAACATTTCTTCCCTAAAAATAACATAAAACGGGTACATTTAGAAGGAATAAAAAAGAAATTCTAAAATTTTAATTTAATTAATGATTTTATATAATAATGTCATAATATATAAATATATTTATACATATAAACAAATGTAAACGAACATATACAAATGTAAATAAACATAAATGAACGAACATAAATGAGCGAACGTTCATGAACAAACACGAACATTGTTCATGTTCGTTCATTTAACTAAACAAACAAAAAATGTGTTCATATTCGTTCATTTATTAAATAAACGAACTTCCACCCAGAACGGTTCATAAACGATTCGATATGTTCGGTTCATTTACAACCCTAATTATCACATATGATATGGGTATTTTCGTTTAAACCTCCACCAATATTCAAATATTAAACATTCAATAAAATCGTACTTTATAATTATATATTATATATATATTAATAGGGTTAGGTTCAAAGGAAACCTAAAAAAAACGGAAAACTAAGGAACACACTGATAGTTTTTCATCTGGACGTTATGCATTTATACATACACGTAATTTGTAACATGCACACGTGCATAAAAACCAAAAAACAATTTAATTACTTATATGCACAAGTACATACCGTCCAGATTAAGGACTATCAGGATATTCCTTAGTTCTCTATTTTTTCGAGATTTTCTCTTCAACCTCCCTCTATATTAATATATATGTATATGTATGTATACATGAGTTGACCTCGTTACATGTTGGAAGTTTAAGCTACGCACGCAATGCTAAACGCGTTGCAATAAAATAGATATATATCTTTGGATAAAGGAGAAACTAATTTATATTAATTAATATGGTGTGAAAAAAGCCTCTTTAGAAAAACAAAAACAAAAGTTGGTAGGCAGGTTGGGTATTAACAACTCGTCTTACATATTCTTAACAAACGATAAAAGTTTTAAGAGTAAATTATAAATTTGGTCCCTATGATTCAAACTTTTTACTTATAGTGGTTTCAAAATTAAAATAAATATAAAAATAGGATTCGTCGTTTATATTTTTGCACGTCTTGAGTCTCTGTCTGACTGAAGATAAAAAAATATCCGTTAACTAAGTTAAATAAGAGATATTTTAGTCGTTTTCATATTTTTTTTTGTCTTTATCTTATTTTGTCTTTTTTGTATGTCTATATATACTAGGGGTGTTCACGGTCTGGTTTGGACGGTTTAACCCCCAAAATGTAAGGACCCTTGGGAAAATAATTGAATTTTTTTTTTGTAAAGTCTTAAGTTAGTTGTTAAAGTTTTGGAACTTGAGGGGACTAATATGTAAAATTTGGGGTGGTTTCTAAAAAGGGAATAATCTCTAGTTTTCTATTCATTATGAGTTGGGTTAGAGGCGGCGACCGAAAGAGGGAGAGCAAAGGATTGGAGGTATCGATCTTAAGGGCAAGAAAGGTTATTGAAGAAACCATTGTTAAAGGTTAGTTCCATCTCTAATGCTCCATTTATTTTGTTCTCTGCATCTTCTTTGTGAGATTTGGGAGCTGGATATTAGATGTAGGATGTTGAATGTTTATGGTTCCTTTGTTATGAGTTTAAGATGTAATTGAAGTAATCTTGGTAATTGTTTTTATTATTATTAAGTTTGATGAGTTTCTCCATTAGTCCTAGATGATTGAAATTTAATTAATATTTGGTTGGATTTGAGTTGCCTTCGATTGTCTGAATTTGGGAGTCGAGTTTTGTATCGCGACCTGGTTGGCACCGGAGACCGGGTGATCCGGTCGATACTGGAGACCGGGGTCGGTACCGGGAACCGGGGGGGGGGGGGAGCGATCAACCACAACCCGGTCGATGGGGTTCGGTCGATTGGGCTCGGTCGATTGAGTTCAATTGAGTGAGTCCGGTCGAGTAGAGTTGGGGAATTAGAGAGGAGCCCACGTTCGGGATTAGGTTTGTTTCTATGGATTTTCTTGATCAGTTCATTTAGTTGATTTTTTTTCCTTATCTGTTCGTTATTGTAGGGAAGAATTTCTAGCTAGGGCAAGCAGTGATCAGATGAGTTTCTGACTCCTCAACCTCTTAACCTTTTTAAATGTTTTTAAACTGGAATTGGGATGCATGAGATTGTGTGGTGGCCTAATGTTATGTTTAAAAATATTCTCACAAGTTATTTGGTTATTTTGAAATTATATAGATGAATTTCTGCGTTAAATACATGGATATGAGAAATGTTGGAATTGTGGCGATTACGGAAATCTCACACCACCAATGTGTGTGGAATTCGTTTCCCACACATGTGGACGGGAAGTCTGCTTGGGCCTCGGTGTGAGCGGGGAGTCTGCTTGGGCCCCGATCGT
The DNA here is from genome assembly GCA_954870635.1 of Arctium minus. Classification (NCBI taxonomy): domain Eukaryota; kingdom Viridiplantae; phylum Streptophyta; class Magnoliopsida; order Asterales; family Asteraceae; genus Arctium; species Arctium minus. Next base: position 11,776,061 of record OX941094.1, on the reverse strand, counting down.
GGATGTGCACATGGTAATTGGATATTAGGACACAACTGATCATTCTGTTTCCCAATTGGAACGCAGATTAGAAATTGGCTTTTGATAAAAATTAACGTATTTAATTATACTTCTTGGTTCGTTACTTATTGTAATTGTTGTACCTGTGATTGTTTATTTAAATCTGAACGTTTGTCAGGAATTCACTAGACCGTATGGTCTAACCCTCGTTTTTCAAATCATAAAAACCCATTTTCAGGAAGAAATGCGTGTAGTGCTTCAGGAAAAGGGAAAGAGAAGGTTTAGAGCTGTTATCCGGCTAGAGTGAAGATTTAGTTCAACTTAATTATCATTTAAATTTAGTAACTCTCGGTTGTAGTCAAGACTTCAGTTGTTTTAAATTCTTGCTTTGGCGAATGTAAACCCTTGTTATTGAATTTATGCTATGTTATGTTTTGGTATGAAATTTTGGGTTGTTACATTTGGTATCAGAGCCATAGTTTAAGGGATTTAGGTGACCGTATGGGCCTAAACTTAAACTGAGAACTTAGGAAACACAGCCGAGAGATAGGATGCCTGGAAAATTTCACTCTAGGAGCGATAATGATAAGGTAGCGAGGACTGTCATGTAAGGTAAATTTGGGATTCCACCTGGCCAGTGTAATCGAAAATTTACAGGTACATGTATGTGCTTAAATAACCTTATCACGCGGAGTCCTGATGGAGTGTCTGCTTTTGAGGTCTTATCGGTTTTCGTCATATGGATATGGTTGCTGAATGTAGTAGTATGGATTAAAATCTAATCTTGCAAGTCATTGGCAAGGTTTGGTGTGTTGAGTAAGGATGTTTTGGAGTAATTGTTGATACCTCTAGGAAGGAGTTGTGTTCGATATGTTAGTGAACCAGCTAAAAGTAGAACTTTTAGGGTTCTATAGAGAAGCACTGTATGTAATTATATGCTTTAAATTTCTGATGGGACTTTATTTCTTGGGTTGGTTATATCAATTAATTAGTTTAGAGGGGGAGGTGTGTTTAGATCTTAGATACCTCAATTCAAGATCGAGGATAAGCAATAAGTCCTTGACTCGTTAATTAAGAAGTGGAGTGGCTTGATCGGATGAGAAAAGTATCAGTGTGATTATGAAGAATGGAGTAAGAAGATAATTGAGGGAAAGTGGTTGTTGTTAATCTTCACAGCTCAAGGTTCGGAACCGAGTATTTGGCAAACCCACGATCGGAATGGAAGTGATGTAGTGGGTTGAGAGAGTATGCAGGGAAGAACTTGTATCAGAAATTGTTATAAGAATGAGGAACCCGAACTTCTGGTAAAAAACAAGGTGTTAGTGAGAATTAGCTGCGAATGCAAACGGTTGACTGTTAGAGTGAATAGCCTTCATTGATAAAAGGAGTTCCATGCATGGTGTTCTAAATGGGTTGCATAAGTCACTTCATATTAAAAATATTCATGTGTACGTTGAGTCTATTGTTTTGGAAGCTAGTACAACGTATGCAAACGTGAAGTCTGTGTCTTGGAAAAATATTTATGTTGTAAAATGGAAATTTTGGATTCAATAATTGGTGAGTTGTTTCATCTTTTCTTGTCGAGTTAATTTTCATTGTGACGGCCATGACAACTTTTGATCACATAGTTTTCATAACTGAAATCTGTTTGGACATGTCATTGTCACATCTACGAGTGTGAGAGTCGGTTGACTCACTCGGGATAAGCAATTATGCTCAGAACTTTTCAAGTCGCCTAAAAGAGTTTCATTACATACATTTTTGTTATCATCAATATTGGATTGGATGGTCAATGTGATGTTTCTTTTTACTGGGTGGTGTGGGAAGAATCATTGACATCCTTGTGCTTGACTATTTAACCATGGTGAATTGCCTTTTGCATGCACGAGTTTACTTTATGGTGTTTTACTCTTAATTTTTTTTCTTGAAGTGTAAAACGATTTCAAACATTGTGTCATCATGCATGAAGGCTATGAACTCGCTAGGTCATGGGGGATGTTGCAATTCAAGTTAAGGGAATGTTTTAAGAGTTGAAATTGTTGATGAAGCCGTTATGGTTGGGAATTGACTCAAGTGCTTTCGTTAGAGAAGGGTGGTGGATAATGAAAATCTCAGATGTTGCAGTTGGTAACGTTTTTAAAGTGGTAGCATAGACTGTTGGTTTGGTAATATGAGATGTGGTGGTTTGTGAGTGGTTATGTATGGGGTAAATTTGCGAAGTTGTTTAAATGCTTCTATTAGCAGTATGATAATAAATAGCATTGCAATTCTATGATGAAAGGTTATTGATATTGAGCCTGAGTATTGACGTGGTCTTGTAATAAGACTATGTATCAAGTGAGTTTGGTGTCTTCACTAAGCGAGGACTAGGAGGTATAAAGTGAGTTGGGACGCGTTGGGATAAGTAGATTCCGTTAGGAAGTCTCGTTTGTTGGAGAAATTGTTGAAGCGTCACCATTTTTATGGTTAATTTCGAAGTCAACGACCATTCAAAATACCCAGTGTAGAGGTCATTGTCAGGTAACTGAGAATTCGAGGAGTACCTTTAGTATGTTCATTTAGGAGGTCTTTCGGAAGAAATGTATGCTTTACTTTAAACTGGATCTCATGGGATAAGTGCTGGAAAGTGAGAGATCGCTAGTATGAAGAGGTGACCACCTAAGGTTTGGTTATCTGTTTGGGAAAGAAGTGTATAGCTCAACTAAACTGAGTGCACATCGATTATATCGGTAGGCATCTGGGACATCGGAAATTGTTTTTGGAAGTTTGCGATGAGCTACCAAGAACTCAGAACTTATTTGAGTGAATTAAGTGACCATGATTCGTGGTTTATCTATATTTGAGAAATCAAAGTTGTGTTATAACCTTGTTTTCGTGTAATCGTATTGTGGTCGTCGCGAATAAGGTGGTAAATGATATGTATGGAAAGAGGATTAGACGGATTTTATTATGGTGTGATAGCGCGGTGTTTTGGTTGTGTGGCAAATAGTGGCGTTTTACATCAAGACAGGAGTGTAAGTCATCGAGGTGGTTTGGGTTACCGTGATGTTGGGTGGTGAAATGTTGTTGTATGGTGGGATAAGTGGAGGTACGAATCCTGGTTTAGGGATTATTTTAGAAAGATTCAAAGATGGCAGGTACGTTTAATCTGGGGGTTACGTTATTGGTATTTTGAGATCAATAAGGGTGAGTGATAATTTGGCGACCACCTAGAAGGGGAACTCGTGTTCTTCTCGGTCGTGTTGTCATCAGGTGAGTGCATCATATTCCAACTGAATGCCTAGGAGAATGTTCTATTCAATTAAGTTATGATGCTTTGTTGTGAATTTGAAGTTTATATGGGAATGTCGAAGTATTCCTTGGGTGTAACGGAATCTCAGTTGATAGGTCGACTGTGTTTAGAAAGTGAGTAATGCATGTTATACCAAGCATTGGGTATTGTTTTGTGATAACCCAAACGTTTGCCTCAAGGGAGAGTTATGGCGAAACCGAGTACGTAAATGATGGGAAATCAGTGGTTCGGGCTAGCGTGAGAAGGCGAAGTGTGTATGTCTCAATAAGTGAGTAAACCGAAAGTAAGAAGCTCGTCTGGTGAAATCGGAAGAAAGGGGGAGTATGTTAAGAATCGTCAATTGTCATGCGTATAAAATCCTAGCGAATATTTGAGGAAAAGAGCTTTTGTGTATATGTTAGTTAAGGTGTGGGAACCGATCCAGGTGACTGGTTTAAGGGTGCTGGCTCGCACCTGTTAGTAAGTCTTTCTTTGAAAATGTGTGTATTCTATGTCTCGAGAAGACATGGTAATGGTTGGACAAGATGCTCGGAAGGAAAGATCAGCGATTGTAAGTGTTAGTGCGATGAACAATCCGAATGAGTATTGTGTTTAATGTCACGAAAAATAATAAACTGATTCGGTGGGAAGGTATCGCTCTTTTGTAAGGCAAGGGAGACCGGAATTAACTTGTAAAGTTATGGGGTATAGTTGGGGTCAGTGGTATTTGGGTATGTGTTTGGGTCTGGCTCCGCTTGTCGGCGGCCTAATCCGGCAATGTATAGGTGGAAGGTGTACACTAAAATGTTCAAAGGATTATGATTTTTGGGTCGAGATGTGCAAAGTGCAGCTGAATTATTTATCTGTGATGGATTAGAGATCAATGTCATGATGTAGGATGAGGTGCTGGTAGTGTTGAGTGCAAGCCCCATTAGTGGGCTTTTACTAAGAATTGTGTTAGCTATTAAATGAACTTTTAGAAGTGATCTTGGAAAATGAAGTTCAAGGGTAACGTTGTGTTAAGTTGACGAAGAGAGCGCTTATTTTGTCGGTATTCGGGTTTTGTGGCGTCGACTTCAGTGATTTATTTCCTTAAGAGAGTGAAGTTGTGGGCGAGACCTCATTATCAGGCGCGTTTTAAAACCATGAGTCCAGGTGTGTGGACAAAGCGGACAATATCTGGAACGTTTGGCCTGGGATGTTACAGAAGGGATCAGAAAATTGAGAAATAAAGAGATTGGCTTGGTAAAAGTTCAATGGCGTTTCACAAGGGACAGGATGTTACTTGGGAGGTTGAATCAGAAATGCGAGCCAAATATCCTCATCTATTCGAAGGGGAGATTCCAGGGACGGAATCCTTTTAAGGGGGGAGGTTGTAAGGACCCTTGGGAAAACAATTGATTTTTTTTTTTGTAAAGTCTTAAGTTTAGTTGTTGAAGTTTTGGAACTGGAGGGGACTAATATGTAAATTTTGGGGTGGCTTCTAAAAAGGGAATAATCCCTAGTTTTCTATTCATTCTAGAGTTGGGTTAGAGGCGGCGTCTGAAAGAGGGAGAGCAAAGGATTGGAGGTATCGATCTTAAGGGCAAGAAAGGTTATTGAAGAAACCATTGTTAAAGGTTAGTTCCATCTCTAATGCTCCATTTATTTTGTTCTCTGCATCTTCTTTGTGAGATTTAGGAGCTGGATATTAGATGTAGGATGTTGAATGTTTAGGGTTCCTTTGTTATGAGTTTAAGATGTATTTGGAGTAATCTTGGGAATTGTTTTTATTATTATTAAGTTTGATGAGTTTCTCCATTAGTCCTAGATGATTGAAATTTAATTAATATTTGGTTGGATTTGAGTTGCCTTCAATTGTCTGGATTTGGGAGTCGAGTTTTGAATCGCGACCTGGTTGGCACCGGAGATCGGGGTGATCCGGTCGGTACGGGGACCGGGGTTGGCACCGAGGACCGGGGTGATCCGTTCGGTACCGGTGACCGGGGTCGGTACTGGGAACCGGGGGGGCCGGTCAACCACAACCCGGTCGATTGGGTTCGGTCGATGGGGTTCGGTCGATTGGGCTCGGTCGATTGGGTTCGGTTGAGTGAGTCCGGTCGAGTAGAGTTGAGGAATTAGAGAGGATCCCACGTTCGGGATTAGGTTTGTGTCTGTGGGTTTTCTTGATCAGTTTATTTAGTTGATTTTTTTCCTTATTTGTTCGTTATTGTAGGGAAGAATTTCTAGCTAGGGCAAGCAGTGATCAGGTGAGTTTTTGACTCCTCAACCTCTTAACCTTTTTAAATGTTTTTAAACTGGAATTGGGATGCATGAGATTGTGTGGTGGCCTAATGTTATGTTTAAAAATATTCTCGCAAGTTATCTGGTTATTTTGAAATTATATAGATGAATTTCTGCGTTAAATACATAGATATGGGAAATGTTGGAATTGTGGCGATTACGGAAATCTCACACCGCCAATGTGTGTGGAATTCGTTTCCCGCACATGTGGATGGGGAGTCTGCTTGGGCCCGGTGTGAGCGGGGAGTCTGCTTGGGCCCCGAGACGAGAGGGGAGTTTGCTTGGGCCCCGATCGTGGATGTGCACATGGTAATTGGATATTGGGACACAACTGATCATTGTGTTTCCCGATTGGAACGCAGATTAGAAATTGGCTTTTGATAAAAATTAACGTATTTAATTTTACTTCTTGGTTCGTTACTTATTGTAATTGTTGCAACTGTGATTGTTTATTTAAATCTGAACGTTTGTCAGGAATTCACTAGACCTTACGGTCTAACCCTCGGTTTCAAATCTTATAAACCCATTTTCAGGAAGAAATGCGTGTAGTGATTCAGAAAAAGGGAAAGAGAAGGTTTAGAGTTGTTATCGGGCTAGAGTGAAGATTTAGTTCAGCTTAATTATCGTTTAAATTTAGTAACTCTCGGTTGTAGTCAAGACTTCAGTTGTTTTAAATTCTTGCTTTGGCGAATGTAAACCCTTGTTATTGGATTTATGCTATGTTATGTTTTGATATGAAATTTTGGGTTGTTACACAAACCACAAACCAAACCACAATGGCAGTTTAGAAAATTTTCTAACCGAACGGTGTGGTAGCAATTGACCAAATCGGTCAAACAAGACCACAAAAAGACGATCTGGTAATGGTATGACTGGTTTAGGTGGTTTAGGCCTCTTATGGACTTTAAAATTAAAAAAAACATAAAATTTGTATTCAAATAAATTTTCTACTATAGATTATTAAGAAGTGGTGTACCGAATTATTAAAAAAAACGTTTATATATAAAATTAAAAAAAACATTGAACAAGTTGAAAATAGGTTAGACAAGTCCACAAACATTAGTTGACTTTTGGACAAATAGTAAGCAAGTCGAAGGATGAGCCGGATTTTAGATTTGTTTTTTGATGGATTTCAGAATTTTTTGTCAATTTAGATAATGCAAAGAAAATGAAAACTAAAAAAATAATGTCTTTGACGAACTTTTTTTAATTGAGCCATAAAAATTGAGCCTACAACATGAAAACTAAATATGATTAATACATACGTATTTTTTGGCGATCGATTCGGTACAGACCACTTAGAAAAAGGGTCAAGCCTCATACCAGATCGGACCGAGCGGTTTGACTATTTTTCAGACCAGAACGGACCACCAGAACGCTCAAACCGTAAAAAACGGTCCGATTTGACTTGGTTTGACCGGTGGAATTGTCCAACAATTTTTTTGAACACCCCTAATATATATATACACACCTACATACATATATATATATAGAGAGAGAGCTCATCAAATGCAACCCTTTCAAAAGTTGCAACCCATGCAACCTAATCTAGCCCATAATTTATTTAATATTGAATGATCTGTTATAGGATAAGTGTGTTATCGTCTAAAGGATATGACGATAAAGATAAAGATAGAGATAGAGATAAGTATATCAGAGTTAGATTAGAACTGAAATATCTCCTAACTATCTACTTGTAACTCCTCCCTATTTAAAGGACTTATGATTAATGAGAATTATAGACTTCTTCTCTCTGTCTTATTGTTATTCTCTCCATATTGTTGTTTCATTTGTTTTTCCCTTTAAAACGTTATCAACACGTAAAGCTCAAAATCTCCAACATCGCTAGACAATTGTTTTGTCTACTGTCTGCCGCCGTTGAATGTCTTGTCGCAAAATTGCTTTGCTATTCCGTTACCGCTTGCTCGTTGCCATGTCTGTCAAAAATTATAGTAAGTTTTCTATTAACTTATTTATAATTGAATATTATGATATCATGTTAGAATAATATAAATTTATGATTTGATGTATATAATACTTTCATTATATTTTTTATTGTTGATAAATGATACCAATTGAATTGAAATTCTTTTTTACTAACCAAATCGAAATTTATCATTATTTAATTTTTTTTATTAAAATAATTAAATAAATAAAAATTAATGTTGACAAGGAATATAAAATTACATTAAAAATAATTATTTGAATTTATATGAGATTTCATTTGTGATTTTATTGAAGTTATCTAAATTAAATAATTATATACAATTTTAATTAGATTCTTTTAACCGTATAATAAAAAAAAATTGAATAGAAACTATCTCGAATCCACTTCTAAACCTATGGTTTTTCTTTATTAGTTAAATAAATATTAATTGTTCTCACTATTAATTATCTATTGTTTTTTTATTTTATGAATATTTTATTGTATTAGTTTTATTTAATTTATCAATTAAACCCGTCTTTTTAGGTTAGCTCAAAAAAAAATTTAGACTATTAGTTAATTTAATTTTAATTGTGCTAGTATAATTTTTATAATTTTTAACATAATATTTCCTATTTATGCATCATTAATTACTTACAATATTAATATGTGTATTGGTTAATTTAATTATGCTAATACAATTTTCCTATTTGGGTTTTACTAATATATTGTTGTGTGATATCATAATCATTTATTATGAATAGTTAATTTATTTAACTTGTTTTGACGTTTTGTTAAATCATTCACGTCAATTAGTTTACAATATTAATTAATTATTTATTTATTATTTGATTATGTTAATATTTAAATGTTTATCTTCATTATAATTCATAATCTTATAATTAATTTTTGGAAGTTACACTTCCAATCTCATATATTTTGATCTTTACCAAAAGCTCCAAAAAATGATATTAAGGTATTAAAATTGCTTCATATGCCAAACTCATAGTCACTTTGGCCTCTTGCCAAAAGATCCAAAACACCAATATGGTATGAATTTTTTTTACCTCATGTCAAAATTTACCAAATAACAAATGTTATCTATGTATTTCATTGATGAATTAATCGCAATACATCGAAAGGATTTTGTCAAACGGGTGTAAATAGCCCTAAGGTTTGTAGGGATTTAAGAAATCCATGTGATTCCCATACTACCTGGAAATCCAATAGATTGAGTGATTTCTTTTTCGCAAAAATTGAAATATTGATGAAGTATTATCAATAAAATTAAAGCATACAAAATCCAATATTGTTATGATAATGAAATTACATAACCATAATCCATTTTCTTATCAAAAAGAAAATCATATATTATCCTTTATATATGTAAATGGTTGAAACAACTCATCCCAAAATCAACGTCGTAAACTTAAAAGAATTTGAGTATCGTAAATGAGTATATAAACCTCCTTTTGAAAAGGTACAAGAAAATACCTAAAGTCCATCAACTCTCTATTGACTTTAAAACCAACCTCTTGAAAAGGTACAAGCAAATACCTTCATGTTTTGAGGCGACATATAAATCCTAAATTTCATAGGAATACCTTTACTAGAAACCTCCAAAGAAATGTGGGATGTCCCGAAAAGGATAATCGGGAGTACTCATGAATATGTACTTCTCGAACTAATCATATAGTGGAATGAAACCCACTTACTCGATTACAAAAAGGTAACTGATGTCAACAAAGAAATGTTATATCTAAAACGCGTCTCAATCTCTGTGGCAAGGAACTCACAGAAGATGACATGATTTTTAACATTATTTCCACCTTTCATATATAAGTAAATATAAATATAAGTTGGAATGCAACCTTTAGACAAATTCATCAACCTAATGCAAGTGGTTGAGAGACATAACAAGGTTCTTTCGAATAACACCACATATGTCGGGATAAAGAAAATTCCCGATATCGATAATGAAAGTGTTAGAGGTGGAAATAACTCCAAAGGATTGTGAGTTAAAAACAATTTCACACATGTGACATTTCTGCACCATGTGGACGAAACTCTAGAAAGGGTCAGGGTATTGGTAAGAGTCATGAAGGATTTTTCAACACCTGGAGTAGGATACAACTACTACCCAAGTGATAATGGACAATCAAATAAGATATGCACTAAAAAGTGCTTCTATCAAAAAGGGAACACGTTGAAAATGAAATATAACATATTTGTTTTAATATTTAATATTGATTATGCATATGTTTCTTTGAAATTAATTTTAAGTACAAAAATTAATTTATTTGCTAAAGTAAAATCGAATATGTAACCATTATAGATGTAAAGAAATACATAAAAACAAATACAAAAAAAATTCAATATTATCCGTTCCGTTTAGGAATGTATCGAGGAGAATTGATTTTTTTTGACCTATCACACAATCGAAAAAAAAGATAGACTAATACTTGTTTTATAATACATCCAACCAAATTACTTAGACGATGGACTGTCACTTTCTTGGTGGAACAAGTTTAATAGGAACCTTGTAAAGATATTCGTATCAAATGGAAATGAAAATGAACATATATACATAAATTCCAATTAATATGAAAGGAAACATATATCATGGAAACTAATAGATTATTGGGTCATCGAAACATATTTTGTCACCAATAAAGAACTTTTGGGGACAATAACACATATATGTTTCGACATGACCATGTGGGACACCGTGGTTATGACATAGTGATCCGTGTATTGCAAAATACACATAAACACATTCTCTTTCGAGTGAAAGGCAAAACAAGGCAAATTGCAACTGTTGACTTCTGCAACATAAGAAACAACATTGCTATCACAATATGCCCTCTAGAATACATAAAACTTTTGTATATACCCTAATCCTTAACCAATACAGGAATGAGATCTTCCTAAAGCTAAGGACATTATACAAAAATATTCCATTGTTACAACGAATACAAGGTGATATTTATGGACATAAACATCCAGAATGCGGGCCATTAAAGTACTTTATGGTTCTGGCTTCGACACGATGAACACATGTCGTATTATTGTCCACATGAAATACTGCACTCCTAGCACTAGTTATATGTTTAAGGGCTCACCACCCTTATTATTTCATCAAGTCTACATGACTTGGAATGCTGGAGAATTTACATCATAAGGATTTGATGTTAATTGCATATGTATTAGGATCAATGTAGAGTTTCCTATACCCCATGTGTATATATAAAATGGTCTCATAGAAGTTGTTATCAAAAGAATATGATGACATCTAAGGTATTAGTAATGCGCATCAATTTACCCACATCTACCTGGGGTTATGCAATTATTATATGCAGTTTTTTTTGTCGTTTTTAGACCCACTACTTGCTAACCAGTCTCATGCGTACCAGTTGGTAACTGGATATGTTAGAGTATAAATATATTGGATACAAGATCAAGAAGACTGAATGTCAAAGTTCAAGAAAGTCAAAACTGAGAAAGTCAACTCTCATTAAATTCAAAGTTCTTTTGTAATAAAAGTCAAAGTCAAAGTCTTTGTATTTTAGTAGTTTAGTTTCCTTGTATTTTAGTTGTAGGTATAAATACCTTGTATTTTCTGTTTTTAGTAGTAACAAGTTGGTGAACAAGTTGAGAAGTTCATATCTGAGAGAGAGAGAAATCTGTAGAGAGAGAAAGAGTGTTCAAGAGAGAGAAACTTGTAATTGTTGAATTTGAAAGTGAAATCAAACAGGTAATTGATTCTTGTTTGTGTTTGTTTTGATTAATTGCATTTAGGAACTAGAATCTGGGAATAATAGGATATAAGCCTGAAGACATTTATGCATGTTTGATTATATGTGCCAATTGCGCCCCCACAGCGCATCGAAATGGGTCTTTAAAGACGATTTGGTAAATGTTGGATATGAACCCCCAACAATCATCCGCTAATTAGAATATTTGACTAGTGATCTCTTTACCGCTAGATTTGCGGGTTATCACTTTCATGAGACAGTCTTCCCGTCGTTAGGGGGAGATAGGAAAAAGGATTTTCCATGGGAACGACAGGAAGTGTCATTGAATATTCTCACTCTGTCTCATTTTGATCCCTAAAACTTCACAACGTAATGTTGAAGTCAAACGAATCAGACTCGATACCTGATACGTTTAATATTCCAAAAGTGACAAGATCACATATACGAGCTGCAAATATACTCGCAAGGTTAAAAAAAATTCCCCAACAGGGGCACAACGCCATTGGAAAGTGCGTTGCAATCACACATAGTGGAGGTGTGGTTGAGGTCGTAGCTACCAAATGGAAGTGGTGGAAGCTACTTGGTTCGATGGATACTATTCTAAAGGAAGAGAATAGTTAGGCACATCCATTTATCATCAATACATAAAACTCTCATGAGATTGTCTCTAATTATAATTATATCCATGAATCATCACTGGAGGACGCTCCGAAGTTAATATTGATTCTAGAGATGAATATTAATCTCAAATGAACTATGAGAGTACATATGAGTCGATGGACAGATCATATATAATCATTGATGATTTATTCGCATATACGATGTCTCATAAGATGATCGAGCACGACGACATCGAACCAGGCTCAGTTGAATAATATCGACAAAGAGCATATTGGCCTAAATGTAAAGAAACAATCCAGAAAGAATTATATTCTTTGACAAAGGATCGGGTATTTGGTCAGGTAGTGCTAACCTACCAAGTGTAAAGCCCGTAGGACATAACTGAGTCTTTGTCAGAAAGCGTAACGAGAATAATGAAGTCCTAATATGTAAGACTCTCCTTTGGCGCAAGGTTTCTCACAACGCCCTAGATTGACCATGAGTAGACTTACTCTCTCATGATGGATGTTATGAAATCTGAATAATTTGTTAGCCTAGTAGTTTCCGAAGGACTGGAAATGCAACTCATGAATGTGGTTACCACATATCTCTACGGGGATCTAGATTTAGAGAGATATATAAAAGTGCTTGATGATATTACATTACCAAAATCAAGTAACTTTAAACCACGAAATGCGTTTGCAATAAAATTGAAACGCCCACTTTATAGATTAAAGCAATCTAAGCGGATGTGGTATACCCGCCTAATGGAATACTTGATTGGGAAATGATATATAAGAACGATGAATTGTTCTCTTGCGTATTTATTATGGAAAACAAGTTCCAGATTTTCAAAGTAACTCTATATGTCAATGTTATGAACATAATAGGCATTCTTGATGAAATGAGAGGAACCACAAGCTACTTGAAATCTGATTTTGAGAGGAAAGATCTTGGGAAAACTTGGTTTTGTCTAGATATTTGAGCTAGGACACCGAGTTTGTGAAATATTAATTCACCGATCGCATATGTCCAGAAAATAATCAGGCAATTTAATATGGACAAAGCGCATCCAGTTAGCACTCCCATGATCGGTCGAAGTGTCGGATATAAGGAAATATCCATTTCGTCTAAAGGATGATGACGAAAAATATTGGGAGTTAGAATTCCCTATCTAAGTACAACATGCACATTATCGTACTTAGCATAATACACTTGACCATGTATTATATTACTCAGTGAACTTATTAGCTAGATTTAACTCAGCGCCAACGCAAAGTCATTGGAATGATATCAAATTAATCTTTGGGATCCATTGACATGGACTTCTACTTTCCCTATAGAAAGAAAAATGGGATTGATAATGGAACTTCAATACCTAATTATAATGTAAGCAGCAAAAGTACTAGCTCTTATAGAAACACCAAACAATGTATTGGTATGTCTTTGCTGATATTATGTATCTGCCTGACCCATACAAAGGTTGTACCCAAACTGGATAAACAATTACCACAAAGAACATGTCGATTGCTTGGAAGCAAACTAAGCAAACCCTTGTAACTACCTCCTTGAACTAATCCAATAATATTACTCTCCATGAGATAATTAAAAAATGTATATGATTAAGGACTATCATTACATATATTAGAGGAGCTAGTAATTTTGGGTTCAACCAGTATCCTACTTGCATATATGAAAATGATGCATCATGTATCAAAGAAATGAACATAAGATACATCAAGGGTAATAACACAAAGCATATTCTGCTTAAGTTTCTATACAATCAGCAATAAAAGACCCTCATTTAGATTCAAGTGAATCAAGTAAGGTGTCAAAAGAATGTGACATATATTACCAAGTCATTACCTAAAACCATATATTGGGAAACATGTGGAAACTAAATGCAAATATTTTCCAAACTCCCTTGTTTAATGCACGAATCAGGGGGAGTAGTAGACAAAAGGGGGGAGTGTACTATATATTTGATATTGGTATGTTGTGCTCTTTCCTTCAACCAAGATTTTATTTTTCCCATTGGGTTTTGTTCCTTGGTGTAAGGTTTTAGTGAGGCAACTGTTTATATACTATCATGCTTTCCTAACTCTCAAGATTAAAGTACGAATCTAAGAGAAAACTAGACTGATGGAAAAGTCTATGTATTGCAAAGAAGTTGATGCGTTGTACTCTTTCCTTCGTCAGACTTTTATTTTTTCCCACTGGGTTTTTATTTTGGCATAAGGTTTTAACGAGGCAACAATTATGCACCGTCACTCATTTAACTCGACACAAGTGGGAGTGTTGTAGGATAAGTGTGTCATCGTCTAAAGGATATGACGATAAAGATAGAGATAGAGATAATTATATCAGAGTTAGATTAGAACTGAAATATCTCCTAACTATCTACTTGTAACTCCTCCCTATTTAAAGGCCTTACGATTAATGAGAATTATAGACTTCTTCTATCTGTCTTATTGTTATTCTCTCCATATTGTTGTTTCATTTGTTTTTTCCTTTAACATGATCTTAATTAATGCTATAATTAATTAATTCTTTCTAAAACTAAGGTAAATGATTAAAATCTATTAAAAATGCAAGGATCTTAAAAAATTACAATTACATAAATAATAACGGTAAATAAAAGAAATTTCTTTATGAATCTTATCCAAACAATGCTACAAAATTTGAAGTGTATATTAATAAAATATAAGGATTTCAAAAATAATCGTATATGAACCTTTTCATGTTTCTAACGATACACAACAATAACATTAAACTATGCATGAGAGAGGATTATAAAAACATTATTCACAAATCCATTCATATGTGAAACCTTATTTCACGTTTGGCGGGACATTTATGTGAAACAAACATAAACAAATTAGAACAAAGTGGAACAAACGTGTTTCACCCCCACCCATTGAAACAAGGTGGAACATACCTATATTTTATTAATATAATCTCAAAATAAATCTAATTTTCATTTAAAATATCAAATACACCTCCCTCTTTATATTTTCTTCATTCTTTAAATATTCTTTATTATATTTGATGTTTCATAAACTTTTAATTTACTGTCCTCAAAATATTATTTTTATACGATTTTTGTATTTTGGTTACTTTATGTAATTTATTAAATATTAACAATAATACACACACACACATATATAGGGAGAAGTTCATTTGAGAAATGCTAAATATATAAGAAATAGAGAAGTAATCCTAACCTTTCATTCGATCAAGATCATCTTTGACTGGTCAAATATTGCGTCTTTGACTGGTCAACAATTACGGCTTTGACTGGTCAAAAGTTACGACTATTCCAAAAATAGAAGGACAATTTCGTAATTTTTACAAATACACAGGACGAGTTCATATATATGAACCTGTATGATTCACATATGAACTATATGTTCATATGTGAACCAGTGTAATTCACATATGAACACTTTTAATTGATTCATATATGAACCTTTGTGATTCATATATGAATCAATTAACTGATTCACATATGAACTAATTAACTAAGGTTCATATGTGAATCAGTTGAACTAATTAACAGATTCATATATGAACCTTTGTGATTCACATATGAACTATACGCTCATATATGAATCAGTTAATTAGTTCATATGTGAATCACAAAGGTTCATATATGAATCAGTTAAAAGAGTTCATATGTGAATTACACTGGTTCATATATGGACATATAATTCATATGTGAATCATACAGTTTCATATATGAACTCGTCCCGCGTATTTTAAGAAACTACCCCTCTATCTTCTATAGACCACACAAGGAATTATCCGGTGCTTCACGGTCAAAACCGCAAATGTTGACTAGATAAAGGGCTAGGATGATTTCTTTATTTCTCATATTTTTAATTTTTAGCATTTCTCAAACGAACCTAATCATATATATATATATATATATAGGGGTGAGTTCAAATAAAAACTCATCTTCGATTGTTCACATGAGGACAAATCTTAACCATTAATCAAAACTTAGAAAACTAATCAATGGTTAATACATAATAAGGTTAATTAAGAAGTGATTAAGGACAAAATTGGAAATTTGAATCAACGCCTACCTTATTTGACTTTTTATTTTATTTTTTAATTAAAAAACTTTTACCCCCTTAAACTTTAAAATAAATTATCTTAAAAATTATTAATATTTTAATCAAACAAATTACACCAAAAAAACGAGAATTTTGTGCTATTCGATATGACATCCATCTCGATATAGTTTTTTTTCTTCGTTTTAACCTTTTTTTACGTGAAATTCTATATATGTGTTATATTCATTATGAATATGCATACACGTCCTCGGATGTCTAGATTCAGTATGAATAACAAAGGTGAACGTTCATTCACTATTCATGATGAATAATACAACATTCAGGATGAATAATACACGAATTCATGATTGATGTATTATTTATCATAAATCGTGTATTATTCACCCTGAATGTTGTATTATTTATCCTGAATGATACATTATTCATGATGAATAATATATGAATGACCCGTGAAGGTGTAGACACATGGCACACTCTCTTTTGTTTCCCAATTCACAACCGAAATTCGGTTTAATTCATTATGAATATATGTGCACATCCCCGAATGTCCCACATTCAGTATGAATAACAAATGTGAACGTTCATTCATTATTCATTATAAATAATACGGTATTGAGGATGAATTACACAACATTTATGATGAATAATACCCGAATTCATGAATCGTGAATTATTCACCCTGAATATTATATTATTCATCTTGAATGATACATTATTAATGATGGATAATACATGAATGACTCGTAAATATGTGGAGACGTGACACACTCTCTTTTGTTACCCGATTCACAACAAAATTACTTGATAGTTTCTCGATTCGTCTTGATGGGTGTTGGTTACGGTGCTAAAGATACGTGATGTCTTACGACGTTGAAGAAAGTGTTGAAGAAGGTGATGTCGAGTTACATACTTACGTTGTCGAGGTGTTGTACAAACTTGAACGTATATAAATATTCATAATGAATATAACACATGTATAACATTTCACGTAAAAAACGGTTAAAACAACAAAAAAACTATATCGAGATGAATGTCATATCGAAGAGCACGAAGTTCTCGTTTTTTTGATGTAATTTGTTTGATTAAAATATTACTAATTTTTAAGATAATTTATTTTAAACTTTAATTGGGTAAATTTTTTTTAATTAAAAAAGAAAATAAAAAGTCAAATATGGTAGGCGTGAGTTTAAATTATCTTTCATTTTTACCACTAAGCATCTTAAAATTAAAAACTCTATTTAATAAGAGTTGTTGGATCAATAGAGATGGAGTGACGGAGATTTGTCCTCACGTGCACAATGAAAATTCATTTGAATTTTCCTCTCTCTCTCTCTCTCTCTATATATATATATATATATATATAAAGATATAAAATAAAATTTGCAAAGTAGATAAACTTTTTTTTTTATTTTGGTGTCATTCTAATCGTTTTGACAAAACTTTTTAATGATAAACTAAATTAATCAAATTATATAAACAACCCATTAGAGGTAAATTGGTCATTTTATCTGTTTTATTATGTTAGTTTTGTCTTACCAAACGCTAAATAGCTATTCTATATATCTTGTTCTGGTATGTTCTGTCATGTCCTGTTTCGTCATATCTTGTCTGAATACCAAACTCACCCTATATGAACTAATTATATATGAAACATTATGTATATGAAATAAACATATATGAACCATTTCATGTTTCTAACAATACACAACACTAACAATAAGTGTAATAACAGTGTGAAAGAAATGAATAATTATGAGATTGGGAGTAAGTTTGCAATAGACCAAAGTTTGGGGGATAAAGTGTAAAGTTAAATAAGAGGGGTTTAACCCTAGAGGCACATCCCTCATTTTCATTCTTGCGACTGATGGTTTTTGCTAGAGAGGAGCTAGGAAGCGATTTTGAGAAAAGAAGGCTAAGGAACAAATTTCTATGGGATTCAAGCTCATCAATCTTCTTCAAGGTAAGTTTCTCTATGATTATTGCCTCTTAATGTTGGAAATTTCATTAAATCCTTTTCGGATTGGAGGAGTATGTTGTTTTGCTTTTGGGAGGAATGGAAGTTATTGGAACCTAAGTTTATCGCTAATCGATTAAGAACCTTGAGTTGCTAAGTTTTGTTTTAATTGGTTTTAGATATCGATTTCCACCGCTTCGAAGTTGTGTTGTCGTGGTGCGTGGCCAGACGCCGCCGCCTTGGGGTGGGTCTGTGCTATGTGGCCGAAAGGGGCCCCGGGACCGGGAGTTCTCTACCGGGGGAGCCCGGGTGTTTCCTCTACCGGGTGACCCCCGGGTACCTTCATACCGGGTGATCCGGGTATCTCATTATCGGGTGATCCCGGGGCCTTGTGAACTGGGAGATCCCAGGAGTTGGTGACCGGGCGACCCCGGAAGTCACTTATGCCGGGAGTTGCCGAGAAGTGTCCACGACCGGGTAACCCGGGAGTTGGTCGACCCGATGATCGATCTTGTTCAGTCAGATTTATAGTGAGAGAAAGAGAGTGCAATTATGTTGCGGGTAAGAAGTTGAATCACCTTCCTCTATTGTTTGTACCGTAGGGTGGATTCGTTCCCGGTCGACAGCGTAAGTGTGAGGAGTTTAGCAAGCGATCAGGTGAGTTTTCTAACTAAATGCTTTTCGATTTTAAAGTGTTCAAAGGCAAGTGGAAGTTTATTTTTAAAGCATTTTATTACCATGTGAGCTTTATACATGCAAGACTTATTATAAATGTGGTTTTTTCTTTTGTTGTTGGTTAAGTGTATGCATACATTGTAGTTGGCGAGTATGGCCTAAGTCGGGGGGTGTGTCCCGCCTACACTCGTGTCAGGGGGGGGGTGTCCCGTTTATGCCAATGGGGGGGGGGTGTCCCAGATTAAGGCAGTATGAGCCAGATACGTTGTTACTTTCGAGTGACAGTAGTGTGTGCCGAAAGCGAGTTTATGAATGTTGTTATTTTTTTATAAAACTGAATTGGTTTATCATTGCTTATAAATCTTTTATTTGATGCTGGAGTTGTGAACCGTTATTAGAGGGAACTCACTAGACCTTTCGGTCTAACCCTCGCTTTTTCAAACTAAAAACCGTTTCAGACAGGCGTGAGGTAGGAGGATTGAGCAAGAGTAAGAAGAAGATGTGAGCCAAAGCTGGGTTAGATGACCTCCATTATAGTTTTCGTTCCTTGTAATATCAGTTGTGTATTAGGTTGTCATTCCACAAACCTTGAAATGTAGATGTTGTTTTGGGCCGTTTGGCTTTGTTAGTTAATAAAGTTAGTTTTGCCTTATGTCGCGAGTTGTGTAACACCCCGAATTTCGTTTGGCCGTTTTGCGAGGTTGTTTAGAGGAAAAGGAGGTCTCTGCGTCTGTCTACAGGGTGCACGGGTCGTGCACCCTCCTTCAGAGAAAACACACGGGTCGTGCGTATGAAACAGTGGCGAGGCAGTGGGCTTGCGCACGGGTCGTGCGCATTTTCTTCTTTGAGGTTGCTTTTTGGGAGTTTGCTTAAATATCTCAATTGTTGGATATTTTCATAAATATCTCAAAATTTCAGATCTCTTTCTCTCTTTTCTCCTTCTTTCTTCTTGGATCATAAGAGCTCGTTTGGTTGTTAGTTTTCGGTGTTTCTAGCAAGGGGTCGGTGTTTTAAGCTTCACCTCTACGTCGTGATCGATATCTGGTTTTCCGGGTTTTATTCTAAAAACCTACTGGTGAGTTCCTACTACCATTTTACAAACTTTATACATGTCAAAAATCTTATTTGCGAAATCCGAAGTATTTCTACGGTATGATTTCATGTTCTCTACATTTTGATATAAATGAAGTTTTTGGTGATTTTCGGGGTTCCCGATCAGTTTTGACTAAAATGACTGTTTCCGCCTTATTGAAGTAAAATGATGTTTTACTTGCACAGTATGTGGATATGTCAAAAGAATGTTTAAGAACTCATTTTTAATGATTTTCATTCTTACCAGAAGTTGAACTGGAAATGACATTTTGTTTATAAAATGTGTTTATACCATATGTTTATTTATGGTTGTTCACATATGTTGTTGTGACGAGTCTGTACCATTACTAGCGGATCCCTAGGTTTTGAGTCGACTGTATTGTTGGGATGTCATATTCCCCATTTTGTAGCTATGGATGCATATGATCCTCGGGGGCAACTTGGTACGGTTATGTGAGGCCGGATACTAGCCATGGTTCATAGTGATCCTAGTGAAGGAGTATACATTGGTTTTGCTTGGGGGCTAGATCTCACGTTGTAGCACGGACCTTTGTGTTCGTATCCTTGGATTCCAATTGTTTAGCTCATAACTCGGATTGGTGGTCTACTTTGTGTTACACCACAATCCTTGGTAAAATGGTTCTTTTGTCATCGTATGATGAGTTTTGGACCGAAAGGGCCCGGTTGTGGCGAAATGTTATCTTTTATAAATTAAACCTTTATGAAAAGATTTCCTTATGATACTGATGTTTATATTTCGGGAAGTTTACAAAAGAACTACTTGTGCATTAAATTGTGAGGTTCTATATGATTACCAAAACGAAGAACTACATGTGCATTAAATTGTGAGGTTCTGGAAAGAAGGTTTATGACCTTATTTTAAATGGATTATGTTCCTATCAATGGAGAACTTGGGAATGCTCGTTTGAAAGATTTCCGTTTGGATGCAAATGTTTATATCTCTGATTTTGTATAAACTGTATGTTCTCACTAGGCGTTATAAGCCTAACACTTTTTCTCAAATGATATGTATATCAGGTTCTCGTTAGCGGCGGGTTGCTAAGGGCTTGAGTGCCGGGATTGATCTCGAGGGTTTTTGAGATTGTGTAGTATTGGATTGTTGGGCATTGTTAAGTCCCACATTTTTGGATGATTCTGGATCAACAACTTATGTAATCTAGATAATATATGTTTAGATTAGTTTGTTGATGGATTCTATATCCGTTCAGATTTTGTATAGCCTTAAGGACTGATCCCCTTTATGGGAAATTTATATCAATACGGATGTCTTGTTGCCATATTTCCAGGTTTTAATTTACTCTGAATTTTATAGTGTTACAAGTTGGGTTGTTACGATTGGCATCAGAGCCATAGTTTAAGGGAT
The DNA here is from genome assembly GCA_954870635.1 of Arctium minus. Lineage (NCBI taxonomy): Eukaryota > Viridiplantae > Streptophyta > Magnoliopsida > Asterales > Asteraceae > Arctium > Arctium minus. The sequence goes on along the minus strand of OX941094.1, from coordinate 11,755,044 downwards.
TTAGGTGACTGGATGGGCTTAAACTTAAACTGTGGAGTATGGGGGACACAACTGAGATTTAGGAAGCCTTTAAGGAAGACCTTGATCATCGAGAGTCGTGACAACGATAGTGAGTACTCTCATGTAAGGTAAATTCAGAATTGCATCTGACCAATGCCATTATGAATTTACAGGTGCATGGGTATACTCGATTTCTATTGTTGACTTTTTTTTATAGGTGTAGCTTTGGGTAGAGAGTCCTATCATTGAAATGATAGTGTTGGTCTCGCGTGCTATGTGAGTTCGCTTATGGTTTTAAGGTTAATATCGTTTGGGATGAGTATCGTGTGGGATGTAGATATTTCGTTTGAGAAAGGACCTCTTGGGTCCATAAGGAAAAGATTAACGATTGGAGGTGAGCTTTTCGCTTCATAGGAGTCTTCGGTTTGGTAGATTGTGTAGTATTGGATTGTTGGGCATTGTTAAGTCCCACATTTTTGGATGATTCTGGATCAACAACTTATGTAATATAGATAGTATATGTTTAGATTAGTTTGTTGATGGATTCTATATCCGTTCAGATTTTGTATAGTCTTAAGGACTGATCCCCTTTATGGGAAATTTATATCAATACGGATGTCTTGTTGCCATATTTCCAGGTTTTAATTTACTCTGAATTTTAGAGTGTTACAAGTTGGTATCCGAGCTCTAGTTTAAGCGAACTAGGCATGAATGTAAGATGTCTAGACTTAGACTGAGTTTGATAGGCATTGATTGTGAGATTGGGTAGAACTTCTAAGATGGGACAGTCTTAGAATCGACGGAAGTTATGTTCATTAGGCTTGTGATGACGGTAACAAGAACCCTTATGTCTTATATGTTCATAATCTCACTTAGCTAATGTGATTATGAGGATATTTTACGTGAGTGTAATTGGTTTGCTAATGTTATGACAATTGGTAGACGTAGCAGTATGTTTCTTTCGTGCGTGTTTCAGTTAAACTCTTCCTTACCCTTTCTCGTGCTTGTGTTTACCTGCTCTACCTTAGTATGTTGACCGTTAGAGTAGTGCGAAAGTTTCTAAGCGAGTAAGCTAAGGAATGATTGTTGTTTATAGCAATGTCTCTTTGGGATGATAGTAAGTGCGTAGAACGCATTAAGTTAATCATCTTGAGCCAGATTCGTTGGTGGAATTAGAACTATATCTTGAGATTTGTAAGTTAATTAATTGGATGGTTGCCCTAAGATGCCTGAGGCATCCGGTTGATTATAGTACGTCGGGATGTTGGGAAGCGTAGTATTAAGATGTGAGTGTCGACCGAATTCATGCATTACATTTATTTCTAAAATAAGGTTGCATAAATTGCTTTTCATGACCGCCAACCATAAACTAAATTACCTTATAACGTTTTGGCAAAACATTTAGCACTCAACATATTTTAAACTATGAGCATAAGCATTGCTTAAAATGGTTTTGTTGCACCTGATTTCAAATTGTTATCAAAACTCTCTTTATTCACGTCTTGTGTTTAAATGCTATTTTTGGATGTCGAAATATCTGTGTTTTAACTCTTTTTGAGTTAATGGTCAAGTAGCTGTGGAATTTTGACCTTGACATTGGATCTCTTCCACGTATGTCAATGGTTTTAAAGGAAGAGTTATTCCCATGCTTTTGAGTCGGAGTTTCTTGAGAATTTTTAGTTGTGTGAGTTTTGTTGAATTTCTTGGAGTTTTGTTTTACGGATTCTTTTGTCGCGTGCGTATATTTTGAGATGCGTGAGTTTAATTTCATTGCGTGCAAGTTATGAGTTCTTTGGGCGTCGTGTCTCATCAAAAATCTTGTCAAAATGGTCGCTTTACCTTGTGTTGAAAAATGGAAATTTGGACACCACTTGATTTAGCGTTAATGAGTTTTATAAAAATCCAGTTGGATTATGGTGTCTCACTTACGACTTTTGTGTCGCGTAAATAATTTCAGGAACATGTGCATATGCATCATTGTGTGCGTTAATTTCGGGGTTTTGTTAACAAATGTCAACCGTCGGGTACTATGTGCATTGGATTTAAGTATAACGTTGGCGTGAATGATTGCATAAACGATTTACGTTATTTAAAAAAAAAAACAGGACTTTCGTTCTGATCGTATTTCCATCATTAACTCTTACTGTTAAAATTTCCGCAAAGCATTTAGCGAGTTAGCGGTATTTTTGTCGTTGTAGTTTCTATTTTGGTCAGATGTGTTTATCTTTACAACGTGAAGCTTTAAACTCGATTTGAAATTTTATTTGCATCCCCGTTATTTTACCGCCCTTTGGGGAATGAATTGTTGCATATGGGGTGAGTTGAAAATTCTTTTGCTGCAACGCCTCTTGGTTATAGAGGAGGAATTTTAAAGATAAAATTGTGATTTTCCTTTGGAGTTGTACAAACAATTGTTGCACATGTTGAAGTGCAAGAACCTATTTTCACGTTTATAGTGTAAACTATTGCGTATGTTTTACTCAGTATTTCTCAAGGTGCGAGTATTTTGTTAAGTTTTCGTATTCGGTAACTTGGATTGTTTTAACATCATAAATTGCTCATGTCGAGCTTGAATATTTCAACAAGTAAATAGCATGATTTACATATTCTGGGTGATTTTGTACACGTAAAATCTACATTATGATTTATGCATCTTTGATGATTCTGTGCAAACAAAGTCTATTTCATGACATATGCATCTTAGAATATTTGCATTCATAAAACCTTTGGAAAATCTTGGGTCCCAATACGTGTTGAGTTTTGAGAAAGCATGTCTTTGTGGTGTGGGTTTTCATAAGCATTGTTTAAAGACATTTCATTATTTGGGGAAACGTTAAACGCGGTGGCAAAAGAGTAGTCAGACATGCAAGCATGTTGGGAATCATTGGTGCTGAAGGTGGTCGCAAATGTGAGAGACCTGGCTGGTTGGTCGAAAGTAAGGATCGGTGATAAATTATTGCGAGTGTAAGCGACCGACCTTACGAGAGTGAATAACCTTCAATGTAAAAAAAAGTATCATGCATGGCGTTTTCGAATAAGTTGCTTATGCCTTTCATGTCATATATATTGGTGTGTGTGCGCCTTGCGAGTCGTTTGTTTTGAAAATGAGTCGATGCGTGTAAACGGGTGTTTGAATTGAAAAGACAAGTTTATTGCGTTGGGTGATAAATTCGATTTTGGTGTGGGAGAATTATTTTATCTCTTTATAAATAAGATAACTTTTGTTGTGAAAATCATAACAGTGTTTGATCACATGATTTCGTAAGTGATTTCGGTATGAACTCGTGTTGTCATATCAATGAGGGTGAGAGTCGTCTGACTCACTCAGTGTAAGCAACTTTGTAGTATTTTTATAAATCGCGTGGGGAATGTTCAACGAAAATAATTTCAATTATGCCAACATCGATTTTGGGGTGGGGGTGAGACGTAATTTGTCGTGGAGTTGAGAACGAATGATCCTCGAGATCGTTGTGCTTGGTTAATCAATGATGTCGATGTAGTGGGGTGTACACTCAAACTTGTTTCATAATGTGGTGCATACTAAATTTTCAAATGAGTCAAAAGTTTAAATTTTTGGTGTGTCATGCATGGAGGCTATGAACTCTCTAGGTCGTAAGGAAGCATTGCGGTTAAGGATGAGGGAAGGTGTGGAGAGTGAAAGGGTGGCGTTAGAGCCGATGTTGGTCGATTCATGACCTTGACATTCCCACTAGGGAAAGGCAGGGATTAACGGGAGCCTTAGTCGTTGATGTTGAGAATGATTCATTTTGTGGTAGTATGCACTAATGTCAGTAATTGGAGATATGGTAGTCGACGAGTGGTGTTGTCGGGGTGGAATTCAAAGCCGTTAAGATACTCCTATTAGCAACATGTTGATAAGTAGCGTTGTGGTATTTGGATGAAAAGCTATCGACGTCGAGTCGGAGTTTGAGGTGGTCTGGTAATCAGATTACATATCAAGTAAGTCTTGTGCCTTCAACGTGTGAAGTCGATAGGGCACCTAGGTAGTTATGATGCGTTGGAAATAGTAGGTTCTTTTGGGAATCCTTGTTTCGTACCCCGTTAGGTGTGTTGAGAGCATTGGAGAGTATTAGGGCACACTTGTTTTAGGGGGGGGGGGGAGCGGAGAGGATGATCATGGTAAGAAAGTGAGAGTTTGGGTAAAATGGGAAAAGGTGTTGGGATCGTTTGATAAAGGAGGGCTAAATGTTGGAGGATTAAAAGAAGCTAATTGGAGTTTACTTGGGAAGTGGTGGTTGAGGTTCCACAACGAACCTGATTCGTTTTGGGTTAAGGTAATAAAGAGTCTATACGCGTGGGACGGGGGTCTAATGGGGGAAGTGCCAAGGGGACCGGGGGGTAGCTCGACTTGAGAAAACATAATCAAAGTGGGGAAGGACCTAGATAAAGTTGGTCTCCATTTCTTGGAATCCTTTTGTAAGAAGGTGGGGGATGGAACACATATAAGGTTTTGGGAGGATAGGTGGACATCAAGTGGTAGACTAAAAGAGAGGTTCAAGAGGCTTTTCCAACTTGAAGTGGATAAAGGGGCATCGGTGTCGGAAAGAGGAGAGTATATAAATGGAGAACGGGAGTGGAAATGGGGGTAGAGAAGGGAACCAAGGGGATGGGAAATAGGAGAATTGGAGGAGTTACAGACTGTTATTGCAGAACATATCCCATCGAGAGGGAACGTGGATCGGGTGTCATGGGAATTAGACCCTCAAGGTGGCTTCACGATTAAAAAAGTAAGGGAAATAATAGATGAAAAACGAGAAGCATCGGACAGAAACATGGTGGAAACTTCTTGGTTAAAAGCAGTGCCGAAAAAGATTTGCATTTTGGTGTGGAGAGAAAAATTAGGTAGATTACCCTCCCATGTGGTTTTGGACAAGATTGGGATTGACTTTGATTCTATTCTCTGTCCGATATGCAAAAAAGAAATCGAATCTATCGATTATGCTCTTATCAATTGCGAACCGGTGAAGAATTTGTGGAGACTCATGGGAAGATGGTGAAAGGTAGGCTTGGACACGGTAAACTCTTTGAATGAGTTGAATGGAGCGGGTATTCACTTGGGTAACAACACTAAAGGTTCAAAGAGATGGATGACGGTGGTGTGGTGCTTTCTATACTTAATTTGGGAAAATAGGAATAAGGTCGTGTTCGAAAAGACGAGGGGATCCATATCGGATCTTTTTGTTGAATTTCAACTTAAAGCATTCGAATATATTTCTCGCCAGGATAAATATTTTGCGTTAGATTGGAATTCATGGTTATCGGAACCTTATATATAAAGACGGAAGGAGTATAGGCGATTCGATGGAAAGCAAGTCTCGGGGGGTAGGAAATCGTCGGCGTTGAGGATTGACTGCAAACAGAAGCTGCTGCTGCTGGTGTTTGTTCTTCTATATCTGAACAACGCTTTTAGTTTTAATGGTACTGCTGTTGTTTGTTTTCTTAGGTCTGCTTTTGTTCGGTCGAGCATATGTGTAAAATTTCTGCTACTGTTTGCCTTGGGGTCTGCATGGTTGATCGTGTAGGTGGTTTGCTCCTCGCAAACTATCAGGATCTGATTCTTAACAAGAATAATGAAACTCAGAAACAATATTAAAGAAGTTGCGGAAAAACACTTTAATATTCAAAGATCAATGTAACAGTAAAATATAAATCACAACTTGTAAACTTTATTGAATGATTAAAGTTACAAGCTTTCACACAAAACCTCAATCTTGATGAACAGGCTCACCAAGACGAATTCTACTTCTCTAGAACTAGGGTTGTAAACCTTGAGGTTAATTCTCTCTCTAAACAAAAACTCAGAATACTCGTATATCAAACTATTCTGAAAAATCCTATACATATACTGAAAATAAAAGATAATTACAAAACATAAAAGATCTTCAGTATATTCTTCCATAATTATCTTCAACCTTCCATGATTATCTTCAAACCTTGATCTGCTCGTATCTTGATTGTCACATAAGCAGTATTAAGTCATAGCAGCATTAACACTCTGAGCAGTATTAATCTTCAGCAATACTAACTACTAGCAGTACTAACTCTCCAAGCAGTACTAACTATTCAAGTAGCAGCACTAACTCTTTAAGCAGTATTAATTCTACTAGCAATAGTAATCTTGATAGCCTGGGAGTAGTAATCACTTAGACAAATCTTCAGTTCCCAACAATCTCTCCCTAACTTGACTTATAGAGAAGAGAAGTCAAGTTCTTCAGATGCTCCCAAAACTCCATTGCTCATAATCCCATATCAGGATTCAGCCCCAAACTCTGATTAATAGTTCTCTGAATCAAGTATCTTGCCATTGCAGAATCTGGTGCACAACCAAGCTTTTTCTTCAACATAGCATGCAGCTTTAACCTGTTATGGTTGTAAACTTTATCCACTAGGAAGTATTCAAAGTGACTTGTATCCATAGCCAGTGCATATACTCCACTTCTTTCATACAGAGTCCAATTGTTGATGGTTTTGAAAACATTTCTGATAACATGCTGAACTTCCTCTGGCTTGAACAACATACATAGATATTCCATCACAAGTTTTGTAACTGGTATCCCTAAAGTTTTCAGTTTATCAGCATATAGTTTCATCCCCACCTCAAACATTTCCTCTAAATCAGATCTGGAGCATACTCTTACTATCTTGGCCCAAGTAGGATACACTTCAAATTTGTCATCTTTCCTCTTCAGCCTGATATACTCCTTTCCATCTACTTCCATGGTATCCCAGTGAATAATCTCAGGAGGCTTGACACCAACTGGTTCAGCTGTTATGGGCTCAGACACTTTTTCCATCACCACCATGTACATATTCACATCATAAGTACTGGATGGTTCTTCCTGAGTTTGAGCTTCCTGTTCATCAGAATTAGGTGCCCCTTCTTCTTCAGCTACCTTTTGTTCTTTCTCAGCTTCTTCCTCATCCACTCTAGGTTTCTTAACAAGTTTTCTTCTTGCCATCATTTTTGTTCTTTTCAAAGTCTTCAAACTTTCACCTAGAGTATCTTCCTTCTTTGGTGTTTCTTGATCATCAAGAAAGGGTTTTTGTATTAGAAGGTCATGACTCTCTTTCATCCTCTTTTCCACTTCAACTCTGGCTTTGTCATTTCCTTGAAACTTAGTCATCTCTGCATCATACAAACCTTTGATTTGTTCAAATGACATCATTGAGAACATTTCCTTTTTGACTCCCACAACACCTTTGAGGAAAGTGATCATCTTCTTTCTCTCTTGAGTGCCAAGGTAGGTCTTTGAAGGTTGCCTCTTCTTTGCATCCATTTTGATCATCACAGGCTTCTTTAGAATTTCAGATCTCTTCTGTGCCATCTCTGTTGCCAAACTCTTTTGATAAACTTCATTAAGCTCTGCAGCTAGAGCTCTTGCCATCTCTCTATCTTTTTCCTCTTGATCATTTTCTTCTTGCTCAAGTTCTGCTTGAATTTTCTTAGCCAAAGCTTCATCTGACTCAATCAACTTTTGCTTTTTAAGAGGTTGGTCAGATTCCACTATCTTCTTTTTGCCTTTGTCTTTGCTTGCTACCTTATCAACACTAGCTTTCTTGATAAACTCAGATTGTCTTTGATAACAATTGCTTTGGTCTTTGAAGTGACCTTAGGAGTATCATGTTTAGCCTTGATTAATGCTTCAGCTACCTCAATTTCTTCCAAATTGTTGCTAAGGAGATCTGTTAATATCTCTTGAACAATTTCTGCTGCTTCATTTATTTCAGCAGCATTAACTGTTTCTGCTGCTTTGCTTGCTACAGCAACATTAAATGTTTCTGCTACTTTTTCTATTACTGATGCTTTTTCAAACACTGAATATGTTTCTACTGCTTGTACCTTATCCCTATTACCACCAGAAAACTCCCCCTCATCTCCATGATTCTTCCCCTTAGTCTTAGCATTCTCCATGTTGACCTCAGCTTCTGACTCCCCCTTTTTGGGAGCATCATCCACTGGGTTCCTTCTTCTGAGCACAAATCTTTGTTGCTTCTTCTTTTGAATCACCTTCTTAACCAACTGCTTTAAAGTGATGATTTCTTCTTGCTGGTTAATGATGACCTTCTTGAGTTCATTTACAACCTGCTTTTGAGAATCCAGTTCAGTTGCCATTTTGGACATGGCCGAAATCAATTCGTGGTAGTCATATATATCCTCACCTTCTCCAGGAGTGTTACCCCCTTTTGAGGGATCATTGGAACTTTTAGTAGTAGAGGTCTTCTGCCTAGGAGACGCACCCTCCATTCCCTTGGTTTCTTGGCACCTGGAACCTTTGGATGATTTCTCACCCAAAGTTGCCATGGGGAAGGTCTTAGTGATGTTACCACTGGCCTCCTCGGTGCTAGCAGGAGTAGTGGCAGCCTTCTCACCCACATGCTCATGCATCTCCTCAGTGAGCACCTCCTTGGGGTTGGGACACACCCCAGTGGTTTCCCTATAGATATTCTCTAATAGAGAATGCTCCATTAGAGGGATTTGAGGTTCTGGGTTTAAAGGAGGTACAACAAGGGAAGGAGCCTTGTGTCCCTTTCTCTTAGTATAAGTTTTGGTTAAAACAGGTGTTGGCTTAAGAACAAGGGACTGAGGAAGTGATATAGTGGTTGAAGGTTGGGTTTGGCTATCAGTGGGATGGTCTAGTGAGGGCCTTGACCCTGATGCCATACCTTCTTGGTTGTGGGACACCACCATCATTGTAGAGAACAATGGGGTGTCAACTCCTTCCGAGTCCTTGACAGATCTTTTCATATTTGAAAAGACCTTGCCCTTAGGGATTTTAGGTACATATACCTCATTAAACTGAGGTATATCCGTCAATTCAGAGGTGATAACTGCCTGGACAAATCTTGGATACATATAGAAACTTTTTTTTTTATTATCCAAGTTTGACACAAGGTCATTGAAAATCATTTTTGAGAAATTATACTTTCTGGCAGTGGACAAGCAGACCAAAGCAAAAGCAATGGTACTACTGAACTGACTCCATCCAGTAGTTTTTCTAAAAATACAGTGCATAAGAGTATGAACAAAGAAACTCCATTGGGGGAGAAAAGTTAGCTTTGTAAAATTTGAAAACACCTATTTGGCCTTCATACCCCATTCTTGTGAGATTGGAAAACAAATCCTCATTAGGGATAGAGGTAATACCTGAGGCATCGTCTAGTCATAGACTGATGCGAATGACCTCTTCAGAGACTATCAAGGGTTTGTCACACACCCTTGTCTTGATAAACTGCGCACCGTTTTCAGTAACAGCGGTGGCATTGGCCTAAAATTGCTTCTGGTGCTCGATGTAAATTGGTGGTGACACTGTAAGAGCATAAGCTATATGACTGAACTTGAGAAAATTAACTATTTGATGGAATCCAGCAGCCTGCTTAGGCTTTTGAAGCATTGCGATCTCATTGTGTTCATCAATAAACGCCATGGATGCCATCGGTCTTGAGGATTCTTGACTAAAACACACTGGTTTCTTGAGAGAAAAGAGTTAGAGAGAAGACGAACAGTATTCAAAGAGTCGTTGTGAGCTTTTAGGCGGGCAAAGAGGGTATTTATATGATTCAGGAAAGAAGCATTATTAACCCTAATTTCAGTTAAAGCAGTACTAACCACTCGCAGTATTAACTGAGAGCAGTAGTAACTAACTAGCAGTATTAACTAACTAGCAGTATTAACTAACTAGCAGTATTAACTAACTAGCAATATTAACTTACTAGTAGTATTAACTAACTAACAGTATTAACTAACTAGCAGTATTAACTTTGCACTGGCAGCATTAAAACTGCACTGGCAACATTAACAATACTTACACTTTTTAAGCTTGTGTTAGTCTGAGCAAGGCAATAAACTTCCTGAGAAAGATGATTAGTAGCACCAAACAAAATAAACAAATAACAGGTATACAAACACTTTTTAAACATGAGCTTATTCAGAGTTGATCATGCCCACACTTGTGACCAAGAAAGTGAATCTACCCACATCAAAAGCTTTAGTGAATAAATCAGCAAACTGGTTATCAGTATGAACTTTAGCAACTTGAATAAGCTTCTTTTCATTGCAGTCTCTAATAAAGTGATACCTGATTTCAATGTGCTTTGTTTTGGAGTGCTTGACTGGATTGTTAACAATGCTAATAGCACTGCTATTGTCAATGAAGATTGGAGTGTGAAGAAAGGTTACCCCATAGTCCAACATTTGATTTTGAATCCATAGAACCTGAGAGCAGCAACTTGCCGCAACAATGTACTCAGCTTCTGTTGTGGATAAGGACATTGTGGTTTGCTTCTTACACTGCCAATATACTAGTCTTGCACCCAAAAGTTGACATCCCCCTGAAGTAGACTTTCTATCCATATTAGCACCACCCAAGTCACTGTCTGAATATGCAATCAAGTCAAAAGTGGATTCATAAGGATACCAAAGACCTAATCTAGGTTGCCCTCTTAGGTATCTGAATATCCTCTTAACTGCTTGAAGATGTGACTGCTTTGGCTTGACTTGGAATCTGGCACACACACACACTGGAAACATGATATCTGGTCTTGAGGATGTGAGATACATGAGAGATCCAATCATTGATCTATAAAGATGGACATCAACATCCTCCCCCTCAAGATCAACAGTGATCTGTTTGTGTGTTTCCATTGGTGTGCTTGTTGGCTTTGAGTCTGATAAACCATACTTATCTAGGATGTCTTTCACATAATTTGATTGACTTATGAAAATCCCATCTTTCTGCTGTTTCACTTGAAGCCCAAGGAAGAAGGTGAGTTCACCCATTGAACTCATTTTGAAGCTCTTGTGCATCAACTTTTCAAAGTCTATACACATCTGATCTTTTGTGGATCCAAATATGATGTCATTCACATAGATCTGAACAAGTAGGATGTCCTTCTTACTTCTTTTAATGAAAAGGGTCCTGTCAATTATTCCTCTTTCAAACCCATTTTCCAAGAGATAGGTAGACAGAGTATCATACCATGCTCTTGGGGCTTGATGTAGACCATAGAGAGCTTTCTTCAGTTTGTATACTCTGTCAGGATAGGATGGATTTTCAAATCCAGGGGGCTGACAGACGTATACTTCTTCATCAATTGTTCCATATAGAAAGGCACTCTTCACATCCATCTAGTATACCTTGAACTTCATATATGAGGCATAGGCTAGAAACAGCCTAATTGCCTCAACCCGTGCAACTAGAGAAAAAACTTCCTCATAGTCTATGCTTTCTTCCTGAGTGTACCCTTGTGCCACTAGCCTTGCTTTGTTCCTGATTACTATTCCTCTCTCATCCTTTTTATTTCTGAAAATCCACTTGGTGCCAATTTCTCTATGACCTTTTGGAAGGTCCACCAAGTCCCAAACATCTTGCAATTTAAACTATAGCAAATCTTCTTGCATGGCTTCTATCCAACTTGAATCTTTCATTGCATCATAAGCCTTCTTAGGCTCAATCTGAGATAGAAAGCAAGAGAGTACTGTATGCTGCTGATCCTGCAATTCTTGAAGTCTGCTTTGATTCCTAGTTATCATAGGAGAAGTAATTTCTCCTATTACCAGCTCAGGAGGATGATTCTTCTGAGTTCTTGTCTGATGACTAGGTTCTTCATTAATTCCCACATCTAAATTGGAATCATTTAAGTCAGCTGAGGGGATCTCATCAGCTACTTCTGGTTCTTCATGCTCTAAATTATCCTCATCTCTTCTTTCTTCTTCACTCTGAATTGGTTCAGTAGCAGTCTCTGTTTCACAGATTTCAACAGGGTTCATTGTAGGTATGGGAAAGATCACAAACTGAGGAATAACATCTTGTACTTGTTTATCCCCTGATCCTCTACTTCCTAATCCTGCATGATCATCACTACTGAATCCCAAAGAGTTAGTTAGTGAATCAATGTCAAATATCCACTGAGGACCTGAACCAATAGGATTTGGTGTGTTCTCATTGTATTTGACATTGTCACTTTTCTCAATTATTCTAGAAGAAGAATTAAAAACTCTGCAGGTCTTACTCTGAGATGAGTAACCAACAAGAAAACCATCATCTGCTTTGCTATCAAACTTTCCTAAGTGAGATTTGGTATTGAGAATGGTACAAGGACACCCAAAAGGTTTGAAAAATCCAATAAATGGTTTTCTTTTATTTAAAAGCTCATATGGTGTCTTCTTCTTAGGCTTCACTACTAGAACTCTGTTTTGGACATAGCAAGCATTATTAACTGCTTCAGCCCAGAAAGTAATTGGAAGTTTTGAATCAACTAACAGAGATCTAGCAGCCTCAATCAGTGTCCTATTCTTTCTCTCAGCAACACCATTTTGTTGTGGAGTCCTAGGAGCACTGTATTGCCTCTCAATTCCTTTTTCCTCACAAAAGGTGTTTAGATCAAGATTTTTAAATTCAGTACCATTATCTGACCTAATGACTTTTACCTTTTGATTTCTTTGGTTTTCAATTCTTAGAATAAAGGATTTGATCAGTCCACTTGTCTCATCCTTAGTCCTTAGAAAATATACCCAAGTAAATCTAGAGTAATCATCAACAATAACTAAGCAGTATGATTTCTTACCTATACTCATGACATTTGTAGGTCCAAACAGATCCATATGCAACAACTGAAGAGAAGAAGAAGAAATTGTGTTCAACTCTTTGGACTTATGAGAAGTTTTGTGTTGTTTGCCTTTGAGACAAGCAACACAATGATCATCACATGAAAAGACTTTTGAAGGCAGACCTCTTACAAGGTTGTTTTTAACAAGTTTATTCATTGTTTTAAAGTTCATGTGACACATCCTTCTGTGCCAAAGTGATGATTCATCCAAAGAGGCTTTTGAAACAAGACATTTTAGGGATGAATCATTTGAAACATTTTCCATATCCAAACAATAGACATTATCCTTTCTAGGAGTTCTTAGTAGTATCATCTTTTCATCAACTACCTTGAATCTAGGAGCAAGGATAATGCATTCTGAATCAGTGAATAATATACTATGCTTTTTGTCACAAACCTGTGATACACTTAACAGGTTGTACCTTAACTGCTCAACATAGAAAACATCCTCAAAGGTCATCTTACCTTTTGTTACATCTACCTTACCACTAATCTTACCTCCATCTGGAGTATTACCAAAGGCAACATGCCCTCCATCAATTTTCTTGAAATTCTTGAGGCACGCCATGTTCCCTGTCATGTGCCTAGAGCAACCACTATCAACATGCCAAATGCTCTTTCCCTTGAGCTGCTGGTTGCCCTGCACATAAGATAAATCAATTAGTATTGACTGGGAACCCAAGCCAAAGTGGTCTTGGGTCTCCCTTTCTCATCAAAGTACTTACACTCCTTTTTGATGAGATTTTTAAGGTTAGAATACTCTTTACTAGAGTACTTTGTCAAGATGATTGGTCTAGAAGCACAAACACTAGAAGCAATACTAATTTTAGAAGTACTAACAGAGTTAGCAGCACTAACAGGTTTAGCAGTACTAACCTAGTTAGAAGCACTAACATTGTTAGCAACACTAACAGATTTAGCAGTACTAACCTTGTTATAAGCACTAACAGAGTTAGTAGTATTAACGTTTGAAGAAGTACTAACAATGTTAGTTTTAGAAGTACTAATACTCTCAGCAGCACTAACATTGATAGCAGCAATATTGCTTCTGGCAGCACTATTTGTGGTAGCAACACTAACAGTTTTAGTGCTTTTGGGAACCCACATCTTGACACTCTCTTTTACAGTCTTTTTCTTCATGTGGATTTTAGATTTAACAGGTTTCTTAGCCACATGGTTCCTTTCATACTTCCTATAACCAAAGGGTTTTTGCATAGATCTTTGAAAATTTATCCTTTGGTTAATTGGATTAAAGTAACAATGCTTGGCAAGATGGTTCATTTTGCCACATATGAAACAAGGTTTTGGTCTGATGATTCTACTCAGATCAACTCCTTGTTTCTGAGCCCACTGATTATTCCAATTTCTTTGATTTCCCCTCCTTTTATCATGTTTTAGAGGCTCATATTTATTACCTGCACATTGTTTGCAAGGAACATGATTCACAACTGTAGTCTGCTTGTAATGGACCTTTTTAGACTTTCCCTCAGTCTTCTCTACACCATCAAATTTGACCCAATCCCTTCCACTACCCTCATTGGTAAGAATGTTATTTTCTAAGGGAATCTCACCACTCACAGTGTTATCCTTACTCTTACCAGCTTCTTTCTCAGTCTTGTCCTCAACAACTACTTCATCTAAAGGATCTACCTTAGTGGCTCCCTCATGCAAGTCCTTCTATCCTTGGTCTCTAGCAAGTCTGATTTAGGAGGGATGTAGTTATTGTTGTATCGTGGTGGTGTGGTATTGTACCCAATTCCTGGTTTAAGCTTATCATGGATTTGGACCTTTAGCATTGAATCCATGGCTTTAGAAGCATATGAAAACTTTTCAACATCCAGCTTAACCTTGGCTAGCTCTCCTCTCAACTTTTCATTCTCCTCTCTAGACTTTGTCAGTTGGATTTCAAGATCATTTTTCTCCCACTTCCAGTAATTTGTATCATATGTGTGTTGAAGTTCATTGGCTTGGAAACCTTTAATTTGTTCCTCAAACCTCTCAACAATTTTCACATATTCTTTTCTATCCTTTAACTTCCCTGTACCTTTTCACAATGTCTATGCAAGTTTGAGAACAGAGATTAGACAGTACCTCAGTTGGGAGATCTGATACCTCTGCCATGAGAGCTTGATTTTGAATGGCCTCTTCTGCTTGATCACTCCAGTCAAACCGCATTCCTTGTTGAGAAACAAGAGCTTGAGCAAAGTTTCTGTTCTGGTTGAAGCTTCCAGTCTGAGCTTGTTGGTGGTTGTTTTGAGACATTCCACTTCTGCATTCCCTGGCAAAGTGTCCCTTCATGTGACACTTGTAGCACTCCACCTTTGACTTATCAAAGTCTGCTCCATCTTCTCTTCTTTGGGAGAAGTTGTTCCTCCCAGTCCTTTTGATGAACTTCTTCACCCTCATAGAAAGCATGACCATCTGCCATTTAATATCCATCTCTTCAAGATCATCAGGATGAAGCTGTTCCAAGTCATCATTGATTAAAGAAGAGTTACCATGGCTGGAAAGAAAGGCTTCAAACACAGATTCATTGCCTTTTTCTTGATTTACTCCACTGGCAGTATTAACTGATTCAGGGTTAGCAGTAGAATCAGTTGATACTGATAGGAGTGCATCATTATGAACATATCCAGTAGGCTTCTTCTTTGCTTCCACCTCAGATTCAAACACTCTCAGATCATTATACATATCTTCCAGTTCCTTTTCTTCCAACATGTCATTCTGTCTGAATGAGACAGTGTACATGGTTCATTCATCTCCAAGAGATCTGAGGAACTTTCGGTTGACATCATCTTGTTCCATCTGAACTCCAACAGTAGCCAACTCACCAATTAACTTATTGAATCTATCAAAAGTTTGAGTCATAAACTCATTCTTTGAAGATGTAAAATTCTCATATTGCTGCTTGAGAATATCCCTTTGATTCCTCTTAGTGCTCTTGGTGCCAGCAAATCTCTTCTCTAAAGCATTCCATAGAATCTAAGCATCAGTGCAGTGATGAAACTGATGTTGATACTCATTAGGGATGGCCAAAAGCAGGGTGCTTAAGGCTTTCATCTCCAATTGTCTCACTTTCTTCTCAGCATCAGTTTTTGGAGGTGGTCTTCTTCCATCTTGTCCAATTTTTCCTTCAGCAGAGGGACCATTCTCAACAATGTCCCACATAGAAAAGTCTGTAAGGAGGATGTACTGCTTGATCCTAATTTTCCACATGTCAAACTCATTAGGTTTGAGCATGGGAACCTTTGAAACAAGAGTACTATTTGATTCAACTGTGTTTTCCATGATGAATGAAGGTTTCTGAGAATACTAGGCTCTGATACCACTTGTCAGGATCTGATTCTTAACAAGAATAATGAAACTCAGAAACAATATTAAAGAAGTTGCGGAAAAACACTTTAATATTCAAAGATCAATGTAACAGTAAAATATAAATCACAACTTGTAAACTTTATTGAATGATTAAAGTTACAAGCTTTCACACAAAACCTCAATCTTGATGAACAGGCTCACCAAGACGAATTCTACTTCTCTAGAACTAGGGTTGTAAACCTTGAGGTTAATTCTCTCTCTAAACAAAAACTCAGAATACTCGTATATCAAACTATTCTGAAAAATCCTATACATATACTGAAAATAAAAGATAATTACAAAACATAAAAGATCTTCAGTATATTCTTCCATAATTATCTTCAACCTTCCATGATTATCTTCAAACCTTGATCTGCTCGTATCTTGATTATCACATAAGTAGTATTAAGTCATAGCAACATTAACACTCTGAGCAATATTAATCTTCAGCAGTACTAACTACTAGCAATACTAACTCTCCAAGCAGTAGTAACTATTCAAGTAGCAGCACTAACTCTTTAAGCAGTATTAATTCTACTAGCAGTAGTAATCTTGATAGCCTGGCAGTAGTAATCACTTAGACAAATCTTCAGTTCCCAACACAAACCATATGCTTCTTTCTTTCCTGTTGTAGGCTGTTTTGTTTTGGTGCTTGGGTTTGCTACTGTTATTTTGTTCCTGGTTTTTTGTTTCTTGTATTTTTGGTTGTGCAATAAAAGTGTCTTGCTGTTCAATTTTTTTTTTGATTAGGTGTACTGAGAGGTAAGGAATGAAAATAATAATAAAATATATGGTTTAGTTTGATATAATGTAATGGGCTCATTAACTCATACTCCATAATATAGGACCAAATTGAGAGGAATTGAAATTTTATTTCTATTCTCATTCTCTGTATTCTTATTTTCATTTCTATTTACATTTCTTAAAATGAACCGAAGGTTGCCTTAGTTATTTAATGTTATAATAATAATTAAAGAGATGAATTTTGATTAGCCCATAGAACAAGCATGTAACATGCAATGGAAGTTTCACTTTTGTCGGTACCCTAGGATCTCTTTCTATCTATTTAATAACATATTAACATATTTTATTAATTATTTATTAAAGCTTATAAATTGTATTGGATTAGGATGTACCTTATTTTACAAAAATACGATAATGCTATTTACTATAATCAATCACATGTGATATTAAATCAGAGTCACGGATGATCTTTAGCGCGACCTAGGTTGCTAGCCAAGTCATGTTCACACCCTAGGCTCCTCACGTGTATTATTACATAACGGTGTTCTCGATGTGATACTATTATTACATGTGATAACGGTGTTCTCGATGTGATACTATAATCCATCAAATATAATACACATGTCATATTAAATCAGAGACGCAAATGACTTTTGGCGCGACCTAGGTCGTGGGTCAAGTCGTCCGCACACACCAAGTTCCCTCACGAGTATTATCACATGTGATAAGGGTGTTCTCGCATTTTCGTAAAATAAATGTGTTCTCGTTTGAACCTCCACCTAGGATGTGATGTGTTTTTTACTTTAAGAAATTTAATTATAGAAATTTATTTTTATGTATGTAATAGGATATTTTAAACATGAAAGTTTAATAATTCTTTTCAAGAATCATCTTTTCCTTTACAAAGTTATAATATGAATATATTTTTGTTCACAAAGTTGTAATATGTACCCTTAAATACATTAAATACATACATTACAAAACAAACAATTTTTACGTACAAAAATCGCTCAGGAAAATTTTTGTCGGTGATCACATAAAATACCAATGGCTCTGGTAGAATCCAATGTTTTTCAAGAAAATAAATAAATCATGACTCTAGGTAATTGCCACTGATTTGAGTTTCCCACCAACAATTTACTCACCAAGTTTTGTAACAGTTTTGTGACGAATCAACCCTTTATGACAACGAATTTGCTAGAAAAAATTCTGCAGGTAAAAGTCTTCTATTTAATAACTATGTTAAATTCTTCAGAGTAGAGCATTTGAAATTAGATATTCTAAGATAGGAACCAAAATTCCATCAAAATTATAATGTAATTTGTCCTTTATTAAGTGATATATGAATGTATTTTGAATTAAAAAAATAACCTTTATATTGTTCTTTGAGAAAAATACAGACTACAAAGCCGAATCCAAATACTCTAGACCTGGTTGGTATTTTGTTTGGAATAAAATCGCAGACTTGTCTAGATTGATTGTTAGTTGATGTTTTATCAGTCGTGGGTTGATCATCCAAAAATAACCACCCTTTTGTAGAAAGATGGTAATATATAAAACGAACATATTTTCTCTTCTTGAATGACTACCTTATAAAAATATCTACAGTCTATGTAAAATTGTATAAATCCATCTATCTTTTTGATGAATAATATTGTGCATGAAGTCACATAGATCCTAAATAGTCTATTCAATCGTTATTCGAGCTCATCATTGCGTACAATGAAATGGTATCACCATTAATTAGCCATTTGATAAATCTCAATCAGTCATTCATATTGGATATGTCCTAAATTTAAGTATTGACCGGTTCAAAGAATGCTTAATTGATTTATCAAATTGTTAATGTGACTTGCAGTTCTTGTATCAAATTCTTACCAGTATACGTCTTATGCCATAAATATTTAGAGTCCCCATGATCGTGCCACTCATATTTAACTCGAATTTTATCCAAGTTTCAATATTTATGAAAATACTAATCATCCTTTGAAAGTCACAAAATTTTGGCCTGGCTTTTTCACACTCTTTCCTATGTGACATAAATTTTTTAACCTCTAACTCAATATATTTTCTAAGAAGTTGACAACTCAAAGAATGATAATGTCGCTATAACTCGTTGCGTGACACGCGAGAATGAGACCAAATGTGTCATTTACTCAAGTCCATGGTCCTAGTATTATAAAGCATGAATTCCATAGTTTTGTTCTTTATATTTGTGGAATTGGTGAATTATGTGGCCATTATGTAACAAAATATTGTTTTTGTGTGTTTTTAGAAAACAATAACTTTCTTGGAAATATTTTTTCATTTTCTGGGCACGTTTATAAACTTGAAAACTTTGGAGCTCAAATAGAAAACAGAGGCTATCTTCCACACGAGACAGGTCAGATCTTAGTCCGCCCTTAACCGGAGCAACAACATTTTGTGGAAAACATTTTCCCTGCGTCATTCCATACATCATGTTTCAAATTTAAAACATTTTTTTTTTAAATTTTGGGTTGTTTGAAAAACAATTAATTTTTTTGAAAACTTCTTTTATCAATTACAAATAATTTACTATTAGCAACAGTGGTAGATCGAGAGAATTTTGGTGACTAAGGTCAGAAGCTGGTTTGCGGAATATTATTATTAATGGATCCGTGTATTGATATTTTCATCTTTGAACCTTTTTTCAGTGTTTCCATAGTAAAATAATAAAACAAGTTACATATTAATAAACTCTAACTTAGGGATGTAAATGAGACTAGATAACTTGCGAGCTACTCGAGATCGACTCGGTCAACACTCGACTCGGATAGGCTCGACTCGACATACTAACGAGTCGAGTCGAGCGACATGATACTCGACTCGAAAAGCTCGTGAGATACTCGAATATATTTTACATATAATTAAATTTGTATTATAATTTATAAAATATAATGTAAAAAATTTAATTATAGATATTTTAATATAATGCATTAATCATAAAAAAGTAAATAAAAATTTGAATTTTGAAACAAAAAATTCTCTTAGTGGGAAGCTTCCAGCCTTTGGCTTTTGATGTATGTTGAGAAAACGTCTATCCCACATTGCCTATATAAAACTCCATGTGCTTCATCTCTTCGTTATATATACAACCCACTTTCCCTTACAACTCAATTGATTTTCCACCCACTAATGGTATTAGTCAAGTGACTTGATCCCATTGGTTTGAGTTTATTTGGGTTTAGTAACTTTTAATATTGTTATGAATTATGAATTAAATGGGTTCGAGCTTGAAACGAGTTTGAGTTCGAGCTTGATTCGAGCTTATTGAAATGAGTTTGAGCTTGGGATTTGGTTATCGAGTTCGAGTCGAGTTTGGATTTTCACTACTCGTGAGCTTTCGAGTCGAGTTCGAGCTTGGGATTTAGCTTTCGAGTTCGAGTAGAGTATAATGATACTCGAGCTCGACTCGCATCATTTACACCCCTACTCTAACTCGTCAATCCAAAACAATATAAATAACAATGACAATAGCATATTAACATCAAAATCGAACCACAACTTTAACAATTAGTAAATAACTTTATACATATGTTAGTATAAATATTTGATAAACATATTATATATAAGTAAGTAAATAATACTATCATTTACCAAATTAACATAAAACTCCTATCATATACATATAAAATCCTATTTAACAATTATAATTTAGCATCAAATATTAGCTATTTATTTAATGAAAAACAAATAATTTATAAAGACATAAATAAGAATTAAGTAATAACAAATAATAAATAAACTAAAACCATATACAAAAAAATAAACTAAAAACAACTAAAAAAGTAAAGGGTTAGTGGACGTGGTTTTTCAAAAGAATACAGGCGTGAGAGCTCAGAGAGAGATTTCAACGTTGAGATTTGGAGAACTCAATGGTATCAGGTCGTAAATTCAATGATGTCAGAAAGTTAAATTCATGAGAAAATTTACAAATCTGGAGGTTAAATTTAAAGGAAATTTGTTTTTTCTTGGAGGTTCATTGGGTTCAAGAGACCCCACCCCTTTGGATGTGGCTCCGCCACTAATTAGCAATCATTATATACCTTTAGGGTGTAACACATTTGATTATGCGATGTTATACTTGCACAAATAGATGAATGTCCGAGTAGCAATTCATTTGGGCATTCGACTCCTTATTTGCACTCTTAAACCAGTAACCTAGTGAGCCTGTGTGTCTTTGGTTTGACTCTCACTTAATACTAATGAGGTGGAATGATGTAGGCTAGCTTGAGGGTTGCCGGTTATAAATCTCTTTTGCACAAACAACCGTTACACGATGTTAATAGGATTGAAGGTGATTATTACGATTTTTATGAATCAGAATCAAATATTAATTCCGACAAAGTGATTATAGCTAGAAATTTCTAGTTGATTTAAGAGTTATCCTTAAAAATCAATTTGCATCTCTTACACTATTCTAAAAATTAGGGCCGGTAACAGGTACGGTTATGAGTAAGGTATTACTCTATCCATTTAAAATAGTATTATAACGGGGAACGAAACAGATAATTATCCATCTTATAAAACTCTTATCCATATCCTTTCATACTCATTAAATTAGCAAGTAACAAAAGGGATAACAGATAAATTGTATAACAAAATTTCATTTTCAACTACAAATAATATTGTTAAACCTCAAACTTATAAATAAAACATAAGTTTATAAATATAGTAACTATTTTTTATCTAATTTATTTTAGTAAATATTTTAATATAAAAAGTGTAAGACAAAATTTTTTGTTGTATTTATTTTTCTGGTCTGCTTTTGTTTCGTATTTAATCATCATGAACTCTTTTACTCAATAAATATAAAAAGTAAATTAACTTACGTATTAATATACGACATATATGATATCATTAATTATAAAGAAAAATATTAATATTAAATTGAATATAATTATGTGTGTATATAAATATATATATATATATATATATATATATATATATATATATATAGGGAGGTTCAAGGAAAAACATCAAATAAATGAAAAACTTAAAAACACTTCATCAACCATTAGATTAATTGATCCAAATGGATGTGATTAAAGACGTGGTTACAACTTTATTTTTTGATTAAAAAAAATCTCCCATCCCCTATTTTTTAAATTGAAAAATACGAAATATGATCAAAATTCGAACGAAACAAATTACACACACACAAAAAAAAAAAGCAATCATATTTCTCTCGTTAATTTGACATCCATATTCAGATACCTTTTCACTCGTTTTTTTCCCGTGGTTTTCATGTTTTCCATTTATTTAGCGTTGTCCCCTGAACCTAACCCTATATAGGCCCTATCAAATGAATACCCTCTAATTGTTACAGTTGGTGCTGCATTTATCCGATGAAACTCTTTATAATTTTAAGTGGCTTCTTAAGGCGTTTTGGAAAAGTCATGGTGGGAAGCAGCCTAGTTTGGTTTTGACATATTAGTGGTCGTAATGAAACAAGTTATTCCAATGGTTTTTACCGTGTCACGTCACAGATTATGTATGTAGCATATCATGGCCAAAGTTCCAAACAAGGTTATCATTCTGTTTAACATTTTGTTCACATATGAATTATTGATATATAATCAACAATCATATATGCATCTATTAAATAGTTATATGTGAATTATAAATGATTATTTCTATATAACAATTTTGTAGGTTAGAACAACCATATACAGGGAGACATAATTCAACAAACGCTTTAACAAACTTGTTTGAAATGTTCATGTAACACCCCCTTCCCGAGACAGAAAAAGAGGTTAAGATCAAACTTAAAACAAACTACTAGCAGAAGCATACAAAATACTATTAAACATATTTAAAATAAACACCATCAAATAACAATTGTCTCGAAAGAAAGAAATGCGGTTGAGCCAAACTTTTAGTGTGCGGATACGAAGATAAAAAAACAAATAATCGAACCAAACGCTGAAATGTAACAAAAATCTAAATTTGTACAAAGAACATACTTCTAACACGAAACTCGAATTTCTAACTCATACCATATCCAACTTTAACAACATGACGAAATACCCACAAACCAATGAAATGAAACTAGAAGAAGATAGATCCAAAAGCACAATTTTAATTTGCTTAACCAAGCCATAACAAAATGAATATATCCAAATTCATTATATCACAACGATAAATCTTGTCAAAGAACAAAATCGTCAAATCAAAATAAAAGAATTGATGACTACATACCAAACGAGTCTGAGAAGCTTAAATCAAAATCATAAACTGGAATCATATACCGAGCTCAAACAAATAATCGCATATGCATGCGTTTCATGTCACACATAGAAAGATATAACAAGTGTCAGACATAAGCCACACAGACACGTGCATTGGACATACACATCCAATTATATTGAATAATGTGAGATGCGGTGTTGGGCACTATGTGGCCATCCACCCTACAAATAAATCAAATATGTTAGGACCGACCCATACGCCTCACGAATAATATCACCCATCACACCATGGCCAACTCTCATCATTGCACAAAAATCAAAAGGAGACGTCGTAGACTGATCACACCACCACGGATGGTGTCATGCCATCGGTGCCAAAATGACATGCCTACGATACCCCCATAGGTAGTTAGTAGCCCGGTATACCCTAACACATAAATTACAAAAGTATGTCACAACACATGTGATCACACTGAGTCGGGAAACAAATCATACTAATTACAAAACAAATCAAAAAGACATTTGACTAAACAAAAATATCGACCAATCCTTTTAAAAGTTATATAATAACGAACACTTTATTGAACGACTTACGGATCGAAAAGAAGTTTAAATGACATGAGTTTAGTAAACCATTGACATAACTTTGTGTACGAACACTTACAAAAGATCTAAAACCAAAAATGTATGGGGAATCAAATCCATATGTAGACTAAGAATTTCACACTTACAACTTTTCTACATCAAGACATATTTGTTTGAACACTTTACACGTTTAAAAATCCAACATTTTCTCATGATTATAATAAGTTATAGGAAACTATATCTAAACAGAAGTTTTTGATAAATGTCTTTTGATTCCAAAGAATCTAAGAATGAACCGAATCGGATTTAAAATAGTTTTTTCACGAATTTTTCAACAAGGTCGCGTTGTTCTCGCCTAAAACAAGACCAGTTTCAGAAAACCCATATTTTAGACACCTTAACCTAGAAATTATAGTTTGCTCGTGTGTCGGTAATTCTTAGAAGACATCATCAGGTTTTCAAAAACATAAACGAGCGATTTGTTATGATTTTTACAAGTAACACAAAATTTTCAGAGTGAAATACAACAGACTTAAAACCAGAGTTTGACGTTTTTAATTAATTCATACCTCGATTTATCGCATGCAAAACCAAAAGAGAACTCACCCCGGGATACACATGATCAAATGATCAACTAATAGGATGGAAACACAAACGAACTTGATGGAAGAAAGAGCATTGTACACCAAATCGAACAAAAAGAATTGAAAGAAAAGCAAGTAAAACGTACATATATATAAATATATATATATGTAACACCCATAATTTCGGTGTTATTTATAAAATTAATTTAGAGGAGAGACCAAGAAAATGGTCGATGAATGGTCGGGAAAACGGTCGGCGAACGACCGAGAAAACGGTCGGTGAACGGCCGGGAAAACGGTCGGTGAACGGCCGGGAAAACGGTCGAGGAGCGGCCGGGCGATTGTGACAGATGTCACTATAGCATGGCACTATCGCACAAAAAAAGAATGTCTCGGTACATATGGGGGGATTGTGCCCTATGGCACAATCGTGGTCAGGGTCCAAAGGGTTAAATGCCCGATTTTCTTAGGTTTTCTTCATTTACTCATATCTCCCTCATTTTAGTTTCGATTTTGGTGATTCTTTTTGCTATTGCTTCATTTTTTAGATGTCTCTTCAACGATAGATTATTAGTGTTGAAGTTTATTGGAAGATTCAAGAGTATTTTGTGGTGGTAAGCTTCTCATCTCTCTCGATTTTAAGCTAGGGTATGATGTGTTATTCATTTTCTCTCATCTTCTTTCCATTTTGTCTTAGGTTTTGGATATTTGAAGGTGAATGAAACAATTGGCAAGTGTTGGATCTAAAAGTTATGAGGTGTTGCTTGTGGATTCAAGTTTTTACCAAGAAAACTCAAAGTTTAGGGTAAAAACCTAGATTTAGCTTAAATCTAGCAAGACGAGTTCAAGTTGCTTTGCGAAAACTATGTGCATGCCAAAATGTATAATTTGAAGTAAAAATGTGTTCTACTTGGTAATTATCAATGTGTTGAGTATTTGACAAAGTTTTCATATTTGGTAAATTTGGGTTGATAAATCTCATGAAATGCCTATATTTGGGTTTTTTTTGGATATTTTAATGAGTAAATATCATAAATATGTTCCTTTGGTGATTTATTGTACAAATGGAGTCTATTCAACGATTTATTCATTTTTGGTTTATATGATTTTATAAACCATCTGTAAAAAATACACGCTATCGTGTTATGAGGGATTTTGGAAATATAAGGGTATGAGTTCACTTTGAAAATCGTCTTCTCCAATCAATGATGAGTTTTGAGTTAATAATATCTTGAGGTATGTGTTTGCATAAACGCCGGATAAATTCATTTTATTATTTGAGGACCTTTATTTAATGGTCAATTGAGTTGGGAGCATTTTGGCTCGGTTTTGACTTAAAAGAGTCTTAAGGTCATTTGTCCGATTTTAATAGATCGATGTAGAGCTCCGTTTATGAATTAAATTTATTGCATCTTATTTGAGATTTACATGTTTGGGTGCATTAGTCATTTATTTGGAATCATGTGATTTAGACTGTGTTGCATTGGAACCAAAGGCACGCAAGTCAGTCTTTGTTGATGGTCAATTGGGTATTACGGGCATGGTCTCCGGGACCCATGTTTTATGACCTTAACTTTTCAAGTATACACTAGGAGGGTTGAGTCCGGGGTGGTGCTACCATGTGGGTAGGCACTAGGACCTCCGTCATTCGGGGTAATGCCATGGTTGTGGTCCTCAAATGTGGTTGGGCTTTTTGGATAGATACTAAGGTCAACCGACTCTTTGGGTGAAACTTTATGATGAGTCGTAGGGACATTTGGACTTCATGTCGAGACATGTAATGCTATTAAAGTTGTATGAGTGACATACTTATGTTTTCTCTCTACTCTCAATGGATACTGGTCTCCCCCGTTGTTGTCGAACATTGTTTTTGGATACTGTAATAACGAGTAATTGCAATCAGTGACTTTAATATTGGACCCCCTCAACATATATTAAAGTTTGCATGAAGTAATTATTGTCATGCTTTGATATATGAATTTTATCCTATTTATGTTTCGCGTGAGTAAAGGGTTTAGCTCCATATTTTCGGAGTATTTCTATTTAAGCGCTTTAGCACGTAAAATGGGACTTTTGGGAAAGACATCACTATTTATTCTAAACGTTTTGCATGATGGGAATCGTGATTTAAATTATATTCTTTCCGTTTTATTGATTCTATAGTGATGAAAACTCTTGAACTTACTAGGCGTTAGTCTAACCCTTTTTATTTTTCGGCATGTGCATCAGGTCCTTGATTGGGGTATGGTACCAACAACACAATGAAGATTCAAGAGCTAGTTAGATGCACGATAAGGTTCTATCTATTTGATGGCGTCTTCCGCTTTTGGAGATGACGATTGTTATTGGGTTTTAGTAACACCTGTACCTATTATAGACCTTGTATAAGGTTTGATTTGTGTTTATTGAAGTTAAACCTTAAATAGTTATTTTAGGTGACTCAATTATTGATGTTGACAGTGATTTGAATACACCTACAGACGTGTGCTAATTAAACCTCAAAGAAAGTATACAATCAGATCTAATGTCGTCTTTCAAGTAATAAAAGTGGTAAAAATACCAGATATCATCCCACAGAGATTGGAGGAAAAAGTGTTTTAAAAGTACAATGAAAGATGTGATTTCAGATGATGATTGTGAAGAGATATTTTTGGTTGGTTGGTTAACATAGATTTAATTAAACAAGATTAAAGGAGAAGAAAGGGTATAAGACTTGTGGTGATATGTTAACCCAAATTCTAGCAGACCAATGCTACAGAATTACTACAGCATGATGCTATAAGAATGCTGCAGCATGATTGTGACAATAACTAGTTTTATTATCTATTTTGAGACATGTTCCTCTTAGACTCTCACCATCCCATTATTCCAGTAGCTATAAACAATCTCATCTCTGAGCAAAGTTCAAGATAAAGAAATGATGGGAGCGGAATTCTCAAAATATACGGCAAAACAAATTCTCTTTGTTAAAAGTTACTCTTTCGATATAACCCCCATACCTCCCAAGTTGATGTAATCCAAATAGCTTATCTCTAAGTCTATTCCATTTTAACCCTTTGAAAAAGTGACAACTTATCAAGAATGAATCATTTTGAAAAACACAAGTAACAACTCTCGTTGCAAGTAACTCTTTCGATATTACCTTCCATGTCATTCAAATTGACGTGCTATTGAATGGACTATCTCTAGGTCAATGACACTTTAACACTATCAAAGTGATCAATTTGTCAAGGAGTTGTATTATCTTGATAAAACTTGAGTTGGAATAATAAAACTTCATTAATGTAACAAAAAGTCTACTTTCTTTAGATTAACATGATCACCCTTTGCCTCACACCCAACTAATATGATTAGCTACTCATTAAAATAAATAAAGAAAAGCAAATGTAAAGAACTATAAAAGTAAACATGATGACTTGAAATGTAAATGACTTTAAAGGTAAATAAATATAAATGACTTTTAAATGAAAATACAAGAATGTAAAAGACAAGAATGTAAGATGGAATGTAAGTACATAAATGTAAAGCACTGAAATTAAGTGCATAAAATTAAAGACGTAAAGTAAATGGAAAGGCTAGAGATTGTTGGGTCTGAAATATGCTAAGTCTGGATAGTGCTGCTGAGAATTGAAGATTACTACTGCTGAAGACATTAGTACTGCTACTTGAAGAGTTTACTACTGCTAGAAGTATTAGTACTGCTTGAATAGTTAGTACTGCCAGCTTGAAGTTACTACTGCTAGCATGTTAGTACTGCTGATGATGACAAGAAGATACTGCTAGAAGAATTAATGTTGTTGATGTCGATAAGGATGGTTTGAAGCGAAAGAAAAGGAGTTGAAGATAATTATGGAATGGATGCTGAAGATCAATGATACTTTAATAATTATCTTGTAATCTGTTCTGTATATATAGTCTAGAAGTATTAGATTATAGAAATATACGTCTTTTGTGTTTTAGAGAGAATTAGCCTCAAGATTATTAGTGATCCTTTCATTAGAGAAGTTTTGAACGTTTATTGAGCCTGTTCAACAGATTGAGGCTTTGGTTGTAATCATTAAGTTAATTCAATATAACTTGTGATTTGATTTCATATACTGTTTCATTGATTTCGTGTTAAAGTGTTATTCCGCAACTTCTTTAACAAAGTTTATGAGTGTTTATTTAAATTCTTGTTTTGAATTTCGATCCTGACAAGTGGTATCAGAGCCATAGGAACTCAGAAATCAATAATCATCATGGACGGATCAAACGACAGTGTTCTTATTTCAAAGGTTCCCATGCTCAAACCTAATGAGTTTGACATGTGGAAAATCAGGATCAGGCAGTATATACTTCTTACAGACTACTCAATGTGGGACATCATTGAGAATGGTCCCTTCAATGTAGGAGAGATTGGAGCAGATGACAAGAGACCTCCACCAAAGACTGATGGAGAAAGAAAGATGAGGCAGAATGAGATGAAAGCCTTGAGCACTCTGCTCTTGGCAATTCCTAATGAATATCAACATCAGTTTTGCAATTGTGCTGATGCCAAAATCTTGTGGAATGCTTTGGAAAAGAGATTTTCAGGTACCAAAAGCACTAAGAGAAATCAGAAAGCAATTCTCAAGCAACAATATGAAAATTTTATGTCTACAAAGAATGAGTCTATGACTCAAACATTTGATAGATTCAACAAGTTGATTGGAGAATTGGCCACTGTTGGTGTCAAGATGGACCAGGACGATGTCTACAGAAAGTTTCTAAGATCTCTTGGTGAAGAATGGATAATGTATACAGTATCCTTCATGCAGAATGATAATCTAGAGGATAAGGAACTTGATGACCTCTACAATGATCTCAGGGTGTTTGAAGCAGAGGTTGAATCAAAGAAGAAGCCATCTAGATATTCTCACAATGCTGCTCTCCTATCATCTACTACTGATTCTTCTGCTAATACAGAATCAGTTAGTGCTGCTTATGGCTCAAAGCAGGATGAACCCAATGATTATGTTTTGGAAGCCTTCCTTGCTAGTCATGCTAAATCTTCTCTTATCAATGATGATCTGGAGCAGATTAATGTTGATGATCTTGAAGAGATGGACATCAAATGGAAAATGGCAATGCTTACCATGAGAATCAAAAGATTCATTAAAAGAACAGGAAGAAATAACTTTGCCATGAGAAGAGAAGGTGGTGCTGGATTTGACAAATCCAAGGTGGAATGCTACAAGTGTCATAAACTGGGGCACTTTGCAAGAGAATGCAGAGGAGGAATCTCTCAACAGCATGGGAGCAACAATCAACAATCAAAGTCTACAAACTACAACAACAACAGGAACTCATCTCAAGCACTTGTCTCACAAGATGGAATGGGATTTGATTGGAGTGATCAAGCAGATGAGGCAATCCAGAATCAAGCATTGATGGCTGAGGTTTCAGAGTCTTCAAGCACAACAATCCCCACAGAGGTAAAATCTAAACTTTTCTCTAAAGCCTGTCTTGAAACTGTTAGAAAGTACAGGGATCACAATCAGAGCATGTGTGATGATCTTAAAAGGTTGGAGAAACATAGAAGAGAGTCTAGTTTGATCATTGTCAATTTTGAAGAACAGATCAAGGCATATCAGGCCAATGAACTTCAACATTCATATGATCACAACTATTGGCAGTGGGAGAAGAAGGAGTTAGAGATTAAGCTAGAGAAGGCTAGAGAGGAATGTGAGAATGTTAGGAGTGAATTTGAGAAGGCCAAAATAGACATTGAGAAATTTTCCAATGCCTCTAAAGCAATGGACACTTTACTCAAATCTCAAGTTCATGACAAGCTGAAGAGAGGTATAGGATACAACAACACCCCTCCACCTTACAATAACAACTATATTCCACCCACATCAAACCTCTTAGAAAGACAAGATAAGAATGACTTACCTGCAGGAGCCACAGAAGTAGATCCACTAGACAATGTAGTGGTTGAAGTAGAGTCTGAAGAAGAGAAAACTGAGGATAAGAATAAGGAAGACCAGAAAGAAATTCCCTTAGAAAACCATATTCTTACAAATGAGAAGGGGGTAAACCACTTGTCAAGAGTGAGAAAGTGGAGATGTCTAAGATAGGGAAAGAGAATGTTAAGAGTGAGAAAGCTGAGACTTCTAAGACAGAGAAGGAAAAGGTACAGGGAGTTCACTATATGCAAACTACTGTTGTAAATCCCTGTACTTGTCAACAGAACAAGCCCCATCAACATGATAAAATTAGGGGAAATCAGAGAAACAGAAATAACCAGTGGGCTCAAAAAGAAGGAATTGATCTAAGCAAAATCAATAGACCAAAGCCTTGTTTTATTTGTGGCAAGTTGAATCATTTAGCCAAACACTGTTATTTCAATCCTATTAACCAAATAATTACTTTTCAAAGACAAGTACGAAATTCTGTTGGTTATAGGAAGCAATCAAGACAATCAAGGAACCATATGGCTGATGATGTGAGAACAACATCTATGAAATCTCATATTCAGAAAGCAAAAGAAAATACTCCAATAAACTCAAGGAGTAACTCACAGAATAGGAAAGTAAACAACTTTGTCAAAATTTGGGTTCCAAAAGTCAAGAAACCTGTTAGTACTGCTATCTCAAATAGTACTGCTAACAGAAATAGTGCTGCTGATAGCAATACTACTGCTGTCCAAGTTAATACTGTTATCTCAAATAATACTGCTAACAGAAATAGTGTTGCTGATAGCAATACTACTGCTGACCAAGTTAATACTGCTATCTCAAATAGTACTGCTAACAGAAATAGTGTTGCTAATAGCAATACTACTGCTAACCAAGTTAGTACTGCTAACAAGGATAGTACTGCTACCAGTGTTAATACTGTTAAGTCTATAATTATGACAAAGTATTCCAGCCATGAGATTCCTAATTCTAATCAGCTCATCAATACCAAGCTTTGTAAGCATGATTATGTTGATGAGAAAGGGCAACCCAAGACCATTTTGGCTTGGGTTCCCTCAAGACACTAACTGTTTTATCTTATATGCAGGGCAATCAACAACTCAAGAGGAAGAGCATTTGGCATGTAGATAGTGGTTGCTCTAGGCACATGACAGGTAACACGGACTGCCTTCAAAATTTCAAAAGGTTTGATGGAGGACGTGTTGCTTTTGGTGACAATCCAACAGGAGGTAAGATAAGTGGTAAAGGTATGGTTTCAAAAGGTAAGATGACTTTTGAAGATGTTTACTATGTTATGCAATTGAGATACAACCTGTTAAGTGTATCACAGGTTTGTGACAAGAAACATAGTATATTATTCAGTGATACTGAATGTATTATCCTTGCTGCAGGATTCAAGGTTGTTGATGAAAATATGATACTACTTAGAACTCCTAGAAAGGATAATGTTTATTGTTTGGACTTAGAGAGTGTATCATCTAATTCATCACTAAACTCTCTGTTTTCAAAAGCTTCTTTAAATGAATCATCTATTTGGCACAGAAGGATGTGTCACATGAATTTTAAAACTATGAACAAACTTGTGAAAAACAACCTTGTGTGAGGTTTGCCTCAAAAAGTGTTTTCATGTGATGATCATTGTGTTGCATGTCTTAAAGGGAAGCAGCACAAAACTTCTTATAAGTCCAAAGAAATAAACACAATCTCTTCACCCCTTCAGTTATTGCATATGGATCTTTTTGGTCCTACAAATGTGATGAGTATTGGTAAGAAATACTATTGCTTAGTCATGGTTGATGACTTCTCTAGAGTTACTTGGGTATATTTTTTGAGGACTAAGGATGAGACAAGTGGACTGATCAAATCCTTTGTCCTAAGGATTGAAAACCAAACAAATCTTATAGTTAAAGTCATCAGATCTGATAATGGAACTGAGTTTAAAAACAGTGACTTAAACAGTTTTTGTGAGACTAAAGGTATTGAGAGACAATTCAGTGCTCCTAGGACTCCTCAACAGAATGGTGTTGCAGAGAGGAGAAATAGAACATTGATTGAGGCTGCTAGATCTCTGTTGGCAGATTCAAAGCTACCCATTACTTTTTGGGCAGAAGTAGTTAATACTGCTTGTTATGTCCAAAACAGAGTTCTAGTAGTCAAATCTCTAGGGAAGACACCTTATGAACTTTTCAACAAGAAGAAACCTTTTATTGGATTTTTCAAACCTTTTGGGTGTCCTTGCACAATTCTCAACACCAAATCTCATTTAGGCAAGTTTGAAAGCAAAGCTAAGGGTGGATTTCTTATTGGATACTCCTCTCAGAGAAAGGCATACAGAGTGTTCAATAGTTCTTCCAGGATTATAGAGGAAAGTGACAATGTCAAATGCAATGAGAACACACCAAATCAAATTGGTACAGGTCCTGATTGGCTGTTTGACATTGATTCACTAACTAATTCTTTGGGTTTTAGTAATGTGCAAATTGCAGGAACAAGTTCAGAAATGGTACAAGCACAGAGACAAGAGTTTGTGCTGTTTCCTATACCTACAGCTGATCCTGTTGAATTTTGTCAATAAGAAAAGAAGGATGATTCAGAAACAGAGGATTCTGAACCAGACCAGGATGAAGATGCTAAAGGTGATGAAAAGGATAAAAGTGAAAAAGAGGATGCTCATCCTTCAGGTTCAGGAAACACAGGTCCTGAAATGCCCACATTGTAGAGGATGATACTGATGATGAAAATTCTTCAGTTTTTGGTGGAAACACTCCTGACAAGAATGACTCCAATCTTGATGGAAATATTCATGAAGAGGCTGTCTATCAATCAAGAACTCAGAAGAATCATCCTCCTCAGTTGGTAATTGGTGATATCAATTCCCCCATAATCACAAGGCATCAAAGTAAGTTAGGAGGATTGAAAGACTTACAGTCAGGTTTGTTGTCTTATTTTCTATCCCAAATTGAACCCAAGAAGGCTTATGAAGCAATGAAAGACCCAATATGGATAGAAGTAATGCAAGAGGAGCTGTTGCAATTTGTGCTGCAAAATGTGTGGGATCTGGTTGATCTTCCACAAGGACACAGGTAAATTGGAACTAAATGAATCTTCAGGAATAAGAAATATGAGCGAGGGATAGTGATAAAGAATAAAGCCAGACTTGTGGCACAAGGGTACACACAAGAAGAGGGGATGGACTATGAAGAAGTGTTTGCACCAGTAGCCAGAATTGAGGCAATTAGGCTGTTTCTAGCCTATGCTTCTTTTATGAAGTTCAGAGTATTTCAGATGGATGTTAAGAGTGCATTTCTATATGGGAAAATTGATGAAGAAGTGTATGTTTGTCAGCCTCCAGGGTTTGAGAATCCTAACTTTCCTGACAAAGTATTCAAATTAAAGAAGGCACTCTATGGGCTACATCAAGCACCAAGAGCATGGTATGACACTCTGTCTACCTATCTCTTGGAAAATGAGTTTGAAAGGGGAATCATTGACAAGACCCTTTTCATTAAAAGGAAGAAGAAGGACATTCTGCTTGTCCAAATCTATGTGGATGATATCATCTTTGGATCCACAAAAGATCATATGTGCAAGGAGTTTGAGGAGTTGATGCACAAAAGATTCAAGATGAGCTCTATGGGTGAAGTCACATTCTTCCTTGGGCTACAGGTTAAACAGAAGGAAGATGGCATTTTCATAAGTCAATCCAAGTATGTGTAGGATATACTTACAAAGTTTGGATTTTCAGAAGCAAAGCCTGCAAGCACACCTATGGAAACACACAAACAGATCACTGCAGATCTTGAGGGGGAGGATGTAGATGTTCATCATTATAGATCCATGATAGGCTCCCTCATGTATCTAACAACTTCAAGACCAGACATTATGTTTGCTGTATGTGTGTGTGCAAGATTTCAAGTTAGGCCTAAGCAATCTCACTTTCAAGAAGTCAAAAGGATCTTCAGATATCTCAAAGGACAACCTAGGTTAGGTCTTTGGTATCCTCATGACTCACCATTTGATCTACTTGCATATTCAGATAGTGATTTGGGTGGTGCAAACTTGCATAGAAAGTCTACATCAGGAGGATACCAGTTTTTGGGTGTAAGACTAGTTTCATGGCAGTGTAAAAAGCAAACCACAGTGTCCACCTCTACAACAGAAGCAGAGTATATAGCTGCTGCAAGCTGTTGCTCACAAGTGCTATGGACTCAGAATCAGATGTTGGACTATGGTATTACTTTTCTTCACACTCCCATCTTCATTGATAACAACAGTGCTATAAGCATTGTTCATAATCCAGTGAAGCATTCAAAAACCAAGCATATAGAAATCAGGTACCATTTTATTAGAGATTGCAATGAAAAGAAGTTAATTCAGGTTTTGAAGGTACACACTAGTAACCAATTTGCTGATCTATTCACCAAAGCTTTTGATGTGGGTAGATTCACATTCTTGGTCACAAGTGTGGGCATGATAAACACTGAATAAGCCTCTTTTGATTTTCTTCATGTACCATTTCTGTATAGATTCTTCAATGTTTACTTTCTCATAGTTCATTGTGCATGGTGCTGCTAACCATTTGTGTTTAAGTATTTGAGATTGCTTTGCTGATTGGATACTTGGTACTTCTGGTTAATTAATACTGCTCTCACTATTACTCCTGCTGACAGTTCAAATATGGTTAAGTATGGTTACTGTTGGATCAAATAATTGTATTCAAGATTAAAGGGTCTAAACTGTATTTATTTGATAGTTAAAGTTAGAGGGTTTATTGTGTAATAAGCTAATAGTTATTAGTTATTGGGCCTCAAGCCCGCTTAGCATTTAGCAAAGCCCATTAGGCATTAGGCCTGGGTATTTAATGTTTTCATTAGTTTAGTTTTAGGTTAATCCTCTCATTATTATCATTATCATAATTATTGTTTAGAGAGAGGTTGTTGTTTTCTTTGTATTCAAGGGTATCAAGAACACACAAGGTTTAACTGTTTATTCAAGGGATTGGTATGTTATTCTGATCTTATTATCTCTTGATCATTATTGTGTTTGTGTGTTAATATATCAACTAGATTAATCTGGGTCAACAAGTGGTATCAGAGCCTAAAGAATCAAATTTTTTTTTTGATATTACTATTCATCGAATCACTGTTCATCGATTTTTTTTCTGTTCGTCGATTTTTTTTCTGGGTTCATCAAGTAAAAATCGATTGCATTAATTAACGTGTTATCATGCTTAAAATCGATATGATTAGATGTGTTTCATGCCATTGAACGTGATCTGATGAGTTTAACTGCGTTGCAAACCTTCAAGTGATTGAATTTGTGATTTTGTGTTTTCTGGGTTCATAAAGGAGTCGACACTGTATTCTTTAAATTGAAGCATGATAGTTGAAATTAACCTTTGCTCTTGCTTGAATTATGAACTATATATGTTTCTAAGCACACAGATATAATTTTAGCATTCAATTTCTGAGTTTTGTGTGTTTTCTGGGTTGATTTTTCTGGGCTGGTAGGTCGAACAAGAACATATCGGTCGACTAGGTTTGCGTCTCACAATACCCCGGTCCATACATTTTATCGGTCGACCATAGAATATCGGTCATACACTATATCGGTTCATACTTTTAGCGGTCATAGCACCTCACCGGTCGAATACTTTGTATCGGTCTACATAGATTATCGGTCAAGGCACATTACTGGTCGAACTCACTTTATCGGTCCTCACCATTATCGGTCTAAGGAAGTTTATCAGTCATAGCCTATACCGGTCAAGACCAATACCGGTCGACTATCTTGTTCGGTTGACAAGCTACCGTTCGAAGCACCAATACCGGTCGAACTCGATACCGGTCCTCACACCACCCCGGTCGCCCGACACACACACACATATCCCTACCGGTTGAACACGTTTACCGGTCGAGCATAATACCGGTCATTACAAGTTACCGGTCCTACATCTTACCGGTCGAACAACATCCCGGTCGACCGCAAGATACCGGTCAACACTGTTTGCGCGACCCAAGTCTCACGAGA
This sequence comes from Arctium minus, assembly GCA_954870635.1. Lineage (NCBI taxonomy): Eukaryota > Viridiplantae > Streptophyta > Magnoliopsida > Asterales > Asteraceae > Arctium > Arctium minus. The sequence continues at coordinate 11,718,969 of OX941094.1, read as the reverse complement.
ACCACTGTTTGCGCGACCCAAGTCTCACGAGAACTACACTTTGCGCGACCCACTAGACATGCAAACCTCACTTTGCTCTACCCAAAGCTCACGCAAACCTCATTTTGCGCCAGTACCGGTTCGCGCAAAACACTGTTCACTTTTGCGAATTTTTTTTCAGATTTTCAAAGTTCGTTTTTTCAGTATTTTTTGAAGCTCTATACTGATTGAGAGGACTGCATTTAATTATTTTTGGAAATTTATTTTTCTGAAAATTTTTTAGTGTAGTTTTTATTTTGATTCTAACGATCTCATCTAGTTGGTTGTCTTGGTACAGAATAGTTTGCTTACTAACCGTACAGCTAAGATGTCGAACCAGATTCTCTCGATGGGCTCTCAGTCCAAACCTCCTGTCCTCATGACTAATGAGTATCAGCAATGGAAGACCAGAATGATTCAGTTTCTGAATCACAAGAACAGAGATTACATGGCAGCAATCATTAATGGTCCAGAAAATCCAATGATCACAGTAAAGGGTCAAGCTGCAACAGAAACCTCTCCAGAAATCCCTGTCAGACAGGTTCCTAAACCTTATCAGTTCTTTACTAAAAAGCAGAAAGCACAGTACAAGATAGAAGAAGAGGCTCTAATTTATCTGACTATGGCTATTCCAAACGACATCTACAATCGTGTAGACAGTCAGAGCTCTGCTAAAGCAATCTGGGATGAACTAGCAAGACAGTTTGAAGGAAGTGAAACCTCCATCCAAGCTAAGCAGAATCTATGCATAAATTCATACGAGGGATTTCATGCAAAAGAAGGAGAGTTGCTAGTAGATACCTACAACAGATATAACATCATTCTCAATGACTTGCGGAGGAACAATATCGCTAAATCTGCTTCTGAGACAAATTACAAGTTCATCAAGAATCTGAATCCAGAGTGGAAGAACTTTGCCATCAACCTCCAGATGTCCAAAAATATGGCTCAAGAAAATGTCACTGATATCTTCTCTACTCTTTCTCAACATGAGGATGAGGTGAGATCTATTAATAATGAGTCCAAACATCTGAAGGATTATGTGGCTCTCATAGCCGGCAAAGGTTCTGTATCCTCTGCAAGATCAAAGAAAAAGGTGTCTAAAGCTCTAGTTACCGAAGTTACTGACTCTGACTCTGCTTAAAGTGATGAAGAACTGGAGATTGATTCTGATCCAGATATTCAGAAGTTCTCTGAGGACTTGGCTCTAATTACTCGATGATTCAAGAAGATCTTTGGCAAGAAGAAATTCTACTCAAAGCCAAAGTATGATGGATACAAGAAAGACAAGTCTGAAATGCGATACAAGCCGAGGCATGGAAGGAGAGAGGAAGGACGAGAAGACAGGAAGGAAGATAGAAGAGAAGGAATGAAAGAGGAGAAGCGAGAAGAAAGAAAGGATGAACCAGGAAGATGCTACAATTGTGGCAAGTTTGGGCACTTCTCAAGAGATTGCAAGTTCAAGAAAGTGAAGAACTCAGAGTATTACGTAAGAAAGTCACTCATTGCCAAGAAAGCTGAAGAAGGAAAAGTGTTGATGGCTGAAGAAGAAAACTGGCTGTTCCAAAGTTCCGATGAAGATGAGCAAGCGCACTTCACCCAAGTATCTTATATGGCAAAGCTGGATGGTGACGATGAAGATTCTGAGACACAATCCGAAGATGAAAACTCTGAGGTAAGTGATAATTCTGAACTTATTGAATCTTTAATGGCCCAAATACATAGTATGAAAGATAAATTTGCTTTACTGAAAGGTAAACTTAGCTCTGCACATCAATCTGTCTTAAGCTTTCGTGATGAAAATGCCTTATTAAAAGTTATTGTGGAAGAAAAAGAAAAGGATGATTTAAAAGCAGAAAAATATTCTTTAAAAAGAAAAATATCTGGTTTAGAAACGGATCTTGTGAATCTTAATGCTGAAAAGGGTGAGTTTCAAATCAAATTTGAAGTTTGTTATAAAGAAAGAAATGAAGCTTTCACCAAAATCAAGCAATTGGAGGACAATAATATGAAATGAGGTCAGACTGAGCAGACATTAAATCTGTTGACCAATAAACTCCAGGATGAAAGGTTTTATAAACTTAAACCAGGTTTGGGATTGCCAACTACCGAAATTTTGAAAAAGGCATCGGAGCACCTATATAACTTTGATAAATTTGGCTCCGCAATCAGACCCATTCCTGACATTCGTGCAACTTTTGTTGAAGCAAGTTCTCCTAAACCTTCTAAAGAGACCAAAGGTCGAGAAGAACTGGGAAAGAACAAGTCTGGTGACACTGATTCTCAAAATCTTTTTAAATCAGTTGGTTTTAAATATGGTGATTTGAATAAAAGCTATGTGTGGGTCCAACAATACTAATATCAAGTTCTTAGATTAACAACAGAATAAGATTACCAACCTGTATTGATTATAACAAATGGTTACAAGGTTGATCAGATTCAAGATTGGATTTGTGTTCTCTGTTTTTCTCTCTAATACACGTTTTTGAGTGTGTTTGTATGTGTGAATTGTTATCTGATATTGTTAGAGAGATTGAGAGATAAACATAATATCTAATCTAAAGTGTGTCTAACACACTACCTAAGATAATATCTAGATTTAATATCTAGATATTATTTCTAATAACTAATAATAACTAATATCTAACAAAACTAAACTATTACAATACTATAACTTAGATATTTAAATCTAAGTAAACTAAAACAATTACATTGAATTACATTGACATTTATTACAAACGACCTAGACTTTAATATTGAGAGTCGACGTTTCGGCTTTAGCTTCAAATTGCGATCTTCAGTTTGGATGATCTTGAATCCAATGAGATTGTGTCTTAACAATCTCCCCCTTTGGATCAAGATCATTACGAAAATGATTTTAGCAATTCAGTCTTCTTGTTCAGCTCGGAAGATGCAATCTCTTTCTCTAGCTCTTAAATCAGCATGTCTTTTTCTAACAATCTCCCCCTTTGAAGAGTGGACGTGATTCTTGAAACATGTGATCTTTGCCATTTCTTTTGTAGTCATTCTCCCCCTTTTTGATGTTAAGTACAACGACTTCATCAAAATTAATTGTAAGAAATGTCTATCTTGCGGTTAGAGCCCCTGGTCCGTCAATTCAAAAGATATTCATCCAGATCTTTTCAAATCCAGACAAAATAGTCGTGTAACACCTGAATCAACTAATGAATCAGTTAACATGACTGTCAGTAACACTAAGTCACTGTGTGTAACATATACACATGGGAAATGAGCTGTTTGATGTTGACTCCCCCAGGGCTTCCATTTAATCATCGAAACACCACAAAGGTTATTTCTATAAACGTTATGACAAAGAAACTAATTTCTTGTGTGTTCGTGCTTGTGTTGAAAGAATTAAGCACTTGATGATTGCTTATAGGCTCAAAATTGTGTAAACCACTGAGACAACAGTAAGTTAAACACAGACTCAATGTGCATGATTGACGTGTGAAGGTGAGGCAGACTTCCTTCTTTTCAATATCCAGATTTTCCAAATGAAAATCAGATAGCAAATGTGCTGCATCCCCTTAGAAAATGTGAAACACTTTCTTGTTGAGAAGAAAATGAGTAGATAGTGAGGTTTGAGTAAGAGTTGGCATGGGTTAGTTGCCTGTTTCAATAATGTTCACGAAAGAATTGTGAAACACTAGTAATGTGGCTACCCGACTGAGAAAAAATTGGTGCAGAGTTGTGATATTCTTTTAACTCTGTTCTCACACGCTCTTTCTTTAAACATTTAGCTTTCTCTAATCACACTCATTTCTTTTCTCTTTGCACACTTAATCACTAAGGATTAACTTCTTGGGTAGAAATCACTGGTTAAGGTGATTCCATGGAAGTTGTGTTAATTCCTAGCACAATGATTCTTGTTTTCCTATGATGCAGGTAATGCTCAGAATGGTTTAACTATTTCAGTTAAAGCACAATTTAGATCATGAAAACATTTAAAATTACACTCCCAAAATATAAAATCTGTTGAAAAATCGGGAAGTGGTTTGAACATTAAAAACAATGTTTTCCAATGATTGAAAGTTGTCCTTCTTTCAATCATATATGAGATGAAGATTTAGAATTATACCTTGACGTACGATCTTCAATCTCATGAAGCTAAGCTTTAAGTCATAAACATATGAACTTGTAAGCATCTCTCAAAAATTCTGCAAAAGTCTTATGTTAAGTCAAAGTAAAATTTATTCACTTAAAATGAAAAGACAAAAAGCAGTAAAACTTTTTTAAAGTACGAGTTCTGATCAGAAATAATCAGAAGTCATATCCGTACTCCTTGACTTGAAGAGCTCCCCCTAAATTCTTGCATTACAAAAAAAAAATTTGGCATTAAAAGGTACATGCAAAATTTTATGAGCTTCCCCTCGAAGTAATATTGACCACTTGTCAATTTCTTCTTATTCTCCCCCTTGGATTATGAACATTATATAGAAGTGCAGATATCAATCATAGTTAAGAATTTAGAAAACTTTTATAGCTAACTACTGATTAGATTTTAAGATTTAGCATACCAAGCTTAGAGATAAGAAAGTTGAACCTCTTTTCGTCTAAGGGTTTGGTGAACAAATCGGCAAGTTGATAATCAGTTTTTACAAAGAAAAGTTCAATTGTTCCTTTTTCAACATGATCTTTAATAAAGTGATACCTGACGTCTATGTGCTTAGTCTTGGTGTGTTGAACAGGATTCGCTGATATTGCGATGGCGCTCTTGGAGTCACAGTATATCGGGATTTTGTTGAAGTGGAAACCGTAGTCGCGCAATTGAGTTCTCATCCATAAGACCTGAGAACAGCAGCTAGCAGCAGCTACATATTCTGCTTCGGCCGTGGAGGTTGAAACATAAAGTTGCTTCTTCGATGCCCAACTTACTAGTTTGTCACCGAGGAACTGTACATGTCCTGACATGCTCTTCCTGTCTAACATACAACCTGCATGATCTGCATCTGTGTAGGTTGTTAGTTCAAAACTAGTATCTTTAGGATACCACAGACCAAGATCTGCAGTGCCCTTTAGATACCTAAATATGCGCTTTACAACAGACATATGGATTTCTTTAGGATTGGCCTGATATCGTGCACATAAGCATGTTGAAAACATTATATCTGGCCTACTAGAAGTAAGATATATTAAAGAACCTATCATCCCTCGATAAGTCCTAACATCAACAACCTTACCCGAAGGATCGGTGCCAATTTTAGTACCTGGTGCCATTGGGGTACCAATCGGTTTTGAATTTTCCATTTGGAACTTCCGAAGAATATCCCTAATGTATTTTGATTGATTGATAAAAATAACCGATGAAAATTGTTTTACTTGTAAACCGAGGAAGAAATTCATCTCTCCTATCAAGTTCATCTGAAATCTAGACACCATAAGGTTTGCAAAATTCTTACAGTACTTAGTATTTGTAGAACCAAAGATAATATCATCTACATAGATTTGAATTAAAATGATATCGCCTTTTTCCTTTTTGATAAACAAAGTTGTATCTACCGTTCCTTTTGAAAACCCAGACTTGACTAGAAAAGTGGAAAGGACATCATACCAGGCTCGAGGTGCTTGTTTCAGACCGTAGAGTGCTTTGTCGAGAATGTAAACATGATTCGACTTCTCTTGATTGACAAAACCTTCGGGCTTAGAGACGTAGACTTCCTCCTTCAGAATTCCATTTAGGAATGCTGTCTTCACGTCCATTTGAAAGACAGTGAAGTTCTTGTGGGTTGCGTAGGCTAGAAACAATCTGATTGCCTCTAATCGCGCCACAGGAGCATATGTTTCGTCATAGTCTATTACTTCCTCTTGTATGTATCCTTTGGATACTAGTCTTGCCTTGTTTCGGATAACGGTACCACATTCGTTTTTCTTTATCTTTAAAACCCATTTCGTACCTATAATTGTTTTACCTTTAGGCTTTGGTACGAGTCTCCAGACTTGAAGTGCATCGAATTGATTCAGCTCTTCTTGCATTGAGACCACCCATTCTGGATCAGCAAGTGCCTCTGATACTCTCGTTGGCTCGAACTTGCTCAAAAAGGAGTCATGCATGCACATGTTCAATGATGCTGACCTAGTTTGCACCGGTTTTGATGGATCGCCAATGATCTGGCTTAGCGGGTGCTCTTTGGTCCATTTATGTTCATGAGGCAGTGGATTAGATGATTGTATGTCGGTTGTATCATCTACAAATCCACTTGTACCTTCTTCTGATTGTTTAGGAGGATTGATGGTTTCAGTTGAAGTGGCAGGTTCAGAAGGCTCAGCAGGTACAACTTGATCTGGCTGTAGATTGATCTGTAAAGTATCTCCTACTGTTTCATCTACTTCTGTCTCTTTATCATTTGTCACTTCTTCAACTGTTGGAGTCGGCATTTGAATTGTAATATCTTGTTGAATCGGGGCATTTGATTCAATAGGAATATCTGAACTGGTTGGATGAGTAGTCGTTAAGTCTTCCATCCTGTCAACCACAACAGATTTCTTTACATTAGATCCAAGAAATTCATCATAAAACAATTCAAATAATAAATCTAAATCAGATAAATGGTTAGTAGAAGTTGATGCTTCATCTGATTTATTCTGTTGAGACGTAGGTCCTGAACCGAGTTGCCCAGAAGCTAGTATTCCTGTTATAACGGGTTCTGAACGTTGTTGTTCGGAAGCCATTTCTTCATCAAATGAGACGTTGATGCTTTCAATCACCGTCTTTGACTTCTTTAGATAAACACGGAATGCAGTTGATGTCGAGGAATAGCCAATGAAGATTCCTTCATCCGCTTTAGCACTGAACTTATTTAGACTCTCCCTATCGTTTAGAACCACTTACACCCAAATATATGGAAGTATTTGATTGTCGGTGTTCGGTTGTTGATTAACGCATAAGGAGTTTTCTTGAATCTTCGATGTACCATGGAGCGATTCTGTGTGTAGCACGCGGTCGATATAGCTTCTGCCCACAAAAATAGAGGTAAGTCTGATTGACTTAGCATAGTACGAGCAGCCTCGACTAGCGTCCGATTTCTTCTTTGAACCACTCCATTTTGTTGAGGCGTTCGAGCAGCAGAGTATTGATGTGAAATCCCGACAGATTCGAGATATTCTTCAACTTTGTTATTCTTGAATTCTGTGCCGTTGTCTGTTCCTAGAAAATTGACCGGTTTCTGCAGATTCACCTAGGTCGTCTTTAGGAAAGTGATGAGTACATCTGGTGTCTCATCCTTTGAACGTAGAAACTTGACCCATGTGTATCGCGAGTAATCGTCCACGATCACGAGTATGTACTTCTTGCCGCCTAGACTCTGAGTTCGCATCGGACCGCATAGATCCATTTGCAATAACTCTAACGGAGCGCTTGTACTTGGTTCAGGCTTTGGTTTATGAGGTGCCCTCTTCATCTTCCCCTTTTCACAAGCTGCACAAAGATGTTCTCTTTCATACTTGAGCTCTGGAAGTCCTTTGACGAGCTTTCCACTGACCAGATTGTTGATGTACCTGAAGTTGAGGTGAGAGAGCCTTCGATGCCATAACCAACTTTGTTGCATCGATGCTTTCGTCAGTAGACAAAATTGCTTGTCAGTCTGGACATTTGATAAATTAATTGTGTAAAGGTCGGATTCTCGAGTACCGACCAAGAGTTCTTCGCCTTCTTCATTGCGAACTGAACATCTCTTGGCTTTGAAGTTGACCTCTAAGTCTTTGTCACAGAACTGGCCTATGCTGAACAAGTTGTGTCGTAAGCCTTCTACATAGCTCACCTTCTTGGTCATGACATTGTCATGTTGTACATCACCATATCCCATGATTGATGAAAACTGGTCATTGCCGAATCTGACTGTTCCGCAATATTTGTCTTTAAAATTGGACAATATCTCTTTCTGCCCTGTCATGTGCTTGGAACATCCACTGTCCAAGAACCATGTATGACTAGTCTGCATAAGAGAAATTACAAATTTAGAGATTTATACGACAACATTGGAATAATCACTTTGATTATCGAAGTGCGGATCTTGAACTGATTTGTTCAAAAGCCTATTTTGACTTTGATGTTCAGGTTTTGAACTGCATTATCCAAAAACCTATTTTGTCATTGAAGAACGAGTCCTGATCTGTACATAATCAGAAGTCGATTTCTCTCTAAGCTTTGTGTGCCTGCAACACAGATTTAGCCTTAGGTACCCACTGGAATTTGGGTCCTGCTGTGTTAACACAAGATTTTGGTAGCCATTTCAAATTGGGTCCTCTTTTCTTTTGAAATGTATGAGAAGGATTAGTATGAGATGAATGTGTTAGCTCAAATTCTTCATTCTTTAAAGTGTTTAAAATATCTGTCCTACTTCAGAGGACTTCCAGAGACAGACTTCAGAGGACGAAGACTTCAGAGGACAAACCTGCCTCTGAAGTACTTATCAGAGATTGCAACTTTCAGAGAAGACATCAGAGATAGCTTCATCAGAGGCTCTGAAGACAACGTCAGAGCTCTGAAGACATTCTCTCTGAAGATGTTCACTAAAATTATCTACGAGTGAACAGAAGAACAGATGACACGTCACCTTGTGATAAGATTTACTTTCTAGAATAGGTCACTGTTCAGCATGCTTCCTTTCGTCATACAAGTACACTACTTACTTTATGGTCCTATAAATAGGACCATCACCTTATTGTTCAAGTGTGTTTGAGAAGATATATATCTGATAATATAAGTTGAATACTTTATTCCAAGAATATCTTGTTTATCTTTATCTGCTTTATGAACTGTGATATTTGAATCTCCTTTGATATTAAACTGTATTGCTTCCGCTGTCATTACTCTTATTGTTTATATCATTGTTACGAGATTAGATCTGGGATCCAACAATTGGTATCAGAGCTTCCTTTGTTTCTAAACAAAGAAAGATCATATCTGCATACTCGGATAGATTTACATCTCATTGATTCTAAACTTTCATTATCTGTGCATGTTCATATAAACCCAGTTTATTAAAGAACATCATATGCTCTAGATTTGATAGTAAATCTCAGTTCATTACAAAAAGCATCAGTTCTTCAAATCTTCATTTTTTTTACAAATGGCAAACTCAAGCATAAGTGCCATTTATACAGCTGGGTCATTAACAAAACCTCCTACACTTTTAAGGGATGAATATCCCCAATGGAAGATAAGGATGGTAAATTTCCTAGAAGGTATGGACAGGGATTTTTTTAGATCTGTGAACATTGGACCTCACATTCCAATGGTGTTGGTGCCAAGAGTTCATGCAACAGCAGATACTGCCGAAATACCTGCATATTATGAAAAGAAAACCACAAACTTGACTGATGAAGAAAATAATATGATGGATAATGACTCAAAAGCTGTTAGATTACTCATAATGGCCATTCCCAATGATATCTTTCAAGAACTTGATTCTTGTAAAACTGCAAAAGAGATATGGGATCAGTTGTTAAATCAACTTGAAGGTGGCCTACAAACCCAGAAAAATAGAAGAAATCTATGCATCAATGAATATCATGATTTTCATGCTCTACCAGAAGAAACATTACACCAAACTTACTCAAGATTCCACATTCTAATAAACAAATGCAGAAAGTTTGGAGTAATAAGAAGAAAAGAGGAAAACAAAGTTCTTTTTTTGAAAAACTTGAATGAAGAATGGTCACAACTGTCGATGTCTATACAGGCTAATCAAGATCTTGAGTCATGGTCATTAACTGACATTTATGGTACTCTTGTTGCACATGAAAAAGAAGTTATGAAGCAAAAATCAAAAACCTCTTTGGGTGGACCCCTTGCGCTTGTTTCAAAACAAATATCGAAAGAAAACAACTGTGAAGAGTCACAAAAATGTTTGGAAACAAAAAGAAGATCCAAAAAGGTCTTGATGGCAGAAGAAACTAATACAAATTCAGACTCAGATGAAGATATCAATGCCTTCGCCAAATCTCTTGCATTAATCACTCATCAATTTAACAAGAAATTTGGTAAGAAGGTATTTGAAGGAAGGAGAGAGAATGAAGAAAGAAGAAATCCGGAAAGAAGATTTCAACAAGAACCCAGATTCACTCCATATAGTGATCAAAAGGGTGCAAACTTCAATCATGATGATGCAACACAACAAACAAGACCACTACAACCATTCCAACCAAGGTATCCACAACCACAGAGATACTTCAAACCTCAAGAACAGAAGCCAGGGACAAGTACTGCCACTCTTCCAACAAATCAAAATGATGGAAGATGCTTTAGATGTGGAAAACCAGGCCACTTCTCTGCAAACTGCAGAGGAAAACTTGTCAAAGATCAAGATTACTACAAGAACAAATATAAATACAATGTAAAAGAAAGAGTTCTTGTAGCAGAAATGGAAGATTGGCTATCAGACTCGACAAGCGACGGCGAGGAAGAGCCAACAAATCTCTGTGGTATGGCTTTTTCAGATGGAGATCAAACTGATGAAACATCTAAAGACAAATCTGAGAAGGTAAACTCTCTTTACACCTCTGACAGTGATCCTGAAATAGATGCATTTAAACTAATTAATGAACTTCATGATTTAGAGCAAAAGTTTGTTAAAGAAAAACAGAAAAGAGAGCAAGTAACAAAAGAGCTCATTTTTTACAAAAGAGAAAAGAATCTTCTGGAATCAGAAAAGAAAGATATTTTTCTTGAAAAAACTAAACTTGAAGAAACCTTCAAGAAAAAAGAAAAATCATTTTCAGAAGAAATAAGAGAAATAGAGAAAGTTTTAAAAGGAAAAGAAGAAGAAGTAAAGAAATCTGAGTATGAAAGGCTCAATTCTATTGCCTTAACCAAATTTTTTCAAAAGGAAAGAGAAATCTTACATCAATCTCTAGATAGAAAAAATCTTCGAATCAAAAGCTATGTTAATGCACAAAGTGTCTTCGACAAAATAAAATCTCAAATGGACTCTCAAGGGCTAGGATTCAATAAGTTGAATTCATTCAATGGATTGGAGAAAACTTCACTTTCTTCCACTTTCTGTATGGGAAAGGTCCAAAGCTTTGAAAGTCCATCTCTGAATAATTTCAAAAGAATGAAAACATCAAAGGGATCAAAAGCAAGAGCTTTGAATTTCAAAAATACTACGTACTCTGAAGTAAAAGACATTCAAGAGTCTGTGTTACAGATAAAAGAAGAAACTTCAGAAGTACTCTTTACAAAACCTCAGAGCTATGATCCCAAAGAAATTTTCAGATTTGATGCTTTCATCTCAAGTGAATCAGAGACATTTGAACCAAGTACCTCTGATACAAGTACTTCTGAAAATGGATCTAAGAGTTCACTTAATCCAAATGCTCCTCTGTATTCACCAAAGTCAGATGAAAACATCAGAACCACGTTTGAAGATGATGTTCAAAGGATATGGAAAGAAAATGTCATGGAGGACTTAAAAAGAAAAGAAAGCATGAAACGGATCATCAAAGTCTCTAGATCAAAAGAAATTAAAAAACCAATAGAGGTAGATATCTCTATTAAATCTAAGAGAGACTTTCTTGACTCTGATTCAGAATCTGATTTAGAGATTGATGAACAGATTTTTTGTAAACCAGGGAATGTAATTCACAAAATGATAGAAACTGTTGGCTCTGGTATTTTGAATGTTCCAATTTCAGTATTGAAAACCAAAACCAGAATACCAATAAGTCCTGATTTTGCAAATATGTGTTTACAAGCAAAAACATCTCTGGAACTTGAAAAAGAGTTGCAAGAAAAGGCAAAGAATAAAACAAACACTTCTGGCTCTTACACCTATAAAACAATAAAATTCTCTCCTGAACAAAAGGGCAAATGGACAAAAACTAACCATATTGATCCTGTCTGTGCAGTAAGCAGCAAAGAAAAGAAGATGTTTTTGAACAAGAAAAAGCAACTTGAAAAGAAGACTGTCTTTCAAGCAAAAAGAAAAGAAGTAGTTAGGGATAAATGTAATATTCCTAGTGCTAGTTTCAAAAGAAGTCAAAATGTAACAAATGATTTATATAAAAAGAAAACCTTTGCTCCTACTTCTTCTTGTTCTATTAATTGTAACTGCATTTATCTCTTGATGAAACTGAAGAATCATTTTAAAGGATCACACTGCCTTTTGAATCAATCTCTGAAAAATATCTCAGAGACAAAATCTCAAAAGAAGACACGTAAAGGCAAGACATCAAAAGATGAGATGCCAAAAAGTCATCCAAATCCACCAAAGTCTAACACAAAAGGACCCATAATGAGGTGGGTACCTAAGAAACAATAATCTGTCTTGCAGAAACAGTCAATGCCAATCTGGTACCTAGATTCTGGATGTTCAAGGCATATGACTGGAGATAAAGAACTGCTATCCTCATTTAAAGCAAAATCTGGAGGAGCAGTTACTTTTGGAGACAATAAGCAAGGACAGATTAAAGGATATGGTGAGTTATCAAGAGGAAATGTTTCAGTATCAAAGGTTGCTTATGTGGATGGATTAAAACACAATCTGATAAGCATAAGTCAACTTTGTGATCATGGTTTTGATGTGAAATTTCAAAGAAAATATTGTTCACTTCTTCACTCAGAATCAGGTCAAGAAATGCTAAGAGCAGACAGAAAAGGTAACCTCTACAGAATGAACTTTACCAAAATCACAGACACTGATTCAGAGAAACTTTGTCTTGTATCTCTGAATAGTGAGGAAATCTGGCTCTGGCATAAAAAGTTTTCACATCTAAACTTTTCCTCACTTGATAAGTTAGTTAAACTTAATTTGGTTAAGGGATTACCATCTCTAAAGTTTAACAAAGATCATCTTTGTTCTGCTTGTGAGATGGGAAAAATGAAAAGATCTTCCCATAAAACCAAAAGTGAAAACAATTGTCCTAGACCTCTGCACATGCTTCATGTGGACCTCTGTGGTCCTATCTCTATACAAAGTCTAGCAGGTAAGAAATATATTCTGGTTCTGATTGATGAATTTTCCAGATACACATGGATATAATTCATTAGAGCTAAATCTGATGTACCTGACATATTAATAAGGTTGTTAAAAAGATTACAGGTTCTATTCAGCAGCAAAGTTCAGAAACTAAGAAGTGATAATGGAACAGAGTTCAGAAATGCCAAAATCAATTCTTATCTATCAGAAGAAGGCATTACACCTAACTTTTCTACAGCAAGAACTCCTCAACAAAATGGAGTAGTTGAAAGGAAAAACAGAACACTTGTTGAAGCTGCAAGAACAACGCTTGCTGGATCTGATCTTGCAACAAATTTTTGGGCAGAAGCAGTAGCAACAGCCTGCTTTACTCAGAATAGAGCTACAATTGTCAAAAGATTTCAGAAAACATCCTATGAACTCATTAACAATAGGAAACCTAATGTTAAATATTTTCATGTTTTTGGATGCAGGTGTTACATTCTGAAAGATAGAGAATATCTTGGAAAGTTTGACAAGAAAGCTGATGAGGGTAAATTCATTGGATATTCATTAGCCTCAAAAGCTTTCAGAGTGTTCAATCTTAGAACAAGGACTATCCAAGAGAGCATCAATATATCCTTTGACGACAATAAAAGCTCTGAACAACAAGAGAGTTCCTCGTCACCTATCTTTGAATCATCAAGGGAATCTGAATTAAACAGAATATTTGAAGATTTCTTTGATGATGAAAACTCTGAAGTTATCTTCAGAGATAGACCGAGAGTAAATTCAGAGGAACCTCAAGAAACAGGTACAACCCTTTCAGGGCCCTCTGGATTAACACCTATTTCACCAAATACAGATCAGCAAAGTGAATTAGAAGAAGATCAAGAAGTATCCGAAGTAACTCCAGAAGCAAATGGTGAAGAATAAGAATCTGCATCTCTGGAACAAAACTCAGAGCCTCTGAACAGTACAACAGAGGTGTCACCAACAGAGCCTCTGAACAGTACAACAGAGATATCACCTACAGAGCCTCTGAACAATACAACAGAGGTGTCACCAACTGTCAGAGACTCTGAAGCTCAAACTCCACCCCAAATTTATGCTCCAATTACCAGATGGACAAAAGATCATCCAATTGATCAAATCATTGGATCCTCATCCGCAGGAGTTAAAACAAGATCTGCCACCATCAATGAATGCTTCTACGTAAACTTTTTGAGCATTATTGAACCAAAGAAGGTAAAAGAAGCTCTTGAAGATCCTCATTGGATCTTTGCAATGCAGGATGAACTTCAAGAGTTTGTAAGAAACAAAGTCTGGACCCTAGTTCCTCTTCCCAAAGGAAAATTTGCAATTGGAACGAAATGGGTTTTCAGAAACAAAAAGGATGAGGATGGAATAATAATCAGAAACAAAGCCAGGTTGGTTGCAAAAGGATATTGCCAGGAAGAAGGCATTGATTATGATGAAACCTTTGCACCTGTAGCTAGGCTAGAAGCAATCAGAATCTTCTTAGCCTATGCTGCACACAAAGGATTCAAAGTTTATCAAATGGATGTTAAATCTGCCTTTCTTCATGGTAAATTAAATGAAGAAGTTTATGTCCAACAACCACCTGGATTTGAAAGTACAGAGTATCCTAATCATGTTTATTATTTGGATAAAGCTCTGTATGGACTTAAACAAGCCCCAAGAGCTTGGTATGAAACTCTGTCCACCTTTCTAACTCAAAATGGATTTGAAAAAGGCACAATTGATACTACCTTATTCATCAAAAGGTACAAGAATGAGATGCTTTTAGTACAAATTTATGTTGATGACATTATATTTGGCTCTACAAATCAAAAGTATTGTGACAAGTTCTCAGAGTTGATGAAGAGTGAATTTGAGATGAGCCTCATGGGAGAATTAACTTTCTTTCTGGGCTTACAAGTAAAACAAACTTCAGAAGGTACATTCATAAGTCAATCTAAGTATGTCTCTGAAATTTTGCAAAAGTACAAACTCAATGATTCAACTTCAATGAGAACACCTCTATCCACCGGAGTCAAACTTGACTCTGATCCTTCAGGAGAATCTGTGGATATAAAAACCTACAGAGGCATGATAGGTTCACTATTATACTTAACTGCAAGTAGGCCTGACATAATGTTTGCAACATGTCTTTGTGCTAGATATCAAGCAAATCCAAAAGAATCTCATTTATCTGCTGTCAAGAGAATTTTCAGATACCTCAGAGGGTCACACTCATTAGGCATCTGGTATCCAAAACTTTCTAGTTTTGATCTAACAGCTTACACTGATGCAGATCATGCCGGATGTAAACTTGACAGAAAAAGTACCTCAGGATGCTGTCAGTTATTGGGCAATAAGCTGGTAAGTTGGTCATCCAAGAAGCAAAACTGTGTTTCAACTTCAACTGCAGAGGCAGAATATGTTGCTGCTGCTAGTTGCTGCTTACAAGTAATATGGATGAAAACTCAGCTCAGAGATTATGGCCAACAAATTGAAAGAATTCCAATTCTCTGTGATTCAAAAAGTGCCATAGCCATCTCTGCCAATCCAGTACAACACTCCAAAACCAAGCACATCGATGTAAGGTACCACTTTCTGAAAGATCATGTTGAAAAGGGAACAATAGAGATGTATTTTGTACCAACTGAACTACAACTTGCTGATATTTTCACAAAAGCTTTAGATGAACGAAGGTTCAATTTTTTAATTAGCAAGTTGGGAATGTTGAATATGTCTACCTAACAAAAAAATGGTAAACTCAGAGTCTCTGATCAATTATCAGAGACTCTGAACCAAGTAGCATATGTCTGCTTAACACAAGAAAACATCAGAGTCTCTGATCCATTCATCAGAGCCTCTGGACTTTTTCACAAATGGTAAAAATCACTTGTTTTCTCCAAGCATGTGTCAAGGGGGAGAACATAAAAGACTTCATTCTTTGGTCAAGGGGGAGACAAAGACCCTTTCAGCTTTCAAGGAGAAGAAAAGTTTGTCTCTCATATTTATATCAGAACCTCTGATCTTGTCTCTGATATTTATATCAGAGCCTCTGATCTTGTCTCTGATATTTATATCAGAGCCTCTGATCTTGTCTCTGATATTTATATCAGAGCCTCTGATCTTGTCTCCTCATTAAACGAATATTCCAAGAAATTCTTTTAATAATAAATCTTTTTGGATAACCATTCGTTTCTTTTTAAACCCAACTGGCGGTTTTCTGACACAAAGCGGCTCTCCCCTACATACCTAAACGTTTCACCTATTAATTAGGGGATGATGGAACGTCCTTTCTGACATTAGGGACTCTCATTCGCCGCTTCCATAACCTCTCCCTATACCCTTTGTCTATAAAAACCCTGTTTCACTTTTCATTATCCTTTACGCTCTCAAAATCCAAAATCCCAAATCTCTCTTTCTAAGATTTCATCTTTCTCAACCTGCAACAATGGCGGCTCATTCCCAAACTTCAGATAACTCGAGTAAACTTGTTCCAAGCTTGAATATGGCACAGTTCGATATTCCAGTAAAAGGTAACAACTACTTTCTGGACGTCACCCAAACCAAATACGATGAACAGTTTCGACCAATCCTCGACTTTTTCACCAACTGCGAACTCAATGATGTTCTAACCAAACATGCCTCAGATATTCCCCTTCGCTTTATCCAACAATGGTGGTATTCAAGTGAATACGACGATGAAAAGGAAGGACTGGTTGGGCACATTGACCTAGGAGAACAAAGCCTGAACATAAGAATCACCCCACAAACCCTAACTCGTCGATTGAACCTCCTCACGAAAACTGATCTTCAAATAGAAACTTTTGAGAAACTACCAAGTCAAGAAGTCCTTCTTCAGTTCCTCCACCTCTTAGGCTACAACAAAGAAATAACACGCCTAAGTCAATTCAGACGTCAGTACCTGCCTCCCAAATGGAACTTTATGTTTAGTGTTCTCAACAGAACAATTACCTGCAAGATTGGAAGTCAGGATCAGACTCATACAGCGATCATAGCCATAATGTATGCTCTCTTCTTCAACAGAAGCATAAATATGGCTCACATTCTCTTCTGTGAGATGCTGACGGCGGTGGACAAAAAGAACAAGGGCTTGGCCAAAGGAAAACAACCAATATCGGTACTGTTTCCCAGATTCATCTCTGTGGTCATTCAACGAGCAATGGAGAAATTCTCCATCACTGAGGAGGGCCCAATGACACCTCTGTTTATGATGAACTCATTCAAAGCAACAGAGGTTCCTCCTTATCCACATGACCGACGATTCCCACACACCATGATTGAGGTAATTCCTGCTGACTCTCCTACCCATCTCCTACTTAGTCGTGTTGCCCAATCATCAGAACCGATGATGGGATCCCCAACACACTTAGGTTCTGAGCCTGAGCCTGAATCGGAGAGTGATATCTCTGATACTGCTCAAAACATTAACAGAGCGCAACCAGAGGGTGGATCTGAGAGAGTGAGGAAGAGAGAACATGAGAACCCTCCCTCTGACGAAGAGAATAACTCTGTCAGAGCAGAGGAAGGTGAGGAAGAGAGAATTCCAGAGGGTGAGTTTCTAAACCTAGAATCTGAGGGCGGTGAGGTAGAAAAAGATGTCCTTGATGACACACATGAGAGATTCCAAAGCCCAAATCCCCGTGCAAACATATTTACTGTCCAAGGTGGTCCAGCATCAATGGACATTGAAACAGAGGTGCACACCTCGAACCCTACCCATCCTAACCGCTCAGAGGCATCTACTTCTGCCTCTGAAGCACGCACCACAGGGGAAACCTCTGATGCGGCTAAGTCCTCTCAAAAGGACTTGGACCAAGATAAAAATACTCATTCATCCCAGAGTATGTCACCTCCACACACACATGATGCCTTTGTGGCTCATAAAAAGTTCGACCGTCCCTTAGATCGTAAGGATTGCCTGTCAGAAAAAGAATGGCACGACCTTCTTGCATATGGACTCCTTAGCCTGGACAACAAGGTTTCCACCCACATTCGTTTCTCATCATCAGATTCTGACTCTGATGATCAGAGACCGATCGGAACCATTATAGGGAAATCCGTGAAAAAGGGTCCCCAAGGATTAATGGGAAGTCCTTCCGGAGTCAATATCAAGCCAACTCCAAAAGAAGGCCCCTCTGAACTCGAGGGAAACTTAGAATCATGTGTTGATCCTAAGGTCACCCCCTCTGATTATGTTACCAAAGAGGAGTTCAAAATCTTTGGTGATGAAATCAGAGAATCTCTGAAGGAGATTAAACTTCAAATGGAGAAGACCTCAGAGGCCTCTGCCTCAAACTCTGAAGTTGCAAAGCTCACTTCAGAGGTCTCTGAGCTGCGCACGACTGTTAACTCTCAGAACGCTAAACTGGATGCTCTGGAAAGCCTGGTCATCAAAAATGACTCGATTCTATCCAGAGAAATTCAAAACTCCACAACAGAGCTCCTCAAGGCGCTTCCTACTCCCTCTGCCCCCACTCCAACACATGCAGACTTTTCTCAATTCAAAGAGGAAGTCTTGCGTTCTTTGGCAGAGGTACTTGCAAAGATCCCTACCTCCTCTACTGTTGCTCCTACTACATCAGAATTTGTTACAAAGACTGACCTAACCAACTTCTCCAAGAAGATCACCAGCAATGTAATGACTATCTCTAGCAAGTTCGTCTCCAAGAGCACTCAGCAGCACAAAAAGATTGAAGACCTTCTGCAGAATGTCAAATCTTCAGAGGGAACATTGAAGAGAAAGGAACCAGAGGTCGCATGCTCTGCGGAAGCTCGGAAGAAAGCCAAGTATGAAGATTCTGATGACTTGGATGACCAACCTCCGGGGTCATCTGATCTTCATAAGGGGGAGAAGACGACTACACCAAAAACTGTTGAAACACAAAAGGAGTCCACTCCCTCTGAATCAAACCAAAGAAAGGAAAAAGGAACAGAGAGACGTTCAACCTCAACCTCTGCTGAAGATAACCAGGCCACTCTAAAGTCGCCAGTACCTGTCATCTTTCTAGCACCATCCACTTTGAGTGTTCCAATAATAGCTGCAACTCCAGAAACTATTGGAGCTCTGGAAGAAGATGAAGACGAGCAGCTAGTAGACTTCTCTACATCAGAAGATACATTCTCATCACCAGAAAGACCAACTTATGTGATGAGAGATGCTTACGAATCAGAGGCTGAAAGAGTAGAACCAGAATCTGAAAAAGAAGAAAAATGAGATTCTGGAAAAGAAGTTGCTGAAGAAGAAATTGAAGTAATTGATGTCGAAGAGTATGTATTCAAGAATGCTCAACCACATCATACTTCAACAGCAACAGAGCTGAGGGAATCACCAGAGATAGAAGGCTACATCTCTGAACCCACAACAGATAATCCTCCACAGACGAAGGAACCAGAAACCATGGTTGCTGATGAACAGGCTCCTTCAGAGAATCTTGTTCAGAAGGCAAGCATCGGTCTTCCAGCCAAAGTATTCAATAAACCTCCTACATTCCTTGAATCAAATCCTGGAACTTCCATAGAAGACCACTTCAGATACATCTACTGTGAGTTCAATATGGCAGACACTCTAGTCATTCCTCTGAATCCAAGGATCAGAGAGGACATGCCGGACTATGAGCGAAGATTTGTCAGAGATAAAACCAGACCAAGAGCAGAGGTCCTCTTTGATGATCCAATCACCAAGATCAACAAAATCTCAGAAAAGACCTTTGCTTACAACAAGATCATCTATAGGCACTATGTGGTAACTCGATCTGATCAGAATATTTACGAGTTCAATGATAATGATCTCGTAAATCTAAATCCATATGATTTACCACATTTATATGCCTATTGCTCTGCTAGATATGATCATGGAAGAAGGGAAATAAGGATGGGCATGGTTGAAATCAGACGGGCAATGGAGGCCTATGTCAAACACAGAGCAAAACATGACTTTCAAATTGCTCTAAACCTAGGGGAAGAAAAGCTGGAGGTAACTGAACCTGTGGAGTCATTCGACAAACTTGAAGAACAGAAGACTGGATCAATCGTTGTAGAACCTCTGGGTTTCGTCTACAGAGTAAATCAAGTAAAGAAGATCTTTCTAGCTTCGGAAGTGTCGAAGTACTCTGATGAAACCTTGAGAGGTATAAAGAAAATGATCCATGTAAAAGAAGAAAGGCACAGAGCAGATTTACTGGCAAAACTTGACATAGAGATTGACTCGATGATTAACTTCAGAGCTCTGATCATGAAGTTCCATGGAATCTGTTCAAGTGACAAATTTTAGCATGCTTCCTTGTTCTTGAATATTACTTTTTCTATAATGTATTTCCAACTGTGTTAGTAATATTTAAGAGGATGTTTTTCTCCTCTATGCTTTCTAGTTTAAGTTCTGTTCTCTGCTATTCTTGCATCTTTTATTTTCAACACTTAGGGGGAGATTGTTAGCTCAAATTCTTCATTCTTTAAAGTGTTTAAAATATATGTCCTACTTCAGAGGACTTCCAGAGACAGACTTCAGAGGACGAAGACTTCAGAGGACGAAGACTTTAGAGGACAAACCTGCCTCTGAAGTACTTATCAGAGATTGCAACTTTCAGAGAAGACATCAGAGATAGCTTCATCAGAGGCTCTGAAGACAACGTCAGAGCTCTGAAGACATTCTCTCTGAAGATGTTCACTAAAATTATCTACGAGTGAACAGAAGAACAGATGACACGTCACCTTGTGATAAGATTTACTTTCTAGAATAGGTCACTGTTCAACATGCTTCCTTTCGTCATACAAGTACACTACTTACTTTATGGTCCTATAAATAGGACCATCACCTTATTGTTCAAGTGTGCTTGAAAAGATATATATCTGATAATATAAGTTGAATACTTTATTCCAAGAATATCTTGTTTATCTTTATCTGCATTATGAACTGTGATATTTGAATCTCCTTTGATATTAAACTGTATTGCTTCCGCTGTCATTACTCTTATTGTTTATATCATTGTTACGAGATTAGATCTGGGATCCAACAGAATGCACATGAAAATTGGCAAACCAATCTCCAGAATCTTGACAAGAGATAGAAACATGTTTATCATAAATAGAAGACTTTCTAGCAGATAAAGATAACTGAAATAATTGCTTCATTGAGTATTGTTTACGAGAAACAGCAAGTTTTGAGTTCAAAAAAAGCAATATCAACAATTAAAACATCTTTACTAAGCGAAGTCTTACTACAATTAACACTACTAAACGATAAAACGGTCTTGTCAAGCTTCCGTTTGGGTTGCCATTGAGAATTTACTTCTGGCCTTTGCTTGCTCAGATCTGAAACATGTGAAACTGGTGAGTTAGACCTTTGAGCAACAAGCGATTGCTTCTTCTTAGAATTACCAGTAATGTTCGGTTTCTGTGAATGCTGAGATATATTCTTAACTTTAGCATTTTTAGCTTTCACAGAGACTGAGTTATCAAATTTCGTTGATTTTGCTCTGTTCACAGGCATACTGGTTTTTCTCAAAGTTTTCTTAACAAAAGATGAATGGTTAGGATGTTTTGCATTAAAGTCAAATTGTTCAGAACAATTATCTAAACCACCATTAGAGTTCAGAAAATCAAATCCTTTACTTGATGAACCAAACATATCCTTTGAGTTTGAAGCCTTAGAAATAACAGAATTTGAAAACACAGTTGAAAAAACTTTTTGCTCAATATTCATCAAAAGTCTTTCATCTGATAAAGAATTCTCAAGTTCAGAAATTTTACTTTCTAAAACGAGAGGAGGGACATATAGTTTACCTAGAATAGGCTTCGCCTCCATTTCTTTTTCAATATAACTTTGAAAGAAATCACTTGAAAGAGTTTTCTTCTTTTGATGTATTGGATTTTCATCATAACTATTATTCAATTTCGCATAATAAAATGGAAGATGAACTTTAGATGATTTCAAACGTTTTTCCGTTTTGTTGGCTTCATCCTTTTCAGATAGTTTAGTCCAGAAAGTTTTAAACTCAGGGATTCTGCGAGCTAATTGCTTTGAAAGATGATCATAAAGTCCTGGCACTTCAGACATCCCTTTTTGTAGACAGTGAGGATTCTTATAACCGATTCCCCATCTCTCTATTTCCTCTTTGGGTTTGTTTAGAAAAATAGTCTGTTCAGTTTGACCCATTTTGTATAACTTCTCTTCCAAACTTTTTAATTTTCCCAATAAAGAAAAGTTTTCTTTGATACAAGAAGCATGCAAATTTTTAAGCTCATATAAATCAATCCCACCTTTTAGCAGTAGAGACTTGAGTTCAGAATTCTCTTTAAGAATTATTGTCTTTTCTTTTGCATTGGTGTCATTATCTTTATGTAAAATCTCAATCAATAATTTCTTCTCAGCAATTTTTTTGCTAAGTTTCTGTGTCAATTGGTTTTTGTCAGTTATGACACCATTTTCTTGCTCAAGATTAGATTCTAACTCTTTTTGTTTTAAACTCATGGCATGCATTTTATTCATGAAATCTGAATCTGATAAATTACATACCTCCTCGTCTTCATTATCTGAATCAGCGTCAGCATCTGATTCTATCTGGCCCATCAAACACATGTTGACGACTTCATCTTTCTATTCATCCTCTTCTTCCTCGTCTGAGTGATCGAGCCAGTATTCATCCTCAGCCATCAGTGCCTTGCCTGCCTCCTGTTGCTTTGCAAGAAGCATCTTGTTCTTGTAGTAGTCTGAGTTTCTGACTTTTGGTCTTCGGCAGTCTCTGGCATAGTGACCTGTTTTTCCACAGTTGTAGCACGTCGGTGGTTCTGGCTGACTGGATCCTTCAGCTTTGAATTTTCTTTCTTATGGTTTCCTCTCCTCTAATCTCTTCCCTTCAGACTGATATCTTTTCTCTTCAGGTTTCCTCTCTTCTTTTCTCTTCCCTTCAAATCTCTTTCCTTCATATCTGCTTCCTTCAACCCTTTCCTTGTGGATGTAGTTGTTTGGACCAGAAGAATATCTCTGACTATTTGAACTTGGCTTTGTGTAGAACCTTTTCTGAAAATCACTTGTCAGCATAAGCATTGCTTGCTTCAGATGGTTATTTTCATTCGTGTCAGAGTTGGCATAAGCTTCATCTTCTTCTGATTCATATACAATCGCCTTGTTCTTCTTCTTCCTGACTACAAGAGCGACTGTGTCTTCAACTGTCTTTCCTTTCTGTCTCTTATCTTCTAGAATTTCATCCACCTCTTCTTCATATTGTCTGAGGGTTTCATACACCTCATGAAGTGGAATCTCATTCAGATCTTTTATCTGCTTCATCTGCCTAGCAAATCTTTTCCATTCCGGTTGAAGAATGCTCAGGAACTTGACGTTCAGCTCAATTTGAGATTTGTGGACTTTGTTCTTGCTAAGTTCGTTCAGCAAAGTCACAAACCTGTCATAGGTTTCTTCTAAAGTTTCTCCCACCCTGCCTCTAAATTCTTCATAATTATTTAGGTAGTTGGAGATTTTCAGCTGATTCCCAACCTTCGAACCCAGCATCATCTTTTCAAGTTGATCCCACATTTCTTTGTCGGAGGCCTTGTAACTGTCAATCTTTACGTATATCTCATTTGGGATTCCTTGTAAGATGTATGACTTAGCTAATCTGTCGCCTTTGGCTCTTCTAAGGTTATCATCTTGTAGATCATGAAACTTAAGTTCATCTTCAGTCGACACATTTCCAACTACACGAGTTGTTGTGACTGGTTTCATAACCCCTTCTTCAATAGATGTCCTGATGAACTCACCCAACTCATGTCTGTCAATGAAGTTCAGAAACCGATCCTTCCACTGTTTGTATTCTCCTTTGAAGAGAACTGGTGGCTTGGTGTCAGTTCCTATTGCGAGGGCTTCTCTGGATGTCATCCTGTATTGATTAAATATGCAATAAGAACTGTTTTGACCGTTAGTCCAGATAAAATTTAATCACACAAGAAATTTTGTCCCCCTAGGCAGACTTAGCACTAAGTCTGGATTGGAGCAGAGAGGTTTGCGTTTCTAAAGGTAAGCGCAAAGTAAGGTTTGCGGGTCTAGTTGGAAGCGCAAAGTGGAGGTTTTCGGGTCTAGTTGGAAGCGCAAAGTGGAGGTTTGCCGGTCTAGTTGGAATCACAAAGTAGAGGTTTGCGTTTCTGACTTGATCCGAGAAGTGAAGTTGAGGTTTGCGATTACTCTTTGAATCGAGAAGTATGCTTTGCGTTTGGCTTGAGAGGCGCAAAGTGAGGTTTGCGTTTCTCTTGAGGAGCGCAAAGTGGGCTTTTGCGTTTCACTTGGGACGTGCAAAGTGGGACTTTGCGTTTCACTTGGGATGCGCAAAGTTTGGTCTTTGCGTGTGTTCTTCTTCTGCTTTGCGTATGTTCGTCCTTAAACTTCGAAAATTGACTAGAACTTGTTCCTGAAACGATTAGTAGTACCAAAACACTACCCTTATGTCTAGAAACACTTCTAGAACTGAATGTAAGCACTCGATCTCAATAAAACACACTATTTGAAGAAAAATTTTATCGCACAGTAACTTTCTTCCACTCGACTGTTTTCTCACTTAATCTACAAATTGGAACTCGAATAAAGCTTAATACTGAAATTAATCACACACAACTCGATCTAGCATGTATTTCGATCACTACCTGATCGATTTTAACACCTAAATCAGTTTAAATCTCGAAATTGATTTTGAACACAGAACACAGAGACGTTTTTCTTGAAAAACTTGATTTGATCTTAATCAGGCTCTGATACCAATTGTTGGACAACAATACTAATATCAAGTTCTTAGATTAACAACACAATAAGATTACCAACCTGTATTGATTATAACAAATGGTTACAAGGTTGATCAGATTCAAGCTTGGATTTGTGTTCTCTGTTTTTCTCTCTAATACACGTTTTTGAGTGTGTTTGTATGTGTGAATTGTTATCTGATCTTGTTAGAGATATTGAGAGATAAACATAATATCTAATCTAAAGTGTGTCTAACAAACTACCTAAGATAATATCTAGATTTAATATCTAGATATTATTTCTAATAACTAATAATAACTAATATCTAACAAAACTAAACTATTACAATACTATAACTTAGATATTTAAATCTAAGTAAACTAAAACAATTACATTGAATTACATTGACATTTATTACAAAGGGAAAAGTCTACAAAAACCCCATGGACTTTTGTGTTTAGAATGATTAAGTCACTAGACAATTTTTTAGAACAAATAAGTCCTTGAACTTTCCAAAACCTGTTAAATAAATCATTGGACTTTCTAAAACTTGGTAGATACATCATTATTATTTAAAAATGACACCTGTAACTTGAATAGCAGGTAACCTACCAAAAAAAAAAAAACCTAAAATGTAATAATCATTCAAGAGTCGCTCCTATCATTCACAATCACGCTCACGTGTTCCCCTACCATCGCTCAACCCGTCGTCCGCCTACACCATCCATCGCCGGCGCACCACCGTCGTCGGCGCACACCGCCGACTGCGCACCACCTTCGCCTGCGCAACACCGTGGACTGCACAACACCGTCGCCTGCGCACCACCTTCGCCTGCGCACCACCGTCGCCTGCGCACCACCGTCGCCGCTACACCAGCCGCTCGTTGCCGTCCCAACTGCTCTTAACCCAAACCTACAACCACCACCGTTCCAGGTAAGTTCCCACGACTTTAAACCCTAATCTAGTGTAACAATGTTATGGGATCATAAGTTTTTCCAGTGAAATGTTTTAGGAATAGATGATGAGTTTTTTTCAGAGTAACAATGTTACTCCACTGTATCATGTGATGAGTTTTTCCAGTTTTTCCACTGTATCATGCATGATGAGTTTTTCCACTGTTGCTAGGTAGCTTCTGTTGTACATGGTTTTTTTTGTTGTACATTGGTTTGTGGTGGTTAATAAATTGCCTTTCAAAAAAAAAATCATGCATATAATTTAAACTTCTTGGTTTTTTTTTGTACATTGGTTTGTGAATTGTGTTTTCATTCAAGCCTAAGTTGTTATTCTTGTTTACAGAATGGCATCGGATTATAGCGATGATTGTAGTGATGATCCTAACTATGATGTAAACGATAATTCAAGTGGAGATATATCTGATTCTTTATCTTTAGATCTTGAAGATGAGGGTGATGTAATCAACTTAAACAAAACAGTTGATGATCAGTTTTTAAATAAGCTTTGTAGTGTAAACACGATTAATGATGTTGAGTTCAATGCGGATGAAGAGGATGATAATGTTGGAGATCAGACTATACAAAAAGGTGTTCAATATCCGATACATAATCCTAATATTACTTGGAAGATGATGAAGCCCAGACTTGGTGAGAGGTATGAGAATCCTGGTCAATTAATGCAGTGTTTGACAAACTATGCGGTGGCAAATGGCTACCAACTAGAGTATGTGAAAAATGATTCAGAGAGGTTGCTTGTTACATGTGGAAAAGGTCAGAAAGATAAAACTTGTCCTTTTAGATTGTGGGCATCTTGGATGCAAGAAGAAAAGTCATTTCAGGTTAAAACCATTAATTATAAACACATATGTAGTAGAGACTATTGTTTTGGATCTCTAGTGACACCAAATTGGATTGCAAAGCATTATGTCAGGGAACTCCTCGAAAGGCCATTCATAAAAATTAAAGATATGCAAGATGACATTTTGAAGAAGTTTATGGTCAAAGTTAGTAAGGGCCAATGCATTCGGGCCATGTCTAGAGCACTTCTTGAAATTGAAGGTTCTTTAACAGAACACTATGGAAAGCTTTGGGATTATGGACATGAAATTAGGAGGGCCAATCCAGGATCTACAGTTAAGATGGACGTAAATTTAATGGCAGATGGAAGTAATGAATTTAGGAGATTTTATGTATGTTTCAAAGCACTAAAAGACGGGTGGATTAGTGGATGTAGGAGGGTTATAGGACTAGACGGGTGTTTTTTAAAGGGGGTATGCAAAGGAGAGTTATTATCGGCTATTGGTCGAGACGAAAATAATCAAATTTACCCTATAGGTATGTACATCCAAACTATGCTTGTTATATTATTGTCAAGTGTTCTTATTATTTTACTGTCAAGTGTTATTATTTGTTTAACCACTTACAATGTTGAATGCTTATGTAGCTTGGGCTGTAGTAGATGTGGAGAACAAAGAGAAATGGAAGTGGTTCATTGAACTATTACTAGAAGATATTGGTGTTATCGAAGGAGCAGGGCTTACCTTCATGTCTGATCAACACAAGGTATGCATTTTCTTAACATTAACAAGTGTATCCATTATGCCAATGTACATTTTTATGTACTATCATTCTTTTTATCAACAGGGCATTGTGGAAGTTGTAAAAGACTTGGCACAATATTCAGAGCATAAGCAATGTGCAAGACACATATATGCTAATTTTCGTAAAAGGTTTAATGGTGTTGAGTATAGAAACATTTTTTGGGCAGCAGCCACATCCACTTTTGAAGCAGATTTCATGTCACACATGGAAAAATTGAAGACACTAAATGTTGATGCATACAATCACTTGATTGAAAGACACCCTAACACATGGTGTAGGGCATTTTTTCGACCCGGTAGAGCTTGTGAAGCTGTAGAAAATGGGATTTGCGAGTCATTTATTTCAATTATTGTTGATGCAAGAAGAAAACCCATAATCACAATGCTAGAGGAGATAAGGATATTTGTTATGCAAATGCATTACAAAATGAGGAACAAAGCACAAGAATGGGAATCCGATGTTTGTCCGGCCATAAAGAAAAAGTTAAAGAAATGGGGACAAAATCACAGGTATGTTAATGTATTATTTGGATGTTCATGTATTATTGTCTATGATGGTAATATGATATTGTATGTTAATGCATTCTTTTTCATATGTAGATATTGGTATGTTATCCCTAGTGGTGGGAATGTGTTTGAAACACGAAATGGTCATGAAGCAATGATGGTGGATTTAGATGCTAGAAAATGCAGTTGTAGACTGTGGGACATATCAGGCATTCCTTGTGTGCATTCCATAGTTTGTATGCACTTTATAAATAAGGATCCAGAGGATTATGCTAGTAAATGGTTTACTAAAGATCTCTTCAAAATGGCCTATGAGAATATTATAAGACCATTGAGAGCAACATGTGGACTCCAACACCTTATATCAAACCAAACCCACCTAAGGAGAGAAGAATGCCTGGTAGACCATTTATCAAAAGAAAAAGATCAGAATATGAGAGCCAAGGTACAAGAGTGACTCAATCTAGGAAGGCAATGACATGTAGCAATTGCTTGGAAACGGGGCATAATGCGAGGACTTGTAAGAATGAGAAGAAGGATCCACCACCTAAACCTGTGAAACCAAAAGGTAGACCAAGACTCAACATTCCAAAACCGACTACAACAAGAAGAGGCGATAGAGGTGGAAGAGGCAATAGAGGTGGAAGAGGCAATAGAGGCGGGAGGATACCATCATATGTAGGTGTTTCTTATAATCCAATCATAGGAGAAACAATGATTGGGGTAAGTCATTATTTATTTTTCAGATTCAAATAACATTTTCTAATGACTATTGCTTACACTTTATCTTCATCATTAAAGTCATCATCAGGTGTACCACAACCAGCATGGCCTAAAGGCATCCTACCGTTTTCAATTTCAAATGAGGTTGTTGTTAATGATGAAGACCATGATGAAGGTGAGACTGTTGTTGGACATCAAGAAGGGTTACAAGAAAGTCAAAGGGTTGTATCTCCACCAGAAGTTGATGCAAATGAAGAATAGTTCATTCCACGACTTAACATAGATTATGCGTTATTTTGGTATATTTTAGTATAACTGTTGGTATTTTTTTGGCGCAACTTTTAGTTTATTTGGCACAATTGTTCGTACTTTGGGGGACAATTTTTGGTTTATTTGGCGCAACTTGTGGTTCAACTTTGGTAAATTATGACCAACTTTTATATCTATCTATTTATGCTTTGAATACATCTTTTGTATGTTTTGGGAAGAGTAACGAAAATGGTATATTCGTTTTTATATAAATGTAAGTATTTTTTTTTGTTCAAAAAATGTTTAGGGGCTTAATTGTTTAAAATATAAAAGACCGTTGGGTTTTTCCGGACCTTTTCAATTATTTTATCATATTAACCAGTTTTATAAGTCATAAGGATGTATCTACCAGGTTTTAGAAAGTCCAATGATTTATTTAACAGGTTTTGGAAAGTTCAAGGACTTATTTGTTCTAAAAAATTGTCTGGTGACTTAATCATTCTAAACACAAAAGTCCATGGGGTTTTTGTAGACTTTTCCCTATTACAAACGACATAGACTTTAATATTGAGAGTCGACGTTTTGGCTTTAGTTTCAGATTGCGATCTTCAGTTTGGATGATCTTGAATCCAATGAGACTGTGTCTTAACACTATGAGACTCGAAAGATCGAATTTACTGAGTTTGAATCACTATTTACCACACCTTCCAAAGAATCAGTTAGCACCAACACAGTTCCACCTGAGACTGCATGCAAATATGATGAGTATGAATCGGATGTTGATCCATCTACTATACCATCAGTCTCAAATCCTATTGCTTCTAAACCTTTACTTGTTGAAGAGGTTGAAGAAGAACCTGTCATCACGAATAAATCTTGTGTTCAAAATGATAAAACGGAGTTTATTGAGTTCATGACTGAAGAGATATTTTCTGAAATGATGAATGCTTCAGATTCTGATCCTGTTTCTGATCTAAAGGTGTCAAATTCTGTGAATAATCATACATCTGAATTGATGAAGCAAATTGATATGTTGCAACAGTCTCTTGATGAGGTTGAAGATGAAAACTTTGAGCTCAAATTTAAACTTGAAAAGTCTTTAAAAGAAAATCAAGAGCTTTGCACAGAGATCAATGATTTGAAAATTACTTTGTTTAAAAATGCTTCAAGTGATAAACAGATGTTCAATGATCCAAGCTAGAAGGTAAGAACCAATCCAGAATTTGATGCTCCTGCAAAACCTTCAGTTGTTTACTCTGATTGTCCTGAATATCCACCGAGTATTTTTGAGAAGGGTGAGACTTCAAATAGCTCTAGAAAAGAACCACCTTCTAAGTTAGAGACTAACAAGGTTCCTATTTCTGTTTCAGATATAAAAGGAATTGGAGTTGGGAGGAGTAAGAAGCATAAAGATAGTAGTTTGAATAAGAATGATAGGTTATATAGTGAAACTTTTGCTTCAAATAGTTGTACTTCAGACAGTGTTGTTCTGAAAAGTAATTCTTTTGATGAACATGAATGTAAGGTTTGTTCCGATAAATCTAAGTTTATGAATTTTGCTCGAAAGAATCTATACTGCAAACACTGCTGGGATAACTCATTCAAATACTACTCCCCTCCAAAGTCCAAACAGACTAAGCGAAAAGCTAAACTGAACCTTAAGTCTAATTCTAATTCCAATTCTTCCGCACAACCCAAAGTGTTTCGAGCTAAGGTTGCTAATCCTACTTGTAAAAAGCACTTTCAGGAATTAAATGTTAAGATGGTTTGGAAATGGGTTCCAAAACCCCGTTATGAATGGAGAGTGAAAGTTAAAGCAAATGATATTCCTGAATTGCTTGATGCTAACCGCGAAGGACCCATCCTGATATAGGTACCTAAGCAAAACTAATTGTCCCTTTTGCAGGCCTGTCGACTGTGGGTGATAGATTCCGGGTGTTCACGCCACATGACAGGATTCAAGCACCTCTTGCATAACTATGTGGAGGAGCCTGCCGGAGCAGTTAGATTTGCCAATTCTGAAGCCGAAGGACACGTCAGAGGATATGGAATGCTCGATAATGGAGTTGTGAAGATTCAAAGAGTACTATATGTAGAAGGGCTTGATCATAACTTATTTAGTATCAGTCACATCTGTGACATGAAATATCAAGTCTGCTTCACAACCACTCATTGCTATCTAGAGGATCTCGATGGTTACGAAGTCTTCAAAGCTGAGCGCCATGGAAATCTATACTATGTAGATTTTCCTACACTGTCTGCCATACGTCCAGTATGTCTACTAGCTAAAGCTTCTAAAGCACAATCGTGGACGTGGCATCGACGCTTGTCTCATCAAAATTTCAGATCTATAGCCAAGCTACAGAGACAAGGTCTGGTCAAAGGTCTACCAGAAATGAGGTTCGAAAAAGACTCACTCTGTTCTGCATGTGAGTTGGGCAAAATGAAGCGTAGCTCTTTCAAGTCCAAATCTGAATCATCGACCTCATCTGCACTAGAACTTCTTCATATGGACCTTTGTGGCCCAATGCGAACCGCATCTATCAACGAAAAGAAATATGTGTTGGTAATGATAGATGACTACTCAAGGTATACATGGCTCGAGTTTCTTCGCAACAAGTCAGATGCGCCAGAATTGATCATCGCGTTTATCAAGCGCATTCAAGTACGTCTTCAACTGCTAGTCAGAACTATTCACAATGATAATGGAACGGAGTTCAAGAATGACACCCTGAAGAGTTTCCTTACTTCTGTGGGGATTTCACATAATTTCTCCACAACCTACACTCCACAACAGAACGACATTGTTGAACGGAAGAATCGCACTCTTGTTGAAGCAGCTCGCACTATGCTTGCTTATTCAGATCTACCTATGTACCTTTGGGCCGAGGCAGTCGCTACAACATGTTTTACTCAGAACCGTACCATTGTGGTCAAGCGCTTTAATAAAACAGCATATGAGTTAATCAACAATCGTACACCTAATATCAAATTTCTTCGTGTCTTTGGTTGCAGGTGTTATCTTCTTAGAGAGCATCAAGGATTATCAAAATTTGATAAGAAAGCGGATGAACGATATCTCATTGGATACTCTCTGACATCCAAAGCTTATCGAATTTACATTGTTCGAACTAAGACGGTTGTTGAGAGCATGAATGTCTCCTTTGATGAGAATTCTACGAGGACTTCTGGACACAACAGTTCAGAACTCGGTCATAAGGACAAAGCTTCTATTCAATCTAGAATAGAACCAGCTACTAAAGGATCCACTACTTCAAACTCTAACTCTACTTCATCTGAGTTAGATTTATTGTTTCTTGATGCCTTTAATGATATTTGTGCAGATTTTGATAAAGGCATATCTACATCAATAACAAGCTCGGAGGTCCCTACCACTTCTGAAGACATGTCTGGACCTTCCGAAGAAGTCACTGAAACTTCATCTCCATCAGGTACAACTACACCGTTAGTTTCTGACTCTACTAATGCTGAATCTGTCTCTATAGATAGTTCTTCTGGAAACGAAGTCACGAGTACTTCAACTGCTAGCCCAGAAGCTTCAGTATTAGAAACACCAGTAGAAGATGTCCCGAGTACATCTATGGAGCTACCTGCTGTGCACGATGAAAATGATGCGTCCAATACACAACAAACAGTTGAATCCTTACCAAGCACACATTGTTGGACTAAGGATCATCCCCTGAACAACATGATAGGTGATGTACAATCTGGTGTCACGACAAGGTCAACATCAGCCAACTTCTGCATGTTTTCAATCTTCCTCAGTTCCTTAGAGCCAAAGAAAGCGTCTGAAGCTCTACGTGATCCCTTCTGGATTTCTTCTATGCAAGACGAGCTTCTACAATTCGAAAGGAACAAGGTATGGCGCTTGATCCCACTACCTAAAGGTAAATCTGTTATAGGAACAAAGTGGGTTTTCGGAAATAAGAAAGACGAAGCTGGAGTAGTTGTGAGAAACAAAGCTCGATTGGTCGCAAAAGGGTACTGTCAACAAGAGGGCATTGACTATGACGAAACATTCGCCCCGGTTGCAAGGATAGAAGCCATCAGAATCTTCCTAGTCTATGCAGCGCACAAAAACTTTACAGTCTATCAAATGGATGTAAAGTCAGCTTTCCAGAACGTCGTTCTGCATGAGTAGGTCTACGTGGCTCAACCTGAAGGTTTCGTTGATCCTCATCACCCTGATCATGTCTATGTTTTAGACAAAGCACTTTATGGTCTTAAACAAGCACCGCGAGCCTGGTATGAAACTCTCACTAAATTTCTACTTGCTTCTGGTTTCAAGAAAGGTACAGTAGATACAACCTTATTTCTTAAAAGGCAAGGTGAGGACTTGATTATCATTCAAATTTATGTTGACGACATAATATTTGGGTCGACAAATCAGAAATTTTGCAAGAACTTTTCAAAGATAATGGAAACAAAGTTTGAAATGTCGATGATGGGTGAATTGAATTTCTTTCTTGGTTTACAAGTAAAGCAATTACCCGACGGCATATTTATTAATCAATCTAAATACATAAAAGATATTTTGAAAAAGTTCAATATGTCAGATAGTTCAGTCATGAAAACACCAATGGCTACTGGTACACTCTTAGACGCAGATCCCTCCGGGAAACTTGCTGATCAAAAGGTGTATCGTAGCATGATTGGCTCTTTACTTTATCTGACTGCAAGTCGCCCAGATATAATGTATGCCACATGTTTTTGTGAGAGATATTAGTCTAATCCTAAAGAGTCTCACTTAACTACTGTTAAGCGAATCCTTAGATATCTCAAAGGCTCTCCTAATTTAGGCCTTTGGTATCCAAAGGATTCTAGTTTTGATCTAACCGCCTTTACAGATGTTGATCATGCAGGATGTAAGCTAGACCAGAAAAGAACCTCTGGATCATGTCAATTTATAGGTGACAAACTTGGGAGTTGGACTTCAAAGAAACAAAACTGTGTTTCAACATCCACTGCCGAGGCTGAATATGTAGCTGTTGCTAGCTGCTGCTCACAAGTCCTCTGGATGAAAACACAGTTACGGGACTTTGGATACAACTACAAGCGTGTTCCTATTTATTGTGATTCCAAGAGCGCAATCGCCATAACTGCTAACCCGGTACATCATTCGAAGACCAAGCATATAGATGTACGCTATCACTTCATCAAGGATCATGTAGAAAAAGGTGACATTGAAATGCACTTTTTTCAAACTGACTTCCTGTAAGCTGATCTTTTCACCAAGACATTGGATGAAAAGAGGTTCCACTTTCTAATCAGCAAACTTGGTATGTTGAACATGTCCTAGACCTTACTCATGATTCTAGGGGGAGTATTCTAAATCCTAATCTTGTGTTTTATTTTCCAACTGTTGCTAACAAAAGAGGAATCATTTTTCACAAATGATTACCATTATTTCTTTTATTTATGCAGGTTTGTTCAAGTGACGATGGCTTCTAAGCACATCAGATTAGAACCCGCACTTCAGTGCTTTATTTTTCTGCTATATAAAAAAAATAATAAAAGAGGAATCATTTTTCACAAATTATTACCATTATTTCTTTTATTTATGCAGGTTTGTTCAAGTGACGATGGCTTCTAATCACATCATATTAGAACCCGCACTTCAGTGCTTTATTTTTCTGCTATATAAAAAAAAGTTCTTCAGTTAAGGGGGAGCTTAAAAGTCAAAGAGCTTAATTGAAAAACTCCTTAGAGCTTAATTGCCAACCTCTTTTAGTTTGAGGGGGAGAATTGCATCGTCAAACACAACTGTTTTGACTTCTCCAATATTTTATTCTTCATGTGTAACTGTATTCCTTTGTGCTTACATGTTCAAAAGACTGTTGAACAATATGTTCTTTTAGGAAAATACATGGGATTCAGTGTGAGAACTTAACAGAACTTCCATGGATTCACGATAACCAGTGTTTCCTACCCATGAAGTATTCCCTGAGTGATTGAGGGGAGAGGGGTCAAAAGAATTGAATGATGGTGTGTGAAGAGGTAAAATGGAAAAGAGAGATTGGTTAGAAGTGAGCATTAAAAGAAAGAGGGTGAGAGATCAGAGTAAAAGAATATTAAACTCTGCACCAAACTTCTTTCTGAGTCGGGCAACCACATTATCTGATTGGTTCATATTCTATGGTGACCATCATTGAAAAAAGGCACCTAGCCCATGCCATCTCTTGCATACAACCCCACCAGCTACTCATTCTTTTCTCAAAAATAGAATGTTTCACATTTTCTGGGGAAGCTGCACATATGCTATTGGTTCTTCATTTGGAAGATACTAATATTGAAAAAGAAGGAAAGTTGCCCCACCTTCGAACCCCTTCTCATGCACACTGAGTCTTTGTATAATTTGTTTCTGTCTCAACAAGTTTACATAATTTGAGCCTTTATGAAAAAGCAATCATCAATGCTTAATTCTTTCATACACATGCACGATCACACAGAAATTTGTTTTCTGTCAGAACGTTCATAGATAACCATGTGTTATTCGATGATTGAATGGAAGACCTGGGAGCCAACATCAAACCAGCTCCTTATATAGTAACTTTGTGTTACTCAGTAACTTTGTGTTACTGACAGACATTTTAACTGAGTCATTTGTTGATTCAGGGTTACACCTATTAACTGTTTGAATTTGAAAAGATTGGAATGGTTACTACTTTCTATTTTAATCTGAAAAGATTGAAATAATCACTTTCTCCATTTGGAGAGACTGCTCTTATTTCACACAGGGCTCGTTACATGAAGACAGTGCTTACTGGTGATCATACTCAAAGGGGAAGATTGTTTTGACAAGTTTTGATGATGATGATTCTCACCACTCATTAAAAAGGGGTGAATAATCAACAAGGAAGGATACAAGAAGAATAGAATTGTTGACTGATGATTTCAAAGATATCAATTTTTAAATTTTGAAGTTTTGAAGCTATCAACGTCATATCTGAAGAAAAGAGAAGAAAAGTGAAGACCTGAAGATTATTGTCAAAAAAATTTTAATCTTGAATCCAAAGGGGGAGATTGTTGGATCAAATAATTGTATTCAAGATTAAAGGGTCTAAACTGTATTTGTTTGATGGTTAAAGTTAGAGGGTTTATTGTGTAATAAGCTAATAGTTATTAGTTATTGGGCCTCAAGCCCGCTTAGCATTTAGCAAAGCCCATTAGGCATTAGGCCTGGGTATTTAATGTTTTCATTAGTTTAGTTTTAGGTTAATCCTCTCATTATTATCATTATCATAATTATTGTTTAGAGAGAGGTAGCTGTTTTCTCTGTATTCAAGGTTATCAAGAACACACAAGGTTTAACTGTTTATTCAAGGGATTGGTATGTTATTCTGATCTTATTATCTCTTGATCATTATTGTGTTTCTGAGTTAATATATCAACTAGATTAATCTGGGTCAACAGTTACTACTGCTAGGTGGTTTATACTACCAGTGCTTGTTATATTACTATTGCCAAATAGTGTTAATACTGCTATTATGTGTTAATACTGCTGGTAACTGTTAACACTGCTATTATGTGTTAATACTGCTGGTAGGTACTACTACTGCTGCGATGTGTTAATACTGCGGGTTTGTTAATGCTGCTAGGGTACTTAGTACTGCTTTTAACTGAATCCCTTATTCTATAAATACCCTCTCTGACCGCCAAAACCCAAACGGCTCTTTGAATTTCCAAATCGATCAGAAAGATGGCAGAACTTGATTTCGTTGATGACCACAATGAGCTTGCAATGTTACAAAAACCCAAACAAGCTGAGGGTTTTCATGACATTGTGGATTTCTTATCCCAATCACATATTGCTTATGCGCTAACGGTAAATCCTACGAACATATGCGACAGTTCTAGGCCAATGCCTCCATTCAGACTGTTGATGGCAGTCAGGTCATTCAATCAAGGGTCTGTGCTAAACATATCACAATCATAGAAGGCTGCATTCGCACTCATCTACGTCTAGATGATGCCTCAGGTATTTCTACTGTTTCAAAGGAAGATCTATTTCAAGAAATTGGTAGAATGGGTTATGAAGGTCCTACTGATGTTTACAAGTTTTACAAAAGCAAATTTTCAACTTAGTGGAGATTCTTTGTTCATACTCTTCAACACTGCATCTCTCACAAGACCACTGGATGGAGTGAGTTTAGCAGTACAATAGCTTATGCTCTTGTATGCTTAGCTACCTCCAGAAAGTTCAATTTTTCCCAAATGCTCTTAAATGATTTGCTGTCAAACTTGGATACCAAAGCCAAAAGATTTTATATGTATCCAAGGTTTGTACAAGAAGTACTAAACATGGAATTGACGGATTTACCCTCTTTTAAAGAGGTATATGTACCTAAACCTCCCAAAGGGAAGGTATTTTCCAATATGAGAAGGCCTAGTAAGGACTTTTCTGGAAAAGACACACCATTGTTCTCTACAATGATGGTTGTGTCCCACCCACATGGTGAGCCATCAAGGTCACAACCCATATCTGACCAACCCACTGATGACCTACCCACACCAGTTACTTCAAATATTCATCCTCAGCTCCCTGTTGATAAGCCAATTCCCCCAATCACTCAAAAATATGCAAGGAAAAAGGTACAGAAGGTTCCTTCCCTTCATGTATCTACACCCTAAAAGCCTACAAGCCCTCTGATGGAGCATTCTCCATCAGATAATATCCAAAGGGAATCCACAGGGGTGTCTCCCAACCCCGAGAAGGTGCTCTCTAAGGAGAAGGATGAGCATGTGGGCAGCAAGGCTCACACTACTGATTCTGCACAAGGTGTGGATCAGGACAGTGTGAACACGACTAAGACCTTCCCTACGATAAATTTGGATTAGAAATCATCTAAGGGACCCAGGTGCCAAGAAACCATGGGGGTAGTAGGTGCGTCTGCTAGGCAGAAGGCCTCTACTAAAAGATCCCATGATCCATCACGGGTGGTAAACACACCTAAAGGAGGTGAGGACAGATATAACTATGATGAATTGATGGAAACCATTGGTAATGTGAACCTGGATGTACTCAATCAGGGTTCAGAGATAAAGGCGCTGAAAAAGATGATCATTTCTCAACAAGGCCAGATAGACAAACTCAAGAAGATGGTGTTGAATTTGGTGCACAAAAAGAAGAGAAAGTAATTTATCTTGAAGAAAAGGGGAAGTGCTCATGATGCTTCCAAAAAGGGGGAGAATCAAGAAGCTGAAGTTGAGAAGGAAAGTATGGAATTTCAATTTGAGGGGGAGATTGGTGGAGAAGCTGAAATGAATGTTGAGGAGAAGATGAAGGAAGGTGTGAAAGCAGTAGAAACTGAAGAAGCAGCAGTAACTACTGAACCAGCAGTAGAAACCAAGAAAGCTGCAGCAGAAACAGGAATGTCTATGGAAGAAATAGAGATTGCAGAGACGTTGGTTAAGGCAAAGAATGACACTCTTAAGGCTACTCAAAAGGCTAAGGGAGTGGTGATTAAAGAAGGAGGCACAGAGAAGAAAAAGAAAGAGATCAGTGTGTCAGAGGCAAAGAAGAAAGGGAAAGAAAAGATGGTTGAGCCTGTAAAACCATTAAAGAAGCAGAAGCAAATAGAACTGGATACAGAATTGGCAAAGAAAATGCAAGAAGAACAAGAAGCTCTTTCTTTGAAAGTAGCAAAAGAGTTGAATGCACAGTTTGAGAAGGAATTTGAAAAGGAGGATGAGATCCAAAAGGCCAAAGACAGAAAGCTTGCTAGAGATTTGGCAACAAGGCTTAATGAAGAATATCAGAAGAGCTTGAAGACTGCTGCTAAGAGGGTTACTATGAAAGCAACAAGACAAAGACAACCTTCAAAGACCTTTTTAGTTGCACAGGAAAGAAGAAAGATGATAAACTTCTTGAAAGGATCTGTTGGAGTTCCTGAAGGGATGTTTGCTAAAATGTCTTATAGCAGGATAGAAGACTTGTACAAAAAGGAGATGCAAAGCTGCAAGGAGACTTCAGTCAGAGGGTTGAATTTGAAAGAAAGATGGAAGAAAGACATGATATAAACATTCAATAGCCTTTTCCTGACAGTGAAGAAGGCACCCCTACTAAATAAAAGGTAGAAGTCAAGAAGGATGAGACTCTAGCTCAGAAGATAGGAGCTGTCAAAAGAATGAAGTCAATTGCTTCAAAGAAAAAGGCAAAAAGGCCAAGAACTGAGGAAGGTGACAAAGAGAAGGACAGTGAAAGAATGGAAGCTGAATCATCAAGACCTACTGATGCACCTCCTGTGCCTGCTACTCCAGTCAGTTCAATGCTTCCAAAGATTATCTTTTGGGATGTGGTTGTGGAGAAAGACAAGCACTTTCTCAGGATCAAAAGAGAAAACAACAGATTTGAGATCTATATAAGTTTTCATCAGTTCATGAAAAAATGCTCAAGAAGTGACTTGGAAGACATGTATTCTGTTGGGATGAAGTTATATGAAGACAGGATTTAGCAAGGAGCTCAGGATGATACAAGGCTGATCATGGGCTGGTTATCTCTTATGATTGAACCGGACAGAATACAACTTGAAAAGCAGAGTGTGCTGAGTTGGCGTTTGCTTAAACAATGTGGAGTTTATGTTTTGTTTATGTCAAAGGCACAAATAGAGTATTATCTGGTGGACAAGCACTATAAGCATGATGGGATCAGATTGAAAGGTATGCTGCAATTAAAGCTGAGTGGTGGAAGAGGATCAGAAATGGAGAATGATCTAATCCAGTTACTCACAGAGCAAAAATAACAAGAGCAACATAAACAAAAGGAGCAGCAGAAACAAGCAGAGCATGTTGAAACTAAAGAGCAGAGTCAAGAGCAATCTAGTCAACAATCTTCAGAACAGCCTAAACAATCTGATGAGCAGTTTGATTTGTATATGACAGTGACAGATGAAGAACCATTGAAAATTGATCCTATCTCAGTGAAAGCTCCAGAAATCATTCATTGGGATACTATGGTGGATAAAGGCACAGAATACTTCAGGATCATTTGAATGGGTGACAAGTATGAGGTCTATTCAACTTGGGGTAAGATCATCAGAAGTTGTACTAGAGTTGATTTGGAAGAAATGTACAAGGTTGGTTTGAAATTGTATGGTGACTTGCTAAAAGGAGCAAGGATGAGCTTAACAAAGATGGCTCTGGAGTATTTATGCATGATGTTTGACCCTGATAAAGTTGAATATCTTATCAAAGACTTGCATCACAGAGATGGATTTAACAGCATTGATCATTGGATGCTTTTTGAAAGATCTGGAGTCTATGTCATAACCATTGATAAAAGCTTTCATGAGTACTATCTGGTTGATAAGGTATATGACCACAACAAAGAAAAGTTGCAAGGGATGCTGAAAGCTAAGTTGGTCTGCACTAAAGGTTCAGAGATGGCAAGAATTGTGATAAGAAGAACAATCAATCAATATGCAGGATTGGATCCTAATCTGGGAAATTGAGCAGTAGTTTTGAAAGCATCATGAAGACCTTATTCTGAAGAACTTAACTTCTTGATTTCAAAAGTTAAGTTAGGGGGAGATTGTTGGGTCTGAAATATGCTAAGTCTGGATAGTGTTGCTGAGAATTGAAGATTACTACTGCTGAAGACATTAGTACTCCTACTTGAAGAGATTACTACTGCTTGAATAGTTAGTACTGCCAGCTTGAAGTTACTACTGCTAGCATGTTAGTACTGCTGATGATGACAAGAAGATACTGCTAGAAGAATTAATGTTGTTGATGTCGATAAAGATGGTTTGAAGCGAAAGAAAAGGAGTTGAAGATAATTATGGAATGGATGCTGAAGATCAACGATACTTTAATAATTATCTTGTAATTTGTTCTGTATATATAGTCTAGAAGTATTTGATTATAGAAATATACGTCTTTTGTGTTTTAGAGAGAATTAGCCTCAAGATTATTAGTGATCCTTTCATTAGAGAAGTTGTGAACGTCTGTTGAGCCTGTTCAACAGATTGAGGCTTTGGTTGTAATCATTAAGTTAATTCAATATAACTTATGATTTGATTTCATATACTGTTTCATTGATTTCATGTTAAAGTGTTATTCCGCAACTTCTTTAACAAAGTTTCTGAGTGTTTATTTAAATTCTTGTTTTGAATTTCGATCCTGACAGAGATGCAAGATGAAAGTAAAGAAAGCAAAGAAAAAATTAAAATCCCTAGTGCTGCAGAGATGCTACAAGCATTCATACACTAGGATGAAGATTTGAAGAAGATTTAAAGCAATAAACGAAGAACAAGATGTACTAAAGTTTACTGAAATTAAGAAAGGAATTGGAGCTAATTAACATCAGCTATTGATGAGTGGGTGAGAGTATCTAGTGGTGTGTAGTGGTGTGTAGTAGTGAGTACATAATAAATTCCCCAAAGCCCTCTATTTATAGTGATAGAGAGGGTCCAAAAGTGTAATAAGCAACTAATTCCATGAGAATTAAACTACTAGTTAAGTCTACTAACTAAGGGGTACAAAAGGCTAATCAAATTACAACTAATAACTTCACACCCGCTGAAACCAAGCTTTGTCCATCAGTCCACAAAAAGGCTATTTCCACTCCATTTTAATCAACTTCCAATTCCCTGTATGCGATGTCCACCAGGTCAGTGCTATGACAATGCTGCAACATGGCCTATTCCAAAAAGATTTTCCAAAATACATTAAAATTAGCCTAAACAACCCCATGTAAACAAGCAAATCATAAACATAAGCTCCAAATCAAGAAAGTGGAAAATAATGAAATAAATGACTCAAAGTTGGGATTATAAAATGTAAAATCTAGTCTAAAAAGATAGAAACAAAGTGCTTAAAAACTCAAAAGTGAGTACTTATCAGATGTATTTAGAAAATTTTAAATTAGTTGTTATTTCCAGATTTGAGGGTGTTACAATATGTGTGTGTGTATGTGTGTAAATAGACAAATAAACGTAAATAAATTAGCAGATATACAATGGATCGAATAAACACAAAAGAGGGGAACATAAAGAATCTGTACCTTAGCCAATGATAGATCCCTTAGATGCCTTCAATAAATGCCCTTTAAAATCGCGACCAAAACTTCAAACTTGAATTCAACCTTAACTTAAAAACTATTGATTGGAGTGTAAAGAGCTTCAAAAATCATTGCCAGGGTTTAAGTCGCTTAATTGATTTTATAGGATAAGGTTAAAAGGAACAAACCCTAATTTGGGTAGGAGACTAAAACCATTAAGCAGACTTTGACAAAACTAGTCCCTCTAGTTTTATAAGGTTTCCAAACTTGAAACATATATAACGGGATATTACAGTTCATTTGGAGCTAGAAGAGTTTGAAGGTAAGTGGTTAGCTTTGATTTATGAGTTCAAACTTTAGAAGAGTAAATGGTTTTCATAAATGTTTCGTATTTGTAAGATAGATTCCTACTTATTTCAAAGTTGATCCCATTTTGTATATTGATGAAGCTACATCAAAGTCAGAGAGCATAAATTCTTTTTTCACCAAATTTTCTCACTATGGTAACAACTTTGTAAAATTTATGCTTGCAAATGAAAATGCAATGCATAAGCAAAGAAATTCCCATAAGAGAACTATCCTTCACATGTACACTTCCAAGAGAATTGAGAAACATGCATATGAAGTGTACACCTATATTTTTGGATGTTCAAATGAGATTAATAAAGCAGTTTGGTGATGTGTTAATTAGAATGTCATTGAAAAAGATGGATGCCAAGAGTATACAATTGTGCAAAATGACAGGTTCACAAATGAAAACTGAATATGTATAACATGAAAGTTTCACATCTGAAGCCTCAATATGTGATAAATCAAACATGAAAAATAATATGTCACATAGTCATACATAAACAATCAATATGATAACATTCACACATCAAAGTTTAATAGGTTCACAAATGAATACTCAATATCTATAACATGAAAGTTTCACATCTAGAGCCTCAACATGTGATAAATCAAACATGAACAACAATATCTGTCATAATTCACATATGAACGCTCAATATGTTAACATTCACACATGAAAGTTTAACAGGCTCACAAATGAATACTCAATATGTATAGCATCAAAGTTTCACATCTGAAGCCTCACTATGTGATAAATCACACATAAACAACAATATATGTCACAAATTCACATATGAACGCTCAATATGTTAACATTAACACATGAAAGTTTAATAGGTTCACAAATGAATACTCAATATGTATAACGTGAAATTTTAACGTCTAAAGCCTCAATATGTGATAAATCCAACATGAACAATAATATATGTCACATATTCATACATGAACGCTCAATATGTTAACATTTACACACGAAACTTTAAAAGGTTCAAAAATGATTAGTTAATATGTATAACATGAAAGTTTCACATCTGAAGCCTCAATATGTAATAAATCAAGCATGAACAAAAATATATGTCATAGAATCAAACATGAACCAATTTACCTTTTTTGATTTCCATTTATTGCCTTTTTTGTTACTTTCAACTTCTCAATCCTTTTGGTTTTTTATACTTCTTTTTCACCATTTTTAGTGTTTGTACTCCTTACTGTAAAAAGCAGAGCAACATAGATGAACTTCAAATATTTTTTGCATGTTTCTTTAAACCCTAAAATTATGTTATGCATTTATTATTTTTCTAAACCTAGATTCATTCATTGATTTACAAGAAATATATGAAATCAATACTGTTGTTTCCTTATTGAATCCAATGTTTCATCTTCGTTCATTTCGATTGTCCTTTTGTGCCATTTTCGAACCTTCTTCTTGTCGAATCACAAAATAATTTTGCTTTGTTGCCATTTTTTGAGATTACGATGGAACAACTTTGAATCTGATGGTGTTTTTGGTACTGAAACTAATGTGAGAGATTTTGAGAGTGTAATCGTGATGATATGACACAGTTTTGATGAAAATAGTGTAATGAGTAGTCTAGAGTGGTTATGATTTATTTTTTTGCCTATTTTCATTTAGGTATGAATATTACCAATTTACCCCTCTAATTGGCGTATAGTTCTTATTGTGTGCCACTGATTTTCCTGTGCTCCACAATCTTTCCCTGTAATCATGACCATTGATCATTTAAACCAAGGGCTATGATCACTTCTCTATTTCCCACACACGTAGCACTTCTCAAATGAACCTCTATATAGGGTCCCCTTCTTTTGTTAACTACTTCATTAGTGTTTACAATGTTAACC
The DNA here is from genome assembly GCA_954870635.1 of Arctium minus. Classification (NCBI taxonomy): domain Eukaryota; kingdom Viridiplantae; phylum Streptophyta; class Magnoliopsida; order Asterales; family Asteraceae; genus Arctium; species Arctium minus. The sequence continues at coordinate 11,675,004 of OX941094.1, read as the reverse complement.
AAATTTTAACCAATCAAAATCCACCAATTCTTTTTGTTCAATTTCACTCCTAGTTTTTATATGGGGGTTATTATTGGTATTTAAATTGAATATACTAATGCTTTCCATACTTTCCATACTTTCCTCTTTTTTATTTTTGATAGTTATCTAATTTTATAATTTTTTTTTTGTAATTATCCTTTCTTAATAATCTAATGGATCAAGATCAAATGTGCGATTATTTTTTTTACTGAACGTGAAGAAGAACAAACGTGCGGTTCTTTTACTTGATTCGAAGAAGATAAAAGTTGCAATATTTCATAATGAGTGACACATGTTGCAATTATGCACATATTGTGTTGTTCACATATGAACAGTACGTATGTGGATATTCACGTCTGTACATAGATTCCTAAACAGATAGTGAATCTTTGCACATGTCTCAATTATGCACACAAAAACTGGTCACTATCATCACTAAAAGTATATGTTTTGATAACAGAAAATGTGCATATGTGAACTATCATCACTCAAACAGATAGTAAAGGTTTAAGTAACATGGTCACCGTGCACATAATAGGAACATAATGTGCACTTATGCACATATTGTATTGGTCACATATGCACAATGGCTAAGTAGATCTTCACTTATGCACATTGCTTCCTAAACAGATAGTGAGATTGTGTACACGTCTCACTTATGTGCACAATATAAACATTGTAGTATGTGTACGTTTGAAACTGTGCACATATGAACCGTTTGAATATGTGAGGATGTTGTTTGGTTCAATTGTGACCAAACCTTTCATGAATATGAATCTGTGCACCTTTTATATATATATATATATATATATATATATTAGACTTATTTAATGTGCAGTTGTTCAAAATTTTCACTACATAAAAAACATTAGACAGTTTGTTCATAAGTGATGTGCATATATGAAAGCATGTGTATATGTGCACTTTTGCACATTAAGCTATAACTATTCATATGAGACATTAGTGAGTTTGTGAAAAATTCTATAGTCTAATGTGCCCTTATGCACAATCATTATACAAAATGTTACTGTGATGTACAATAATGCAAAATGTGCAGTACTAAAACTTCTAGAATCACTGCTATTGTGCACATTGTGCAAACAAATAGACTGTGCTCTTATGAACAATCACAAGTGCACAAAATTTCATATTAAGAAACCTTCAGACTTACCACATTTTCATCCCAAATAACCGATATTGAATTGAAAAATCATAACTTAAATCTTAACATTGTCAATTATGGAAAAATTCTAAACCTAATTCACAAAAAAAAAACAATCAGCATCTTTGTACCTTCATCCGTGTCCCCTCGATTGGTCCCTTCAGTTGGAATCCCTTCGCTTTTGGCGACTTTGTTCACTAAATCTGTGAGATTAGGGTTTTCTTCTAGGTCAAGATCAACCGGGTTATCCATGGTATTCTTGAATTTCGACGGTCCTAATTTGTTGAAGATGCGTTCACTTCATTTTCTCCCTGTATCAAACGATTTCTCATGCTCAATAGTATCGATATCAATTCATAAACCCTCTAAATTTTGTATTTTACCTTTATTCAAACCGTTAATGCCTTGATTTTCATATATTTTGATTTATAGCGATTTTAACTGATGATGAAGATTTTGTTAGGGTGGATTATTTTGAAGAAGATATGATCTGGAAGGATATCGCTTGCTTGATAGTCGGGGTTGCTACAATTCCGGCTTCCGATTACCTCTTCAAGAATGGTTTTCCTTCTTAATCAACTAGATAATTTTACCAATTTAACCCTCTTTACCTATCCACATAAATGGTAGCGCGTGTATATACACAATTATTTCATTAAAAAAATTAAAAAAATTCTGACCCTTGATTTTAATAATGAACTGTTTAGATGGGTTAACACTAATGGAGTGGTTAAGAAAAGAACGAGACTCTCTCTCTCTCTTTGTGTGTGTGTGTGTGTGTCTATATATATATATATATATATATATATATATATATATATAGGGAGAGGTTTAAATAAGAAACCTCAAATATATGAGAAAGGGAGAAGTCATCCTAGCCATTAGCAATTAAAGATTGTAATTAACAAAATTAGAGAAACGTAAGGATCTCCATTAACGATTCGAACAAATCAAATTCGGTTTTGTGGCAATTCTATCATCGATTCTTTCTCGATCATATATCGCAATTCTAGGTTATCAAAATTATCAAATTTCTTAATTCTTTCTCGATTAAATCTCCTATTCTTTCAATATACGAATCCATAAAGAGATCTTGAGCAAGATGTTAATTTTGATCTTAAAACTATAATGTTATATGTGAATTTGTTGAGGCTAAAATGTTGTATTCAAGATTAAAAAGGGTCAATATTGTAAATGTTGTAAAGTTGTTGTAAAGTCAATGTGTTTGACTTTCCATAGTTAACTTGTGTTGTAATGTCAATAATTGTTGACCTGGTATAAATACTTTGTGTCTTTGTAACCGTTAGGCATGCGCACACATAACAGATTGAGAGAGATCATTGTTACAGAAAGAAATAGTCACTGTTTCATAAAAAGAATTCATTGTAACCATTGTTCAATCAATCAATGAACATGACTTATGACTATTTGTGTGTGTAATCTGTGATTGAGTGCTTGAAACTGGAATCACAATTGGTATCAGAGCCAAGCTAGAAATTTAGAAATTGGTCGATGTTTGAGTAAATTTGAAAAGCTCGCAAGTCGCACTGTGGTCAAATCAAAGTCTGTGATTTGGAGTTGTTTAGATTGAATTTTTGATTGATTTTTACTCGAATTGTATTGTAGAACATTGTTCATGTAGATTACATTGCCAAATTCGTATCAGATTTGTTCAATTTTGGATTTGTATTGAGTTTTTGTTCGAAGTTGAAAATCACTGTGTTCAGATTGAATTCGAAGAACCAGTTGTTTTTGATCGAAAACTTGTGCTACAAAAGTGTTCACATTAGCAACGCGAGCAATTTTGCAAAGTTTCGTGCTAATTGATCAAGAAATTAAGAAGATATGATGGATGTTTGATTGTAAAAGTCGAAATCAGGAAGAACTCGCAAGATCCATAGATTTCGCAAGCTTCATCAAGAATTCGCAAGACTCAAGTTTTGGTGTTGGCGAAAATGACAAGTCAGAAATTCGCATCGCCTTGTACGAAAAGTGTAGATTTCTCAGGCCATATCCTACGAAAAGTTGGAAATTCGTAGGGCTCTTGTACGAAAAGTTGGTACTGATTTTTCTTAGTATGCATTTCGCAAGACGGTGGATACGAAAAGTACATAATTCGCACGCCGAAATCTGCGAAAAGCTATTGTTACTTTTCTTCAGTCTGCGAAAAGCTGAAGAATTCGCACGACGTTAAATGCGAGAAGTGTAGAATTCACACATTGAAGCCTGCGAAAAGCCAGAATTCGCATCATTCTCTTTACGAAAAGCTAGCCTGCAAAAAGTGGTTCTTCATTCTGCGACTAAGTGAGGAATCCACAGAATATTTTAAGGCTTCTATACTTAGAAATTTTTTGAGAATTTTTTTAAAGTTGCAATATAAATCTTAAATGTCAAAAAACAATTTCTCGGGGCACTGCCCCTTGACCCCACCTGCTAACCGGGTAGTGGGACCCTCGTGCTAAATCTCATGAGGGGGTTAATTTTTTTAAGATTGACCAAGTTTGACTTTTTGACAGTCAAAATTTCTGATTTATTTGCTAACGATCATTTCAAGTTCACATCTTTTACATATATCAAGATGCCTTATACTGATCAGAAGGGAAATACGGTCTTGACAAAGATAGATTGTGCTATTGCGTACATGCCAGAGATACCAGCTCTTGAAGCTAAAAATGAAAAGAGGATTCTAAAAGTTTAGAGAAATTTGTTTTTGCTCAGAATGTATTTCTAACTCTAAGATTAATTTTGCAGGAATAATTGAAGCAAAAGAGAAAGAGATTTCAAATCTTCAAATCAAACTGAAGAAATCTGAAGAGGATTCAAAATTTTGAAAGCAAGTAATACAAATACTACATGGTCAAAAAAAGAGTTAATGCAAAGAGAGATAGATGATCTCAGAACCAGAGAAAACATTGCCGGAGAAACACGTGATGCACTTAGAAAGATGAATACAAATCTTTTCTCTGAAAGAGACAAGCTGAACGAAAAAAGTTTTTAGTTTGGAAGTTAAGATAAATGTTCTTAAAGAAGAAGCTTCTCAAGAGAAGGACATCTCAAATGATTTGAAAAAGCTTGAAGATAACAGACAGATATTGGAAAAGAAAAATGTTGAGCTTCAAAAGATGATTTCTAAATTGCAAAATCAAAACATCCAGCATACATAATAGCTTAAGAAAGAAAGGGAAGATATTGAAAATGAAAGAAAGGCATTTGCACAGAAGTTCTCTAATTTTTCAAGGAAAGCTTTTGAAGAGAAGAAAGCGATTGAACTCAAGAATGCAAAATTGTCAAATCAAGTATCTGATTTGGAGAAAGTGTTGATCATTGACAGAGATAATTTTGAGAAAGAAAGAAAGGTATTTGAAGCTGAAAGAAAATATTTTGATACGAAGATTATTGATTTTTCAAGAAAAATATTTGAGTTAGAGATTTTGTTGGAGAAAGAAAGAAAAAGTTTTGAAGAAAAGAAAGTTGTTATTGAGGAAGAGAAGAAAGTTTTTGAGAAGATAAATGTTGGTATTTTCAAAGAAATATTTGACAAAAGAAAGCTTTTGGAAAAAGATTTTGATGAAGAAAGAAAAAATTTTGAGACTGAGATTTCAAAGCTTACAAGAAAATTATCTGGATTATTTAAAGAGATTCTGAAGGAACAGAAGGTAAAGTCTGACTTGCAAAGAAAATATGATTTGTTGATTGAAGAAAACATTGTTTTGATTAACAAAGTAAAAGAATTTGAAGACATAAACTTTAAGGTTGAGTTATCTGAACAAAATAGTCCGGATAGTATTGTTCAGTCCCCTTATGATGACTCAACTGAATCTGTGACAAATTAGATTTGTACTTCTAATCTTTTTAATAATCCTCTGTTCCATAGTTCAGATAATCATGTTCCTAAGCCCAAAGATAAAAATATTTTTAAGAAAGAAAAGATGGTTTGGATTGTTAAAAGTTCAGCAGAGGACAAAGCATGTCAGAAATCATTGGCTTCTACATCCAATGATAGAAAGAACAATGATCGGAAAGGTAAATCTTTTGCTAAACCTGATCTTGTTTATTCTATAAATCAGTTAATCAGGTTAGCACAAAAGAAAATCAGTTGTTCTTACTGTGGCTCAAATGATTTTGTCAGCAAGAATTATGTTAATTACTGGTATAGTTCTTATTATATCTCTCCTAAACAAACTACAACTTATTGTGGTACAAATGATTTTGTGCAAAAAACTTATACTAATTACTAGTATGAATCTTATAGAGTTACTACCTATTTTTCTGCATACAACAGACATGGAACCAATTCTAAAAGGGTTCCAAGGACTAACCAGTCTGGACCCAAGTTCATATGGGTACCAAAACCTGTTAAATCTGTTTTGCAGGAATCAACTAAGTAGGGGGGAGTAAGGACTTAGGCTTCTGAATAATACAGTTCCGAACCCGTACCTCAAATATAAAGAATGTTGACTTCTAATCACATTAGATTAGGACTCATACTTCAAAGATCAAGAAAAAAGGATTCTTTGAATGTTATATCTTTTAAAGGGAGTATTTTTGTATTTGGGGAGATTGTTTACATTTTGGGGAAGATTATTTTTCATAAATACTGATATTATTTCAAAAAGAGGGTAGATTGAATTTTGATATATGAATATTGATTTTAGGGGGATTTCAAGAATTTTTGATGAATTGTTTGAATGTTTGCAGATATGACGGGGGAGCATATCTGATTTTTACCAAATTGTCCATGCTTACATCAAGGGGGAGTGTAAGTATTTCTAATCAGTTCAAGTTCAATATTTGGTTATGCATTTGTTAAGGGGAGTAAATGAAAGGATACTTCTAACCATTGAGGATTCGTGTTCTATGAATACTTAGACAATTTCTGTTTTGCAGAAATTACAGATCACAGTTCAAGGGGGAGTATCTGACTAAGTTTGTAAGTGAGTGTGTGTCAAAATGTTTTGAAAAGTGAAAAACCATTTTTGTGCTTAAAAGTTTCTATTTTTGGAAATTTTCCTTTGTGGGAAAGTTTCTATTTTTGGAAAATTTTCATTTTTTTGCAAAATGCCATTTTTGGAAAGTTTTGAAATTTTTGGCTAAGTCTACTTTTCGCACATAGTGGTATGCGAGAAGTTACAATTCGCATCATTTGGTCTGCGAAAAGTAACAATTCACACCCTATGGTTTGCGAAAAGTGAGCCTTTCGCACCCATGGCCTACGAAAAGTGAACATTTCACATCCTTCGGCCTGCGAAAAGTCACAATTCACACCATCTGGTCTGCGGATTCTTTCTTAGACACAACTTTTCGCATATAGTGTCATGCGAAAAACTCTCACACACTTGTCTATTTTTTGAGACAAGCCTGATTACTTCAGTCTGCGAAAAGTGAAATGGCAAATCAAATCGTGCCACGTGTCATCCCAATCTTTAAGTATAAATACACGGATCTTTTCAGAATTCATTTCACTTTTCATCTAAGGCTATTTTTGCGAATTCTCTCATTTAGAAGTTTTTTGTGCTCTCTGTGTCCCTGATTCAAGAATCTAATTGCAAACAAATCAAACATAAACAAGATGATCTGAATTACCTGTTTAATTTCAATTCAATTCAATCGAATACAAACTTTCTCTCTCTAGAAGTCTCTCTCTCTCTCTACAAATTCTCTCTGAAATTCTAAACTCAAACTCTAACTCATCTATCTATTAAACAGAAAAACAAGGTATTTATACCTACTACAAAATAACAAAGGAAACAAACAAATACAAGGAATTTGACTTTGACATTTTATTACAAAGACTTTGACTTTTAATGAGAGTTGACTTTCTCAGCTTTGACTTTTTTTACTTTGACCTTCAGTCTTCATGATCTTGTATCCAACAGATTTATGCTCTAACAATCTCCCCCTTTGGATTGAAGATCGTCACAAAAAGATTTAGCAAATCAATCTCCCCCTTTAGTTCAATCTGAGTACAATCTTCCTCTTTTGGTTGATCTTTAACTTTAATCTCCCCAAAGTCTATTTTCAAAAGATATAACAATCTTTCCCAAAATTATCACAAAACTCTTTCAGACTTTCAGAAAGAAATTATCTTCAGATTTAGCTCAACTTGCTTCAGCAAATAATCTTCAAAGAAAATTTCTGAAAATCAGCACATCTTTAAACATCTTTCACTCTTCTTGAACAATCTTTCAAACTTTCAAACTTTGAACTTTAACTTCTTCGAAAACTTTAACTTTGAAATTTATGAATCTGACATTTCTTTAAATCATCTCCCCTTTTTGATGAAACGAGCATCTGGTTCATCAAAACTTTCTCATCAAGAAATGTCTTTGAAAACTTTTTGACCATTGATCTTTCAAACTGAGCCTCTGACGATTTGCCAATTCGAACAATGTATTCATCCAGATCTTTTCAAATCTAGACAAAATAGGAATGTAACACCTGAATCAACAAATGAATCAGTTAATATGCCTGTCAGTAACACGAAGTCACAATGTGTAACAAATACACATTGTAAAAGAGCTTTTATGATGTTCACTCCCCAGGGCATCCATCCAATCATCGAAACACCACAAAGGAAATTTCTATGAATGTTATGACAAGAAAACAAATTCCTTGTGTGTTCGTGCATGTGTAGAAAGAATTAAGCATATGATGATTGCTTTTATAAAAGGTTCGACATTATGTAAACCACTAAGACAACAGTAGATAAACACAGACTCAATGTGCATGATTGAAGTGCGAAGGTGGGGCAGACTTCCTTCTTTTTCAATATCCAGATTTTCCAAATGAAAATCAGATAGTATATGTGTTGCGTCCCCAGAAAAATATGAAACACTTTCTTTTTAAGAAGAAAATGAGTGGCTGGTGGGGTTTATAACAAGAGTTAGCATGGGCTAGTTGCCTGTTTCAATAATATTCACCAAGAATTGTGAAACATTAGTAATGTGGCTGCCCGACTCAGAAAGTAGTTGGTGCAGAGTTTGATATTCTTTTACTCTATTCTCACACCCTCTTTCTTTTAATCATTAAGCTCACATCTAACCAAACTCTCATTTCCATTTTACCTCAACACACAACCCACACTCATTTCTTTTCGACTCCTCACACTCAATCACTATGGATTAACTTCTTGGGTAGGAAACACTGGTTAACGTGAATTCATAGAAGTTCATTTAATTCCTAGCACAAAGAACCCATAATTCCTATAAAGCATATGCTACTCAGAAAAATGGTTTAACTTGAACAGTTAAAGCGCAAATACAAGTCAGATGTTTATATGCTCAGAATATAATCATGAAGATATGAACATTTTAAACATTGAAGTATTTTCAAACAAGTATATTGAATGAATTATAAAGAATGCAAGAGACTTGTTTGAAAATCTGACATTGTATGAAAATGATCAGAAATGAAATGATATAGCAATGAAAGCTTATGGTCAAGAATAATGGATATGTGTCTATACGAACCAAGATATAGACAAGTCTTGAAATGAACGTTTCGAAATGAAATTACGCTCAAAATTCTTTGAAGTACAAGCGGGGTGTCTTACCATCGAAAAATATGTTTCAAATTTGAGACATGGTAAGAACATTTTGAATAAAAAATCAAACCGGTGTGTGTGAATACTTGAAAGTATATAGAAAAGACAATACGCAAGTATTTATCTTTAGAAACACATGGTTTAAAATCATGTAAGCACAAGTAAATCTTGAAAACATTTAAAATCACACCTCCAATTCATGAAATCGGTTTAAGAATCGGGAAGTGGTTTGAACATTTAAGAACATGTTTTCTATGATTGAAAGTCGTCCTTCTTTCAACCATATATGAGATTAAGATAAGAAATTTAACCTTTGTTGTTCAGTCTTAAATCTCATGAAGTCAGCTAAAGTCAGAAAAATATGATCTTGATAGCTTCTCTCATTCTGCACAAGTCTCAAAGTCTAGTCAAAGCAACTTTATTCACATGCTTATTCAAAAAAATGACATAAAGCAGTAAAACGATTAAAGTACGAGTTCTGATCTGAAATAATCAGAAATCATATCGTTACTCCTTTGTCTTGTAAACTCCCCCTAAATTTATGCATCAGAAAAATTTAGCAATTAAATTCCATAAACTCCCCCTCAGAATAATATTGATCATCTTAGAATCTTGTCTCACTCCCCCTGAGATCATGAACAAACATGTTAAAGTGCAGATATCCTTTCAGAAATAATGATAAAGAAATGATGAAAAATTACAATAAAAGAAACTTTAATAGGTAATTACTGATTAGACCTTGAGATTTAGCATACCAAACTTAGATACAAGAAAATTGAATCTCTTTTCATCTAAAGGTTTAGTAAACAAATCTGCAAGTTGATAATCAGTTTTTACAAAGTAAAGTTCTATTGTACCTTTTTCTACATTATCTTTTATAAAATGATACCTGACATCAATATGCTTTGTTTTAGTGTGCTGCACAGGATTAGCTGATCTGGCGATAGCACTCTTCGAGTCACAATAGATTGGTATTTTATCAAACTTGAATCCATAGTCTCGAAGCTGTGTGCGCATCCACAAGACTTGAGAGCAGCAACTTGCAGCAGCTACATACTCTGCTTCAGCATTCGATGTGGAAACGTATAATTGTTTCTTTGACGCCCAACTAACGAGCTTGTCTCCAAGGAATTGAATATGACTTGAAGTGCTCTTCCTGTCCAGCATGCACCCAGCATGATCTGCGTCTGAATAAGCAGTCAGTTGAAATACTGTATCTTTAGGATACCACAGACCAAGATCTGCAGTCTCCTTCAGATATCTAAAGATCCGTTTGACAGCAGCCAAATGGGATTCTTTAGGGTCAGCCTGATATCTAGCACATAAGCATGTTGAGAACATAATATATGGTCTACTTGAAGTAAAGTACATTAAAGACCCTATCATACCTCTATAAGTCCTAACATCAACACTTTTTCCTGAATAATCAGTGTTAATCTTAGTACATGGTGCCATTAGGGTTCCAATAGTTTTGCAATTTTCCATTTTGAATTTCCGAAGAATATCAAAAATGTACTTAGATTGATTAATGAAAATCCCCGTTGAAAACTGTTTGACTTGTAATCCGAGAAAAAAATTCATCTCTCCCATCATACTCATTTCAAAACGTGACACCATAAGGTTTGAAAAGTTCTTACAGTATTTAGGATTTGTAGAACCAAATATAATATCATCTACATATATTTGAATAAGAATGATATCAGCTTTCTCCTTTTTAATAAACAAAGTGGTATCAACTTTACCTTTCGAAAAACCTGACTTGACCAAGAAGTTAGATAGAACATCATACCATGCGCGAGGGGCTTGTTTCAAACCATACAACGCTTTATCCCAGATGTACACGTGATTTGGCTTTTCTGGATATACAAACCCTTCTGGTTGAGACACGTAGACTTCCTCCTTAAGAATGCCATTTAGAAAGGCAGTCTTCACGTCCATCTGATAGACAGTGAAGTTCTTGTGAGCTGCGTAGGCTAGAAACATGCAGATTGCCTCTATACGCGCTACTGGAGCATATGTATCGTCGTAGTCTATGCCTTCCTCTTGCCGGTAACCTTTGGCAACAAGTCTTGCTTTATTTCTTATGACAATACCATTTTCGTCCTTTTTATTTTTGAATACCCATTTAGTTCCTATCACGGTCTTTCCTTATGGTTTTGGAACTAATATCCAGACCTTCAGGGCTTCAAACTGGTTTAACTCGTCTTGCATAGCAGACACCCAATCCGAATCAGCAAGAGCTTTTGATACTCGAGTAGGCTCTATTTTACTGAGGAATGAGTCATGCAGACACTGATTTAAAGTTGCTGACCTAGTTTGCACCGGCTTGTATAGATCTCCAATAATTTGGTGAAGAGGGTTCTCTTTGGTCCAACGATGTTCATGACGGACTGAATTAGATGAAGATTGATCATGGTTATCATCTAAAAATCCACTATCAGCTTATTCATTGTGTACAGTAGGAGGGAGTTGATCAGTTGAAGGAAGTGATGCAGAAGTTTCAGTAGGAACAACTTGTTCAGTCTGTTGATCTGTCCCTCTCGTACACCCTACTGATCCAGTAACTTCTGGTTCTTCATTAACATGTTCAGCTTCAACTGAAGGAGTATGTGTTTGAACTTGAGCTTCTATCTGAACCGGGGGTAATAGTTTAGTTGAAACATCTGAACCAGTTGTATGATTTATCAGTGAATCATCAGACCTGTCAACCATAACAGAATTAGGAAATTTAGATCCTAGAAACTCATCATAGAAAAATTCAAACAACAAATCTAAATCAGATAAATGACTAGTAGACGAAGAAGCGCCATCTGATTTGTTCTGTTCAGGTACAGGTTCTGGACTGATTGACCCAAAAGATAACACTCCGGTTTTCACGGGTTCTGAACTGAGTTGATCAGAAGCCATCTCTTCATCAAAATTAACGTTGATGCTCTCGACTACTGTCTTTGACTTCTTCAGATAGACACGATATGCAGCAGATGTAGAAGAATAACCAATGAAGATGTCATCATCCACCTTAGCACTGAATATATTCAGACTCTCTCTGTCGTTAAGCACAAAACACTTACAACCAAAAACATGAAAATATTTAATGGTTGGTGTTCGGTTGTTGATCAAAGCATACAGAGTCTTTTGAAACCGACGGTGTATCATGGAACAGTTCTGTGTGTAGCACGCAGTTGAAATAGCTTCTGCCCACAGAAATAGAGGTAAGTCAGATTGGCTGAGCATAGTACAAGCAGCCTCGACTAGCGTTCGATTTCGCCTTTCAACTACTCCATTCTGTTCGGGCGTACGAGCAGCAGAGTATTGATGTGATATCCCGACCGATTCGAGATATTCTTCAACAGTTTTGTTCTTGAACTCTGTGTCGTTGTCAGTTCTGAGAAGCTTGACTGGTTTCTGCATATTCACCTGGGTCGTCTTGAGAAAGGTAATGAGAACTTCGGACGTCTCATCTTTTGAACGTAGAAATTTGACCCATGTGTATCGCGAATATTCGTCCACGATAACCAACACGTATTTCTTTCCTCCTAAACTTGGCGTTCGCATCGGACCACAAAGATCCATATGCAACAACTCTAATGGAGAACTTGTGCTTGGTTCAGGATTTGGTTTATGTGCGGCTCTCTTCATCTTACCCTTTTCACATGCTGCACACAAGTGTTCTTTTTCATATCTCAGCTCAGGAAGACCTTTTACTAACTTATCTTTGACCAACTTGTTGATATAACAAAAATTCAGGTGTGACAACCGTCGGTGCAGCAATTGTCGGTGCCAAAGCCAACTTTGCTGCATCGAGGCTTTTGTCAGTAAGCAAACTTGATTATCATTCTGGACCTTTGAAAGATTAATGGTGTAGAGGTTTGACTTGCGAGAACCAACTAAAAATTCTTTGCCGTCTCCAATACATACTGAACAACTCTTAGCTTTGAAATTTACCTCTAACCCTTTGTCGCAGAATTGACCGATGCTAAACAAGTTATGCTCTAAGCCTTCAACATAGCTCACCTTCTTAATCGTTATGTTGTCTTGAATGATGTCACCATATCCTAAGATTGGTGAAAACTGGTCGTTCCCAAATCGTACATTGCCGCTGAATTTCTCTGTATAATTAGACAATAAAGCTTTCTGCCCGGTCATATGCTTGGAACAGCCGCTATCCAAGTACCACATATGCCGGGTCTGTAAGAGAAATAAAGAAACAATAGATTTAGGTACCCATTTAAACACGGGTTCTAACAGATTAACACATGATTTTGGCATCCATTTGAATATGGATCCTCTTTTCTTTTGAAAACTTTTGATTTAGAAGAATAAACATGATAAGATCCAAACCAATCATTAGAATTATGATGATAAGCAAAATCATTCCACTGATAAGAATAAGATTTAGTAGTAGGAGGAGATAATCGGAACAATTGCTTATTAGAATATCGCTTGTAAACAGGTACAAGGTTTTTATTTGTTGAAGCAATAGAACCAACTACATCACACATACTACTAGTTGATCTATTACAAGAACCATCAGTAAAAGATTCAGCTGTCTCATCATTCTTCCTTTTTGGTCACCATTCAGATCTCTCTTATGACCTTTTCTTTCTTAAATCTGAAACAGAAGATTTAGATTTATTCGGAAAGTCAGATTTCGGAAATTAATTTTTCTTGTGTTTACCAGTGTATTTTTGTTTCTGTAATCGCTGTTTCTTATGTTTCTTACCTTGAGCATAGTAATCAGCAGTTACAGAAACTGATTCACCAACCTTAGTTGATCATTCGCCTTTTTCATGAACACTAGGTAAAGCTTGTCCATTTATCACAAAAGTAGAATGATTTGGAAGTGGAGCATTAAAGTCAATCATATCAATTTCCTCTATACACCCTCCATCAGAATTTAGAAAATCATTTGCAGACTCAAATAAATCATCAAAGTCAGTCGCAGAAGTTTGAAGTACTTTAGAAGATGAAGAACACACTTTAGATTTAAAATGAAAATCTGTGTTCTTTAATACTGTAGAAAATACATCTTGTGTTAAGTCACCCAAAATTCTTTCATCAGATAAAATATTTTCTAATTCAATTATTTTGCTTTCTAAGACGAGTGGAGTTACATAAATTTTAGCTTGAACAGGTTTTGCCTCCATCTCAGTTGAAGAATAGCTAGCAAAATAATCATTTGAAATAAATTTTGATGTTTTAGAAATATAACTATCATTCCGTCTTTCATAACAGAATGGTAGTTGCATTTTCTTTAAATTCATTCTTTTCTCATCTTCTTTGTCTTCAACTTCTTTTGATGCTTTGGTAATAAATTTGGGTTTCAAAATGAGGATGTTTATCAGCAGCATACATATAATTTGCATTATATAGACCTGGTTGTTTTCTGATAGCTTTTTCTAGGTAATGAGGATTATCATAACATAGTCCCCATTTTTCTTTAAAATCAGCTTCTTCATTAGGTGTATTCAAGAAAATCGTTTGATCTGTTTGGCCTCTAATATATAGCTTTGCTTCTAGACCATTTACCTTTTTCTTTAACGTCTTGTTCTCAACCTGCAGTTTAAACGATTTTAGAACACATTCTTGTTTTTCAGAATCAGACTTAGACAATTGTTTTTCAATATCAGAAATCTTTCTTTCAAAACAATCTTTTTCATTTTTAAAATCAGAAGCACATTTGTGTAGAGAATCAATTAAATCTTTATTCCCAATAATTGATTTATTGAGTTCAAAGATCTATTGATTTCTCCTAGCAACTTTGTCTTTTTCTTTTTTCAGTTTGGTTTGAAGGTCTTGTAGTTCAACCATCATGGCTTCCATTTTGGTCATGAAATCTTTTTCAGTTAAATTCATTACCTCATCAGCAGTCTCATCATCTGAATCATCATCTTTCACTTCTTTTCCCATCAAGCATAGATGAGCAGTCACTTCTTGTTCTTCCTCCTCATCAGAATGATCCAACCAGTATTGATCTTCAGCCATTAATGCCTTGCCAGCTTCCTGTTGCTTGGCCAAAAGCAATTTGTTCTGATAATACTCTGAGTTGCGAACCTTTGGCTTCCGACATTCTTTAGCATAATGTCCAATCTTGCCACAGTTGTAGCATTTAATCAGATCATTAGCTGGCTTCTCAGTACTGTTGTAATCATTCACATATTTCTTCTTTTCTTCCTGCTTCTTCTCAACATTTTTAATTCCTTCCACTCTTTCTCTATGCTCGTGGTTCTTTAAGCTTGATAAAGAATACCTTTGAGAATTTGATCCCGGCTTCTTGTAGAACTTCTTCTGGAAAGCTCGGGTCAGTAACAACATTGCTTGTTTAAGACTCTCTCCATCATCTCTATTAGATTCAGATTCTGATTCAGAACTGATAATGACTTTCTTCTTCTTTTTCTTTTCTTTCTTTTCTTTATCTTTTTCTCCAGCCACAAGTGCAATGGGATCGGTAACCTTTTCAACTTTCTTCTTCTCACTTCTTTTCTCTTCTACCTCTTCTTCATTTTGTCTCAACGTCTCATAAACCTCATGTAACGGAATGTCACTCAGATCCTTCATTTGTTTCATTCGGCGAGTGTGCTTTTTCCATTTCGGTTGCAAGATGCTAAGAAACTTGACGTTGTTCTCTATTTGATCCTTCTTTACCTTGTTCTTCGAGAGTTCATTCAAGAGTAGAACACATCTTTCATAAGTCTCTTCCAGGCTTTCATTGTCTTTTGCTTTGAACTCTTCATATCTGTTGATACAGTTAGCTACTTTCATTTGGTTCCCAACCTTTGAACCCATCATCATCTTTTGACGTTGATCCCACATAGATTTGGCACTTTCCTTGTAGCTGTCTATTTTCACATATATCTCATTGGTCATGCTTTGTAAAAGCAAATATCTAGCTTGTTTATCAGCATCAAACCGTTTCTTCTGATCCTCAGTAAATTGAGCATACTCTTTATTTTCTCTCCGTGTGTTCTGAACTCCATCTGAGTCATAACCTTCACAAGGAATCTCCTCACTAGGAACTTTCATTGGTCCTTTTGTAATAGACAAAAGAATATTTTCTCCATTGACATGCCGGTCCACAAAGTCAAGAAAACGATATTTCAACTGTTCGTACTCCCCTTTGAACAAAACGGGGGGCTTAGAATCAGTTCCAATCGAGAGAGCGTCTCTTGAAGTCATCCTGTTTGAAAAATATATGCAATAAGAAACTTGAAATTGACCGTTAGTCCAAATGAAATCTCAAAAATACAAGAAATCTTGAAATATAGAAAATTCAGAAACTCAGAAATTTTGACTAAGTGTTAAAACTCGCAAAGCACTATAAACACGCAGATGCCTAAACTCGCAACACACTGTTTACTAAGAAACTCGCAGGATTAAGCTTGCGCGTTTATGAAACTCGCAAGCAAAGGTTTGCGTGTTTTGACAAACTCGCAGGTCGAAATAATCTCTCAAACTCGCTAATGGTAGCGTGCGCGCTTTCTGAAACTCGCAGATTGAATGAACTCGCAGATCACTGTTCCCGAAGAAACTCGCAAGCTTAGACTTGCGTGTTTGTAGAACTCGCTAATGTCTACGTGCGCGTTTCAATACATAGAAAATTTTCCCAATCATCAAACTCGCAAAGTTCCACTTGCGCGTTTTAACACTTAGAAACTTTTTCCCAAATTTCAAACTCGCAAGTCTTTAAATTGGCAGATTTCACCAAACTCAAAGATTGAAGTCCAAACTCGTAGGCTTCGATCTGTGTGTTTCTAGAACTCGCAGATAACCCTCTGCGCCTTTTGTCCAAAAACCAATTTCCTTCGACTTGTGCGTTCATCCAGACGAATCTTGCGCGTTTGATGGATCTTGCGCGTTCTTCAGTATATCGACCAAAAATCTATCATTTCTCACAGATTTCGATCCAAACCTTGTCCAATTGACTCAAAACTTTGTAGGGATGCTCGATTTCAATATTAGAACATATTACAATGCAAGAATTTCAAAGACAAACGTTCAAAAATACAAATCGATCGATGATACAATGCACTGAACTCGTGAACTCTAAAATCACCAAATTCATCAAATTGATGATCAAATACAGTGCAATTGACAAAACAATCTATACAGACTCGATCGAAAACACTATACGATCATAACCTGATCGATTTCAACTCGAAATTTGCACTAAAACTCAAAATTGATTTGGACTTTAACGAACACAGTGTCGAACCATTTTCTTGATTTGATTTCAAAATGGATTTTCTCTGATACCAATTGTGTGTCCCTGATTCGAGAATCTAATTGCAAACAAATCAAACACAAACAATATGATCTGAATTACCTGTTTAATTTCAATTCAATTCAATCGAATACAAACTTTCTCTCTCTAGAAGTCTCTCTCTCTCTACAAATTCTCTCTGAAATTCTAAACTCAAACTCTAACTCTTCTATCTAGTAAACAGAAAAACAAGGTATTTATACCTACTACAAAATAACAAAGGAAACAAACAAATACAAGGGCTTTGACTTTGACATTTTATTACAAAGACTTTGACTTTTAATGAGAGTTGACTTTCTCATCTTTGACTTTTTTTACTTTGACATTCAGTCTTCATGATCTTGTATCCAACAGATTGATGCTCTAACACTCTCAAACCCTTGCCTACGAACTCTTTGATATCAGACCTTTAATCGATTGAAGGTAGGTCTAAATGTCTTTGATGTTTGTTTCATGCTCGGTTCATATGTATTTGGGTTTGTATTCATTGTTTCGGACTGAAAGTTTGGCTTTTGTGACTTTAATTTGAACATATGAACTTGTTAATGGATTTGAACCTTGAAATTAATGTTTGTTAGTGATTTCGAACTCTAATCTGGATTCAATTTTGGGTTTAATTGAACTGTTTCTGGACTTATGTTATTGGACTGATTTTGAATTTTAATGGACTTAATGGATTCTTAATTGAAAACTATTTTTGGAATAATGATTTCATACTAATTTCAACATGATCTGTGTTAAGAATTTCAGATTTTAATTGAATTTTTATTTTATTTTTGAATCTGGCCTTAAGGATTTTTGAAGGTTTGATGCTTGCGAGTTCTTCATGTGTTGAAGAACTCTGCGAGTTCTTGCCTTGGTTTTTAACTTGGTCATAAATTTCCGATTAAATTCAAAATATTCAACAGTTCCATGCGAATTCTTTGTTGGTCATGATTTTTCCATGTATGGATTTCGCATCTTGTGTCATGCGAAAAGTGTCCTATTTCCTTTGGCCTGCGAAAAGTGCATCTCTTTCATGCACCATGCGAATTCCACACTTAGTGGATTTTCAGAAAAAAAAAATTCAAAAATGAGATTTTGGGTTTTTAACTGACAAAATGGACATCTGTCCATAATTTTTCATTTTCAGGTATTCAAATGGCAGACAATCAATCTGTTGAACAAGAGGTTCAAATGGATGAGAACTCACCACAGGTTTCAAAGAAAAATCATATACCCTCATCCCTATCTGATTACCAACCTCAACTTGGAGTGAATCCTGACCTTGTTCTCATCACACCATCTAAAAAAAAGTTGTTGTATCCCAAAAACCACTTTGTGGATTTTGAATACCTCAACATTGATCCACTGGTGTTGGAGATTCTGAATAACCATCCTCTGCACTATGCATTGGTGGGCAGAGCTACAGTGCCACTTATATACTTGCAACAAGCTTGGAAAACCATCACATTCATCAGGGATGCTGAAACACCACAATTTGAAATCCAGATTGATCACTACAAGTAAGTCTTGGATTACTAGAGACTGAGGTACATCTTGAGGCTCCCAGAGAAAAACTCAAGAGAAGGAAATAATGTGTTTGATGTATTCCCAACTGATGCTGAAGTTTTTGAGGGAATAAAATCTATGGGTTATATTGACAACTCACTCAAGTCAGTCATTTCAAGAAAAATAACCTGCCTCCATTCTACTACACTTTATTCTGAGTAATCAACAGGTGCCTTACAACAAAACATCAAGGAACTGATAATGCCAATATACATATTCTGAAGCTGTTCCATGCTCTAGTCTATGATCTACATGTAGACTACTCTTTTGTCTTTTGGAATGAGCTATATGAAAAGGTGATATCAATGAGAACTTCAAAAGCTCCAATCTTTGTGTCATACCAAAGATTCCACCGAGACATTCCAAGGAGAAACAATCATCCATATGCCCCTGAACATCCAATGAGATACCTGATGAGACAGAAGAACACATTCAATTATAGTATGCCAGTACTTGAAGCACTGTTAGCTTATACTAATCCGGACTCTGAGTGTGTTATATAGTATAGAGAGTCTACAGGACAATCAACACCGGTTGCCCCTACCCAAGGCTCAAACCCTAGGTGAGTGGTGTCAGTGAGGGTTCCTGTTACCCAAAGGGTACTTGAACGGGGAGAGTAGAGGGAAAATTCTGAGAGGGGAACTGGAAGGGGACAGAATTCTGAACCAGAGGTTGTGGAATCACAGGCTACTGCCTCACATTATGTTGATTCAACCTGAATCTGCTAGCATTCCTCAATCGGGCAGTCAGGAAGAGAACGCCAAGGAAAGTACAGAATCTGTGACTGAATCAGATCAAGCACAAAGTGATGCTGAAATTGATTTTGTACACACTGCTACTGCTGGTACTGATGACGATCAAGATGATGCTAATAACAATGATGATGATGGATCTGATGATGACAATGATGATCACTTCCATGATGCTATGGAAATGGATCTTGATACCACTGTTAATAATGTGGTGGGTGACATAAGGAGATCTGAGGGAGTTGTAGTTGAAAATATCAATGTGAGTCGGAGTGAAAGGAGAGAAAAAGAATATAGGGAGAGTGTGTGTACCCGAACCTACGTATCCAGAAAGGCAGCCGCATCTACTACCAGGTCGCATGTATTGCAAGCAGGTATTGAAAAAGACATAAGTAGCCCACTTATGCAATTGCACACCCAAGCTAGCCATTCTACCACCTCCCAATTGGTGATAGTCTTACATACTCATGGGGAATTAGCACAAAATCTATCTAGATTTCATTCGGAGAGCATATATATTGAAAATAGAGAACCACAGCCACAATTCTCACTTCCTTTCAGTGCACAATCGAGTCTAGTGCCTTTTTAATTTCAATTTTAATTCCTAGGTCACACATTGATACATCTCTTTTTATCGGAAGTCGTAGTGAACCGATCGGAACACCCAGAGTATCTCCTGCTATATGACAACAAGGACCGGGTGGAAGTCCTATCATTGTCAATAATTTTCCAGCAATGAACATAGGCCACATGGTTGCCTCGTTAACTGTTGTGACAACGAAAAGTCTAACTGACTCCGGTGTTAGATTACCTGACTTTGTGTCAAAAGAGCACCTCAACGGCGCCTTAAAGGCTATTGAAT
This sequence comes from Arctium minus, assembly GCA_954870635.1. Taxonomy (NCBI): domain Eukaryota; kingdom Viridiplantae; phylum Streptophyta; class Magnoliopsida; order Asterales; family Asteraceae; genus Arctium; species Arctium minus. Next base: position 11,654,856 of record OX941094.1, on the reverse strand, counting down.
CCCGGTTGTTAGAGAAATTTTTTGAGGAGATTGCGGGAGTCCGAAGGTTGTTGAAGGGAAATGATCCAATTGTTGAGTCAGAGCAACCACCTCCACCTGTTCAGAATGTTGATATGTCAGTGGATGATTTAAAATCTTTGCTATTTGCCAAACTTCTTTCTCAAGCCCCAGTAGATCAAGCTCATTCAGATTTATTTGGGCTTCTCAGATAACACCACCAAACTCCACCAACTGTTCCACAAATTCCATCAGATGTGGTTAGAGCCTTAAAGTTCAATTCTTTTAAAGAAGATGTTCTAAAGTCAATTTAGACTATGCAAGAAGCTTTTGTAGATCTTTCAAAAGTTGTTCAGTTATCTTGCCAAGTTCAAGATCAAAGTTCAAAGAAAAGGCATGATCATGATCCAGATCATGACCATGAGGGGGAGAGATCCAAGAAACATATATTGGATGTGAACTTTGAGAATGTTGGAGGATCAGAAGCTAGTGGTCCAGCTCAAAATATTCAAAGTAGCAATCAGGGAGTTATAAGTGGAAGAGAGGTTGTTTTATATGTTGATCCAGATGTAGTACCAAAGGTTGAAAAGCCTAAGGTAGCTACAAGAGAAGAAGTATTTCTGTTAACAGATATTGAAGCAGTTGATGTGATTGACTTATCCTCAGATGATGATGATGATGATGTTAATGAGAAGTATAAGATGTCTTGGAAGATAAAAGAGGAGGAGAAAGAAAACTTAATGGATGATATAGATGATGAAGTGGAAGAGATTGTGGACTTAGATGTTGAGCTTGTAAAAGAAGTTGTACCAGAAAATGAAGCCAATGTGCTTGACTGTTTATTTGATGATAGAGATATTGATGTGTTGCAAGAGATGTTTAGGACTGGTACACCAGAAGATATCCAGCTGAGTCCAGTTCGTAATGACATTCCTGAGCCAGTACAGAATGAAGCTCCTGTAATCCCAGATTTTAGAGAATTCAATTTTCCTGATGTTAATGAATTGCCCTATCAACCAAGTGCTCAAAGTCTTCAAAATCAATTTGTTCAACCTGGTAGTTCAAGCCAACCTGAACCAGTTCATGTTCCTATCATGCCTAATGCTGATGAAGCTGGTCCATCTAATGTCAATGTTAATGATGAGTCAGCCTATGTGACTGTCCCAAATTATGTGCAAATCAAGATGAACAAAGATTAAATGATGCCAAATGCCATTTTTATTCAGTCACTCAATCCACAGTTTATACAGGTTGTATATCTCTTTCTCACTCAGTAATTCTATCTCTAGAATATGTAATATGTTAAATTGCTTCTCAAATAACAAAGAACAAAAAACCCTTTTATACCTACAAGGTTACAAGAGACAAAAAAATTAAACTAACAACTAATATAGCTTTGATTTTTCCACTTTGAGCATTGACTTTGACTTTGCTTTAAGAGGCTTTGTGTAACACCCGAAAACTTTGGTAAGTTATTTAATGATAATCTTGTCTCTTATCGTGCATTCATGAGTTATAATTAGGCTTTCTATTTTATGAATTTTGATCATCCACTTTGGAGGTTTCGTTCGTTGTGAAAAGTCGGATTTTAGAGCCCGAGGGGCCTGGGGCGACAGTGCCATGCGACAATGACATGGTCATTGTCGCCAATGGTCATAATCACGCTAAAGGACAGGCCACTGGATGTTTGGTGCGACAGTGCCCGACGACTATGCCTGGGTCACTGTCGCCAGGTCATTGTCGTAGGGGGAGTCCAATAGGTGGTGTGGAGCAGGCGACTATGCCCGACGACTATGCCAAGGGCATAGTGCGCATGTCATTGTCGTTGGGGGGTACTGGACGAATTTAAAGCCATTTCTCCTTCTCGTTTCATTTATTACTCCAACCTACACTCTCTTAAAACTCTCTCTACTTCTCTCTTCATTCAAGGTCGACTCTAGGGTTTGTCAAAGGAGCATTTACTCTCATTTACTCCATTTTGGTGTCATCATTCAAGTGTGGAATCTAGGGTTTTCATATATTCACCCCCATCTCCACTTTCTCCAAGAAGAGAAGTTAGGGTTTTAGGGTTTTCATCAAAACCCTAGTTTGTGAGTTCATCTTCTATATTAAATGCATATATGTTTACATGAAAATCTTTCTTTACATTACTTTAAAAAAATTCTACATTCTTCTCCAAATTTGTGTTCTTGATTTATTTAGGTCAAAATCTAGGGTTTTGACATTTTGATGTTTTTATGTGATATGATGGTCTAAAATGTTGATGAAATGGCAAATATGGAATATTCATATATCTTGGAACTTGTGAAATCAAATGAGTAAAATGATTTATTTGGGGTTATAATGAAGAGTTAGAATTTGTGAGTTTATGGTATACCTGTGTTAATGAACTTGTGTAGGGAACGATATGGTGATATGTGAAAGTACAAGATCTCTAAATCTTAGAGAGAGAAAGTAGAGAGCGCCAAAGTAATCTGATATATTCAATATGAGTGCAAAGTTACAAGGAAACAAAGGCCACAAGGGACTTAAATACCCTTGGCCAATACAACTGATAAAGCTATCTAAGCACAGTATAAGCACAAGGTAATAATTACAATGATTACTACAAAAACAGTCTTAACAATCTCCCCCTTAGTAATCATTGACGCTCCTCTCTTTGACGAAGTCTATTTAGTCCAATTAAAACTTCCAGGCGTCTTAGAGTTGAGCGGAAATTCAACCTCTCATGAATTGTATTCAATGTCTTCTTGATGAGTCGAATTTCATCATTATCAATCAGAAATGTATTACTTCTTGTTTCCAAAAATCTTCTTTCATCTTCTTTCAGACGTTGCTCCAACTGAAGCTTGATCACCTTTAAAGTTCCATCAGAGTAATGACCAATTTCTTCAAATCTGAAGAAGCACTTTTGACTTGAGCCATTCTTGTAGATAACTCCATATGGATCTTGAACAATGGTGAATAAAGGATAAGAATCTAAGTCTGGCAAGCTTCGATTGGGCCTTTGAAGATTTACAACTGGCTAAAAGCTTTCAACGGCCATCTAAAAATCAAATACTCTGAAGAATCTGATTTGCCGTCGAATGAATCTTTTGATAACAAACAGAGCTTGAGAAACATCCTGTGTTCTATGATAAAGATTTCTGAAATGATCATATAAAAACTCAATATCATCAATAGAAAGATCAGAAAAATCTGACTCTGAGAAAATATATCGCTTGCAATCTCTTCTTTCCACTTCAAATTCCGGATACCAGATATTAACTAACTTGTTTATCGTGACGCTGATAACTCGGACAATCAAATGTGGAGAAGAAACGAGATTGTTTCTACGGCTCTAGCACTTGATGAGCATCAAGTATTCATACTGATATGCCTATGACTCCTTTTCAACACCAAGGATAGCATAAATGTTGATCGACCTTCTTCTCGAAACGAAAATATTACTCTGAGAATCTTCTAGAAAAGCAGATCTTTGCCTTGAATCCATATACCTTTGTTGAAGACTTCTTTGTCTCTGCTGTCTAGTCAAAGTTGGTCCTTCCTCTAGAATTGTCGGAGGAATCACAGGTTCAGAAGGAGGAACATCAGCTTGTGCTCTTGACGACTAACCAACTTCGAATGAGCTAGGAAGAGCAGTGGTAGTCGGAGTTGTACTAGCAACAGGAGAAGAAGTAGCTGGAGAAGGTTCTGGAACTTGAGTAGCTTTAGTACTTAGAGAAGTTTCAGGAATCTCATCTTGAGAAGGAAGATCTCTGTACAACATGTTCGCAATTTCTTCATCCTTAGCATCCATAAACACAGAATCATCTTCAGTATTAGAAATAATGACTATGTCATCACAATTCTCTTCTTTAACTTGGCAAATCTTCTCAAATCTGATGTCATCATCATCATCTGAATTTATCTCTATGAAATTTGCAAAGAAGGATCTCATATCATTAGCTGCTTCAGAATCTTCAATCTCATGTACCCTTGTTGAAATGTCTGGATCAAAATACACAACAATCTGCATATTATTTTCTACATTATGTTCAGAAATATTCAGTACATTTGACATGGAAGATAAATCAACATTATCAATCATAACATTCATGAGATCTTCAATACTGCAATCTTGAACATTATTAGTATTCTTTTCTGTACCAGCCGCCTCTTCTTGCGTTTGATCATCTCTGGCTGACGAACCCTCCACTCTCTGTCTCTTATTCATCTCCCCCTCATGACCTTGAGGATCTGGATCATCCTGGTCATGTCGTCGCTTAAGAGACGGACCTGCTTCAGTCCTGCAGTTCTGTTCATGACGATCAAAGCGATCAGAAAGAGATGTGAGAGCTTGAGTCAGAAGAGATAAGCCTTCCTTGATATCTGAAAAGTTCGTCCGAGCTTCAGTACGAAATGCAGTGAATTCCTCGTATAGGGCAGACACTCTGTCAGGAGCAGAAGTAGACGTAGAAGCTGGAGTCGGTTTCGGTTGAAAAGTCCGTAGCAGAGAGATCAAATCTTTATCTGGTTGTTTTGGCGGCGACATGGACAGAAGACGATCATAAAGCATGTGCGACAACTCGGAGATAGGAAGATCTAAGACTGGAATGCTCGATGAGATTGGAGGACAAGTGGTTGTAGAAGGAATCGAAGAAGATAATCCAACTGACTGCATAAACGGTGGAGGAAGTGGAATAGATATAATTGCAGGAGCAGTAGAAGTAACAGCAGAAGACGGTTCACGGATAAGTACCCCAGTTGGTCGTTTAAAAGGAATCTCTGGAGGAATTGAAGCAACATCAATCTCTGGCATCTTTCCTTTAAAAAGAGCCTTTAGCTTCTTCACTTGTGCCTCTTTCTCAGCATCCATACGACCACTCAGTTGACGAATAACATCATTCAAAGTAGTAAACTTCTCCGTCGTGTCACGAACCTCAACTGAAAAGGTAGCGTCAGTAGAAGAGATCTCAGGAGAAGAATGAGAAACGGTTGTACCTTGAACCCGATGATGAGTTAAAGCGTTGACAAATGCTAAATCAAGCTCATCAACATGAATATCAGCAACTGCAACATTAATCGGAACAGACTCTTCTTCAGACATAACCTCTTCTTGAACAATCACTTCTGGTTCCTTTGTCTTCCTTTCATACACACGAATATCAGGCTGGTCACCGTCATTACCATCATTATCATCAGTGTCATCATCATCCCCATCTTTATCACCAGCAAGATCATCATCAGCATCATCATCATCATCATCATCTTCAATATCAATACCAGCAGCAGCACTAGCATCAGGAACAATATCAGCAAGAACAACACCAATTTGTTGAGTTGCAACGGTTGCTTCAACTTCTTGATCGGCAGATTCTTCAACCTCTTGGTCAACAGTTGTTTTGACTTCTTGATCAGCATGAAAGGATGCATCTTGGGCATCATGAGATGGTTCATCTTGATCAGCTTCAACAAAATCGTTCTCCATGCAGTACTGAACTACGCTGTCATCAGTCATATCAACATAGTTGGCGATTAGAGCATAAGGAATTGTCATGGAATAGTTGAATGACTGCTTTGGTTTCTGAATATAAGTCATTTCTGTATCTGGAACCTGAGGCCAATTCAATCTACGAGGGATAGCCGAATTGCTTCTGAGCATACTGCGAACTATCAGCTTCAAATACCGGATAAAAGGAATGAATTTACGCTTCTTATTCGTCCGTTTGTCTAGCACCCTCTCCGAAAGTTCGGTCCAGAAGATGTATGCGTAGTCGACATGCAGGTCATAGACAACTGCATGGAACAAACGAAGATAATGCAGACTTGCATTGTCCGTGCCAGATTGCTTCGATGTAAGGCACCTGCTGAGAACTGAAAACAATGCATACCAGACTGGAGGTAGATTTGACTTGTCAAAGTCACTTACCCTATTCAAATTACCTAGATATCCCAGATTCCGAATACCTTCAAGAACATCCTCTTCAGAAGGAAACTGGTCGTAAGAAGTGCGGCCAAGTCTAGAATTAGACGAAGACGCTTGTAAGATAGAAACGATTCAAACTGATCAATCTGCAGATCAAAGCGATGAGGTCGAACGAGATCATTCTTTGTGATTGAATGCCATGCCTGCTAAAGATAGACTTCAGGAACATCTGCGCAAGAAGTGAGAGCTGGAGCGAGCGGATGACCTTTAAGAATAGCACGTATGAATGGATGAATTTTAATTCTGTCAAAATCGATGTAGTAGTTGTTTGGATTGTAGGGAAGCATGTACATCAACATGGGAAAAACGTCGTTTGGTGTTCGTCGTGAAGCAGACAGATTCGCCCCGACAGAAGGAACAGACGGCATCGGAGTCTCGTGTGAAGCGCGATCAGATGGATCATCGAGAATAACATTCTCGTCTTGTATCATAGGATCAGTTTGTGTTTGAGAAGCCATTTAGAAACCTGGAAAACAAAAACTAAGAAAAATTAGACAAAGTAAGAAAACTCAGAAATGAAAAAAATTTCTAAGTCTGGTTTGCGTGACAAGTTAGAAACGCAAACTGAGGTTTGCGCAATGAACGTGAGATGCAAAGGAAAGTTTGCGTGACAGGCATGAGACGCAAATTGAAGTTTTCGTATTCAGTTCATAACGCAAACTGAGGTTTGCGTGATTAACTTGTGAAGAAAACCTGACCTGAAAATATTTCAACACAAAACCACAAAGGTTTGCGTGACACGAAGGTGACGCAAAGTAGACTTTGCGTGACCAACAGGTAACGCAAAGTAGACTTTGCGTGACCAACAGGTAACGCAAAGTAGACTTCGCGTGACCAATGTGTTACGCAAACTACATCAAACAAAGAACAACATACAACAACGAGGTTTGCGTGTCAAAGAGGTTATGTAGAGTACACTTTACATGACCAATTGGTAACGCAAATTAAACTTTGTGTGACCCACTGGTAACGCAAACTTAACTTTGCGTGTATTGTTGGTAGCGCAAACTTAAGTTTGCGTGACCATCTTGATACGCAAAAACCCTAGAAAACTTAACACTTTTCGCGAGTTCATCTCTGATTTTCGAAAAATTCAAAGGAAACATAAAATATATGATTCGGAAATCATATACATTCATTTAAAAGAATATATTGACCATAGAAATACTAATTACAATCAGTATTCAACCCAAAACTTTGAAAAATTTCGAAAGCCATAGATGAACAGTCGCGAAATACTCAAAACACAAAATCAAAGCGACAAAACAACAAATTAAAGATATAGGAAACATACCTGAGGTTCGAAATAGGTAAAGAAAAATAAACCCAACACACGATTTCACCAAATAATCTCGATTCTGAGATAAACGACAATGAACAGTAATAACGAGAACACACAGTAAGAAATCGACAATAAAGAAAATCAGAATAAGAACAAAGCTAAACTAAACATACTACAAATCAAATACCAAAATAAGATCTAAAACACATACCTGATCGAAAGATTAACAAGGTTGAAAACAAATAAGTATGAAGATCGACCGAGAGAGATAGAAGATGAACAGTAAAGGGATTCAAAAAGAAAATGGAGTGAGAAAAAGTAAAATATAACACACCAAATACTATTTATACTAAACTTAAAAAAAATAACACTTAAAAAAAATAACACTCTAAAAAAATAAAAGTACATAAAATTGAAATTTTACCTGAATATCCCTTTTACTCCCCCTACAGAAATGCACAGAATTTAACAAATCAGATTAGCATTTGCATAAAATTATCAGAAATACTTACCTGATTAAATTCTGATCAGCACGTGAAGTATTTTAGCAGGTAGATTCACTCCCCCTAAAAAACAGAATGTTGTTAGATTCACATTCAGATGTTCTCTCCCCCTCGAAAAATGCACAGACCATTTTACAAAAATATGGATACACAAACATTAAGACATCAGTGTAAAAAGAAAATTATACTGAATGTAAATTTTGAAACAACTGAACATATAAAATTTAAAACACTAAACAAATTAAATTCTACTCAGTAAAATATCACAGATTTATCAATCTGTTGAAATCAAGCATATGTTGTTGGATACAGAGACAAGTTTCATTGCATATCAAGTTAAGACATGTCTAGTTTCAAAAACTTCCATCAATCTATTCAGTGTGCTCGCATGCGAACTTCGATTAGCTTCAAGAAAAATGCAATTCTAAAGATATTATAGAGAACTTTGCATGTACTAACACTAAGCCATCAAAAATTAAGACTTTCACAAATTTACACGTTTATCGCAACTCAAACATATCACCAAGTATCATGAGATGTGTATTCATTGGCATCTTTTAGAATTGTGCACATTGGCATCTTCACATGAGTGTGCTCTTTGGCATCTTTTAAGCGTGTGCACATTGGCATCTTTTAATCAAAAAGTTCGGTAAGTAAGGAACATGCCATAAACGTAACTTTCTATCTGACCCTATTGCAAGATTTGGATCAGCCGCTCCAAACTAGATGGTCTTAGGGGACTAGGTGTCAAGCACCCCTTGGAACTTACTTTCCCGGATCAGAAAGGCTACATCGACACATCCTAAACCTATTCATACTAGTAGAACATGACTTTCGATTTGGTTCTATAGAAGGATTTGGGTTCGATCACTCCCAGACCAATTGACCTTAGGGGATCAGATGACAAGCATCCCACGGAACTTACTTTCCCAAACCAGAAAGGCCACAGGTACAAACTTTTAAACTCAGACATTTCTGTATTTTATATATTTATAATATTTTCATCTCAATCACTCAGTTCTACATCTAAGTGCTTAGCCCATAGTTTCACTCCGGTCTATAATTCTGATCAATTAGGAAGTCAAAGCAAAGTAAACTATAAATATTCCGACTCACATATCTTTAAAGCAGAATCAAAAATTTCAAACATGTTGCTGACTTTTCGACTTTTGTAAGACTTGAAGGTTGAACATATAAAACTTTAATATAAACAAAGCAACTTGAAAATTTATCCTCGACACACATTTTATTCAACTAAAAGAAAATTTGTAAAGCTTTTACTTTATAGAATAAAATTTGTAAAGATTTAAACTTTTAAATTCAACATGCCAAGTTTTGAAAGCAGAAAATTAAATCGTTTTTCATCTAAAGCTCTTGTAAATATATCAGAAAGTTGATATTCAGTTGGGACAAAATATAATTCAATAGTACCTTCTTCCACATGATGCTTTATGAAATGGTACCGCATATCTATGTGTTTGGTCTTAGTGTGCTGGACCGGATTGACTGATATCGCGATCGCGGATTTGCTGTCACAATATATAGGCACTGTTTTGTACAGCATCCCGTAATCCCGAAGTTGTGTCTTCATCCATAGTACTTGAGCGCAACAACTAGCTGCGCCGACGTATATAGCCTCTGCAGTCGAGATAGAAACACAGTTCTGCTTCTTCGACGCCCAACTTATCAGTCTATCACCCAAAAATTGAAGGTGACCTGATGTGCTTTTCCGGTCTAACTGATTTCCACCAAAATCTGCATCAGAATAAGCAATCAGTTTATAGTCAGAACTCTTAGGATACCACAAACCTAAAAATGGAGTTCCATTGATCTAGCGAAATATGCGCTTGACTGCCAACAGATGTGATTCTTTTGGTTTGGCTTGAAATCTGGCACATAGGCAAGTAGAGAACATTATATCCGGGGGACTTGCTGTGAGGTACATCATTGATCCGATCATTCCTCGATGAGTCTTGACGTCCACAGCTTTTCCATCTGGGTCTAATCCAATTTTGGCACCGTGAGCCATCGGCGTGCCGATTGAAGTAGATTTGTCCATCATGAATTTCTTCAAGATGTCAAATACATACTTTGACTGATTGATGAAGATTCCGTCTGGAAGTTTCTTCAGTTGTAAGCCGAGGAAGAAATTGACTTCTCCCATCATGCTCATCTGAAATCTAGAGGTCATTAAATCAGAAAACCAAGTACATAAAGATTTGTTAGTCGCACCAAATATAATATCATCTACATATATTTGAACTAAGCAAATATCCAAGTTAGATCTATAAATGAAAAGAGTGGTATCTATTGATCCTTTGGTAAACCCGGATTTGATCAAGAAGGCTGACAGCTCATCATACCACGCTCGCGGTGCTTGTTTTAGGACATACAACGCTTTATCGAGAAAGTAGACATGATCTGGATGATCTTTGTTAACAAACCCCTCTGGTTGATAAACATAGACTTCTTCTTTCAATTTCCCGTTCAGAAAAGTTGTCTTCACATCCATCTGATATACAGTAAAGTTTCGATAAGCAGCGAAAGCCAGAAACATACGGATAGCTTCTAATCTTACGACCGGCGCGAACGTTTCATCGTAGTAAATTCCTTCTTCTTGTCAATATCCCTTGGCTACCAATCTTGCTTTGTTCCGTATAACGATACCATCTTTGTCTTTCTTATTCTTGAATATCCACTTTGTTCCAATTATGCTCTTTCCTTTTGGCCGTGGTACAAGTCTCCAAACTTTCAGCGCGTCAAATTGATTGAGCTCCTCTTGCATAGCTATAATCCAATCCGGATCCTCCAACGCTTCAGATACTTTGGTTGGTTCAATCTTGCTTAAAAAGCAAGTGAAGAGACATTCGTTGGGAGTTGCAGTCTTGGAACGTGTAGACACACTTGTTAGAGGATCACCAATAATTTGATGAATAGGATGAGATCTTGTCCATTTGGTGGTATGAGGGAGAGGATCAACAACTTCTTGAACAACTTCAAGTTCTTGAGAGAGAGCTCCAGTAGCTTCTATGTCAGATGAAGAAACATCAATAGTTTCAACTGGAGGAGGAGGTAGTTCAACAACTTCAGAATCAGACTCTGGAAGTGTTGGTTGAACATTAGCAGTTTGTTCTTCATCTTGAACTTGTTCCTCTTGAACATGTTGTTCTTGAACATATTCTTCTTGAATAGGTTGTTCTTGAACAGAATCTTCTTGTATAGGCTCAATTTCTGATTGTGCAGATTCAGGTTCAAAAATATGTTGTTCAGAAACACTGGTTTGAATAACAGGAGGTACTGGAACAACATCAGTGTCAGAGATAGATGCGGCGGAATTTCGAGTAGATGCGTTCACAGTTTTCTGATTCAAAACATTTGAAACATTATCAGTGGAAGATTTGGGTACATCATCATAAAAATTCTCAAACAGAAAATCAAGATCAGAAAGATTAAGCAAGGAAGAAGAAGAATCCTGATTTGTCGATTGAAGTGCAGGTTCTGAACTGTTTTGTCCAGAAACTAAATTCCCTGTAGGTGCGGGTTCTGGATCTGATTGACCAGAAACCAAATCGGCAGCTTCGTCAAATTTGACATTGACACTCTCTATCACTTTTCTTGCAGAAGTAAGAAAGACTCGATAAGCTGCAGAGTTAGATAAATAACCAAGAAAAATACCCTCATCTGCCTTTGGACTAAACTTGTTGAGATTGTCTCTGTCATTCAGAACATAACACTTACACCCAAATGACTTGAAATATTTGTCATTCGGTTTGATACCGTTCATAAGCTCATATGGTGTTTTGTTGAATCGGCGATGCAAAATTGATCTGTTCTGATTATGACAAGCAGTTGAGATAGCTTCATCCCAATGAGATAAAGGAAGACCCGAATAAGCAAGCATTGATCTGGCAGCCTCGACAAGCGTTCTGTTACTTCGTTCAACAACCCCATTCTATTGTGGTGTTCGGGCAGCAGAGAACTGTTGTTGTATTCCTTGATCCTCGTAGAAAGCTTGAAGAGTGTTGTTCTTGAATTCTGTACCATTGTCGGATCTGACAACCTTGACTGCTTTTTACTTATTTGTCTGAATTGTTTTGATAAGGTTGATAAGAATGTCGGGAGTTTCATCTTTAGACTTGAGAAACTTTACCCATGTATACCTTGAGTAATCATCAACAACCACCAAGACATATCTTTTCTTTCCTATACTCATTGTCTTCATTGATCCGCATAAATCAACGTGAAGTAGATCAAGAATATCCGAAGTGCAAAATTCAGGCTTTGGCTTATGAGAAGCTTTCTTCATTTTTCCTTTCTCACAATCTTAACAGAGATGGTCTTTCTGAAAACGAAGTACTGGGAGACCTCTCACTGTATCAGTCTTGACAAGGCGATCCATGTATTTAAAGTTGAGATGAGCTAGTCATCGGTGCCAAATCCAGCTTTCATGAACAGAGGCTTTAGAAAGCAAGCAGATATCTGATGGGATTTTAACCTTGGAAAGATCAATTGTATACAAATTGGATCTTCTCTTTCCAACCAGTAAATCCCTGCCACTATCATTCTTTACAGCAACTCTTTTAGATTTGAAGTTGACTTCAAGATCTTTATCACAGAACTGACCGATGCTGAATAAGTTGTGGCTTAGACCTTCGACGTAGCTGACTCTCTTGACAGTTATATTACCTTGAACAAGATCACCATAACCTAGAATAGGAGTTGTCTCACAGTTTCCAAACTTAACACGACCGCAACATTTTTCTTTAAAATTGGAAAGTAGTGATTTGTTGCTCGTCATGTGTTTGGAACACCGCGAATCCAGATACCATAAATGACTAAGCTGCACATACAGAAACTACACAGATTTAGGTACCCTTATGCTTATGGGTCCCTTCTTGTTAGATTTGTGTCTTTTATTTTTCGAAAAATTATTTTTCAAACAATCATGAATGCAATCATCAATAGAGGAAGAAACATAATCATCAGAATCAGAATTAGAAGAAGAATATGAGACATTCTTTGCAATATGAACCATTTGCTGAATTGAATATTTTGTGTTTTTATTACAAAAGGCAAATGTATCATTTTCACAAAGATTCTCTACACATTTAAATCCTAACAATTCAGACTCTGGTGATTGTTGCTTAACCCTCTATATCAGCTTTGGTGACTTCTTCACAGTCCGATCTGAAACAGAAGAATCAGAAGAATTAGAATTTTCAGACAAGACACTATCCTGTTTCCTTGACTTCTTTGACCTTCTTCTTTTACTCTTTGTTTTATAAGACTGAGCATTTAGCGTTAAAGAATAATCAACAATTGAATCAGAAGAAGAAATTTTATCTAAGAAATCAGACTGAGCATTCGACATTTTAGAACCAGCTTCGGAGTGAGTATTTTCAAAAACGCACAAGTCATGAGGAGGTTTGCGCGACCCTTTGGTGGCGCAAACTGAACTTTGCGCGACCAACGTCTGGCGCAAGTTGTCAGTTTGCGCTACCAACTGGTGGCGCAAATGCACACTATTTTGAAAAACTTGAGTATTTTCCTTAGAATCGATAGAAAATCCAGAAGTAATTTTGTCTTCAAAACTTGTTTTCATTATAAAAAGAAATAAATTGTTTTCTAAATCAGTTTGAAGACTTTGTTCTTCCAATTTATCTTCAAGACAACTATCTTACCTTCTAACACTAATGGGGGAATGTATTTCCTTGAATCATAAGAAACCGGAGATACATTTTCCTTATTAGTATTGGCATATATATCAACAAATTCGGTTGGTAATGAAGATTTATTGGAAGACTTGACATTTAAAACATTTTCAGATTTTCTGGATTTCTTTGATTGGTCAGGAAAATACTTGGCATTTTCAGAAGTATAAACAAATGGCATTTCCATCCTCTTGTTTTTCATTCTCTTCTCATTTTCATATTCTAAAACTTGCTTTTCACTAGTCCAAAAGAATTTAAACTGAGGTGCGTATCTAGCAAGATTTAGATGATCATATTCATATAAAGTAGGAACTTATGTTTTAGCATATTTTAAAAAATGCGGATTTTCAAAACCAAGTCCCCACTTTTCCTTTATAGCTTCATCACTCCTTGGTTTATTCATATAAATGGTCTGCTCAGTTTGTTCTCTCTTATATAGTTTTCCTTCTAAATCAATTATTTTATCAGAAAGATTTTGATTTAAATTGGTCAGTTTAGTCAAAGAATCACGATAAGTCTGATTTGAATTTTCTAACTCACCCAACTGCTTTTGAAATTTCTCTTTTGTATCTATTAAAATAGATTTTTCATCTTTCAACGAAGTTTGCAGTTTTTCAATCAAAACAGACTTTTCTTGATTTTCCAGCTTTTCAGATGTGAACTTTGAACGTAAATCATGTAAAGCATTGATAATAACGTTCATTTGAGATAAAGTGAAATTATAATCAAACTCAGAAATTACCTCAGATTCATCTGTTGAGGTTTCTTCTTCTTCATCATCGCTCTTATCGTCTCCAATGAAACACATGGCTGTTGTCTCCTCATTCTCAGCTTTGTTGTCTGAATGGTCAAGCCAGTATTCTTCTTCAGCAAGGAGAATCGTTCCATTTTCTCTCTTCTCAGCCAGTTCCAACTTCTTTCTGTAGAATGCAAAATATTTGACAACCTTCACTCTACAGTCCTTTGCAATGTGTCCCGGTTTGCTGCAATTGAAGAAGTTCATCACCTTCTTCTCTTCCTTTTTCGGCTCTATCACTTTAGAGTGTATGGTTTTGATGGAGCACCGGATTCCACTTTCTTTGATCCGGATGTGAAGCGAAGATTGTTTGATCCAGATCTGTGTTGGAACTTCTTTTGATAATGTTGAGAGAGGAGGATCATAGATTTTTCCAAGGCTTCACCATCATCGTCTGTTGACCCATCATAAGCACTTTCTGTCAAAGCTTGTTCAGCCAGCTGACTAGCCAAGAGAGCAATCGGATCAATAGTCTTTGGCTTATTCTTCTTTTCCATCTTAGCTTTCTTTTCCAAAACCAGATTCTCATCAGACATTAAGATCTCATACAATTCTTGAATTGGCATTGTGGAGATCCTGACATCATTCCTCATCCGGTGACAAAATTTGCTCCATTCTGGTTGAAGAGCATTCAAGAATTTCAGATTCGATTCCAGTTCTGTCTTTGTCACTTTTATCTTGTACAGATCATTGATGACAACCCAAAATCTATCAAATACACTTTTAAGATTTTCTCCATCTTTCGCCTTAAATTCTTCAAAATTGTTCATGTATCTGGTCTGGCGAAGTTGAGTAGCCACAACTGAACCAAGCATTATCTTTTCTAGTTGAGTCCACATAAGCATAGGATTTTGCTTGAAACAGTAAATTCTGTTGTAGATGGAGTTGGGTAGAGCAAGAATCAGATTTGACTTTGCTTGACTATCAGCTTGATATCTCAAAAGTTCATCTGCATCATATTCACTCATCAGCTTCTCAGCCATCGTAGCTGGTATGTTTCCAACTGCAGGAATATCTTTCATTGGCTTTACCATTGGACCATCAGTCAGAGATTTCATCATATTTTCACCGTTTGGTTGTCTTTCTATAAAGTTGATGAATCTGTCCTGCCATTGCTGAAACTCATTCTCATTTATCAGTACCGGAGGGCGAGTATCGGATCCCAAAGACATCATCAGATTATTCTTGTAGAACTGAGCTTGTAGAGACATCTTGAAAAAAAATCAGAAAGTCAAAAAATTGCTAAGTCTGAACTGGAAGTCTGGCGCAAACAGAAGGTTTGCGTGAATAGAGAGAGACGCAAACGAGATTTGCATAAGCCAAGTGATACGCAAAACGAACTTTGCATTAGCAGAAGGTCACGCAAACAGAACTTTGCGTGTGACGAGTAAGACGCAAACTGAGCTTTGCGTGTGTCGTTGAAGATGCAAACTAAGCTTTGTGTGATGCGCTGATAACGAGAACTGAACTTTGCGTAAGTAGCTTGAAACGTAAACTAAATTTCTGTCGAACAGAAGGAGACGCAAACGGTACTTCTTTTGAGACGAGGAATACGCAAACTTTACTTCTCGTGAAACACGGGAGACGCAAAGTTAGCTTTCCATGAATAACCCAATGCGAAAACCTGAAACACTAGCACAACGATTAGAACAATGAAACTAGAGCAAGCTGATATGAACTCGCGCAAACATGTATGAACTGGCGCAAACTGTAGATCTAGCGCAAACCGAAGAAAACCAAGTAAAACTCGCAAGATTCGATTATAACCATGAAATTAATGTAACAAATTCACACACAAATAATTGAAAACAACTTTTTAACAACTTTCAACCAACAATATCGATTAAAAACCACGAAATCACAATTTCGAGAATGTAACAGTACGTCAAAACAAGTTTTTCAGAAAATCACAAAATCTCAAAATCGATGATCAAAACCTGGTTTTCTTGCAAAATTATATGAATCAACAATGTTCTATAACCAAAAACGAATCCAAAGAAACAATTTGCAAACAAATTCGTCCAGAAAACAATCCAAATTTGATGAAAAGCAAAAAATGAGATTTTTCTTGAAAAAATCAAGAAAATTGATCAAATTTTCTGCTTTAATCCACAAATTCAGAAACAAAAAATGATTTCTCTCAGTCCTCTCAAGATTCAGATTAGCTCTGATACCAATTGAAAGTCCAAGATCTCTAAATCTTAGAGAGAGAAAGTAGAGAGCGCCAAAGTAATCTGATATATTCAATATGAGTGCAAAGTTACAAGGAAACAAAGGCCACAAGGGACTTAAATACCCTTGGCCAATACAACTGATAAAGCTATCTAAGCACAATATAAGCACAAGGTAATAATTACAATGATTACTACAAAAACAGTCTTAACAATATGATTTTATTGTTGAATGGAATGAGATTACATGAAAAGAAATGTTATGCAAGTATGTTGGATTTACCTTATAATGACATAGTGCTATATGAGATTCATCTGTCTGGAATTTATAGCAATATACAAATTGTTATGTTGGTGAATCATATTAGTTTGGAATGGTGAGGTCCCAAGGTAAAGATCCATGAATATGGTTGAACTTGGTGACTCTTTGGGGTAAGGGCTCGGATAGAGTTGGACCATGTTTACATTGAACTAAAGATTCATGAATAGAGTTGATGTTCTAACGGCTAAAGATTCATGGATAGAGTTGACGCTGGTAAACAACCATTTCGACTAAGTGCTCCATATGGGTTGTTTCCTACTTTCGTGTTCCGTCACATCTTATGGTGGAACGGGTCTCCCCCGTCTCGCATAAGGTTTAAACGTTAGAGAATTCGTTCATTATGGTTACCCACTTTATTGTTAAATGTTTATTATTATACTACACTTCCCTGCCTATATATATTTGGATGTTCTCACTAGGCTCCAAGCCTAACACTTGTTTGTTTGGTATTCGTATCAGGTTTCGTTAGTGGTGGGGCGGTGAAACCTTAAGCGGAGAGTTGGGTCAAATTTTGGGGATTATCATTGGCAAGATATAGAGCGTGCATATACTTACCGATATTTTGAGAAATGATGACGGCACTCCATTTAATCTGAATTAGAATGTTTAGATTAAGTAGGTTGTCGGTCCTCGTTTTCATTTCAATTCTAATTTTGTAAACGCTTATACTTTCCCCTTTTTGGGAGGATGTCATGTTGTCAAGTTTTTTCCATGCCAAACATTACAGGTTTAAACTTCACCTCAATTTATACACGTTTTATGGCGAAATTTTCAAATTTTAAATTCACCCAGTTTTTAGGGAGTTACACTTGACTTGAGCTTTGACTTTGTATCTAAATGATCTTGGATCCAACATTTATGAACTAACAATCTCCCCCTTAGGATTCAAGATCATCTTCAGAACGAAATTTGGCAATAACGAACAATCTCCTCCTTGTTTGATCTTTAATGAATTCAATCTCTCTCTATAGCATCTTCACAAAGATAAGCATATCATCTCCCCCTTTAGAATGAATACTGGTAATCTTCTTCTTTGTAAAACAATCTCCCCTCTTTTGAAGAATAACATTGATCATTTTCAAAGTCTGTAACAATCTATTTCTTTCTTTGAAAACTCTTTAGGTTTGCGGTATTCTCCCCAAAATATGTGAATATCTTCTTCAAGAACTATAACAATCTCCCCCAAGGTTATGAAAACCTCTTTCAGACTTTAGAAAAGAAAAGAAATTATCTCCAGATTTAGCTCACTTTGTTTCATAAAATAATCTCAAAGAAAATTTCAGCAAATTTCATCAATCTTTCAGAACTTCTTGAACTTTCTCTATCATTCTGAACATTCTCCCCTTATTTCTGAATTTAAATCTTTCACATAACTTTAACTTCTTGACACTATCTCTCCTATAGATCATTTCTTGAAATTATTTCTCCAAAACTACTTTGTCATTTCTTGAATGTCTCCCCCTTTTTGATGATGTAGAGCATAAAAATTATCAAAACTTCTTCAAGAAATGTACTATTCCGATTTCAAACCAACTGGTCTTTCCATATGAGCCTCTGAACATTCATCAATTCATAAATTGTATTCATCCGAATCTTTTCAAATTCATACAAAGAAGAGTGTAACCCCGAATCAACAAATGAATCAGTTAAAATTGTCGGTAAGCAGGACGAAGCTACTTAGTACAACGAATGTACTGTACAAGGAGTTTTATTGATGTTTACTCCCCAAGTCTTCCATTCAATCATCGAATAACACAAGGTAATTCTATGAAGGTTATGACAGAAAAAACCAATTTTCTGTGTGTATGTGCTTGTATATGAAAGATTTAAGAATTTTGGCTGTATCAGGCTCAAAATGTGTAAACCATTGAAACAACAATAGTAAGACACATACTCAATTATACATGAATGAAATGCGAAGGTGGGGCAGACTTCCTTCTGTTTCAATATCCAAATCTTCCAAATGAAGATTAGATAGCATATGTGTTGCGTCCCCAAGAAAATATGAAACAACTTTTTGTTGAGAAAAAGATGAGTAGCTGGTGGGGTTGAATTCAAGAGTTGGCATGGGCTAGTGCATGTTTCAATGATGATCACCAAAGAATGTGAACCAACAATAGATGTTGCTGCCCGACTCAGAAAAAGTTGGTGCAAAGTTTTCATATTCTTTTAACTCTGATCTCACACCCTCTTTCTTTTTAACATTTAAGCTCACTTCTAACCAAACTCTCTTTTCATTTTACATCATTACGCTCCCATACTCTGATATTGACCCATCGCCTCTCGATCACTCAGGATAACTTCTTGGGTAGGAAACACTGGTTATCGTGAATCCATAGAAGCTCTACTAATCTCACACATTGATCCCATGTATTTTTTCCTAAAGAAATAATGTTGCTCAATTATTTAACTTCAACAGTTAAAGCACAGTAGTATGAATTACATATGTCAGATATATGTATGCTCAGTAAGATAGTCATGAAGATTTGAGAATTTTAAAACATGGAAGATTTTCACAAAACAAGGAAATTGAATGAACGAAGTGAAATCAAGAGATATGTTTTGAAAATCCGACAATGTATTGAAAAGATCAAATATGAATAATATATCAATAAAAGCATAGGTCATGAAAAATGGATGTTGTCTATACGAATCAAGTATAAACAAGTCTTGAAAGAAACGCTTTGAGTGAATTAATGCTCAACAAACATTGAATGTACAAAAGGAGTTTGTTACCCCCAAAAATTGTTTCAATTAAGACATGGTAATAATAATGTCAACAAAAATACTAAACCGGTGTGTGTGAATGCTTGACAGTATATAGAAAAGATAATACACAAGTATTTATCTTTAGTAACATACGGCTAGTTAGTAATGAAAGCACATAAAATGAAAACATTTAAAAAAATCACACTTCTAACATCATGAAATCTTTTTGAGAATAAGAAGTGGTTTGAACATTTAGAAACATGTTTTCATGTATGAAAGTTGTCTATCTTTCAAACACAATGAGATTAAGGTTAGAATTATCCTTACGCACATCCAAAATGTCAAAAAAAAAATCAACTCCAAAGTCATGATTGATTCGATCATGTAAGCTCCCCCTCAAAATCTGCAAGTAGTCAAAAAGTCGTCAAAGTACCGTAGTCTCATTGATAGCTAAACATTTATTGAAAAATAAAGACATGAAAAGCGAATTAAAACTTTTATAGTACGAGTTCTAAACTGAATGTTTAGAAGTCAATTTTTCTTACTCCCCCTGAAATGATGCATTTACAAAAATATGTCAGTACATATCAAATGCAAACATTCTTTAACTCCCCCTAGAAAGTAGATCATCTAATCTTTGTCTCACTCCCCCTGAAATCATTAGCAAACCGTCAGTGCAGATATAATTTAGACAAAAGAATAAAGAAATGAAGAAAAATTAAAAAATCAAACTGTACTAGGTAAAACAGATTATGTTTTAAGATTCAACATACCTAATTTCGAAATGAGAAAATTAAATCTCTTTTCGTCCAAAGGATTGGTGAATAAATCAGCAAGTTGATAATTTGTGTTTACAAAGTAAAGTTCAATTGTACCTTTTTCGTCATTATCTTTTATGAAGTGATATTGCACGTCAATGTGCTTTGTTTTGTGTGTTGAACAGGATTAGCAGATGTGCTTTGTTTTTGTGTGTTGAACAGGATTAGCAGATATCGCGATGGCGCTCTTCGAATCACAATATATAGGAATTTTGTGGAAATGGAATCCAAAGTCTCGAAGGTGTGTGTGCATCCACAAGACTTAAAAGCAGCAACTTGCAGCAGCTACATATCCTACTTCAGCGGTTGATGTGGAAACACATGGTTGTTTCTTTGACGCCCAACTAACGAGCTTGTCTCCCAGAAATTGAATGTGACCCGATGTGCTTTTCCTGTCGAGCATACAGCCTGCATGATTTGCGTCTGAATACGTTGTTAGCTCGAAATCAATATCTTTAGGATACCATAGACCAAGATCTGCAGTCCCCTTCAGATGTCTAAATATACGCTTTACCACCGAGAGATGGGATTTTTTAAGCGAAGCTTGATATCTAGCACATAAGCATATAGAAAACATAATATCCGGTCTACTCGCAGTCAAGTACATTAAAGAACCAATCATTTTTCTATAGGTTCTAAGATCAACATCTTTTTCCGAAAGATCAACTCAAATCTTAGTTCCCGGTGCCATCGGGGTTGAAATAGGAGTACAATTTTCCATTTTATACTTTTTCAAAATATCGGAAATGTACTTCGATTGGTTTATGAAAATCCCCATAGAAAATTGTCTTACTTGTAATCCGAGAAATAAATTCATCTCTCCCATCATACTCATTTGAAATCTGGACACCATTAGAGCGAAAAAGTTCTTACAATACTTCGGGTTTGTTAAACCGAAAATTATGTCACCGACATATATTTGAATAAGAATGATATCAACTTTTTCCTTTTTGATAAAGTGAGTGGTATCTATTTTACCTTTAGAGAAGCCAGACTTGAATAAAAACTTGGATAGAACATCATACCAGGCTCGAGGATGTAGACATGATTCAGTTTTTCCACATTGACAAATCCTTCTGGTTGTGAACATATACTTCCTCCTTTAGTATGCCATTGAGAAAATCATTCTTCACGTCCATTTGATAGACAGTGAAGTTTTTATGTGCAACGTAGGCTAAGAATATCCTTATTACCTCTATACATGCAACTGGAGCATATGTCTCATCGTAGTCTAGTCCTTCCTCTTGCCGGTATCCCTTCGCCACAAGTCTTTGTTAGGACTGAAAGTCCTAGTGCGTTAAAAGTTGTATAACGCATTTATAAAGTTTAATTGTTTTATTCTATAGCGTTGTAAAAATCCTTAATTGTTATTGGGCTTTATTTGGTTGTTGGGCCCTAGGTCTTTGTGCGTTCCATATATATAGGTTCCTAAACCTAGTTTAGGTTAAAGTTAGTCATTAAGGTTTACATTAGCTTATCAGAAATTCTCTCTGTAAACCTAAACCATTTACTGTTAAATCTAATCATATGACTAGCAGTTGTGATTGATTCTTATTGTTGATTGATTATTATTTCTGTTGATTGCACTGTTTCTGGGATCTACAATTGGTATCAGAGCGTGATCGAATTAATTTATATTTGATACGATCAAAAGGTTTGTCTAAATCCCTTCTTCCTATCGGCTTGTCTGCTTAATCGATTTTTGTTCGACGGCTATTATGGGTTCTTCAAAATTAAAGTTCTTGATTTGAGTTTTGATAATTAATGTGTTAAATTCGTGTTGGGTTTTGGGTTTGAATTCTTGGTTTCATATTTGGAAAAGTTTAATCAAGTTTTTGAATTTTTTTTTAAAGAAATCGATAGATCTGGAGATGTTTTGTTCGACACTGTGTTCTTTGATTTCTTGAAAAAAAAATCATGCAATTTCTAGTGTTTTGATCCATTAGTTTGGAAAAGGATTAGTTGATTTGTTGTTAGAAACAATTTGTGATCATCAATTTTGGATTAATTTCATCAATTTGGTGTTATTTGAGTTTTCTGGATCGTATACAGTTTGCGTACTGGGAGTTGATTGATTTAGTCTTGATCCGGGAGTTACATTGAACCGGGAGTTTGTTTGTTCCAGGAGTTGAACTTACAACCCGGGAGACCTCATCACCCAGGACTATCACACGGGAGTTGGACTTACAACCTGGGAGACATCATCACCCGGAACTATCACACGGGAGTTAGTATTAACCCAGGACCTTACCACCGGGAGTTCAATTAAAATTGATTTTAGCGGCAGTTTTGTGAGCTCAATATTAAGATGATAGGTTGCAACAAATTAGTGGGTTTCAACTTTCAATTGTGATTGTGAAGAAAATCTTGTGATTATAGCGGTTGTGAGTTTTTTTATTTTAATATTTAATTTTGATTGGATGATACACATTGTAACACCCTAAAAACTAGGGTAAATTTAAAACTGCGGAAACTGTACAATTAAGCATCATCCAAAGGTATAAACCTCCCAATCTGGGGAACTGTACTTAACCTTTTACAAAAGTCTGAATACGGATAAGGATCCCAACAACAAACCAAATCTAAACATATACTATCTAGATTACATAAGTTGTTGATCCAGAATCATCCAAAAATGTGGGACTTAACAATGCCCAACAATCCAATACTAAACATCTCAAAAACCCTCGGGATCAATCCCGGCACTCAAACCCTTGGCAACCTGCCGCTAACAAGAACCTGAATACATATCATTTGGGAAAAAGTGTTAGGCTTAAAAAGCCTAGTGAGAACATACAGTTTATACATAATCAGAGATATAAACATTTGCATCCAAACGAAAATCTTTCAAACAAGCATTTCCAAGTTAACCGTTGATAAGAATAAAATCCATTAAAATAAGGTCATAAACCTCTTTTACAGAACCTCACAATTTAATGCACCTGTAGTTCTTCGTTTTGATAACCATATAGAACCTCACAATTTAATGCACATGTAGTTCTATATTTGTTAACGGCCAGAACCTCACAATTTAATGCACATGTAACTCTATATTTGTTAACGGCCAGAGCCTCACAATTTAATGCACATGTAGCTCTATATTTGTTAACGGCCAGAGCCTCACAATTTAATGCACATGTAGCTCTATATTTGCTTTACTTGGTAACCTCCAAATAATATCAGTCAACTCAAAACCTAGGGATCCACTAGTAATAGTCTAGACTTGTCACAACATCATTCGTGACCAACCATATATAACCACATGGTATACAAAACATTTTATAAACAAAATGTCTTTTCAAGTTCAACTTCTGGTAAGTATGAAAATCATAAAAATGAGGTCATAAACATTCTTTTGCATAAGCTACATAATCAGCAAGTAAAACATCGTTGTACTTCAAATAAGTTAGAATCCATCATTTTAGTCAAAAATGATCGGGAACCCTAAAATCTCCCAAAACTCAAGTTATATCAAATATGCAGAAAACTTAGATCTGAAACCATGGAGATATATAGGAGTTCCAAAAGGTAGCTTTTGATATGTATACAGTTTTTAAAATGATAGTAGGAACTCACCAAACAGGTTTATACGAAAACCTGAAAAACCAGATATCGACCACGACGAAGAGGTGAAGCTTTCTACACCGAAACCCCGAGCAATGAACTTAATACTAAAAATCAACGGAGCTTCAAAGATCGAAGAAACCAAAGAGATAGACTGAGAGAGTTTGAGATTGAGAGATAAGAAGAAGAGAGAGAGATCCAGAATGAGATATTTTGGGCTGACACTCTCTTAAGTCGGCCAGAGGGTTGCGCGGCTTACACCGCGACCGTCAAGCCGCGGGAAAAGTCGCGCGTGCCACAAACTGGAATACTCCAGTGGGTCATGCGGCTTAGCTCGCGGCTTATTAGCCGCGGCATATCCCACGCGTGTCAACAATCTGAGAATCCTCCAGAGGGTTACGCTACTTACCTCACGGCCTACAAGCCGCGGCATAGCCCGCGTAACTCTCTGTTTCCCACAATTTCAACCAAGACCCAAACGCTAACTCTCGATTCAAAACTCGGCTTCTACGACAAAAAGGTAAACGCAAGAATACAACATAATATAATGGAAATCCAGGGTGTTACAATCCTCCCCAACTTCGGAATGATTTCGTCCTCGAAATCTAGCACCAACCAATCACCCAATATCGCCCTTGGAGAGGTCAATTGATTCCCTATTCCAAAAGGAATACCTTCACTAAACCTTAACTCATATACGAACCCGATTACATACCGATTGGGGTTGTCGTTGCGTTCCTTATAACGAACCATCGCCAACTCAACTTCAACTTTCCATATAACTCACCCCAAAGCGGGATGAACGTTAAGTTTTGGCTTAAACACATTCTTAACATTAAATCTCGGTTGCCTCCCAACCTTATGTTGTTCATATTGCCTCAATGAAAAATTACTACCTTAGTCGGTCATATCCACCAAGAATACCCCAAAGCAAACATTTCCTTTAGATACCTCTAAATACGACGCATCAAGGTCTCCTCGATAATCGATTTGTACTTAAAGTCCACCTCGACATTCTCACCAAATGTATCCAATAAACATTATCACCAAACTCCCACCATGCACTCAAGCATCGATTTCCAGATCAACGAAAGTCCTGACAATTATCAACATACCGATGATTGATTTCTTAATTATCAACATCTAATTTCCTTAAGTTTACCGCTCGTCCTGCAGACGCACCAGATCTAATGGAAAAACATTGAAGCACACCAACAGTTATTGTCCTCAAAATAGAGTGTCGACACCTATCCTCGGAATGACCATTATGCAAACGTGGTTATACTACCAATTATTTCATTCCCGATTAGCAATGTCGATTCAAAGTTGACACCTACTCTTGGAAGTAGTCACCCAAATCTAACATCCTTACCAGTCAACCATAACATCATCATCATACAAGAATACCAAGCAATATAGTACACCACAGACACATAGCATGCCGTCGTACCAAAATCTCACAATTCCAAAACCAACCACAACTAAACAACCGAACACGATTTTAATCCGTAGGTTTAACGAAGCCTAGAGATCGTTACTTTACTAACTGGGAGAAAGCACATGCCTAACCCCTCAAACTCCGAGGACTCTTTTAATCCTTAATATCGACTTCTAACACAAGGGGGCTTACACCTATAGTCCAATGAGTTCAAGGTTTTTCACACTACTATGCCAATTTGAAATTTATAAAACTCGCAAATACATAAGTTTTATAACAATTAAACGTGCGGTGAAAATACACTATCGTGCATTCGATAGGTTTCAAAATTGATCACCAATGCCACACATATAAAACCATTTTCAAAACTCATTTGATCAGTACTTACGCTAATAAAACGATAACGAAAGATGCGTAACAAAATTTTCAAACAGGTTACCAGGGTCTTAGCATGCAACAAAATATGCTATGCGTATGAATATAACTTTCCGTCCCATCATGCGTAATAAAAGTTTGTACAACTCTCAAAAGAGGATTTTGCAACTTCAACTTTAAAATCTTTCACTTTGACACAAAACGTCGGAAGATAAAATTTCCAACAAGACCTATATACGTCCGATCATTTCCCAAATGTAGCAACACAATAGGAACGTAAATAAATAAATATATATATATATATATATATTATTCGCGTTTCAAATTTAGGCCGCACCGATAAAACGTACCTACCCAAAATTGTAATTACAACGACATGTAAACCGGAAATTCATTTCATGCATTGCGGACAACTCCTATCAGTAAAATCAATAACTGAAATATGTTCTGGGCAAAAGTCCCATCCGAAATAACATAAATTTTTCATACGATTACTCACACCAACAACATAATTTATGTAATGAATGAGAAATAGTTTTACGTACTAAAATAGTGTATAACAAGACGTTCGTACAAAACTACAGAAGGGAAATTCACAAAATCGAACTCCAAAATTTATGCAATTAGCCATGAAATGTCATGAAATAAAACTTCCCATCGTGACTCGCAGACATCTGCTTATTCCCCAAAATTTAGTAAAGACATATGCATGCGATTTGAGCAATTTCAAGAGTAATTTAGTTTAATTCCAAACTGTATAAATAAAATGTTTGCAAAACCCGAGACAATATGCTCATAATATCGAACTCTTAAAGTTTTCTCTCTTTTAGTCACAATGCGACACGAAATAAGATTTCACAACAAAACTTGCATGCGACCGCTTATTTCGCAAAACTAGTAGATTGATATGCGTATGCACCCGGTTAAAACATGAAATAATTTATATCGTTTTCGAGTTCAAAGCCAAAAATAAACATGCTCTCATGTTCTAAAATATTGGTTGAAATACCATAACGGAAATTTCCAATAAAATATGCATACGTGATATGTGTAACTAAACTGCTCCCACTAAACTCAAAGGGAAAAATAATACCATTGGATGCCAATAAAATTTCGACCACTTTTTTCAACCGGACAACTTTCCTCAAGACCCCATTTGGTTAAAACCGAGTCAACGACCCAATAGTTTACATATATGCCCCATGAAAGCCAGAAGAGACATCGAAGTACGTTTGACCACAATTATGCAAACACCACGACCCAAAAGGTAATTAACCCAAAATCTCATCGCTGGTGGAGACAAACCATTTTTTTCAAATGAACTCATACTCTTATGTTTTCAAAATGCCTCATAACACAATAATATGTGTTTTCTGAAAAAGGTTTATAAGATCAAATACACAAAATGACACTTACGTCAATCGAACTCCAATTATATATGTAAAAGTATCGAAGAAACAACACAACATGTTTTATTTACCAAAATACCCAAAGATCCCAAAATGGATGTCTCAACATGTTCATAAAACTAAACATTTCAAAATAACCAAAATGACTCATAGTTCAATGATATGCATTTTCCAACGGTTTATAAAATCGTATGCACCAAATGAACAATTATATAAAATGACTTCCATTTATACATTACATCGTAAAAGAAATATATCAAAATGATTTATTTATCACCATGCCCAAAAAAACACAAAGATGTAAGTTACCTAAGTTTATAAAGTTAAACATAACCAAGTAACCCAAAACTTATCAGCAGTTAACAATTTAATGTAAAACGCAAGCACTTTAAAATAAGCAACTTATAAATAATAGCCCATTTTCTTTTTAAATAATACAGACCGACTCATATGCATATGAATCCACTGCATTACAATTTAAACAGTACATGACTTTAATTGAATGACCAACGCACTCAAAACATGTACTTCTCAAAAGATGCGCATTAACCGCCATTATACTTGGTATTTCACAATTGGGCTATTAAACCGGACCGAAGTCCTAAAGACTCATTTATTTTCAAATATGCATTTCCATGTGTAACTGCTGATAAGAATAGAAATCATAAAATGAGACTATATACATACTTTCAAATACTTTACATAAATATGCAAGTAATGCTTCATAAACATTCCATTTCATGAATGAAGTATGAAAACCGATAACCATTCAGAAGTACATTTCGCTGACCAAAGGTGGTTTTATGCAATAAAACATTAAAACACATTGATTTGTGACCCTTTATCAAAATGCCCAAAAATCCCAAAGGTGGTGTTATACAAAGTTTATAAAGGTAAATACTTCAAATAATCAAAGATTACCAACTAACCCAACATTTGATAATTTCATGTAAAACACATAAACTCTTTAAAAAAAGGATATTTTGGCATGTACACCGTTTTCACAAATCAACTTGAACTCACGCTCCTCGATTTCTCTAGTTACACTATCGTCAACCAGATGCTCAATATCTTAAGGAAAAGATCATGGACCTCATAGGTTCACCTTACAATTTCTCCTCGAATACATCGATTAAAAAAGTCTATGGTTCTAATCCAACCAATTAATCCGACTCGAACTGATCACTTAACGCAATCACCATACTTACCATCAATAACTTTTTCTAAAAGTTACCCATTCAGAAACTTTCTTACTACCCCAACGGTCGACATACCAAGGCCGTTCATACAAGTACGAGGATGGATAAAAAGGAGATTAACAGAATCGAACACGAAGTAAACGTACTACCACATCTACCAAATATCATAACATTAGCAAACCAAGCACAAGAGAACGTACTACTACATTACCAATTGTCACAATAACGGCACCTCAAGCACCATCACGTATAAATATTCTCATAATAACATTAGCTAAGTGAGATTATGAATATACAATACATAAAGGTTCTTAATACCGTCGCCACAACGTTCGATAACTATAATTTCCGTCGACTCTAAGACCAACCCATCTTAGAGTTCTACCCAAACTCACGAATCAATGCTTAACATACTCAGTCTAAGTCTAGACATCTTATATTCATGCTTAGTTCACTTAAACTAGGGCTCTGATACCAACTTGTAACACCCTAAAAACCAGGGTAAATTTAAAACTGTGGAAACTGTACAATTAAGCATCATCCAAAGGTATAAACTTCCCAATCTGGAGAACTGTACTTAACCTTTTACAAAAGTCTGAATACGGATAAGGATCCCAACAACAAACCAAATCTAAACATATACTATCTAGATTACATAAGTTGTTGATCGAGAATCATCCAAAAATGTGGGACTTAACAATACCTAACAATCCAATACTAAACATCTCAAAAACCCTCGGGATCAGTCCCGGCACTCAAACCCTTGGCAACCTGCCGCTAACAAGAACCTGAATACATATCATTTGGGAAAAAGTGTTAGGCTTAAAAAGCCTAGTGAGAACATACAGTTTATACATAATCAGAGATATAAACATTTGCATCCAAACGGAAATCTTTCAAACAAACATTTCCAAGTTAACCGTTGATAAGAATAAAATCCATTAAAATAAGGTCATAAACCTTCTTTCCAGAACCTCACAATTTAATGCACATGTAGTTCTATATTTGTTAACGGCCAGAACCTCACAATTTAATGCACTTGTAGCTCTATATTTGTTAACGGCCAGAGCCTCACAATTTAATGCACATGTAGCTCTATATTTGTTAACGGCCAGAGCCTCACAATTTAATGCACATGTAGCTCTATATTTGCTTTACTTGGTAACCTCTAAATAATATCAGTCGACTCAAAACCTAGGGATCCACTAGTAATAGTCTAGACTTGTCACAACATCATTCGTGACCAACCATATATAACCATATGGTATACAAAACATTTTATAAACAAAATGCCTTTTCAAGTTCAACTTCTGGTAAGTATGAAAATCATAAAAATGAGTTCGTAAACATTCTTTTGCATAAGCTACATAATCAGCAAGTAAAACATCCTTGTACATCAAATAAGTTAGAATCCATCATTTTAGTCAAAAATGATCGGGAACCCTAAAATCTCCCAACACTCAAGTTATATCAAATATGCAGAAAATTTAGATCTGAAACCATGGAGATATATAGGAGTTCCAAAAGGTAGCTTTTGATATGTATACAGTTTTTAAAATGATAGTAGGAACTCACCAAACAGGTTTATACGAAAACCTGAAAAACCAGATATCGACCACGACGAAGAGGTGAAGCTTTCTACACCGAAACCCCGAGCAATGCACTTAATACTAGAAATCAACAGAGCTTCAAAGATCGAAGAAACCAAAGAGATAGACTGAGAGAGTTTGAGATTGAGAGATAAGAAGAAGAGAGAGAGATCCAGAATGAGATATTTTGGGTTGACACTCTCTTAAGTCGGCCAGAGGGTTGTGCGGCTTACACCGCGGCCTTCAAGCCGCGGAAAAAGTCGCGCGTGCCACAAACTGGAATACTCCAGTGGGTCACACGACTTAGCTCGCGGCTTACTAGCCACGGCATAGCCCGCGCGTGTCAACAATCTGAGAATCCTCCAGAGGGTTACGCGACTTACCTCGCGGCCTACAAGCCGTGACATAGCCCGCGTAACTCTCTGTTTCCCACAATTTCAACCAAGACCCAAACACTAACTCTCGATTCAAAACTTTGCTTCTACGACAAAAAGGTAAACGCAAGAATACAACGATAATATAATGGAAATCCAGGGTGTTACACACATCATGCGACAGTGAACTTAAAATCGTAATATGGGATTTTCCATTGCAATTCGTGTTTTCAAATCAAAACAACGGGGAGTTACAACTTAAATTGGGACTTGAGTCTACTATCCGGAAATTGGTATTGATTGGCAGTTCGATTTACAACAGTCTGAGATTTGTGTTAAGTGGGTTTCAGGTTCTTTAATCAGCATCCGGGACTTGATACCCAAATCGTGTATCCCGGGTGTTTGAGATCTCTTTCACCGGATTTCTTTTGTAAAGTCTATGTGAAACAAAATTTGAAGCTTGCAATAATCATCATCATCATTCAATTCATCAGTTCATTGAGGGAATTGTTACCATTCAAGTATCAAGTTTTTCGATCGGCTTTCGAAAGTTTTCGGTTGATTTGGTTGAGACTTAGATGAAGTTTTTAGATTTTAAAACGTTAAGGGTTGTTACGAAGCCTAAACGAACATTTTTTATCAAAATATTTCAACCCATGTTGAAATTTTAAGTTGTTGTTCGGTTTCCAAAAAAAATTTGGTTGCTTCGTTCGAGAGTTTGAGAGAGTGTTTCGAGTTCTAATCAGTTGAGGGAGCTTAAGGTAACATAAACAATCGTTTTTGGTCGAAAAGTTTTATCCCATACTGAATTTTTTAAGTTGTCGATCGTTTTTCGAAAAGTTTTCGATTGGTTCGTTTATGATCGTGAATTGACAGTTTGAGTTTTAATTAGTTAAGGAGTGATCAGGGAACTCTAACGATCGGTTTGCATTGAATATTTCTAACCGTTTCGAAGTTTTGCAGGTTTGTCTCAACAAAGAAGACGATGAATAGTGTTTCCGTTAGTTTGTCGTTAAATTTCTTACATTTTAGTCCTTTTTCCGTTAGTCCAGTTAGTGTCACTTAGTTTGTTAATTTAGTTATGTTTCATTTCATTTTTAGTCCTTTCTCAGTCAGAGTCTAGTTAAGTCCGTTAGAAGTTTTAAATTTTACACTTTTAGTCCCTCTAGTTAGTAGTTTCATTTTATGTCATTTTTAGTCCCTCTAGCTTTGAGTTTTAAAATTTTCATTTTTAGTCCTTGTAGTTTTAAGTTTCAATTTGTGTCACATTTAGTCCTCGTACTTCAAAGTTTCAAAGTTTGTCATTTTTGATCCCTAAACTTTCAAGTTTCACTCGTTGTCACTTTTGGCCCTTGCACTTTAAAGTTTCATCTTTTATCAAGTTTCGTCCCTAGACTTTAAGCTTTCCAAGTAACAATGGATTATCAACAAAATTTCCGGTTACAGGACGACAATGACTGGCTCAAGCACAGGATTTCAGATCTTGAAAAGACAATAGCATATAGTTCAAATTACTCTACGTATTCTGTCGGAATAGAGCATCTTAACCAAAAGATTTCAAATCTTGAAAGAGAAGCTAATATAAAGAAAAGGGATCTACATGAAAATTCAAAAAAAATATCTGAACTTGAAGGAAAAGTTGCAGATTTTTAAGCCAAAGAAGAGAAGAACTTGGCACTTGAAGAAAGAGGAAACAAGTTGGAGAGTGAAAATCTCGATCTGAAGAAAAGACTTGCTGTTTTTGAACAAGAAAAAGTCGATTTCTCAAATGAAAGGAAGAATCTTGAAAGAAATATTCTCAACCTTTCAAAGAAAGTTTTCGATGAAAGAAAGGTTTTTAAGGCTCAAAATGCGGAACTTTCAAAACATAATTTTGATTTTGAAAATGTTTTGATAATTGAGAGAGATTCTTTTGAGAAAGAGCGAAAAGTTTTTGAGAGTGAAAAGAAAATGCTTGAAAAGAATAATGTTGCGGGTTTTAAAGAGATATCTGATAAACGCAACAGTATAGAAAAGGATTTTGAAAGTGAAAGAAAGATTTTCGAAACTGAGATTCATAAGCTTTCAAAGAATATATTTGGATTAGCAACAGAGATTTTGAAAGAACAGAAGGTAAAATCCGATTTACAAAAACAAATTCATTTGATTCTAGAAGAAAGAAATGTTTTATCTGCAAAAGTCAAGAAACTTGAAGAAATAAATCCAAAAGTTGATTTATCTGAACAATCCAGTCCCGATACTGTAGTTCAGTCTCCTTATTATTCAAGTTCACCTTATACATCTAATTCTTCAAAGAAGTTTGTCAAATCAAATGAATTTTCAAAAGACCGGATTTGTCCTTCAAATCTTTTCTATAATTCTCTTGTTGATGATTCAAATAATCAAGTGTTTCGAAAAGTCAAGATGGTTTGGAGAAAGAAACCAACTACAGAAAGTAGTGATGGAAAAAAGTCTCATGATTCTCCTGTAGTTGATACAAAGTCATTTATTTCCAAGACTGATTCACCCACTTATGTCTATTCTATATGAAAGTTGATCAGTCTGCACCGGCAAACGATCTGTTGCACTTACTATGGAAAGAGTGACTTTGTGCATCCAAGGTACGTTAATAGTTGGTATGGTACTTATAGCACCCCCAATCCTCAGTTTAATAGCTTCAAAGCCAAGGCAACTAACCATCAAGGATCCATCACAACATGGATACCAAAACCAAAATCTTCTTAATCTGTTTTGCAGGAATGTCATGTGTGATTTAATTCAGATTATTCATGTCACATGACTACAATCAAGGGTTATGTCATCTTTTGAGGGGGAGTACCATGTTTTTTTTAATTTTTCATATGGACTTCTGAACAAATCAGTTTAGGACTCGTTCTTAAATGTTTTCGACTTCTGATTATCTCAAACCAGAAATTTTACTTCAATGTTATATCTTAGTGAGTTAAAGGAGTGTTAGGACTTTTAATGTTTCTATGGTCAATCTAGAATCGGAAGAACCTACCCAAGAAACACATCCAATTCGTAGATATCAGTGAGGGGTCTAGCTTGATAGATGAGTTCGGAGCGAAAAGAATACGGTGAGGTTGTGATAGGACTTAAAAAAATTATTGGTCCTTACCAAACCGAGTCAGTTATACGGGTTACCACATAATCTATTTATTCTCGTTCTTTGGAGATGGATATTGAAATAGACATGAACCCAATGTCGATAACTCGTGTCACCCCACCCAGCCACTCAAGTATCTCACAAAAGATACTTGTTTCATATATGCACGGAGATTTACCACATTATCTATCTATTCCTCACTCAGAGGTCTTAGATATTGAAAAAGGAAGACATCAGCTCCGGTCTTCAAACTTCATATTCATCTCACTGTGTCTATTGATTTCTAACCTGCGTCCCAGGTTGAAACAATCTTTGAGCTTAATCGATATGATTTATACTTTTTTCACACACGCACGAATCTTTGTGATTACCCTTGCATATCTTTGTGATATTGCCAGAACAGTTTGAGAAGTAATTTTTAAACTTTACTTCAGTGATAACTGGAAGTCCTATAAGAGATACCCCTTTGCCAACTCTGAACATAGGCCACACAATTTTTTCAATTGTTGTGATAACAGTTTGTGAGTCAAAGATCAATGAATCCTAGAGAGAGAGAGCAATCAAAGCGTAAAGTAACTATCTTGAATGTATGCATGAAGTTCTTCCAAAGACAAAGACCAAAGGGACTTAAATACCCTTGGTCAAAACAACACAGAAATAGACTTTAGACACAGTATTTGACCAAGCCTATAAATACAATGATTACTATAAAATCAGACTTAACAATCTCCCCCTTAGTAATCATTGGCGCTTTGGTCTTCAAAAATCATCTTCTAAAACAGCACGGACCATAAAAGCGATTTTATGAAGCACTCTGACTTTTACAAGAAAAATTCTTCTCAGCATCTTTCAGTTTGATTTGTCTTTGCTGCCTTTGACAAGTCTGGACTAGTAGCTTGTGCTCTAAACGACACACCTCTTTTGAAAGATCTTGAATGAACTGTGGTGATCGGAGCAGGAACAGCAAAATAATTAAAATGGCTGAGAGAATAGAATCTTTGAGCGAATCTTGATCAGCAGATAAACGTTTAAGCTCTTTGTCTCTTAATCATCTCCTTTAACTTCTCTTATCTTCTCCCCCTCATGACCTTGATGATCTTGATCTACTTGGTCATGCAAATGTTTGAGATGAGACAGCTTAAGATCTGCAAAATCAAAGAAACAGAGAAAACAGGGAAGGTTTGCGCTACACGCTGGTGGCGCAAAGTGAGATTTGCGTTACACGCAGGTTGCGCAAAGCGAGGTTTGCGTTACATGCAGGTTGCGCAAAGCGAGGTTTGCGTTACACGCAGGTTGCGCAAAGCGCGGTTTGCGCGACCAACTGATGGCGCAAAGCTGACTTAGAAAAATTTTACGTTTTTAAGCTCTTTGACTCCCCCTACACAAATGCACTAGATATGACAATTCAAGTTAGCATTCATATAAAGAAAATCAGATACTCCCCCTCAAAAACAGATATGATCATTAAGAAAATTCTCCTTTTTCACTCCCCCTTGAATAATGTTCAAACCCATTTAAAAGGATATGAGAACACAATGAATGTAAACATCAATGTAGAAAGAAAAATATACTGAATAT
Organism: Arctium minus; assembly: GCA_954870635.1. Lineage (NCBI taxonomy): Eukaryota > Viridiplantae > Streptophyta > Magnoliopsida > Asterales > Asteraceae > Arctium > Arctium minus. The sequence continues at coordinate 11,619,947 of OX941094.1, read as the reverse complement.
GTATTTTGAAACGACTAAATATATAAAAATTTAAACAGAAACAAATAAAATTCTACTTAGTAAAATATCACAATAAAATCCATCAGATGAAATCAAATGTATGTATTTGGATACAAAAACAAGTTTTATTGCATATCAAGTTAAGACATGTTCAGTTTCAAAAACTTTCATCAATCTATTCAGTGTGCTCGCATGTGAACTTCGATTAGCTTCAAGAAAATACAATTCTAAAAATATAATAGAGAACTTTGCAAATAATCACACTAATCCATCAAAAATTTAGACTTTCACAAATTTACAGGTTTATTGCAACTTAGAAATATATAACCAATTATCATGAGATGTGTGCTCATTGACATCTTTTTAGCATTGTGCACTATGGCATCTTGACATGAGTGTGCTCTTTGGCATCTTTTAAGCATGTGCACTTTGGCATCTTTTGAATCAAAAAGTTTATTAAGTAAAGAACATGCCGTAAACGTAACTTTCTATCTGACCCTATTGCAGGATTTGGGTCAGCCACTCCCAGACCAGTTGGCCTTAGGGGACTAGGTGTCAAGCACCCCTTGGAACTTACTTTCCCAGATCAGAAAGACTACATAGACATATCCTAAACCCATTCATACCAGTAAAACATGACTTTCGATATGGTTCTATAGAAGGATTTGGGTTCTATCACTCCCGATCAAATGACCTTAGGGGACCAGATGATAAGCATCCCACAGAACTTACTTTCCCAAACCAGAAAGGTCACAGGTACAAACTTTTAAACTTAGAGATTTCTGATTTATAAGAATTTAATAATCATCTCTAACACAAGGTTTTACGTCTAAGTGCTTAGCCCATATTTTCATTACGATCCAAAATTTCAACTTTTTAGGTTTTCTAAGCATTGTAAACTATAAATATTCCGAATCACACAACTTTAAAGCAATATCAAAAGCTACAAACATGTTGCTGACTTTTCAACTTTTAAAAGAGTTGAAATTTGAACATATAAAACTTCAATATAAACAAAGCAACTTGAAAATTTATCTTAGACACACATTTTATTCAAAAGAAAGAAAAAATTGTAAAACTTTTACTTTATAGAGTGAAATTTGTAAAGGTTTAAACTTTTAAAACAACATGCCAAGATAAAAAAAATAGAAATATTTGATCGGCAAGTTTATATTTAGTTGAAACAAAATATAATTCAATAATATTGTCTTTCACACAATGTAAAAATGAAAATTGTGACTCATTTGTAAAAAAAATCGGGTTGAACAAATTCAGGAGATGAAATGAAATGCTCAGATTCTTTTAAAACAAATTGAGAAAAACTGGAACAACATCATTATCAGATATAAATGCAGCGGAATAGAATAGATGCACTCACAGTTTCTCATTAGTCAGAAGCTTAATGCTATGAAGAGCGAGTCCTAGACTGACATGTCTAGAAGTCATAGTCTTTGATGCACGGGTTCTGAGCTGAATTACTCAAAAGCCAAAATGTTGACTTTGAAGTTCGGGTTTTGAATTGTTGTGTTCAAAAGCCATACTTTCTCTTACTCCCCCTTAACATGAGATGCCTGCAACTTAGAATCAGATTTAGACTTGGGTACCCACTTGTATTTGGGCCCGTGAAAGTTAGTTGCAGTTCGTATGGGGAAATATTTATAATATTTGACATTAAAAGCACGAGAAAGGTCATCAGAATAATAAGCACAATCATCAGATGAATACAAAGCATAATCATCTGAACTAGAATCAGAAGAAGAATATGAGACATTTTTGGAAATTTGAAACATTTGCTTTATAGAATATTTTGAAACTTTATTACAATAAGCAAATGAATCACTTTTATAATATTTGTCTACATATCGAACTTCATCAGTCTGCGAATCAGTAGATGTCCGCTTTGCTTTCCAGATTTTCCTTGATCGAGCTCTCAAAGTCCTATCTGTAAGAATTGAATCGGAAGAATTAGAACTGTCAGAAATAACTTTATCTTGTTTCTTCGACTTCTTTGACCGTATTCTTTTACGCTTAGGTTTATAATACTGATCATTGAGCGTAAAAGAATCATCAAGAATTTTAGACGAAATATTTAAATCAGAAGAAATAATTTTACCTAAGCAACCAATCTGATCAACTAATAAATCTGAATTCGCCTCCGAGTCTGAAGTATTTTGAGAAAAAATTTTAAAATTTGAAACTTCCTTTTTGTATTCTTGAAAATCATAAGAAAGGTTAGAAATAGAAACTGAATCTTGTTTTTGAGAAAATAAATTTTCTTCAAGACTAGAAGTCATGAAAGAAAGAATAATATCAGATTCAATTTCCTTTAAAATATTTTGATCTTCTATCTTAGCTTCAAGATCGATGATTGTGCTCTCTAATACTAATGGAGGAATATATTTCTTAGAATCATAAATGATTGGAGAAATATTTTCTTTATCAGAATTAGAAGCATAAGGATCAATAAAATCATCAGATATTGAAGATTTGACAGGAGATATATCATTTAAAACTCTTCTTCCTCTCCTTGATTTTTCAAGAAAATATTTTGCATTTTCGCTTGTATAAACAAAAGGAATTTCATTTTTCTTGTTATTCATCATTTTCTCATTTTCCAGTTCTAACACTTTCTTTTCACTAGTCCAATGAAAATTGAACTGAGGAGCATAGTGTGCAAGAGTTAGATAATCATATTTATATAAAGTAGGAACTTCGTTTATCACTTTGTTTAAACAATGAGGATTGTCAAAACCAAGTCCCCACCTTTGTTTTAAAGCTTCTTCACTCCTTGGTTTATTCATAAAAATTGTTTGTTCAGATTGATTCCTTCGATAAAGCTTTTCTTCTAATTTATTTATTTTATCTGAAAATTCATTTTTTAAATTAGTCATAGCAGTCAAAGACTCAAGATAAGTCTTATTTGAATTTTCCAAATCATCCAATTTCTTTTGAAAGATGTCTTTTGTGTTTTCCAAAATAGATTTTTCATCTTTAAAAGAAATTTTCAATTTGTCAATCAAATCTGACTTTTCAGAATTTAAATTCTTTTCAGATAAAAGCTGTGAACGCAAATCAGATAAAGCAGTTATAATGATATTCATCTGAGAGGCAATAAAGTTGTAATCAAAATCAGAATATACCTCATCTTCATCAGATTTAGAATCGTCTGACTGATCATCTCCAACCAAGCACATCTGAGCGATCTCTATGTTTGCAGCTTCATCGTCAGAATGATCCAGCCAGAATTATTCTTCGGCTAGCAAAGCTGTTCCATTCTCTCTCTTTTCAGCCAGTTCCAGTTTCTTCCGGTAGTAAGCTGAGTCCCTAACCTTCTTTGCTCGACACTCCTTTGAAATGTGCCCTGGATTTCCACAGTTGTAACAAGTAGCAGTCTTTGGCTCGAATACTTTGGCTCTAGACACAGAAGTGAAGCGAGAAGAGTTGGAACCAGTTCTTGGTTGGAACTTTTTCTGGTAATGCTGAGAGAGAAGGATCATCGCTTTCTGCAGAGCCTCACCATCATCATCAGTTGACCCGTTGTAAGAGTTATCAGACAACGCTTGTTCAGCCAGTTGGCTCGTGAGGAGTGCAACCGGGTCTAATGACTTCTTGTTCTTTTTCTCCAGTTTGGCCTTCTTTTCTTACACCAAGCTCTCATCAGTCATCAGAATCTCGTATAGTTCCTGAATCTGCATTGTGGAAATCCGAACATCGTTCCTCAGTCTGTGACATGATTTGTTCCATTCAGGCTGAAGAGCATTAAGAAATTTCAGATTCGTCTCAAGCTTTGTCTTGTTCACATTTATCTTTCGCAGATCATTCAGCACTGCACAGAATCTATCGAAAACACTCTTTATAGACTCACTTTCTTTGGCCTTGAACTCCTCAAAGTTGTTCATGAACCGAGTATGTCGGAACTGAGTTGCTACCGAAGAATCAAGCATGATCTTTTCCAATTGTGCCCACAACAGATTTGGATAATCCTTGCAAAGATCAACCCGGTTGTAGACAGAGTTTGGTAAAGCTAGCATCAGATTAGCTTTCAGCTCTCGATCAGCTTTCATTCGTGAAGCCTCTTCAGATGTTGGAGGAGTATCTTTATTAGGATTTACGAGAGGTCCTTCAGTTAGAGACTTCATCATGTTCTCTCCATTAGCTTGACGTTCGATGAATTTCAGAAATCGATCTTGCCATTGAGTGAATTCATTTTCATCGACAAGAACTGGAGGACGAGTTTCAGATCCCAAGGACATCATCAGATCACTTGTGTAGAACTTAGCTTGAAAGGCAAACTTTGCAGAATCCATAGCAGATATTCAGAGAAATTCTAAGTCTGAGACTGGCGCAAAGTAGAGCTTTGCGTGAGAAGCAGAAGACGCAAACTGAGCTTTTCGCAAGCAGTTGAAGACGCAAAGTAAGCTTTGCGTGAGCATGTTGTGGCGCAAAGTAGCTTTGAGTTATACGAAGGAAACGCAAACTTAAGTTCTCGTGACTTGAAGGAGAGGCAAAGTGAGCTTTGCGCAAGCCAAGTGAGACGCAAGATGAGGTTTGCGTGAGCCAAGTGATGCGCGAACTGAGCTTTGCATAAGCCAAGTGATGCGCAAACTGAGATTTGCGTAATCCAAGTGATGCGCAAATGTGACTTTGCGTGAATAGAAGGTTACGCAAACTAAGCTTTGCGTGATGAACTTGTAACGCAAACTGAGTTTTGCGTGACACAGACGAAGCAAGAACCTGTAGCAAACTGAAACAAAATAAGGAAGATCATGCAATTCAAAAGATGAACTTGCGCAAAGTACTATGAACTTGCGCAAAGTACTATGAACTTGCGTAAAGTAGAGATCTAGCGCAAACCAAATAAAAATCACAAAATCTTCTAAAAACTCGATTTCAAAACTGATTTTGACGAAATTTTCTTACATCAACATGTTCGAAAACAACTTTTCAACACTTTTCAATCAAATTTTTCAATTAAAATCCACAAATTCAAAATTTCACGAATGAAACAGTACGTGAACACGAGTTTTTCAGAAAAGCTCTAAAACTCAAAATTGACAATCAAAACAAGTTTTTCTTGCAAATCGATGTGAATCAAAGATGTTCTCCTATCAATTTCGAATCCAACAAACCAATTTGCAAAGAAATTCACTCAAAAAATAGATCGAATTTGATTAAAAATCCAAAAACGATATTTTCTTGACAAATTCAAGAAAATCAATCAAAATTTCGGATTAAATCACAAGTTCAGAATCTAAAAACGAATTCTCTCAATCCTCTCAAGATTCAGATGGCTCTGATACCAATTGTGAGTCCAAGATCAATGAATCCTAGAGAGAGAAAGTAGAGAGAGAGCAATCAAAGCGTATAGTAACTATAATGAATGTATGTGTGAAGTTCTTCCAAAGACAAAGACCAAAGGGACTTAAATACCCTTGGTCAAAACAACACAGAAATAGACTTTAGACACAGTATTTGACCAAGCCTATAAATACAATGATTACTATAAAATCAGACTTAACACAGTTACTATTGTGTTTCTATGTTAGTTGTTACCATTGGTTACTGATTCATTTTATCTGGTATTGTGCTACTCATCCTTTTAGTCTTTGAAGTTAGATGATGCTCAGTATTCCCCTAATCATCATGAGGGGGAGAACGACACACAATTCAAAGACACAGATTATCATGTTGAGGAGGAGTTAGCAAAATCTGAGGGGGAGCTTGGAAAGATATGAAGACATGCAACACCAAAGTTCTTCAAAGATTCAAGAGGGAAAGAAGATCAAGGCCTGAAGATTTCAAGATGATAAATGCCTTATTCAACATTAGGGGGAGATTGTTAGGACTGAAAGTCCTAGTGCGTTAAAATTTGTATAACGCATTTATAGAGTTTAATTGTTTTATTCTATAGCGTTGTAAAAAGCCTTAATTGTTATTGGGCTTTATTTGGTTGTTGGGTTGTTAGGCTGTTGGGCCCTAGGTTTTTGTGCGTTCCATATATATAGGTTCCTAAACCTAGTTTAGGTTAAATTTAGTCATTAAGGTTTACATTAGCTTATCAGAAATTCTCTCTGTAAACATAAACCCTTTACTGTTAAATCTAATCATATGACAAGAAGTTGTGATTGATTCTTATTGTTGATTGATTATTATTACTGTTGATTGCACTGTTTCTGGGATCTACAATCTTGATTTATTTCTGACCACGATACCATTCTCATCCTTTTTGTTTTTGAATACCCATTTCGTGTCGATAATTGTTTTTCCTTTAGGTCGAGGCACGAGTCTCCAGACTTTAAGCGCTTTAAATTGATTGAGCTCTTCTTGCATAGTTGTTATCCAATATGGGCCTGATAGAGTGTGATCCCAGTATTCTAGCTATCAATCGATTCACAGATTATCAAGAACAACTAGTTTTATTAATCAAACAATCTACAAAGAGTCATATCCCTATTTCGTGCTATATATCAATAAGCTCTATATGTGTGTCTAAGAACAGTGTAATCTTACTCTGATTGCACGTGTGTTCTATTACCAAACTCAACTATGACTTGCTATTTATATGGTCAACATGACCTTTAGCAAATAGTCAACTCTAAACAACAATTACAAATAACACCCACACTTTACAACAATTACAATTTAGACCCTCCTTTTAATCTTGAATACAATTTAGCTCTAACAATCTCCCCCTTTGGATTCAAGATTAAATTTTTTTTGACAATAATCTTCAGGTCTTCTTTTCTTCAGAAAAATCTTCAGCATTTGAATCTTTATCAACTTTAAATCTTGAAATCTTTGATGTTCTCCACAAACTTTGCATCTTCAAAACTTTGTCACTTTGCTTGATTCTTGATGTTGCATTAAATGAATCTCACTTTTGAAATTTTTGACAACTTTAGCACTTTCTTCATTCTCCCCCTTTATTTTCAACAATACCATATGTTCTTCAGAAAATTCTCTTTAACACAACAAACTTTGCTTCAGCTTTCCATCTGACTTTAATTTCTTCCCCTTTCATTTCATCTCACTTGACGTTGCTTTCGCTTTGAAATGAATCTGACGTTGAAATCTTGAATTATCTCCCCCTTTTTGATGAATTTTGAGAATCAGAATCATTAAAACATTTCAAGGTCAGCTCTGTTTTTGAAATATCTCCCCCAAATAATCAAATAAGCACAATCTCCATGAATAACAATCTCCCCTTTTGGTAAGATGTGAACTATCTCCGCCAACTGATATGATAAGTTTTCGTCAATTCATAAGATGTATTTATCCAAATCTTTTCAAATTCAGACAAATTATGAATGATAACCATGAATCAACATATGAAACAGTTAAAATTCCTGTCAGTAACACAAAATTACTGAGTACAACAGATGTACTATATAAGGAGCTTCGGTGATGTTCACTCCCCGGGACTTCCATTCAATCATCGAAAAACACAAGGTTAATCTATGAACGTTCTGATAGACTAACAAATTTTATGTGTGTACGTGCTTGTGTATGAAAGAATTAAGCACAATGGTTGTATTTAAAAGGCTCAAAATTATGTAAACGTTTGAGACAGCAACAGTTATACATAGACTCAATGTGCATGAGCAAGGGTCGAAGGTGGGGCAACTTTCCTTCTTTTTCAATATCAGCATCTTCCAAATGAAGATCCAATAGAGTATGTGTTGCTTCCCCTTTAAAATTGAAACATTCTTTTGTTGATAAAAGAATGAGTAGCAGGTGGGGTTTTATGCAAGAGTTGGCATGGGCTAAGTGCCTTTTTCAATGAAGGTCACGAAGAAGTGTGAACCAACAGTTTATGCGGAAGCCCGGCTCAGAAAAATTTGGGTTCAGAGTTTGATATTCTTTTACTCTATTCTCTCACCCTCTTTCTTTTAAACATTTGAGCTCACTTCTATCCAACCTCTCTTTTACATTTTACCTCAACACACACCCACTCTCAATCTTTTGACCCCTCTCCCTTCAATCACTCAAGGATTACTTCCGGGGTAGGAAACACAAGTTAATGTGAATCCATGGAACTCGTTTAAGCACTTACACTGAGTCCTATGTATTTTGTTATAAAAACAATGTGTTGCTTAATGATTATCTTGACAATTAAGCACAATAAATCATAGTCAGTGTATGTATGCTCATAACAGATAAGAATGAAACTTGAGCAATTGAACATTTAAGATCTCTCAAAACTTTGAACATTTATGATCAATCAATTTCATGGTTTTGAGAATCTGACAATGATAAAATCAGATCAAATATCATGAAGAAAGATATTTTGGGGTATCAAAGAACGAAATTTGTTTATATGAACGATATATAAACGTATTATCAATGAAAGCACATTTCAAATAGAAATGATGTCTGATCTCAAACAACTTTGAATAGCAAACGAGAGTATTACCATTGAAAGATTTATCTTTTGAGACATGGTAATAACAAAATCAAAAATAATGTACTGAACCGATGTGTGTAAGAATACTTGACAGTATATAGACAAGATAATACACAAGTATTGATCTTTTGGAAACACACGGTCAGATAATCATCAAAGTATCCAAATGAAAATAATTTAAAATCACACTTCTCAATTCATAAAACATTTTGAGAACGCGAAGTGGTTTGAACATTTAAGGAAACAATTTTCACAAGCGAAAGTTGTTTTTCTTTCAACAAGTGATAGAGTTTAAGAATTTAGAAATGTATACCTTTAGCGTAGAAATTCTTAACTCCCCCTAAAATAAATATTTATCATTTAAGCAACCTTGACAAAAACTTCAGATATTCTCCCCTTCGATATTCTGTAAAAAATCAAGTCATCAGAAAAATATGACATTTAAGGTGTAATGAATTATCTTTTCCCCCTTAAAAATATAACAGTGAAATTCTTATAAACTCCCTCTCAAAGTAAAAACTTCTTTAAAAGATGTGATCTATGAAGCATCCTTTTAGAAGAAAAACTTTTGAGAACGGGTTATGAACTGATTTATCCAGAAGCCATGTGTACATATTCTCCGGTGAGAATAGTAACTCCCTCTAAAAGTAATAATGAATTTATCATTTAATCTTCTCCTAAAAAATTAGAAAATGTATCAGTAAAAATATAAAACATGTAAGCTCCCCTTTAACATATGCATAATCCTTAATCATTAAACCGAGTTCTGAATTACTAGGATTGAAGTTAATTCAGAAGTCAAACTCTCCATCTTTATCATTGAAGAACGTGTCCTAAACTGATGTGTTTAGAAGTCATCATTCTTTCACATTGAGAATCGGGTCCTAAACTGTAGTGTTTAGAAGCCATTGTTCTTCTCCCCTTAGTCTTTAGATGCCTACAACACAGGTTTAGCTTTTGGTACCCACTGGTATTTGGGTCTTGGTTTGTTAGTTGCAGTTCTATTATGAGAGATGTAGTAAGAACCATACCAGTTATCCACATAATTTTTGCTAACAAAATCACTTGTACCACAGTAAGAACAATTAATTTTTTCTTTTGAACTAACTTGATCAATTTATTAACAGTATAAACAAGATCAGGTTTGCCAAAAGTTTTACTTTTAGAAACATTATTCTTCTTTGCATTTGATGTATGCACAAATGATTTCGGTTCCTTCTTCTCATCTGTAGAACCTTTTACTCTCCAGATCCACTTTTCTTTATCTTTCTCATCTTTCTTTCTTCAAATCATTTTCTGCTGAGACTTGTTCTTCTTGATATTACCTGAACCATCAATAGATTTGTCATAGAAAAGGTTAGAAGGATGAATCGGTTCTATATGTTTAGAAGCATGATTATCATTTGCATCAAACAAAGGATTATTAGAAACATTTGTAAAAATTGAACTTTCAGTTGATTTAAATGAACATTCTGATGCAGCTGGATCATCTCTCGGTGATTGAACAATTGATTCTGGCGTCTTTTGCTCAGTCAACTTCACCTTGAACATGATCTTTTCAAGTTCTTTGATCTTTATTGACAAACTATTTCTTTCCTTTGAGAGTAGATCAAACTTCTTGTGCATTTCAAACTTTGCATTCTTCTCCTTCATGACATTTGTTGACAGCTCAAATAGTTTCTTGTTCAGCTTCTCTATCTCAGTCTCAAACACTTTTCTTTCTTCTTTAAAGTCTTTCTCCACATATTTTCTTTGACCAGATATTTCTTTAAATATACCAACATTCTTCTGTTCAGTTTTCTTTTTTTCTTTTTCAAACTTATCTCTCTCCATGATGATAACTTTCTCAAAGTATGACAGAGAAAGTTTAAGACATTTCAGTTCAATAGATTTCTTTTCTTCAAATGCCTTTCTTGAGAACTCAGAAAATTTATGTGAAAAGGCTTTTCTTTCTTTCTCCAATTCATCTTTTTCTTTCTTTAACTTCTTTTCATCATGAGAGATATGTTCTTTCTGTTCATCAATCTTCTTTTGATGTTCAACATTATCTTTTCCCAAATCCTTTCTTTTCTTCTCAATCTTCTTTGTCTACTCTTTATCTCTTGAGTTGTACTTTTCTTTCATCATGTTGATTTCAACCTGAAGACTAAAAACTTTATCTTTCAAGTGATCTTTTTCAACAAAGATTTGAAATTTTATCTTTTTCAGCCCATCACACGTCTCTCCAGCAAGGTTTGCTCTTCGTCTGAGATCATCAAGCTCTTTTTGCATAAACTCCATCTTTGACCATGTAGAATTTGCATTTAGTCCTTCAAACTTTTTCAGCTTTTTTTGCAAACTTGAAATCTCTTTCTCTTTATATTCAATGATCCTTGCAAAATTTATTTTGCAGTTAGCTACACAGTCGAAGCAAATAACATTCTTTTCTAAAACTTTAGAATTTTCTTTCAGTTTATTAATTTGATCAAGAAGAGATGAATTCTGAATTTTCAGATTCTTGTTTTCTGCTTAAAGTGCTGGAATCACAGACATATAAGCGATTGCACAGTCTCTCTTGGTCAAAATAGTACATCCTTTTTCATCAGTATATGGCATCTTGATATCTGTATAAAAATGAACTAGAAATGATCGTTAGTCCGACAATTTGAATCAATAGATGCAGAACTTAAAAATGTTCACAAAATAAATTTTCCAAAAACTTCTAAGTATGGAATTCGTATGCAAGAAATCAAAGAGCAATTCGCATGAAAGATAGTAACAATTCGCATGAAATGTAATGACAGAATTCGTATAACACCAAGAATTCATATAAAAGATATCAGAAATCGCACAAGTCCAAAATTCGCATACTAGAGACACTCAAAACACCACAATTCGCATGATCCTGTATGCGAATTCTAAGAATTCGTATATAGCTATCTGCGAGTTCTTTGCAATTCGTATGAGTCTCTATGCGAATTCCTTCCTTAAAAAAATTTGAGAATTAACTTTTCGCACAAACTTTTCACACAAGGATTTTGTATCACAGGATGATGCAAATTCTTTACTGTAACACCCCGAATTTCGTTATGTAACCTTGGTATTCTAGTGTTAAGCTTTTTTCGTTAGCACCGCGTTTAGTATAACGTTCGAGTTTATGGTTTTCGGTGAAAATGTGAACTTCCAGTGAGTTTTGCGACTTGCTCGCGACTTAGAGTCGCGGCATAGGTCGCGAAGTCCGCTGTTGGTTTTGGGGTTTGAGGCACGGGCGAGTTGCACCTGCAGTCGCGGCATAACCCGCGACATCACCTGACCGACTTAAGGGTTTGCAGATCTAAATATCTCATTCGGTCTCATCCCTCAATATCTAAACTCTCTCATTTCTCAATCTCATTCTCTCTCTAGAAATCTCTCTCTCTCTAAGAGTTGGTTGGTAACTTTTGGTGGATAGAATCTAGTTTATGATCCGAGGTTTCGGTGTTGAAAGCCTCGTCTTATCAAGGAAATCGATATCTGGTTTTTCGGGTTTTCGTATAAACCTATTGGGTGAGTTTCTACTACCTTTTTAACTGTTATACACATAAAAGGTTATATTTGTGAACTCCGATGTATTTCCATGGTTGGATTTAAGTTTGATACATTTTGGATAAAACTTGAGTTTGGGGAGATTTTAGGGTTCCCGATCATTTCCGACTAAAGTGATAGGTTCCGTCTTATTTAAAGTAAAAGGATGGTTTTGCTTGCACATTTATGTGGACTATTTGGAATAATGTATATTAACTCATTTTCATGATTTCATGTTCTCTACATTTTGATATAAATGAAGTTTTTGGTGATTTTCGGGGTTCCCGATCAGTATTGACTAAAATGACGGGTTCCGCCTTATTGGAAGTAAAATGATGTTTTACTTGCCCATGTTTGTGGCTTATTGAAAGAAGGTGTATAAACTGGTTTTATGACTATCTTTCTTACCAGCAGTTGATCTTGAAAATGGCATTTTGAAATATAAATGTGTTGAAAGCTGTTTATCTAGCTTTGAAAGTGGTCACATGAAATATTGTGACAAGTCATGACTATACTAGTGGATCCCTAGGTATCGAGTCGGCTTATGGCTGGGAAGGTTGTGGCCCTTCTGTTGTAGTTAGATACATTTGATCTTCGGGGGCACTTGGTACGGTTATGTGAGACCGGTTACTAGCCATGGGTCAAATGTAGTCTAACGAAGAGTATGACTGGTTCCTTGGGGGCCTCCCTCACATCGTAGTACGGACCGAAGTATTCGTGGCCATGGTTCTAGTATTTAGCTCATAACTCGGATTGGTGGTCTACTTTGTGTTACACCACAATCCTTGGTAAAATGGTTCTTTTGTCATCGTATGATGAGTTTTGGACCGAAAAGGGCCGGTTGTGGCGAAACGTTATCTTTTATAAATTAAACATTTATGAAAAGATTTCCTTATGATACTGATGTTTATATTTCGGGAAGTTTATAAAAGAACTACTTGTGCATTAAATTGTGAGGTTCTGGAAAGACGGTTTATGGTCTCATTTTAATGGATTTCATTCTTATCAACAGTTAACTTGGAAATGCTTATTTGAAAAGATTCCCTTTGATACAAAAGTTTATATCTCTTGAAATTTATAAACTGTATGATCTCACTAGGCTTTAAGCCTAACACTTTTTTTCAAATGATGTGTGTAACAGGTTCCTTTAGCGGTGTGTCGCCGAGGGTTTGAGTGTCGAGTGTGGTCTCGAGGCATTGTTGAGATGACTAGTATTTGGAGTTGGTCATTGTTAAAGTCCCATTCTTTTGGTGAAATATGGATCGTCAACTGATGTAATCTATATAGTTATGTTTAGATTAGTTTGTTGATGAATTCTTTATCCGTTCAGATTTTTTGTATAGTCTTAAGGACTGATCCCCTTTATGGGAAGTTTATATCAATACGGATGTCTTGTTGCCATATTTCCAGGTTTTAATTTACTCTGAATTTTAGAGTGTTAGAAGTTGGTATCAGAGCTCTAGTTTAAGCGAACTAGGCATGAATGTAAGATGTCTAGACTTAGACTGAGTTTGATAGGCATCGATTGTGAGATTGGGTAGAACTTCTAAGATGGGACAGTCTTTAGAGTCGACGGAAGTTATGTTCATCAGGCATTGTGATAACGGTAACAAGAACCCTTATGTGTTATATGTTCATAATCTCACTTAGCTAATGTGATTATGAGGATATTTTACGTGAGTGTAATTGGTTTGCTAATGTTATGACAATTGGTAGACGTAGCGGTACGTTTCTTTCGTGCGTCTTTCAGTTAAACTCTTCCTTACCCTTTCTCGTGCTTGTGTTTACCTGCTCTACCTTGGTATGTTGACCGTTAGAGTAGTGCGAAAGTTTCTAAGCGAGTAAGCTAAGGAATGATTGTTGTTTATAGCAATGACTCTTTGGGATGATAGTAAGTGCGTAGAACGCATTAAGTTAATCATCTTGAGCCAGATTCGTTGGTGGAATTAGAACTATATCTTGTTAGATCGATTTTATTTCGAGGAGATTTGTAAGTTAATTAATGGTATGGTTGCCCTATGATGCATGAGGCATCCGGTTGATTATAGTACGTCGGGATGTTGGGAAGCGTAGTATTAAGATGGGAGTGCCGACCGAATTCATGCATTAAACTTATTTCTAAAATAAGGTTGCATAAATTGTTTTTCATGATCGCCAACCATAAAGTAAATTACCTTATAACGTTTTGGCAAAACATTTAGCACTCAGCATATTTTAAACTATGAGCATAAGCATGCTTAAAATGGTTTTGTTGCACCTGATTTCAAATTGTTATCAAAACTCTCTTTATTCACGTCTTGTGTTTAAATGCTATTTTTGGATGTCGAAATATCTGTGTTTTAACGCTTTTTGAGTTAATGGGCAAGTAGCTGTGGAATTTTGACCTTGACATTGGATCTCTTCCACGTATGTCAATGGTTTTAAAAGAAAAGTTATTTCCATGCTTTTGAGTCGGAGTTTCTTGGGAATTTTTAGTTGTGTGAGTTTCGTTGAATTTCTTGGAGTTTTGTTTTACGGATTCTTTTGTCGCGTGTGTATATTTTGAGATGCGTGAGTTTAATTTCATTGCGTGCAAGTTATAAGTTCTTTGGGCGTCGTGTCTCATCAAAAATCTTGTCAAAATGGTCGCCTTACTTTGTGTTGAAAAATGGAAATTTGGACACCACTTGATTTTAGCGTTAATGAGTTTTATGAAAATCCAGTTGGATTATGGTGTCTCATCTTACGACTTTTTTGTGTCGCGTAAATAATTTCAGGAACATGTGCATATGCATCATTGTGTGCGTTAATTTCGGGGTTTTGTTAACAAATGTCAACCGTCGTGTACTATGTGCATTGGATTTAAGTATAACGTTGGTGTGAATGATTGCCTAAACGATTTATGTTATTTTTAAAACAGGACTTTCGTTCTGATCATATTTCCATCATTAACTCTACTGTTAAAATTTCCGCAGAGTATTTAGCGAGTTAGCGGTATTTTGTCGTTGTAATTTCTATTTTGGTCAAATGTGTGTATCTTTACAACGTGAAGCTTTAAACTCGATTTGAAATTTTATTTGCATCCCCGTTATTTTACCTCCCTTTGGGGAATAAATTGTTGCATACGGGGTAAGTTGAAAATTCTTTTGCTGCAACGTCTCTTGGTTATAGAGGGGAATTTTAAAGATAAAATCGTGATTTTTCCCTTTGGAGTTGTACAAACAATTGTTGCACGTGTTGAAGTGCAAGAACCTATTTTCACGTTTATAGTGTAAATTGTTGCGTATGTTTTACTTGGTATTTCTCAAGGTGTGAGTATTTTGATAAGTTTTCGTATTCGGTAATTTGGATTGTTTTAACATCATAAATTGCTCATGTGGAGCTTGAATATTTCAACAAGTAAATAGCGTGATTTACGTATTCTGGGTGATTTTGTACACGTAAAATCTATATTATGATTTATGCATCTTTGATGATTTTGTGCAAGCAAAGTTTATTTCATGACATATGCATCTTAGTATATTTGCATTCATAAAACCTTTGGAAAATCTTTGGTCCCACTACGTGTTAAGTTTTGAGAAAGCATGTCTTTGTGGTGTGGGTTTTCATAAGCATTGTTTAAAGACATTTCATTATTTGGGAAAACATTAAATGTCGGTTAAATGTGTTTTAAGGTTTACGAGGCTTTCGTTCGAAATTTACGTGAAGTGTCGGGGCCTTTGGCTCGGGTTTTGACTAAATGAGTTGTGTGGACATTTGTCTGGATTTATAACCGTAATGAAAGATTTAAGTATGATGGTGTTTATTCGTGTCATTTGAGAGTTACATGCTTTGAGTGCGCTGGTCATTCATTTGGAGTCATGTAGCGTTTTAGACTGTAATGTTGTAGATCCATAGACAGTCTGTCTGTTTTGTAAAGCCTGAGGTTTTGGGTTACACTTAGTGACCGCTCGGGTTGGCTAGCGAGTAGACAATAGGTGGCACGAGCTGCTGAATTGGAACTCGTCTGGATTGGATAGGCACCCGTGTCCGTAATCCCTTGAGGTGGAACTCGACGGAGTATGGCTAGAGGCAATAAACGGTTTGAAGTTGTGATGTCTGGTATGGCATGGGAACTAAGATCGGGATACGTGGTGAAATCCAATAACATCACAGGTGGCCCCATTCATTTGTTCTCGCCACCCAAGATGGAAACGTTTAGAGGTCATGCGAGGGAGTTGTATGGGCGGCCTACTTGTGTGTCCTTCTATTCTCTTTGTGTACGGGTCTCTCCGTCGTAGACCCGGGGTATTTTAAACACTAATGTCATATTTTTACCAACTTTGGTTATGTGGAGTCGACGGTAAATGATGGCTTTAATATTGGGTTCTCCCCACGTATATTAAGGTTTGAATGAAATATGTTATTCCTGCATGTTGGTATTTAGTTTTCTTTCGTTTTTGGTCGTGTGAGTATTTGGCCTAGTGTCTATATTTTCGGACGTACGATGTGGATGGTGTTACTAATGTTTTCATACTTCGAGTTAGTACAAGTCGTGTCAATTTATAAAACATCGTTGAAATGAAGGATCCATCTTTGAAATTGCATAACTTTGAAAATGAGTTGTTCCATGTTTTAAAATTCATTATTTGAAAGGTTCTGTTTTAAAGAGAAGTTCATCAATTTAATTGCTTTTACTTATGTAAAACTCTTGAGCTCTCTAGGCATTAAGCCTAATCCTCTACATTTTTCAGCATGTGCATCAAATTTCTGTTGTAGGTTTTATTAGCGCCCGTCCTTTATAGTCCGAATGTATAGATTGGTGGTATGTTTAGAGGTGAATCTTTATAATGTGGTTGTAGACGAAGTA
Source organism: Arctium minus (assembly GCA_954870635.1). Taxonomy (NCBI): domain Eukaryota; kingdom Viridiplantae; phylum Streptophyta; class Magnoliopsida; order Asterales; family Asteraceae; genus Arctium; species Arctium minus. Next base: position 11,603,172 of record OX941094.1, on the reverse strand, counting down.
TTTATGGAAGTATTAAGAAATTTGAATAAGGGCTATTTCCAGATTTGGAGTCGGATCGGAGTTGAGTGATAGCAGAATCTGTGTTAACCGATTGCCGGAAAGACGCGTTAGTGCGCCTTGTAAGAATATCTTTATCGATATTAGGAATGGATCAGTGAAATCTGAGAGTTTTGGGACGATTAGCGTCGACCGTTGGCTTTGAGCTCGGAACCGTGCAGTTCGAAAGAAATTGGTAGATGTAAAGTTGAGGTCGCTAATTTCCTGGAGGTAGTAATTGTCACCTAAGGTTGGGAGGCAACCCTAACCTTGGGAGTAAAGGTTACTTTGAAGTCCGCTGTTGGTTTTGGGGTTTGAGGCACGGGCGAGTTGCACCGCGACTTACAGTCGCGGCATAACCCGCGACATCACCTGACCGACTTAAGGGTTTGCAGATCTAAATATCTCATTCGGTCTCATCCCTCAATCTCTAAACTCTCTCATTTCTTAATCTCATTCTCTCTCTAGAAATCTCTCTCTCTCTCTCTAAGAGTTGGTTGGTAACTTTTGGTGGATAGAATCTAGTTTATGATCCGAGGTTTCGGTGTTGAAAGCTTCGTCTTATCAAGGAGATCGATATCTGGTTTTTCGGGTTTTCGTATAAACCTATTGGGTGAGTTCCTACTACCTTTTTAACTGTTATACACATAAAAGGTTATATTTGTGAACTCCGATGTATTTCCATGGTTGGATTTAAGTTTGATACATTTTGGATAAAACTTGAGTTTGGGGAGATTTTAGGGTTCCCGATCATTTCCGACTAAAGTGATGGGTTCCGTCTTATTTAAAGTAAAAGGATGGTTTTGCTTGCACATTTATGTGGACTATTTGGAAGAATGTATATTAACTCATTTTCATGATTTCATGTTCTCTACATTTTGATATAAATGAAGTTTTTGGTGATTTTTGGGGTTCCCGATCAGTATTGACTAAAATGACGGGTTCCGCCTTATTGGAAGTAAAATGATGTTTTACTTGCCCATGTTTGTAGCTTATTGAAAGAAGGTGTATAAACTGGTTTTATGACTATCTTTATTACCAGCAGTTGATCTGGAAAATGGCATTTTGAAATATAAATGTGTTGAAAGCTGTTTATCTAGCTTTGAAAGTGGTCACATGAAATATTGTGACAAGTCATGACTATACTAGTGGATCCCTAGGTATCGAGTCGGCTTATGGCTGGGAAGGTTGTGCCCCTTCTGTTGTAGTTAGATACATTTGATCTTCGGGGGCACTTGGTACGGTTACGTGAGACCGGTTACTAGCCATGGGTCAAATGTAGTCTAACGAAGAGTATGATTGGTTCCTTGGGGGCCTCCCTCACATCGTAGTACGGACCGAAGCGTTCGTGGTCATGGTTCCAGTATTTAGCTCATAACTCAGATTGGTGGTCTACTTTGTGTTACACCACAATCCTTGGTAAAATGGTTCTTTTGTCATCGTATGATGAGTTTTGGACTGAAAAGGCCCGGTTGTGGCGAAACGTTATCTTTTATAAATTAAACCTTTATGAAAAGATTTCCTTATGATACTGATGTTTATATTTCGGGAAGTTTATAAAAGAACTACTTGAGCATTAAATTGTGAGGTTCTGGAAAGACGGTTTATGGTCTCATTTTAATGGATTTCATTCTTATCAACAGTTAACTTGGAAATGCTTATTTGAAAAGATTCCCTTTGATACAAAAGTTTATATCTCTTGAAATTTATAAACTGTATGATCTCACTAGGCTTTAAGCCTAACACTTTTTCTCAAATGATGTGTATAACAGGTTCCTTTAGTGACGGGTCGCCGAGGGTTTGAGTGTCGAGTGTGGTCTCGAGGCATTGTTGAGATGACTAGTATTTGGAGTTGGTCATTGTTAAAGTCCCATTCTTTTGGTGAAATATGGATCGTCAACTGATGTAATCTATATAGTTATGTTTAGATTAGTTTGTTGATGAATTCTTTATCCGTTCAGATTTTTTGTATAGTCTTAAGGACTGATCCCCTTTATGGGAAGTTTATATCAATACGGATGTCTTGTTGCCATATTTCCCGGTTTTAATTTACTCTGAATTTTAGAGTGTTACATTTACTTAGAAAAAAATTTCAGAATCAAAAACTTTTCGCATCGATACGAATTCTGGACTTAAAAAAATTTTCAAAAACTTGTGCAAAATCCTCAGAATTCGTATCTAACTATGTGCGAGTTCTACACAATTCGCATGAAGGCATGTGCGAATTTTGTCCTTAGAATTTTGAAGATAAGCTTTTCGCATCTGAGACATATGCGAATTCTTCACTTTTCGTATAAAGGAGTATACGAATTTTGCACTTAAACAAAATTTCAAATAGATTATACGAATTCTATATGTGAAATCTAGTCCTGCGAGTTCTTCATACGAAAAGATGGGATATTGCGAGTTCTTGAAGTTTCGGTCCTAAAATCCAATTTCTAGTCTAAATTTCCACTCAATCCTTCGATTTTGATGTTGTAAACTCACATAAATGATCAGGTTAGTATAACAAACCATCCAATACAATCAGTTTCACAAAAACTTCACACAAATCCATAATCTGTGATCAAACAGTGAGTGTGACTTCGTTCGAAAAAAATCTCAAAAATCGAAATTCAGTGATCTAAATCGATTCAACAATGAAATTCACTCACATACAATCAATCTACAACATAAATCGATCATATTTCAGACAAATATTTGATCAAAAACACCTTTAAACTCAAAATTCGATCAAGAACCCAAGTAAAAGTTTACGAACTCGTTTCTTTCAAAAAAAGTCAGATTTAGCTCTGATACCAAATGTGATCCCAGTATTCTAGCTATCAATCGATTCACAGATTATCAAGAACAACTTGTTTTATTAATCAAACAATCTACAAAGAGTCATATCCCTATTTCGTACAATATATCAATAAGCTCTATGTGTGTGTGTAAGAACAGTGTAATCTTACTCTGACTGCGCGTGTGTTCTATTACCAAACTCAACTATGACTTGCTATTTTCTATGGTCAACATGACTTTTAGCAAATAGTCAACTCTAAACAACAATTACAATTAACACCCACACTTTACAACAATTACAATTTAGACCCTCCTTTTAATCTTGAATACAATTTAGATCTAACATAGAGCTTCAGATACTCGGGCAGGCTCTATCTTACTCAGAAAGGAATCAAACATGCACTCATTCGCAGTTGCAGACCTAGTTTGCACCGGCTTTGACGGGTCTCCGATTATTTGATGAACCGGGTGCTCTTAGGTCTACTTGCTAATATGAGGGAGCGGATTAGATGTAGACTGATCATGTTTATCATCTAAGTATCCAGTATCTACTTGTTGTTGGGGTTCAGTCGAAGTAGTGGTGCAGAAGGTTCAGTTGGTGAGACAGTCGTTGTCTTTTGAATAGGTATTGTGGTACACCCAACTGAATGTGATACTTCTAGCTCTTCACTCTCTTGTGAAGCTTCAATTGATTGAGTAGGTATTTGAACATGAGTTTTTGTCTGAACCGGGGAGGCTGGTTCAGTTGATACATCGGAAGTGATTGATTAATTAATACGTGAATTATACGATCTGTCAATCACAACAGGTTTAGACACTTTAGATCTGAGAAACTCATCATAGAAGTGTTTAAATAATAAATCTAACTATGTTAAATGCGATGTAGAAGTAGAAGCATTATCAGAATTAGAAACTTTAGATACAGGTTATGGACTGATTTGTCTAGAAGCTAAAACTCCTGTTATAACGGGTTCTGAACTGATTTGCTCAGAAGCCATCTCTTCATCAAATGTAACGTTAACGCTCTCAACCACAATCTTTGACTTCTCCAAGTAGACTCTGTATGCCGCAGATGTTTGAGAGTAGCCAATGAAAATGCCTTCTTCACCCTTGGGACTGAACTTTTTCAAGTTCTCCTTATCGTTCAACACAAAACACCTGCATCCAAAGATGTGAAAATGTTTGATGCTAGGTATTATTTTATTAATCAAAGCATACGACGTTTTATCAAACCGACGATGAATGATAAAACGGTTTTGAGTATAGCATGTAGTCGAGGCAGCTTCGGCGCACAAAAATAAAGGTAGATCGGATTAACTCAACATCGTTCGTGCAGCCTTAACGAGAGTCCGATTTCTTCTTTCAACTACCCCATTTTGTTCTGGCGTTCTAGCAGCAGAAAACTGATGAGTTATCCCGACCGATTCAAGATAATCGTTAACTATTTTGTTCTTGAATTATGTGCCATTATCTGTCCAAATAAGCTTGACTGCTCTTTGCAAGTTCACTTGTATAGTCTTGAGAAATGATATATGACATCAGGCGTCTCATCTTTTGATCTTAGAAATTTGACCCAAGTGTATCTTGAATAATCATCCATAATTACGAGCAGGTAACACTTGTTGTTTATACTCTGAGTACGCATAGGACCGTATAAGTCCATGTGTAACAATTCCAAAGGATCATTTGTACTGGGTTCAGGCTTAGGCTTATGAGAAGATCTTTTCATTTTTCCCTTCTCACACGCATCACACAGATGTTCTCTTTCATACTTAATCTCTGGAAGTCCTTCCACCAAATTCCATTTCACCAACTTGTTTACGTATCGAAAGTTGAGGTGAGATAGCCTTCTATGCCATAACCAGCTCTATTGGATAGAGGCCTTAGAGAGTACACACACTGCATTATCAGTCTTGACATTTGACAGATTGATAGTGTAGAGGTTTGACTTTCTCGTACCAACCAAGTGTTCTTTACCATCTTCCGTTCTGACACAACACCTCTTGGCTTTGAAATTTACCTCTAAGTCCTTGTCGCAAAACTGTCCGATGCTAAACAAATTGTGTCCTAGTCCTTCAACATAGCTCACATTCTTGATCATTATATTCTTTTGAACAACATCTCCAAATCCAAGTATTGGTGAAAATTGGTCATTCCCAAATCTGACGTTGCTGCAAAATTTCTCTGTATAATTAGATAAAATATCTTTCTGCCCGGTCATATTCTTGGAACAGCCCGAATCCAAGTACCACATATGACGGGTCTGCACAGGAGAAATTAAGCAACAATTGGTTTAGGTACCCATTTATAGATGGGTCCTATCATGTTAGCACAAGATTTTGGCACCTATTTGAATTTAGGTCCTATTATCTTTTGAAAAACTTTTGAGATATAAGAATTACAAACATTATATGAACCAAACAAATTATCAGAATATTGTCGAGTCACAAAATCATTATGACCATTTGTGGAACACTGAATAGGCAAATGAGATAATTGGATCAATTGCTTTATTGAATAAGTCTTGTAAGAAGTTACAAGTTTTGTTTTATGAGAAGCACATTGACCAAGTACATCAAAAACACTATCAGTATCCCTATTACAATCAGAATAAGAAAATGATTTTGTAGTCTCTTCAATCTTCTTCTTTGGTCTCCATTCCAGTCTCGCTTCAGACTTTTTCCATCTCAATTCTGAAACACAAGATTTAGCGTTGTGAGAAACATGAGATCTAAGAGTTTGTATTTTATTATGCTTACCCGTGTTAGTTTGTTTCTGTGAGCGCATGTTCTTTTGCTTCTTACCTTTAGCATAGTAGGTACTCACAGAAACTGATTCATCAACTTTAGTTGACGATTCCCCTTTTTCAAGCACACTTGGTAAAGAATCAGTATTGATAACAAAAGCATAATGATCTGGAAGTTTAGCATTGAAATCAAAGTTCTTAACACATTCATCATCACATCCATCGGAATTTAAAAATTCACATTAATCCTCAAATAATCCATCATCCATCATCATCATCAAATTCAGGAGCCTTGGAAGCATTGGGAAACATAAAATCATTGAACTTTTTTTCACATTGTTTTTGATAAGGAGTTCGATAAAAATCTGAAGGTTTTAGATCAGAAAACATATCACCTATGAAAACTTTACAAGATGATGCATCTGAATCAGAAGAGCTATTTGCACAGTCTCTTTCTGATCTATACTTATCACTTGTAACTTCAGATTTAAAATCAGTGTTCAAAAGAACAGTAGAAAACACAATTTTCTCTAAGTCAACCAAAATCCTCTCATCTACTAAGGTGTTCTCAAGTTAAGAAATTTTACTTTCCAAAACAAGTGAAGGAACATAAATCTTTGCTTCAATGGGTTTAGCCTCCATTTCCTCGGTAGAATAACTTTGAAATAATCATTGGATAGAAATTTTGGTTGTTCAGATAGATAACTATCATTCAGCTTGTCAGAGCAGAATGGTAGTTGCATTTTAGTTGTGCTTTTCCTGTTTTCATCTTCCTTGGCTTCAACTTCATCAGATGATTTGGTAACAAATTTGGGTTTTAAATGAGGGTTTCTGTCAGCCACTTGTAAGAAATCAAAGTTGTATAAAGTTGGTTGTTTTCTAATAGCTTTCTTTAAATAATGTAGGTTATTATACCCAATACTCCAATTATCCTTAAAAGATGTAAATTCCTTTGGCTTGTTTAGATGAATGGTTTGATCTGTTAGACCTCTAGCATAAAGCTTGGCTTCCAAACCATTTATCTTTTTCAGCAAAGTTTTATTTTCAAACTGCATTTTATTATATTTAATGACAAACTCTTGTTTCTCAAGTTCACACAAATTGAACTTGGAAACTGCTTCAGAAATTTGTTTTTCAAAACAAGCTTTTTGATTTTCAAAATTAGTAGCAGCTTTGTTCAAAGAATCAATCAAGTTTTTGTTCCTAACAATTTCCTTGTTGAGATCAAAAATTGTTTGATGCTTTTTAGCAACTCTGTCTTTTTTCTTTTAAGCTTAGTTTATAGGTCTTGAAGCTCAACCATCATGGTTTCCATTTTCTTTAAAAATTCAGATTCAGAAAAATTGTTTACCTCTTCGGAAGTCTCATCATCCGATTCATCATACTTGACTTCTTTGCCCATCAAGCACATGTGAGCAGTTTCTTCTTTCTCACTCTCAGATTCAGAAAAAATAAACCAATGGTCATCCTCGGCCATTAAAGCTTTACCCGCTTCCTTTTGCTTTGCCAGAAGCATCTTGTTCTTGTAATACTCCGAATTCCTGACTTTAGGCTTCCGACATCTTTAGCAAAATGACCGATTTCCCACAATTGTAGCACTTGATTGGTTCTTCCACCTTCTTCTCATAAATATTCACATACTTCCTTTCTTCTGGTTTCCTCTCCTCAAACATCTTTCCTTCATACCTTCTTTCATCATACCTCTTTCCTTCTATCCGTTCCTTGTGCTCATAATTTCTCGATCCTGACGAATACCTTTGACTGTTAGAACATGACTTCTTATAAAATTTCTTCTGGAAGGCTCTAGTCAGCAATATCATGGCTTGTTTCAGATTTTCTCTATCATCAGAATCGGAATCAGCACTGTTAGTACCTTCAGAACTAGATACCACAACTTTCTTTTTCTTCTTCTTTTCTTTCTTCTCCTTTTCTTTCTTCTTGTCAACCACAAAAGCAACAGGGTCAGCTACTGACTTTTCATTCTTTTTGTAACAACCCAACCTTACACAGCAAGATAACAAGTTAAATCTTAATATTAATAATAATAAACCATGCCAAAGCGGTCCCAAGCGTACAACAATATTCCAAGGTTTGCAAAGGCAACCTATTCACAACTGTGATATAGAATAATAACTAGACGACGGTCTTCTAACTGGATCCGCTAAGCCTTCTCTTTTCCTTTAGCTGCCCTGTCTAAATCACAACGGCCTAAAAAGGATTTTTAATTTTGAAAGAGCGAGGGTTAGACCATAGGCCTAGTGAGTTCCCTCAAACAGATAATCAATAAATTACTTCCCATAATTAAAAACAACATTTGATAATGGAACATAAGTAAAACACGCTACGGACCACACAACCGTCAAAGACGATGTGTCCCCAACGACATGAACGGGCCACACTCCCCGGCACGAGTAGGCGGGCCACACTCCCCGACTTAGGTCACGTAACCCACAAATAATGTATGCATACATTTAAACATCAACAATTTATAACACACTTGAACAATTTAATAAAATAATGCCATCATAAATAAATCAAAGTTTGAAATAAACTTCACATGCTTTCGTCATCAAAAAGGGTTAGTTTAGAAAAACTCACCTGACGTCCTTAGCTCGAGACTCGCGTCTATTCTTACAAATTGGTTCGAGACCTATAAAGGAAACATCGACCGGTAAACACTCGTTCTTTCTAATTCATAAAGTTTGACAATGTCTTTATCTCAATGACATCTAACCTGTAATCGACCTAATTCCACAAACTCTTACGATTTGAATAATTAATTTGCATAGAAAATCTAATGCATAAACTTAAATTAACTAACTAATTAATATGATTCCACTACTAAGCCCACCACTAGGAAAGAGTTTGGAGGAGATGGGCTTCGGCCCATGCTGCATGATTCGGAAGACCGGGATGGTCGACCGGGATTCTCCCCACCGACCGGGGTCATCCCCAATTACACCGACTTGGGTCATACCCAATTACACCGACTGGTATCAATTTCTTTCCTTGACCGGTATCTGCAATACGACCGGGGTCTGAATCAAGTCACGACCAGGACGATGGGTGAGGATTGACCGGGCCGTATCTCGAACGGTATCTCTCCCGACCGGTGTCGACTTATTACCAACATAATCGACTAGTGAATCGAGAAATCGCTAATCCAGAATTTATATTTCCAACAATAGCCTTTGAACTCGGAGCAACTCCACCCAAAATGAATAAACATATGGTAAACTTCAATTCAACAACATTTCCATTAACCAAAATGATACTTCTAATGATTTTCTAACTTTACCAATTCAGAACCCAACTTGAATTCAACTTCCTTTTAACAGATTGAAAATAAATACTAAACCCTTATCAATAAAGAGATTAGAATTAGAACTCTACCTTGCAACGATTGAAGAACTCCGACCCCTACTCCTTTGCTCTTCTTCGATCAGCTTTCCTTCAAGAACCCTCTCCCTCTGCTAAAACTTGCAAGCCGCCACAAGGCCCAAAAATGAGAGATTTTAGGGTAAAAACCCTTTTTAAACCATGTTACCTCTTACCCCCTTGAATTTAAATCTTGACCAACTAAACCCCCAACTTTTCTTTATTAAACTTTATACCCGGTTATTACAATATCCCCCCTCAACAGAATTCCGTCCCCGGAATTCCTTCGTTAAATAAATTGGGATATTGACTCCTCATAACCGACTCCAACTCCCAAGTTGCTTCTTGTCCCTTGTGGAATTGCCACTGAACTTTTACCAAGGAAATTTCCTTATTCCTTAACTTTTTTACTTTACGATCCAAAATTGCTACTGGTTCCTCCACAAAACTTATCTTCTCATCCATTTGGACATCCTCTAAAAGTATAACGGCATCACTTTCTACTAAACATTTCTTCAGATTAGATACCTGGAAAACGGGATGCACTCCTCGCAGATCCCTAGGTAGATCCAGTATATACTCTACCTCCCCAACGCGCTTCACGATAGCAACGACCCAACATATCTGGGTCTTAACTTCCATTTCTTTCTTAATCGAGTCACACCCTTCCAATGCTAGACTGGTAACTTTACATTGTCACCACTTGGGACTAATGACTCAAAATTCTCAATCCAACCAATTTAGTACCATTCGATTATCCAAGCCATTCTGATCAATACATTGCCACACGAAACCATCAGATTTGCTCCTCGATTACAACAACTTCCTTAACCAATAGAGTTTTACCGGAGTCAACACCACGACAACATGCATCACTGATTACATAATCACTCCACTTACCAACATAACACATCGTCAACCGTAGATATCACCAACATCTCACAGTCACAAGTTTCTTCATCATGTAACTTGCCATTGCAAGCAACCCCTCTTAGTACGGCATAAGTCCAACGCAGAAGCACCTTCTTTTTCGACCCACATTGATCTGAACTCTTCGGCATTATCCAAGTCTTACACTCTAATATACCTCGCCCCAACGTCATCACTTCAACTTCTCACATATGTGATAGAAACTTCCACAATTCAAAACCCTCGTAAACCACCAGTTCCAACTGGCCAAATAATGCGAATACTTCCATTTCTCATTGCATCCACAAAAACATGACCAAATGCGCAATAAAACCCAACTTCACCCGCTCGATACGGAGTGACCAAGCTCCTACAAACTTTTCCAAATAATTTAACACGGGACAACGGACTCACTTGGAATCATCTTTTCACGCATTGCCAAAACTGACACTATGGTCCTTCGCTCCGAGCACTATATCCCAACACCTCTATCTTCCTCCTTGAGGATTCCAATCCACTTCTAACGACCCACTCACTGATTAGTAGTGTGAACTTTTGTTCAGCTGCACGATTTTGATTAATCACACTCACACCGCACCGAACGCCATATTCTCTTTCTCATACCCACGCTAGGGATTTATAAACTTGCTAACAGCAGAAACAAAAAAAACATACCTCCACATTTTGTGTCACTTGCCAAACTTCTTACTCTTATATTTCCCACCTTTCCGACATGATATCTTCACTTTCTTCTAGTTGCAAGAAACATCGCTCACCCAACATTGCTTACTCTATTCCTCGATGATTCCCAAATCTCCAATCCCATTTACATTTCTTTGCTTGTTCAACCGACTTTCCACAATTCTTACGCGAGATAATCAACCCAACTCTTCCAAAGCATTACCCACTACTCGAAAGCGCCGCACAATTCTCGCTCTCCAAACAGGATTACCCAATCTGTTAGAATCCTTTCACCCTAAAGAATACTTCAACATGCCCACGGATTTCCTATCTACTACACAACCCCCCTGAATTAAGCCATTCGACACTTTCAACAATCATTCTAGGGATATAAGATAATCCCGTCCTAATACTTGCCGAAACCAGAACACACAGTTCCTCTCTTTGATAACCGCCAAATCATCATTTGAAAGTTATTCTCAACTTAGCAATACCTCAATAACCAAATATTCGCACATCCCAACCACATACTTACCACTTACAAATCATTCCCCATAGATCTTCAGAGAAGGACGCTCGTCCGATAACAATGACGCCAGTCTTCTACATATCCTTCAGGAAGCTCCTTACCACTTTAATGATTTGCACTCCCAAATATACCATAAAGGTATCACCAACTCATGGTTACAACTACTACTCTACTACCTCATCTTAGAACAAATGCAAATCTCCACGACCACTTGTCACACATACCAAAACCGTCATTTTCTCACTGGTCAATATATTAAAATTTGACTTCGAGACATTTCATGACCTTGCCTTTCCCGAACCTAAATAAATCGCAAAGCTATAATCCTCAAAACAATTCAACAAGGTTTCGCTCCTTGTCGGCTCATTGCGAACTGCTGGAATCAACTCCAGTAGCCTGAAAGATTAAGCGTACTACCTCGAAGACTTAAATGCTCAAAGCACAACCCCTCCCAGTTGTGCTATAAAACTTTGCTCCCACATAATCATTTGCCGACATTCACATCTCAAATCTCGGAACCAACGATATGCTACTATAGCACCATCATCCTTAACATCATAGGCCAAAGCTTCTAATAACCACCTCTGTTATTCACTGCCCTCACTTAGAATAATACCAATATCAAGTACTTTCTACCCTCTGATCAAACGACACACTTCCACTCTCAAAACTTCCGTCATCCTTAATTGCAACCTTTCCCCTCGACCTAGAGTTCATAGCCTTCATGCCTGACACACAAATATTTAATCTCTAGATACGTTTGAAAATTTAGAAGATACCTACATCAGAAAACAAACTTACGTGCATACGATACAACATTGACTTAGCCATGCACAACAATTTCAGGAATCGTTCTACCTCAACTTCACAACAATTTATCTTCACCACACACCAATATCGAGGTTGGCACATTTGAAAATATTTCCGTTAAACTTTACACACACGATTTATAAAATACTACAAAACTGTTTACACTGAGCGTGCCAAACGACTCTCACCCTTGTTGATATAACAACACTTGCCTGAACCAAACTCAATTATAAAATCATGCGGTAAAATGTTGTTTTGATTTTTCATAACCAAACGTTAACTCAAATATAAAGAGATATATAAAATTTTTCCCCCAGACCAAAAATCGAAATTTATCACCCAAAGTCAAAGAAAAATGTCTTTTCAATTCAAACACATATCCACAAGCGTCGACACGTTTTCAAAGCAACTACTTCGTAAGACATACACTCGCCAAAACGTCTGATAGGGATGACACAAAAAAAAACAATTTTGTTTGACACTCAATGCATGGGACTCGATGACATTGAAGGCTATTCACTCTAACAAGGTCAATTGTTTACATTCTCTATAATTTATCCCTGACTCCTTGCTCCTGACCAACCAGTAGGAATCCTCCACTATACCTCAACCTCCGGCACCATCGTCCTCTAACAATCTTGGAAACTCAACATCTAGTCACCACTGTGACTATTGATTCATAAATCAAACGTCCTCATTCTGGCCCAACAACCCGCCAGTAATAACTCATTTCCATCCAATCCTTACTACATGTTATCCGTCAACACTGATATCGTCTCTCAACCACCCTTCAATTAACAACAGCTTTAGAAGCCTCAACTCTATCATTCGATTCTTCAATTAACACTCTCCTGCTTCTCACTAACCAACATACCACTCTACTAGACCGAAAACTCCCTTGGGGCAAAAGCCACCTCCTACCATCATTCTATTCCATATGGACCCAGGAGGTCCTTTCTCAACGAAACATCTACATCTTGCATGATATGCATCCTAAACGGTATTAACCTTACTACCAAAGACGAACTTCTACAACACGCTAGACTAACTCTATCAATCTATGGATAGAAATACCTACCCTGAACCACACTCAACAATAGCTATTGAGTATGTCCATGCACCTGTAAATTCATATTGGCATTGGCCAGATGCGATTCTGAACTTACCTTACATGAAGGTACTCACTATTGTTATCACGCCTCACAGTGATCAAGGTCTTTCTTAAAGGCTTCCTATATCTCAGTTGTGTTCATCTATCCCACAGTTTAAGTTTAGGCCCATCCGGTCACCTAAATCCCTTAAACTATGGCTCTGATACCAATTGTAACAACCCAACCTTAGACAGCAAGATAACAAGTTAAATCTTAATATTAATAATAATAAACCATGCCAAAGCGGTCCGAAGCGTACAACAATATTCCAAGGTTTGCAAAGGCAACCTATTCACAACTGTGATATAGAATAATAACTAGACGACGGTCTTCTAACTGGATCCGTTAAGCCTTCTCTTTTTCTTTAGTTGCCCTGTCTAAATCACGACGGCCTGAAAAGGATTTTTAATTATGAAAGAGCGAGGGTTAGATCATAGGCCTAGTGAGTTCCCTCAAACAGATAAGCAATAAATTACTTCCCAGAATTGAAAACAACAATTGATAAAGGCACATAAGTAAAACACGATACGGACCATACGACCGTCAAAAACGATGTGTCTAACTCGCACTGCCTTAATGTTGGGACACGCCCCCAACGACATGAACGGGCCACACTCCCCGGCACGAGTAGGCGGGCCACACTCCCCGACTTAGGTCACGTAACCCAAAAATAATGTATGCATACATTTAAACATCAAAAATTTATAACACACTTGAACAATTTAATAAAATCATGCCATCATAAATAAATCAAAGATTGAAATAAACTTCACATGCTTTCGTCATCAAAAAGGGTTAGTTTAGAAAAACTCACCTAACGTCCTTAGCTCGAGACTCGTGTCTATTCTTACAAATTTGTTTGAGACCTATAAAGGAAACATCGACCAGTAAACACTCGTTCTTTCTAATTCATAAAGTTTGACAATGTCTTTATCTCAATGGCATCTAACCTTTAATCGACCTAATTCCACAAACTCTTACGATTTGAATAATTAATTTGCATAGAAAATCTAATGCATAAACTTAAATTAACTAACTAATTAATATGATTCCACTACTAAGCCCACCACTAGGAAAGAGTTTGGAGGAGATGGCTTCGACCCATGCTGCATGATTCGGAAGACCAGGATGGTCGACCGGGATTCTCCCCACCGACCGGGATCATCCCCAATTACACCGACCAGGGTCATCCCCAATTACACCGACCGGTATCAATTTCTTTCCTTGACCGGTGTCTGCAATACGACCGGGGTCTGAATCAAGTCATGACCGGGACGATGGGTGAGGATTGATCGGGCTGTATCTCGACCGGTATCTCTCCCGATCGGTGTTGACTTATTACCAACATAATCGACCGGTGAATCGAGAAATCACTAATCGAGAATTTACAGTTCCACCAATAGCCTTTGAACTCGGAGCAACTCCACCCAAAATGAATAAACAGATGGTAAACTTCAATTCAACAACATTTCCATTAACCAAAATGATACTTCTAATGATTTTCTAACTTTACCAATTCAGAACCCAACTTGAATTCAACTTCCTTTTAACAAATTGAAAATAAATACTAAACCCTTATCAATAAAGAGATTAGAATTAGAACTCTACCTTGCAACTATTGAAGAACTCCGACCCCTACTCCTTTGCTCTTCTTCGATCAGCTTTCCTTCAAGAACCCTCTCCCTCTGCTAAAACTTGCAAACCCGCCACAAGGCCCAAAAATGAGAGATTTTAGGGTAAAAACCCTTTTTAAACCATGTTACCTCTTACCCCCTTGAATTTAAATCTTGACCAACTAAACCCCCAACTTTTCTTTATTAATCTTTATACCCGATTATTACACTTTTTCTTCTCTCCTCTTATCTCTTCCACTTCCTCCTCATTCTATCTTAGTGTTTCATACACTTCATGCAAGGGAATATCACTGAGATCTTTCATCTGCTTCATTCTCCTAGTGTGCTTCTTCCACTCTGGCTGAAGAATACTTAAAAACTTTACATTGTTCTCTATCTTCTTTTTCTTCTTCACTTTATTCTTATCCAATTCATTTAGCAAAGACACAAATCTCTCATATGTCTCCTCTAAGCTTTCCCCATCCTTGGCTTTGAATTCTTCGTAGTTATTGATGTAGTTAGCCACTTTCATCTGATTTCTAACTTCAGAACCCATCATCATCTTTTCTAGTTGTTCCCACATTTTCTTTGATGTTGCCTTGTAGCTATCTATCTTTATATAGATCTCATTTGGTATGCTTCGAAGAAGTAGAGATCTAGCCTGTTTGTCAGCCTTCTATCTATTTTTCTACTCATCACTGTATTTGGAGATATCAAGTGGAACTTCTCATGTCTTTTGTTCCCTTGGTTCATTTCCATCCTCATTGTCTAATGACTCATCATCTGGAATTTGAGTAGTGATAAGAATCATAGGCCCTTCTTCTATAGAGATCTTGATGTTTTCTCTATTTGCATGTCTGCCAATAAAATCCAAAAACCAATACTTCCATTGTTCATATTCACCTTTGAATAGAACACGTGGTTTAACATCAGTTCCAATGGAAAGAGCATCATTTGAAGTCACCTTGAACTTGCACTGATCTTTAAACACAACTCAGAAAATTTCCAAAATTCTGAAAAATAGTCAAAAATTGACTAAGTATAGATTTCTCAGACCAAAGAGTTCACTTTTCGCACCACACTAAACAACACAATTCGCAGGCCAAACAATCACTAAGAATTCGCAGAACAAAGCTTGTGAAATCCTATTTTTCGCATTAAAAAGCATGCGAAATCTGAACTTTTCACACACAGGAGAATGCGAATTCTTGCTTATAAAATTCCAAAGCACTTCTTGAGCTTTTCTCTAAATGTTGTGCGAATTCTACACTTAGAAATATTTCAAGATTTCACTTTTCGCAAAATATTTAGCTAAAAGTGGACTTATAAAAATTTCAGGAACTTTAGCGTGCGAATTCTTCAGCTTTTCGCAGATCGAAGACTGGAACAGTAGATTTTCGCACCATGCTGCTTGCGAGTTCTTGACTTTTTGCACAAGGAGGCATGCGAGTTCCTGTACTTTTCGCACACAACGATATGCGAATTCTGGACTTGGAAAATTTTCACCAACAATGCCTTGCGAATTCTTTCACTTTTCGCACGTAGCTTTATGCAAAATCCTGGCTTAGAATCTTTCAACAAACACAGACTAAGATCCTGCGAAATCTATCACTTTTCGTACAGAGGCTCTGTGAGTTCTTCAGATTTGAGGCTTGCGAATTCTAAAGATCTTGCGAGTTCTTCAGTTAACAACTTCGAAAACACCCTGAACCGAACAAAAACAACCCAAATCTTTGAATTAGATCCTGAAAATTCACCAATTCGTCCTCGAACACAAATCGAATCGATTACAAACACTTGATTACAACCAAAATAGCAAACGTTACAAAATCGATCAAGAACACAGTACGTTTTTTGCTAAGACCTAATGATGTTCTTTAAATTATCCGGAGATTTACACCTTATGTTTTGCAATACTAATACCTAACACATTCTATCTGCAGGAAGCTATTTTAGGGTTGTAGTTGCATTTTATCAACTAGGATGAAAAACTATGGCCAAAATGAAATATTTGGGTTCCACCAATAAACTGCTTGTAACACCCTAAAACCAAACTACTTCAAAGATGATAATACCAACGTAAGTCGCCCATTCATAAATTAGTTTTAACCCAAAACTTGCTCAAAGCGTAAATATAAATGAAATTCTTCACTTATGAAGATACGGTTAAACCTTATATCCCAAAACACCCAAAACACAGGTGGGGCATAATACTCAACCCATAAAATCAAGGGTAAAACCCAATAATACAAAATGTCACCGAAAACTTGGATAATAAAACTCAATACCCAAAAACAACACCTTTCGGTGACGGGGGATTCCCGATTCCATAAAATGTGACGGTCCACAAAGTAAGCCCATTTTATGTTGTTATGACTAGTCATATAAACAAAAGTACACGCAAGGGATGTCAGGCTCAGTGGCTTTAAACATACACCCACGGAAACTCAAGTTCAACCCCGAAGGGCCCTTACGTCGAGCTCCTCATCCAATATCGTAATACTTGAGCACGTAGGACTTATAACCCAATCTGAAGCCTAAACGTGCAGCACGAAGGACTTATAACCCAATCCGATGCCGAATGTGCCTCGACGTGGAAAACTAATCGTCCCAACATCGGAACAATAATAAACCAAATACGGGGTCATGACTCCCAAATGCATCAAATGAGCCAAATAATACGCATAAGGCCCAACAAGGATCGAAGTCGAGCTACCAAAACTGGACAATTGTCCAAAGACTCCAAATCAAATAAAAATACCAAGTCGTAGGCTTAGCACCCATTGACCCATTGATAAGTGAAGTAAAAATACGATAAAACGCACTCAACCAACGGTTATGCAAACACAACGACTAAAAGTAAGATTAGTTCAAAACTCACATTAGTTGAGGTACCCATTTTCCAAGTGAACTTATACTCCCATATTTTCCAAATGCCTCATAACACATAATATGCATTTTCCAAATTTAACTGTTGATGAGAGTGAAAATCATGAAATGAAACTATACACGCTCTTTCAAATGCCTCACCTAAAAGTGCAAGTAATACTTTATAAAACACTCCATTTCATGAATGATGCATGAGACTCGACAAACATTTAAAAGTGTATTTCTGTGACCAAAGATCTATTTATGAAATAAGACCTCAAAACACATTCATTTGTAACACCTTTATCAAAATGCCCAAACATCCCAAATGTGGGTATTATACAAAGTTATAAAGTTAAATACTTCCAATAATCAAAGATTAGAAAATAACCCAACATTTGATAATTTCATGTAGAACACATAAACACTTTTAAAATAAACATTTTGGCATGTACAACGTTTTCACAAATCAACTTGAACTCACCTTGCTAGATTTAGTGTTAAATCTAGATTTCACCCAACGAGCTCTTTTGAAGGTCGCTTGAATCCTCAAGCCGAGAACTTCCAAAACCTAGATCCATACATGCAGAACCATAAATATCCATAACCAACCACATAGAAACATTCCCCAACATAATATACTAAAATCCCACAACGAGGTCAAAACCCGAGTTTCTCCAAAACTAACAAATCCGAGATTTGATAAACCTAACACTAGGGAAACACCCAAAGCACATATATAACCTTAAATCAAAGAAGCTTACCATAAAAGATGACGAGACTTTCCAAGAACACCCAATCCAACACTTCAACCCGAGCTCCCAACCGAAGAACTTGATGAGGAAGATGAAGATGGAGGTTTTGTGGTTCAAGGTTCCAATTAGTTAGATGATGTGTGGTTCAAGGGGGAAAAACCATCAAAATGGGTTAGGGTTCGGTTTTAGGGTTTGGGAGAGAAAAGGGAAGAAGATAGAAATGAGAAAATGAGAAGAAATGGTGAAAATCGCAACATTTAACCTACTGGTACGCGTAGGCTATTGTGCCAGGCGATAGTGCCATGGCACAATCGCTGACACAATCGCCAGGAAGGTACCGTGGGTGCTCAAGCTTTGGCGATTGTTCCAGGCTATTGTGCCCTCTGGCACAATCGCTGACATAGTCGCCCGGGTGCCCCCGAACTCCAAAAATCCGACCTTTTCAACGCCAATACTCCCGATACTCCGAGGGACTTTAAACAATGCATTCCCCAACAAAACCCCACTATTTACAAGTCACAGAAATGTCCGGGTGACATTTACTTACCGACATTTACGGGTGTTACACTGCTACAGAGTTGTTCAGCTCAGAATGGAACGATATCATTTTAATCTTGCTCAAACTTGAACAATACGGCTGTTGGTTGAATGGTCTTATAGCCAAATCTGTTTTCTGCTGGTTTATCAATGGGTTTCTTCAAAGAAGTTTTGGCCAAATCCTTTGTTTTTGTGAATGTATTTGATCTTCTATTCTTGTGCTCTTTGTTATCACTTTGCACATACATGTTGGTTCGACAAATTTTAATTTTCTTCGTAGCACAATTAGCTTAACTTCGTTTTGATTTCTTTTGGGTTTTTTCCATGTAAAAGGAAGGTTATTTTCCTCTCTTGCATTTATTGTTTTCTTGGGTTAAATATGTTGTTAATATTTTATTGTTATATTACTTTCTAACATGCAATAGAGAGTAACCCTTGTGGTGAAAATGGTGACGGTGGGGCTGTTTACATATCACAGTTGGTATGCAATAGAACCTCACCTCACATTTTAGCATCACTGTTTCTATCTGTTTTGGGATTGTAATTGGTTCATAATTGCTTCTATTGAGTATCTATTTTAGATTCTTTACTGTTGTGATTCTACTGTGTTTTTTTGCACTTGACTGGGTGGACAGTTGACCGGAAGAGAACTTAGATTCACCCGGCCAGAGCGATTGGCTGAATCGGATGCATATAAATTTATAAAATAACCCACCTTTGAGCATTAATTGCTGTAAGAATACTTGCTTATTCATTATTTCACCTCCAATTGCAGAATCTCATAGATTTTGCAAGTCATGAAAGCTTTAAAACTAAGACTACTGGTATGGATCCTTAATTAATAAAAGTCTACTAACCCTTGGAACTGTGAGTCTGTGAGGTCTCAATCATTGCCATTATTTTATCAGTGTAATAGTTTGCTCTGCATATGTCTACTTTTAGTCATGTAAATGAGTAATTGTTTATTACTAATTGCTACCAAGCATTTTGCTACTGTTTGTATGTGGTGGAAAAGAAAGGGGCAACATTATGTGTAATTGTACCCCAAGGATTTGCATCATAAAATTTTAAGTTTTTGGGCAACCGATTCCATAATTCTACTAGAATAAGCAATCATCTTATTCTCTGCATGTGCCTTATATGAGACCTAACAAGTATAGATGATTCTTACCAAATTCCAACCCTCCCTTTACTTAATTTACCTCCCAACAGTTCTTTTCTTATTTATTTGTGCAAAAAATATTGTTATAACACTGATTTTGATTTTTTGATGAAAGACTATATTAGTTCTCTATTCAATTTATAAGTAAATTTATATCCAACGTTTTTGGTATGAATATCAATAAAACTCGGAAACAAACAATTCATAATTTAGGCATTTATCTACTAGAATCGTATTTTAGACAACAAACTTTATGCATCGTTTGGACAGATTTTACATGCCATTTTGCTTATATCATGAATTCTACATCCCGCCGGGCACACAAAAATTCTGGATCCGACGTTGTTGGTTTTTGCAAGACTATCAACTTCTCAATTTGTTGATTACTGGGACTATAAACAGGTCTGATTTGGTGATCTTATTCAACTCGGTGATATATATAGTTGTGGATGTGCATTGAAGACTTGTAGTTACTTCTTGTTGAATGGGCTCATACATTGAACTAACTTTTGATGATTGAGGTTATGCACAACGTTGGGCTGACGACTAATAGGCACGACTTTATTTATGTAGGGTATCTATGTGTTTTGAATTACTCGAAGAGTGAAGGGTATTTTTAACAAATATAACTTTTTTTAGTTTACCATTTTCCAAACTTCAAATATTATATATATACTTCTAAAAGTTACATGGATAACCAAAAGTCAAAATCTCAAAAAAAAAATTACAACCATTTCCAACACAGCTTCCCCATTTTAGAGATAAATTATTGAATATATTATTAAAATATTCTATATATTTAATAACATATTATTTCTCTCACCTAAACAATTCATTTCAAAAGTTCTCATTGGTGAAATGTAATAAAAAATAATTTCTCTTGGTAATTATTTTTTGGGATATCTCCAAATTTGGAGAAAAAATTATTCTCTTTCCAACTTTCTCCATTTTGGGGAAAGTTTTGGAGAAGCAGTCGGAGCTCATTTTACACCAAAAATCTTCATTTTCTCCAAAATGGAGAAGCTGTTGGAGATGCTCTCATAGTGATTTAGTTTCCTTGACAATCAAACCATTAATTAGGGTTTCTGTTCAAAGGTCAATAGACCTCCAAGAGGAATGGAGAAACATGGTCAAAAGCTTAGTTATTGCTTCAGAGTTGTGATTCACCCGCGCCGCATCGTGCGGGTACACAACTAGTTTATTATTAATTAAAGAAAGCACTAACATTAAAAATAAAAAAACCTTCAAAGAACATATATAAATAATCAAATAATATAGTTATAGAAGAAAACTAATAAAAAGGTTAAAGAAAAACACATTAAATATAAATTATAAGATTTTGATATAATACACAAATGGAAGTCAAAGAATTGAAAAAGTAGAACTATTGAAAAAGTGAAAGAGAATGAATGCGGCATACAGTGAATTGTTTGTAGGTTGTCATGTTGCCATTTTAATTAGAAAAATAATAAATACAAAACAAGGCATGGCAAAATGAAAATCACAACAAAATTTAAATCGCCATTTTAATTAAAAATAATCAATGCAATGAAAGAGGAATTGAACTTGGGTTTTTTAGGTAAGGGATGGATGTGCTTACCAACTTGTCTAGATTAATATTTATGTTATTTAATATCTTTGTTACAATATATACTATATATATAATATATATAAAATCGGAGGCCCTCGACAATTCGAGGCCTCGTACGGCGGCACCACCGACACATCCCCAGGGCCGCCCCTGTTAGAGCATTTCCAATAAATTCTTTAATATAGAAAAAATAAAGCTTTTATTTTCTATTTTATTCCAAAAAAAAATTTATATGGTTTTTTAAACTAGAGAAAAACAGCAAATTTAGAGAAATTATTTAAAACTTGATCTGTGGTGTGAGAAATTAATTGTTTATTAATTCGTAGCAATAAAATCGAATCATTATTATTTTAAATTATTTTTAGAAAGTGTATTAGGATTGTAAATTTATAAAATATTTTAATAATTTAATTAATGTTGAAATCTCTAAAATAAAGAATCTGTAGAAGTTAAATGTAATTCATTTTAAGGATTTTGACTTTTGGTTATCAATTTTAGAGAAATTATAGATAATATGTTGGAAATGCTCTTACATTCCTATTGGTTATCTAACAACTAAGAGCATCTCTAACAGATTCTTCAAAATGAAGATTTTGGTGATTTTTACTCCAAAAGATATTTCAAAACCTTATCCAAAATTAAGAAAGTAGAAAAGATGGTGGAATTCTATAAATTTAAAGAACTCCTAAAAAATGATTACTTAGGAAAAAAGAAATTATTTTTTGTTCTTCCTACCAATGAGAAATCTTGAAATAAAATGTTTAGGAGATAAATAATATTTTATTAATTGTATTTAATATTTTTAGTGATATAATTAATGTTGTAATCTTCAAATAAAGAAGTTGTTAAAGAGGAAAGTACTTTTTTTAAATCTTGACTTTTGATTCTCCATGTTGGAGAATATGGAGAATCTATTGGAGACGCTCTAAGATTCTCTAAAGTACAAAAAAATGAGTTTTTGTTATGTATATTGTTTCAACATATTCGCTATCTTGTTCTTTAAAATAAAGAAAGCTAAAGAAAACCCCAAATATATAGAATTATAGATAATTCTCTTAAGAGTAAAGTTCACTTTTGGTCCCTAACGTTTGTCATTTTCAACGGATATCATCCCTAAACTATCGAAACTCGGATTTGATCCCTCACGTTTGTCATTTCACTTTGGCTTTCATCCTTCCTCCTAACGCCTGTTAACTTTTCCGTTAACACTAATAAAATGAGGGGTACTATGGTCATTTAACTTTTTTACTATTTAAAAAAAACTTAAATATATTAGTATGGATATATATATATATATATACACCCACACACACAGAGAAACCAAAGTTGCAATCCCACATAGCCTTCTCTTTTCCACTGCCTCCCTCCTCCCTTCCTTGATTGCTGCCAAGCTACTCAACACCACCATCGTCTTCTCCGCCATCCCTATACTTGCAACCACTAGCAATGAGAATGGATTCACCGCCCCTGCCATCACCGCTATCTTCTTATTAGCTTTCATCTGTAAAGAATCACCAACACTGATGAAGAAGGAGGATGAATCAGGAGGAACGTAGGATCGAACTTCCATCTTATCTTCATCTCCAATTTTAAATTTTATTTAGTTATTGTTTGATTTAGGTTTTTGGGTTTTGATTTGGGGTTAATTTAGATCTAGGGTTTTATGGTGTTGATTTTCATTTAGATTTTCTATCTCTTTAAAGAATTATTTTAGGTTTTTTATTGAGATTTTTTAGTTTGGATGTCTATTTAAATTAAGACTTTGAATACCCTTTTTGTCATATGCATCTTGTTTAGTGGTTTCTGGGAGAAAAGAGGAGGGCTTGATTTGGAACAGATTAAAAATCCTAACCCTCTCAAGGAGTTCTTCTACATCAAAGAGGAGGACGACAGTTAAGATGATTTCCCTCATCCGGTCTTGTTTTCCTCTGGTTCCAACAACTCCACGTGAAAAACCGTGGCTCTGATAATGGTGAAACAAATGAGCAGGAGGTTAAGGAACAAGGTGAGTGACTATGTAGATGCAAAAAGGAGCAACAAAGCAGAAGTTTCAATTATCTCTCGATTCGGTTTCAGTTACTTGTTTCCATCATCTTTGATTTAGGTTTTTTTTGGAGCTCGATTTATGATTTTAGGATTTTTGATGTTATGTTTGTATCCCAAATTTTCTCTATAAAAATGTTGTCTATATTCATATGTTTTTTGTGTTATTGATTGTTGCTTTTTGATGGTGGTTGTGTTGGTAGTTGTGGTCGATGAGGGTTCACCAGAAAATCTAAGAGAGGTAAATTAAGAAGGTGGTGGCCGGTGAGGTGTCACCGAAAAAAAGAGAAAATGTCAGGTGGGATTGATGGTGGGGTTAGATTAAGTTTTAGTATTCCTTTTTATATTTATTTTATATTTATTTTATATTTGTTGGTCCAGAATGTGCTTAACAAGTTTGTAGAAGGGGGGCCGGGGGGGGTTGAATACAAACACGAAAGTTAATGGTTTAATAAATTGTTTATTGATAAATCAAATCACAATTTACAGTTTGTTGCAGAATAAGATTAAGTAAAACCTAATCTAAACAAACTTAAGAATCACACAGATTGTTGCACAAGAACTAGAGAATAAAGATTGAAAGAATATAGAAAGCAAGGGTTTCTATATTGTAAGAAAGATAGATGGCCACTCTCAGATAGAGTCTTGATCTTTCTATTTATAGCCTATGCATTAAATGCATGACAGGGTACTTTACATGTGTCCTTCGATGGTTGGTTGCATGCCTCTGACTTTTGGAGACATGCTTTTGGCCGAATGGTGAAAAGTGTAGTCATCAGAGTTTTTGTACGATTTGTCGTAGAGGTATGTCTTTTCTGACAATTGTACTATGTGTGCATGGGTTAGACAAAAGAGACTTAGAGTATAAGCTATGTGATCTTCAATCGCTGAATATCTCTTCCTTCACAGAGATAGAAGGAAGTTCAGTGATCGCTGAGGCTTTTCTCCAGGTTTCTTCGCGTGTAGGTAGACTTGTCTTGGTTTCACTGATATCCGCATCAGATCATGAATAGACTTGTCCGTTGTTCAGCAGCTTTGTCTTCGACTGAGTGATGAACATCTTTGTCGCGAAACTTGTCTTCAGGGATTACGTCTAACTGTTACAAGAGAGATCATCAGCGATACTGAACATACTCAGTATTTAATCGCTGATGGTGAAACAATTATACATACAGATGTTAAACATTATTTTCACTAAGTATTACAGCGGGTCATTATCAAATCACTAAGAGAGTTTGGATCAACAATCTCCCCCTATTTGATGATGACAATGTAACTATGAAGAAAATTATTTTAAGTCAAAATATAAGGATAGTCAGGACTTGTAACATACATGTCCCAATTACTATTTTGAGGGATTTTTTACAGTACTAATGGATTTAAGTACTTCACTGAAATTTTCATTAAATTGTAAAAAGAAGTTACAAAGTAGAACATGAAAATTGCAAGTACAAGAGAAGTCCTATACTACTGTAAGACTGACTAATAGATTATAAGAGACAAAAGGGAATCTATCAGCTATGTTTTCAGGAAGTCTCTGGAGGGATCAAAAAATCTGGTATCTTTTTTCCTTTCTTTCTTCGATCAGTGGCTTCTTGGTTGAATAAGAGTTTTGATGGGATCCACTGTAATAACTCAGGTTGTTAATAGTGAAAAGTTCAAGGGGTTGTAAATTTATGTAAATTTAAGTTGTAAATGTGAAGACTTATCCTAAATATTGAGGTAGCCGACTTAGGGGTTGTTTGTTTTTTAAAAAAAATCTCTTAATGTCTCTTAAGTCTGAATCGTTCAGACCTTTTTACACACCACCTCTTAATAATCATAACTAAATTAAGACTTCAGACTTTAGACCTCTTAAAAAACAAACGACACCTTAGTCTTCTTCTTCTACTTTCTTTTTCTGTTTTCTTTTCTTTCTTTCATCGGTGTTCATTTAGAGAGAAAGAAGGAGAGATTGGAGAAAAGAACAAGAAAAGATAAATTAAAGAATGGAGATGTGGATTTATTGATTTTTTTTCTTGTTGACGTGTTCGGTTTGGGAATGTTCTAACCGTTAAGACTGGGGGTGGAATATTTTGGACCCGAGGTGAGTTTTCGTTTAACCATTTTCGAACTGAAATGCATATATTATCAAATGGTTATTATTCCGATGTTATATCGGATTGGTATGTTTAACTTATTACCGTTAACTCTGTTACGATTTTTATTACATGTTGTTTATTATTAACAAATGTGATTGAATTATAAATATTTTTGGGATAAGGGACTTTCATAACAGAAGCTCGTGTGTGTGTGAGACTGTAATGGTCCGCGTAGGGGGATTATATATATATATATCTTTTTGGCCCGCGAATATGTTTCGTGTGGTGAGCCACTGCTGATATTGATTGCGGTATTATCGGAGTGTGCGTGTTTATACTCGTGGATATGTTTCGTGTAGTGAGCCACTGCTGATATGTTTCGCGGATATGTTTCGGAGTGGCGTTGTATGTTAAGATAGACGTGTAAATCTTTGATTAGTTATCAAGTTTTGCGATTATGTAAAGTAATAGCATTAGATTGTTTCGTAAGGTTTGTTGTGGTATATGAGTTTTATTTGGGAGGTTCTTGATGGGAAGTCAAAATTAAAAAGTAAAATCAATTAAGGTATCGAGATATATAGACAATAATATGCTTATATTGGAATGAGAATCATAGGTTTTAATAGTATTTGGAGACTTCCTAAGCGGAGAATTCATATTTTTATTTGGATATTCGCTAAGTATGAATAAATTTATTTTGTTTTGATTGGACATTGTTGAAATGTCAAGATTCGGTGGTTAATAGAGTTTAATATATGTTTAAGGATTTTTTTTGAAGTGAACTGTTGAAATATTCTTTAAGTGTAAGGGAATGCAAGTGATTGGATTAACTCCTTTTGGAGATTGAAAAGTGCGATCTATTATAGATCATTAAGTATTATTCGTGATGATCTTGTGTGTTTGAATGGTTGATTTAATTGATTGTGGATTTTTTTTGGTGGAATCATGTGTTTAGACTTAAACTTGCGAGTGTAAATGTGGTTATGGTATTTGATCTTGTTGAAGATTTGATTAGGTAATGATGAGTGGTCATTCGTATGATATGATAGTGCGAGTTAGTGAAAGTGGTATGATGGGATAAGTGGTTAGGATGAAAATATGAATTTGTCAAATGAGATAAAAATGTGGAGTTATGTTTTAAGTTTTTGAGAAGGTTTGGTAAATTGGTAGAATGTGATGTGTGATGAAAAAGATTGTTAGCTTGGCCTGGTGGATTCTTCAAGTAATGGTTATTTTGGTGGATTGATATGTTCTATTTATCTTCATTTGGTTAACTTCCTCGGTAAGAGTAATGGGTGTGAGTTTAAATGGGTCCATTTGAGGATGAGTGGTTTATTTGTGGTTTCATTGTCGGTTTTGATTATGATCTTGACGAAATGATTACCCAATTATGTTTGGTTTTAAGTATGAATTTGGTTTATTCTTGTTGATTAAAGAGTGTGTAAAGTTATGACGAATTGTTTAGCATTAATAAATTAGTGATCCTTGGCGAATTAAGGATGCAATGCTAAATGAGTGAAATTTTAATTTGTAATGATTGGGTGCACTAAGAATTGCATGTTTGGTCGTTAAGAATTATTTGGTGTGAATCTAAGTGAAAGTGCAAGGATGATCTTATATTAAGATAGCGGATTTTGTGGTTGTTATGTTTACTCGGGAGGTTTATGTTTGTCGGGATATAAATCGCATTAGAATTCTTTCTTGAAAAGAATTGCGGCTATTTGTGGAACCCGATTTTGGACGTGTTTTGAGTTCCTATATTTGGGGTATTGAGTTATTTGAAAATGGAAAATAAGGTGTTTTTGTTTTCTTATTATTAATCGAGGTTGTGATCATTAACGATATCGTGTATTTTTTGAGTTTAATCAAAGTTGTGCAGCGAAAGCTTGACAATCTGTTAGTATTGCTTTGCTATTTGAAAGATTGTTCTAAATAGGAGCAAATGAGTTATTGGGAGAATCAATGTGTTGAATTGTGTGATAGTTCCTTTTGGTTCTCTAAAGGCAGTGTTGTGTAATAAGAATTTGAAAATAATTGTGGTAATTCGTTACCCTCGTTTGTTGCTTAAATGAATTCCGTCAAGGGAGAGAGTTTGTAATAACTCAGGTTGTTAATAGTGTAAAGTTCAAGGGTTATTTTGTAAAAAGGTGTATTCTTAAGGGTCCATTTATGTAAATTTAAGTTATAAATGTGGAGACTTATCCTAAATATTTAGGTAGCCGACTTAGGGGTTGTTTGTTTTTTAAAAAAAATCTCTTAATGTTTCTTAAGTCTGAATCGTTCAGAACTTTTTACACACCACCTCTTAATAATCATAACTAAATTAAGACTTCAGACTTTAGACCTCTTAAAAAACAAACAACGCCTTAGTCTTCTTCTTCTACTTTCTTTTTATGTTTTTTTTTTCTTTCTTTCATCGGTGTTCATTTAGAGAGAAAGAAGGAGAGATTGGAGAAAAGAACAAGAAAAGATAAATTAAAGAATGGAGATGTGGATTTATTGATTTATTTTCTTGTTGAGGTATTCGGTTTGGGAATGTTCTAACCGTTAAGACTGGGGGTGGAATATTTTGGACCCGAGGTGAGTTTTCGTTTAACCATTTTCGAACTGAAATGCATATATTATCAAATGGTTATTATTCCGATGTTATATCGGATTGGTATGTTTAACTTATTATCGTTAACTGTTTTACGGTTTTCATTACATGTTGTTTATTATTATCAAATGTGGTTGAATTATAAATTTTTTTGGGATAAGGGACTTTCATAACAGAAGCTCGTGTGTGTGTGAGACTGTAATGGTCCGCGCAGGGGGGTTATATATATATATACATATCTTTTTGGCCTGCGAATATGTTTCGTGTGGTGAGCCACTGCTGATATTGATTGCGGTCTTATCGGAGTGTGCGTGTTTATACTCGCGGATATATTTCGTGTAGTGAGCCACTGCCGATATTGACTTTGGTCTTATGGGGGTGTGCGTTATTTTGAAAAGCTAGTTACCTGGGGGGATGTTGTGCTTGAATGCTAATTTATGACTAAATGATTTTATTGGATTATTTATCTGACAGGGATTTACTCACTAGACCGTATGGTCTAACCCTAAATTTTGTTTTCAAAAATATGCATTTCAGGTGAATTTTATATTTGGATTACTAGTCTGGAGAGGAAAAGGGTAAGCGGTAAATATTATGGCGAAAGTTGTTCCACTTGCCGATTCCTTAATATTGTCGAGTTATTTTTATTCCATTATACGTCGGGTGATTATATATCGGTATCAATCTTAAACCCCGTTAATAATTTATGTAGCGGCTTCCGTTAGCGCTGATTAATATTGATATGGGGTTTTATGTTAAAGAATCATCGTCGGGTGGGTTAGTGTTTATTCTATTTTATTGTGGTTAGAATTATTCTTACCGTCGTTGTATTTGAGATGATTATGGGAAGATTCTTTTAGTCGATTCTTAAAGAATTGTAAATTATGGTACTGATGTGATAATTGGAATTTGGGTCTTTACATCCGCCAATGAAGAGTATCCACACCACAAGCATAGAAGATCTTGTAGATGTCTTAGAGGGTAGAGAGGAATCTCAGAGACTCTTTGAAACCTAAGCTTTTCCTCATCATCTCTGAAGAAGATTCCATAAGGCTTCTTTATCACTTGCCCTGGTATATAAGGTCCACCAGGAGGCAGTGATAGATCGAGAGCTGAGATATCAAGAGGAGGTCCAAACAGTGCATCCCTGGAGAATTTGATGGAGGTTTCATTTCTGATAACTGCATCATTTTCAGAAGAGGAGGTATGTTCTCGTCTGAATGTTCTTGGCTGTTGTGGAGGAGCTGAGGGCACATTCATTTTAGCAGCGACCTTGTTGATGAGAGCTTCAAAAAGGTTTTCAACATAGCCTATGTACATGGTTCTTGATTTCTTCAGTGCTTCTCTAAACTCCAACCATTCATAGTAGACGAAGTGTTCCAGTCTTGATGAGAACATAGTTTTTGAACTTCCATCCTCTCTGAATATCTCCATGGTGACTTAGGCTCGGTCCTTCTTTTTCCTTCCTAATATTGTTACGACAGTGATTTTCAATGGATCAGATCGATGGTCAAGCTTATTTTTGCACCAAGCTAGCCTAGCATCGCTGATATCTTTTTCTTTTATGCTCTAGTCCTCTCTCTCTTTTAGGAGAGCAGTTTGTAACTTCATCGGGTTCTGTTTCAGCTTGTCATCTTTGAACAGGGATGAATGTACCTTGAGAGCTAAAATAGAATCTTTTTGGCATTCAACGATTAACTTTTAAGCTCTCTGACAGATTCTTCGATTTCTGCCGATGAAAGAAAGTCAAGCTCTTCATTGGAGGTTTGAGGAGGGATTTTCAGCCGTAGACTCTCCAGGTTGGAGATCATCTCTGCTCGTCTCTGAATTTCATCCTCTGACCTTTGAAGAGGTCGAGAGGGCCTTCTTGGATGACTTAGGGATTCATCCTCTTCTTCTTCTTCTTCATCAATCTCGTTGACAGAGATTGGTATTATTGTTTCTTCAGCTATTTGAGCTGGTATTATTTGCTGAGACGTTCCCTTAAGCAGGGAAGAGAACTGTCTGAGCAATAAGAAAAAGGAGTTAGTGTATGTTTTTTAGGAAGATAGAGATAAAGGCTAGAAAGACAGGGGTGATTGGTAGGAAAAGAAAGATAGAGGTACAATAGAGAGACATACCTGAGAAGGTAGCTCCCCCTCAGAAGGTGGCAAGAGTTTCAGATTTCCCTCCGCAGCTATTCCCTTTTGCTTGCCTTAGGATGAGGTATCTGGAGCTTTGTCATTTTATATCCCCCTGCTTCATTTATTACGATGCCCTTCATCGCTAGAGATGATGAGACGTTTATTGCTGAGAACCATTGAGATGGATCTTCATCTTCATCATCGTCAGCATCATGATCCTGAAGATCAAGTTCTTCCTCGTCTTCTTCCTCCTCTTCTTCTTCTAGCAATAGAGAAGATGAAGGAGGGGCTTGCTTATCAGCAACAGTTGATTCTTCAGCTGTCTTCTCCCCCTCAGCCTAAAAGGGAGATTCTTCCACATTTTCCTGCGCTCTATTTTCTTCATTTTGGTCTTTATCCCCCTCATTGTCATCATCGTTGGAGAGGCGGGAGGTATCAGCAGCATTGGATTTGTGGGCATCAGCCTCTAACGCGTCCAGACGACCTTCGATCTTTGGAATGGCAAAAGTAGTGTTGGGAACTGAATAAAAGCTTAAGTATGGTTAATGCTGCTAGTTCAGAATTACTACTGCTAGAAGACTTCAAAGATTAATACTGCTGAGTATTACTACTGCTAGTAGAATTAATACTGCTAGTCAAAGTTAGTGCTGCTTGAACAAAGTTAGTACTGCTTAGCTAGTTAGTACTGCTAGTGGTTAGTGCTGCTTGAAGAAGTTAATGCTGCTGAGCATAGTTAGTGCTGCTTATGACTTGAAGATTCGGATGGAAAGGATGACAGCTGGATAGAATCAAGATATTCATGGAAGGCTTGAAGATAATGATGGAAGATATACTGAAGATATTTTATTTATTTGTACTTATCCTTTTGTTCAGTATATGTATAGTTTTGACAGAAGAGTTGAGAAAAAAGATACAGATTCATTGATTAGGTTATTCATTCTAAGTTTGAGAGAAAATCAACCTCAAGGCATAGTTCCTAATTCTAGAGAAGTAGAATTCGTATTGGTGAGACTGTTCATCAATATTGAGGTTGAGTGTGTAATCTTGTAACTTCAAAGCATTCAATACAAGTTTACAGTCTGTTCTTTATATTTACTGTGTTGATTTACTGTTTCATTGAATATCAAAGTGTTATTCCGCAAACTTCTTTGATATTGTTTCTGAGAATTATTTCTTGTTGAGAATTCGATCCTGACAAGTGGTATCAAAGCCAAACTCTCTCAAAAACATCTATTCATCATGGAAAATCTTACAGAATCAAGCAGTACTTTGGTCTCTAAGGTTCCAATGCTCAAACCCAGTGAGTTTGACATGTGGAAGATCAGAATCAGACAATATATTCTTCTCACTGACTACTCAATGTGGGATATCATTGAGAATGGTCCTTCTGAAGCTGGAAGGATAGGAGCAGATGGGAAAAGACCTCCACCAAAGACAGATGGTGAGAGGAAAATCAGACAGACGGAGATGAAGGCCTTGAGCACTCTGCTCTTGGCCATCCCCAATGAATATCAGCATCAATTTTGCAACTGCACTGATGCTCAGATTCTCTGGAATGCTCTAGAGAAAAGATTTGCTGGAACTAAAAGCATCAAAAGAAATCAAAGAGATGTTCTAAAGCAGCAGTATGAGAACTTCACTTCCTCAAAGAATGAGTCTATGACTCAAACTTTTGATAGGTTCAACAAACTCATAGGTGAACTGGCTACTGTAGGAGTAAAGATGGAACAAGATGATATCAACAGAAAGTTCCTCAGATCTCTTGGGGATGAATGGACTATGTACATTGTCTCATATAGACAGAGTGACAATTTGGAAGAGAAAGAACTTGATGATCTATACAATGATCTAACAGTTTTTGAAACTGAGGTAGAAACCAAGAAGAAGCCCTCTGGTTATATCCACAATGCTGCACTTCTCTCAGAATCCACTGATACTACTGCCAACCCTGAAGCAGTTAGTACTGCCAGTGGAGTAAGTTCAGAAAAAGGCACTGAAACTATCTTTGAAGCCTTTTTGTCCAGTCATAGCAGCAATTCTTTGATTAATGATGATCTGGATCAAATTCACCCTGATGACCTGGAGGAGATGGATATTAAATGGCAGATGGCCATGTTATCAATGAGGGTAAAGAAGTTCATTAAAAGAACAGGAAGAAATAACTTCTTTCAAAGAAGAGAAGATGGAGCTGGTTTTGACAAGACTAAGGTGGAATGCTATAAGTGTCACATGAAAGGACATTTTTCTAGAGAGTGCAGGAGTGTTGTTCCAAACAACAACCACCAACAAGCTCAGAATGAAGGCCAACAAGCTCAGAATGGAGGCTACAATCAAAACAAGAATCCTGCTCAAGCCCTTGTTTCTCAACAAGGAATGGGATTTGACTGGAGTGATCAAGTTGAGGAAACCATTCAGAATCAAGCTCTTATGGCAGAAGTGTCTGATCTTCCCTCTGAGGTAATTTCTGATCTTTGCACTAAATCTTGCATAGACACTGTCAAAAGATACAGGGATCACAATCAAAGTATGTGTGATGATCTCAAAATATTAGAAAAGGACAGAAGAGATTATGTGTTGATAGTAGAGAGATTTGAAGAGCAAATCAAAGGCTTTCAAGCTAATGAAATTCAACACTCTTATGACACAAACTATTGGAAGTGGGAAAAGAATGAGTTAGAGACCAAACTGTCTAAATCCTTAGAAGAGAGTGATAGGCTGAAAGAGGAACTGTCTAAAGTTAAACTTGACATAGAAAAGTTTTCATATGCTTCAAAAGCAATGGATTCTCTTCTAAAGGCTCAGATTCATGACAAGATGAAGCCTGGTATTGGATACAACAATACACCTCCTCCTTACAACAACAATTATATCTCTCCTACTTCAGACTTGTTAGAAACCAAGGAGAAAAAGGACTTATCTGAGAAAGCCTTTAAGATAGATCCTTTGGATGAAGTAGTACTTAAGGATTTAACTGAGAAAGAAGCCAGTGAGTATAGGGATAATGATGTGAGTAAAAAGATACCATTAGAAAACAATATTATCACCAATGAGGGATGTGGGAAAATCTGGGTTAAGTCCAAGGAGATAGAGAAGACCAAAGGAAAGGATAACAAGGTCCATTACAAACAAACCACAGTTGTGAATCCTGGATCTTGTAAACAGTGTGCTTGCAATAAAACTAAAAGCCTAAATTCTGGTATAAAAAGAGGTAATCAAAGAAACTGGAATAATCAATGGGATCAGAAACAAGGAGTTGATCTGAATAAAATCAATAGACCAAAACCTTGTTTCATATGTGGCAAGTTGAATCATTTGGCTAAGCATTGTTACTTTAATCCTATTAACCAACAGATGAACTTTCATAGATTTGTGCAAAAACCTGTTGGTTATAGGAAGGCTGGAAAGAAACATGTGATGAAGAAATCTGTTGAAAGTAAAGGCCCTATGAAAAATAAGATTTTAAAAGAAAGTGTTTTACTATGGGTACCTAGAAGTACTAACAGTGTTAGTACTGCTGAAAATATTAGTGCTGCTAACACAGTTACTACTGCTAACAAGGTTAGTACTGCTAAACATGCAAGCGCTGCTAAGGCAGTTAGTACTTCTAAAACCAGTATTGCTTCTAGCAAAAATGTTTCCAAGCCTATTATTGTGACAAAGTACTCCAAGAATGAGGAGTCAAAGTTTAAAAATCTTGTCAAGAAAGAATGCAAGTATTTTGATGAAAAAGGGGTGCCCAAGACCACTTTGGCTTGGGTTCCTAATTCAAACTAACTGATTTATCTTATGTGCAGGGCAACCAACAGCTCAAGGGAAAGAGCATTTGGCATGTTGATAGTGGTTGCTCTAGGCACATGACAGGTAACATGTCATGCCTTCAGGATTTCAAGCATATCAATGGAGGACATGTTGCTTTTGGAAATGATCTTACTGGAGGTAAAATAAGTGGCAAAGGTAATGTCACAAAAGGTAAGATGACATTTGAGGATGTCTACTATGTTGATCAGTTGAAGTACAACCTGTTAAGTGTATCACAGGTTTGTGACAAACAACATAGTATATTATTTACAAATACTGAGTGTATGATCCTTGCTCCAGGGTTCAAGGTAGTTGATGAAAGCATGATACTACTTAGAACTCCAAGAAAGGAAAATGTTTATTGTCTAGATATGGACAATGTTGATAGTGATTCATCCCTGAATTGTCTTGTTTCAAAAGCTTCTGTAGATGAATCCTCTCTTTGGCACAGAAGGATGTGTCACATGAATTTCAAGACTATGAACAAACTTGTTAAAAACAACCTTGTAAGAGGTTTACCTTCAAAAGTCTTTTCATGTGATGATCATTGTGTTGCTTGTCTTAAAGGCAAACAGCACAAAACTTCTCATAAGACCAAAGAGTTAAATTCTGTTTCTTCTTGTCTCCATTTACTGCATATGGATCTGTTTGGTCCTACAAATGTTATGAGTATAGGCAAGAAATCTTACTGCTTGGTTATTGTTGATGATTACTCCAGATTTACTTGGGTATATTTTCTAAGAACTAAGGATGAGACCAGTGGACTTATAAAATCCTTTATTCTAAGAATTGAAAACCAAACTAATCAAAGAGTAAAAATCATTAGATCAGATAATGGAACTGAATTCAAAAATCTTGATCTAAACACCTTTTGTGAAGAAAAAGGCATTGAGAGACAATATAGTGCTCCTAGGACTCCTCAACAGAATGGTGTTGCTGAAAGGAGAAATAGGACACTAATAGAGGCTGCTAGATCTCTGTTGGCTGATTCAAAATTGCCAATTACCTTCTGGGCTGAAGCAGTTAATACTGCTTGTTATGTCCAAAACAGAGTTCTAGTGGTCAAGCAAAAGAACAAGACCCCATATGAGCTTTTAAATAAAAGAAAACCTTTCATTGGTTTCTTCAAACCTTTTGGGTGTCCTTGTACAATTCTCAATACCAAATCTCACTTAGGTAAGTTTGATAGCAAAGCAGATGATGGATTTCTTGTTGGATATTCATCTCAGAGTAAGGCTTACAGAGTTTTTAACTCTTCTTCAAGAATAATTGAAGAAAGTGACAATGTCAAATGCAATGAGAACACACCAAATCCAATTGGGTCTGGTCCTCAGTGGCTATTTGACATTGACTCACTAACTAATTCTTTTGGTTTCAGTAGTGATGATTATACAGGAACAGGAAGTGGAGGATCAGGGACTACACAAGTCTCAGAAAGTATATCTAAATCTGTGATATTTCCCATACCCACAGTGAATTCTGTTGAAGACTGTGAAAAGAAATCATCTACTGGACCAAGTCAGAGTGAAGAAGAAACTAGAGATGAGGAGACTCAAGAAAATAAAGAATCAGAAGTGGCATCTGAAAACACTTCAGTTGAGTTGCATGACTCTAATCTAGAGGATGGACTGAATGAACAACCTAGTCATAACACCAGAGTTCAAAAGAATCATCCTCCACAGCTGGTAATAGGAGATATCTCTTCTCCCATGATGACTAGACATCAAAGAAGGCTTCAAGAAATGCAAGATCAACAGCATACAGTGCTTTCTTGTTTTCTATCCCAGCTTGAGCCTAAAAAGGCACATGATGCTATGAAAGAATCTAGCTGGATAGAAGCAATGCAAGAAGAACTGTTACAGTTCAAGCTACAAGATGTATGGGATCTAGTAGACCTTTCTAAAGGTCACAGAGCAATTGGCACAAAGTGGATTTTCAGAAACAAGAGAGATGAAAGAGGTATTGTCATAAGGAACAAAGCAAGGCTGGTGGCTCAAGGATATACTCAAGAAGAGGGTATAGATTATGAAGAAGTTTTTGCACCTGTGGCTAGGATAGAAGCAATCAGACTATTCCTAGCCTATGCTTCTCACATGAACTTCAAAGTCTATCAAATGGATGTAAAAAGTGCTTTTCTCTATGGCTCAATTGAAGAAGAGGTATATGTCTGTCAACCACCAAGGTTTGAAAACCCAAGCTATCCAGACAGAGTATACAAATTGAAGAAAGCACTTTATGGACTACATCAAGCTCCAAGAGCATGGTATGACACTCTGTCATCCTATCTCTTGGAAAATGACTTTGAAAGAGGAGTCATTGATAAGACTCTATTTATCAAGAGAAAGAAGAAGGATATCTTGCTGGTCCAAATCTATGTTGATGACATTATCTTTGGATCTACAAGAGACAACATGTGCAAGGAATTTGAGGATCTAATGCATCAAAGGTTCAAAATGAGTTCCATGGGGGAACTTACCTTCTTCCTTGGACTCCAAGTTCAACAGAAGTCAGATGGCATCTTCATCTGTCAATCCAAGTATGTGCAGGACATTTTAACCAAGTTTGGTTTCTCAGAGTCAAAACCTGCAGCACACCTATGGAAACACACAAGCAGATAACGGCAGATCTTGAGGGGGAGGATATGGATGTGCATCATTATAGATCCATGATTGGCTCTCTCATGTATCTCACAGCATCAAGGCCAGATATAATGTTTCCAGTCTGTGTATGTGCAAGATTCCAAGTTAGTCCAAAGCAATCTCACTTTCAAGCTGTTAAGAGGATATTCAGATATCTCAAAGGACAACCCAGATTGGGACTTTGGTATCCTCATGACTCACCCTTTGACCTAATAGCATACTCAGACAGTGATTTAGGTGGGGCAAACTTGGACAGAAAATCTACTTCTGGAGGATGTCAATTTTTGGGTGCAAGACTAGTTTCTTGGCAGTGCAAGAAACAAACCACAGTGTCCACATCTACAACAGAGGCACATCTCAAGTCTTATGGATTCAAAATCAAATGCTGGACTATGGGGTAACCTTTCTACACACTCCAATTTTTATTGATAACAGCAGTGCTATTAGCATTGTGAATAATCCAGTCAAGCACTCAAAGACAAAGCACATTGAGATCAGGTATCACTTCATAAGAGACTGTAATGAAAAGAAACTTATTCAAGTTGTAAAGGTTCATACTGACAACCAGTTTGTTGATCTATTCACCAAAGCCTTTGATGTGGGTAGATTCACTTTCTTGGTAA
Organism: Arctium minus; assembly: GCA_954870635.1. Taxonomy (NCBI): domain Eukaryota; kingdom Viridiplantae; phylum Streptophyta; class Magnoliopsida; order Asterales; family Asteraceae; genus Arctium; species Arctium minus. Next base: position 11,565,719 of record OX941094.1, on the reverse strand, counting down.
CAAGTGTGGGAATGATCAACTCTGAATAAACTCCTTATCAAAAAGTGATTAAATACCTGTTCATTATGTCTTCTTGGTGGCTCTAATCTTTCTTTACAGGGAATTCATAGCAGTCCTCAGTTCATCTTAAGTTGAAAAGAGTAAGTGTAGTTAATACTGCTAGTGGTTAATACTGCTTGTAGTTAATACTGCTAGTGGTTAATACTGCTAGTTCAGTTAATACTGCTCTCAGTTAATACTGCTAGTGGTTAATACTGCTTGTAGTTAATACTGCTTTCAGTTAATACTGCTCTCAGTTAATACTGCTAGTGGTTAATACTGCTTGTAGTTAATACTGCTTTCAGTTAATACTACTAGTGGTTAATACTGCTTGTCGTTAATACTGCTTTCAGTTAATACTGCTAGTGGTTAATACTGCTTGTCGTTAATACTGCTCTAGGTTAATACTGCTTATGTCCCGAATACTATAAATACTCTTTGCCCGCCTAAAAGCTCATAACGACTCTTTGCATACTGTTCACTTGCGCTCTAAACCCTTTCTCTCTCAAGTTCAAAGTTTTCAGACAATAATCTTCAAGGTCAATGGCATCAATGGCATTCATAGATGAACACAATGAAATCGCGATGCTACAGAAGCCCAAACAGGCCGCTGGGTTCCACCAGATTGTGGATTTCCTCAAGTCAAGCCATATTGCCCACGCTCTTACTGTATCGCCTACAATCTATATCGAGCATCAAAGGCAGTTCTGGGCAAATGCCACCATTGTTGCTGAGAATGGTGTGCAAATGATCAAGACAAGAATCTGTGAACAATCACTAACAGTTACTGAAGAGGTTATTCGCATCACTCTACGTCTAGACGATGCTTCTGGTATAACTTCTATCCCAAACGATGAACTGTTCTCCAATCTTACAAGAATGGGGTATGGAGGCCCATTGGGTGTATTCAAATTCTCAAAAGCCAAATTTTCACCCCAATGGCGTTTCTTTGTCCATACTCTTATGCACTGTATCTCCAAAAAGACTACTGGATGGAGTGAGTTCAGCAGCACCATTGCTTATGCTTTGGTGTGCTTGGCCACTGCCAGAAAGTATAACTTTTCTAAAATGATTTTCAGTGATCTTGTCTCAAACATGGGAAACAAAAAGAGCTTCTTTATGTACCCCAGGTTTGTCCAAGAAGTTATTACTCATGAATTGACGGATATACCTCAACCTGTTGGGGTATATGTACCTAAACCCCCCAAAGGCAAGGTTTTCTCAAATATGAGAAGATCTGCTGGGGACTCGGAAGGAGTTGACACCCCATTGTTCTCTACAATGATGGTGGTGTCCCAAACCAATGAAGATATGGTAGCAGGGTCAAGGCCCCATTAGACCAACCCACTGCTAGCCAATCCCAACCTTCCCTCTCTACATCAATTCCTCAGTCTCTTCTTGACAAACCAACTTCACCAATCACCCAAACTTATCAAAGAAAACAGGTAAAGAAGGCTCCTTCCCTTCTTGTACCATCACCCACTCAGCCTTTAAGCCCTCTATTGGAGCACTCACCAGTAGAGAATATCCAAAGGGAATCCACAAGGGTGTCTCCCAACCCAAAGGAGGTGCTCTCTGAGGAGGAGGTAGAGCATATGGGTACTGAGGCTGCCACTACTTCTGCTAGCACAGAGAAGGACAGTGGCAACATCAATAAGACCTCCCCCATGGCAACTTTGAATGAGCAATCATTCAAAGGTCCCAGGTGCCAAGAAACCACGGGGGTGGACAGTGCTTCTGCTAGGCAGAAGACTTCCACTAATAAAAGATCCAATGATCCTTCAAAAGAGGGTAACACTTCTGGAGAGGGTGAGGACAGATATTCTTACTATGAATTGATGGAAACAATGGGCAACATCAATCTAGATGTTCTCAAACAAGGAAAAGAACTTGAAGAAATGAAATTGGTAATCTTGTCCCAACAAGTGCAGATTACCAAACTCAAGAAATTGGTGATGAAGCTGGTACAAAAAAAGAAGAAGAGACAATTTGTGCTAAGGAGAAGGAAATCTGGGAATGATGCTCCCAAAAGGGGGAGATCAACATGGAAGAAGCCACAAGAGAGGGGAAGCTAGATGGAGAGAAATTTGATGTTGAGGGGGAGCAGGAAGCAGAAACAGAAAGAGATTCAGTACAAATAGAAACACAAGAAGCAGAAGAAACGGTTACTACTGCTGACATAAATAAAGCAGCAGAAACAGTGAAAGAAGTTTTAACAGATCTTGAGATTGCAGAAACCTTACTTAAATCCAAGAATGATACTCCCAAGGTCACTTCAAAGACCAAAGGAGTAATCATCAAAGAACAAGGTGAAGTGATCAAGAAAGATATCAGTAAGAAGGCAATGAACAAAGACAAAGGAAAAGCAAAGATGGTGGAATCTGATCAACCAGTCAAGAAGCAAAGGTTGGTTAAATCAGATGAAGCCTTAGCCAGGAAGATGCAAGAGGATATTGAAAAGGAAGAAAGAGTTCAGGTGGAAAAGGACAGGGAAATGGCAAAGGCTCTAGCTGCTGAACTAAATGCAGCATATCAACAAAGCCTGGCAACTGAAATTGCACAGAAGAAAGCTGAAATTCTGAAGAAATCAGTGGTAGTAAAAACAGCTGCAAAGAAAAGAAAACCCTCAAAGACATTCCTAGGTACCCAAGAGAGAAACAAGATGATTATATTTCTCAAAGGTGCTGTAGGAGTCAAAAAGGAGATGTTCTCCAAAATGTCTTTTGAGAAGATTAAAGAGCTGTATGATTCAGAGATGTTAAAGCTTCAGGGGAATGAAACTGCAAGAGTGGAGATGGAGAAGAGGATGAAAGAAAGTAATGATTTACTGATACAAAAGCCCTTTCCAGATGAGCAGGAAACACCATCAAAGAAAGAAGCTACTCTGGGAGAAAGTCTAAGGACTTTAAAGAGAACAAAGATGATGGCTAGGAGAAAGTCAATCAAGAAGCCTAGAATAGCTGAAGGAGAGGCTGAGAAGGTTGCTGAAGAAGAAGGGGCACCTGAGTCATCTAAACAGAAAGAGCCATCAAACACAGATGATGTAAATTTGTATATGGTAGTGATGGACAAAGTGCCTGAACCAATTTCAGCAGAACCTGTAGGAGTTAAGCCTCCTGAGGTAATTCTCTGGGATACATTGACAGTGGATGGAAAGGAATTCATAAGGCTAAAAAGGAAGGATGAAAAGTATGAGGTGTTCAATACTTGGGCAAAGATTGTAAGAACATGCTCTAGGTCAGATCTTGAAGAGATGTTTGAGATAGGAATGAAGTTGTATGCAGATATACTGAAGGCTCCAGAAATGTCAATTACAAAACTGGTAATGGAGTATCTGTGTATGATGTTCAAACCTGAAGAAGTAGAGTATGTGATCAAGAATGTATTCAAGTCAGTCAACAGTTGGACTCTATATGAAACTAGTGGAGTATATACAGTGACTTTGGATTTAAATCACACTGAATACTTCCTAGTGGATAGAGTGTACAATCATAGCAGATTGAAGCTTCATGCCATGCTGAAGAAAAAGCTAAGATGTATTCCAGATTCAGAGATGGCTAAATATTTGATCCAAAGAACTATCAATCAGAGTTTAAGATTGGATGCAAATACTGGAATTTAGGCCATTATGAAGTTTTGGGAGCATCTTGAAGAGCATCTGAAGAACTTGACTTCTTTTCCTAAAAGTCAAGTTAGGGGGAGATTGTTGGGAACTGAATAAAAGCTTAAGTATGGTTAATGCTGCTAGTTCAGAATTACTACTGCTAGAAGACTTCAAAGATTAATACTGCTGAGTATTACTACTGCTAGTAGAATTAATACTGCTAGTCAAAGTTAGTGCTGCTTGAACAAAGTTAGTACTGCTTAGCTAGTTAGTACTGCTAGTGGTTAGTGCTGCTTGAAGAAGTTAATGCTGCTGAGCATAGTTAGTGCTGCTTATGACTTGAAGATTCGGATGGAAAGGATGACAGCTGGATAGAATCAAGATATTCATGGAAGGCTTGAAGATAATGATGGAAGATATACTGAAGATATTTTATTTATTTGTACTTATCCTTTTGTTCAGTATATGTATAGTTTTGACAGAATAGTTGAGAAAAAAGATACAGATTCATTGATTAGGTTATTCATTCTAAGTTTGAGAGAAAATCAACCTCAAGGCATAGTTCCTAATTCTAGAGAAGTAGAATTCGTATTGGTGAGACTGTTCATCAATATTGAGGTTGAGTGTGTAATCTTGTAACTTCAAAGCATTCAATACAAGTTTACAGTCTGTTCTTTATATTTACTGTGTTGATTTACTGTTTCATTGAATATCAAAGTGTTATTCCGCAAACTTCTTTGATATTGTTTCTGAGAATTATTTCTTGTTGAGAATTCGATCCTGACAAGTAGCGTTCTGAATTAACTCTACAGTGATGTTCAGCGACATACTGTCATCGTTAGTGAATGAAGGAGTAGAAGCGGGAGCTGGTGCATTCAGTTTTGACAGAATCTGAGTGAGCAGCTGATTCGTGTTGTCAACCTTTCCACTGAGGGTCTTGACTTCGTTGGTGAGATGATCAACGTGTCCATTTAGAAATTGCAGTTGAGTAGTGTTGTTGGACACGTTTTCTTTCAGCGTGTTGACCTCAGTTTGGATAGAGTTGAGCTGAGACGCTTCAGCTTTAGAGGAGATGGTGCTGGACAGATGATTCGGGTCTTCACCAGCACGGTTGACAGCAGTTGTGTTGGTGGTGATGGAATCAGCGAGTAAATCCACTTTCTCAACAAGCTTGTTTAGAGATACATCAACAGTGCCCAAAGTAAGACCTGAAAATCAAGTTAGCGGTTGAGCAAGGCATTGCGCAGGCTTATTTAGAGAGGTGGGAGATGTGTATAGGGTCGTATAGTTACCTGATGTGTCAAACATGTTGTAGAATGCCATGTTTCCTTCTAAAAAAGGAAATGGCAAGGATGTTTGAGGCAAACCTCCGAAAGGGAGGCCACCAGGTCCTACATTTGCAGCTTGAAGGATAGGCTACTGTAACTGAGGGAGGTTAGAGACCAAATAAATAGGAGAAATAGTAGGGATAGAAGAAGAAGCACTGGTGATGGTAGAAATTACCTCAGTAGGGGAAGGAAGCTGGTTAGTCACCAGTGGTGTTTCAACGGCAGAAGTCACTGAGACGGTTGTTACGGTAGCAGTAGTGGAGGAGCGGGTCACAAAATCATCCAAGGTGGTCTGTTGAGAGACGACTTCAGGTACATGTGTTTGAGAGTGTTGCTCCATAGTCTTTATGATCTTCTTGGGAGCACCAGAAAGAGCTGATGACTTGCGTTTGAGAGGGGTTGTAGTGGCGGGGATAGTCGATGAAGGAACCATCGGTGTAGCCACTGAAATAGAAGAATTGGGAGAGAGACGGAGGCGGAGGGTTTGAAGACTTACCTCGTTTGCAGCGGGTTTGACTTCAAGGATTCGGGGGCCAACCTTGGAGAAGCTACAATCACTCTCCATAGGGTACTTTTCTCCCAAGAAGTAGTGAAGGATAGCTGAGATGAATCGAACATAGGGAATCTTGATGTCCCTGTCAGCCTTTTCGATCTTTGAAAGAAAGTCTTCAAAGATGGCGCCATCGTAGTCAAAATGATGTTCAACGATCAATGAATAGCCCATTTGTAGCTGAACCTTGCTTGCTTGATCCAGCAATCCAACTTTGCCACTCATGCTCTGAATTATGTGAGTGAAGACATAATTCAGTTTAGATGTCATCTTTGCCTTTAGAATCTTTGTAAGATTCTTGTCAGGGATAGTGGTGCGGGGTTTGAAGACCCATTGGTATCCCATGTGGTCAAGGAACTGGATGAGCTCAGCATCAGTGAGTAAGGCATTGAAGCTTGCTTTGGTGCGAGAAGGAAAGCGAAAAGCTGTACGGATGACCAGTAGAGTGATAGCACCAGTTCCATGTTGAGTCTGAAAGTTTATGGCAGTGATTGGCTTTCCTTGCTTGTTTAGGACTTCACCCTTTTCAGCAGTAAACCAAAACTCTTGAAGAAGAGTCTTTGAGGGAGTAGGATCAACCTTAAGTGCATAGCCCAGACAGGAGACCTTGAGGAAGTTAACAACTTGGAGAAGATGAGGACATTTATTTTTGGGAAGGTCCAAACGTCCCAAATGGTTGTTTTTCGCGATTTCGGAATCAGAGAGTGCAAACTTCACATTCTTTGATGGGATGAGAGGAACTTGGGAGGCCATTTCTGAGAGGTATGGAATAATAGAACAAGGATGGTTTAGAATCCAAATAAAGTGCAAACAATATTACTAGTTTCTTATTAAAGAAGGAAACTTGTAAAAGAAGTTTGTTGTTAGAGGAAAACCAGATTCCTTTAAAAGAAGATGATAAGAAATCATTCAAAAATGAATTTAAGAGAAAAACAGTTTTAATCCAAGATAAGAAAAAAAATATAGGATTAAACAAAAGTTTTTGGAATAAGAAGATATAAAGAATAAGAACATGGATTGCTTGAAGGTTTGAAGATTCAAGTTTTCTTAACTTCTTTGCTTGAATGCCAAGAGTATTTTCTTGCCTTTTATGTTTTTAGAGAGCATAAAAGGAAAAAAAATATGAAAGGCATTCCTTTTATATGAGGAGAGAGAAAGAATTATGAGCGGGAAAAGGTGCTCATCATGACACGGACACATCCCACGAAGTTGATTGGACAGGAAGTGCAACGAACGAACATGTCAGAAAAAGACGTGCCATGGATTATCGGTTCTAATGACGTTACAAGAGAGAGAAAAACGTTTCAGTTTTTGGAAAGTATCGCTGACAGAAAGTCAGAGATAAGTTTTCTTTGCAAAGGATTACTGATAAGAAATATCAGTGATAAGGTTTGTTTTTCAAAAAGCTTTTAACCACTTGAAGAAAGTCAGTGATTAAAGTTTTGATTTTTGAGAACGTATTACTAAATAGGATTTAGTGAGAGAGGATGAGATAACATACCTGAGTGTTAGAGATATTTAGTCAGAGATTATGAGATGAGGTAGAACTTTTTATAACTGACATAATGCATGAAAGTTGAAGAGTTAATCTTCAAGATTCAGCATTCCAAGCTCACTGATGAGAAAGTTGAATCTTGTCTCATCAAGAGGTTTTGTGAAAAGATCATCGAGATGATATTCAGTAGGAATAAATTGGAGTTCTATATCACCATTCATCACATGATCTCTGATAAAATGATATATGATCTCTATGTGCTTTGTCTTTGAGTGTAACACTGGATTGTTTGCTACAGCGATGGCACTAGTGCTATCGCAATAGTTTGGGATCTTTGATAGCTGAAGGTCATAGTCTAATAGTTGATTTCTCATCCATAAGACTTGAGCACAACAACTTCCAGCGGCTACGTACTCAACTTCAGCTGTGGAAGTGGACATTGAGTTTTGCTTTTCGCTTGTCCAACTTACCAGCTTTCCACCTAGGAGTTGACATCCGCCAGTGGTGCTTTTTTTATCAAGTTTGTAACCTATAAAATCACTATCTGAATAGCCAGTTAGATCGAACCCTGAATCTTTGGGGTACCAAAGACCGAGGTTAGGAGTTCCCTTAAGATATCTGAAAATTCGCTTGACAGCGATCAGATGGGATTCCTTGGGTTTTGATTGATAGCGTGCACAAAGACATGTGGAATACATGATATCAGGTCGGCTCACTATTAGATACAGGAGGGAGCCTATCATTCCTCTGTAGGAAGTGACATTAATAGGTTTTCCAGCTGGATCCTTGTTTAATGTTAGGGGAGGTGCCATAGGAGTTTTCATCGCTGAGGTTTGAGTGAGATCAAACTTTTTCAGCATATCCTTAACATACTTACCTTAATGAATAAATGTACCTTTGTCAGATTTCTTGACCTGAAGTCCAAGGAAGTAAGTTAGTTCACCCATCATACTCATTTTATATTCTTTATTCATTCTTTCAGCCAAACGAGTACAAATAGATGGGTTAGTAGAACCAAATATAATGTCATCAACATATATTTGTACAAGAATAATATGACCTTTTATCTTTCTGAAAAATAATGTGTTGTCAATTTTTCCACGCTCAAATTTTTCAGAGATAAGAAAAGAAGAGAGGGTGTCATACCAAGCACGAGAAGCTTGTTTTAACCCATAGAGAGCCTTATCCAACTTATATACATAATGTGGATGCTTAGGGTCAGAGAACCCTGGGGGTTGTTCAACATAAACTTCTTCATTCAGCTTTCCATTTAGGAATGTTGAATTCACATCCATTTGATATACTTTGAAATCTTTGTAAACTGCATATGCTAAGAATAATCGAATTGCTTCGATCCTAGACACAGGGGCAAAGGTTTCATCATAGTTTATTCTTTCCTCTTGTTTGTATCCCTGAGCAACTAGCCTAGCTTTGTTGCAGGTTACAATCCCATTTTCATCTAATTTGTTTCCAAACACCCATTTGGTGCCTATAACAAATTTATCGGATGGTCAGGGAACGAGATTCCAAACTTTGTTTCTTGCAAACTCAGTCAGCTCTTTTTGCATAGCACTGACCCAGTTTCGATCTCTGAGGGCATCATCAGTCTTCTTTGGCTGTCTGAGAGAAAGAAAATTCACAAAGAGTTAGATATTACCTGAACTTCGTCGAGTCTTAATACCTGCATCAGGATCACCAAGAATTTGATCTATGGGGTGATCTGTGGTTCATCGTTGAGTTGGAGCATAATCGCTTACCTCAAGAATTGGATCATCAATAGGAATGTTCATTGATGAAGAAGCTTGAGGTTCTTCAGCTAACAAATGTTGTGGTTCAGACATAACATTATTCACTGAGAGGTTTTCAGAAGAAGGAAGATCTAATGGAGGAAGTGTGTTTAGGGGAACAGCTGAAACCCAAGAGGTGGATTCAGCGTTAGGAGGTATGATGTTTGGATCATCATCAATATTTGGAGGATCTGTATGTTGATGCGACTTGAAGAGAGGTTCTGTTTCTCTGTAGTGAGAGAACATCCAAGCATTCAGTTCATCATTGTCAGCGATAGGTTTATGGTTCGCTGACCTAGATTCGTCAAAGGTGACGTGGATTGTTTCTTCTACTGTTTGTCTTCTCTTGTTGATAAATCTGTAGGCTTTTGAGATTGAGTAATAGCCAAGAAAGATTCCATCATCAGCTTTCGGGTTTAACTTTCCAAGTGCATCTTTGTTGTTTAAGATGAAACACTGACAACCAAAGATGTGAAGAAAACTGATAGAAGGTTTTCTTCCATGGAAGAGTTCATAGGTTGTTTTGCTGAAACATTTTACTATCAGAGACCTGTTTTGAGTAAAACAAGCAGTGTTGACAGCTTCTGCCCAAAACTGAGTTAGAAGATGAGAATCGCTGAGCATTGATCTTGTAGCTTCAATGATCGTTCGATTTCTTCTTTCAGCGACACCGTTTTGCTGAGGAGTTCTTACGGAAGACAAATTGTGCGAAATTCCCTTACTCTCAAAGAAGTTGTTCAGGGAACTATTTTTGAATTCAGTTCTATGATCACTTCTTATTGAGCGAACAGTTAGATTATTCAACACTTCTATCTTTCTAACAAAAGATATAAGTTCTTCTGGAGTATCACTTTTAGAGCGAAGAAATATTACCCAGGTGTAGCGAGAGTATTCATCTACTATAACAAAAGTATATTTCTTTCCAGCTATGGATTGAATATTGACAGGGCCAAATAAATCCATATGCAAGAGCTGAAGAGGACTTGTTACTGAGGAAACTTGTTTTGATTTGAAACTAGCTTTAGTCTGCTTTCCTTTCTCACATGTTGAACAAAGAGTTTCTTTGGCATATGAGTGTTGAGGAAGATCGGGGACTAGTTCTTTTGAGGAGAGAGAATTCAGTGTTTTGAAGTTGAGATGAAAGAGCCTTTTGGGCCATAACCAGTTGACATCTGAAGAGGCTTTAGAAAGAAAACAAACGTTTTAGTGGAAGTAGAGTCCATATCTATTACATAGACATTTTCCATACGATAACCACTGAGAGCGAGCTTTCCTTTTTCATTCATCACTGAACATGCTTTCTTACAAAAACGAACCTCATAGTCTTTGTCACATAGCTGACTGATGCTAAGAATATTGTGCTTTAATATATCTACGTAAGTGACTCTTCGGAAGGTAGTCGTCCCATTGTTGAGTACACCAAACCCTCTGGTATAACCTTTCCCATTTCCACCAAAGGTCACTGAGGGACCTTTCTCTTCCTTGTATTCAGTAGTCAGGTCTTTTTGTCCAATCATGTGTCGAGAGCATCCATTATCTAAATACCAGATACCCTTCAATCCCTGCAAACATAAGGAAGATTAAATTTTGATTGGTACCCACTTTTCAATGGGTCCAGTAGGGTTAGTGGAGATGGAAGGTTCAACAATCTTCATGGCATCTGAAGATTCCGTGTCAGTGGTAACCTTCACCTTGGTTAATTTTTTAACCTTAGTGGCATTTTTCACCTTGGCAGATTTCTCAGCTTTGGTAACCTTCTCAGTCTTGGAGGCATTCATCTTCACTTAAGCTATTTTATCAGCTTTTGTGGCAGTAGGACATTTACTGGTAATATGGTCAGTAAGTCCATAGTGATAGCACTTTCTATAGACCAAAAAAATCTTTAAGACTAGAAGCAGTTGAGTTAGAAAACTTAAGATGAGCAGGGCTAGCTCCAAGAATGCCCTTAGCATTAGATCTCGGAGGAACTTCCATTTCTTCTGATTTATTATGCTTGATATTAATTCTCAGCTTTGGAGTTGATCTCTGAGAGATATCAGTGATTTTTGTTCCAGAGCTGGAAGATTGATCCGCTGAAGGTTTGGAATGGACCTTTGGTTTTGCTATCTTAATAGCCTTCTGAGGATGATGGGAAATGGATTTCCCTTTATCAGCGAGCTTGGAGCTCTTTGATAAGTCCTCAGGGATAGGATTGGAAGACGAAGAACACTGAGTAGAAGAAGTCAGGGATAGAAGAGACAAACATTCCAAACTTAAGCATGGAACAGTCTCTGCTAGATTCATCATTTTCATGATGATAACTGAGACCGGTTTTGTCATGAGCAGGGATTTGAGTACTTATGAATTCAGTGATCTTGGATGAATATTTACAGCATCCCTCAATAGTTTCCTTTTCCGCTTTTAAAGCAACGATGGCTTGTTCGCGTTCAATGCTGATAATTTCATTGACCATGACTTGATCTTTTAAACTTTCCTCTAAAAGAGTTAGTTCTTTGATCCTTTAATGACATTTCTCCAGGTGTTCAGTTAACTCAATCAGTTGGATGTACTACAATGCCTACTCAACAGACTTCAAGTGTCCAACCAACTGAAGCTTCTGCACCGAATACTTCAATTGAACCTCTACAAGAACAAGAAGAAAGTGGATTCTTAGATGATGAACATGATCAATCTACATCTAATCCACTCCCTCATGAACATAAGTGGACCAAAGAGCACCCAATACATCAAATCATTGGAGATTCATCCAAACCGGTGTAAACTAGGTCTGCTACATTGAACCAGTGCATGCATGACTCCTTTCTGAGTAAGATAGATCCAACACGAATATCTGAAGCTCTAGCTGATTCAGATTGGATAACAGCAATGCAAGAAGAGCTTAATCAGTTTGAAGCGCTTAAAGTATGGAGACTCATGCCACGTCCTGAAGGTAAAACAATAATTGGCACAAAATGGGTTTTCAAAAATAAGAAAGATGAAGAGGGTATCATGATCAGAAACAAAGCAAGACTTGTTGCTAAAGAATATAGGCAAGAGGAAGTCATAGATTATGACGAAACTTATGCGTATAGAGGTAATTAGAATGTTTTTAGCCTATGAAGCACATAAGAACTTCACGGTCTATCAAATGGATGTGAAGACTGCCTTTCTGAGTGGTATTCTAAAGGAGGAAGTCTACATCTCGCAGCCTGAAGGTTTTGTCAATCCAGATAAACCAGATCATGTTTATATTCTGGACAAATCTCTTTACGGTCTGAAGCAATCCCCTCACACCTGGTACGATGTTCTATCTAAATTTTTAGTCAAGTCGGGCTTCTCAACAGGTAAAATCGATACTACTTTTTTCATTAAAAAGGAGAAAGCTGATATCATTTAAATTCAGATATATGTGGATGATATAATTTTAAAAAGGAGAAAGCTGATATCATCTAAAGTTTTGCCATTTAGTGCATTGTACAAGTCTATTGTCAGCACATCTACCGCGCGACTTCTCTCAGCTTCAGAAAGAGAGGGATTGGTAGAGATTGATACCTGAGCGAAGATGTAACTCATGGAAGTTCCTGTTGGTTCTTCTACATCTTCTTTAATCTCAGCCATAAGACAAATATTAGCAACTTCTTCTTCATCAGAATTTGATTCTTCTGATTCAGCCCAATCATGTTCTTCAGTGATAAGACCTTTACCTTTTCGCTTAAAAGCCTTTCACCTTTTGATATTTTTCTTTCCGCTAGAGGTATTTGTTATTGCTGGTTTTCCTGGATATGGAAGGTTTGAAGACTTTCTTTGACCTGCATTCATTTTCAAAATGTCCAACTTTTTCACAGTTAAAGCAAGTAGCAATAGCCTTATCAACAGGGGTTAATTTTGGCTTGTCAGATAGGGAGAGAGGCTTATTTCTTCTAAAATTGATCTTTCTTGCAAATCTTTTGAAGGAGTTTGTCAAGACTGATAAGGATTCATCATACTCTGAAAGATCAGCGTCTGATAATTCCTCAGAGTCAGAATTTAACTCAGTGATGGTGAGAGTAGATCGCTGAGAAGAAATGATCTCTGAAGAGACTAAAGCCACAGGAGTGCTTTTGGAATCTTTAGAATCTTTCACAAGATTCTTTTTTAGGAGATTTGATTGCTCATAGTTGAGCAATATTCCATATAAAGTGTTAAGAGAAAGATGATTTAAGTCTTTGGTCAGCTTGAGACACATTGCATAATTGTCCCAGCTTTCAGGAAGACTTTCCAAGAATTTAGTTAGGACCTCAAAATTAGAATAGGTCCTACCAACAGTCCTCATATCAATTATTAAACAGTTAAATCTTTGGTGAACATCAGATAGAGACTCATTCTTACCACAGATAAAACTTTCATATTGTCTTACCAAATTGATCTTTTTGGATTCTTGGATTTCAGTGGTACCTTCATATTGAACACATACAGTGTCCCACATTTCTTTAGCAGTTTTACGATGCATGATGGAATGGAAGGCTTCATCAGGAAGGGTCATTGAAATAATAGTTTTTGCCTTAGCATCTAAACCTACTTTCTTTTTATCTTCATCACTCCATTGTCTAATTTCATTAGGAGCATATCTTTCAGGAATGGCAGGAGTGGTGGCAGTGGCAGGAACTGAATATATGAACATTAAAAGGATCATATGAACCATTTGCTACATATTCAGGTATAGTAGGATCTACACCTTCTAGATATAGCATCATTCGATTTTTCCAGTGAGCAAAGTTGTCTCTACTGAATCGAGGAGGTTTTGAGAGAGAACCATTATCATAGTAGTTAGTGTTTGTGTTGAGTGCCATTTTGAGAATAGCAAGGAAGAGAATAAAGCAAGATCTTGTTTATGAGATTAAACAATCTGCTCTGATACCACTTGTTGGTCCCGAAGGTGATTAACAAGTTTGTAGAAGGAGGGAGGGTTGAATACAAACACAAAATTTAATGGTTTAATAAATTGTTTATTGATAAATCAAATCACAATTTACAGATTGTTGCGGAATAAGATTAAGTAAAACCTAATCTAAACAAACTTAAGAATCACACAGATTGCTGCACAAGAACTAGAGAATAAAGATTGAGAGAATATAGAAAGCAAGGGTTTCTATATTGTAAGAAATATAGATGGTCACTCTCAGATAGAGTCTTGATCTTTCTAATTATACTATATGCATTAAATGCATGGCAGGGTACTTTACACGTGTCCTTCGACGGTTGGTTGCATGCCTCTGACTTTTGGAGACATGCTTTTGGCCGAATGGTGAACAGTGTAGTCATCAGAGTTGTTGTACGATTTGTCGTAGAGGTATGTCTTTTCTGAAAATTGTACTATGTGTGCATGGGTTAGAAAAAAGAGACTTGGAGTGTAAGCTATGTGATCTTCAATCGCTGAATATATCTTCCTTCACAGAGATAGAAGGAAGTTCAGTGATCGCTGAGGCTTTTCTTCAGGTTTCTTCGCGTGTAGGTAGACTTGTCTTGGTTTCACTGATATCCGCATCATATCATGAATAGACTTGTCCGTTGTTCAGCAGCTTTGTCTTCGACTGAGTGATGAACATCTTTGTCGCGAAACTTGTCTTCAGGGATTACGTCTAAATGTTACAAGAGAGATCATCAGCGATACTGAACATACTCAGTATTTAATCGCTTATGGTAAAACACTTATACATACAAATGTTAAACGTAATTTTCACTAAGTATTACAGCGGGTCATTATCAAATCACCGAGAGAGATTGGATCAACAATATTTAATAAATATTAAAATTATGGTATATATATGTTGTTAAACTTTTTTAATAAAAAATTATGAAATGATTAAAAATGACTAAAATACCCCTCATTAAATTGGACTTAACGGCTAAAAGTTAACGGAGTTAGGCGAAGGGACGAAAACTAAAGTGAAATACCAAATGTGGGAGACCAAAACCGAGTTTCGATAGTTTAGGGACAATATCCGTTGAAAATGACAAACGTCAGGGACCAAAAGTGAACTTTACTCTTCTTTTTAATGAGGAAAGATAAATGTTATTTTAATAATTTCTCAATATTGAGATTGATTTATTATTTTTTTTTAAAGTGTATAGAGATGATAAAATTGAGGGAATTTAACTAAAATACCCCAAGTTCGTTTCTGACTTACCCAAATGCCCAAAACCTCTTCAATTTTGCTCATATACCCCATAACCTTGCGATTTTAACCCTCGATCGTGGGGTTGGTAAAAAAATTTCAGTTCGAGGGGTTGGGTCCGCGATATAGGGCCGGGATCGAGGAGTTGGGCCGCGATATACCCAATATGGCCGCGAAAATTTAGGATTTGGGGTTTAATGTGAAGTTAATTCCCTCATCTCCACAACTACCGCCATTGGTTATAAAAGGTGGTCCCCCTACCACAAACCCTACAATTTCCTTCTCAAACTCTCTCTACTCTGACTCTCTCTCTCTCTCTCTCAAACTCTTTCGTGTATCCTACGCGCTCGGATCTCGACTTGGTTCGTGAGTGATTTCAGAAGTCGGATATGGCTCGTCTAGTTAGTACGGTAAGTTTTCTCATAACCCCGTTGTAGTTTTATATTTTGTAAATATTTGTTGTTATATGTTTTTATTTTATACTATGTGTTTGTTTCAAAAATATTGCGTTTATTTTCGAGATTGCGTTAATTTCAGAATATTGCGTTTTTTTCAAAAATATTTGAGAGTATGTGTTAATTTGAGAGTATTGCGTTAATTTTTTGAGTGTTGCGTTAATAGTTTAGAGATTGTGTTAATTTTATAGTGTTACGTTAATTTTAGAGTGTTGCATTAATATTTTAGAGATTGTGTTAATTTTATAATGTTGCATTAATTTTAGAGTGTTGCGTTAATATATTAGAGATTGTGTTAATTTTATAGTGTTGCGTTAATTTTAGAGTGTTGCGTTAATATTTTAGAGTATTGCGTTAATGTTGAAAATATTTTAGAGATTGCTTTATTTTTAGAGTGTTACGTTTATTTCGAAAATATTTTAGAGTATTGCGTTAATTTTAGAGTATTGCGTTAATGTTGAAAATATTTTAGAGTATTGCATTAATTTTAGAGTGTTGCGTTAATGTTGAAAATATTTTCGAGATTACGTTAATTTTAGAGTATTGTGTTTTTTTCAAAAATATTTGAGAGTTTGTGTTAATTTAAGAGTATGCGTTAAATTTTGTGTTGCGTTAATATTTTTTAGATTGTGTTAATTTTAGAGTATTGCGTTAATGTTGAAAATATTTTAGATATTGCGTTAATTTTAGAGTGTTGTGTTTATTTCGAAAATATTAGAGTATGAGCTAATTTTAGAGTATGTTAATAATATTTTAGAGTATTGCGTTATTTTTAGAGTACTGCTAAATTACAGCTTAGGCCCCTTAACTTTGCTAAATTACAACTTAGGCTCCTTAACTTTGCTAAATTACAAGTTAGACCCCTTAACTTTGCTAAATTACCAGTTAGGTCCCTTAACTTTGCTTAATTACAAGTTAGGCCCCTTAACTTTGCTTAATTACAAGTTAGGTCCCTTAACTTTGCTTAATTACAACTTAGGTCCCTTAACTTTGCTAAATTACAACTTAGGCCCCTTAACTTTGCTAAATTACAACTTAGGCCCCTTAACTTTGCTAACAAACTCAAATAATAATTATATTAAACTTAATTAAAGCGCAACATATCGATTTGGATTTTGTTAAACGAGTGTAAATAGCCCTATGGTTTGTAGGGACTTAAGCAATCCACGTGATTCCCCTACTACTTGGAAGTCCAATAGATTGAGTGGTTTCTTTTCGAAAATTAAAATAGACAAAAGAATTATCAACAAAATTTAATAATACCCCAAAAACCCCAACAAGGCTATATTAAACTTAATTAAATCGCAACATATCGATTTGGATTTTGTCAAACGGGTGTAAATAGCTCTATGGTTTGTAGGGACTTAAGCAATCCACGTGATTCCCCTACTACCTGGAAGTCCAATAGATTGAGTGGTTTATTTTCGAAAGTTAAAATAGACGAAAGAATTATCAATAAAATGTACGAATACTCCAAAAACTGAAATAATAACTATAACCATAATCCGTTGTCTTTTAATCCTTAGTTATAAGTTAAGTGCGTTGACAACATCTCTGCGTTACTATGTAGGAGGATTTTCATTACACGGACTTGTCGTTCAAATGTAGACCTGGAAAAAATTGACACGACACGCTAACTCGACACAAAATAAACGGGTTTGGGTAATACATTTCAACCCATTTAAGTAAACGGGTTGACACGACACGACACAAAAATTAAACGAGTAAGGTCAGAGTCAAAAATTTCAACTAAAAAATGGCCCGAATAGCCCGTTTATAGATATATGTATATATATTATCAGTTTTCTTTTTTATTGATTTGGATTTTTAATGTTTTAGATTTAGTTAGAACTAATAAGTTTGAACTATAACATTTGGATTTTTCTAATGTTTTCATTTGAATTTTGGATTTGTACTTTTTTGTGAATTTTCAATTTTTAGTTTTATAAATGTTAAACGGGTTATGCGAGTTGGGTTAGGGTTGGGATTTTCTGACCCGTTTATTAAACGGGTCGGGTTAGGGTTAGACACTCTCAACCCGCTTAACTTTGAACCCTACATGACACGTTTGACAGGTCTATTCAAATGTCGCCTTGGCTTCGCCAACTAAATTAGAAATGCTTTTGCAGCGTGTCCACCTGGACGGGCACAAAATTTACTCGAAATCTTTGGACGGAGACCTTTCGGACCATGGCTGGAACTAACCAATACTGGGCACCACAAAGATATTTCTATGAACGTTATGACAAGAAAACAAATTCCTTCTGTGTTCGTGCATGTGTTAGAAAGAATTAAGCACATGATGATTGCTTATTTAATAAGGCTCAACATTGTGTAAACCACTGAGACAACAGTAATTAAACACAGACTCAATTATGCATGATCGAAGTGCGAAGGTGGGGCAAACTTCCTTCTGTTTCAATATCCAGATTTTCCAAATGAAAACCAGATAGATTATGTGTTGTGTCCCCTTAAAATATGAAACACTTTCTTTTTAAGAAGAAAATGAGTGGCTGGTTGGGTTTTTAGCAAGAGTTGGCATGGGCTATTTGCCTTTTTCAATAGTGTTCACGAAGAATTGTGAAACACTAGTAATGTGGCTGCCCGGCTCAGAAAAATAGTTGGTGCAGAGTTTGATATTCTTTTACTCTTATCTCACACCCTCTTTCTTTTTAATCATTGAGCTCGCATCTAACCAAACTCTCTTTTACATTTTACCTCGTCACACAACCCACACTCATTTCTTTTTAAACTCCTCACACTCGATCACTAAGGATTAACTTTTTGGGTAGGAAACACTGGTTAACGTGAATCCATAGAAGTTTCATTTAAGTCCTACACAATGAACCCATATTTTCCTATGAAAGCACATTGTTGCTCAAAATTGGTTTAACTTTATCAGTTAAAGCACAAATATAGAATACAAGTCAGATATCTGTATGCTCTTGGATATAATCAAGAAGATTTGAGCATTTTAAACATTGAAGATATTTCAAACAAGTTAAGGAAATGAATGAAATGAATACAAGAAACTTGTTTGAAAATCTGACATTGTATAATAAAGATCAATATCGAAATGATTTATCGATTAAAGATTAGGTCATCAAAAATTGATATTATCTATACGAAACAAGAATATAGACATTCTTGAAATAACGTTCAAAAATGAAATCACGCTCAAACTTTGAATAACAAACGGGGTGTCTTACCATTGAAAAATTTGGTGTCAATTTAGAGACATGGTAAGAACAAATTCAACAAAAATTAAACCGGTGTGTGTGAATATTTGACAGTATATAGAAAAGACAATACGCGAGTATTTATCTTTGGAAACACACGGTTTGTTGAACATTGAAGCACAAATAAAACAAAAACATTTAAAAATCACACTTCTATATTCATGAAATCGTTTAAGAATCAGAAGTGGTTTGAACATTTAAGAACATGTTTTCTATGATTGAAAGTCGTCCTTCATTCAACCATATGAGATTAAGAATAGAAATAAACCTTTTCAGTCTGTCTTAAATCTCATGAAGTCAATTAAAGTCATAATGATATGATCTTGTAAGCATCCTCTCAATCTGCATCAGTCAAAAAGTTCGTCAAAGTAACTTTATTCACAACGTTATTGAAAAATAAAATGACATAAAACAGTAAAACATTGAATGTACGAGTTCTGATCTGAAGTAATCAGAAATCATAATTCTTACTCCTTATATTTGATACTCTAACTCCCCCTGCATTTATGCATCATAAAAGTTTATCAGTTAAACATATGCAGAAATAGATGAACTACCCCTCAAAGGAATATAGATCAACTTTAATTTCTCTCACTCCCCCTGAAAACACGAATACCCTTCAATGCAGATATCTTTTTCTCAGTTTTCTTTTCCTCAGCTCTTTTCTCTTTGACCTCTTCCTCATTATGTCGCAAAGTCTCATACACTTCATGAAGAGGTATCTCACTCAAGTCCTTCATCTGCTTCATCCTATAGGTATGCTTCTTCCATTTAGGCTGCAGAATGCTGAGGAACTTGACATTGTTCTCTATCTGCTTCTTCTTAACTTTATTCTTTGACAGTTCATTCAAAAGAAGCACGAATCTCTCATAAGTTTCCTCCAGACTCTCATTTTCCTTAGCTTTAAATTCTTCATAACTGTTTATACAGTTTGCCACTTTCATCTGGTTTCCCACCTTGGAGCCCATCATCATCTTCTGTAGCTGATCCCATATTGATTTGGCAGTTGCGTTGTAGCTGTCAATTTTGATGTAGATCTCGTTAGTTATGCTTTGCAAAAGTAGAGATCTTTCTTGTTTGTCAGCTTTGTACCGATTCTTTTGTTGTTCAGTAAACTGAGAAACATCTTTATCAACAGTCTTTGTCATCAGAACTTCATCACCATCTGATTCATTATCCTCATCAGGAATCTCGTCAGTAGGCATTTTCATTGGACCCTCTAAGATTGATAACCAAATATTCTCTCCATTTGTGTACCGGTCAACAAAATCACGAAAACAGTCCTTCCACTGTTCGTACTCCCCTTTAAACAGAACAGGGGGTTTTACATTCGTACCAATCGAAAGAGCGTCCCTTGATGTCATCCTGTTGTGAAATAATCTTCAATAAGAACTTGAAACTGATCGTTAGTCCAAAAGAAATCAAGTAAATCCGAAAAACTTAAACAGAAAATCAGAATTGAAATTTCTAAAATTTTCTAAGTCTAGAATTCGCAAGATTTCACACAAATGCAATAAATTCGCAAAACTCAATGATACACACAAAATTCGTAAGCAACAAGAATTCGTAAACAAACAGAATTCGCAAACACCAAAAATATCTCAGAATTAGCACACAGAAACTAACTTTAGAATTCGCAAGTAACCAAAATTCGTAAACTATTAGAATTCGTAAGATAGACACTCACGAATCCAATACTTAGAAAAATTTTAAACACTTTAATGAAACACAAAGGAATTCGTAAGATAACAAACTTCAGAAATTCGAAAGTAAAGAGATCATAATTCGTAACCAAATAGAATTTGTAAGCAACTAAACAACGAATTCTGAGTTTTCGTAACCTATATATCTGCGAATTCTATCATTGAAGTTTTTCTAAAATTAATTTTCGTACAAAAGATCTGCGAATCCTTTCCTTTGAAAAATTTTCAAAAAGATTATGCGAATTCTATCTGAGAATCCTCAAACTTCTTATCACACATGATTGCGAAATCTTTACTTTTCGTAGCACACAAGCCTGTGAATCTTATTCTTTTCGCAGATAAGAAACCTGCGAATTCTACACTTATGATATTTTAGAATTCAAACACAATACGAAATCTATGAAAATTCTGCGAATTCTTGAACAATCTGCGAGTTCTTCGTGATCCTTGCGAGTTCTTGAGAAACTTGCGAGTTCTTTAGATCTCGAACTCAAATACCTTCTGATTTCATCAAAAACTCATCTAATCAACGGATTACAACCTGAAACTTTGACACAATGATCTCTAATACAACTAGAAATGAATCCTAACACTGAATTTCGATAATGAGTCCTAATGAATACAAATCGATCCAATACAGTCGACAAGAACTCATAAACTCAAAAACTAACAAAAATCATCAAATTGTCAAAAATTACAATGCAATTACGAATCAAATCTATACAAACTCAATCTAAAACACAATTCGACCACAAACCAAACAATTACAACTCTAAAAACAAACACAAACTCAAAAAAATGAATCTGAACTCAATGTAACAGTGTCGAACTTTCTTTTCAATCGATTTTCTTGATTTCTAATTGGATCTGCTCTGATACCAATTGATAGTCCCTGAATTCAAGTTCTTATTGATTATCTATCACAAACAAAACAAGATTAATCAAGATTAAAACTCAACCTGTGTTATTGAATTCAATTCAAACAATTTGTACAAACTTTCTCTCTCTAACTTTCTCTCTCTACAATTTGTGTAAGATCTCTCTTATGAGCTACTACTTCTAACTATGTGAACAAGCTAGACAAATATATAACAACATAAAACAAATTACATGCTTACAAAGATTAGACAACAAAGACATTGACTTTGACTTTATTTACATTTGACTTTGACTTTGATTGAGAGTTGGCTTTCAGCTTTGACTTTCTTGATCTTTGACCTTCAGTCTTCTATGATCTTGTATCCAACACATTTATGCTCAAACAAAAACTCACAAGTAAGTGACGTCTAAACAAAACTAAACCTTACAAAATATTACGATCTGTAGGCAAAACGTCTTACGACTAAAACCCTACATGATCTTATGACCAGTAGTTGACGTCTTATGACTAGACCCCACCAAGTCTTAAGACCAGTGGGTGGAGTCTTATGACTAGACCCCACTAAGTCTTAAGACCAATGGGTGACGCCTTCGACTAGACCCCATAAAAGTCTTATGACTGACAGGTAACATCCTATGACTAAACCCTAAACGAAAGAAAACAAGTGCGACTTACCCGTCATCTCTAGAGTCTCCTCGTCGGACACCTCCTCTTCGTCCTCCTCTACGGAAACAGTGACCGATGACCCGACGTACTGTATATTGTCGTCCCCGTCCTCGTCGGTAGAAGGCTTGGTGAAGAACGATCGATCCTCGATTCTATACTCGAGGAACTTCTCGATCTTCTCTAGAGAATCTAGAGAAGGAGCAAAAGTGGAGAAGTCGATCATTGAAATGGCAAAAAAACAAAAATCGTTAGATACACATAAAAACTAGCGATCAAGAGGTAGCAACTAACGACAAAAACACTAAAAGACTTTACGTCTTACATTTTTTGTTCCACCCGGTGGTGAGCCAGTGGTAGCGGTCACCTAGTGACGACAAGCGACCGAAGACATATCTCGTCTTCCACTTGCGATCATTGACCGCAATTGCTTGAACCAACGTACGAACCCGTCTATACTTTGAACAGATGATGTATCGGTGGTTCGCCTCTGCTTTGACCGGTTAGGCCAAAAGGAGGTCATTGACATTGAATTGCAATGCCCATTCAGATGTCAATCGTTCAATGACTTGAACGATTCTCCAGAACTAGGGCATCATTTGCCCCAGCGATAGGTCGAAGATCATGAGAAACGATCTCGACAATGGTGAATAGGGACATGAAAACCCTATTTTGAACGGCTACTCGTATATAAAAAAGTATCTGTTTGGGCATTGCTCTGGTCGCAACAATGCTGGAGGAGCAAGCCTTGCGTCCTCAGGAATCCCGGCCAAAAGCCGGGATGCTTTAACGTCTTCCTCTCGTTGAGGGTACTTATCGGATCCGGAAACATTATAACATATGGGCTAGAAGTTGTTGCGACGTAGAATTCGAAAGCGTCCCAGTTTTTTCTAGGTTTCCTAGATATCGACTTAATGCGCAAAAAAAGGGTTAGGGAGATCGTACCTTATATGGGGCTCTAAACCTCAGTTGACTATGGCATTGATTGGGTTTCTTTTTTGCAAGTTTGACAAAGATTCGCCGGAGATATCGGAGCACTCTCTCTCTCTCTCTAGAAATTACCAAAGGTGTAAAAAGGAAAGGATTGGTCTGAAGGTCGATATTTATACGGGATTCGGTGTCAGGTCGAGTCAATAGATGGTCGACACCTGTCATCGACCTTTCGCACACCACCATCTGATAGGCGACACCTGTCCCTACTCCTGACACCATGCGCCCCACGTCACCATGACGTCACGGCCGTTATGCGGCTGCACGCTTCCCCTTACAAACCCTTCGGTTTTTCGAGGAACCAATTCGGTTACATTAGTCGACACTTGTCGAATCCAGTTACAAAATTCGAAAAGTCGACTTGTCGCCTAAATTTTAAATTTTAGGGCCAAACTGTTTGGGCAAAATTTCTTAAGTCACGTCCGACACAAGAAAACCAAACGATTCCAATCTTAAGACCATCCTTGTATTAAGATAAGGTCCTGAAGACCACACACACCGAGAACTATGGTCGCCACTTATGGCGACTGTCGTAAGTTCCTTACGACCATGACCGGAAAATCCCCGACCACCGAATATCTTACGATTTCTATAACGGTAACTTACAATTATGACCTCATTATTGCCAAATATGCGTTTCTATTGTGATTCTTTATTACAGGATTAATGGGCAACAGCCATAACGGACGACCATTCATGGTGATCTAAAGCTATATATATATATATATATATATCTAATCCGTGTTGAGATCAAGGACATTCAGCAACACTCAAGAAATCTGAACGCATCTAAGACACGACATTCAAGCATAATCAAGCATACGAAAAGCTTTCAAGCAAGAACTCTCGACGAAGTGTTCCATAACACGATTAACTACACAAACTTACGATTTGTTTATTATTCACTTGTAATATTGTCAATTGTACTTTCGATCACTCATTCTAATTTAACGATGTCCCTGTTTGATGTCCATAGTGCACTTGACGATCTCCGCTATCGTTCGCGGTTTTTACCCTCGACGGGGTTTTCCGCGTCACCAAATTCTGTGTCCTGTCTTTATTTCCTTCGGTCGTACGATTTATTGCGTGATCCTTACTTTAGTTTTTAAAAGCTCCACACCGACCTTAAGTCATCCTTAGGATGATTTTTGGCATTAACAATCGGCAAAACAGCTATGACGACAAGAAAAGGCGGCCGATGGAGTTCCAAGTGGGAGACCGTGTGATGCTTAAAGTGTCCCCTATGAATGGGATAATCTGGTTTGGAAAGCGCGGGAAGTTGAGTCCCCATTTACTTGGACCATTCACGGTGCACAAACGTGTGGGACTTCAAGCGTATCAATTGAAGTTACCGCCAGAAATGAGTGTAATCCATAATACATTCCACATTTGTTACCTTCGGAAGTGCTTGGCGGAAAAGGAGAGCGTTATTCCCCTCTCGAAGATAAGGGTAGACGAGGGTAACCGTTGTGTGGAGGAACCCAAAGCGATCCTAGAGAGTAAGTTCAAGAAACTTCGCCTCGAGGACGTCACTATGGTCAAGGTGCAATGGAAACATCATCGTGGGGCCAATGTGACGTAGGAAGCTGTAACACCCTTAAATTTGGAAGAGCGATTAATTAAAATTTTTCAACAGTACCTCAAAATAGAATAAAATCTCTTACGACCAATCCATACTTGAAATACAATTCTAGGTTGAACCATCAACAAACTAAATACAGTCTACATAAGAACTAATTAAAGTCGGGAGTTACTAAAAACTCAATAACCGTCGCTATCTCCAAAATGAATGCGGAAGACTTCAACCAACTATTCACTTTAAGCACACAACTAGCACTCATGTCTTCACAGTGTCGCTAGTACTAATTCCCCAGCCAGAACCTTATGCACTTGCCGACAAATAAAAAGGTTAGGCTAACACATAGTGAGTTCAAGAGTTTCCATCATAAGCATATAAATCGTTAAACTGAATTTAAGTCATGCTTTCCAAAGTGGTAAGTATAAAAGTATAAAGTCAACATCTTTCTTAAAGCCCAACATTTTCATGATGAAAATACCAATATCAAACATTCATTCAAAGATGACTTCGAGAACCTAATACTCACCCAAAACACGAATAAGGATTTATATTCAAATACTAAGAACCTAGATAACTCTATTATCAAAAAATATCCAAAATCATGGATAAGGTTTAATAATTAAAACCACAAATCATGGATAGAAAATCCGTACTCAAAATGTCACAAGAACATGGATAATACTCAATACTCAAACAACACATTTCGGTAACGGGGGAGATCCGTTTCCATTTAACGTAGTGGGAACACAAAAATATACTACGTATCTATGTTATAACCATGCTTCAAGTTTAGACAACCATTGACATCAACCCTACCTAGGTATTTAGTTATTACGGACATCAACTCAAACGGAGACTTTAGTCAGGTCAGACATCAACTCAAACTGAGTCTTTAGTCCCCTATAACAAAACCAACTTCTATGACCATGGACCCATCGCATTATAGTCTAAATTACATGACTCCAAATTGAATGACTTACGCACTCAAAACATGTAATTCTCAAATAGAAAGCAATAATTGCAAATCATACCTAAAGCTCTACATCGAGCTATCAAAATCGGACAAATGTCCCCATGACCCAACACGGTTGAAACCGATCCAAAAGCTCAACAACTCAATTGCTATTCAATAAAAGTCGTCATAAGCGATAAAAATGTATTTAACCAATCATTCATACAAAACACATGCTCCAACACATGATCAACTCAAAAACCATCATTGGTTGAGACAAACCATTTTCCAACAAAAATCATATCATTTACATTTCCAAAATGTCTCAATCATAACAAAATGCATTTTCAAACCCAAATACACCAAAATGCATTAACACCTAAATGATCTCCGTTTATACGATAAATCATCCAAAGAATCCGTAAATATGATTTAGTTGTCAAAATGTCTAAAAACCACAAGTACAGGCATTTCTCAAGATTGATAAACCCATGGTACCAAATGCAAACCTCAACAAATAATAATCACATTTTGATTAATGTTAAGAAAACATTCAATGCATCAAAATAGGCGTTTTTGGCATTTACATAGTTTTCACAAAGCAACTTGAACTCACCTTGCTAGATTTAGGCTAAATCTAGGTTTTGCCCCCAAGACTTGAATCTCCTTTGATGAAGTCTTGAAATCTCCAAGAAATCTCCTAGATCTTAGATCCAACACATTCACAAGGTTTCCTTCACCACACAACTCACCAAAATCACACCTAAGTTGAAGAATGAATGGAGAAGGATGAAAATATCAAACCCTACCTTAACATTAAGAGAGATGAGGATCTTACCACCACAAAATACTCTTGTATCTTCCAATAGACTTCAAATCTCTTGATATATCCTTGAATATCTCTCAAAAGAGAAACCATGGCAACTTGAATCACCAAAAACGAAGTTGAGATGCAAAAGTTATGAAGAAATGAAGTTTGAGGGCTGAAAATCGAGTTTATGCTCGACAGGTGTTGATGAAAACTCTCTCAGTGATTTGATAACGACCCTCTTCTATACTTAGTGAAAATTACGTTTTAATATGTATTAGTGTTTCACCATCAGCGATCAGACTGAGTCTGTTCAGTTATCACTGATGACCTTTCTTGTAAACATTTCATATGTATTAGTGTTTCACTATCAGTGATCAGACTGAGTCTGTTCAGTTATCGTTGATAGTTTCTGATGTAAACAGTTAACGTAATCACTGAAGACAAGTCTCGCGTCAACAGATGTTCATAGCTGAATCGAAGAAGAAGCCACTGAACAAAGACAAGTCTACTAGTGACCTGATGCGGATATCAGTGAAGCAAAGACGACTCTACTTATACGCGAAGAAACATGAGGAAAAGCTTCAGCGATAGTTGAACTTCTTTGTATCTGTGAAGGAAGAGATATTCAGCGATCAAACGATCACGTAGCTTATGCCTCAAGTATCCTTTTGTCTTACCTTGCACAACCAGCACGATGTGTCAAAACGGACATACCTCTGCCACAATTCGTACAACAACTCTGTCAACTACACTGTTCATGATACGGCCGAAAGCATGTCTCCCAAAGTCAGACTCTCTCAGACAATCAATGAAGGACACGTGTAAAGTGCCCTGCCATGCATTTAATGCATAGGGTATAAATAGAAAAATCACCTCTCCATCTGAAAGGGTGCTCTATTTTTGAACCTTCATAGAAACCCATGTTTTCTATAATCTTTAATCCCCCATTCTCTATATTCTTGTGCAACCATCTTAGTGTTTTCTTAAGTTTGTTTAGATTGAGTCTTACTTAATCTTATTCCGCAACAGACTTGTAAATTGTGTTTGATTTATCAATAAACAATTTATTAAACTTTAAATTTTGTGTTTGTATTCAACCCCCCCCCCCCATCTACAAACTTGTTAAGCAACTCCGAGACCAACAAGTGGTATCAGAGCAGACTGTTTAATCTGATAAACAAGATCTTGCTTTATTCTCTTCCTTGCTATTATAAAATGGCACTTAACACAAACACAAACTACTATGATAATGGTTCACTTTCTAAACCTCCTCGATTTAGCAGAGATAACTTCTCTCTCTGGAAAAATCGAATGATGCTATTTCTTGAAGGTGCAGATCCCACTATACCTGAGTATGTAACAAACGGACCATATGAACCTTTCCAAATCATAGTTGTCGTTCCAGCTACTGCCACCACTCCATTTATTCCTGAACGCTATATTGCTAAGGAAATCAGACAATGGAGTGATGAGGACAAAAAGAAGGTTGGTATTGATGCAAGGGCAAAGACCATTATCTCTATGGCTCTGCCTGATGAAGTTTTCCATTCCATCATGCATCTTAAAACTTCTAAAGAAATGTGGGAAACCATATGTGTTCAATATGAAGGCACCACTGAAATCCAAGAGACTCGAAAGATTAACTTGGTAAGACAGTATGAAAGTTTTATCACCGGTAAGAGTGAATCTCTGTCTGATGTTCATCAGCGGTTTAACTGCTTAATCATTGATCTAAGAACCGTTGGTAGGACCTATTCTAATTCTGAGGTCCTAACAAAATTCTTAGAATGTTTTCCTGAATGTTGGGACAATTACTCAATCTGTCTCAAGCAGACAAAGACTTAAATTCTCTTTCTTTCAGCAGCTTGTATGGAATATTGCTTAACTATGAGCAATCAAACCTGTTGAAGAAGAATCTTATAAAAGATTCTAAAGACTCCAATAGCACACCTGTTGCTTTAGTCTCTTCAGAGATAATTCCATCTCAGGGATCTACTCTCACCATCACTGAGTTAGATTCTGAATCTGAGGATCTATCAGACACTGATCTTTCAGAGTTTGATGAGTCCTTAGCACTCTTGACAAACTCTTTCAAGAGATTTGCAAGAAAGAGCAATTTCAGAAGAAATAAGCCTCTCTCTATCACTGACAAGCCAAAATCAACCCCTGTTGATAAGGCTACTGCTACTTGCTTTAACTGTGAAAAAATTGGACACTTTGCAAGTGAGTGCAGGTCGAAGAAAGTCTTCTAACCTTCTACCTCAAGAAAATCCAACGATGACAAGTACCTAAAGCTGAAAGAAAAATATCAAAAGCTGAAAAGCTACAAGCGAAAAGGTAAAGGTCTCATTGCTGAAGAACACGACTGGGATGAATCTGAAGAATCAAGTTCTGATGAAGAAGAAGTCGCTAATCTCTGCCTCATGGCTGATATTAAATAAGAAGTGGAAGAACCAACTGAAACTTCTATGAGCTATATATCATCTCAGGTATCTATCTCTACTAATCCCTCTCTACCTGAATCAGAGAGAAGTCGCGCAGTTGATGTGCTGACAATTGATCTTTACAATGCTCTAAACGGCAAATCTCTAGCTGAAAGCAAAAACAATGACTTAACTGAACACCTGGAAAAATGCCATGAAAAGATCAGAGAACTGACACTTTTAGAGGAAAGTTTGAACGATCAAATTGTTGTAAATAAAATCATCAGCATAGAACGCGAACAAGCCATCGCTGCTCTAAAAGCAGAAAAGGCTACTGTTGAAAAATGGTGCAATTCTTCAACAAAGATCACTGAGATAATAAATGCTCAAACTCCTGGCGGTGATAAAACCGGTCTTGGTTTTTGGAAACCACAGGATGAGCCTAAAGAAGACTGTTCCATGCTTAAGTTTGGAACATTTGTCACTTCTATCTCTGACACTTCTTATAATTAGTTTTATCCTTCTTCTTCTAATTCTATCCCTGAAGAAAAATCCAAAGGCTCTAAGTCTGCGGATAAAGAAAATCCATTCTTCGTCCTCAGAAGGCTTCCAAGAAAGCAAAGCTGAAAGTTCCCTCTAAACCTTCAGCGAATCAATCCTCTAGCTCTGTGATAGAAATCTTTGATCTCTGTCCTCCAAAGCTAAAGATTGATCTCAAGCCTAAGAATCTGAAGAAATCAAAATTCCTCCCAAATCTCATGCTAAAAGCATTCTTGGACCTGGCCCCTCTCATCTTAAATTCTCAAAACCTCTCTCTTCTGGTCCTAAAACCACTTTCAAATATAGAAAATGCTATCACTGTGGATTTACTGACCATATTGCAAACAAATGTCCAACTGCCACTAAAGATGATAAATCAACCAAAGTGAAGATTACCACTGAAGCTGAATCTTCATCTGCTGTGAAGATTGTTGAACCTTCCATTTCCACTAACCCCAAAGGACCCATTGAAAAGTGGGTACCAAACAAAGCTTAAACTTCCTTATGTGTGCAGGGATCAAAGGGCATCTGGTATCTCGATAGTGGATGTTCTCGTCATATGACTGGACAAAAAGACATGCTCACTGAATACAAGGAAGAGAAAGGTCCCTCTGTGACCTTCGGTGGAAATGGAAAAGGATATACCCGAGGGTTTGGTGTCCTCAGCAATGGGACAACTACCTTCAGAAGAGTCGCTTATGTAGATGGACTGAAGCACAATCTTCTGAGCATCAGTCAGCTATGTGATAAAGATTATGAAGTTCGCTTTTCCAAGAAAGCATGTTCAGTGGTAAATGAGAAAGGAAAACTTGCTCTCAGTGGTTATCGAAGAGAAAATGTCTATGTAATAGATATGGACTCTACTATCACTAAAAACGTATGTTTTCTCTCTAAAGCCTCTTCTAATGTCAACTGGCTATGGCACAAAAGGCTCTCTCATCTAAATTTCAAAACCCTGAATTCTCTCTCTTCTAAGGAACTGGTTTATGGTCTTCCTCAGCACTCATATGCTAAAGAATCTCTTTGCTCAGCATGTGAAAAAGGAAAACAGACAAAAGCTAGTTTCAAGTCTAAACAAGTTTCCTCAGTGACAAGTCCTTTCAGCTCTTACATATGGATCTGTTTGGCCCTGTCAACATCCAATCAATAACTGGAAAGAAATATACACTTGTCATTGTAGATGAATACTCTCGCTACACCTGGGTTATCTTTCTTCGCTGCAAGAGTGATATTCTAGAAGAACTAATATCTTTTTGTTAAAAAGATGGAAGTGCTGAATAATCTCACTGTTCGTTCAATAAGAAATGATCATGGAACTAAATTCAAACACAGTTCTCTGAACATTTTCTTTGAGAACAAGGGAATCTCTCATAACTTCTCTTCAGTAAGAACACCTCAGCAAAACGGAGTCGCTGAAATAAGAAACAGAACGATCATTGAAGCTGCTAGATCAATGCTCAGCGATTCTCACCTCCCTACTCAATTTTGGGCTGAAGCTGTAAATACTGCATGTTTTACTCAAAACAGATCGTTGATAGTAAAGCGATTTGGAAAGACACCTTATGAACTTTTTCATGGAAGAAAGCCTTCTATCAGCTTTCTTCATATCTTTGGTTATCAGTGTTTTATCTTAAACAACAAAGATCAGCTTGGAAAGTTCGACCCAAAAGCTGATGATGGAATATTTCTAGGATATTCCTCCATCTCCAAAGCCTACAGAGTTTTCAACAAGAGAAGACAATTTGTGGAAGAAACAATTTATAATGATATAATGACATGGAATAAAATATTGACATGGGATAAAATTTCCCAACGAGACTCGCATGCACCTCAGAAAGAGTAATTCATGTAATCAAGTTCCAAGAGTTTCTCATTTACCCATATAATGACATGGGATAAAATTTCCCAACGAAACTCGCATACATCAGTTTATTCTCAAACTTAATAAAACAATAGGTGCATGCGATTTGGTCAAACGTAAATTAATTTAAATCGATTTTAAACTTTAGGTCGCACGAATAAAATGTTGTTGTCCAAAAATAGTGGCTACAATGTCATGCATATCAGCAAATCAATATAATGTATTACGTGAAACAATAATGGTAAAATCAACAGCCGAAAAATGCTCAAAGCAACAGTTCAACACGAACCATCATAGGTCATTTGTATGCTTACTCACATTCAAAGTATAAATCAATTTGAATACTAGGTAGTATACAACAAAATATACTCACATAAAACTCAAAAAGAGAAATCACACGATATTGAAACTCCAAAAATAACATATGGGATAACTTCCACCAACAAAACTCTCATGAAATAAATTTCTCAATAAACCATAAACCAACACACGCAATGGATCTCGCCTACGCATTTCAATGTTTGCTCATGCGTAGCAAAACGTCATAAAATAATACTTCATAAAACTCAATAAAACTCACACAGAATAAAATTCCAGTAAAACTCAAACACCAAAACATGGAAATAACTTTTTCCTTTAAAACCGTAACGTATATGGAGGAGATCCAATGTCAAGGTCTTAAATCGTAGTTACTTGTCCGAGGCCCTAAACAAGGTAAAGCGTAAATACTACAATATCCGAATATAGAGTTCGACAAAAGCAGGGATAAAGAAAATATCAACAAAGTTGGCAACCATGTGCAATAAAACAATTTTATGCAACTCATTGTGTAAAATCTCTTGTGTGCTAAACATTTTTCCAAGGTTTCGTAATATCATCCACCTGATGATTGAGATACATGAGAAATAATTGATGCAAAATTATTTAGAAATAAACTTTGTGCATGAATGTGGTCGACACTCAACGTCTCAAAACCACACTCCTCAATTTCCCAGTCACACCATCGTCATCCAAATGCTCGACATATTAAGTCGATAATCGAAAACTAAATAGGTTAACCTTACAATTTCTCCTCGAATAAAGTTGATTCCATAAGTTTATAGTTCTAATACAACCAATAATTTCGACCCGAAACGGTCCACTTAACGCAATCATAATGCTTATTGTCACTTCAAGTGACGAATGTTAAAATCATCAACCTCTTCTAACGGCTACCCACTTAGAAACTTCTTCACTACCCAAACGGTTGTCACATCAAAGTAATCAAAGTATACACATGTAACTTGTAGGTTCACCATAACACTGTTATGAACATACTGTACATGATCATCCTTGCTACTCTCAACATGATTCTCGTTCCTAGTGCTCCGACAACCTCAAATATCTTATCTTAGAGTGTCTATCGGTGAAATTTCTCTCTCTTTTACTTAAAAGAACGCTAGTTTGAGTATAGGTATCCAAAATCCACACCTAAATCTCTCAAACTTAAGCTCTGATACCAACCTATAACACCCTCAAATTTGGAAAGTGCGACTAATTAAAATTTTTCAACAGCACCTCAAAATAGAATAAAATATCTTACGACCAATCCATACATGAAATACAATTCTAGGTTGAACCATCAACAAACTAAATACAGTCTAAATAAGGACTAATTAAAGTCGGGTGTTACTAAAAACTCAATAATTGTCGCTATCTCCAAAATAAATGCGGAAGAATTCACCCAGCTATTCACTTCGAGCACACAACTAGCACTCATCTCTTCACAGTGTCGCTAGTACTAATTCCCCAACCAGAACCTGATACACATGCCGACAAATAAAAAGGTTAGGCTAACGTATAGTGAGTTCAAGAGTTTCCATCATAAGCATATAAATCGTTAAACTGAATTTAAGTCATGCTTTCCAAAGTGGTAAGAATAAAAGTATAAAGTCAACATCTTTCTTAAAGCCCAACATTTTCGTGATGAAAATACCTATATCAAACATTCATTCAAAGATGACTTCGAGAACCCAATACTCACCCAAAACACGAATAAGGATTTTATATTCAAATACGAAGAACCTAGATAAATCTATTATCCAAAATATCCAAAATCATGGATAAGGTTTAATAATTAAAACCACAAATCATGGATAGCAAATCCGTACTCAAAATGTCACCAGAATATGGATAATAGTCAATACCTAAACAACACATTTCGGTAATGGGGGAGATCCGTTTCCATTTAACGTAGTAGGAACACAAAAATATACTACGTATCTATGTTATAAGCATGCTTCAAGTTTGGACAACCATTGACATCAACCCTACCCAGGTCTTTAGTCATTACGGACATCAACTCAAACTGAGACTTTAGTCAGGTCAGACATCAACTCAAATTGAGTCTTTAGTCATATCGGACATCAACTCAAACCAAGTCTTTAGTCATATCGGATATCAACTCAAACCAAGTCTTTAGTCATATCAGACATCAACTCAAACCGAGTCTTTAGTCCCCTACAACAAAACCGACTTCTATGCCCATGGACCCATTGCATTATAGTCTAAATTACATGACTCCAAATTGAATGACTTACGCACTCAAAACATGTAATTCTCAAATAGAAAGCAATAAATGCAAATCATAACCAAAGCTCTACATCGAGCTATCAAAACCGGACAAATGTCCCCAAGACCCAACAGGGTTGAATCCGATCCAAAAGCTCAACAACTCAATGGCTATTCAATAAAAGTCATCATAAGCGATAAAAACGTATTTAACCAATCATTCATACAAAACACATGCTCCATAATATGATCAACTCAAAAACCATCATTAGTTGGGACAAACCATTTTCCAACAGAAATCATATCATTTACATTTCCAAAATGTCTCAATCATAACAATATGCATTTTCAAACCCAAATACACCAAAATGCATTAAAATCAAAATGATCTCCATTTATACGATAAATCATCCA
The DNA here is from genome assembly GCA_954870635.1 of Arctium minus. Taxonomy (NCBI): domain Eukaryota; kingdom Viridiplantae; phylum Streptophyta; class Magnoliopsida; order Asterales; family Asteraceae; genus Arctium; species Arctium minus. Next base: position 11,531,722 of record OX941094.1, on the reverse strand, counting down.
AAGAATCCGTAAATATGATTTAGTTGTCAAAATGTCTAAAAACCCTAAGTACGGGCATTTCTCAAGATTGATAAACCCATGGTACCAAATGCAAACCTCAACAAATAATATTCACATTTTGATAAATGTTAATAAAACATTCAATGCATCAAAATAGGCGTTTTTGGCATGTACATAGTTTTCACAAAGCAACTTGAACTCACCTTGCTAGATTTAGGCTAAATCTAGGTTTTGCCCCCAAGACTTGAATCTCCTTTGATGAAGGCTTGAAATCTCCAAGAAATCTCCTAGATCTTAGATCCAACACATTCACAAGGTTTCCTTCACCACACAACTCACCAAAATCACACCTAAGTTGAAGAATGAATGGGGAAGGATGAAAATATCAAACCCTAGCTTAACATTAAGAGAGATGAGGAGCTTACCACCACAAAATACTCTTGTATCTTCCAATAGACTTCAAATCTCTTGATATATCCTTGAAGATCTCTCAAAAGAGAAACCATGGCAACTTGAATCACCAAAAACGGAGTTGAGATGCAAAAGTTATGAGGAAATGAAGTTTGAGGGTTGAAAATCGAGTTTTATGCTCGATAGGGCTCCGCACGGATTTCCACGAGGCTAAACTCGCGGCAAAAACCTGCCTGTGTGCCCCAAAGTCGCGCGGATGACCCAAATTCGTGTTGAAAGTCGCGCCAAGCACTGCCAGCCCGGTTCTCTTCATTTTTTTCATGCTCGATCACTGTTTTGGTTATAACTTCTTTGTTTTAGCTCCAATTTTGTTCCGAAAAGAACCGTTGGACTCGTAATTGAATCATTCATCCAAAAAGACTATAAAACCTAGTATTTAAGTCCAAAATACTATTTCTTCTTCTTCCCTTAAAATATCCATTTCTATATTTACTTGAAATTATACCTTCCTAAAAGTGGGGTGTTATACAAGCCGAGGAGGACATGAAGCGGAGATACCCTCATTTGTTCATGTAGCTTAGATTTCGAAGACGAAATCGTTTTCATGTTGGGGAGGATTGAAACACCCAGATGTTTCATTAAGTAAAAGTCAACCCGTACTTTGTTGCATCTTATATATAGTGGGTTTTATGTTAAATGATCATTTCATGTGGTCCCTAAGAGTATTGGAAGCCTTGGTGTCAAAAAAAGTCAAATTTCAGGGCTTGGCACGGACTCGGGTACAATGCTCGGCGACTATGACATGTCATAGTTGCACCTGGAAATGTCGCACAAAGTGGACAATGGCCTGGGGAAAGATGGCATAGTCGTCCGGCAATGTCGCTTCCAGAGGGATGGTTGTTGTCAAATACGATTTTCAAGCCCATTCTTTATTTCTCTCTTCACAATTTTTCTACCAACTCTCTCTAAACCTTTCAAGAACATCTAACCTCATATATGGTAGGTTTGGAGCATTGAATGCTCAAATCCTCAAGCATTGAAGTGTCATTACTCCATCAAGTTCAAGAATAGAAGCTAGTTATCAAGAATCTCCATCTTCATCTTCAACCTCAAGCTTCATCTAGGGTTTTTGGGTTTTCCTAATAAAACCTAATTTGTGAGTTCATCTTCACTTCTATAGATTTATACATGTCAAAATATATTTTATTAATCTTCTATACAACTCTCTACTAGCTTATCTTGATTTCCTAAAGTTTGACCTAAAACTTGATTTTGGGAGATTTTTGGGGTTTTTGTGACTTATGTTAAAATACCAAATGTTTGTAAAAAATGGGTTTGAATATGTATTTGGGATTCTTATGATGATTTTTTATTCCCTTATATGCAGATGGAATTGTTGTGAAAAAACTAGTTTTAAACTAGGGTTTGGAAAATAAAGAGCATTTGATGACAATATTTAGAGAATGATTTCTTATGTCTCAAATAACATTCTAATGATGTTTTGATGGAATTACGATGTAAATAGTTACTTGGACTAATGGAGGAATAAGGGTATAAGGAAGAATTTATTGAATATATTATACTTGGAAGTCTTCATGTTAACTTGAAATTGGATTGATGTGGTGTGCTATAACTATATGTTCAGACTTAATTGTAGTGTAATGGATCCATAGGCACTAGTCACTTGTGTGAAATGGGATTTTGTTTTACATTATGGATAGACATGCGATTTTGACTATTGGGAACTCGAGCTATAGATCGTGGGTGGTTGAATGTGATAACCTTCTGACTCATGACTCTAAATTTTAGCAAGTGAGTCCTTCTTAGACCATTGGGAGCTCGAACTAAAGATCGTGGGTGGTTGAACTCGATAACCTTTGGTGCTATAATAGAAGCTCCATAACATTGTAATGTGACCTACTTTTTTTGTGTTTTGTCACTCTCAATGGTAATTCGGATCTCCCCCGCTACTTTGTGAAACCTTGACTCCCTCCCAAGGGTAAACGTGGTTACAACTAATAATAAGCTCTTGTTATTGAAATGTTTTAGCATTAAAATGTTCTTTAATGATGTTTTATAATTATTTGAACTCACTAGGCGAAAGCCTAACACTTTTCTTTAAATGACATGTATATCCAGGTTCTTTAAGCAGTGGGGCTTCCAAGGCTTGAGGGGAGCGTGCATTTGCCATCTTGGGCATTTTTGAGGTTGATAGCTTTTGGTTAGCAAGTGATACTTGGAGATATTATAATTTTCGTGATGATAGTGACACCCGTCCTTAATCTAGCTAGTTTAGTTAAGATTAGTAGGTTGTCGTTTATCATTCATATTTTGTTATAAACGCTTTTACATTTCCCCCATTTGGGTGATTTCCATTTAATTGGATGGCGTGTTCCGTAAGCTTCTAAAATTTAAATTTATCCCTATTTTTAGGGTGTCACAAATAGTAACTGGTATTGGGTTTAGTAACACCCGACCTATTCATTTGGTCTTTGTATAAGGCTTAAAGTTAGTAATTGTTGAGGTTAAATATAGGATTTATCTTGAGGTATTTTCAGGTATTGATTTGTAGAGAGGGATTTTATCCTTTATTTGATGTAATAATGAAATTTTAAATTGGTTGCTATTTCCAAATTTGAGGGTGTTACATTCCAAGACCGGTTGAGAAGTGAAGTTTAAAAAGAATGAGCAAATTTTGTGTGCTAAAAATCAGTGACCAGAGCGTCTTTGAAGTAGGTTGCTGAAGTTGAACTAGCTTGCAACTCGCCAGAAAAGGAAAAAAGGGCAACTTTCATGCTGGTTGCTAATGCTGAACTAACGGGAAAACTGCCAGATTTGTGATGGACGTTTTTAGAGCTTATCTCTTAGGGTTTTGGGGCATGCTTGTTTCGTTCTTCACTTTGATGGCTAGGGAAGAAGGAGAGACAACTTGGGGCGGTTTTTGCAAGGGAAAAACACATATCTGAAGCAAGGAAACGATTGGGGAAGCGATTCTTACTCCGATTTCTTCCACTTCTTCGTTGGTATTACAAAAACAAATACAATCTTTGATGCTTGAGAAAACTTTTCCTAGATCTATGAACTCTTGTACTATTTTCTTTGTTAATACCGCTAATATGAACTAATCTTTAGATGTTGGGGGTTGGTTTGACTTTGGTTTAAGCATATGAATATGTAACTTGGGATTTTTATCAGTTTTTCCTAATTAATGAAGCATATGAATTGGGTTTTAATGCTTTTGTGAGTATGATCAACTTTTATTTGATTTGTTCGTTATAAATTGAATTCGAGAGAATTAATTGTTAACAAGAACTAGAATTATGAGAAATTGGATAGAGATATACCAACTAAACCTTAGTATCACTATAATCTGGAACTTAATGTATTTTGAGCTCATATGTTAACATCGATAGATGAGACTTGTGTTTTCAAAATAAAATCCTTTGTTGCTTGAGAAAGAATAACGGTGATTTTACAGATTAGATATTCATTAAAGGGTTTAACTGATAGTTATCTTGAGAATATTGTTCATTACTGAAAACCATAGGATTTCCAACTCTCAACTATTTGTCTCCATAAAAAGTTTCCAAAGTCGTTATTTGAAGAGTGTTTTTAATTTTTTTTATTTGTAGTCAGTTAATCATTTCCAACAATTCAATCTTTTGGATCGTCCAGTTAATAGTGAATATACTAATTGTGATATAGTTCATAGTTCCCTTGGTTCGATACTCATACTTCCAGTACATATTACTTGATTCAACTCGTACATTTACGATTAGATTAGGGGAGGGGGTGTAAACTCGCCTATCAGTCTTCCAGAGGGGAGCAATGGATGTTCCGGCCACAAATGGCTTCCGTGGTCGTCAGAATTTGTTTGGATGAAGATGGTTGAGAAAAAAAAATAATAGCAACGGGATAACTAATCCCATAAAATCAGGAGAGAGCATTAAAATATATGACTTAAAATCCAAATATATGGTAATTTTTTGTTTGAGTTAATGGAATATTCATTCTTAAAATAACGTCCACATAATTAAATAACAAAAAATAGCCCTTTAATAAATAATTAAATATTTAAAAGAAAATAAGTAGGGAAATTAATTAAAATAACCGTATTTGAACATCGTATTACCGAAATGCCCCAAATCTCGTCGACTTTGTCGAAATACCCTTTAAGTCTGGGAAACGTGGCCGGGATGAGCATCGATCCCGGGGTTGTTGTGTTTCGGCCGGGAAAGGACTCGATCCCAGGGTTATGTCCGGGAATCCCGGGGTTATGTCCGGGAAACCCGGGGTTGGGGGCCGGGATCGTGTTATTAATTGAGTTTATACATTATTAATTGAGTGAAGTTTTACAAAAACAAGTGTACATGTGTGTAGATAACCCCGGGATTCCCGGACATAACCCTGGGATTCCCGGACATAACCCCGGGATCGAGTCCTTTCCCAGTCGAAACACAACAACCCCGGGATCGATACTCATCCCGGCCACGTTTCCCGGACTTAAAGGGTATTTCGGCAAAGTCGACGAGATTTGGGGCATTTCGGTAATACGATGTTCAAATACGGTAATTTTAATTAATTTCCCAAATAAGTAAATATGTGGTTTAGAATGGATCTCCAAATGATTAATACCTAATGTGTTGTGTGTATGTAAACATGGGTGGATGATGGTTAGATGTATAGTTGCAAGAAGAAAGTCAAATGGTGTTGGCACATAACAGAGAATATGCAACTACCATGAAAGATTATGATCTTAGTTAAGAGACTAAATTAAAATAATTAAAAGAATAACAAAAATATATCAATTGAAAATAAGCTCATATTTTTTTCTTTAAACTTTTTCTTTTTGGTTTTTACCAAAACTCATTATTTTTAGTTATCTATTTTGAAATTTATTATTCTTTAATTTTAATTATTTGTAATACATTTTAAGTGTACAATGTTTTTACATGAATGGATGTATAAAAATGATATATATCCGGTGAGATATCCAATATTATGTATTATTATAAAAGAAATGGGAGATGAATTACAACAATAGGTTTTTGTTTTTGTTTTTTCATACTACTTTTTTTTTAAGATCTATACGCTGACGCATATTTATACACTCGTTTTCATGTAGGTCCTTTGTACATATATTAATAAAGTAAAATTCTTTAATATAGTACTGAAAATAAAGACATGATAAATGAGTCGATAGTTGGAACAGAAAAAAATGTTGTTTGGTCAGGATGGAAGTCATTTCATCACGGGAGGTGTTCTTTAATTTATATAGAAAATATACATACAATGTGTATGATTTTTTTTATTATGTTTAGATCATTAAATATAAGTTAAACTGGTAAGTTTAATTTTAATAATTTTACAAACCATATATATTATATTACTCGCCTCAGTTGGACAAGTTAAACCAACCATAAACGGCTTGGTTTAATTGATCTAACAATGTGTGCCAAATTTTGAAATGGTCGTTTTTGCATAAAAAGACGTTTCTAATAGAGAACAAAGATGTCGTATAGGAAAAAAGGATTAGTAACTTCGATATATAATTGATACATATTGTCCGAATAAACCAAAATGATTCGTGTCTTGCTCAAACCATTAACCAAACAAAACGCAACAACAAAGTTCAACTAAACATTTCAAGGAAAAAACGACAAATCAATCGATGCTAAAGAGAACCACTTCATTATTGATGATGTAGTTCGTAAAGAGTCATGGGCTTGATTTGCATACGTAAATCCGCTAAGGTTCCAAAAAGATATTAGTAGCGTCATGACTTTTATATATTGTGGTTAAAGATAGAAATTTAACTTGTGGGTACTCGTGCGTTCCTAATACCACAAAAATCCCTGTCTTAGTTAGTAACAGGTCGAGGATGTACGCTGATTTAAGTTAACATTTTCTTAAACTATAAACTCTTACAACTATCCTTTTCCAAAATGATGATTAAATAAAAATATTTTTATTTTATTTTAGACACCATCTCACATATTTGTTTTAAATGGTGACACATAAAACAACAATATATATGACACAAATATGACTATTAAAAAGTAAAACATTTAAAGTTGTCAAAATGTAGTTTAAAATCATGTTGGATTGTAAAAATGTACATAAAAAATATAAAACAACTACAAGTACTATACATGTAAAAATATAGAATTTAACTTAAATTCATGAGCTATTTTTATTATATTTTTTTTTTGAAAAGAGCTATTTTTATTATATTTTTTTTTTGAAAAGAGCTATTTTTATTATATTAAAAACCATTATATATATAAAATTCAAGATTATGACTTTTAACGCATACGTACAACTAAAAACAAGAAATGATTTTTAAATAAAAGTATGGTAACAGTATATATATTAATATATATATATATATATATATATCTATATATCTATATCTATATATATATAGAGAGAGAGAGAGAGAGTAAGGATCATTTGTTAACTATACATTTCTTGTTAACTTTATGAACCTTGCTCAACCAATAGGATTTCAAGATTGGGTGATGTTTAATTTATTTTGATATTTAATGTAAAAGGGTACAAAAGTCATTTTCTAAATAACCAATTTTCATTAATTTTATTGGGGAGTTACAAGATTCAAGTTTCCATAATTTTATTGTAGGTTACGATTGTAGAATTTTGTCCATTTTCATCAAATTTTTGAAATCAAACCATTATTATTATAGTTTTTCCGGTTCCTTTGTTTGATAAAATCGTAGTCATTGTTTTTCAGAAATTTTTCCGCTATTTTTCTTAAATCATAAAACACATGAACATACCTGGAATGAACGCAACAACGACATCAAATGTTATGAATTCAATCATATATAATGACGTCGATAGTAGTGCGATTGGTGGAATCGTGTTGATACGGGAAACACAGAATATGGATGGAGGATATTCAGTTAAGGCGGTTCGTATGTAAGTGCATACACACATGTTCGAGGTGATATTTAAAAGTAATAATGTTCATATTTCTTCATATGAATGTGGGTTTTTTTTCCAGTGGTCATCCATGTCTTCATCCTTGTTATGTGTGGGCACTGAACATATGTGAACACACTGCACAAAATTGGAAAACGTATGAATATACGTGTGAACACACAGATGTTAAAATGTTGTATTCTTGAAATGCATGTAGGTATGAACACACATGTTCATGTAGAGAATACCTCATATGAATTTGACTTTAGTTTTTTATGTTTATCAAATTCTTCCTTTTTCAAACTTGGTGTTTTAATTACTGAATACTTGTTTTTACGTAATTAAAATAACTATCAACAAGTTTAGCCCTTGGAAGATTTAAAATATACGGTTGTATAAAATTTAGGACTGTAAATGAATCGAACGAATACGAACAGAGATTTGTTCATATTCGTTTGTTTAAATTAATCGAACAAACGAACAAACACGAAGAGTAAATGAACAAACTTTTTTGTGTTTATGTTCGTTCATTAAAGCATGTGTTTGCGTGTTCATTCATGTTATTTTGTTAAAATGCTAAACGAAGGTAAACGAGCGAACATAAATAAACGTAGATAAACATAAACGAACGAACATAGACGAACAATATTGCATGTATGTTTGAACACACAGATGTTCATATGTTGGGTTCTTGAAAGGCAGATGTATGAAAACACGTGTTCATGTAGTAAGAATTAAATTTGTATGAACAATGTATTAAATTCGTGCAAGAATCTTCGGTTACAATTTTTGTTTTAGGGAACATTAATGAGCCATTTATTGGGTTTTAAAAGAATGAATATTTTATTTCCCAAACTACCCTTAACCACAAATGTTCACATATCCATTTAATAAATGAAACATATTTTATTAGTTAAAAATCTAGTTTTAATCTCAACCATCCAATGTTAAGATGGATGGTTTAGATTAGTTCGTATAGTTAACAACAAAACTAAGGTTAACAAAAGAATCTAACCCAATATATATATATATATATATATATATATATATATATATATATACACTAGCAGTGTGACCGTACAATGCACCGGGTGAGCAAGGTGTGATTTTAATGTAGATATAAATTGAAAAGTCCTTGGGTGTTCAAAAGGGCGAAATGAATTTGCTCAATTACATAACAGGTACAAGTTTGAAACTTGTGAACCAAATTTGACCGGACACAATTGTACATGGACCGGTAAGAATGAGGTAGGTAGTTGGGTGAAAAAATTTTGGATGGTTAATTTGATTTTGAAACAGTTGTGGTCTTAAAATCTCAACAAAGTAATATGAGAACATTATACAGTTAAATCGAATCTCATTAACAGACTATCATCCATGGTATTGACAACTAAAACCTGTGTCCCAATTCTCATTTCTCTTTACTATCCATCAATTACCTTTCTATTGTAATATTAAAAAAGAGTGGTTCAAGTAGAGTTGAATTTCTGAAATAAGCATTCCAACAACCTAACATACAAATTCATGTGTTACAAATTACAAGCTAAATAATCATACATAAATCAAATATCAAATGGGGAATTCCATTTCAACAAAACCTTCATCCTCTCTCCACCTCCCCTACCACTATCCCGTTCCCCACCCCAAGCCAGTCCTTAGCACACACTATTGCCTCCATGATTTCCGCCCTAAAAGTTATGTTTGAACAAATTGAATTTATGGCTTCATTCCCATTTTCTCTTTTAATTTTTCATCTTTTTATTACCTAATTACTTATACCTCTAGAACCTACAAAGTGGCCAACAATTAAAACACAATCAAAAGTTGAAAATGTGACCCAACCTCACAGTTAACTGAAATAACATAAACTGAATAGAAAAACCTTACAAACTGCATTTCTGAAAACATGGTTACAAGCAAATGAATAAAAACAGAAACTTGACATTCCCGTAAAAAATCAAATCAAGTAATAGTTGTACCCTCTTGCTCAATCCTCCTGCAGAAAGATGGTACAATTTATGTAAAACATGAACAGACAAAATGGTGAAACCCGTAGATCCCGCAGATGGTTTAGGAGAAATATTTGAAAGAATGGAAGTAATTTTTGATGATGATGATAATGGCAATCAAGTAATCTTTTATAATAATAACTTTCCAGAAAAGAAATGTTGCAATTTTTCATGGACATTTGAAGAAGGGAAGGGTTGCAATTTTTCATTAGACTCAAGGGAGAGATTCATTTAAGACTCAAAAGTCATTTAAGATATTCATCAGACAGAGAGGTGAAAATGTCAGCAAGAGAATAAGCTAAGAGTCGCAACTGAACCGGTTGCATCACCGAACTCTTGACCGATTCCATGAAAGTTTTTGGCTCTAAACTCACAATGGAAGAAGATCCAAGGTTGAATTTCCTCCCATCATCGAATTTCATATCTTTGGTCGTAATTAACTTTTCTCGAACTTGTAATGATTAAAACCAAATCAGTAATTAGATAAATTCAAATTCAAAAATGAAAGTCAAAATCTTACCTCGTCAATGAGAGATGTACATTGTGGTTGGATTTGAATTTGAAAATCAAATGAATGTTTGTGAATGAAGTTTGAGAGAACATCTTCCCACTGTTTAATTTGAACAGTGATCGTGCTGATGGCTAGTATTATTATGAACCCAATGAAACTTATTGTCGGTCCACAACAATACTAATATCAAGTTTTAGAAACGACACAATAACGATTACCAACCTGTATTGATTTATAGAAATGGTTACAAGGTTGATCGATTCAAGCATGAAATGTGTTCTCTGTTTTTCTCTCTTTTTACACCTTTTTGTGTGTGTTTGTGTGTGTATGTTATCTGATTGTTGATAGAGAGATTGAGAGATATCTACTTTCTTATCTACTGTGTTGAACACACTACCTAAGATAATATCTAGATATTAGATCTAGATATTATTTCTAATATAAACTAGAAACTAAATAACTAGAAACTAAATAACTAGAAACTAACTATTACAATACTATAACTTAGATATTTAAATCTAAGTAAACTAAAACAATTACATTGACATTTATTACAAACGACATAGACTTTAATATTGAGAGTCGACGTTTCGGCTTTAGCTTCAGATTGCGATCTTCAGATTGGATGATCTTGAATCCAATGAGACTGTGTCTTAACACTTATGATTATAATATTCAGACAATGAAAAAATTTAAGATCGGTTTATAGAAAAAATACAGAGGTCAGAGGTGCATTCTAACCTTATCTATTTACGAGTTTGGTTGACTTGAACAGCTCTTGCTTCTTTGCTTCTCCTTCCTCCTTGCTTGTTGCTCCTCTCAAGAACGGGTTAGATTAAATAAACAAAAAAGCACGAAAAAACATTGAAAGGTCTTTCGAAAAACTTACTGAGGGCCATTGAGAGAGAATATCTACAACTATCACCAAACAAAACTTCCCTAGTAGGGATCGAAAAGGGCTAATATCTCATAAGTCAACCATTTATAACCAAGGGAAAAATAGAGTTCAACACATAGAGAATGCTAATGATTATGATGGAGACACTTTGAATGTCCTCCCCAAGAACATCAACACGCAGTCCTTTACTTCTCAATACCAGAATAATTTTTTGTCGAAGATGGTTGTAGTGGATGCTTAACGTCTATAACAACTTCTGTCCTATATTGTTTGCCAAAATACCAAAAAACCACTATACAAATACTTAAAGACTTGTCTTTAGAAGAAAAAAAATCAAAACTCGTTCACATTTGAAGCATGGCGACAGGAAGAAAAAAAAACTCATGAATCACAGTATATATGGCGGATTCGAACAAAATAAATTAAATGGCAGCAAAAATCATAAATCAAGAAGGAAACATACCTCGTTTTTGCAGATGGAAACATACCTCCTTTTGCTTAGAGAGGAGATGAAGTATCTAAGGTTTCGAAGAGATGGGAGAAATTCAAATTGGAGCGGGAGACAGACATGGAGAAATTCAAATCGTCCTTTGGAGGTGGAGATGGTATTTCAAATTTGAATATCATATTTTTTTGGGCACGGTGTTAAAGTACAATGTTGCAGGTCGACGAATGAAGGAAGAAGGTCTCCTTTTGTGTTTGTGTAAACCAAAAGCCTTTTTTACTTTACCTTATGCGTCCATTTTCTGCAGTGGTAATAAATTAGTGCATTACCAAGTTGTACAATATGCTTTCTTACTTGTATCTAAGAGTTTTTTTGAATTTCTTGCATAAATTGGTTGTACCATATGCTTAAAGACTTGTCTTTAAGAGTTTTTGCTAACATGCTTATATATGTAGTATATATATATATCTGATACTTTGTTTAATATTAATTCTCACATTTGGATCTATTTAGTTGCCATAGAAAAAGATATTAACTATTAATTAAAACTTTATTTATAATTTGTTTTATATATATTTGTTAACGTTATTTAATTATTTTAAGATTTGTTGTTATAATCTCTTTATTCTGGATTGATTAGGATAAAATTATTATTTATTTGTTTCATCGAAATTTATTTATTTATTTATTGTAGCATTAGGTTGTTATATTACATTAATTTTGATTCAACATATTTTGATTTTATGTGGGTATGATAACTTTTATGGATATGATAATATTCATCGTTTTGAACTGTTATTATTATTTATTATTGTCTATCCAGTTAGTTTACAATATTTACATATTTAGATGGTTAATATAAATGTTCATCTTAATATTCGTATATTTAGATGTTTATCCAATTAGTTTACAATATCAATTATTTATTATTATGGATATGATAATATTCATCGTTTTGAATTGTTATTATTATTTATTAATGCTTATCTTTACAATATTAACATGTTTAGATGGTTAATATAAATGTTCATCTTAATATTCGTATATTTATATGTTTATCCAATTAGTTTACAATATCAATTATTTATTATTTATTTATGTTAATATTTAAATGTTCATTTTAATTATAATTCATAATCTTATGATTATTTTTTGGAAGTTACACTTCCAACCCCATAACTTTTGTTATTTTGCCAAAAGCTCCAAAAATAGCATGAAAATGTTACAATATTATTCAAATGTTTATCTTAATTATGAGTTTTTACTCATAATTTTAAACTATATAACTGATTTTTGGAAGTTACACTTCCAACCCCATATATTTCATTATTTTGGTCTTTACCAAAAGCTCTAAATATATACTATTAAGATATTAAAAGTTTGAAGTTGACTTTATGTCAAAACAATATTTATTTGTCTAAAGGTAATCTCTTAAAACATTGAAATTAACTTCATATGAATATTTATTTGTCTAAAGGTAATCTCTTAAGGTATTAAAACATTGAAATTAACTTCATATGCCAAGTATATATTCATTTAGGCCTCATGCCAAAAGCTCTAGAATTAACAATGTTATCTTCAAATTAAATATGATAATCCAAGAATCCTCTAAATCTTAGAGAGAGAAAGTAGAGAAAGAGATTGAAGCGCAATGTTCTTGAATTATGAAAGTGTGCGTGAGTTCTTACAAAGACCAAAGCCCAAAGGGACTTAAATACCCTGGACTTATACAACACAGATAAGCAACCTAAACACTGTATAAGACCAAGCCTATAAATACAATGATTACTATAAAATCAGACTTAACAATCTCCCCCTTAGTAATCATTGGTGTTGTGGTCTTCAAAATCAATCTTCTAAATCAGCATGGACCATCTAAGCGACTTAGCAAAGAAGCTTCTTTGACTAAAAAAAAAATTCTTCTCAGCATCTTTCAAATTGATTTGTCTTTGCTGCCTTGACAATACTGGACCTGTTTGTAATTATCTTGAAAGAACAATTGGTTCATCAGCTTGTGCTCTGAACGACTCATCTCTTTCAAATGTACTTGAATAAACTGTGATGATCGGAGCTGGAACAGCAGAAAGACTAGAATAGCTGAGAGAATAAAATCTTGAGCAAATCTTGATCAACAGATAAACGTTGGAGCTCTTTGTCTCTTTAACTTCTCCTTAACTTCTCCCCCTCATGACCTTGATGATCTAGATCAACTTGGTCATGCAAATGTTGGAGATGAGACAACTTAAGATCTGCAAAATCAGAGTAAAGGAGAAAGAGAAGAGGTTTGCGCGACACGTTGGTGGCGCAAAGTGCGTTTTGCGCTAGCTGAAGATGGCGCAAAGTGAGGTTTGCGCTACCAACTGTTGACGCAAAGCTGACTTAAACTCAGAAATTTTACCTGATAATCTCTTTGACTACCCCTACACAAATGCACTAAATATGACAATTCAAGTTAGCATTCATATAGAGAATCAGATACTACCCCTCGAAAACAGATATCATCTTTTAGAAAAATTCTCCTTTTTCACTCCCCCTCGAATAATGCACAAACTCATTTATAAAAAAATGAGAACACAATAATCGAAACATCAATGTAGAAAGAAAAATATATTGAATATGTATTTTGAAACAACTAAACTTATAAAATTTTAAACACTAAACAAATTAAATTCTAATCAGTAAAAAATCACAAATTTATCAATCAGTTGAAATCAAATGTATGTTGTTGGATACAGATACAAGTTTTATTGCATATCAAGTTTAAAACATGTTCAGTTTCAAAACCTTTCATCAATCTATTCAGTGTGCTACCATGCAAACTTTGATTAGCTTCAAGAAAATGCAATTCTAAAAATATAATAGAGAACTTTGCATGTACTCACACTAAACCAACAAGAATTAAGATTTTCACAAATTTATAGGTTTATCGCAACTCAAACATATCACCAAGTATTATGAGATGTGTGCTCATTGGCATCTTTTAGCATTGTGCACATTGGCATCTTGACATGATTGTGCTCTTTGGCATTTTTTAAGATTGTGCACTTTGGCATCTTTTGAATCAAGAAGTTTATTAAGTAAAGAACATGCCGTAAACGTAACTTTCTATCTGACCCTATTGCAGGATTTGGGTCAGCCGCTCCCAGACCAGTTGGCCTTAGGGGACTAGGTGTCAAACACCCCTTGGAACTTACTCTCCTAGATCAGAAAGACTACATCGACACATCCTAAACCCATTCATACCAGTAGAACATGACTTTCGATCTGATTCTATAGAAGGATTTGGGTTCGATCACTCCCAGACCAATTGACCTTAGGGGACCAGATGACAAGCATCCCACAGAACTTACTTTCCCAAACCAGAAAGGTCACAGGTACAAACTTTTAAACTTAGAGATTTTTGTATTTTAGATATTTAATATTCATCTCAATCACTCAGTTTTACATCTAAGTGCTTAGCCCATATTTTCATTACGATCCATAATTCTGACTTTTTAGGTTTTCTAAGCATTGTAAACTATAAATATTCCGAATCACATATCGTTAAAGCAGAATGCAAAAGCTACAAACATGTTGCTGACTTTTCGACTTTTAAAAGACTTGAAAATTGAACAAATAAAACTTCAATATAAACAAAGCAACTTGAAAATTTATCCTTGACACACATTTTATTCAATAGAAAGAAAACCTGTAAATATTTTACTTTATAGAATAAAATTTGTAAATATTTAAACTTTTAAATTCAACATGTCGAGTTTGAAAAATTTTCATTTAAGACAAAATGTAAAGAATTCGGCAAATTGATATTTAGTTGGAACAAAATAAAATTCAATAATATTATCTTCCACATAATGTATAAAGAATTTGTGACTCAAAAGAAAGAGTTGGATTGTACAATTCAAGAGTTAGTTGAATTTGCTCAGATTCTTTGAAATTTTTTGAGAAAACTGGAACAACATCATAATCAGAGATAAAATGCAGCGGAATAAAATAGATGTACTCACAGTTTCTCATTAGTCAGAAGCTAAATTGCATTGAAGAACGAGTCCTAGACTGACTTGTCTAGAAGTCGAAGTATTTGAAGCACGGGTTCTGAGTTGAATTACTCAGAAGCCAATTTTCTCTTACTCCCCCTTGACAGTAGATGCCTGCAACTTAGAAGCAATTTGAGATTTTGGTACCCACTTGAATTTGGGTCCATGAAAGTTAGTTGCAGTTCTTGTGGGGAAATACTTGGAATCTTTGACACGAAAAGCACAAGAAATATAATCACAAGAATGAACAGAATGAATAGAATGAACAGAAGGAATAGGATTAGTAGAAGAAGAAGAAGCATAATCATCTGAACTAGAATCAGAAGAAGAATATGAGACAGCTTTTGAAATTTGAATCATTTGCTTTATTGAATATTTTGAAATTTTATTACAAGAAGCAAATGAATCACTTTTATAATGTTTGTCTACATATCTATCTTCATCAATCATAGAATCAGTAGATATCCGCTTGATTCTCCATATCTGCCTTGAAGGAGCGTTCAAAGTCCTATCTGTAAAATTTGAATTAGAAGAATTAGAATTGTCAGAAATGACTTTATCTTGTTTCTTTGACTTCTTTTACCGTCTTCTTTTACGCTTTGGTTTATAAAAATCATCATTGAGCGTAAAAGATTCATCAAGAATTTTAGACTTAATATTTGAATCAGAAGAAGCAATTTTACCTAAGAAACCTAATTGATCAACCAATATATCTGAACTTACCTCGGAGTCAGAACAAATTTGAGAAAAGTTTGCAGATTTTGGAAATTCCTTTTTGTGTTCTTGAAAATCAGAAGAAAGGTCAGAAACTGAATCTTGTTTTTGAGAAAATAAATTTTCTTCAAGACTTGACGCCATGAACGAAAGAATAATATCAGATTCAATTTCTTTTAGAATATTTTGATCTTCCATTTTATCTTCAAGATCAATTATTTTGCCTTCTAAAACTAATGGAGGAGTATATCTCTTAGAATCATAAAAGAATGAAGAGATATTTTCCTTATCAGATTTAGCGGCGTATATATCAACATAATAATCTGACACTGAAGACTTAATGAAAGATATATCATTTAAGCTTTTTCGGCCTTTCCTTAATTTTTCAGGAAAATATTTAGCATTTTCGCTTGTATAAACAAAAGAAATTTCCTTTTTCTTATTATTCATCCTTTTCTCATTTTCGATTTCTAACACTTGCTTTTCATTCATCCAATCAATTTTAAATTGAGGAGCGTATTGAGTAAGAGTTAGATAATCGTATTTATATAAAGTTGGGGATTTTTCTATCGCATTGTTTAAACAATGAGGATTTTCAAAACCAAGTCCCCAATTTTCTTTTATAGACTCATAACTCCTCGGTTTGTTCAAATAAATAGTTTGTTCAGATTGATTCCTTCGATATAATTTTTCTTCCAACGCATTTATTTTAGTCGAAAAATTATCTTTTAAATTGGTCATTGCAGTCAAAGATTCAAGATGAGACTTATTTGATTTTTCCAAATCATCTAATTTCTTTTGAAAGATGTCTTTTGTATTTTTCAAAATAGATTTTTCATCTTTCAAAGAAATTTTCAATTTGTCAATCAAATCTGACTTTTCTGAATTTAAATTCTTTTCAGATAATAACTTCGAGCGAAAATCAGATAAAACATTTATAATAATGGTCATTTGAGAAGAAATGAAGTTGTAATCAAACTCCGAAATTACCTCATCTTCATCAGTGTCAGAATCACTATCATCATCAGATTGATCATCTCCGATTAAGCACATTTGAGCAGTCTCGACAATGTCCGCTTCATCATCAGAGTGATCAAGCCAGTAATCCTCTTCTACAAGCAAAGTTGTTCCGTTCTCTTTTTTCTCAGCAAGTTCCATTTTCTTCCGATAGTATGCCGAATCCCAAATCTTCTTCACTCTACACTCCTTAGCTATGTGACCGGGCTTTCCACAGTTGTAGCATGCAGCCGCTTTCTTAGCCTCGGGCACTTGAACATTCTTTGACCCAGAAATGAAGCGAAGATTGTTGGAACCCGACCGAGGTTGGAACTTTTTCTGATAATGTTGTGAGAGAAGGATCATAGTTTTTTGAATTCTTCAAAGTTGTTCATATACCGTGTATGCAGAAGTTGAGTTGCAACTGAAGACCCAAGCATAATCTTCTCAAGTTGTTGCCACATAAGATTAGAATGATTTTTGAAACAATCAATCCTGTTGTAGAGAGAGTTTGGTAATGCTAGCATCAGATTTGCCTTTATATCACGATCGGCTTGATATTGCGATAACTCATCGGGTGTATATTCTTTGGTAGGCTTATATAATCCAGAGGCCAGAATGGGTTTTTCAAAAGGTCCTTCAGACAGAATATTCATCATGTCATTTCCGTTCTTTTGACGCTCGATGAAGTTCAGGAACCGATCTTGCCACTGAGAAAACTCGTTTTCATCAATCAAAACAGGAGAACGATTTTCTGTGCCCAATGACATCATAAGATCGCTTTTGTAGAACTGAGGTTGATAAGCAAACTTTGCAGAATCCATATCTCAGAAATCCAGAAAAATACTAAGTCTTGACTGAATTGGCGCAAACTAGAGGTTTGCGTGAGAAGCAGAAGGTGCAAAGAAGATTTGCGCTTTTAAGCAGTGGCGCAAAGTGAGATATGCGCTAACAGTGGATAGCGCAAACTAGACTTGCGCGAACAAAGATTGGCGCAAATTATGGTTTGCGTGACCTGAGGATGACGAAAACTTTCTTTGCGTGACACAGAGTTGACGCAAAGATAACTTTGCGTGAGAAGTCAATGGCGCAAACTTAAGTTTGCGTGAAGTACTTTCTTCTCGTGACAAGAGGATAGCGCAAAACTGATTTGCGTGATATATGGGTAACGTAAAGGTGATTTTGCGCGAAGCACTTGTGACGAAAACTGATATTGCTTGATGAACTCTGAACTTGGCAGGATGAACTGGCGCAAAGATGATGAACTCGCGCAAATCTTGGATCTGGCGCAAACCGCTGAAAAACACAAAATATCAACAAATTCGATTACAGATTAGAAATTAACAATGATTTCTTCCACAGATATGATCGAAAACTGAATTGTAACAACTTTTATTCAAACAAATCGATCAAAAACCACAATTTCAAGAATTCGAAAATCAAACAGTACGCAAAAACGGTTTTTCAAGAATTCAAAAATCTTCAAAATTGATCAACAAAACTTGATTTTCTTGCAAATCGATGTGAATCAAAAGAGTTTTACTACCAAAAACGGATCCAACAAACTAATTTACAAAGAAATTCGATCAAAAACAAGTCCGGATTTGATGAAAAATCCAAAAACGAGATTTTCTTGAAAAATTCAAGAAAATCAATCAAATTTTTTAGATTAATTCACAAACTCAGATACTGAAAAACAAATCTCTCAATCCTCTCAGATTTAGATTGGCTCTGATACCAATTGATAATCCAAGAATCCTCTAAATCTTAGAGAGAGAAAGTAGAGAGAGAGAGATTGAAGCGCAATGTTCTTGAATTATGAAAGTGTACGTGAGTTCTTACAAAGACCAAAGCCCAAAGGGACTTAAATACCCTGGACTTATACAACACAGATAATCAACCTAAACACTGTATAAGACCAAGCCTATAAATACAATGATTACTATAAAATCAGACTTAACAAAATAAATCACAAGATATCGCTTGGATTTTGTCAAACGAGTGTAAATAGCTCGAAGGTTTGTAGGGACTTAAAAAATATGTATGATTCCCCTACTACCTGGACAGTCAATAGATTGAGTGGTTTCTCTTCGCAAATTGAAATATTGATGAAGTATTATCAACAAAATGTAAGCATTCAAAAATCCAATATTATTATCATAATGAAATTTCATGCATAATATAATTATTATAGACCATGATTCATTGTTTTAGAAAACCATATATTGTCCATTATTTACGACATCCTCGACTCGGAAGAACTTGAGTACCATAAGGTTCAGATGAACACAAGAAAATATGTAAAAACCATCAAAACGTATTGACCCTAAAAATCAACTATTAAGGTACAAGTAAATGCCTTCAAATTTTTGAGACGACACATCAGTCACAACCTTCATAGAGAATATCGTTAACTAAAATCCCCCAATAATTGTGGGACACAGTGAAAAGGAAAATCCAGAGTATTCATTACCATGTACTTCCTAAACTAATCATACAGTGGAATAAAATTCGCTCGATTACAAGAAGGTGATTGATTTCAACAAAGAAATGTTGTGTCTCAAAATGCATCTCAATCTTCGTGGCAAGGAACTCACAAAAGATGACATAATTCATAATATTATTTCCACTTTTCAAACATTAGTAAATATTAATGAACCAATATAAGTTGGAATGTAACCTTTAGACAAACTCATCAACCTACTGCAAGTGGTTGAGAGACATAACAATGTTCTTTCGAATAACAATACCACATATGTCGGGACAAAGAAAATTCTTGAGATCAACAATGAAAGAGTTAGAAGTGGAAACAACTCCAAAGGATTGTGAGTTAAAAACAATTTCACACATGTGACATTTACGCACCATGTGGACGAGACCCTAGAAAGGGTTAGGGTCATGGTAAGAGTTGGGAATGATTTTTCAATACCTGGAGTAGAGATACAACTACTGCCCCATGTGATAATGGACAATCAAATAAGAAATGCACTAAATAGTGCTCCTATCGAAAAGGGAACAAGTTCAAAATGAATTATATCATATTAATTTAAGATTGATTAAGTATATGTTTTTTTGAAATTTATTTTTAAGTATTAAAACTAATTTCCTTTACTTAAGTAAAATAGAATATGTAATCATTAAAGAATTACATCTAAATAAATAACAAAACTGTCAATATTCTCCATTCTGTGTAGGAATGTATCAAGGAGAACTTGAGTTTTTACAGAATATTCCACACAATCTAAAGAGATAGACTAATATTTATTTTATAATTCATCCAATCAAAATACTTAGACGATGTACTATCATTTTATTGTTGGTACAAGATTAATAGTCACTAAAGCACTATATTAATGAAAACCTTGTTAAGATATTCGTGTCAACTGGAAATCATATTCTAAGAATAGAAATGATTATATGTACATCAACTCTAATGATATGAAAGGAACATATATTAGAGAAATTAATGTGTCAAATTAGTGGATTATCTAGGTCACTTAATCATATTTTGTCACCAATAAAGAAGTTTT
The DNA here is from genome assembly GCA_954870635.1 of Arctium minus. Lineage (NCBI taxonomy): Eukaryota > Viridiplantae > Streptophyta > Magnoliopsida > Asterales > Asteraceae > Arctium > Arctium minus. The sequence goes on along the minus strand of OX941094.1, from coordinate 11,511,232 downwards.
GGACAATGACACATATATATATTTAGACATCACCATATGGGACACCATGGTCATGACATAGTGATTCGTGTATTGCAGAATACACATATACACATTCTCTTTCGAGTGAAAGGCAAAATGAGGCAAATTGCAACTGTTGACTTCTGCAGCATAAGAAGCAACACCATTATCATAATATGCCATCTCGAATGCCTAAAACTTTTGTGTATACCTGATCCTTATCTAAGACGGGAATGAGACCATCCTAAAGCTAAAGACATAATACAAAAATATTTCGTTCTTACAACGAATACAATGTGATATTTATGGACATAAACATCTAGAATGTTGGCTATTAAAGTAATTTATGGTTTTGGTTTTGACACGATGAACGCATGTCGTATTATTGTCCACATGAAATATTGCACTCCTAGCACTAGTTATACGTTTAAGAGCTCACCACCCTGATTATCTCATCAAATCTACATGACTTGGAATGTTAGAGAATTTACATCATAAGGATTTGATGATTATTGCATATGTATTGGGATAAATGTAGAGTTTCCTATACCCCTTATGTATATCTAAAATGGTCTCGTAGAAGTTGTCATCAAAAGAATATAGATGGTAGCCAAGACATTAGTTATGCGCACCAAATTACCTACATGTGTCTGGGGTTATGCAATACTATACGCAACTTTACTTCTTTATTTTGAGACCTATTACCAGCTAACTAGTCTCATGTGTACCCATTGGTAACTGGTTATAAGCATGATATTATACATTTACGCATGTTTGGTTGTGCAGTATATGTGTCAATTGCTCCCCCACAACGCACCAAAATGGGTCTTTAAAATGATTAAGTATATTTGTTTGATATGAATCTCCAACAATTATCCACTAATTAGAATCCTTGATGGGTGATCTTTTTACCGCTAGATTTACGGATCATCACTTTGATGAGACAACCTTCCCATCGTTAGGGGGAGATAGGAAAAATGATTTTCCAAGGGAACAACAGGAAATGTCATGGAATATTCTCACACTATCTCATGTTGATCCCCAAAACCACAATGTAAAGTTGAAGTCAAACGAGTCAGACTCGATACCTGATTCGTTTAATGTTATTCCAGAAGTGACAAGATCACATATACGAGCTGCAAATATACTCACAAGGTCAAAAATCTCCAAACAAGGGCACAACGTCGTTGGAAAGTGCGTTTCAATCACACATGGTGGAGGTGTGGTTGAGGTCGTAGCTCTCCCAAAAGGAAATGGGGGAAGCTATTTGGTTCAATAAATACTCATCTAAAGGAAGAGAAGAGTAAGGCACAACTATTTATCATCAATACATAAACCTCTCATGAGATTGCCTCTGATTATAACTATGTCTATGAATCATTACTAGAGGACATCCGAAGTTAATATTGATTCCAGAGATCAAAGAAATCTCAAATAAACTATGAGAGCGCATATGAGTCGATGGATAGATCATACATACTCATTGATGATATATTTCACATATATTGTTGCTTATGAGATGATAAAGCACATTGACATCGAACCATGCTCAGTTGAAGAATATCAACAAAGAGCAAATTGGCCTAAATGAAAAGAAGCAATCCGAGAGAATTATATTATTTGACAAATGAATGGGTATTTGGTTTGGTAGTACTAACCCACCAAGTGTAAAGCCTGTAAGACATAGATAAATAATTTTTCATAAAGCGTAATGAGAATAATAAAGTCATAATGTATGTGGTCTCCTTTGGCGCAAGTTTCTCACAACGCCCTGAATTAACCACGAGAAGACTTACTCTCATGTGATAGACTTTATAAGTTTCTGCTAATTAATTAGCCTAGTAGTTTCCGAAAGACTGGAAATGCAGCTCACGAATGTGGTTACCACATATCTCCAAGGGGATCTAGATTCATAGATATATAAAAGTGCTTGATTACATTACATTACCAAAATCAAGTAACTCTAAACCATGAAATGAATTGAAATGCTCACTTTATATATTAAAGCAATCTATGTGGATGTGGTATACCCGCCTAAGTGAATACTTGATTGGGAAGGGATAAAAGAATGATGAATTGTGCCCTTTGCATATTTATAAAGAAAATAAGTTCCAGATTTTCAATCTTAGCTTTATATGTTGATGTTATGAACATAATAGGCACTCTTGATGAAATAAGAGAAACCACAAGCTACTTGAAATGTAAATTTGAGATGAAAAATCTTGGGAAAACTTGGTTTTGTCTAGCTATTTGAGCTTAAACACCGAGTTTGTGAGATATTAATTCATAGATCGCATATGTCTAGAAAATAATCAGGCAATTTAATATGGACAAAGCAGCACTCCCATGATCGATCAAAGTGTTGGATATAAGGAATGATCCATTTTGTCTAAAGGATGATGATGAAAAAGTGTTGGGAGCTGGAATTCCCTATAGAAGTACAACATTAGCATTATCGTACTTAGCACAATACACTTGATCGTATATTATATTTCTCAATGAACTTGTTAGCTAGATTTAGCTCAACGCCAACACAACGTCATTGGAATGATATCAAGTTAATCTTTTTGAACCATTGACATGGGCTTATACTTTCCCTATAGAAATAAAAATAAGATTGATAATGGAACTTCAAAGATACCTACTTAGAATGTAAGCAACAAAAGTACTAGCTCTTATAGAAAAACACCAAACAATGTCTTGGTATGTCTTTGTTGATATTAGTATCTGCCTGACCCATACAAAGGATGTTCCCAAACTGGATAAGGAATTACCAAAGGAAAAACGCCGATTGCTTGGAAGTAAGCTAAGAAAACCCTTGTAACTACCTCCTTGAACTAATTCAATAATATTACTCTCCATGAGATAATTAAAGAATATATATGATTAAGGACTGTCATTACACATATTAGAGGAACTAGTAATTTTGGGTTCAACCAGTATCCTACTTGCATATATGGAAATAATGCATTATGTATCGAAGAAATGAAAGTAAGATACATCAAGGGTGATAACACAAAACATATTCTACTTAAGTCTTATACAATCAGCAATAAAAAAAACTCTCCTCTAGATTCAAGTGAATCAAGTAAGATATAGGAGAACATTACACATTTTACCAAATCATTACCTAAAACCATATTTTGGGAAGCATGTAGAAAGTAAATGCAAATGTTTTCCAAACTCCCTTGATTAATGCACGAATCAGGGAGAATAGTAGACAAAAGGGACAGTCTACTATACATGTGATATTGGTATGTCGTGCTCTTTCCTTCAACAAAGGTTTTATTTTTCCCATGGGATTTTGTTCCTTGCTATAAGTTTTTAGTGAGGCAACAATCTATATACCATCATGTTTTCCTAACTCTCATGATTGATGTACGAATCTAAGAGAAAACTAGAATGAAGGAATATTCTATGTATTGCAAAGAAGTTGGTGTATTGTACTCTTTCTTTCGTCAAACTTTTATTTTTTCCCACTGGTTTTTATTTTTGGCGTAAGATTTTAACGAGACAAAAATTGTGCACCGTCACTCCTTTAACTTGGCACAAGGGGAGTGTTGTAGGATAAGTGTGCCATCATCTAAAGGATGTGACAATAGAGATAGAGATAAATATATCAGAAATAGATCATAACTGAAATATCTCGTAATTATCTACTTGTAACTCATCCACTATTTAAATGACTTATGATTAATGAGAATTATAGATCTCCTCCCTTTATTCTATTGTTGTTATGTTTTGTTTTTCCTTTAATAGTAACAATAATAATTTTTATTATCATGCTAATAATTCTAATAAATAAAGTTAAGAAAAATGAATGGAAAATGTCTAAGAATGATAAATTTTTAGTTGTTTAGGTAGGGATATAATTGGAATAAAGTGAAAGTAGTTTTTCAAGTTTATTAAAACAGTGTTTTTAATAAACTAAGTTATCAAGTAGCTTATAACAAACAAAACGATCATTAATTAATTAAAGAAAACGTAACTGGATTCTCTCTCTACGGCGACGACTAGGGTTTGCATGCGGCAGCATGAAAACTAGGGTTTCTCTTCGATTCGTTGTAGGTGTGGCTTCTAGAGACAATTATCGAGCGTTGGAGAAGGCGGTTTTGGTGCAGATACGTTTTTTTTGTGGCTTTCGAAGGCAACAGGCATCACAGTCAGTGTTAGCGGTGCTTTCCAAGTTTGTGGGAAGTGCGGCGGTTCGGTTGTTGATTGAGGTGTAGGTCGGCGACAACTTTCCAGAACCATTGGCAATCGTGGGTCAATGGTCTTAACCGGCAACGACCAACGGTGACCTATTTCCTGGGGTTATGCATCCAGGGTTTCTTTTTTCCTCTCTCGGCAGCGGGTACGTCATCCTATCATTCTCGATTTTAACCCACTCATAGCGTGTGTTTCTAGTGTCTTCGTACGTTGTATACGGTCCCCTTGGTGTAGTTGCAGCACTGCGGGCAACCGTGGTCTTCGTAATTGCATCTAGGGTAACCCTTGACGGCGTGCAACACCCTAGATTCACGGTGTGGGTTGTGGTGTAAAGTCGAGACTTTGTCTTGGGTTTTCGTTGATGGGGGCTGACCCCATGTTGACCGAAGCAGCGGTGCTTCGAAGTTCTCCAGTCGTTAGGTCGACAAGCGACATACAGGAACATGAGGTGCTTAAGGTTGACCAAACCATGCATGAGGATGCCTCGTCTAGGGCTTCCAGCGACAGCAAACAAGAACCGAGAAAATCGATCTTTGAGCGTCTTAATACGAAGGACGACCTTACCTATGGTAATGTCACATTTCTACGTCGTGAGAAAAACTTTGTTGAAGCTGTGGGTAGCCAAGGCTCGAACTCGCTGGATTTTCCCCCCTTGAGGATAAAAACCAAACAACTGTTGCTATCCCACTTGAACTCGCTAAAGAGGTGAGTAAACGATACAACTCTACACTTTACGGCTATTTCCTTAGTCCATGTATCCCCTTCCCCTTGGTTGAGGGAAGTTTTAAACATGCATGGGGTAAGTATGGTCTCACGGATGCCATGCTTAATGAAAATGGGATATTTTTCTTTAAATTTAACGACATGGGAGGCAGTTCTAAAGCTGTTGAAGAGGGGCCTCTAATGGTTAAAGGTGTACCTTTGTTTGTTTATCACTGGGATCCCTCTAAGGGGTTAGACAAACCGGAGCACTCCTCTTGCCCGTTGTGGGTAAAAATCCACAACATTTCGTTGGTGGCTTGGTGCGTTCAACAAAGAGGGGGTGGGTCGGATTGCGAGTGCCCTAGGTATCCCTAAGCAAATGGACGCGTGTACCACTTCGATGTGTGACAAACAATGGGGTAAACCGGGTTTTGCGAAAGTCCTTATAGACGTGTGGGCTACAGGTGTTCTCAAAAAGGAACTGGAAGTAATAGTTCCAAGTCTAACATGTGGTAATAACGAAAAGGTCAAAGTCTATGTGGAATACTTATTGGAACCATCCCAATGTTCCCACTGCTCGGTTTTTTGCCACAAAAATGCTACTTGTGTCAAGGCTAAGGCAGCGGCTAGGGGCCATGCTAAGAAACAAAAAGAAGTGGTGGATGCAGATGGTTTTACCAGAGTGGAAAAAAAACAAAGGAAGGAAAGACCACCGCAAAAGGAGCAACAAATCCATTCTCTCAAAGATGGTCATGCAAAACCCCATGCAAACCCTCAAGTTAACGTATCATCTATGAAAAACAATTTGGTAGCTAACAATGGAAAGGTGACCTTATGGGTGACAAGGGTAGCAATTCCCACAGTGAACCGAAGGCTAGTACCAGCAGTAAGAATGGCTCAAAAAAAGTGAATGACACCATGGACCCAATCACGCAACCAAAAAGTTGTAAACAAGTGAACAGTAACGTAGCTACTGTTCCAAACGTAATATTCGATAATGCGAAAGTCCAAGAACAGTCAAAGGAGGGATTGGTGGTGGGAACTATGACTCGGAAGGGATCGAACAAAGATGGAAAAAGTAGCAACGGTAATACAAATTAGTCTCAAACGGGATCGAGCAAATCTGGAAATAGTGGTAGCAGTGATAAAGCCCCGTTGTTTGCGTCAGTCATTAGTTCGTTTAAACCACAGAGAGTAATCTCTCAACAACCCACCAAAAGATTTGAGGCCCTAGCTCATGATGTTGGCAGTGATGACGATTTGGAGACGATCGGCGTGGAACATGGTGAAGGTACTAACTTTTCCTTGTCTCATGATTAAATTAGCCTTTTGGAACATTTGGGGATTAAATTCCCCAATTAAACAGAGGGAAGTAAAAGACTTAATACACACCCATAATATGAATTTCTGCGCTCTAATTGAAACTCATGTTACAGGGGATGCTTTGCAAAAGATTGGCAATACGGTGTTTGGTCGATGGTCGTGGGTGTCTAATGTAGGAACCTCTCCAAATGGTACTCACATCTTTTTTGCATGGGACATGAGAGTGTTGGATGTTGTAATGATTGAGTCTCAAAACCAATATGTGCACTATGAAGTTCGTTTACATGGTGGCAATACTCCGGTATTTGTTTCCCTTATTTATGGCGCGAACTATGGACCTTCACGGCGTGTTTTGTGGTCCGGGCTACGAAAGTTTAAAGTCTTCTTGGACGATAAACTGTGGATTACTATAGGGGGTTTTAAGGCTATCTTGTTTCTGCATGACACCATTGGCTCTTCATCGACTCGTAACGCAAATATGATTGATTTCCATGCATGCATTGAAGACATTGACTTATTTGATGTGAGGTACAGTGGTATTCAATATACATGGTGTCAAAAACCTTCTGGTGGAGAAGGTATTCTACGAAAGTTGGATCGTGTCTTGGTTAACACCGAATTCCTTGACCGATTCTAAGATGCTTCGGCGTTTTTTTGCCCAAGAAGTGTATCGGATCATTCTCCGGGTATTCTTTCTTTCAAGGGAGATACTCGAAAAAAGGTGAGCGGTTTTAAGTTTGATAACTTTATTGCCGAACATCCTTCGTTTTTGCAGGAGGTACAAGCCGCATGGTTGATCCAATATAGAGGATCCTTCATGTTTCGTTTGTTATCCAAGCTACACTCCTTGAAAAAGCCCCTTAGAAAGCTTCGATCATCCTATGGGAACTTGGAGAAAAGAGTTGTAGCCTTGAAAATTGAACTGGATAATGTCCAAATGGCTTGTGATAGTGATCCATTTAATGCTACCATTCGTGACGATCTAGCGCACTTACTACTCGCGTATCAACAAGCACGTATAGATGAGGAAGCGACCATTCGACAAAGAGCTAAAATCAGATGGCTTAATGAAGGAGACGGTAACACTAAGTTCTTTCATAAATTTGTTAAAGAGAGGAGGAACGACAATCTCATTCATTCAGTTATTGATGCTAATGGGAATGTCTCTTTTGGGGATGATTTCGCGTTGGCTTTTATTGATTATTTCAAAAGTATTCTTGGGACGGGTGATACTTCTGTCAACCCTCTCTTGCCGAATTCTTTGTTCACCAACAAACTGACGTTCCATGAATCGTTGGTAATGATAAGACCTATCGATGATGAGGAAATTCGTAATGCTATTTTCCATACTGGCAATGACAAAGCCCCAGAATCGGATGGTTACACATCAAAGTTCTATAAATCGACTTGGACTGTGGTGGGAAACAATGTTAAGGTGGTTATCCATAATTTTTTCTACAATGGTAAGTTGGAGAAGGAACTAAATCATACTTTGATTAGTCTTATTCTTAAATCGTCAAATGCATCTAAAGTTAGTGAGTTTCGGCCTATCGCTTGTTGTAATGTGTTATACAAATGCATTAGCAAAATTGTGTCTGATAGAATCAAAGGCTCTTTAGATGGCTTAGTGAGTTCGACCCAATCAACTTTCATTCCTGGCCGTAGGATTGCTGATAATATCCTAATGGCCCATGAACTAGTATCTAGTTATCAATGCTATTTAGGTCCGCCTCGGTGTGCCTTTAAAATCGATATTAAGAAAGCTTATGACTCGGTTGACTGGCAGTTTTTGGTGGGTTTGCTAAAGGGATTTGATTTCCATCTTGTTTTGATTAAATGGATCGAGGAGATGATATCCACAACGTCTTATTCTTTAGCTATAAATGGTGTTTCTGAAGGTTTTTTCAAAGGTGCGAGGGGTATTAGGCAAGGTGATCCTATTTCCCCTTACCTTTTCACTTTGGTGATGGAGGCCTTCTCTATGTTATTTAAACAATGTATTGATGAGGCTCAACAATTTGGTTACCATTATGCGTGTGAAGAGTTACAGATCACACATCTCTGCTTTGCGGATGGTCTTTTTGTGTTTACTAGAGGAGACGTGGCTTCGGTTGAAATCTTGAAAAAGGCTCTCTTCTTGTTCAAACACCATTCGGGACTCTCGCCAAGCTTGGAAAAAAGCGAAGCTTTCTTTGGGAACGTGGGAGATGCTGAGAGGAATGCGATTCTGGAGTGCCTTCCATTTCATTCTGGTACGTTTCCAATTCGTTATTTGGGTGTACCTCTTTCACCTGTTCGTTTGAAAATTTCTGATTTTGGAGTATTATTGGCGAAAGCAAGAAACCGTATCCATAATTGGAAAGCTAAATATCTTTCATTTGGAGGTCGGCTTCAATTAATTAAATCGGTGTTAACCTCAATGCAACTTTATAGGCTTTCGGTGTTTCTATTACCCTCGGGTGTAATTCATGACCTTGAAGCCATGTTTCGTGACTTCCTTTGGGCGCAAGGAGAAAGCTCTCGTGGCAAATGTCGTATAGCGTGGGAAGAGGTTTGTAAGCCGATGTTTTGTGGTCGCTTGGGTATTCGTAAACTTCTATATGGAATCGTGCCCTCCTCTCGAAGCATATTTTGGATATCTTATGTAATCGTCTATCGTTATGGGTGCAATGGTGCAAACTACATAGATTTCGCTCAAATAATTTTTGGTTGGTGAGCTAGCGTCTTAATTGGTCATGGGTGTAACGTAAAATTCTCAGTATTCGGCCTCAAGTTCGGCGTTTTTTTTCGGCTATTGGTAATGGCGTTCACACTAATGCATGAGAGGATGCTTGGCTTCTGGTGGGCTATCTTTCTGCACATATATCTTACCGTATGGTCCACAATATGGTTTAACCAAAGACTCTTCGGTAAAAGATGTTCTTTCCATGCTGAATGGTGTTTGGCATTCTACATGGGTTGATCGTATACCTCCCCTGGCTACTACTTCCGTTCCTATTATTAGAGCGGATGCTCAGGATAGGGTACTATGGATCAATTCTCGCAATTTACCGGTTAAGTTTACGGTAAAGGATGCTTGGCGATCTATTTCTTCGTATAGTGGTGGCAATATGTGGTGGGTGGTTGTTTGGTTTCGTGGGTTTATTCCTCGTCATGGTTTCTGTTTGTGGTTGGCTATCTTGCAACGATTTCCCACCCAGGATCGTATTGTTAGTTGGAAGCACAATCCACCGGACCATGTGTGTTCCTTGTGTGAGGTAGTCATCGATTCGCACAGTCACTTATTCTTTGAATGCAGTTTTGCGAAGGAGGTTTGGAATGTTATTAAAATGGAAGCGGATATGGTCACTTTTCCTAACTCGTGGGATGTTATTGTGCATGATTTGATGAATGGTTCCTTGGTGCCTCGTTGATCTATGCATAAACTCTCAATTGCGGCTACTGTTTATTATATATGGCAAGAAAGAAATATTCGTCTTTTTCAGAAAAAGAAGAGGACTTCGACCCATATTATTAAGATGATACGGGAAGTTGTTCTGAACAGGCTCGTGTGGAAGAATCGAGCTACTAATAAAATGGTGGATTGATGTTTGTTGTCTGTTTTTGGGGTCTTTGTTGGGTTTGTTGGTGTTTAGGGGACGTTTCTTTTTGTATTGCCTTTTCTTTTGTGAGGACCTTTGTTGCTTTGTTTGTGGAGTCTTTAGCTTTTGGTTTTGGTGTTATTTTCTTTTGGTGAGACTTTTTGCCTTGACCTTGTTTGTACCTCTTTTCTTGTTTTAATATATTGCCTAGGTTCCCCTTTCAAAAAAAAAAAACCAAACAAACAAAACAAACATATTTCAATAAATAAAAAAATAAGCTATTTTATAGTTAGTCGAACATAACATTAATTTACCTTGGGTTTATTTGAAAAAAAAAATCATCTGTGGTGGAAATTAAAAATCGAAACACATCACGGACTGTTACAGCAACTCTTCGAAATTCAAACAACCAAGTGGATGTACTTTGCATAATTACAAAAAGCACCCCAAAGAAAATCTAATGATCAATAAAAGCCCCTCAGCCGTATTACATCAGGCCGCCGCTAGTATATCACCAGCTCTCAACTTTTTTTTTCCCCTCAAACCCTAGTCTCGGTCGACTAAATTATCATTCAAATTCGATTCAAAGGCAAGTTTAATTTTCGATTTCATTATTAGTTCGTTGCGTAATTATCGTGATTATCGTTACTTACACTGAAATTAATTCAATTTTTGAAGATCAGTTGATATTAATGGCCGGTGGGGCAGATGTTACGGAGAGTGGTTTATCATGTGCTAAATGCGGGAAGCCTGCTCATCTTCAGTACGTGTTTATGTATTTGCATACGATTTTGAAATTGACTTGTATTAAGTTACTTGAATTCGTTCAATATACATTCATAGTGCTCGCTTTTTCCAGATAAAAGATGCATTTAGGTTCTAGGTGCTGATCAGATTACTTTTCAACATTAAAATTGATATAGCTGAAAAGCATTGCGAGAAGGATTTGGTAACTGTATTACAAATTGCTAGAATCACTAATTATAGATTTATAGTAAGTTGAGATTAGTAGATTTGACATAAAAAGATGAAAAATGTACTTCTTTTCTTGACGAGAGAGGGACTGGTAGTTGGTACATATAAGCTTCTAGGCAAATAGGTGATTGTTTCTAGTGAAGGATGAAGTTGAAGCCTTTTAGGGTTGCTGATTAAATGTCATTTACACTGCCCACATGGGGGTAAAGTATTGAGATGCATTATGAAATATGGGTATGCCCATGGCAATCAGATTTCCGTTAATGAGGCGTCATATCATCATTAGCTTGGTTGTGTGAATTATGTGCATTTGCAAGAATCAAGTGAAGGAATTTATTGTGACAGGATACCTTAAGGAGGAGTTTTATGTTTGGTGATATAAAACATGGATATTGCTTTAGCACATCCCTTAAGGCAAAAATTGAAACTTTCGCACTGACGTGAGACATATATGTGCAATTGCTTTGTTACTTATTAGCAGCCTTTCACATTATGCAATGGTCAACGGAATCTTAACTGCCGTGGCTTGGCTAGCACAGCCTACTGTAATGAAGATAAGAGTCGCAGAGTTCTTGTACTTGTTAATTGTTATTGCATGTTAATCTATGAAAATTTGAACTAGCTGGTATTGATCAAATGCAGAAGCCTCGGACTGGTTAAGAATTATTTTGGGAAGTAGGGTTAATTGGTAGCTACAATGCTATCAAATGGCATATCGAAATGAGATGTACTTTACCCATGGTTAACAGACCTTTTAGGAATGTTGTTGGGGAAATTCGTGATGGATTATGTAACTTGTTGTCTTTTTGTAGTCCAGTTTCGGTGTGTTGGTTTTAAAATTACTGGTTCTTCATGTTGTGCTTCTTCTACATCCCTTTACTGGACTATATTGTCCCTTATATGGCTGAGCATTAGCTTTGGCTTTGCTATTAAAAAACTATAGCTTAAGCTTTATTATATCCCATTAGCCCCATGTAAGCAGCTTCAGTTAAGGGTGTCCTCAATGTGGTGCATGTATTACCATGATTGCAATGATACGGCTACGATGATATAAAAATTGAGTGACATATGATCAGTCTTTTATAGTATTTTCGTTAGTGAGTACTGTCATGTTGGTTCTGGAATAGAACATATGGGCAATGCTCATTTCTCTGACTTTGCTGAGGTCATCAGTAAATTGATAGTTTTGAGTTCAAGCAAGATCAGCCTGACGCTGCATATTTAAAATTATTCTCCAATATGTTGTTCTGTTGTAAAGAAATAACATTGTGGGGGAAAAATACATTTATAAATGAAGTATTAATTAGCTTTGGTTTCAAATAACCATGAAGTAATTGTTTCGGTTGCTTTTGTTTTCAATGCTTTTATGGTAACCTTTTATCTCTTTAACTTATTTCCAGGTGTCCCAAGTGTGTTGAGTTGAAACTTCCCCGTGAAGGTGCTGCTTTCTGGTTTGTTACTGTTCTGCCTTATTTTATTATTAACACTGGTGGTTGAGCTAAAGTTTGAGGACCTCAATTCACTTTAATCGTCATTAAACGTTATTGTAACTGCTTGTCTATTTAGAATACACTTGATATATAATATATATTTTTTGTGTTATGCTGCTGAAGATATGTTTCAGTTAAGAAATAAAGTAATTGTTACTCTTAATAGTACTCAGGAATGTTTCAAGGCATCATGGAGCTCTCATAAATCAGTTCATTTGAAAGCAAAGTTATCATCAGTTGGATCAAGCGCTCCATGGGAGCATAATATAGCCTCACCAAGTGATGGGTGGCTTTATTGTTTGAGGAAAGGACAGTCTCGAACAGCACAAATTCCTCATTTTGACTGGACAGGGTATTGTTTCAGACAAAGCTTCTTTTTCTGTGTAGCACAATTGTTGGTATTAATATGTTTATGGTTAACGAACAAACCTAATGGTAGGCATGAGTAGAGTACACTCATCATAGTTTGACTGTTGGAGTTGGATTTAGGAACTCATTGCTTCTTACTATTTGAGCATCATCTGCTATGTATTGCAGGTTAAGTAACAGGATCTTGTTTATGTTAAAACCGCATTATGATGACACATATACAACATTGTTTTGAGATACGTATACCTATTACTCGATTACTAATCAAAATACGAAACATTCTCTATAAATAAATAATTATCTGTTTACATTTAAATTTTTATATACATGAAATGTTTAGCATCTAGAGATACTTACACATATCACTGGATGACTAGGACTGGTATCATTCTCTGGAAATCGACGATTATCTATTTTCATCATTTGGTAATATAAACCAAATTAGAAGCCAATTTATTATTCTTTTGGATCTTTATTTTGTGTGAACTGTGAAGTAAATTTGAAAGGAGTTAGTTTTTTGAAAATATAATATGATAGCTTTTTATTGTTATGTTGCTTCTTAAGTTATGCTCGTTTTTCTGTCTTTATCTGAATGTTTTTTTTTGCTTTTCTTTAATATATTAGTTCTTTTTCTGCAGACCATTAAGGCCATATCCCATATCAAAAAAGCGTGTAATACCTGCAGGCATTGAGCTACCTGACTGGGCAGTTGATGTGAGTTGTTGAGATCATGAGTGCATTTTTTTCCATGAGATTTGTCTTTCTTTGTCCTTAATAGGCACTTTGTGAACATTGATGCCTCCTTAGATATTTACACATATTTCATTGAATTTGTTTGCAGACAGCTTTATTTATTCGATGTAGCTTTCTGATGATATTAGCTATGTAACTTTGCAGGGAACTCCAAAAGTCGAGCCCAATAGTGATCTGCAACATGTTGTCGAGGTAGCCTTGTATTTTTTATATTCATGTTGGAGAACTTTTCTCTTTATTCGTGATCTAATGCTATTTCCAAATGCTTTTGTTTCTGAAGATAAAAACTCCAGAGCAAATTGAGAGAATGAGAGAAACTAGCCGAGTAAGTTCCTTTTGCAGCTATTTTTTTTGCCAATTCAATTTCACTCTTTGTTGAATGACCCCAACATCAATATATAAAAATTAGTTTGAGTGCCAAGCACTTAATTGGGTTATTGGCGATTAAGTGAACACATTAAGAGGTCTGAGTTAATTATAGAATACAAGTGGCATAAAAATAGATCTATATTTTTATTCCTATAAATAAAAGCATTTATGACAATCTACATACTAATAATAGTTAATCATTAACTTTAATTAATATCTTTAGATAGTTGAATTAATAATTCACAAATAGTAAGTAATCAATAAATTACAGTAGAGTAGTTAAATAATTATTAACAGTGAGTAGTGAAATAATAATAAATAGTACATAACAAATTAAGTAACTAAAAGATTTTAATTCTACTATATGAGTAAGTACATCCCATTCTTTTTTGTCTCCTCTTTTTCTCTGAACTGGAGTCTAGCTCATTCTGTCTTGATCTCCAGTCCAACATTAGGTCATTAATCAGGTGAATCAATGTCTTGGTGATAGTTGGTACAAATTGGCACATGTTTGGTGTTGTAGTCTTGTCATCATTGTCGGCATTAACTTCATTCAAACGTCGTTTTTTGTTGGTTGTCGTACATGTTTGTCAATCTAGCACACACAAAAAAATTGATCCCGCCAATCAAATCATATCTTCCTTTTATATGCTTGATGCTGATTACTAGACCATTCAAATTCTTTTCGGCCAATTAGCGTAAATCAGGATTGTTGACAACGTGCCCATGCCTAGGCAGCCGCTTGATCTGACTTTACTGTTAAGAAAGGAAATTTCTGTGCCAAGTATTTTATTATATAAGAGTTGTCTATGCTATAACCATGCCTGGAAAATGGAACATCCAATAGTTTAGCTTGGAAGAGATCACTGATAAGAAAACCAAATCTTTTCTGTTTTTGTGGATAATTTTGAATCAATCGAAGCTTTAGAAACAAGATGCTTTACCTATATCTTTTAAGACTAGCTGTGTTAATATCTGGCATAACAAACTTTATCAATTTCCATAAGATGCTAATTTATATCTGCACGAGCCGATGTTGATGGGTGATTGCTTTCATATGAGTAACAGACCTGAAGCTCATCAAGAACCCACTGGAGGTTTGAGGCAAAATTAACAACTGAATGCAGTCAACTCCTTAACTGAATGGAAGATCTCTAAATCAACAAACTTTTGCATTTAGAAACATTTGTGGGCATAGGGTGAAAGTAGGATGGACTAAAGAATCATCATGCAGCTGTTTAGATTTGTTTCCTGTTGCTTATAAATCACATTTCCACAGATAGCAAGGGAAGTTTTGGATGCAGCTGCTCGTGCTGTGCGCCCTGGTGTGACTACTGATGAAATTGATGCTGTGGTCCATGAAGCAACTGTTGCTGCTGGTATGTGGACTTCTACTCCATCCATTCTTCATTAGTCCTCCTTTGACTTTAACGAAAGTATGCTTATTATTTGTGCT
This sequence comes from Arctium minus, assembly GCA_954870635.1. Lineage (NCBI taxonomy): Eukaryota > Viridiplantae > Streptophyta > Magnoliopsida > Asterales > Asteraceae > Arctium > Arctium minus. Next base: position 11,496,005 of record OX941094.1, on the reverse strand, counting down.
TCTACATATTTAGTACCTTCTTTTTGCATTTATAATACTTCTTATATAGTTGTACATGATACAATTATTGATTAACAAAAGGAACCATATTTGTATTAACTTTAAGATTGGAAAGTCAAAGTAGGACAATTAATAGTGAACATATGGCTTTGAGCCTGGAGCTCGACTCTTGCAAATAGCAGTCATGCTGATTACATTACTCACTGCAGGAGCATATCCATCTCCACTGAATTATCATTTCTTCCCAAAGTCATGCTGCACGTAGGTACTTCTGTATACTCGCATTCTCTATCTCTTGTTGCCTAGTTTCTTTTCATTTACACGAGTGTTCGTGTTCCCAGGTCCGTCAATGAAGTAATCTGCCATGGGATTCCAGATGGAAGGTATCTACTATATGCATCCTAGAAGTGCTGGCAATTTGATATCAAGCTATTACTTCATATAACCACATTGTTAATCTTAGATTATTTTTTCTTCTTGTTCTCTTGGTTTTTCTGATCTCCATCCATGATATAATGGAATATATCAAGATCCAAGAAATTATGATATGTGGTACTTTGTATTCATTTCCACTGAATCTGTCAAGTCTAATTAGTTTTTCTTCTCTGTGGATGTGTAATTATTGCTTGCAGGAAATTAGAAGATGGAGATATCGTCAATGTTGATGTAACTGTTTATTATAAAGGGGTCCATGGTGAGGAGCTTTATCTGCTTCCATTTCTAAATATCTTTGCATATGTCGGTTTTCAAATGTACAAACCAACAAACTGGACAGCAAGCAGAATCAGCAACATGCAGTCCAATTCTTGGTTCCTATATTTTAGAAAATCTGGTTTTTGGTTTGTTCCAGACCAAACTGGTTAAAAGCGAAACTGGCCTTGATTTTATATAATTAAACTCTTGACAGATGAAATACTTGAAATGCATGTGTATGTATGTACCTACATCATCCTCTGGAAGAAACACTTGCAGGCTTCTAGAACTCCTTAAAGAAAAAGTAAAACAAAACAAAATAGCTGTAAATGTGAACTTGGAAACAGATTCTTTTTTGGTTCACGGGTTGGTTTGGATCGCTAAAAAACAAGAAGTGAACATGGACGAAGTTGACATTTTCTGGTCCAGCTGTTGGTTCTATTTTCCCCCTCTAAATCTGGGTGTCTCTGCAGTCTGGTTTTGTTCTGATTCAGTTCAGATCTGAAGCAATGCTATGTTATTGTTAAGAATGGTCTATGCAGTTGTTAACACAGACTACTTGTCGACTTTGCAGGTGACCTTAATGAAACCTTTTTTGTTGGTAATGTTGACGAGGCATCTCTACAACTGGTCAAATGTACTTATGAGTGCTTGGAAAAAGCAATAGCTATCGGTACGTATTTCTACCTTGTGTGTAATTCATAATGTAGAAGTCCTGAAAGAGGGAAATTCTTTTCTCCTCACACGTATTGCATCATTTTGCATAAGATTCATTGTATCTTAGTTTTCTGGCTACCGAACTAGCCAGCCACCTGAAACAGGCCCTGCTTATTAATAATGTAGGAGAAAATATTTTCGTAGTTCAAGTAACAAAATTTTCTTGATAGTTCATACTGGAATGTAATTTGGATAAATTGTTGATCATCGTTTCTCTACCAACTCTTGTCAAACTTTTGGAACATTTTCCTTTAAGACATTCTTTTTCTTAAGAAATCATTTACAAGCCGAGGCATTCACGGAAACAGTTTCCCTACTCCTTGGGGTGGAGGTAAGGTCTGCGTACGTCCTACCCTCCCCAGACCCTACTTTGTGTGGGATTTATTGGTTCGTTTGATTATAACTTTGAATTCATCATTATCATAGTTTTATTGTTAATGGACTGGTTTTTATGGTCTTTGTCAACACTACTTTATCTTGTCTTTGTTTATAATTCTTTGGCTGCTTCTTATCGTATTAATCTAGTGAAACCTGGAGTACGCTACCGTGAAATTGGGGAAATTGTAAATAGACATGCTACCATGTCAGGATTATCTGTGGTAATTTATACAACTCTATAATTTGTCCTTTTGATTCATCTCTTTCCCCTCCCCTCTTCTGTTTGCATTGGTTTTAACATGTATTCTTCAAAATTCAGGTGAAATCCTATTGTGGGCATGGTATCGGAGAGCTCTTCCATTGCGCACCAAACATACCCCATTATGCGAGTATCCTAAATATAGCCTTCTATTTTGCAATGAACTCTTAAAAATGTGTGTGTGTGTGTGTGGAGAGGGATAGAATCATTTAGGGTGCGTTTGGTACATGGGACATGACAGGAGAAAAATTGTTGTCCCGCATTTGGTGTGGTATTAAGACTGGGACATGACCGGACTGAGTGGGACTGTGGTACAAGAATGCATTTTTTTCGTCCCACTGAAATAGGTGGAACAAAAATCAGGGATAAGAGACGATATTGGTAAATTACCAAACTGCCCGTGTCAAATTAAAACCCTAAAACTTTGCACAATTCTTTCACTTGCTTACCTCACTCTCGCCCGTCCAGTCCTGTGTACCAAACGCACCCTTACCTCACACTTCTTTCCTGCTGGTTGATATTTTTTCTTATTGCCATGGCGACCATAACTTGAAGTAGGAAATAAAGCAGTTGGTGTGATGAAAGCTGGACAGACCTTTACTATCGAACCTATGATAAATACTGGTGATTTGAGCACTAATTGAATAATAAGTTTACTTCTAATTTCCCTATTTGTCTATACTAATCTATAGTTCAACACTTTGATATAGGCGTCTGGCGTGATAGGATGTGGCCTGATGGTTGGACTGCTGTTACCGCAGATGGCAAGCGCAGTGCTCAGTTCGAACATACTCTCTTGGTACTCTTCATATAAAGTTTATCCTTTCATCGTCATACTTATTTCCCACGTTATGTGATTACTATGAGTTTGTCTTTGTTCCTTCTTCCTGTTTTCTCACACTTTTGCACAAGCGGAGACCCGGGGTCTTCATGGAAACCGCCGCTCTACTTCTTGAGGTAGAGGATAGGTCTGCATGCATCTCACCAAGATACCTACCTTTGAGTGGGATTTGTTGGCCGGTTTGGTTTATCTGATTTATATATATAGGGAGAGAGGGAGGGAGGGACATGTAATCACGTGTGATACAAACACATCGCATAGACCATCCATTAGCGTGAGCAAGTCTTCATGCGACGTTGGTCGCATTGACCATTTCCCCGCGTCCAAAGCCTTTTGGACATGTTGTATCACATGTGATCTACTCTGTTGTGATTTGGTTGTTCTTGCACTTCGCAAGTTGACGGACTTCCAAGTGAATAGTCCGGGCCAAAGGCCTGGGATACACTTTACAAAAAAAAAAAAAAAAAAAGTTGACGGACTTCTCGAATGATCCTCCATCTATATATATATATGTGTGTGTGTGTGTGTGTGTGTGTGTGTGGAGGTTCAAATGAGAACACATTTGATTTATGAAAATGCGAAAACGCTCATATCACATGTGGTATTGTATCGGGGACAAAATAGTGTGCGCCGACCAAGGTCGACCGTGTCCATATGTGTCTCACCAGTTAATCACATGTGATGGTTGCTTGTTTCAAGTGTTCTCATGTTTTTGTATAATAATGATGCCGTTCTCATTCAACCATTCCTTATATATATATATATATATATATATATATATATATATATATATATATATATATATATATATATATATATATATATATATATATATATATATATATATATATATAGGGGTTGTTTAATTTGCAACCCTTAAAAAGGTTGCAACCCTTGCAACCCACATCTTAACCGTCGGATTCATGATCGACGGTTATAAATAGATATGGGGCCCAATATTTTTAATTAAAAAAATAGAAAAATAAAAATAAAATAACCGTCGATCATGAATCCGACGGTTAAGATGTGGGTTGTAAGAGTTGCAACCTTTTTAAGGGTTGCAAAATATCCTTCCACATATATATATAGACTTGGGATCACGTGAGACCAGCCTGTTTTTGTTAGACCTATGAAACCACATTTTTACACTTGAAACTTCACAATAAAACACTGTGAAGGTTTCACAGTGATTTGTTGTGAAGTTTCAAGTGTAAAATCATGATCTCACGAAAACATGTTGATCTCACGTGAACCCAACCCTATATATATATATATATATATATATATATAGTGGGAGGTTCAAATGAGAAGGCTAATTATGGTGAGAAACTACAAAGAGAAGGTTCATAAGTAAATAATTGAAAAAATCCATTTGAAGATGCATATGTGAACCCATTATACATATTATTCATATGGGTGCACGTATACATCTTTAAATGGATTTTTTTAATAATTCACATATGAAACTTCGCTTTGCACCTTATCACCATATTTAGCATTTTCATTTGAACCTTTCCCTATATATAGACGGAAATAATCAAATGAGAATCCCCATATATTGTCAGAACTGTGAGAACTTTTACCTAAAAATATTGTTTGACATGATTTTCTTTTCATATAAGGATATGTTTTTTAAGGTATCGATTAACATATATTTGTTTCACAATGTCTTCGTTTGACATGTATTTGTTTCAGAATGTGACTTTTTTAAGTGTGTTTTTTTCTCCACACACGTAAAGGAGTTTCATAGTGTGAAACATGTTAATCAATACTTTAAATCCCAACCACAGATGAAAAAAATTCATGTAAAATGACACGTCATGCAATGGTTCTCACAGCATGTAACCTGTTTTTGGTTCTTAAATGATTAGCCCTATGTATCGGTTAATTGAGGTATCTTCCCCTCATACTAATTTTTGTATGTGATACAACCTCCCAAGAGGTCCACTTTAATTACCATTCATCATAAAGGATGTCTCTTTAAATACCATGTGACATCCCGTCCCACATAGATAGAGATGGATGTTTGTGAGCTCCTTACAAACGCTAAGTTGTGAGATACCAATAACTTCCACCATGGTTTAAGTTGATTTGGAGGTTATTTGTCAACTTGTTACTTTAGACTTTAGAGCGTTTGATGTGGAATTCGTTGCAAAACTAGATATTCTTGAACTAATGAGCAAAGGAATGAGATGAATGATGAATGCTTCAAAGAATTAAGACCCAACTTCAATAAAGTGAAGTGAACCTTAATTAAAGTCTTGCCCTTTTATATACTACAGAACTAGAACTTTGATTATAGAGAATCAAAACTGATGTGACACTCGTTGTGGAACTAGATATTCTTGAACCAATGAGCAAAGGATTGAGATGAAGGATGAATGCTTCAAAGAACTATACCCAATTTCAATAAAGTGAAATGAACCTTAATTAAAGCGACCCTTTATATATTACGGAACTAGAACTTGATTATGAAGAATCAAAACCTTAGAACCACACTTAGCAATAAAGAACCTAGACTATGGACGTCACATGCAAGATAAGCAAACCTTGAATGATAAGTCAGAAGGAATTACTTGACCTAATGAAGCAACACCCAAATTAGTTCAGCAAAGAACCCAAGAGTGAAGGCAATCCTTAAAAATATAAAATTTCTTTGATTCAATCTTTTTCTTTTTCCAAAATCACTTCTACATCTTCATGGATCAAATCAGCGTTACTTACTACCACCCATTTAATAGCCTCTAATTGAAGTGTCAAGCCACATATGTGAAACAATCCAATTTCTCATTCTTTTGCACAATTCATGATTCCAAAATTTATGTGGTACCCTCAAAAGTCTATCTCTGTGTGTGGGATATATTGGGTTTGGTTTGATCTGTGTTGAATATATTGGGTTTGGTTTGGTTTGGTTATGACTCCAAAATTTATGGTATCGTGCAGGTAACCGAGACCGGAGTGGAAGTTCTTACGGCACGACTACCCACGTCTCCGAAGGTGTTCCCATGGCTAAACTAGTAGTGATGGGTGAGATTATTATATTCTTACAAAGGTTGAATCCTAGAGAGGAAAATGGTAATTATGAAATGTATCATTTTCGGAGAGGTTTTGAATTAGTGGTATGAATAATGGTAGAAAGGAAGGAGGTAATTGAGAATTTTGGCATCAAATTCACACACATTCTCACTTGTTTGTGTTGGTTTGCCTTTATTTTGGTCACTTGATGTTTATCAGAGTCTTGAAATTGTTTCATGACACTCTTTGTCAATGTTTATAAATACTTCTGTTTTTCTTTTTAGTTTTATTATTTTGCACAATTTTTTCAACACATATATTAACTATAAACGGTTGCTCGTTGTTCTTTAAAAATTGGGCCTATACCTGACCTTGGGTAACCGGTTAATGTAACTAACAGAGCCTTAGGGCCCAAACTTTTTATTTCATTGGAATATAAGTATATGATGTTTAATTTCATTTACGTTTTAATTTATAATTGAAGTGTTATATTTATATAAAATAAAAAAAATATGAACTTAAAATACTTTATGACCGATTACTTTCTTTTTTTGGTACGTAATCAATTATAACTAGGACTGCGTAAGTAGTTATGTCCTCCGGTCATAATAACCGTGCGTGGTTGTCACGGGTTAAAAATCTATCCGATTTGCCTATCTCTAGCCGCCGATCAAAATAAGTACATAATTACTTTATATAATATACATTCATTTAACTTTGATCTCGTTTGGGGTAAAATAACTACAAAATTTAATTATTTTCTAGACATTCATGAACTCGAGACATATACCTTCTTGGAGACAAATTTTGACATCATAGACGTAAATATTACTTGTATCGCCTTGAATTATTATGGTTGTTTGAATATCATACTCCTAAACAAAGACATATAAAGAACTATATTTAAGCACAAAATATTATAACAAAGTAGCAAGTCAGTTTTTCATAATTTGAATTCCAGTGCAAATATAAATATTCCCCCGAATACGCCATTTACAAATCTAATCATATAGACTTACTTGACAATCAGCTTCGTTCTAATTGTACTACTGAAAATGTTATATTAGAATAATGGACTGTCAAATGATTATTTGATAGATAAAAATGTTGAACTATAAACACATAAATATATAAGTGATGGTTATCTTTTTGGTGATATTCTCATAGTAATCATTTTATCTATATGTTTGTATTAATAATAATTATAATGTTAATAATGCTATTTGTAATAACGATGAAGTAGATATTTGTAATATTTAATAAGAGATCCATTTTAAAGATATCAACAAGATATTCCTAATTATATTTATAAAAAAGTACATCTTATTATTCATGTACTAAAAAGACGTTAGTACATTAATTGAATAAATATTGCAATGAAAATTAACAAGTATTATAGTTAAATTGAATAATGTTTTGTAATGAAAATTAAAAGCTAAATGGTAAAATTGAATATCTTTTAGGTTTATATAATATAAAATTTATAATATAATAATAATAATAAAAATTAAAAGAAAAAGGAAAAGGAAAAGGGTAATAGTGTAGAGGGTGTCACAAGATAAATAATCAACTAACTCCAACTCCGTATTGCTCACAAAATTTCAGTCTTCCTTCTGATTTGTGATTAACCCACTTTTGTCGATTTCGGGTGCATGTACCCTTTTGTTTGAAGGCCATTCGAGCTTTTCCTAGGAGTATGGTATGGGCTACTTCAATGTCGTAGCATCTTGTACCCGGTATTGACCATAATTCATAAGAACATTCTTAAGTCTTGGTAAATAAGTGATTGAGCAATGTTAGGAATGATTCTGATGATGTGAATGAAGTTCCGGCTTAACCGTACACTCAAGGAGTAATGATATTGGAGATGTACGGGACGATATGAGACTTCAAGGACAATATACGTAGAAATGTTTGGAAGGAATTACAAGATAAAATTCGATTAGGAATGCAATTTGAAAGCAGGGTACAAGTAAAAAAGGCAGTAACACCTTTATGATTATTATAAGGAGGGGCATAGATATGACACGTTTTTTTAAGTATATAACACAACAAATGAACTCACGCGCCCTCTCATCTTTGGTGAGGTTTGAACACTTTGGACTCTACCTGTGACCCTGATACTCATAGGCCAAAGACCCTTTGGTTAAATATGTCAACTTCATACATTAGTTCTTCGTAAGGAATGTTTGTGTCAACTCACAAATCATGTCTAGCTCAGTTGGTTTCCCCAAGGGCGGTAACATCCTGGGAGGGGTTGTGGATGGTATCCCAATCTACCCGGGTTCGAATCCAAGGGGAGTCATTCTGAGGGCATGAGGAGTACCCAGTCCTTGGGCCGGTCCAGTCGTTGACTGGGTTGCCCCCCAGCCCAGTCTTAAGACTGTGGTTGGGCTCTAGGTTCAGCGTAAGCTGGGCCGGGACAGCGGCGGATTAGTGGGCTGCCCGTGGATGCCCGATACCGCCGGGGAGGTGTGCGTGCGTGCGTTCGTGGTAGTCGTTCGTTGGTTCGATGCCGCTATGCCTTCCAAAAAAAAAAATGTTTGTGTCAACTCAACCCGATTCAACCCCAAAATTACCTATGGCATCTATTCATTCGGCAAAAATAACCACAGAACGAGATTCCAATGTGCATAAATAAAGATCGATAACGATTTCAAAATCCAGCGGATCCTACTAACGATGAGTATGATGCATTTTCATCGTCAGCTCTAGGTTTCCGCTCCGATGCTTTAGCTGATATCTGCGAGCGATGCATAAGAAGTTGTTCCGCATCTAAATTGGCTATACCACATAATTTCAACTTTTGGCGTTTTGCTTCCTCCATGTCTCCTTCCCAGCAACATTCGGACACTATTTCAAGTGCGTTCTCTAGATTTTCCTCGGCCACAAGGTCCCCGTTTTGGATAAGAACCAGATAAACTTGTTCAGCACACGCCTTTCGGATCTGTCAAGGAGAATAGTCCAAGAAGTTTATTAGGAAGCATCTTTAGCGTGCATTTGGGATGTAGGACAGGACGGAACAATATAAAACTTGTCCCATTTTGGCATGACAAAACATAATAGGACTAAGGGCGACAAAAATGCATTTTTTCTGCCCCATCAAAATAGGTGAAACAAAAATCGGAGAGAGTGACAGGATTGGTAAGTTACTAAATTACCCAATAAAATCCTAAAACCTTCCAAAATTCTTTCACCCACCTAACTCACCCTAGCCCATCGGGTCCGGATACTCAATTTAAAGTGAGTAAACAGAATTCCATACTCGATCTCTCATCTTAGTCCATCCGCGTTTGGACCCTAAAGTGTTCTCATTTGCTATGATTTGCATCCACAAGATTCTTTAATCTATCTTTCTTTTTAGATATATGACGAATATTTGAACATTTAACTAACTTAAACTATGAATAGTATCCAAGGGCAAGGAAGTTGGGTCAGGCAGGGAGGATTTAGGCAATGACTAGGGGGTGCCCGTATATGGTTCTTTCGCAAATGAAAAAAAATACAAGGGGTCTTAAAGGTGCAGTCGCTTTAAATTGATGTGTGTTCCCCTAAGTTAACAAAAAAGTGGTTGCAGCATACTCGTAGTGTCATTGCATGTGGTATTATATTATAGGTTGCAAAAAAAATACATAGTTTTGTGGCAAGTAAGATAAGTCAACATGGGGCTTCCCCTATCTAAAGCCCTTTTTATAGTCACAGGTGAAATAAAGTCAATTTTATTTTGTTTTGTTTAATTAATGCTAATGCTTTCTTGAATTGTTTCATTATTGTAAACTAGACGCGTACTCGCGCAATGCAGCGAGATACATCATGATTTTTTAATGTTTCCTTTTATTTTTTGTTTTTTTTTTATCGATTTACAATACGATTTTGGATGGTTTTGAGAGAGTGATAATGATTTTTTTATAAATTTGTTTAATTTAGGCTTAATAATATAATGTTTTTTATATAAAAAAATTAAACATTTTGTTAGAATTCAATGATTGTCTTATATATTTTAAATTATTTATATTTCAACTGAGATGTTTATCCTGTTTTGATTATGTTTATCAGTTAGTTATGAATTCAAACATATAGCTTTAGAAATTTGTACTCATGCATCATGACTTTGTAATCTTGAATTTTAAGCAATGTGTATCAATAAACAATACTTAATGCATAAAAGCTTGTTTTTAAGAGTTTCTTCGATAATTTAATAATAATGTAATTTATTTTAGGTTTAATAATATAATGTTTTTTTAATAAAATAACATTAAATATTCTGTTAGATTTTCTTAATTATATTTTAGATTTTTTATATTTAAAATTTGGTTTTTATCCTGTATTTAGTTATGAGGGGAGTGATTTTAGGGGGGTTAAAATGGTTAGAGATAAAGGATTGAAAATTAATAAATAGCATTAAATGTAGTACATAAAGCGTTAATGGTTGTTTTTAAGAGATTTTAAGTAATTAGCATTAAATAGCGGTACATTAAGCTTTAGCAATTGTTTTTAAGAGTTTTTTACAAATGCTTTATAATATAGGATATAGATGTATTTATCAAAGAATCCATTTGATTATCTTTTAATTTTTTGGTTAGAACAGCTAGAAAAGAAATAAAAAAGGAAAAGATTAAAACCACCACTTGCATGTCATTTTAACCATACTTTTTATAATCAATATTATTTTATTTTATATTTACGTATCCACTTAAAACTTTTTCCTGGGTCTGCTTCTAGGGTCATGATCTCCATTTCCTAGGATAAATTTCATTATAGAACAAAAATGGCGTAAAGATTCACATAACATACCTTGGGATATCGATGGGTAAGGAAAGAGAGAAGATGAGAGAAAGCCTGGATATTGATTGACTCCAAAATTGAAGCAATGTATCCGAGTATGGCGATGCCAGCATATAACTTGGAGAAGTCCTTTGTTCCTTTCAACTCAGTAGTCAAAGACTCCAGAACACCCGCACAAAAGACTTGAGTCTCTGCCTGGAAATTGGTATTTATTAGAAGCATAATCCTACTTTTAAGTAAATCTGCGACGAGCTCTTTCTTCATGGGGTTCTACTCGTTTAGGCCAGTAACATTCGACATTTTTTAATGGTTCAAAGAGAAAATATGTGATTGCTAATCTTATGTAATTGACTGACGGAAATTGATATGGGACCAACGTATGGACAATGAAGTATGTATGTAAAATCCAAACCGAACGATCCCATTATAATCAGGGTTGGGGATGCATGCAGACTTGCCCTTTATCCCATATAGTAAAGCGCTTGTTTTCTCTCTTACATGTTTTCAGAACCAATTTTTCTCGCATAATCCTTCCTCTAAATCTTTTTACAAATCAGGGTTCTTCATGGAAAAAGTCTCTCTACTCCTCGGGATAGAGGTAAGGTTTGCGTACATCCTACCCTCCCTGGACCCTACTGTGTGTAGGATTCACCGGGTTTGTTTGGTTTAGTAAAGAGACTGTTTCCGTGAAAAGCCCCGGCTTGCGAAAAAGTATCTGACATGAGAGTTTCAGAAAGCTTTTCAAAGAGTATGAAAAAGAATGAAGAATGTATGTACACCAAGCATGATGAAAAATCTTTGGAAGTTTTGTATGTACAGCAAGCATGATGAAAAATGTGGCAAATATTTACAATTTTACTAGGAAAGCTCATAATTAGGTATGTGGCATAATTTGTACCAAGGCTATGTTTGACAAACTAGCTAATAAGCTAGGTGTTGGCTGAAAAGCTAGCCAATGAATTAATCACATTTGGTATTGAGCTACTTTAGAAATGTAAAATGACCAAAAAGGACATGTTAAAAGAACTGTCATTTCTAATAATAATAATATACATATAATTAATATGGCCAATAATAGTTCGAAATACTTAATACTCCCTCCGTCCCAAAACAAGTGTCCACATTTCTATTCATGTTTATCCCAAAATAAGCGTCCACTTTCAAAAGTAAGATAACTAAATTCTCAATTTACCCTTAATTAATGCACAAATATTTAAGAGTTGTGAAGAGAGAGAAATTAAATAAGGGTAAAAATGTCATTTGGTAAACAAAAAAAGTGTAATAATTATGTATGTCTAAAACTGTGTCATTTCAATTGTGGACACTTATTTTGGGACGAAGGGAGTAATAATTCACAATATTTAAAAATTAATAAAAAATATTTAATTATCAATATTAATTAAGAACTAATAAAAATTAATGACAACTCATAATAATCATAGGTATAAGTGGAAGAAAATGGCTAAAAGCTCCTCGAGCTTATTGAAAGGCTAGTCCAAGTAGCGTTTCAATAAGCTAGTTTCTGGTCATCGAAACGAAACTTTCTCAATAAGCTCAGAAAATATACTAGCTTATGGTTGCCAAACATGACCTAAAAGGTAATGATCAACACACATAAAGCTAATAGGAAATTATCCGCAAGGAACTCAAACACTTTAAAAAGGGGTGTGAACTAACCTCCATGTGTAAGAAGATCCTTTTGCTGAAGAGAATCTCTATAGTCTGAAAACAGAGACATAATTATAATTACCATTTGGTGTTACCCATAAAACTTGAAAATTTAATACACTAATACCTTTAAGGTGGGAATTATGACTCTATCGCGTCTTTTATACTTTTGAAGAACCCAAAGGATGTCATTAGATAAGCCGATTTCTCTGGCGTTAGTTTCACTCTCATCTATAGCTTTAATAGCTTCAAGATACTCTAACAAAGCACCAAGTGCAACCTTTTTCAAAGAATCTTCTAATCCACCGATGGAAATGACTAATCCCGACATAACATATTTACTGTAACAACCAAACTGAAGCAACTGGACAAAGCGAGGGAAAGAAAAACTGGGCACCTGCATGGACACCCCACTTTCCTAGTCAATATAAGATATCACTACATCAAACAAAACCAATATATCCCACATAGAGGTAGGTCCCCCCCCCCCCGGGGGTGTACGTAGACCTCACCCGGGAGGATGTATGTAGACTTTGCCTCTACTCCAAAGGGTAGAGATATGACTGTGAAACCAAACCAGTATATCCCACATAGGGCTCTTTATTTGTTTTTTGTTTTTTTTTGTGTGTGTGTGTGTGTGTTTTTTTTTTTTTTTTTTTTTTTTTTTGGGGGGGGGGGGGGGGGGGGAGGATGCACCTACACCTCGCCCCTACCCCATAGGGTAGAGAGGGGTTATTTAGCTAAATGACCTCTAGACAAGTGCTTTTTATATCCATGACCTTCTGATTGGTTTTTAGGCATTCTTGTGTATGGAAGTGGCATTCTTCTGTTAAGCAGTGGCATTTTCAAACCTGTCTGAAAGATCATGGATTTAAAAGAACCCCTGCAAGGTCATTTAACCAAAGGACCCAAGTAGAATCTCCATGAAGATCCCCGGCTTGCAAAACAAAAGCAAAAATACAAGGAGACGGGTAAGAAAAGTAGCATAGTAACATAGCAAAAATATAAGATATGACTACATCAATAAACCAGAAACAACCTATTAGCACTTACCCCCAACTTCAATTCAGCTTCCTTCGGAACAATTTTTACTAGTGTTTCCCGATAAGGTATTAGAGGAACAAAAACAGCTTCACTGTATAAAATCCTTTGGAGAACTTTTGCAGCCACTTCTCTTAACCTGTCCATCTTTTCTACTGCTTGTTTCACAATGCCTCCAACTAAGTTGGTTGCAATATTAGCATCAAAGAGTGACTGCTTTTGATAATCCTCTGCCACAGATTCATTTCCGACTAATTGATCTCTCTTGCATAAGATATATGTACATCTCTCAAGGCCATCCATGGCGGCTGTGCGAACCCAAGAGCCCACATCACCTCTGTTATCGACAGAGTAATCTTCCAAAGCATTGAACAAACTCTGCATCACCTCGGTTTTTATCATAATAATGAGAGATATTTGCTCATCTGGTTGTAAGGCAGAGCAATCTGTAGTTGCAGTTAACGTTTCACACACTAATACAAGTCCTTTAACAGCATTTACACGCGCTTCAGCATCCCTATCTTCTGGGTTATCCTAGTTGGGACAGATAATATTGTGATGTGAGATATTCCTCCTCTAATTCCTATTAGCAGGGAATTTTATTAATACTCCCTCTGCCCAAAATAAACGTTCACAATGAAAACGCATAATTCTAGAAATGTGTAATTATTACACTTTAAATAACGAAATGAAAATTTTACCCTAATAATAAAGTAATTAATTTCTTCATCTCACAATTTAGAGTAGAACTAGAAAGTAGGCACTTACTTTAGAAAGTGGACACTTATTTGGGGACAAACTAGAATTGATATGTGGACACTTATTCTGGGATGGAGGGTGTAAAATTTTACCTCGATTGCACAAGACCTGCAAAGTTTTGGAAGCACCATCTTCCACCTTGTGGCAAGAAAATCGAAAGGCAAAACTCCTATTGCCAATGCAGATCCTCTTCTCACAGCTACATTCGCATCAGTCAGCTGTTCCAGGTACTTTAGGGTAATATCATAAGTCCCTTTATCATCCGTCTTTGCAAAATATGTTGGAACAAAATGTTTGAATCCTTGATTGGCAGCATTCTGCTCGTATTAGGAATAACAGGAAGAATATCAGGAGTCAAAGTTGTAAAATAAATAGTTGGCTAAAAAGGTTAACCAAACAAACCCACACATCCCACCCCGAGGTGGGGTCAGCGGAGGGTAAGATGTAAGCAGACCTGATCTCTACCCCCAAGGAGCAAAAAGTAGTTAATGAAAAGGTTCTAGACAGAATTACCTGTATTTGACCATTAGGATGTCTCAAGTTCTCATTAAGAGTGTCAAGCAGACTCCTCTTTATTTTTTCTGTCAAAGTTATGTTGACAATAGATATACACTCAATGAACCGGGAAACTGCAGCACGCATTATCTCTCCACCTTTTCCACGATACAATCTTGCTTTCTCAATAGCAGGGACTACACCAGCAACAACTTTCTGCTTCTCTGCAATTAGAAATTTGAACAAAAACATAACTCCATTTGGACATGAAAAACTGTCAAATTATAATATATTCTGTTGGATAATATGTTTTGTATATCTGTATAAGTAGAGTAGCATTATCTATTCACAGTTTGCTTTTTGGTTCCTAGAATAAAGGAAGTAGTCAAAACTTAAAAGTTCCTGATCTAGTTGATGTTTAAATAGGAATTGTAATCCTGATATATTCAATACTCAAAGTGTGAAATTCAAATCAGATATATTTTCCTCTCAAAATTTCACATGGTATCAAAGCTGCAACTCTGAATCGTATCTGCCCATCTCTAAATCTAATTTCAGCCTATCTTCACCATAACCAAATATGACATGGCCCCCAAACCTCATCTGCTAAAATCTCGTCAAACCCTAAAGCCACACCACCAGCAACACTCATGGAGGATCCAAACAGATGTCAACACGGATCATGGGTTATCACCTTAATGGCCACAATTATCTTCAGTGGTCACTATCAGTACTGATGTATCTATGTGACAAGGGAAGAAAAGAATACTTGCCAGAGAAAATGAATGTTCAGAGAAGAATGATTGAAGTACAAATCGTGGAAAATTGACAAGCACATGGTATTGTCTAGGTTAGTCGATTCTATTATTACTGAGATAGGAGAAATTTTTTTATTTCTATGGAACAACAAAAGAAATAAGAAATGTATTCCAGCTCAGAAACACCTTTGAATTGTTCCAATAGAAACCATATTGTGTGACCTTTGGCAAAGTAATTTGTTTGTTTACACAATGTACGAATCTGATAGCTCGAAATTGGCAACAATTGGACATCTTTGAGACATATCTGTGGCAGTGCAAGGAGGATGCTGTCATCTATATAAATAATTGGGCAAAAGCAAACGTTCAAATTCCTCCTTGGCGTAAATAAGGAACTGGATGAAGTCCAAGGACGCATCATGGGAGTGAAACCCTTTCCAAGTCTCAGAGAGGCATTTTCAGAAGTTTTCCATGAAGAGAGAAGAAGGAAAATCATGTTCAGGCCTCAGTGAGAACCATTTGTGGAACAATATGTTAAGGCAGGAATCCTAACTGAGATCAACACTTGCCATCCGAGGCACATCAAACAAATACGTCTATCGGCAATGACAAGGATGAATACCTTGGTGTGAACATTGCAAAGATAATCTTAATGAGACCTTCTGGAAAATTCATGAAGAAACTAATGATTTGAAGCCTCCAAAACCCTTATTCAACAAAAACAGTCGTGGGAACATTTTGTAGCATCTAAAGTTTCCACTTCATTCTCCAAATAACTAGACATGCTGCAAAGACTGTTTGACCAGCAAGCTGATCCACCAAAAAAATAAAAAAATAAAAAAAAATAAAAAACACTACAACTGCTGTTACTACTGGCACAACCTCCTCAAGTCCATAGATTGTTGACTTGGAGTCGCCAAAAACTTGACTGGAGATAGCTCACTGTTCAACTTTCACAAGACGAACAACTCAGCCTCCACAGTCCAGATAGCTGATGGTTCTCTGTCTAAAGTAATGGGAATAGGTACCATAATTTTAACAAAGGTTATGACACTTCACTTTGTACCTGTCATCTATTACCTGTAGTCTGCTCTCAGTCAGCAAATTAAATCATGACTTAGGGGCCGATTATCAAAAGCTTACCTGGGTAAGCACTTACCGGTAAAATTCAACACTATCACTTACTTACCGGATAAGATTTTAGTCCACCAAAATGGTATCGTATGCAACAATTTTCCAGGTAAGCGCTAATTATGGTAAGAGTCTTCGCCCTCACTTAACGAGTTACCAGGTAAGACTCTTGGTCCTTGCCTTAGCTCTTACAGGGTAAGATTATTGGTCCTTGCCATATTCATCCGCTAAGGTAATATGAATTGGAAAGCGCTTACCGGGCAAGTGTTTGGTAAACGGCCCCTTAAATTGTATAACTCAATTCTCTCCAAACTTTAGTGAATTTCAATAAAGACTTTCGAGGAGGACGATTGGTAGTGCTAGGCTATGCTCGGAAATTTATATCCTCCAGTCACATCTACAAGAACCAATTCAAATTTGTCTGATCTATTTTCAGTTTCTAATTCCACATCCACATCCGAATCTAGTCATCAATTTTTAAATTCTAGTGTCCATAAAGATAGGGATGTTATGGCACTACCAACCGTAAGCACTATTCATGGTGTGGGATACATCACATTACTATTCTCCCTTTGTGTGTGTGCGTGTTATCATTTGGTTTACAAGGGTCCCAAGATTCAAAAACTACAGCTTAATGCATGAAATCTTGACTAGAGCATAAGAAAATATGTCTAGTCAGCCAAGAAAGTTGGTAACAATGTGTAATGGTGACATTATGAGAGTAACATCAAAACCTTGTTGAGTGTAATGGGTCAAAAATTAGCCATAAGATATACCGACAAAACATGGGAAATGTGTACTCTTCTATGATTTTTCATGCCTGTAAGTTAACATATATTTCAATAATAAACTGTAGGTGTATGGCCTTAGAAGGTGATGTGTTGGTCCTGCATATCTAAGACAGACTGATTTTATAGCACCAAAATTTGATAGAAATAACACCATGAACCTAGTACTCTTTAAGAGAATGTAATAATTTGCATATATATACTTGACAGCTCATGAATTCAAAAGAGCAAAGAGTACAAACCTTTTGGAAGAGCATAACCATACTTATTTAGAGCTAATACAAGCTCACCAACTGCCAATACTGCACCATGGCGCATGCATAAATCAGATGCGAGAGTACATGGAATTAATTTCTCAAGCACAAAATTTGCAGAATACTCCGGATCATATTTCACAAGAACGGATAAAGCCTTTGAGGCGAGTTCTCTCAATCCTTTTTCCTGAAATAGTAGTTGTGAGTTAGTTAAATGCTCAAAAGTACCAACAATAGGGAAAAGATATACAAGACACAGAGATTACCATTAGTGATAGATATCCATGATCAAAAAAAAATACTTCAGAAGTCCCATAACCATCTAGTAAAGTCAATTATGTCCCATATATATTAAGTTAGAAGCTAAATATCACTTCATAAAGGTTCAACAGTAAATACAACAAATCTACGATGAGATTCCATTCTGTAAACTCTGGTAGAACAAAGCATTCTAGTTGCCAGATAAGTAACAACTATTACTTAAAAAGTCCAAGAACAACTAGCAGCAACGGTTATCAGCAAGCCACAAGTTATTGTAGAAAAGAACATACCCAGTGACAAATCTTGTTAGATAGAAGTTCATCCATGAACGGATAGAGGTAGCCATCATATTGGGCTATGATGACAGCAACATGAAGGTAAGCATTTACTCGTGAAGAAAGTGCAAAATAATCAGCTGTATTCACAATGTCTATTCCATGAGGATAATTTCCTTGTCTCCCAACATTTTCCTGAAAAGCAGCTGCAGCTGCTCTTCTACAATTAACCTGCAAAATTTGTTTCAAATATGAACTCTTCATGAGTTGGATTAAACAACATGTACATCAGATCAATCATGCAAAAGTGTTGCTGTCCACCTCACGGTCATAACAGGCAATTATTAAAAGGTGTGGCGCAAGCTGATCCAGTATGCCCTTCATGTCAGTGTGATTATATGCACGACCAAATGCCCAGCAAACGTAAGCAGCAGCATCACGAATATGAGACCCAACACTATGGGGACCTCTTCGTACATCATAATGCAGTGCCTGCAAACAAGAAAATTCACGGTTATATAATAAGATGAAGCCAGACAAACCATCACAAATCATGCTTTCTGATGTACATATCATTAAACAACCACACAATGCTGTACATAGAGAAACACAATATGTTAGGTGTTGTTAGTCATATTAGAATGTAGCAGATCCAAATAGTATCAGATCCGTTAACTTTAGGAAGTCAGTTGTTATATTTCATGAGTCTGTTAACATATATTAGGGTGTATACCCTGTTCAATTAGTGAAAATATTTCATCAATTTCACACAAAATCTTCACAACATAATCTATTTTGTTAGCAAAATGAAATAAGTATTGACAAGAAACAAGAAGTGCACAGAACCTTTACAACAACAGGTACAACTTTAGGAAGGCTAACAGGTAAGAGCAACCCTCTACGTGCCAGCTCTGCCAATGCTAAGCATCCACCATGCCATGATCCATCACCCTGAAGATAAATGAAACTCAATATGACTTGGAGACAATTCTAAAAATAAATAAGAATCATGAGGAGGTACAAGTCAAACAGAAACCACTAAACAAGAAACAAAAATATGCATGCATGTCGGCTATACCTCACCAGGTGAAAACAATTCTAACACAGACAAAAGGACTTCCTCTGCCAAGGTATATGTGAGTCGTGAAGTTATTCGTCCAATACCTTTTGCAGCAGACCAACGAACAACAGTATCCTGAAAAATGAGGATCAGAAATGTTGAGAAGTCCATAGAGTCATAGACCATAACTAGTAAAGGCCTATCGACCTCATTCTTTACATGTAGCTTTTAACTCCTACAACTTTAATCGTTGAGCGATTTATAAAAGATAGTAGCATCGGTTGAATTCGTTCAACATGATATACTTTGTTTTAGCCATTTCCTACTAACGGAAGTGGGAAAAGCTCATCACAGATCTTCCATTCACACAATACATATGATTATTATATCTAACATAGAGAATGGATGGCCATTTGTAGCATCATTAATAACCTTGTATTGACCCGCCAAAATGATGATATGAAAGCAAAATGAATATAATATTATAAACTGATTTGGTTCTTGAAATAACTATGATACACTTGAGTTAGACTCTCCTCTCAATTAAGCCATTTTTAAAAGAGCAAGCCATGACAAAATATCACCCTATAAACATACCGTATCTTTCAATCCAGACAATAGTAACTCGATGATCTCTTCAATAATATCAGGAACATCCATCTCTTCCTCTAGAAGGAAGGAGCCATGGTCTGAATTGGATGAGCCAGAATTTGATACATGACTGCATGGATCAGTTCGTGATGTATTTTGTGATATATTCTCTCCAAGTGTGCTGTGTTTACCCTACATTGAAAGAAGAGAACGCAATATTAGAGCAGAACTCCATCTTCCTCCTTAGTTCTTTAAGTAAATTATGGTCACTGACCACGCAAATAACAGAGAAACTGCAGCACGGACACATAGTGTTAAAATTAACAACTGAAAAAACGACAGAATCTCTTACCACATAGCGCCAGGTGGTTGCGCGATGAGGTAGACAAGTAAGCCCCATCCGTTGTGTTAGCTTTATCAAATATTTGCGAAGTAAGGGACTACGGGCTGCAGGGGTAGACTTGATCAAGACTGAGGTATCATTCCAAACAACAGGGACAATATCAAGTAATGCTTTCCGGCTTCCAGTCTAACATAGAGATCAGAAGGCAAGCTCAACAAACTGTAAAATAAACAAATCAAAACAAACAGCTGGGCAAGGAGTAAGGTATATAAATCATTAAACTCGGATTGGACATTGTTGTAATTGTGTGATCTTTAACTAGAAAGAACCAACAAAGACTGTTTTATTCCCTTAGTGTAGTTCTTTAGGTGTGCACGTTGAACGGATTTGATCGTACACCCGAATTGTTGACCAAGAATAAAGAAGGATAAGAAATTGGTGATTAAAGAAGGTAATTTTGGACATAATAGAAATATAGAAACTACAAACTGAAGAATTTTGGCTAAAATTATAAAGTAAAACTGCTTATGCCTGAAACTGAGAGATAGGAGGCGAGGCAAAGTTGACACCACTAATTCTTTTTCTTTGGTAGTTTAGACTATTATGGGCACACCAAGTAAAGGCAGTATAAGGTTTATATATATGTGTTTATTTTATATATTTTCTATACGGGCTACGAACACAATTTTAATTTTATTATTTGGTTTTAGACTTTAATATTACACATGCATATCAATACAGCCCCAAATCCTTCAATTTCTAGAATTTGTGAATCCACATATTCGTGTATCACAAGCTGCGTCCTCACATTTGTAGCCTTTATATGGAAGAGGAAACCATCCATGCAATTATCTTCCACCATTTAATTATAAAAGTGTCTCAAACTTCAATACACTAAATTACAGACCTGCCTGATTATGTGTCTTAAAGATGGAACAATCTTCAGAGATATTATACTTCATCTCCCAAAAATGTCTTAAATGATCATCATGGGTTAATATATTTCACGGTTCATATTATTAAACCAGAATAGCTTTATATTGCATGGTTCCATAAAGAAGCTCCTGGAATAAATGCGAAGTTTTCTAGTTTACATGACATAATAACATCTTACAGATGAATAGCTACTAAAGAAACAATTGAGCACAATAACATGAATAAATATCAAAAGCAGACCTTGAAAATAGCAGCAAGGGTTTCTACAGCACCAAGTAACCTGAAATGATGTATTACATCTTCTGTTGCAGAAGATAGGACTTCATGAGTCCATTCAATAAAGCTGAAAATAAATGAAATTCATATTGGATATCAGCTTAACAAGACAAAATTTAAAATCCTTATGTTTCTACAAAATGACATAATACAAAGAAAAAATGGTATCATTGCATTAATGCAAACTGCACAAGGATTTTGGTGGATCTTCAAGATACTCCTTAAAGAAGTTGTGAAAAAGCATGTTATAATGTCTAACATTTGTATTTTATAACCGGAAGGAAGTATAAGTAGTTAAAACTCAAAATTAGCTTTTTGAAAGTGTGTATAGAAGCAGAAGGAAAGGAACTCAAATGAAGCATTGAAGATACTAGAGAATGCATATATTTTCAATTCAATCACATTATTTAGGACAGCTTTGCACATAGAGGGGCGCATTTATGTGATCAGCATCCACCTGTATTATCGAAGTTGTACAGAACAGCTATTTGACCATCTCCAATTTATAGCATGAGACATTGCTCAAATGAGATGCCACGTATAATAAGCTCAAACACCAAAACTACAATGGAGAGAAAGGTTTTACTGTTGGGCAAAGATACATGGCTAGAAAGGAAAACATGGTCAGCCACAATGAGTTAGGAGATGAGTCTAAACTAAGTTTTAGACTAGCATCTGTGTTGCAACTTCTGGCCATAATTGTTTTACAATAGATGATAAAGCTTAAATAATATCTGAATCCTGATGAGTAAAAAACCTGGTAAAAGCAGGCAACATATCTGGACGTGTTAGAAGCTTTGAAAGTAGCAATCCAGCTATCGTTTGCATGGGACCCGCACTTGAAAGGTGTTCCTTTGAGATCTCTAATATCCTAGCCACCAAGGGGGGTGGTTCATTGGCACCAAGAGAGTGACTATTTGCAATACTTGTATCCACAGATGATATATCAAAAGGAACCAAGACAAGTATTGATAACCACAAGAGTATCACACATTTGGTCTCCATCTCTCCAGTACTTTCTTGCCGCAGTGCTGTTCCTGCAGCTGTGCCATGGCTTTTCTCCAAAAGTGACACTGCTGGTTCTAGATCAGAAACTTGATGAGGAAAGAACCTGATGACAGCCTTATACCCACAAACTGTGACCAAAGAATAAATTATAATACATAAAGGCTTGATTATTTCATGGAGTTCCTTGGACTCTATGCCTAGTTCAATTGTCTTAGAACGAACAATAAGCATCAGAGGAGAGATTATGCTCTCCAGGTATGGTTCTAACAGTTGTCCTTGTTCCTGATATTTGTCCATCTGCATATGAAAAACATCAATAAATCTCTGCACACGAAAATCACATTATATCTCTTTTTCACCCAGGAGTGTAATAGAAAAGACTCAAAATTTCTTGTTTACATCTTTCAAGACTGCTGAAAATGAAATTTTGCAGCAGAGATATAAAAAAAAAGAGTAATGAAACATAATGAATTAATCAATATAGTGATACAAAGGCCAAAGAAGATTCCTTGTACTTTATAATCAAGATAAAATTCCGTCTAAGAAAGTTATGAACTAAGGGGCCGTTTACAAAACGCTTACCCGGGTAAGCGCTTACCCGGTAAGCGCTTACAGGGGGATTTCCCTTAGCGGAAGAACATGACAAAGCATAAATCTTACCCGGTAAGAGCGAGGATAAGGATGAAGAGTCTTACCCGGTAAATGAGATTAACAACTCTTACCCGGGTAAGTGCTTACCGGGTAAATTGTTGTATATGATACCATTGTGATGATTACAATCTTACCCGGGAAAGTAAATTAATGTGTCGAGTTTTATTGGTAAGCGCTTACCGGGTAAGCATTTGGGTAAACGGCCCCTCTGAACATTAACCGGTGATCATCAATTTGAAACTCAAACTAAAAAAACTCCAATTCAAATTTCGAGCACCACCTAATTGAAATCTGAAATGCTAACGAGTAATCAACATACAATGCAGCTATTTTTTTACTTCCCCAATTAGGTATCAAAACACCATCGCCCACACAGCTAATGCCTAAAAGAAGGTGCTACCATGAATAATATTCCTTCTAATTAAGTTATGAATTCATTCTGAACATGAATTGGTGAAATATCAGTTTAAATTCTGGCTACCAAATAGAAAAACTGAAATGCTAATAAATGAACATAAAATGCAGCTCGTTTTCAACCAGTGTCAAAAGTTCTTAACTACAACATAAAAATATCACCAACCACACAGCCAACGAATAAACTAAGGTGTTATTAAGATAACATCAGTTCTAAAAAAGTTTAAGGATTTATTCTAAACATGATCAGTGAAAACTCAGTTTAAAATTCGAACTAAACGAGCTCCAATCCCAATCCCGAAACAACCAAACAGAAATCTGAACCGCGAGTGAGTGAGTGATTAAAACCTACAATGGATCGGATCTTGTGGACGGAAGAGAGATCTACGACACGACCATTGGAAACGATGTCGTCAAGAATAGACTTGACGAGCTTCCATTCTTGTAGAAAATATCTCTGAAGAAACGCCTCTTTGGAATCGTGTTCATCGTCCTCTTCTAATTCTTCACCAGCAACCGACGGTTTTGCAATATCTTCTACCTCTATTGCCGCCATTAGAGAGAGTAAAGCGAAGATCTTCTTCTTCTTCCCGCGCTGCTATGCTTTGATTTACCGGGTTTGTGTTGAAGAAAACCTCAGGAAAAACCTTATGTTATAACGTTTGGGTCTCAAAGGTAAATTCAAAACTGTGTAGGGTTAGTTTCTACAAATCCAAAACTTTGGGGGTCTTTCTTGGGGTGGGGGAAAGAAGTCTCTCGTTGGCCTAATTCTTAGTTAAAAAAGTTGACGAATCCTTGGGTTTGGGCCAACAATATTTGTAGCAAACCAGACTGGATGAGACATGATAGGAAAAAAAAAAAATAGTCTCATGTTTGGTATACCATGGGACAAAAATCAGATGGGACAACATGGGACAAAAAGTTGATTTCATGAGACAAAACATGAGTTTTTTTGTTCCACCTAAATAGGTGGAACAACATAGTACTAAATTCAAATTTTACTAAACTACCCTTTTTTACACCATCTATCTGATATGTGACCTAAACCTAATTTCTTCAAACCATCGCCTCCATCTACCAGGGTTTACCATCGCCTCCATTTTCATCGTCTCCACAGGTATGTCCCTGTTCTTCATCGTCTCCACCATTGATTTCTTTGATTTCGATTTCTGTGGGTGTTCATCGATTTTTTGGTTTCGATTTCTGATAAATCGATTTATGTTTGTGGCGATTTTTGTCAATCGATTTATGTGGGTGCGATTTCTGTCAATCGATTTCTATGGGTTCGAAACCAATTTCTGCCAATCGATTATGCTACTATTGAATCGTTTTATGTCAGGCTTCAATCGATTTCTACTGTTTTGAAGTAACTGTACCAAAGTCTGATAAACCAAGGTATCGAACAAGAAAGGGACATATTGCGGGTGGACAACGGATGAGGAAGACTTGTTGATCACAATTCTTCAAGACATTGTAATCAATGGTGGTAGAGGTGATAATGGAAGATTTAGGTCAGGTACACATGAGGTTGTTGTTTCAAAGATACGGGAAGGAATTCCCGGTATTAGCATAACTGCAAAACACGTGCAAAATAAAATAAAACGTCTAAAAGATAAATATTCCGCTGCCTATGATATGCTAAATACAAGCGGATTTGGATGGAATGATGCAAATCAATGTGTGACTGTTGAAGCTCCTGGGATTTTGGAAGAATATTTAAAGGTTAGTAGTTAGATATTATGGGTTTCTTATGATGTTTTTAGTCACTTTTCTATTTATAATTATTTATTTGTTTGGTTGTTGTCGTAGAAACATCCCAACAAGAACTACACGGCTAATAATCCATTCCCGGCTTACGAGCGGTTGAAGATGGTGTTCGGGAAAGACCGCGCGACGGGAAGCATGGTCGAATCTGCTACAGACGCGTTGGAGAATATGAACATAGAGAATGACGATGATTTTGTGACTGAAGTTAATGTTCCCCCCGTTCCAAGTCATTCAAATACAACTTCACATTCCCCCATTCCAAATGAAGGAGAAGGAACAAGTAAGAAGAGAAAAAGGACAAACGGGTTATCTAAGCTAGTGGAAGAAACTAAGAATGAAATCCATGAAACAACCAATCAAATGAAAAAGGTTGGTTTCAGTCATATCGGATTCTATCGAAATTGATGGCTTGAGCAATGAATTGAAGCGACTTGGACTTGGTATGATGGAAATCATTCGAATAGGTAAGTACTTTGGGGACAAACCATCCCAATATCGTTTTTGGATGCGTTTGGATGATGCTACGAAGCTAGAATTTGTGAAGTCGATTTATGATGAGGACAAGCAATAGTATTAGAAAATTATGAAAACAATTATCGTCTTGGAATGTTTAAATTATTGATGTTGGGAATGTTTAAACTTTTGATGTTGGTACACTTGACTTGTTTGTGAATGTTCAAACTTTTGATGTTGGTATGACACGTGTTTAAATTATTTTTGGTACAATTGTTGTGTTGAAAGGTTTCTAAATTATGTATGAATTTAGCGTTGTTGTGTTGAAAAGTTTTAAAATTTTGTATGTATTTATAATTGTTTTGTTGGAATTATTATATGATATAAAATAGTACAATTATCATAGATAAAATTATTTAAATATATTTTAGTTGATTTATGTCATTTACAATCATTATTTGATATAAAATAACATAAAACAGCATATAAGGGCAATCTGGTCATTTTAACAGTTTTGTTCTGTCCTGTCCTGTCCAGCTTACCAAATGCAGAACAAACAATTAGTCCTGTCATGTTCTAGTCATACCAAACGTGAGACAGACAATTAGTCATGTCCTGTCTCATCCAGTCTGCGTACCAAACGCTACCTATGTTATAACGTTTGGGTCTCAAAGGTAAATTAAAAAATTGTGTAGGGTTAGTTTCTACAAATCCAAAACTTTGGGGGTCTTTCTTGGGGGTGGGGAAAGAAGTCTCTCGTTGGCCTAATTCTTAGTTAAAAAAGTTGACGAATCCTTGGGTTTGGGCCAACAATATTTGTGGCAAAAAACAACGCTTACTTGTAACTCAGTAAATGTTTACCGGATCAATTATCTTTTTTTTTTGGGAAAGGGTGTCCTAGGCCTTTGGCCCAGACTAATCCCTTGGCAATGAAACCCAACTGCTAAAGCATGCAGCCCTGAGGTTATACCAGTGGCCACAAAGTTGCGAATGCAGGGAATCGAACCCGGGTTGAGCGCTATGAACTCCCCAGGTGATTACCGCTACACCACAAGCCTTGTAAGAGCTATGACAAAGACCGAGGGTCTTACCCGGTAAGTAAGTGAGACGACTTTTACCCAGTTAGCGCTTAACGTTAGGACGAACCCAAAAAAAAAATCATACGGTGGCACCATATAATATAGACAAAAATAATTACAAAAAACATGGTTTACATTGAAGCGTCTTCATCTTTTTAACGATGTTCAATATTGTTTGATGTCTTTTTAGCCTAATTCCACCATTTCGAGGGATTTTTAAACCTTTTTGTTTGATTTCGACGAATTTTTAAGTTTTTTTATCGATATCGAGGAATTTTTTCGGGTTTTTTGGTTGATTTCAAGAGTTTTCTTCGATTTTTTGGTTGATTTATGGGTTTTTTGGTTGATTACGAGGTACAGTTGCACCTTTTTTAAATTTCCAAAATAATACGGTAGCACCTTTCAAAACGATACGGTTGCACCTTTCACGAACCTAAAATTTTTAACTCTTCGTCGGAGAAATAATATGGTGGCAAGTGCAACCATTGCCACCATACTAGGTCCGTCTAGGGCTTACCGGATTAATTATTGCACTTGATGTTTTTCCGATTGACTAGAATCTTACCCGATAAGTTAAACGATAATGTAGATTCTCACCGGTAAGCACTTGGGTAAACGGCCCCTAAGTTACAGATTTGGTCTATGTGGTTACATGGAATTATGGAAATTATGGATTGGATTCCGCAAACGAAATAATTACATATATAGTCATTGTGGTTTCATTTTTGGTATGGATGAGGTCCCTTCTTTAGTGTGGTTTGGTATATGTTCGTTAAATCGCTTATATGCCCTTTCATATCGGTGTCGCTTTTGTCATTTTACCTTTGAATAAACAGTTCCTTTTAATTATACAATTTAGAAAGCTACTATGAAGGGAAAAAATAATAGATTAATACCTCTTATACCACCGGCGACATCCTTTCATGTCATCTTCTCCGGTTGAGATCTCCGATCATCCCCTCCATTTAGTTAAATAAAGTCAATTAACCAAAAAATGCCCTTAAATATCTGAAACTCTTGTCTAGCATGAATGGGCATTTAATATGTATATGTCAAAATGAACTCACCATAAAACCCACACTCCAAGGCCTAAGCTATTAATTGATTCATTCAATGCTCAATTGTTGGAGTATATCAAGTGGGTTTCCTTTTTCTCTTTGCTCCTATGTAGTATGTAGGACTAATTTTCTCCCATTTAAACCAAGTTCCAACACAAATGAGATACATGTTTGAGGTAACAAAATCAAATAGATTTACTATTAAAACAAATAATAAATATTGTCACTCCATAATTGAGAAGTGGCAGTTCAAATAGATATAGCATATTTCTAGGACTTGTGGCTCCACACTTCTCATCATCTCCAGGGCAACCTCCCATGATGGCAAGATACTACATAAGAGTTTTTTGTGCTTTCTATCTTGCGCTTTCTCTGTAATGATCGGGCTTAAACCAAATAAAATAGAAGTTGGGTAAGAAAGTAGAAAGGTCACTTTGAGGAGGGGCCTATTGTGAAAATTTGGGAAAAAGGGTTTTTAACCCTAGAGGTTGCAGTGTTGGGTGGGTGGGTGGGTGTGCGACGGCTGTTTTGGAGAAGGGCGATTTTGGGAGAAACCGAGTAGGGAGTCGATTCTTCAAGAACTCCAAGTTAAGTTTTGATCTTCATTTCAAGGTAAATCTTCTTGTGGCTAGTAACCTCATCAATTTCTTAATGTTGTAGTTATTATCAGTTTGGGTTTGGGGTAGTCCTGTTGAAGCAGAGAATGGAAGTAAATTGTTGGGTCTTGATAATTTGGGCATTGAAGTTAATGTGAGTTAAATTTTTATTCGTTATAATAATTAATGTTAGAGATGATGGTTTTTCATTATCGTTTAATTGAGTTTTGGGTTCTATGTTTTATCGCCGCCGAATCGATCGAAGTTGGGGAGCAGACCCCGGTCGACCTCGACACCGGTTGAGAAAAGGGGAGACCCCGGTCGAGAAAGGGGGAGACCCCAGTCGACCTTGACACCGGTCGATAAGGGGGGAGACCCCGGTCAAACCTTTGTACCGTAAGACTCCGGTCCATGTAAGCTCCGGTCACCGGGGGTGTTAGACCCCGGTCAAGTCTGCTCCGCTCGTCAAGGGGGGGGGGGGAGGAATCCGGTCCCCGGTCTTGCATGTGGGCCTTACCCATTATAGTGTTTAATTCATTGCATGTGGGCCGCACCCATGATAGTGTTTAATTCATTGCATGGGGCCGAAGCCTATAATTAGATTTAAAAGTTAGTTTTGGGTAGGCTTTAATTTATTGGAAGTTAGTTCCATTTCCAGTTTAATTCAAGGTGCCTTGTCTTAAGTTGGAATTTAGTGGGTCGGGAGATTAGGAAAAACCGTCGAGAATTTTGGGGGTTAGAGTAAACCGTGTAAAATAGAAGCACCGAGAGTTTACCAATCGACGCCTTATTTTATAGGTTCGGATCGGTCGATAAATAGACGTAAAGTTTTAAGCAAAGGACACCAGGTGAGTTTTTCTGAACTAAACTTCTTTGGTATTAAAAGCATGTGAAGTTTATTTTTTTAAAACTTTGATTTATTTATGATGGCATGATATTTATGAAATGTTTTAAGTGTGTTACAAATTGTTGTTATTTAAATGTATGTATACATTATTTGTGGAGATTGTGACCTAAGTCGAGGAGTGTGGCCCGCCTACTCGTGCCGGGGAGTGTGACCCGTTTATGCCATTGGGAGTGCGTCCCAATATTATGGCAGTGCGAGTTAGACACATCGTCTTTGACGGTCGTGTGGTCAGTAGCGTGTTTTATCCTTACGTGTTTTTACATCTGTTGAGTTAAATTATTTTCTGGAAAGATATATTTTATTGCTTATCTGTTAGAGGGGACTCACTAGACCTTCGGTCTAACCCTCGCTCTTTCAAAACTAAAAACCTTTTCAGGCAAGCGAGTTTTAGAAAGGGCAGATAAAGGAAAGGAGAAGATGTAGCGGGATCAGATAGAAGACCGTCATCTTAGTTCTTTTATTATAAATATCTCAGTTGTGAATAGGTTGCCCTTGCAAACCTTGAATTATCTATTGTACGATTGGGGCCGTTTTGGCATGGACTTTCATTATTAGTATGGTTATTATTAAGATTAAATTGTTATTTTTTTTGGTTGGGTTGTTATAGTTGGTATCAGAGCCATAGTTTAAGGGATCTAGGTGACCAGATGGGCCTAGACTTAAACTTAAGGAGTGAATCACAACTGAGATCATATGATGACCGTAGGAAGTCGAGTGATAGAGTAGTGAGGACTAGCATGTAAGATAAATTTAAAATTACATCTGGCCAGTGTAATTATAAATTTACAGGTACATGTGCGTGCTTAATTGCTTTATTGCTTTGAGGTTTACCTTAATGAAGTTTATATGTTGATGCTTTATCTGTAGTTATGTCGGAAAGAGTGACTAGGAGCATATCGGTGCCGGCAGTAGAGGTGGCACCAGTAAATGAAGTTGTGGAGGATGGACCCGTTGCTCCTCCTCTTCCAGCTGCTAATCGAGGGAAAGGTCGCGGCAGACCTAAAGGGAAGACGACTATGAAAGCGACTACCCAAGTGAGCGAACCTACTGCGGGAACTCGAGGGGGAAAGGCGACTCGTGTTGTTCGCCGAGATAGAAGTGTGGAGGCGAGACCTGGTCAGGAAACCTCTATTCAGGAGAGTTCAACTTCAGTGAGGGGTCGAAGGCAGGTAAGGAACCATGGTAGGGGACGAACGCAGGGGTTTGTTACGCAAGAAACCTTTGCGGCTGAGATGGGAAAACTGCAAGAAACTCTGAATGCATTGTTGGCACAACAAACTACTGAAGTATCAGCCAGCAAGGAAAAGAGTGAGGATAGAAAGGTGACCGAGATATCTGAATCGCCGGCAAACTGTAGTGGGAAGCCACTCGCAGTCGACTCCTGCAATGTTGACCAAATCCGTGGTTGGAAGAGGTTGTAGCTTCAAGGAGTTTGCTGCTTGCAAACCTCCTACTTACAAGGGTGAGTGTGACCATGTTCTGGCGATGAAATGGGTAAAAGGGATGGAGTTGGCTTTCGACACCAGCAAGTGTTCTGAAGGGGACAAGGTTGTTTACGCGTTGGCGATATTGAAGGATGAGGCAGTGATGTGGTGGGACGTGGAGTCCGGTGGGCAGGGTTCGGCAGCGGCCAGAGAGATGTCTTGGAATGAGTTCGTGAAGAGATTTAAAGCGCAGTTCTGCCCCTTGGCGGCAGTTAAAAAGTTAGAGGAGGAATTTCTGAGTTTGGAACAGAGAGATATGACAGTTCGAGAATATACGACCAAGTTTATCGAGAAATCCAGATTTGTAGAGGTCTATGTGCCGAATGAGGAAAGGCGTGTGGAGCGTTTCATTTTCGGATTGAGAAGCAACATTCGTGAATTTGTCTCGAACAAAGAACCAGCTACCTTTCAAGCGGCGGTGAATGCCGCCGAGATGAGAGAGAAGGAAAAGAACCGTCAGGTTTCTGAGAGGAGTGGAGACAAACGGAAATGGGAGGGGGCTGTCCGTGATTCCAGATCATTCAAATCCGCTAAATCTGATCAGCGGGTTGTTACCAAGAACGACATTAAGCCATGCAGCAAATGTGGCAGAATTCATAAGGGAGAGTGTCTGATGGATCGAGAAGGGTGTTTTAAATGTGGAAAGACTGGGCATATGGCTCGAGACTGCCGCGGGTGAAGATCTTGTTATCAATGTGGATCTCCTGATCATATCAGGACCGACTGCCCTCAGTTGAAGAAGGGAGCTGCTGGAGGTTATGGGGATAAGGGAGGCGAGAAGAAGGTGAAGCCAGCTCGGGCGAGAGCTAGAGCTTTTAATATGACAGCTAAGGAGGCGGTTGAGACACCAAATGTGGTAATAGGTACATTTCCCATAGACTCGATTTTTGCTAAAGTGTTGTTTGATTCGGGTGTAAAACGTTCATTTGTGTCACCGAATTTCGTGCACAAGTTGCTTGTGAAACCTAAGAAGCTTAGTCAAGGGTTTGAGGTAGAAGTAGCAGATGATAGTCGAGTCTTAGTTGGAGAAGTATATGACGGGTGTAGTATAGATGAGAAACCAAGATCTCTAAATCTTTAGAGAGAGAAAGTAGAGAGAGAGTAACAAGGATGCGCAAAGTAAGAATTGATTAATGTGTACGTGAGTTTCTTACAAGGAACCAAGACCAAAGGGACTTAAATACCCTTGGTCATATACAACACAGATAGACTCTTAACACAGTATTTGACCAAGCCCTATAAATACAATGATTACTATAAAATCAGACCGAATAATCTCCCCCTTAGTAATCATTGGCGCTTTGGTCTTCAAAAAATCATCTTCTAAATCAGCACGGACCAATAAAGCGACTTTGTGAAGCTTTCTGACTTTTAAGAAAAAGTTTCTTCTCAGCATCTTTCAGATTAAGTTGTCTTTGCTGCTTGAGCTCTAGACGATACACCTCTCTTGAATAACCTTGAATGAACTGTGGTGTTCGGAGCAGGAATAGCAAAAGAATCATTTGTAGCTGAGAGAATAGAATCTTTGAGCGAATCTTGATCAACAGATAAACTTTTGAGTTATTTGTCTCTTTAACTTCTCCTTGACTTCTCCCCCTCATGACCTTGATGATCTTGATCAACTTGGTCATGCAAATGTTGGAGACGAGACAACTTAAGATCTGCAAAATCAAAGAAACAGAGAAAACAGGGAAGGTTTGCGTATCATGTTGGTTGCGCAAACCAAGGTTTGCGTTTCATGAAGGATACGCAAAACGAGGTTTGCGTTTCATGAAGGATACGCAAAACAAGGTTTGCGTTTCACGAAGGATACGCAAAACAAGGTTTGCGTGACCAACGGAATGCGCAAAGCTGACTTAAACTCATAAAAAAATTACCTTTTTAAGCTCTTTGACTCCCCCTACACAAATGCACTAGATGAGACAATTTAAGTTAGCATTCATATAAAGAAAATCAGATACTCCCCCTCAAAAACAGATATAATCTTTGAAAAATATTCTCTTTGTTCACTCCCCCTTGAATAATGCATAAACCCATTAAAATATATTTATGAGAACACAATGATCAAATATTAATGTAGAAAGAAAAATATACTGAATGTAAATTTTGAAACAACTAAACATATAAAATTTTAAACACTAAACAAATAAAATTCTACAGAGTAAAATATTACAAATTTATCAATCATTTGAAATCAAACATATGTTGTAGGATACAAAAACAAGTTTCATTGCATATCAAGTTAAAACATGTTCAGTTTCAAAAACTTCCAGCAATCTATTCAGTGTGCTCACATGTGAATTTTCAATTAACTTCAAGAAAATGCAATTCTAAAAATATATAGAGAACTTTGCATGTACTCACACTAATCCATCAAAAATTAAGATTTTCACAAATTTATAGGTTTATCGCAACTCAAACATATCACCAAGAATCATGAGATGTGTGCTCATTGGCATCTTTTAGCAATGTGCTCATTGACATCTTAACATGAGTGTGCTCTTTGGCATCTTTTAAGCGCGTGCACTTTGGCATCTTTATAATCAAGAAGTTTATTAAGTAAAGAACATGCCGTAAACGTAACTTTCTATCTGACCCTATTGCAGGATTTGGGTCAGCCACTCCCAGACCAGTTGGCCTTAGGGGACTAGGTGTCAAGCACCCCTTGGAACTTACTCTCCCAGATCAGAAAGGCTACATCGACATATCCTAAACCCATTCATACCAATAGAACATGACTTTCGATCTGGTTCTATTGAAGGATTTGGGTTCGATCACTCCCAGATCAATTGACCTTAGGGGACCAGATGACAAGCATCCCGAGGAACTTACTTTCCCAAACCAGATAGCCCACAGGTACAAACTTTTAAACCTAGAGATTTCTGTATTTTATGAAATTATAATTCATCTCAATCACTCAGGTCAACATCTAAGTGCTTAGCCCATAATTTCATTCCGATATATAATTCTGATTAATTAGGTAGTCTAAGCAAAGTAAACTATAAAAATTCCGAATCACACAACTTTAAAGCAGTAATAAAAGTTTCAAACATGTTGCTGACTTTTCGACTTTTGTAAGACTTGAAATTTGATCATATAAAAACTTTAATATAAACAAAAGAACTTGAAAATTTATCCTAGACACATATTTTATTCAAAAGAAAGAAAAAAATGTAAAACTTTTACTTTATAGACTAAAATTTGTAAAGATATAAACTTTTAATTGATATTTAGTTGGAACAAAATAAAACTCAATTATTTCATCTTTCACATTATAAAAATAATTTGTGTCTCAAATTAAAAAATAATTTGGGTTATACAAAATCAAGAAGAAAAAAAAATGAACAAGATCAGATTCTAGAAAAGAATAAAGAGAAAAACTGGAACACATCATTATCAGAGATAAAATGCAGCGGAATTAAAATTGATGTACTCACAGTATCTCTAATAGTCAGAAGCTTAAAAGCTTTGAAGAACGAGTTCTAAACTGATTTGTTTAGAAGTCGTAGTCCATGAAGTACGGGTCCTGAGCTGAAGTACTCAGAAGCCAAAATTCTATTACTCCCCCTTGACTTGAGATGCCTGCAACTTTGAATCAAATTGAGATTTGGGAACCCACTTAAATTTGGGCCCGTGTTTGTTAGTTGCAGTTCTTGTGGGGAAATAATAAACAGATTTGATACGAGAAGCATGAGAAATATCATCAGAATAATAAGCACAATCATCAGAAGAGAAAGCATAATCATCTGAACTAGAATCAGAAGACGAATATAAGACATTTTTGGAAATTTGAAACATTTGCTTTATAGAGTATTTTGAAATTTTATTACAATAAGCAAATGAATCACTTTTATAACAATTGTCTACATATCTATCTTCCTCAGTCATAGGAACATTTGATGTCCGCCTCGCTCTCCAAATTTGCTTCTTTGACCGGTTCAAAGTCCTATCTGAAAGAATGGAATCTGAAGAATTAGAATTGTCAGAAAGAACTGTATCATGTTTCTTCGACTTCTTTGACCGTCTTTTTTTACGCTTAAGTTTATAATATTGATCATTGAGCGTAAAAGAATCATCAAGAATTTTAGACTTAATATTTAAATCAGAAGAAATAAATTTATCCAAGCAACCAATCTGATCAACTAATAAATCTGAATTTGCCTCAGAGTCAGAATAATTTTGAGAAAAGATTTTAAAATTTGAAACTTCCTTTTTATTTTCCTTAGAATCAGAAGATAGGCTAGAAATAGAGTCTGATTTTTGAAAAAATAAATTTTCTTCAAGACTAGACGTCATGAAAGAAAGAATAATATCAGATTCAATTTTCTTCAAAATATTTTGATCTTCTATATGATCTTCAAGATTTATGATATTTCCTTCTAATACTAATGAAGGAGTATATTTCTTCGAATCATAAATGATTGGGGAAATATTTCCTTTATCAGAATCAAGTGCATAAGGAGCAATAAAATCATCAAACATTGAAGATTTGATATGAGATATATCATTTAAAACTCTTCTTCCTCTTCTTGATTTTTCAGGAAAATATTTTACATTTTCACTAGTATAAACAAAAGGAACTTCATTTTTCTTGTTATTTGTCCTTTTCTCATGTTCGATTTCTAACACTTGCTTCTCATTCATCCAATCAATTTTAAATTGAGGAGCATAATGAGCAAGAGTCAGATAATCGTATTTATATAAAGTTGGGGATTTTTCAATCGCATTGTTTAAACAATGAGGATTTTCAAAACCAAGTCCCCACCTTTGTTTTAAAGCTTCTTCACTCCTTGGCTTGTTCATAAAAAATGTTTGTTCAGATTGGTCTTTTCGATAAAGTTTTTCTTCTAACTTATTTATTTTATCTGAAAATTCATCTTTTAAATTAGTCATAGCCGTCAAAGATTCAAGATAAGTCTTATTTGAAATTTTCAAATCATCCAATTTCTTTTGAAAGATGTCTTTAGTATTTTCTAAAATAGATTTTTCATCTTTCAAAGAAATTTTCAGTTTGTCAATCAAATCTGACTTTTCAGAATTTAAATTCTTTTCAGATAAAATTTTTGAACGCAAATCAAACAAAGCATTAATTATGATATTCATCTGAGAGGTAATGAAATTATAATCAAATTCATAATATACCTCATCTTCATCAGAATCAGAATCGTCTGACTGATCATCTCCGATTAAGCACATCTGAGCGATCTCAATGTTTGAAGCTTCATCATCGGAATAATCCAGCCAGAATTCTTCCTCGGCCAGCAAAGCAGTTCCGTTCTCTCTCTTTTCTGCTAGTTCCATTTTCTTCCTGTAGTAAGTTGAATCCCTAACCTTCTTAGCTCGACACTCCTTTGAATAATGACTTGGCTTTCCACAGTTATAACAAGAAGCAGTCTTAGGTTCAGGCACTTTGACTGTAGAGCTGGAAGTGGAGCGAGAAGAGTTGGAACTCGATCGGGGTTGTAACTTTTTCTGATAATGTTGAGAAAGAAGGATCATAGCTTTCTGTAACGTCTCGCCATCATCTTCAGTTGATCCGGTGTAAGCATTTTCAGACAATGCTTGTTCAGATAATTGCTTCGTGAGGAGAGCAACCGAATCTACTGTTTTCTTCTTTTTATCCATCTTGGCCTTTTTCTCTAACACCAAGCTCTCATCAGTTAGCATAATCTCATACAGTTCTTGAATCTGCATTGTTGAGATTTGAACATCGTTCCTCAGTCTATGACACGTTTTGTTCCATTCAGGCTGAAGAGCATTAAGGAATTTCAGATTCGTCTCAAGAGCAGTCTTTTCTACTTTAATCTTTCTTATATCATTAATCACAGTGCAAAACCGGTCAAAAATCACCTTCAGAGATTCAGTGTCCTTTGCCTTAAATTCCTCAAAGTTATTCATGAAGCGTGTCTGGCGTATTTGAGTAGCAACAGATGACCCAAGCATGATCTTTTCTAACTGAGTCCACATCATATTTGGATCATGTTTGAAACAATCAATTCGATTGTAGATTGTGTTGGGCAAAGCTAGCATCAAATTGGACTTTGCTTCTCTGTCGGCTTTTTCGCGTTTGATTTCTTCAACAGTAAAAGGAATGTCATTTTTCGGTCTGACAAATGGTCCTTCAGATAAAGATTTCATCATATTTTCACCATTAGACTGACGTTCAATGAAATTGATGAACCTATCTTGCCACTGTGTAAACTCTTCTTCGTTGATTAAGACTGGAGGACGAGTATCTGTTCCCAATTGCATCATCAGATCATTAGAGTAGAACCTAGCTTGGAGAGCAAATTTGGCAGAATCCATTTCTGATGATTAGAAAAAAATTTCTAAGTATGGGAGACGCGCAAACTAGAGGTTTGCGTGTGAAGACTGAAACGCAAAGAAGACTTTGCGTGTGAAAGCAGAAGCGCAAACTAGCGGTTTGCGTTTCAAGAGAGAACCACGAACTGAACTTTGCGGGTTGAGACTTTGCGTTTGTGAGAGAAGCGAAAACTTGATGCACGAAGAAGATCTTTTCGCTTGAAGAGAGAAACACGAAGTATATTTTGCGTATACAGAGTGAAACGCAAACTGATGGTTTGCGTTTTAAACTAGAGCCGAGAAACTAGAAGCTTTGCGTTTCCAACGTGAACCGCAAACCTGAAAATTCACTAACACAAGAGTTAGACCACAAAGAACTTTAAGCAAAATATATGAATGAGGCGTAAAGCATTATGAATGAGGCGCAAACTTATATGAATGGAGCGCAAACTTTAAAAAACTCACAAATTTTCGCAAGATCAAATCAAACCAAGAAATTTATGCATGAAAAACACACAATGAATATCGAAAACACCTTTCTAACAACTTTTGATCAACAATATCGATTAAAATCAACAAAATCACAAATTCGTAAACTACTCGAACGAAAAACGAGTTTTTCCAGAAAATTAGAAAACTGAAAATTGATGATCAAATGATGATTTTTATGCAAAATAACATGAAGCAATTATGATCGAATGGCAATTACGAATCTAATACGTCCAATATCAAATCAAATTGACCAATATCCTGTCCAAATTTGATGAAGAAGCAAGAAAACGAGATTTTCTTGAAAAATCAAGAAAATCGATCGAGTTTTCTGCTTCAATTCACAAATCCAGATTCTAAATCACTAATCTCTCAATCCTCTCAAGATTCAGATTACTCTGATACCAATTGAGAAACCAAGATCTCTAAATCTTTAGAGAGAGAAAGTAGAGAGAGAGTAACAAGGATGCGCAAAGTAAGAATTGATTAATGTGTGTGTGAGTTTCTTACAAGGAACCAAAACCAAAGGGACTTAAATACCCTTAGTCATATACAACACAGATAGACTCTTAACACAGTATTTAACCAAGCCCTATAAATACAATGATTACTATAAAATCAGACCTAACAATAGACATTGACGGTCATACCTTCCCATTGCGGTTATACCCGATGGGCATGGGGGAATTTGACGTCATTGTGGGAATGGATTGGTTAGCGTCTAACGATGCCAGTATTGTTTGTAATAAAAAGCTAATTCAGATAGCTTTGCCGGATCAGAAGAAAGTTATAGTGTATGGGGATCGTCGGGATAGGAAGTCGTGCTTGATTTCTATGATCAAGGCTAGGCGATGCCTAGTGAAAGGGTGTGTGGGATTCTTAGCGTATGTGGTAGACGCTAAGAAAGAGAAGAAGGGGTTAGAATCTGTTCCGATAGTGTGTGAGTACCCGAAAGTATTTCCGGAAGACTTAACCACCTTGCCACCGGATAGGCAGGTGGAGTTCAGAATAGATTTGATGCCGGGAGCGACACCTATAGCAAGGGTCCCTTATCGTTTGGCGCTGACCGAAATGAAGGAGATGATGACTCAACTGTAAGAACTGTTGGATAAAGGTTTTATCCGTCCCAGCACGTCACAGTGGGGAGCACCGGTATTATTCGTCAAGAAGAAGGACGGGTCTATGAGAATGTGTATAGACTACCGAGAGCTCAACAAGGTAACAATCAAGAATAAATACCCGCTTCCCAGAATCGATGATCTTTTTGATCAGTTGCAAGGAGCGAGTTACTTCTCAAAGATAAATCTGCGTTCGGGTTACCATCAGCTGAAAGTAAGAGAGGAGGATGTACCCAAGACTGCTTTTCGCACGAGGTATGGACACTTCGAATTTCTGGTCATGCCATTTGGGTTGACAAACGCACCGGCAACATTCATGGACTTGATGAATAGGGTATGCAGTCCATTCTTGGACAAGTGTGTCATTGTTTTCATCGATGACATACTGATTTATTCACAGTCCATGAGCGATCATGAGGTACATCTGCGATCCGTGATGGAGTTGCTCAAACGGGAGAAGTTGTATGCCAAATTCTCGAAATGTGAATTTTGGTTAAGAGAAGTGCAGTTTTTAGGACATGTTGTGTCGGAAGACGGAATCAAGGTTGATCCAGCAAAGATCAAGGCGATCAAAGAGTGGGAGGTGCCAAAATCACCGTCTGAAGTGAGAAGTTTCCTCGGCTTGGCGGGCTACTATCGAAGGTTCATCCAAGATTTATCGAGAATA
Source organism: Arctium minus (assembly GCA_954870635.1). Lineage (NCBI taxonomy): Eukaryota > Viridiplantae > Streptophyta > Magnoliopsida > Asterales > Asteraceae > Arctium > Arctium minus. Next base: position 11,456,687 of record OX941094.1, on the reverse strand, counting down.
GCCACGCCATTAATGGCTCTAACAAGGAAAAATGTTAAGTTCACATGGAAGGAATCTCAAGAGGATGCGTTCGGTGAACTGAAGAAAAGATTGAGTAGTGCACCGATTCTGTCGTTACCTAGTGGTACAGAAGGGTTCGTGATTTTCAGTGACACTTCAAAGTTAGGACTGAGGTGTGTGCTGATGCAAGAAGGGAAGGTGATCGCTTACGCTTCCCGTCAGTTGAAAGATCATGAGAGGAATTATCCGACGCACGATCTTGAACTGGCAGCTGTGGTATTCGCGCTGAAGATTTGGCGGCATTACTTATATGGGGTAAAGTGTAAAATCTACACAGATCATAAGAGCCTTCAGCATGTGTTCAATCAGAAAGAGTTGAACATGAGGCAGCGAAGGTGGATGGAGCTACTGAGTGATTATGATTGTGATATTCTTTACCACTCGGGTAAAGCTAATGTGGTGGCGGACGCCTTGAGTCGGAAAGAGCATAGTGTGGTACCTAAAGTGGTAGCATTTCGAGTTGAGGCAACTTCCGATTTCTTAGAGGTAGTCAAGAAGCGTCAGGAGGAAGCGGTGTCGGGAGGAAACTTGAAAAGCGAAAGGATCGTAGGAATGGTCGACTTGCTGATCGTTGACAACCGTGGGGTTAGATGTTATGAGAAAAGAGTGTGGATTCCAAAGTTGGGGGATCTTCGGAAGAGAGTGTTGGAAGAAGCTCACAAGTCGCGATACTCGATTCATCCAGGAACCAATAAAATGTATCGGGACCTGAAGCAAAGTTACTGGTGGCCAGGCTTGAAGAAAGACATAGCTTACTTCGTCGAGCGATGTCTAACGTGTTTGAAAGTAAAAGCAGAGCATCAAAGGCCGTATGGGGAATTGCAACCATTAGAAATACCGGTATGGAAGTGGGATGAGATAACCATGGACTTCGTTACTGGGTTGCCGCGATCACCTAAGGGGCATGACGCCATCTGGGTGATAGTGGATCGACTCACAAAATCTGCTCATTTTCTACCAATCAAAGAGACGTACCCGTTGGAGAAGCTGGCTAAGCTGTACATTGATGAGTTTGTATCTAGGCATGGTGTGTCATCATCTATCATGTCAGATCGGGATGCTCTCTTTACGTCGTCGTTTTGGAGAAGCCTTCAAAGAGAGTTGGGTTCGCAACTCAAGTTGAGCAATCGTATCACCCTCAGACGGACGGCCAGAGTGAAAGAACTATTCAAACGTTAGAAGACATGCTTCGAGCGTGTGTTATTGAATTCAAAGGTTCGTGGGAGACTTATCTACCCTTGATAGAGTTCTCTTATAACAATAGTTATCATGCCAGTATTCGAGCTGCTCCGTTTGAAGCGTTGTATGGGCGAAAATGTAGAACACCTTTATGTTGGAATGAGGTGAGTGAAAAGAAACTAGCAGGACCAGAAATCGTGCAAGTGACGGCCGACAAGGTCAATCAGATTCGGGAACGATTAAAGGTGGCTCAAGATCGTCAGAAGATGTACGCAAATAAGCGAAGGAAGCCGATAGAGTTTCAAGTGGGAGACTTAGTGATGCTAAAAGTTTCGCCTTGGAAAGAAGTTATTCGTTTCGGCAAGAAGGGCAAGTTGAGGTCGAGATTTGTGGGGCCGTTTTCCATTATGGAGCGTGTTGGGGAGGTAGCTTACAAATTGGAGTTACCCGTGGATCTGCGTGGAGTTCACCCTGTTTTCCATGTATCTAATCTGAAGAAATGTCTAGCAGAAAGCGACGTCGTTATACCTTTAGAGGATGTCCAAATAGATGATAAGATAAGTTATATAGAGGAACCGGTAGCCATTTTAGATCTTAAGGTGAAGAAATTAAGGAACAAGGAGATTTAGTTGGTGAAAGTTCAGTGGCAATTCCACAAGGGTCAAGAAGCGACTTGGGAGTTGGAGTCGGATATGAGGAATCAATATCCCCAGTTTGTTTGACAAAGGAATTCCGGGGATGGAATTCTTTTGAGGGGGGGATATTGTAATGACCGGGCTTAAAGCAAATAAAATAGAAGTTGGGTAAGAAAGTAGAAAGGTCACTTTGAGGAGGGGCCTATTGTGAAAAATTGGGAAAAAGGGTTTTTAACCCTAGAGGTTGCAGTGTTGGGTGGGTGGGTGTGCGGCGGCTGTTTTGGAGAAGGGCGATTTTGGGAGAAACCGAGTAGGGAGTCGATTCTTCAAGAACTCCAAGTTGAGTTTTGATCTTCATTTCAAGGTAAATCTTCTTGTGGCTAGTAACCTCATCAATTTCTTAATGTTGTAGTTATTATCAGTTTGGGTTTGGGGTAGTCCTGTTGAAGCAGAGAATGGAAGTAAATTGTTGGGTCTTGATAATCTGGGCATTAAAGTTAATGTGAGTTAGATTTTTATTCGTTATAATAATTAATGTTAGAGATGATGGTTTTTCATTATCGTTTAATTGAGTTTTGGGTTTTGTGTTTTATCGCCGCCGAATCGATCGAAGTTGGGGAGCAGACCCGATCGACCTCGACACCGATCGAGAAAGGGGGAGACCCCGGTCGACCTCGACACTGGTCGAGAAGGGGGGGAGACCCCGGTCAAACCTTTGTACCGTAAGACTCCGGTCCATGTAAACTCTGGTCACCGGGGGTGTTAGACCCCGGTCAAGTCTGCTCCGGTCTTCAAGGGGGGGGGGATTCCGGTCCCCGGTCTTGCATGTAGGCCTTACCCATGATAGTGTTTAATTCATTGCATGTGGGCCGCACCCATGATAGTGTTTAATTCATTGCATGGGGCCGAAGCCTATAATTAGATTTAAAAGTTAGTTTTGGGTAGGCTTTAATTTATTGGAAGTTAGTTCCATTTTCGGTTTAATTCAAGGTGCCTTGTCTTAAGTTGGAATTTAGTGGGTCGGGAGATTAGGAAAAACCGTCGAGAATTTTAGGGGTTAGAGTAAACCGTGTAAAATAGAAGTATCGAGAGTTTACCAATCGACGCCTTGTTTTATAGGTTCAGATCGGTCGATAAAATAGACGTAAAGCTTTAAGCAAATGACACCAGGTGAGTTTTTCTGAACTAAACTTCTTTGGTATTAAAAGCATGTGAAGTTTATTTTTTTTAAACTTTGATTTATTTACGATGGCATGATATTTATGAAATGTTTTAAGTGTGTTACAAATTGTTGTTGTTTAAATGTATGCATACGTTATTTGTGGAGATTGTGACCTAAGTCGGGGAGTGTGGCCCGCCTACTCGTGCCGGGGAGTGTGACCCGTTTATGCCATTGGGAGTGCGTTCCAATATTAAGGCAGTGCGAGTTAGACACATCGTCTTTGACGGTTGTGTGGTCAGTAGCGTGTTTTATCCTTACGTGTTTTTACATCTGTCGAGTTAAATTATTTTCTGGAAAGATATATTTTATTGCTTATCTGTTAGAGGGGACTCACTAGACCTTCGGTCTAACCCTCGCTCTTTCAAAACTAAAAACCTTTTCAGGCAAGCGAGTTTTAGAAAGGGCAAATAAAGGAAAGGAGAAGATGTAGCGGGATCAGATAGAAGACCGTCATCTTAGTTCTTTTATTATAAATATCTCAGTTGTGAATAGGTTGCCCTTGCAAACCTTGAATTATCTATTGTACGCTTGGGTCCGTTTTGGCATGGATTTTCATTATTAGTATGGTTATTATTAAGATTCAATTGTTATCTTGTTATTTTTTTTGGTTGGGTTGTTATATTCTCCGCTTACCAGACTCCAACTCTGCATAAGATTTCTCTCATGAACCATCTGACCTGTGATTCACCCACTGCCTTAAAACACTTAGGGACATTTAACGAATGCTTAGTCGGGTAAGCGCTTACCAAGTCACATTACCTTATTAGATGAATATGGAAAGGACTAAGAATCTTATCCGTTAAGATCTAAGACAAGGATCGAGAGTCTTATCTGGTAAGTGATTGGTGAAGACTCTTACCACGGTTGGCGTTTACCAGAATCTCTTTCCTTTGATTTTCTCGATAGAACTTTGGAGGGGCCAACGACTGGGGAGGGTTTCAGATCAGTGGTTGATGCAGATGGAGTCTCAACAATGTTGGCCATTGGCTATGATGGAGATAGAGTGTCATAGTGGTGGCCATCGGCCATATGGTGCTAGAGAAAGAGAGGTCGCCGAAAAAACGCCACAATGGTCGATGAACTCTATGGCGTTGGTGGTTTCAACATACATGTATACTTATTATATATTTTATTTATATAAAAGTAAATGTAAAAATGACCAAGAGTCCCTTGACTTAAGGTGGTGTTTGGTATACATGACTAGACAGGATAGGACAAGAAGGTAGGATTGGACGTGACAGGATTAGACATAACAAATGTATGTTTGGTGTTTGGTACAACTAGGACTAGACATAACTAGACAAGTTGCTCCCCACTAGTGGTGATGGAGATGGACGGTGGTGGTCGGTGGTCGATGGTCGATGGTGATTAGGATGTGAAGATGGTAGATAGTGGTAGTGGTAGCCGATGGTGGTGGTGGTAGCCGATGGTGGTGGTGGTAGCTGATGATAGTGGCCGATGGTGGTGGTGGTAGCCGATAGTGGTGGACAATGGTGGTAGTGGTAGCCGATGGTGGTAGTGGTAGCTGATGGTGGCAGTCGACGGTGGTAGTGGTAGCTGATTGTGGTGGTTATGATGGCGGTGGTTTGGTACATGGGACGGGACAAAACTCATTATCCCACGGTTTGTGGTTATATGAAAATTTGGATTGGGTCCCTAAAACTCATTTGTGGTCGTCACAACCATCACCTAGTTATAGTCTACCTGAATCTAGACGTCACAACCATCACCTAGTTATAGTCCACCTGAATCTAAAACCCACCGGATTTCCAGCCTCACATGGGTATGTCATCTAAACATCCCATTTCATTGTTACATAATATTTCACCACAAAACCTCATAAGATCTGGTAGACAATCTAATAAGCGGTTTCTATAAGAGAAGTTAAGACAACCACTAGTTTTACTCAAGCTATCAAAAATCCAAATTGGATAGAGGCAATGAACAAAAAGTTTCAAACTTTAGAAGCTAATAAAACCTAAAAGCTAGTTAACACTTAGAAAAGAGCGATAAGATGTAAATGGGTATTCAAAAAGAAGTATACATTAGGTAGGTCTTCGAAAACGTACAAGGCCAGGTTGGTTGTAAAATGATACTCCACAACGTTACAAGAAAGCATAGACTACAATGTAACTTTCACTCGAGTAGTTACGATGGCTAATGTGAGAGTTATTTTGATGGCCTCAAAGTATTGGTTTCTTCATTTATTGGACATATTCAATGTCAAGGAACAAATATACAAAAAAATTCCACAAAGGTATAAGAACAACTATACACATATAAACTGTTAAAGTCCTCATGTACTGAAGCAAACACAAGACAACAGTTTCATAAATAAAGGATTCCATTAATCTACATTAGGCTTCTTGTTCATTTCAAGGAATGTTATAAACAAAACAATTACCCTTAATTTACATGTAGATGATGTTTTAGTCATTGAAGAACTAAGGGCTCGTTTGGTTTGACGGATTGTTTTTCAGGGATTTAGATTTCATGGAAGGATTTGGAATGTTTGATTTATAGGACTTGAAATAAAGTTGAGTTATATTCTTTATAAATACTTTATAAAAATTTCTAAAAATAATTTAATTACCTTTTTATTAATTGATTACTACAAAACATGTGTTTTTTTTTACATATTTTGAAGCATTATATTATAAACAAATCCTACTAGGACCTTCCTGGAGGGTGTACAAATGTGAAATTTCAAGCTTTTCTGGGGCCACTTAATATGTGTTTTGGTTTTTAGCTCATGTTTTAACTCAATCCATATGGCCTTCTACCTCTTGTTATAGCCCATTTGCCCATTTATGCAATTATAATGTTTTTGCGATTTAGCCCAATTCCCCATTTCCTCTTCTCTTCTACTAGATTTGTCGATTCACTGATTCCAGATTACAATTGCAAATCTTGAATCCCTTCTTCTTGGGTCTCTAATTTGAAGATTGAACTCTCCAATTGACTAATCTCGTTCATCTTTATTTTTCCAATAGCTACTTTTGTAATTGAAGCACCAAGCACATCCCTATTTAATAATCATCCACTTTCTTATTCTCAATCTCTCTCTTTTTTTATTCAACGAAAAGCCTCACTTGCAATTTCGTGGATTTCTTTAGGGTGATATTGATCGCCATTGTTTATAACACTATAACTCTTTGAAAACAATAGTTAAGAGTTAAAGGATAATTTAATCCTAGAATCGATCTAGGTTCTTGAGAACTTAAGGTAAACAACATTTGGTAAACACTAATATGCTAATGCTTCAATTTAACAACTTGTTGGAGAAAGTTGATTATGAAAAATTGATTGAAGATTTTTTCCCAACAATGTTATATTTAAGAATTGTTTTATTTAAATGAATTTTGTATGGTACTTTATCATTTCCTTGTTGTTTAATTTGCAATACTCTTAAATAATATATGGTATAAACTTTTATATTTTGCTTTATTTATTATTTATTCAGTCGATTTATAGTTCTATACAATTGTAACAGGGCCTTCAAGAAAATTGGACCAAATTTGTTATTTTATTTATTATTTATCTAGAAACAAGAATTTGGTCCAATGGTTTTAGTTTTTCATCTCAAGAAAGCGGTTCCATGAATTTGGCATCCATTTCATGATTTTCATCAGTTTTTTAAATGTAGAAGTGTTTAATCATATGTGATTACATAGTCTGTAGGTGTGTTTAATCATATATGATATTACATTTCTTGTCTTCTCGCAAAATGTTTATCTTCTCGCAAAATATTTAGCTTCTCGTTTGAACCTACCCATATATATATATATATAGAGAGAGAGAGAAAGAGAAAAGGTATGTGCATAGATATCCATATGGAGAGAGAGAGAGAGATAGAGAAACAAAGACAAATGTAAAAGCTTTATAAGATTTGTATATCACTCATAACTTGGTATTCACAATTACCATCGAAGATCACAAAATATGTATATACTTCCAATTACACGATACATTAAAGAAATGGGATGACATAGAACTAACTTTACGTTAATAAAACAACTTGTATATATGATATATATATATATGTGTGTATATATATATATATATGTATGTGTGTGTTTGTAGTGACTAGATTTACGGATTCTTGACGATACGAGAGGCACGATGTCTCATTGTATACCTATTAAACAATCCAAGCGAATTACTCGCAAGTTGCTTCACGTTCAAGATCATTGCTTTGATCATCGCCTTATCCCTACCCCCGATTCCATCCCCCAATAATCCATCTATGCACATATCAGCATCCGTTAGAGCAGCACTCACCCAACTTTGCACGTTACCCTCATGCAACATGAAATTTTGCTCTCCATCCTTTCCCATTTTTTGAAACTCCTTCACCGATAACGTTATTTGGTTCACTCCGTTACTGATTTGACTCAAACACGAGTCCACAGCTTGATAGTCTCCAAAATTCTTCGTTCGGTTGAATTTGTTGGCCACCATGTTCACATACGCCTTCGTTAGCCTGGCCTTCGATAAACACACTGCCAGTGAAATTTTAGCTATTTGTTGTGGGCCTGGTACGGTCTTGCCCACATACGGTAAAAGCGTTTTGACACATAGATCATGGTACACGACTGTTCGACACTGTGCCTCGAGATACACCCGTGCACCGGAACGAGACTCGGCCATGCCTGAAAACCCGAAAAAAGTGAGAGAGAGAAGCAAGAAAGAGAGAAGAAGTTGAGCCATTTTTGTGAAGAAACTTGTGATTTTTGGTGTGTTTGTGATGGAAAAAAGTGAATGAAAGGGTAAGGGATTATATAGAGGAGGTGTCACATGCATTTGAATTTTAATTCCTTTAAATAAATTCAATTCCTTTACGTACGTAAGATAAGAAATAAGGTTCTTTCACGTTCCACATGCAACTTGCTTGTGAAAACAATTGCATTAATTTTTTTATTGAAAAATATTTTTATATAGAGTTTAGTATATCACACTGTTCTAAACAACTCGTCGCACAACCGTCATGGCTCGTCATGTCACCAAGGCTTGTGTCTCACGCCACGTTAAGCCCGTGACACGCCATGACCTAATGCACAATTTCGTAATGCAATATTTGATTTTTCGTTACGTTTTTCATGTCTTATATGCAAGTTTTTTAATATATACCATAATTTAACTTGCTTATTATTATTGACTAATTGAGTAACACTACAAAACATATGTTTTTATATATAATATTATATATGAATTAGAAAAATGACGTCATAAGTCACGTCTTGAAAATGTCATGGTTTCACCGTGGCTCTTAAGGCTTGAAGCTTGGTCTTGTCGCCACGCCGCACCTCACGCCATTTAGAACCTTGGTATACCAAGGAACCATGTTTGATTGTTTGTATAATACCATCAACTTGTATCTTCAATTTTGTTTTAATAATTTGAAATTATTTGTTGTTTTATTTTATAGATTTTATTAGAAGTACGTGGTAATTTCAATTTCTCTTTATCTAAAAATAGGTTGGCATAAGTTAATTACATTTTTGAGAAATTAATCGAAATATCCCAAGTTCAAAATTGAGTTACCGAAAATACCCACACTCTATACTATTTTATGAAAATACCCAAAATTAATTCCCGTGAAAACCCCTCGATCTTTATTATCAATCGAGAGGCGTTTTCACGGTTAACCACATAACCCAAATCTTTACTATCAATCGAGGGGTGTTAGTCCTCGATCGAGGGGGTTTTGGGGTTAAAAATGAATTTTTATTTTTAGTCCGTGATCGAGGGGTGTAATTTTCACGGGATTTTTGAGTATTTTGGTTAAATTGGAGAGAGATCAGGCACTTCGGTAACTCAATTTTGAACTTGGGGCATTTCGATTAATCTCTCTATATTTTTGGATAATTTCTCGATTTATGCATGTCATCCTTGCGAAAGATTATGCTCATCTTCTCTGTATCGCTCCAATTTTTTGCTTTTCAAAAAAAAGTTATATTTTTATTTTAGATATGAGTAAATTTTAAGAATTTAACTAAAAATAAAACGGATCAAATGAGTCTAGCAAAATCATTAGGATTTTGTTTTATAACCTTTTTTAACGGTGAATTTTATTAAAGCAAACTAGCAAGACGCTAGACTGCAAAGGGAAAACATTATGAAATAGAAGAAGGATTACAAAGCTAATCTATCCAATTGATGTCATGCTTTTTATATCTATTCTTGATCCATAGAAAGAAGACAATTGAATCTCATCAACAAAGTAGTTGAAAGACTTTGACGAGTTATTGTAAATCTTTATCATTCCTGTGTTTCCAAACCGTCGAGATAGTGTTGCAAACCACCGCGTCCAAGCATTTAGCTTTGTTTTATAACCTTTATAGCAACTAAATTCCCATTGGCGTTACAATCGTTAACTACTACAAATTATGCCTTTATAAACGGTTGTTTTGGGCTTTTATACGCGGTTTTGGAACCGCGTATATCGCAGGTGTTTGTAAAAGTGTCGGGCTTTTATACGTGGTTCCAAAACCATAAAACTCAACTTTTATACACGGTTTCAAAACCGTTTAGAAAAGTAATATTAACCGCGTATAAAAGTGACCATCTTACACGGTTTTTGGATTAAACCGTTTAAAAAATCTCTGCTAACCGTTTATAAAAGTATTTATCTTACATGGTTTTTAGGTGAAACCGTTTAAAAAAGTCATATTAACCGTTTATAAAAGTCTATATCTTACACAGTTTTTTGCTAAAACTGTTTACAATTGTATTAATTTTTAACGGTTTTCATAACAAAACCGCGTATAAATGTAACCATTAATAAAAAATTGCACATATTTGTACGGTTCTTTTACTAAAACCGCGTATAATGAGTTATTTATATTTTTAATATTTTCCTCGATTTTGTTACCATCCATTATTCCTCCAAATGTTGGTAAAGCTGCATTATATGGATATGCTAAATCCAAATATGATTCATATTCGAATAATGGAACATTTCAAACACAATTCCAAATACAAAAATCAGCTAGACGCATAAATGTAGCATCTCGAAGTAACCATTAAACTTTAAAAATCGTCAACATAAATGTAATATCTCAACGTAAATTCACTCATTTTCATGTACAAATACACATGTAAATATACTTTTTTATTTACAACATCAATTTTCTAAAATGATATTCGATAAAAAAAATCCACATAATAACTAGCTAGGGAGTCAATCTAACTATGGTCTCCTCAAAGCTATATAGTTGTGCCTCCAAAAAGAATATCTTCGTCACTCATTTGAACCTATGCTGTCATGAAGAAAACATAAACACATAAAATAATGTCAATTTTTTAATAAAAAAAACAAGAACAAGTAATCTTGAGGCAACTAAAAATTAAAAAAACAAACAAGAATTTGATTACATTGTAATGACATAAAATCATGATAAATACACATATTCTAAACCTTCTAACTTGAAACTAAATTTCTAGTAGTGTAATATATCACTAAGTGCATATCTTACATCAAGTAATAATAACAGTTTATCAAGCAAATTACATGAATTAGACAACATTTAGTCCATGAAAAACTTACCAACAAACACTGCCTTGAAGCTGCTTTGTATCAGTAACAAGCATATTATTACTTGACCATCACATGTTTAAGCACATATGTTATAGTACACTGAATACTATATGTTAATAAATGCATCACATATGCTCATCAGCGATGAACAAGAAGCCCAAAATATTATTATGTTGAATTTATATACGTTTATACATAATATGTCATCGTCAATTTTTAACACATTCAAATCCTATTAAAGTACATCAATCAATCGAAACACGGTAAAAAATATGAACAACAGGTAACTAAATACCAACAACTATTTGGTACACTAATGTTCTCGCAAAACATGTTTATATGTATGAAGCTTCCTTCTCTCTATAAATTTTGCTAGAAAACCTAACATAGCATAATAAATCATAGCTTTGTATGAGCAACAAGCATATTCTTTTTGGAAATCGAAGAAGCAAATTAAAGTAGATGTAAACCAAATCATTTTTTGAAAATCGAACCAGAAGATGTAAACCAGGATCAGAAAAAACCAAATCATTTATTGGAAATCGAACCAGAAGATGTAAACCAGGAGCGGAAAAAACCAAATCATTTATTGGAAATCGAACCAGAAGATGTAAACCAGGAGCAGAAAAAATGAGTGGTACCTCTGTGTGTCTTGCAGGTTGTCATTACCTAGATAAACCCTACAAAATATTGAGAAGAAGATAACAAAATCAACATATCGAGTTGTAGATCAGGGGTGGATAGGAAAAAGCAAATCGAACGATACCAATGAGTAAATCGAGTTGTAGACCGAGGGCTGCAAATCGACAAAAGAACGAAGTAACAATGGATTTCAGTTTTCTGCCCCAAAACCAATTGATCGAGAAACTGAGGGAGGTGAGTTGATTAAAGTAATTGGAAGGATGGTCCTTTTGAAATGTTAGGGTTTAGGAGGAAATGAATTTCATTTTTTCGCCCAAATCCAAAAAAATTCCATTGTTAGGACTTAGGAGGGAATGGGTTTCACGTTTCTCCCCAAAACCAAAAAACATTCAATTGTTTTTCAATTGTTATTTAAAAAATTTTGATAATAGAATTTCTTAATTGTTTTTTAAAATATTTAAATTTTTTATCGGTTTTCTAATTTAAATTCAGAATCTTCCATTGTCTAAGAATAAATATTAATATTTAGATGAGTTTTTTTAATTATTGGACATGGATTAATTGTTATATTGTAAAATAATTATCTCATATGTATTGCTTAAGGGTGTTTGCAGTCCGATTTGGACGTTTTAACCCTTCAAACAACAAACCTGTTATGCTATGACTGGTTTCCAAACTGAGCGGTTTGGCAACAAGTGACCAAAAATTTCCAAACAACAAGTGTTAAACTGAACCATAAAAAGTGGTTTAGTCTGACCGGTTTTTTTTATCCCAATTTTTGGGGTGTTACAAAAGCCCAAATTGATCAATTAAAGCCTAATTGATCCATTAATGACCAAGTGGTTCCATTAAAGACCAACCGACCCATTAAACGCCCATGTGGATCCGTTAAAGTCCAACTGATCCATTAGAGCCCAATTTGTTTCATTAAAGCCCAAATAGATCCATTAAAGCCCAACCAATCCATTAAAGCCCTAATTGTTCTATTAAAGCCCAAATAAAGCCATTAAAGCTCAACCAATCCATTAAAGTCCAAATAGATCCATTAAAGCCCAATCGATCCATAAACACCCATGTGGATCCATTAAAGCCCAATTTGTTCCATTAAAGCCCAAATTGTCCAATTAAAGCCTAAATAGAGCCATTAAAGCTCGATCCATTAAAGTCCAAATAGATCCATTAAAGCCCAATCGAAGTCGTTGTATTAATGGGGAACCCGATCTCAGGATTTTAGAAGTCGTTGTATCAATAGGGAACCTTTCATGACTTATTAAGGCCCAATAACACCAATGGTGACTTAATATGTCTTTGTATGTAGATATGTACTGCATATATGCATGTGATGTGTACTAGGATCAATAAGGCCCACTATAGCCTACTAAGAACCATTAAAGCCTAGTAAGAACCAATACAGACCAACAAAACCTTTCATGACTTATTAAGTCCCAATAACACCAATAGTGACTTAATATGTGTTTGTATGCAGATATGTACTACATATATGCATATGATGTGTGTTGGGATCAATAAGGCCACTAAGGCCCACTATAGCCTACTAAGAACCATTAAAGCCTAGTAAGAACCAATACAGACCAACAAAACCTTTAATGACTTATTAAGGCCCAATAACACGAATGGTGACTTAATACGTGTTTGTCTACAAATATGTACTACATATATTCATGTGATGTGTATTGGGATCAAATGGATCCTTTAAAGCCCAATCGATCCACGTGGATCCGTTAAAAGCCCAACCGATCACGTTAAAACCCAAATGAATCAAGTAAAACCGAAATGGAACCATTAAAGCCTAAGTGGATCCATTAAAGCCTAATGGATCCATTAAAGCCCAACCGATATATTAAAGCCCAAATGGATGCATTAAAATCCAACCGATCCATTAAAGTCCAACTGGATCCATTAAATCCTAATTGGGTCCATTAAAGCCCAAGTGGATCCATTAAAGCCTAAATGGATCCATTAAATCCCAACTGATACATTAAAGCCTAAGTTGATGTTGAATATTTTTGAAGACTTAGGTTAGATTTGCACGATTTTATTCGGCGTGGTCTCGTAGACAGGTCTGAACTATGACTTAGATAGAAGAACTTGAGAATTGATAGAAAAGACGAGCCACTAAAAGTTTAAAATCATAAAAAAAAGTAAAAACGTACAAGTTTTAGTCGGGTTGGTCGAGTTACTTTGGGCCCAACTCCTCTCCAACCCAATAGATGCGGTTTGATTTAAAAAAAACATTATACAAGTTATTACATTTTTAACTACCTATATTTATTTATATTTTTGACCTTAGGCAACATAGAAACAAGAAAATATGTTGCCTAAGATAAATTTCATTGATCTAAAAAAAAATTATACAAGTTATTAAATTTTCGACTACCAATATTTAGTTATATTTTTGACCTTAGGCAACATAGAAACAAGAAAATATGTTGCCTAAGATAACTTTCTTTGATTTTAAAAAAACATTATACAAGTTTTTACATTTTCAACTACCTATATTTATTTATATTTTTTTACCTTAGACAACATATAAACAAGACAATATGTTGCTTAAGATAACTTTCATTTATTAAAAAAAAACCATTATAAAACTAAGGTGTCGTTTGTTTTTTAAGAGGTCTAAAGTCTGAAGTCTTATTTTAGTTATGATTAATAAGAGGTGGTGTGTAAAAAGGTCTGAACGATTCAGACTTAAGAGCCATTAAGAGGTTTTTTTAAAAAAACAAACAACCCCTAAGGTAACATAAGGAAAAATGTTGCTTAAGATAGTTGAGGCAACATATAATTATTCATATGTTGCATAAGGTAAGAGAAAACTTAGGCAACATATATTAGCCTTTGTTGCCTAAGCTTATCTTAAGCAACATAGACGATTAGCATATGTTGTCTAAGACAACATTTGGTGTAGTGAATTAATCATTCAAGTACAAAATAAGTGTTAATCCTTACTAGTACTATATAATACATAATTACCAAGTCATATTAATTTTGTATTTTTGGTTCATAAAAAATATTTTATTTCCCAACATAATGTACGGTACACAACAGGTATCTGTCAAACGTTAATGGCTCTTAAAGGGAAACGTCTACCGAATTTTTGTTAAATAACTAATCCGTTATATGAATTCACATCCTAAATGAGACAAATATTCAAAAAGCAGTCCCAAACAGGGGACTATCCGAAATTAATCTCTATTAGATCAAAATTCGGACGGACGACCTCATCAAATGCATGAACTTGTATAATATATGCATGCAAATTAAATTTTTAGCAATCATGCGCAAAATTAATATAATTAATGTGTAGTATAGTATAATACCTTATCAGTGTTGTCGGTAATTGATCAGTCCAGTCTAATCCCTAGTAAGGCCTTTTATACGCGGTTTTTAATAAACAACCGCGTATAAAAGGGTATGACATTTATATGCGGTTGTTTGTACTTTCATACGCGGTTTTAAATAAACAACCACGTATAAAAGGGTTGCTTTTATACGCGCTTGTTTGTACTTTCATATGCGGTTTTTGTACTTTTATACGCGGTTTTAAATAAACAACCGCGTATAAAAGGGTATGACATTTATACGCGGTTGTTTGTACTTTCATACGCGGTTTTTGTACTTTTATATGCGGTTTTAAATAAACAACCACGTATAAAAGGGTTACTTTTATACGCGCTTGTTTGTACTTTCATATGCGGTTTTTGCACTTTTATACGCGGTTTTAAATAAACAACCGCGTATAAAAGGGTATGACATTTATACGCGGTTGTTTGTACTTTTATACGCGATTTTTAATAAACAACTGCGTATAAAATGTTTACATTTTTACGCGGTAGTTTGTACTTTTAGACACAGTTGTTTGTACTTTTATACGCGGTTGTGTATTAAAAACCACGTATAGGTTACCTTTTATACGCGGTTATTTATTAAAAACCGCGTACAAAAGTGTTACTTTTATACGCGGTTTATTGCTAAAAACCGCGTGTAAATGTAGCTTTTACGCACGGTTTTGTTAGCAATAACCACGTACAAAAGTGACCCTTTCGTACGCGGTTTTTCATAAATAACCGCGTATAAAAGGTAACCTTTATACGCGGTTTTTCTGATGCAACCGTTTGTAATTGGCGACTACCCTTTTTATACGGTTTTTAATCTAGAACCGTGTATGAAACCATATTTTTAGCAACAGTTCAAATTGAACCGTGTAAAAAGGTTCCAGATTCGTCCTTTATACGCGGTTTTTGTAAAAACAACAAAAACCGTGTATAATTAGGCGCGTATAAAAGTCATATTTGTAGTATTGTTACATTCCGTACCTTCTCATATTAGATATTATCGTAGCCTTATCTGCAAATTGTGCATTGGATTGGTCTTCATCTTCAAATCTTTCACAACGAAAAGCTTGGACCTTTTTTTTTTTTTTTTTGTACGGCAACTTGGGCTACGCCCACACACACACGCACCCGCGGTATCCGGGCATCCAATTGGGCAGCACCGACTAATCCGCGGCGACCCGGTCCAGCACCTTTATTTGTGCTTTTCGTCAACAATAGTCGTAGGGACTTACGCAAATTACCAACACCAAAACCCCATAGGTGATATAAGAAAGCCGGAGGGGGTGTACAAGCACCCGTTTTATATATCGATGGAAAATTTTAAGGGCTTTAAGGTGCATTCACTTTAATTTGATGTGTACTCGTGTTTTTATTAAACAATTTTTAAAAAATATTATCATGTAAAAATTTAATATGACGTTTATTTTTATGAGACATTTTTTTCTTCTTCAAATCATGTCAATATAAAAAGTTAATAGCACATGAGGACATTTTATATCAGAAGTATCCTAAAATATTTGTTAAGCCGTAAAAAAACATCCTATATATTTATTATAACACTTTTATCTATGATACACATAATTATTTGGTTTATAATTTTAACTCCTATAAAACAATCTATTATAATATTTTGACATTTTTTACATCTTCCAAACCTGATTGTGTTATAGTACTGCATGCAAGCTTCGGATAGACATGACACTTATGAAAATTGAGTTAAAAACGCTAAATGTTTGATATCGCACATGCAACTTGCTAATGAAAATAACCACAAGGGTTGTGGTGTGGTGGTAAAGGCTTGGGGAGTTCATAACGCTCAACCCGAGTTCGAGCCCCACTAGCAGCACTTGTGGCCACTGAGGATAAATTCAGGGCTGCACGCTTTAGCAGCTGGGCCAAAAGCCCTAATTGTCAGGGATTAGTCTGAGTCATAGGCCCAGGATACCCTTTCAAAAAAAAAAACTTGCTAATGAAAATAATTAATTACATTAATTTATATATCCTAGAAATGTGTTTCCAAACATTACGTTTGAACATTTACAAGATCAAGTAATTAATCTTGTTTATATAACATCATTGACGTGTCGACAATAAAAATAAAGCCAATTAAAAAAATCAAGTAATCTTATTTATATAACATCCTTAACGTATATATTGGTAGATAAACAAACAATCATCTTGCTTGTATAAAAATATAAAAACACATACCATGAAATTTTGCAATTTCTACATTTCACCACCAAGATTGTGATTCCTTAATTTGCAAAGTAACCAACTTAGGGGTTGTTTGTGTTTTTTAAAATACCTTTTAATGACTCTTAAGTCTGAATTAGATCTGACAAAAATTGACACGACACGATAACCCGACACGAACTCGACACGAAATAAACGGCCTTGGGTAATACATTTCAACCCGTTTAAGTAAACGGGTTGACACGACACGACACGAAAATTAAACGGGTAAGGTTAGGGTCAAAATTTTCAACTCGAAAATGACCCGAATAACCCGTTTATATATATATATATATATATATATATATTATCAGTTTTCTTTTCAATGATTTGGATTTTAATGTTTTAGATTTGGTTAGAACTTATAAGTTTGAATTATAAAATTTGAATTTCTAATGCTTTCATTTGAATTTTGGATTTGTACTTTTTTATGAATTTTCGATTTTTAATTTTTAGTTTTATAAATGTTAAACGGGTTAGGCGGGTCGTGCCGGGTTAGATGGGTCGGGTTAGGGTTTAGATTTTCTGGCCCGTTTATTAAACGGGTCGGATTAGGGTTTAGATTTTCTGACCCGTTTATTAAACGGGTCGGGTTAGGGTTAGACACTCTTAACCCGTTTAATTTTGAACCCGCAACACGACACGTTTATCAGGTCTAGTCTGAATCGTTTAGATCTTTTGATATTCAGATTGTTTTTTTTCCAATTTTCAGAACCTCTTAATAGCTTTTAAATACATCTTAAATAAGAAGTAGTGATCTAACTTCTTAAAATCTCTTATCCCGTCTCATTTCATATGCTCTCCTTTCTCTTAAGATGTCTCCAGACGTTACAAAAACAAACCGTCTTATTGATTCAGATTTAAGACTTCAGCACCACCTCTTATTAGTCAGAAATGAAATAAGACTTCAAACCTCTTAAAAAACAAACGTCGCCTTACTTTATTAATCAATATATAAAACTATAAAGGAGAGCACGGGGAAAAGAAGAAACAATAGTGACAGGGAGACCCAAATGTTCGAATCCGGGTAGAGCGAAATCGTCAGGGGAAGGGAGCAATGCAACGCGGCAGACATCCTTATCAATTGAATTAAAAAGCACGGATACAAGACAGGTGCTAGAAGACTTCGGAGCTAAAATCGGGGTCGAATGGGGAGGAGGTAACGATAAAGGAGAGTAAGGGGAAAAAAGAAACAGTAGTGGTGACCGAGCAGGTAAGTTCGATACCTAATTTTTTGTAATGAAGATTGTTTCCATAAAAGTGAGAGTCCTTGGGGCGTTGAACAAAAAAAAATGGATTAAAGAGATAAGTAGGAAAGAAAAATCGTATATGTTGGGTATCCAGGAAACAAAGTTGCAGAAGGAGGACAAAGCGTTCATTGACAACTTGTGGGGGAGTAATGATGGGGACTTTGTCTATGTTGGGGCTTCAGGCCGATCCGGAGGATTGCTATTAATATGGAATAAGAACACATTTCAATGTGAATTCGTGGTGCAAGACGAGACATTCGTGGCGGTAGTGGGGAAATGGGAACACAAAGTGGGGTTGGTTGGATGTGTAAATGTATATGGACCGCGGGATCATAAAGATAGGACCGAATTATGGAAGAAATTGGACTGAGTGTGTGAGAAGGAGGAAGTAGGATGGGTCATCTTTGGGGACTTTAACGAAGTGCGAAATGCAAACGAAAGATTGAACTCAATGACGAACTTAAAGGCTACGGAGGAGTTCAACGACTTTATCCAGAGAAATAGCCTTGAGGAAGTTTGCCTAGGGGGGAACAAATTTACCCGAGTGAGCGATGATGGAAGGAAGTTTAGTAAACTTGATAGGTTTTTGGTCACAAACAAATTCGTGTCTTGTTGGAGCCAATTGGGGGTTAGAGGGTTAGAGAGGAAGTGGTCGGACCATATGCCAATCATGCTAAGTGACAAGTGGGCCGACTATGGACTGAGACCATTTAAGTTCTTTGACGCGTGGTTGAAAGAGGAGAGTTTGGAAGGTGTGGTAAAGGAGGCGTGGGCTAAAGACGTGACATCGCTAAGGCCGGATTGCAAGTTTCGTGACAGACTTAAAAACGTCGAAATTGTGCTAAGAGGATGGAGTATAGAGAAATGGGGGGGGGGGGGAGATGGATAAACAATTGGGGGCTTTAAAAGAAAACGTTAAACGATGGGAGAAAGAGGCCGAAGTGAAGACCTTGGGCGAAGATGAGAGAAGAAGATGGTTGGAGTCTAGAGAAAAATGGTTAGATTTGGAAAACAAAAGTTTGGCAATGGCGAGGCATAAGGCCAAGCTAAAGTGGTTAAAAAAGGGGATGAAAACTCTAAATTTTTCCACTCGGTGATCAAAAGTAAACAAAGAAGAAACACGTTGCTAGGCCTCAACATTGATACGGTTTGGACGGAGGACCCGAAAGTGGTCAAGGAGCATATTTTCAAGTTTTTCAAGGATACATATGCTAGCCAAGGAATGGAGCTTCCAAAATTGAGGATCGACCGGACAAAGAAGCTTTCAAGGGAAGAAGCCAGATATTTAGAAAGAAGGATTTCGGAGGAGGAGGTGTGGGCTGCAGTTAAAGAATGTGGAAGTAATAAATCGTCGGGACCGGATGGGTTTATGATTGGATTTATAAAAAAAAATTGGGAGGTAGTCAAGGGGGATTTGCTGGCGGTGCTGGAATGGTTTTGGGAAAAGGAAGATCTACACGGAGGATGTAATGCCTCGTTTTTGACCTTTATCCCAAAAAACCCAAATTCGATTGGGTTAAATGAGTTTCGTCCGATTAGCCTCATCGGAATTCTCTATAAGGTGATATCAAAGATTTGGGCTGAACGGGTCAAGTCGGTAATGGGTAAAATAATTAGCATGGAATAGAGCGCTTTTGTCAAAGGCAGATCCATTCTTGATGGAGTACTCGTGGCAAATGAACTGGTGGAATTTTTAAAAAAAGGAAAAAAGAAGGGTTTGATATTTAAAGTGGACTTTGAGAAAGCATATGACTCGGTGGAATGGGCTTTTCTTTTGGATCCAATGAAGGAGATGGGATTCGGTATGAAATGGAGGAAGTGGATAGAGACTTGTTTAAAATCGGCAAAGGTGTCGGTATTAGTCAACGGGGCACCAACAAACGAATTTCATATGGAGAGGGGCTTAAGGCAGGGGGACCCGCTTGTGCCCTTCTTATTTTTGTTAGTGGTCGAACGCTTGCATAATATAATGGAGGTAGTCGTGGAAAATGGACTATTTGTAGGTATCAAAGTGGGGAGAGACGGATTCGCAATCACCTACCTTCAATACGCCGACGATGAAATTTTCTTCGGGGAATGGAATCTCACAAACTTAAAGAACCTCATGAGAATCCTAAAGTGCTTTCATGCGGTGTCGTGGTTAAAATTGAACCTAAGTAAAAGCAAACTTTATGGCGTTGGAGTACCGGAAGGTGTGATTCAAGCGTGGGTAAGAGGCTTAGGATGTGATTGGGATATCTTGCCATTCATATACCTTGGCCTTCCGGTGGGTGCATCGATGCGGAAAGCTAACCAATGGGCCCCGGTGGTTGATAAAACGAAGAAGAAATTAGCAGCGTGGAAATCGAATTTGCTTTCGTTTGGTGGTAGATGGACATTGGTGAGGTCGGTCCTTGGTAGTGTGTCCCTATACTATTTCTCGTTGTTCCGTACCCCGGTAGGTGCGTTGAAAGAATTAGAGAGTGTAAGTTCCAAATTTTTTTGGGGAGGGGCGGGGGAGGAGAGAGAGAAAGGGTCGGGCTTGGATTAAATGGGAGAGTGTTGTTAGATCCTTTGAAAGGGGTGGGTTGGATATCGGGAAGCTTAAAGACATGAATTTGGGACTCCTTGGGAAATGGTGGTGGTGATTTCACAATGAGAACGAGTGTCTTTGGGTTAAAGTAATTAAAAATATTTATGGGTGGGACGGGGGACTTGGTGAAGGCGTGCAAAGGGTGAATGCGGCTTGGGTCAATATCATAAAAGCAGGGTCGGACATTGACAAAGAGGGAATATCCTTTTCGGGTTCGTTTAGGAAGCGACTAGGAGATGGTACGAGTATTATATTTTGGGAGGATAGGTGGGTTTCAAGTTGAAAACCTAAAGAGAGGTTCAAAAGACTTTATCTTCTTGAGACGGACAAAGAGGTGACGGTTGCGGCTAGAGGTGAGAGGAGTGGGGAAGAATGGGGTTAGAAATGGGGGTGGAGAAGGGACTCGCGGGGGAGAGAGATTGGAGAATAGGACGACCTAAAGGAGGTGATCACGGAAAGTACACGAATGGAAGACTATACAGATAGAGCGGTATGGTGGTTGGACGAACAACGGGGATACTCGGTCAGTAAATTGCGGACATTGATGGAGGAAAAAAGGGCAACATAGGTGGGAAATGTAATGGCAACCATGTGGATCAATGCAATCCCTAAGAAAATTTGCATCTTTGTTTGGAGAGCGAAGATGGGTAGGATTCCGGTGAGATTGGTATTGGAAAAGATGGGAATCAACTTAGATTCTACTCTTTGTCCGAGGTGCGGCCAGGAGATAGAGACGGTGGATCATGCACTGGTTGGGTGCGATGCGGTTAAGACGGTATGGAAGTTGGTGGGAAGATGGTGGAACATCAATACAGAGGCGATAAATTTATTAAACGAGCTTCTTGGACTCGGAGGGCAATCGGGATCTAATGGGACAGGTAAGAAAAAATGGACATTAGTGGTTTGGGGAATCCTTTACCTTATTTGGACAAATCGTAACAAGATGGTGTTCGAAAAGGGTAATGGGTCAGTCGCAGATAGGTTCTTTGACTTCCAAATTAAAACATTTGAATGGGTCACTAAGAGGGATAAAAAGGTAGCCACGGATTGGACGACATGACTATCGTGCTTGCTTGGTTAGAAAGAGGCGTATGGGGCGAGGGGGGGGGGGTTTAGGAGATCGCAATTACTAAAAATGGGACAACTTTGAGTTGCTATCAAAAAGGGACATAGGGTGTGGGTGGTTCTGTGTGTGAGAAATAGAGGCTGCTGGTAAGGGTCTGGGAAAAGTTGTTGTCAAATAGAGGTTGTTGAAGCGGTGGTTCTAGGTGACCGAAAGCGTGTATAGACTGTTGTCCGATCTACCGGGAGGTCGAGTAATAAGGCAGGAGGACGTGGGATGTGACTATGTTTTGGGAAGAGTAGACGGGTTTGGATTAGGTGACTCGGTATCGAAATCAAAAGATTTCTAAAGACACGACCCTTTGTGCGAATGAAGTCGGCTGCAATCCAGTCAAGCGTCTCTCGCTCGGATTCAGATTCGTCGACACGTTGCAGGTGTGGTTCCCTCGTCGTGGCTTACTGTGATCGTGCGGTGGTCGAGTTGCTGTTTGGGTTAGGTGCCACTGCAGGGGAATTTGGTCTGTCTGCAGCTGCTGTTTGGTCAAGTTGCTGATCGTCTCGGCTTTTTGGCATGTCGTAGGTGAGGCTTCAGTACAGACTATGGTGAATGACTGGTCCGGCTGCTGCCGGGATCCTTACGGGATGAGTGCAACTGCTGTCGGAGAATGGATCGGTACTTTCGACTGCTGTCCTGGTTCAACTCCAATGGTAGGTTCTGTGTTCGAGTAGGGGACTGCATGGGGTCTTGATTCAGAAGTGTTAGGAGCTGTTTTTTGAATGTTTTATGGGCTCTTCATGGCTGGCAGTGGGTGTTTGCTGCTCGCAAACACCGTTGTCACCGTTTTTTAGTTGCGTTGTTTTGTTCCGTTTCTGTTTTTGTTGTAGTCCGGTTTAGACTCGGTTTTGTTATGCTCTTTGGTAAACTCGTTGAATGTTGTGGTAATAAAATGCCTATTGCCCTTCAAAAAAATATAAAACTATGTTTATTGATGGTTCAGACATTCAGTCCAACCAAATCACAAATAAGACAAAAAATAACATTTTAGAAAAATAAAAATGGAAATGTTGCAAAATATAAATTAATTAATTATATAAATTAATTGATTTATTTGTTTTTACTAAACTTAATTAATTATAAATTAATATATCCTATTTTTATCTTACACCAAGTTTTGTAATTTTTAATTCTGTATACAAAAAAAAAGCACAATATTACATATTTTCCAATTCAGTTCAGACTTTTTGTTTTTAAATTCCAAGTGTATCGTAATTTTTTCAAATTGTTATTAGGGTTTTATAATAAATATTAAAAATTGAATAAAAATTGATAATAAAACATAATAAATAATTTTGATAAAAAATATTTTAGTGTGGATTAGGACATTAATGAACCTAAAAAAGTTAAGTTAGGTTGGGTTGAGACGAAAGAAAAATTAGTTTTTAATAAAGAAAAACTTCATAAAAACCTAATGGGTATTGTGATTTTGAGTGATTAAGCTATTAGAATTTTTAAAAAATAAAATAAGTCACTGGACTTTATAAAACCTATTAAATAGGCCCTTTTGACCTATAAAACTGGTTAATGGTATAAAATATGGAAAATAATCCGAAAAAAACTCAACGGACTTTTATATTTTGAGCGATTAAATCCTTCAACATTTATTTTAACGAATAGGTTCGGGACTTATGTTTTGGAAATTTTACGCATCTACTCATTGTTCTTTCAAAAAATGAACACCAATAGACAAATTTCGATATGATATTAGGGGCAAATATGCCCAAACTGCTTCATTTACTTCACTTACAACAATTGAGTTTACATATAAAGCAACATCAAGACCGATTACAACCAAATGAATTTAAAATCTCTTTGACAACCATGAAGAATTATGTGTTCGATAAAACATCGTAAGAGAACCTGGAATAAAAAAAACCCGAATAACTCATCCTAGCCGTCAGATAAAGATGATCCAATGGCTAAGGTAAAAAAAAGGTTGTTATAACCATCTTTAAAAACAATTATATCTCACTCTAATTTTCAAATAAAAGTTGGCGAAATAGAACAAAAATTGAAGTGAAACAAATTACACCAAAAAATCAACCATTTTATTATCTTTAATATATCACAAACTATGTGAAACTCACAAATCTGCTAGAATTTGATATTAACAACCGATTTATATACACACATATTGTTAGTCCCAATCAAAAATGGCAAAAGTAAAAAAGTGAAGGGGGGTTGAATACAATACTCAAAAAATTTACTTAATTTAATTCTTTATTGATAATGAAATCAAGAATTATACACAAACATTTTCAGATTGTTGCGAAAAAAAAATAGATAAATCTATCCTAACAATTTTTCACTTAGAAAACAAAAAATTAAACACAACTTAGAAAACACTAAGAACAAAGCTATGAAGTTCTTGAGGGGAGAAAATTTCTACCGATTTTTCTTGAGCACACTTAGATCTCTTTCAAAAGCATAACCTTGCATGGGAGGGGTCTTCAGCTTTAAATATTACTATGTGCATTAAATGCTTGTGACACTTGTCACTCTGGGATTGAATGTCAGGGATGTCCTTCAAAAAGACAAAATGTCCTTTTTCTCTTATTATGGGACAAAGTTGAACTCCAGACATTGTTGTAGAAAACTCTTGAAAAAGGTAGAAAAGACAAGGATATTTTCTTCAGGTTCATCCGAGAATGTCTCTATCAGGTACAAAAATGAATGTACTTTTGTCGAAGATTTCCTTAGCAAGGGACAAAATAGGGATATCCTTTGATTTAGAGGATCCACCGATTTTCACTCCAAAATCGGTCTCAACATCAAGAAAGGGGAAATCCTCCGATTTTAAGGATCCCCAATTTGCTTCTCAAAATCGGCAGGTCTAGCTTAGTTGAAGATCGGAAGTTCATCTTTCATCCGCATCTGAAGATTCATTTCTGGCAGCTGATTTCGGCTAGTCTTTGATTTTCCTAGACATGTTGAGTATAACTAAGCTATTATAAAGAACTAAATTTGGCTAAGTGTGATAAGATGTATTTCAAAGATTTGTAAGGGAGATCGGGACGTCATCTTCAAATTATCGGTGACCCAACATATATACATCTATACACTTTCCTAAACACTAACATAAGCAAATCTACAAGACTGTAATAATTCAACCATTCAAAACATATACAAAATCCAAAGGGAGAATGGAACCCGATATGTTTGATATCTTATTTCATTGCTTATATATGCGATAAAAAGACAAACAAAAAATAGATGGATAATTGAAAAATGAGAATTTCTATAGGATCTACCAAAACAAAATACAAATAACACAAAAAATTAGAGAAATCTAGAAAATCAACCAGATCTGACACCTTAGTCACTCGAGGAACAACATCCAAAGGAATCTCAGTTTCGTCCTCCATATCCATAACCGAACACTGGAAATTCACAACAAGCTTTTGGTGGATTTTAGGATCTAGATTTAAGAAGAAAAATCTGTAACATATGAAGAGGATATGCAAAGAAAAATGGCACCACACACGACTTGGGAAGAAGAAGACGGAGAATGGAGGCCACCGGAACAAGCGCCGAGATCAGGGTCAGAGAAGAAGTTGGTTTACTAATTCATTGATTAGGATTTCCAATTCACCGAAGATGAAAACATGATACAACGATTAGGTTTTCCAATTCACTGATTTAGGTTTTCTTTTTAAATTGGTTTACCTGTATTGTCGGTTGTAGATATTTTTTTGTTCAAAAAAATTGTCTAATGACTTAGGGGTTGTTTGGCAATTGCTAAATGATTTGATGAATAATGGTTAAGTGGTTAGAATAATTAACAGGCTCTGTATGATAAAGTGCAAAATGAAATATGTTTGTTTGGTAACTGTTCTGAAAGTAAGTATAACAATTAAAAAAGAAAGTATAAAAATTATGTACAACCAAATCGAGTTTATGTATAAGATGTTACAAATGTATATAAGTGTTCTAATATATTATAGAACTTTTATAGAACCAAGCAATAAAACCGTTCTATCTAAAAATGTTACAATAAGTTTATAGGACGTTTTTAACAAGTTCTTAGGACATTTTTTTTCTTCAAATTATGTCCTATAAAATAGTTAATACGACTTTTATTTTAAAAATGCCTCTAATTTTTTTTTTATTAAAACTCCAAAAAGAGTGCAAAATTTAGATATGACCACACACCAATCTTCGACTCCATCGCCTGCTTATCCCACTGACAAGCTGAGCTAGACCAAAAAAACTTCTGAATCAAATCTCAGTTCCTTTCCTTACAGCGAGGAACGACACTTTCCCTCAGAACTCTCTTAATTGCATAACAATAAACACAATGCTCACTTGGAACATCCACCGTGCTACAACTTACTCGCGTCCGCTGATCTTCCCCTTCGAGCATCTCGATTAATTACATTACCATGCCTCTTCGAAATATAGGATACCCACTGCTAGGAAAACTTACTAAACGGTGCAAGCTTTAGGCCCATCTCTTAGACTAATTTTTCCAACACCTTAACCCTAACATACACAATAAATCTTTTTCCCATATCCTTGTAAATACCAACTTTTAAACATACTCCACATTGTTCTGTTTCACTAGACGAGCTTCTTAGTCTCAGCTTACTCACCTTTTTGCCACACGCCAACATCACCTTCTCACGCAACCTGAATCATCGTTTTCCTATTACTGGTAACATATCCCCATTACGTATTTGCTCCACCATAATTCTCACTTGAGGCGTTCAGATGGCTCAGGAACAATACCCAACACTCACTGTACCAAGCCTTTTCTCATTCTTCAAACATAGTCGGCCTATTCAATCGGATCCATTCCTACTCAACGAATACTTCAACTTTCCCAGTCAACTTTAAATCTACAAAAAAGCACCACAACCAATCGAACAAAACATCCTTATTAGCTTAATATAAGTTCCTCCGAAGTTCAACACAACCAAGAAGAACACGAGTTCTCCTTGTAGGTGATCGTGAAATATCGCTCACCCTTTGACCTCAAGAACACAATAACACAACAACTTTATCCAACATTCTTGCCACATTCGAACCTCTTCTCAAAACCTCCAAACCCAAAATTTACACTTACCCTTATCCCATATCATCAAACATATCACCACGCAACATAACACTAACCCATTAACACATCATTGACTTACACGTCCACCTTGGACCACAATGCCACTAACTTGCTCACATAGTTTCTACACCACGATTACCTTGTAGACCAGATTTTCACGATCATTTGCATAAATAATCAATCTTGCCTCCATATACACATGCATGTATATAAAACCCAATCTATCTCACAACTTCATCTCTTCTCAAATCCAAATGAACCACATCTCAAAATTTCCCGATATAATCCATGCACTCACTTTGATGGTACTAATTACTTCATCCATTTACGAACCGCTAAAACCACACAGGGAAAATAACCCTCCAAGCAGCAATCTTCTATTACCATAACGCTCACACACGCTTATCCAACATCCGACAAGTATACACCTTCCTTGAACATCCTACTACGTTTATGTACACTATGGTGAATTCTTAAATTCCAATCTCTTGACAATGACTTTAACCGTGCATATTTTAAACAGTTGTTAACTTCAATCATGAAAGAAAACGACATAATGATGCTTTCATAATGTCCCGGTCTGCAAAAATTTCCACCGGAACTTACTTTTCCTAGCAAATCACATTTAGCTTAATACTTCACCGTTCCCACTTAAAAGAGGTTCAAGGTTTTCTTGGTGCGAGGTCTAACTTACAAGACCATTCCAAAAACTCAGGCTCAATACTTTTTAACATTTCAGCACTACAACTCAACTTTACTTCAAGTACGACCATTCACTAATATCAGTACTTGACGACTTCAAGTTTTTCACCCTAAACACGACCGTTCACTGACAATAGCATGCTGGATTACTGAGCAAGTGTTCAGACTACCATAATGCCATTATTGTCAAAATCCCTTTTTCGACATTTTCAATATTCCCCTCTTTTCCTTAATAAGAATACCAGAAACATACATTACCCATCATTGGCTTGATCGACACATTCCCCACTCTCAGATCCTTTCTTTTCCCCTAAACCACTAACTTTCACGACCCACTGAGTTCATAGCCTTCAAACATGACGACTCGATAATTTAAAAAAAAAAACATTTCTCAAAATTGAACATTCAAAGGCACAACACTTGAAAACATTTTTAGCACACATGACTCAACACTCTCATAACTTCAAAGTCATGCACAACGATGTCAAGAATAGTTCACACACAACTTTCGATAAAACATCACCTTGATCAACTAAAACGATGTCGTGACAATCGTAATATAGAAAGAAATCTTCCCTATACGACTAGAAAAGTTCTGAACGAAACCTCTTGTACAAATTAAAACAGTCGGCTCTCGCACTAATTTATAAGATATCAATGTGTCAAAACTCATTTTAGTCATAAAGACTTGCCGTCAAATGTTTTTATGATCTTTGCAACGAAGTTTATCTCAACATGAAAGAAGTGATATAATTCGCAAATCCCTTAGTTCAAAAATTTTATTAAACAATGAAAATAGGTTTGTCTTTCTCCATTAAACACACACTTGCATGCATCAAATTATTTTAAAAACATGAAATTCGTTATGTACGCGTCTATTTTTAATCATGAAAAGAAAACTCTTTGACTACCCTTAAAGACACGATGCATGAAACTCAACTTGCAATTGAAGGCTATTCACTCAGTCTAGGTCAATCGTTGCACCCACACAGTTATCGTTGGTACCTTGCTTAACTAACTGTCGCTTCCTCATCCTAGCAACAACTTAATGTACACGTGTCTCACAATCTACCTGCTTGATTACCCTACCAAGTTCTCGCCTTGAGCACTGATTTACAATTCATACGATTTCAGTCTTTGACCCCTACAGGTCGATCAATCAATCACATTTCCTTCTCATTTCGTTCCTCCTATAATTCAATTCAATCCCAATATCTTCTCTCCGACATCCTTACCACTCTATCGCTGATTGGAAAGTCATAAGCTCCCCTTCTTTCACCCAACCTTGAGTTGAAAACTTTCAAAATCCTAATTAACCCAGTCCTCTTTTCCTGTCCGAAATGATTGGCACATCCGCCCCTAACATGGGGACTCACTAGAAACTCAGGGTTTACCCTCAATCAATCATTCTTCCATTTCGAACTCATGAAGTTCTACTTTTGGTCGGTCTAATCTCGCTCTGAATAATCCTCCTTCTAGGGGTTGTCAACAATTATACCACAAGCGACCTCACGCATCCCATTGAAACCACTACTAACGCCGTAAGACTGGAATTTTACTCCATTCCACCATCCCCTTATTGACTAACTCAACCATATTATCATTCTGATCATGGCCTAAACTAAACTAATGGCATATAACCAACGTTCTGTTGACTACTACACATAGTAAGACAATTTGAGCACTTACATGTACCTGTAAATTCACAACTACGCTGCCCAGGTGTAATGTAAATTTGCCTTACATGACAATATTCACTACCTTATATTTAGTGCACTTAGAGTGATCTTCCTAAAGGCATCCTACATCTCGGTTGTGTCCCCAACTCTACTCCACAGTTTATGTTTAGGCCCATTCGGTCACCTAAATCCCTTAAACTATGGCTCTGATACCAATTTGTAACAACCCAAAACGCACAATCATAAATTTAAAATATAACATCCCAAAATGGGCCCCAATGCGAAACATACAGAAATAAGGTTAGCATAAATCCAAAGGAAATAATTCTATCACAGTCGAGATACTAAAAGTCCAACGCTACACCGCCTCTAACTCGACTACCACCGAATCTCTAGCTCTTAACACTTTTCCTTCCCCTTTGACGAAGCCCCAACGGCTCCCTTACCTGAAAATGGATTTTAGGAAAAAATAGAAAGCGAGGGTTAGACCAAAAGGTCTAGTGAATTCCCAACCTCAAACAGTTGTAAAAATAATTTGATAAAATAATTTATCTAATGATCGGTTTAACGAGTAATAATCATTGCAAATAATTACACATAAACAATTCACCGACAAGAATCGGTTTCGAGTAATAGCAACATAACCACACTCGGGGGCCCCCAATAGATCCCCATTCGGACCCCCAGTAGATTTCATTCCTGTGTGCGCAAGAAACGAATTCCGAGTACATGGTTCAATCATCCCCGATGGTTCTCAATAAACCATGGCGTGTAGTCCTCCAGGTACGATGCAACATTCCATATTTAGACATAAAAACTCATAGATAAATAGGCATATTAGTAAAGTGTAAACGAAACATTTCACCTTTTCCAACACATAACTCCTTTACGGAAACATGGTAAGAATCGACAAACGAAAACCATTTCCAGTTATTTAAAGAGTTTGGACAAGGGAACTCACCTGGATTAGGAAGATTAAAACACACGAACGAGCCTCACCCCAAAGCAATACGAACCCCTACAAAATAATATGGTACTAAAATTTACGCTACTGATAACAATTCAACCTACCCGAATTAGACTCCGGTTCTAGGCTCATCCGGGTTGGAAACACTAGTCCCGGATCGGCTCCCGGGTACACAAGGTCCCGGTGCATCCGGTGGGCGGATAGCCCGGTTGATGGGATCCCGGGTGGCTCGGGTTGTGAACTCCCGGTTGCCCCCGGGTCTTGGTGACTCCCGGGTGGCCCCGGGTTGTGACTCTAGGCTGACCCGGTTCTAGGCGACAGGGGCGATCCCGGGGTGGACTCTCCCGGTTGATCCCGAGTTGGGACCTCCTGGTTGATCCCGGGGTGGGCGACACTCCCGGTTCAAGGGGTATCGATGACGAACGGATCCCTTCGACGCTCTTTCGGTCTATCCTTAGCAACAGAGTTGCTAACTCGATTATCCAACCCTCAATCAATAATTTCTCAAAGATTCCAAGTCTAAGGTGGATTTAAACAATAGCCCAATATCCAATACAGATTCTTATACATCAGACTTCTTAGGATGAATAGCAAAACGAAGACATCACTCTAAATCGATTAAGATTACTAATGTTAGACAAAGTTTAAAGAATTACCTCTTGAAGGAGAGTTTCTACTAGATGATGCTTTGAATACCAAGAACAAATCTTCAATGATTCAAATTCCAAATAGAACTCCTTCACCCCTTTCTCTGTGCGCCACACACACCAAAGCTTTTGCCCAAATGAGAAAAGGTCTAGGATTTTAAGCCTAAGGTGCTTAATTTCCTAAAAAGGCCCCCGAACTTTCTTAATTCTCATCTCCACACCACTTACTCATATTAATATGAAAATAAAATAACGGTCGTTACATGTTACTCGATGTCTGTAATTTGTGAGTTGATTCTAGTGACAAGCTAGAGCCACGAGCCATTAAAAGTATTTTTCTTGGTTATCCAAAGTCAAAAAAGGCTTATATAAAATTATATATGGTTTATTAATTATCAGAACAATTAACTGACATTTTCCAACTAATATTGGCAAGAAAGCTCAAGCTTCTTTGTTACAAAGTCATAGGTTTAATTTATGTAAGACAATAATCAAATAAGAGAATAAGAAAAAGGTTAAATCATATATAATTTTACATTGAAATCATGAGTAAAATCACATGTGATTCACGCGACTTTGTTGTAACCTGGCAGGCCACGTCACCCGCACGCCTTTTGCGTTGACTGTTAGTGTAAAATCACATGTGATTTTACACGTAATTTAGCGGTTTTCACGTTCTCTTATTTAATTATTGTTCTTATTTAAACCTTTCCTCTCTTTATATATAGTCTGGAAATACATATATGATTTTACATGTAATTTGACGGTTTTTATGTTCTCTTATTTAGTTATTGCTCTCATTTAAACATTCCCTCTCTTTATATATAGTATGGAAATACATATGGTCATTCTTCATTGAGTTCATCTCTTTGCAACAACAAGAAGCTAGGCTTTTTATGATGACTTCAAAAAAGCTAGTTTGCTAGATTTCAAATGGATCTATACTTAAAATATCATTAGCTAGTCGGTCTTGTGTAGTCCAATGTCTGAAAATGAAAGCTTTCCCCTACCCATGCACACCATCTTTTCTAGTTCCTGTTTGTAGTTGGATTTCTTAAATTAATTCTTGAGAAACCCTAAACTTCTCTTTAACCTAAATATTTGTTACTATACCTTTTTTTAGTAGCAGAAGTATTTGCGAAAAATATGTTAGTTTAACAAAAATAATTACAGGCTCTAAATTAACCCTTTTTGGAGAATTATATGGTATTCCTAAACATGCCTTTTATTTGCTAGATGATTGGTATATTCCCAAAAACTAATATTTTTTTGAATTTCACGAGGATCATCATATATAGCTTTATATTATAACTAATGATTTATTTACCAACATTTAGAACTTGCACATGACTTGTACTTATTATTGTTTACAAGTTTGACTCCTAATTTTTTTTGTTATTTAAGTCCTTAATAGAAAATCTACTACCATATTTTATTTAACTCTTTTTTTTTCTCATTATATTGTAATATATATATATATATATATATATATATAGAGAGAGAGAGAGAGTTTCAATTGGAAACCATATTAGATTAGAAACTTTGAAAACCGTCAATTTAATTGGTTAAATTAATGAAATTGGTTCATAAAGTTGTTTAATATGATCAAGTTGTTTCATATAATTCTTTTGTTAATGAAATTGTTTCATATATTTGTGTTTTTTATATAGTTTCATTTATTTTTCTCATTCTGATAAAACTGTTTCATGTATTTTCGCAATCTGATGAAACTTTTTCATTTTTACGTAAAAAAACACAAATATATGCAACAATTTCATCAATAAAAGAATTATATGAAACAATTTCATCAAATTAAACAATTTCATGAATAAACTTCATTAACTTAACCAATAAAATCGAGGGTTTCCACGGTTTTTAAAATTAGAGTGGTTTTCATTTAATCGCTCCCCTATATATATATATGAATTGAAGAATCATGTGAGAATAGAAATTAAGTTAAGAAGCGTAAAAAGGGATCTGAACCCTTCATCATTTTTAATCTCACCCCACCCCATAGATTGAGTTTGGTACGAGAATTGATCCGGTCCATCTCATTGGTATTGATTTTTAATAGGATTGATCAAGGGTGAATATCTCTAATCTTACCTTTCTTACCATAACTTTCATTTGTCACGGAACCCAACTCATATATGTGTGTATGTGTATTTTAAATTATTAACTTTAATTTAAAATAAGTTTAAAACATAAAAA
The DNA here is from genome assembly GCA_954870635.1 of Arctium minus. Lineage (NCBI taxonomy): Eukaryota > Viridiplantae > Streptophyta > Magnoliopsida > Asterales > Asteraceae > Arctium > Arctium minus. The sequence continues at coordinate 11,423,617 of OX941094.1, read as the reverse complement.
AAAAATTCATAACATATCATAAATTTGTATAAATATAATTTTTTTTATAATATTAACAAGTATTAATTATAACCAAATTAAACATCTATTCATCTACAAACAAATAAACTAAAATTATAAAAACAACAAATTGGTATTAATCAATATTAGAACACCAAAATGATACAAGATTTGGTGTTGGGTGAAACATAATTAATTAATAGCAAAATTTAGGGTTTGATGTTAGGGTTGAAAATGCTGTAACGTAATATAACTGGTATGGATAACTTTGGTAGGGTTAATCTATAACAGTTGGCATCTTACAGAAATCGGATTAATTAGACATAAATAGTCAACGGAGATATGATTTGACCAGGATTTGTGAGGACAAAAGCAACGATGTTCATGGAAACTTGTCTCTTAAAAACGAAACAAAGTAGTTACTTGATTAATAAACATCATCTTTCTTAATTAATTAAATGTTTACATTTTTATCTTGATTTGTTTTAAATAAATTAATGTTCAGTTTTAAAAGTAATAGTTTATTTTCCTATTTTACTTTTAATTATTATACTAAGAAATTTTCTCTCTTTAATAATAAAGGGTAAAATTTGTTTTTTAATAACTTAAAACATGTAATAATTATACAGTAAAACTGTATTTATTTTGGAAGAAAAGATATACAACTTTTACAAGACTTGACTTTGAGCGCCATTGATGCTCATACGCGCTGGAGTATTGGAGTGATATTTGAAGAATCAAAGTCAAGTTAAATCAACTTAAATTGTTTTATAATTTAGTATATATATATATATATATACTAACTTTGCCTCTGAAAAACGAGGTACAATTGTTCAATTTTTTATGCAAAACTTCGTAATTTATGGGAAAACAAATAAATAAATATCTTACTCTAATTTATCATCAAGTTGTTAAAGAGTTGTAGTGTCGTTACAAGTCCGTTTGAATGGTTTTCATCTATTAATTTATTACAACATTTTTTTTTGTTAGCTATCGATGTAGGGGCTAATTTGTACGTACCTCAACTAATCCCAGGGGACAAATGGAGAATTGTCAGGAAAATTCTCAGCCGCCTTATAGGACTTGAACGTACCAGTGACTCTAAGGAGCACTACAAAACAGAGGGCTATCACCAACGGACAAATCCGTCGGTGAAAATCCGATCCGTCGGAAATCCGTCGGAAATAAGCCCTCGGAAATAATGTGGTCGGCGGCCACATTTCCGACGGATCACCGACGGCCAAATATTACCGACGAATTACAGACGGACGGAGTTTCCGATGGACCAAAACTACGGATTTCCTACGGTATTTAACTAATTAATATTAAATTTAAAAACATTTACCGACGGATAATCCATCGGTAATTTAATTTTATATAAAAAAAATAATTAAAAATTCATAATTGCCAGTTTAGAGCCTGTACAAAACATGTCCATTTTTCATTTAATATCCAGTTTAAAACTGTACAAAACCTATCCAATTTTCATTTAATATCTAAAAATTAAAAATAAAACGTAATTCCAAAACGTAAAATCATCCAAAAAAATATATACAATTATCGTTAATACAACCAACTATCCTACATCGGGGGAGGGGAGGGGTGATCTTGAAACTTCTTCATGAAGGCCTCAAACGCTGCATCTGGATCCTTGCTGTTGTCTCTGCCTCTAACATCTGTTTTAGCTCATTTATCTGAAATTCAACATTTGACAAACATATAACAATGTTAGACAACATTTAACAAACATATAATAATGTTAGACAACATTTAATAAGCATACCTCCATATCGCGATGGTCGCGCGAGCTCTCGCTCGTACTGGCACCTGAATCACTGGTCATAGCATAATAGGGATCCTGACTGGTCCCCTATCCAAACAGACGGCTTTTACGCCGTCCTCCGACACTGCGCTCCCACAACTCGGTGTCATTGGGAGGAACAGTGTTGGGATCTATGTCCGGGTATTCCTCCTCCCTAATCTGTGCATAGTTATCCTACAGTTTACCAAATTAGAAATTGTCAACTAACCTATAGAAAATTCAGCAACATTTCAACTGTAATTTGAACATATCCATTATCTGGTTTTATCAAAACAATTCTATCGTGCCCAACAATGGCAACCCAAACTAAGTTTGCTATAATTTCTATCTATCTTATAAAATTAACAAAAATCTAGACATACATAATTGAACTTACCGCCATATGAGCCACCTTTGGGTAAACGTAGATCGGAGGATCTGTGGGCGGACTAGTCGCACCTGGTACAAGCTTCCTGTTGGTGCAGTGTGTAGCCTCATAAACCTCCCCGCCAGTAGGCTCACGACCCCATGCCTCTCTCTACAATAGACAACTTAAATTGTTAGTAGGTAACAAAATCATGTATATATATATATATATTCAACTATATACATTTAGTCTAGTGGATGATAATTTACCATGAGGTCCCGATGCATAGCGGTACTAATAAATCTGCACGTGCGTTTGGATGTCATCCCCTCAAAAATAAAATAATTTTTGGTTCGTCGGCGATCCGTCGAAAATGCTTATATTTACCGACGGATATGTTATTCGTCGCAAATAGCTATATTCTGTCAGAAATTGGTCGGTGATCTGTCGGTAATTACCGACGGATTTATGCCGTCAGTAATGGTTGGTCGGTATTAAGGATTTTTCTAGTAGTGGAGAATCTGCAAACACCCAAGTTTTATTGTCAGTTGAAACAACCCCACAAGGTTTATATCAAGTAAAGTGACTTTTGCCTGAAGGGTTGTGCAGACAAAAGTCCCCAACTTTTAAGTCACATATTGATGTCGGAAAGATCACCATCTAAAAATGGTTGATGATCAATCCTTTGCGAGCGTAAAATTGTTGGTCCCGAAGGTGCTTAACAAGTTTGTAGAAGGGGGGGGGGGGTTGAATACAAACACAGAAATTAAAGTTTAATAAATTGTTTATTGATAAATCAAAATACAATTTACAAGTTTGTTGCGGAATAAGATTAAGACAGACTCAATCTAAACAAACTTAAGAAACATTAAGATGGTTGCACAAGAAATTCAGAGAATGGAGGATTTTAGAGAGATAGAAAACAAGGGTTTCTATTTTGGAGTTCAAGGATTGAGCACACCTTCAGATGAAGGAGTGAGCTTCCTATTTATACCCTATGCATTAAATGCATGGCAGGGTACTTTACACGTGGCATTCATAGATTGGCTTTGGTAGTCTCACTTTTGGAGACATGCTTTTGGCCACTTTATGAACAGTGTAGTTGACAGAGTTGGTGTACGATTTGTGGCAGAGACTTGTCCGTTCTGACACATCGTACTGGTTGTGCAAGGTAAGACAAAAGAAAACTTGAGGCATAAGCTTTGTGATCGTTGATCGCTGAGTATCTCTTCTTCCAGAGATAAAGAAGTTCAGCTATCGCTGAAGCTTTTCCTCAGGCTTCTTCGCGTAAGTAGATTTGTCTGGTCTTCGCTGATATCCGCATCAGGTCACTAGTAGACTTATCTATTGTTCAGTGGCTTCGTCTTCGATTCAGCTATGAACTATGTTGACGCGAGACTTGTCTTCAGGGATTACGTTAACTGTGTTACATAGGAAACTATCAGTGATAACTGAACAGACTCAATTTGATCGCTGAAAGTGAAACACACATATTAAATGTTTACAGAATGGTCATCAGCGATAACTGAACAGACTCAGTCTGATCGCTGATGATGAAACACTTAATACATATAATAACGTAATTTTCACTAAGTATAAAAGAGGGTCGTTATCAAATCACTGAGAGAGTTTGGATCAACAATCTCCCCCTATTTGATAATGACAAAGTAACAAAAGAAAATTACTTTTTAATTCAAAATATAGGAATAAAAAGGACTCATAGAATGCATGTCCCAATTACTATTTTGAGGGATCTTTTACAGTACTGATAGGGTTAAGTACATCACTGCAATTTTCATTTAATTCAGGGATAGAATTACAAGATATGAAAATCATAAGTACAAGTGACTAACTAACTACTGTAAGTATAACTAACAGATTACAGATAAGAAAACTAATCTATCAGCTATAAGAAGATTTGGGAGGATTGATCATATACTCAGGTATTTCTTCTCCTTTTTGTCTTCGTTCCAAAGATTCTTGACTGATAATTTCTTTAATTTTTTCAGCAGCAGGGAAGAAGTCACACCATAAGCATAAGAGATCCTTGAGATGATTCAGAGGACAGATAGGAATCTCAGAGATTCTTTGAAATCTGAGTTCCTCATCATCATCTCTGAAGAATATTCCATAAGGCTTGTCGATTACTTGACCAGCTTGGAAGGGACCACCAGGAGGCAGAGATAAGTCCAGAACTGAAAGATCAGGAGGAGGACCAAACAGTGCATCTCTTGAAAATTTGATAGAAGTTTCATTCCTGATGATGGCGACATCTTCAGAGGAGGAGGACCCAATTTTTCTCTTGAGTTTCAAAGATTTGGGAGGAAGAGGAGATGGCAGCTTTAGTACAGAAACGACTCTATTTATGAGGGCTTCAAGGATTCCTTCAACGTAGCCTCTGTATGTAGATTTGGATTTCTTCAGCGCATCCCAGAACTCTAACCATTCCGTAAATCCGAAGCTTTCAAGTTTTGATACGTACATTGCTTTTTGGGTTCCATCCTCTCTGGTAATCTCCATGGTCACTGAGAGTTGATCTTTCTTCTTGCGACCAGAGATAGTCACGGCTGATATTGGAAGAAGATCAGAACGATAATCCATCTTTTGTTTGCACCATTCGATAGACTTATCGTTGATCTCTTGTTCTTTGAAGCGTTCCTCTTCAATTTCTTTCAGTAGTGCTGCTTGAACTTCCACAGGTTTGCTTTTTAGCTTTTTGTCCCTAACTTGAGAGGATTGAATCTTTAAAGCGAGTTGGGCATCTCGTTTGCATTCAGCGATCAGCTTCTCAGCTTTGGCAGATTCTTCTCTTTCAGCTTCAGTAAGGAAGTCGAGCTCTGTGGATATTTGAAGAGGGATTTTCAGCCGTTGACTTTCTAGTTGAGCGATCATTTCAACTCTTTTCTTCACCACTTCCTCTGACCAATGAGATGGTCGAGAGGGCCTTCCTGGATGGACCAGGGAATCTTCTTCTTCTTCATCAATCTCAGCGATAGAGATTGGGATTATTTCTTCAGCGATAGCCGCTGGTATTATTTGTAGTTCAGAACCCTTAAGCAGGGGTGAGAACTGTCTGGTTAGAAAAAGAAGGAAAGAAGGGATAAGTGTATTTTTAGAACGAGAGAGATAAAGGCTAGAAAGACATAGGGGTTTGGAAAGAGTAGAAAAGTGGTACAATTGAAAGACATACCTGAGAAGGATGCTCCCCCTCAGATTGTGATCCAGTCCTCAAGCATTCTTCAGCGATTGGTTGCTTGTCTTTGCTTTGCGAAGGAACACTTGAAGATGTATCACCTCTCACCCCTGTTTTGACAACCTCTTGCGAAGTTGTCCCTGATACGACGTTCGGCTTAGAGAACCACATAGATTGGTCTTCATCGTCGTCGTCGTCATCGGAGGGCTGATCCTTTTCTTGATCAACAAGATCTAGATCATCTTCCTCTTCATCATCTTCTTCCTCATCCTCTTCAAAGAGAATGGAGTGAATCGATGAGGATTCTTTTGCCTTCTCCCCCTCAGATTGAGAGGGAGGTTCCTTAGCTTCCCCAGCAGCAATAGAGGTTTCTTCAGTTTTCTCCCCCACTTTGTCATTATCAGCGGTAGGGGATTGTTCAGCTGCTGGAGTAGCTGTTGAAGCTTTTAGCACTTGAACGTCAGCCTCCAGACGCTTAACTCGGTCTTCAACCGCAGGTATGTCGCATGTGGCATCATGAATGAATTCCACAGCGATGTTGAGGTTGGTACGATCATCTTCAGTGAAGGAGGGAGGCAGCGCTGGAGCTGGTTCATTCACTTTCTGTAGAACTTGCTGAAGAAGGGACGTGCAGAGGTCAACCTTGGAAGAGAGACCCTGAACTTCAGCTGTAAGAGACTCAAATCGTCCTTGAAAGAGTCGAGAGGACTCTCTGAGTTGGACGACTTGTTCTTCAAGAGCTGAAAGTTGAGAGTTCTCAGCTTTAGATGAGCAAGTGGCGGTCAACTTCTTCAGCTCCTCACCAGCCTGATTTACGGCGTTGGTGGTTTCATTGATGGTGTTGGTGAGAGCATCCACCTTTTCTCCTAGACTGTTGACATGCGTGTCAACAATCGCCAAGCTAGGACCTGAAAATAATGTTAGTTCAGATATGGGCTTATTTGGAGAGGGGGGGGAGAGAAGTGTTTAGGAGTATAGGTGTACCTGACGTATCAAACATTTTGTAGAACTGCATAGATTCCTCAAAAGTTTGATGCTCAGGTCCTATAGGGAAAGAAGAGGTGGCAGGTTCAGAGACCAAATGAGGAGAGAAGGGAAGAGTTTTGGGGATAGAAGTAGGGATGGGGTTAATCTCAGGGAATGAGATAGTAGGTGGGGTTACTGATGATGTGACAGCGAGTGAGATCGCTGACATGGCAGTATGAGTGACTGCTGAAGTTGTGGAGGAAAGACCCACAAAAGCATCTAAGGTAGCTTGTTGAGAAGCTCCCTCAGGTATATTACTAGAAGGTGTACTTTCCTTAGTCTTTTTGGCCTTTTTGGAAGGACCAATCGGACTAGCTGATGGTCTTTTAGAAGTAGTGGTAGCGACAGGGATAGCAGACGAAGGAACCGTCTGCGTGGTCGCTGAAGATGAAGAAGAATGGAGAGAGAGACGAGAGCGAAGGAGAGAGATACTTACCTCGTCGGCGAGTGGCTTGACCTATAGTGATCGTTGACCAACCCTGGCAAAGGTTCCATCATCTTTGGTGGGATAGGTGTTGGGATAGAGGAACTTGATATACGTACATATGAAACGTACATATGAGATCTTGGGATCTCGTTCAGGCTTCTCTAATCTCGACCTCAGATCTTCAAAGATGGCTGTGGCGTAGTCAAAGTTTTGACCAGCGATAACGGAGTATGCCATCTGCAGTTGTGTTTTGCTGGCTTGATCCAGCGAACCACTCTTCCCACTCATGCACTGAATTATGTGCGAGAAGATAAAGTTCAGTTGTGATGGCATCTGAGCTTTAAGAATCTTGGTGAGCTTCTTGTTAGGAATAGAAGATCTTGGTTTGTTTTCCCAACAATAGCCCATTGCGTCCAGGAAGGATATCAGCTCATCATCAGTGGGGAGTGCGTCGAATCCACTCTTTGGTTTGTCAGGGAATCTTAAAGATTTCCTGAGGCTAAGAGCGGTCATGCTTCCTGGCCCTAATTCCGTGCTGAACGAGATAGCAGGGACTCGTTCGCCTTTCCTGTTGGTAAGTTCAGTTGCATCAGCAGTGAACCAGAACTGCTGAAGTAGAGTCTTGGAGGGCTTAGGATCCACAGTGATCGCGTAAGCTATGCATGACTGCTTGAGGAATTCAGCAGCTTCCACCAGATGTGGGTATTTGTCAGCTTTGAAGTCGAGTCTGGCCAAATGATTACATTTAGTAATCTCAACTTCAGTGAGAGCGAATCGTACATGCTTGGAAGCAACGATTGAAGACTGTGTCATTTCTGTTATGGAAAGAGGCATAATAGAAGAAATGATTTAGATTAAAAATAATATGATTACCAGTTTCCATAGAAGAAGGGAAACTGGAAAATTATCAAGTTATTTTTAGGAGAAAAATAGTGTTCTGGGTAGAAAGAATGAAGAACACTTTAAAACCAAAAGGTTTTTATTTAAAAACATAAAATCAGAAGGAATGATCTTTAGTTTTTACAAAAAAACGTTTTATAAAATCCATAGAAAGCGAGTAGGATTTTAAAAGAATAAAAAGCATATGAACAAAGCATATAAACATGAAATAAACCTGTGTATCTTGAAGAAAAAGAGTTGCAGATTCAATATTCTGGGTTTACTTGCTTGAGTGTTCTTGAGAGAATGTTTCTTGCTTTGAAAGTTTTGAAAGCGTAAACCGTATAAAGGAGAGAAGAATTCCTTTTATACGAAGAGAGAGAAGAGAGATAAGAGAGAGAATGAAGCGGGAAAAGAAATCATCATGACATTGACACGTTCCACGAAGTTGATTGGATAGGAGGGCAACGGACGAACGTGTCAGAAAAGGCATGTCGTGGATTGTCGGTTCAAATGACGTCATAGAGGAGAGAGACTGTTCATTTGTCCGTTGAAATGATCACTGAAGAAAAGTCAGCGATAGATTTTCCTTTTTAAAAGTATCCCTGATTGTAAAGATAGGGATAGATTTTCCTTTTAAAAGATCACTGACTGGAAATATCAGTGATTAATGTATTTTTCAAAAAAAAAGCTTTTAATCATTTGAAGAAAGTTCAGTGATTAAAGTTTATATTTTGAAGAAAAACATCTTTGAGGGAGAGAGAACATACCTGAGAGTCAGAATGTTTATCAGAGAGAATGATGAGGGGAACTTTTGATTACTGACACAATACATGAACGCTGAAGAATTATTCTTCGAGGTTCAGCATTCCAAGCTCACTGATGAGAAAGTTGAACCTTGTCTCATCAAGAGGTTTGGTGAATATATCAGCAAGCTGAAAGTCAGTAGGGATAAAGTGAAGTTCAATATCACCATTCATCACATGATCTCTGATAAAGTGATATCTGATCTCTATGTGTTTTGTCTTTGAATGTAGCACTGGATTATTTGCTATAGCGATAGCACTAGTGCTGTCGCAATAGATAGGAATCTTTGACATCTGAAGGTCATAATCTAATACTTGATTTCTCATCCATAAGATTTGTGAACAACAGCTTCCAGCGGCTACGTATTCAGCTTCAGCTGTGGAAGTGGACACAGAATTTTGCTTCTTGCTTGTCCAGCTTACCAGCTTTCCTCCCAAGAGTTGACATCCACCAGTGGTACTTTTTCTGTCAAGTTTACAGCCTGCAAAATCACTATCAGAATAACCAGTTAGATCGAACCCTGAGTCTTTGGGATACCAAAGACCGAGGTTAGGAGTTCCTTTCAGATATCTGAAAATTCGCTTTACAGCGATCAGATGGGATTCCTTGGGTTCAGATTGATAGCGTGCACATAAACAAGTAGAGTACATGATGTCAGGTCGGCTTGCTGTAAGATACAGCAATGAGCCTATCATTCCTCTATAGGCAGTGACATTAACAGGTTTTCCAGATGGATCCTTGTTAAGTGTCAGTGGTGGTGCCATAGGAGTTTTCATCGCTGAAGTTTGTGTTAAATCAAACTTCTTCAGCATGTCTTTAACATACTTACCTTGGCAGATAAAAGTACCTTTGTCAGATTGTTTAATCTGAAGACCAAGAAAATATGTCAGCTCACCCATCATACTCATTTTATATTCTTTCTTCATTCTTTCAGCGAAGCGAGTACATAGAGATGGGTTAGTAGAACCAAATATTATGTCATCGACATATATTTGTACAAGAATTATATGACCTTTTATCTTCCTGAAAAATAACGTATTATCAATCTTGCCACGTTCAAAATTTTCAGAGATAAGAAAAGATGAGAGAGTGTCATACCAAGCACGAGGGGCTTGTTTTAAACCATAGAGAGCCTTATCCAATTTATAGACATAATTTGGATGCTTAGGGTCATAGAACCCTGGTGGTTGTTCTACATAAACTTCTTCATTCAGCTTTCCATTCAGAAAAGCTGATTTTACGTCCATTTGATAAACGATGAAGTCTTTATAGACTGCATAAGCTAAGAATAGTCGAATTGCTTCGAGCCTGGCCACAGGGGCAAAGGTTTCATCATAGTCTATGCCTTCCTCTTGTCTGTATCCCTGAGCAACAAGTCGAGCCTTGTTGCGGGTTACAATTCCATGTTCATCTAACTTGTTTCTAAACACCCATTTGGTGCCTATTACAGTTTTATCAGATGGTCTAGGAACGAGATTCCAAACTTTGTTTCGAGAGAATTCAGTCAGCTCTTCTTGCATAGCGCTGACCCAGTTTGGATCTCTGAGGGCATCATCAGTCTTCTTTGGTTCTATTAAGGAGAGAAAGTTTACAAAGAGACAGATATTACCTGAGCTTCGTCGTGTCTGAATACCTGCATCTGGATTACCAAGAATTTGATCTATGGGGTGATCTCTGGTCCATCGCTGAGCAGGAGCAAGATTGCTTATTTCAGCGATAGGATCAACAATAGGAGCAGTCACTGATGAAGATGCTTGAGGTTCATCAGCTAGTAATTGTTGAACATTAGATACACCAATACTTTCAGAAGGGTTTTCAGACGAAGATGGATTTGATGGTAGAAGTGTGTTTAGAGGTTCAGCTGAAATCCATGAGTTGGATTCAGCGGTGGGAGGTATGATACTTGGTTCTTCATCAGCAGCTGGAGTTTCAGTGTGCTGTTGGTTTGAGAAGAAAGGTTCAGTTCCTTTATAGTGAGAGATCATCCAAGTATTCAGTTCTTCATTGTCAGCGATTGGTTTAGAGTTCGCTGAGCGCGTTTCATCAAACGTGACATGAATGGTTTCTTCTACGGTTTGTCTTCTTTTGTTGAAAACTCTGTAGGCTTTTGAGATGGAGGAATATCCTAAAAATATTCCATCATCGGCTTTTGGGTCGAACTTTCCAAGTTGATCTTTGTTGTTTAAGATAAAGCACTGACAACCAAAGATATGAAGAAAGCTGATAGAAGGCTTCCTTCCAAGAAAGAGTTCATAAGCTGTCTTCCCAAATCGCTTTATTATCAGCGATCTGTTTTGAGTAAAACATGCAGTGTTTACAGCTTCTGCCCAAAATTGAGTAGGGAGGTGAGAATCGCTGAGCATTGATCTAGCAGCTTCTATGATCGTTCTGTTTCTTCTTTCAGCGACTCCATTTTGCTGAGGTGTTCTTACTGAAGAGAAGTTGTGAGAGATTCCCTTGTTCTCAAAGAAATTGTTCAGGGAACTATTTTTGAATTCAGTTCCATGATCACTCCTTATTGATCGAACAGTAAGATTATTCAGCACTTCCATCTTTTTGACAAAAGATATTAGTTCTTCTGGAGTATCATTCTTACAGCGAAGAAAAATAACCCAGGTGTAGCGAGAATATTCATCTACAATGACAAGCGTATATTTCTTTCCAGCTATTGATTGGATATTGACAGGGCCAAATAGATCCATATGCAAGAGCTGAAGAGGACTTGTTACTGAGGAAACTTGTTTCGACTTGAAACTAGCTCTTGTTTGTTTTCCTTTTTCACATGCTGAGCAGAGAGATTCTTTAGCATATGAGTGCTGAGGAAGACCAGAAACCAGTTCCTTAGATGAGAGAGAATTCAGGGTTTTGAAGTTTAGATGAGAGAGCATTTTATGCCATAGCCAGTTGACATCAGAAGAGGCCTTAGAGAGAAAACATAAGTTATCAGTGATAGTAGAGTCCATATCTATTACATAGACATTTTCTCTTCTATAACCACTGAGAGCAAGTTTTCCTTTTTCATCTACCACTGAACATGCTTTCTTAGAAAAGCGAACTTCGTAGTCTTTGTCACATAGCTGACTGATGCTTAGAAGATTGTGCTTCAGTCTATCTACATAAGCGACTCTTCGAAAGGTAGTTGTCCCATTGCTGAGGACACCAAACCCACGGGTAAATCCTTTTCCATTTCCACCAAAGGTCACAGAGGGACCTTTCTCTTCCTTGTATTCAGTGAGCAGGTCTCTTTGTCCAGTCATATGACGAGAACATCCGCTATCGAGATACCAGATGCCCTTTGATCCCTGCATACATAAGGAAGATTAAGCTTTGTTTGGTACCCACTTTTCAATGGGTCCTTCAGAGTTAGTGGATAAGGAAGATTCAGCTTCAGTGGTAATCTTCACTTTGGTTAATTTCTTAACCTTAGTGGTATTTTTCACTTTGGTGACTTTATTTGCCTTAGAGGCATTTTTCTTCACTTTGGCTGTTTTATCAGCTTCGGTGGTATTTGGACACTTGCTCGCAATATGGTCAGTGAATCCACAGTGATAACATTTTCTATATCTGATGGTGGATTTATAACCAAAAGGTTTTGAAAACTTAAGATGAGCAGGTCCAGCTCCAAGAATGCCTTTAGCACGAGATCTGGGAGGAATTTTTATTTCTTCAGATTTCACGGGCTTTAGATCAACCTTCAGCTTTGGAGGACAGATATCAAAGATTTCTGTCACTGAGCTAAAAGGTTTATCCACTGAAGGTTTGGAGGGAACTTTCAGTTTGGTTTTCTTGGAAGCCTTCTGAGAGAGAATAGACTTTCCTTTATCTGTAGGCTTAGATTTTGCAGATATCTCCTCAGGGATGGGATTAGAAGAAGAACAGGGATAGAATTGATTATAAGAAGTGTCAAAGAAAGATGTGACAAAAGTTCCAAACTTAAGCGAGGAACTTTCTTCTTTAGGATCATCCTGTGGTGTCCAAAAACCAAGACCAGTTTTATCACTTTCAGGAGTTTGAGCATTTATTATCTCAGAGATCTTTGTTGATGATTTGCACCATTTTTCAACATGAGCCTTTTCTGCTTTTAGAGCAGCGATGGCTTGTTCGCGTTCAATGCTGATGATTTCATTTATAATGACTTGATCTTTTAGCTTTTCTTCTAAAAGATTTAGTTCACTGATCTTTTCATGACATTTCTCTAGCTCTTGTGTTAAATAAACATTTTTATTTTCAGCTTGAGTTTTGTCGTTTAGAGCATTATAAAGGTCAATCGTCAGCACATCAACAGCGCGACTTCTCTCAGCTTCAGGCAGAGAGGGATTTGTAGAGATAGATACATGAGATGATATGTAGCTCATAGAAGGTTCAGATGGTTCTTCTACTTCTTCTTTAATCTCAGCCATGAGGCAAAGATTAGCGACTTCTTCTTCATCAGAAGATGATTCTTCTGATTCAGCCCAGTCATGTTCTTCAGCGATGAGACCTTTACCTTTTTGCTGATAGCTTTTCAGCTTTTGATATTTGTTTTTCAGCTTATGGTATTTGTCATCACTGGATCTTCTTGAGGTAGAAGGTTTGAAGACCTTTTTAGACCTGCACTCACTAGCAAAATGTCCAATTTTTTCGCAGTTATAGCAAGTGGCTGTAGCCTTATCAACCGGAGTTGATTTTGGCTTTTCAGTAAGAGAGAGAGGTTTACTTCTTCGGAAGTTACTCTTTCTTGCAAATCTCTTAAAAGAGTTTGTCAAGAGTGCTAAGGACTCATTAAACTCTGAAAGATCAGGGTCTGATAAATCCTCAGATTCAGAATCTAACTCAGTGATGGTGAGAGTAGATCGCTGGGATGGAATTATCTCTGATGAGACTAAAGCAACAGCAGTGCTTTTGGAGTCTTTAGAATCTTTTACAAGATTCTTCTTCAGGAGATTAGATTGCTCATAGTTGAGCAATATTCCATACAGAGTGCTTAGAGAGAGAGTATGTAAGTCCTTTGTCAGCTTAAGACATATTGAATAACTGTCCCAGCTTTCAGGAAAACTTTCCAAGAATTTTGTTAGGACCTCAGAATTAGAATAGGTCCTTCCAACAGTTCTTAGGTCAATGATCAGGCAGTTAAACCGCTGATGAATGTCAGAAAGAGATTCATTCTTACCAGCGATAAAACTTTCATACTGTCTTACCAAGTTAATCTTTCGGGTCTCTTGGATTTCAGTGGTGCCCTCATATTGAACACATATGGTTTCCCACATTTCTTTAGAAGTTTTTAGATGCATGATGGAATGGAAAACTTCATCAGGCAGAGCCATTGATATAATGGTCTTTGCTCTTGCATCTATGCCTACCTTCTTTTTATCTTCATCACTCCACTGTCTTATTTCCTTAACGACGTATCGTTCAGGGACAGCTTCAGTGGTGGCAGTAGCGGGAACCGCAGCTATAATTCTAACAGGTTCATAGGGTCCGTTTTCTATATATTCAGGTATAGTAGGATCCGCACCTTCAAGAAATAGCATCATTCGATTTTTCCATAGAGAAAAGTTATCTCTGCTAAATCGAGGAGGTTTAGAAAGTGAACCATTATCATAGTAGTTTGTGTTTGTGTTTAGTGCCATTTTAGAATAGCAAGGAAGAGTATACAGCAAGATCTTGTTTATTAGATTAAACAAACTGCTCTGATACCACTTGTTGGTCCCGAAGGTGCTTAACAAGTTTGTAGAAGGGGGGGGGGGTTGAATACAAACACAGAAATTAAAGTTTAATAAATTGTTTATTGATAAATCAAAATACAATTTACAAGTTTGTTGCGGAATAAGATTAAGACAGACTCAATCTAAACAAACTTAAGAAACACTAAGATGGTTGCACAAGAAATTCAGAGAATGGAGGATTTTAGAGAGATAGAAAACAAGGGTTTCTATTTTGGAGTTCAAGGATTGAGCACACCTTCAGATGAAGGAGTGAGCTTCCTATTTATACCCTATGCATTAAATGCATGGCAGGGTACTTTACACGTGGCATTCATAGATTGGCTTTGGTAGTCTCACTTTTGGAGACATGCTTTTGGCCACTTTATGAACAGTGTAGTTGACAGAGTTGGTGTACGATTTGTGGCAGAGACTTGTCCGTTCTGACACATCGTACTGGTTGTGCAAGGTAAGACAAAAGAAAACTTGAGGCATAAGCTTTGTGATCGTTGATCGCTGAGTATCTCTTCTTCCAGAGATAAAGAAGTTCAGCTATCGCTGAAGCTTTTCCTCAGGCTTCTTCGCGTAAGTAGATTTGTTTGGTCTTCGCTGATATCCGCATCAGGTCACGAGTAGACTTATCTATTGTTCAGTGGCTTCGTCTTCGATTCAGCTATGAACTATGTTGACGCGAGACTTGTCTTCAGGGATTACGTTAACTGTGTTACATAGGAAACTATCAGTGATAACTGAACAGACTCAGTTTGATCGCTGAAAGTGAAACACACATATTAAATGTTTACAGAATGGTCATCAGCGATAACTGAACAGACTCAGTCTGATCGCTGATGATGAAACACTTAATACATATAATAACGTAATTTTCACTAAGTATAAAAGAGGGTCGTTATCAAATCACTGAGAGAGTTTGGATCAACAAAAATCAATTCCGTTGGTGGTAGGAACCCTTTCACCAGCTAACCCCCCCCCTCGGAAAAACTACATCATCTAAAAATGGTTGATGATCAATCCTTTACGAGCGTAAAATCAATTCCGCTGGTGGTAGGAACCCTTTCACTAGCTAACACCCCCCCCCCCCCGCGCGGAAAAACTACACCTGCCAATAAAGAAGTGATTCCAAGTTGTTACAGGAATGACCTTTCTCGTTGCATTTAGGAATTTTTCCTGGAACAAAATGTTGTTGATAAATGTTATTTTGACGTTTTTAACTAAATTTGAATCGAAACCAAAAGTCCTTGGTAAAAATCAATGTTCTAAATGGCGTGAGGCGTGGCGTGGCGGCGAGGCCAAGCCTCAAGCCTTAGGAGCCACGACGAAGCTATGGCGTTTTCAAGGCGTGACTTATGCCGTAAAATTTCTATTTCATACATAATATTATATATAAAAACGTATGTTTTGTAATGTTACTCAGTGAGTCAATAGTAATAGGGAAGTTAAATTGGGTTGTATATATATAAAACTTGCAAATAAGACATTAAAAACGTAAAGAAAATCAAATATCTCATTACAATAACCGCGCATTAGGCCATGACGTACCATGTGCTTAACGTGGCGTGACACACAAGCCTTGGTACCATGACTCACCATGGCGGCTGTGCGACGAGTTTTTTAAAACATTGGTAAAAACTCCCTTTTTTATCGATCTAACCTTTGCTGGCACAAAAATTCTTGAGAAGCAAAAACAATAATATATAAAAGCTTTAATTTTCAAGATTTCTTTAAATTAAATCTTTTTACATATTTTATAATTTTAATTTGATTAATAATTATTATAATGTGACATTTGTTTTTTTTAATCATAAATACATATTTAGAAATTGTCTTTTAAAATTTTAAAAGTACGTTATAGAACAGAGTAATAATAATGTAAGTCATTGTCATCATCATCGTCGTCCTCCTGGTGGACTAAATGAGATGGTTGGCTAATAGTATCATCGTTGAAATATTTAAAAACATCAGTAATTATGTCCAAGTTCGGAAGCAACTGCCATCGCAAGACAAGACAGACGCGGTAGTAGCTACCTTGAGTTGTCCACCTTTGAGTAATATTTTGCTGAATAAAATTAAAAGAGAAAATATAAACACGATCTTTCAAATTAATATAAAGTTTGAATATAACTAAAGAATTAAAGATTGTATGTGCTTTATATCAAGTTCCTCACTTGGCCAATATTGAGTTACAAATGCATCAACCGTGCTTAGAAATTGGCCAGACTCGTCAACCTAGCTAAAAAGAAAAGAAATATTATAACATGGTTACAACAAATAAAATAAAACAAGATAAATATCTAGTTAATATGTCATCTTGCCATGAATATGTGTCACAATAGATTTAGAGTTGTGTCTACGCCCCATATAGACATTTTGGCCGTGTTTGCTTTATTTCTTTGAGGCGTACTCTAGTTAACATGAAGACATAATGCTATAAATGGACAATAATCAAATAAGAATCACAAAAATGTTACAAACCTGTGAAAACCGATATAAAAGTATTTTTTACATTATTTTTTCGACAAAAGCTATGAATTAAAATATTAATTGTTTCACATATGTTTGTGTTTACATTGTGAAAAAATAACATATGAAACTTTTTTTTATTCACTTGGTGAAATGAAAAATACACGATTTGTTTTCACATGATGAAACAAATACATGTGAAACTATCATGTTATGAAACAAATATATGTGAAACAATATCATAAATCATAACATTTGATGAAAAACAAAGGGAAAAGTTCAAAAAAACCCAATAAACTATCTCATTTTGAATGATTAAATCTCTGAACTATTTTTTTGAACGAAAAAACCATTAAAATTTCTCATTTTGAATGAATAAGTCCCTCGACTATTTTTTCGAATGAAAAACAATTAAACTTTCTAATTTTGAATGATTAAATCCTTAAACATTTTTTTTGAATAAATAAACTATCGAACTTCTAAAAATTGGTTACCTTTTTTTAAAGGTACCTGGAACTGACTATAAAAGTTTTAAAATAAAAAAAAAATCTAAATTAGTTTTACAGTTCTCAAACTATACGCCATTAAAACCCCTCACAAACAATCGTATTGCTTCGGCTCGCCACTCCCCGTTGCCCGAACGTTGTTCGTTCTCCGTATTGCCTAACACGTTGTTTTCCCTGCCATCGATCTCCCTCTTTTTTTTTTTTTATCTATTTTTATATATCAAAAGAGGAAAATCAAAAGATAATTGGTTACAGGTAATTTTTTGGGTTAAAATGATGTAAGTAACCAATTTTTAGAAGTTCGATGATTTAATTTATTGAAAACAAATGTTCAAGGACTTAATCATTCAAAATGAAAAAATTTAATGGTTTTTTCATTTAAAATAAGAAAGTTTAATGGTTTTTTCATTCAAAAAAAAATAGTTAAAGGACTTAATCATTCAAAATGAGAAAGTTCAATAGTTTTTTCATTCAAAAAATTAGTTTAAGAACTTAATCATTCAAAATGAAATAGTTTATTAGGTTTTTATGAACTTTTCCCAAAAACAAATTATGTAAAAATTTATTTTTAAATTGGTTCTCAAAAGTTTGTAATTTTTGTGTGGTTCTCATTTAATTTAGCCCACAATATAATTAATTGTTAAATCATTTAAAAATTATATATAAGAGCCCCAAGGCCCAATCTTTGACACACACACACACACACATATATATATATATATATATATATATATATATATATATATATATATATAGAGAGAGAGAGAGAGAGAGAGAGAGAGAGAGAGAGAGAGAGAGAGAGAGAGAGAGAGAGAGAAAGGGATAGGTTATTATGCAACCCCTCTACATGGTGCAACCCATGCAACCCCTTTATCCAACATACATTTTACTTTTATTTTTTTTTCCTTTTTTTAATTACATAAAATATGTGGTGGATAGAGGGGTTGCATGGGGTTGCACCATGTAAATGAGCTGCATTTGAACCGCACCCTATATATATATATATATATATATATATATATATATATATATATATATATATATATATATATATAGGGAGAGGTTCATTTGAGAAATGGTAAATATATGAGAAATATAGAAGTAATCTTAGTCATTCATCTGGTCAACATTTGCGGATTTGACCGCGAAGCACCGGATAATTCCTTATGTGGTCTATAGAAGGTAGAGGGGTAATTTCGTAAAATACACGAGATGAGTTCATATATGAATCACAAAGATTCATATATGAATCAGTTAAAAGAGTTCAGTTGTGAATTGCACTGGTTCATATGTGAATTATACATGTTCATATATGAACACAACCCGTGTGTTTTGTAAAATTTACGAAATTGTTCTTCTATTTTTGGGATAGCCGCAACTTTTGACCAGTCAAAGCCGTAACTTTTGACCGGTCAAAGCCACAATATTTGACTAGTTAAATCCGATCTTGACCATATGCATGGCTAGGATTACTTCTCTATTTCTCATATATTTACCATTTCTCAAATGAACCAAACACTATATATATATATGTCAAAGAGAGCTCACCAAGAACACCGCACTCCAAGGCCCAAGCAATTAAAAAATTCATTTAATGCACAATGGTTGGAGTTTATTAAGTATTCTAAACTTTAACTTGGCTCCTATATGGGACAATGTTCCTCTATCTACACTAAGTTCCAACATAATTTGGTGATGGCTATTTCTGTATAATCGCATTGGACCTACGATGTCTAATTTGGTGTCTTCTATATGAAGAATTTTATCTCAATAGGGTACGTTTGTTGTAGTGTTTGCACAATCATTGGTTAGTTAACTTTGTTGATTTGGTTTTATATATCGATCCAAGTTATTTTGTATCGTTTGTTCATAACGGTCTTGCCTTCTATCACCACAACACATGATTTCGGATCCCAACATTTAAGGACATAACTCAATTTGCGGCTGAACTCGCATCTTTTTCTATTGTTCAAAGAGACTTCACGTTTAGGTACTTGTTTCTCGTCAACAATCTTTATAAAGGTCCTCATTGTCTCTTTCCTATATAGGTACACTATAACAAACTCGGTTTTATAAAACGCCAAAAATGTTTGTCCTAATAATCTGCTTTATAAGATTTACGTTTACAGAACCAAACAAATATGAGTCCAATTTAGAAATGTTGTAGTAAGTTTATATGCCACTTTTTGGACGTCTTGACAAAATTTTAAAACACTTTTGAAATAAAACGACCTATTAATTTTCTATGACATTATTTATAAAAATACGTCTTATAAAAATAAGTGTCATATTTAGTTATGGAACGATATCCCTATGTTAGGTGATAGGTTATGATACTAATTGAAACTTTTGTTATAATTAAATGTATACAATATTATAACATAATTTGTACCACATTAAACAAGTCCAACATGAAAAACAGGCAACCAAATGACACAAAAAATTGTTACATAATTAGAAATTAATAACACACTTATAATCACTACATTTACGGATTCTTGATGCCACGAGATGCACGATATCGTGTCGTGAAACGACTGAACATCGCAAGAGAATTGCTAGCCAGTTGTTTCACATTCAAAAACCTCGCTTTAATAATCGCCTGTTCCCTTCGCCCGATCCCATCCCCTATCATTCCGTCAACGCACGTGCTCGCATCTGTTAAGGCCGCGCTAACCCACGATTGCACGTTACTTTCATGCCACACGAAATTCTCATCCCCATCTTTTCCCATTTGTTGCAACTCCTTAAAAGATTGCGTTATTTGGTCCACTCCATCGTTGATTCGATACATACATTCTTCTATTGCTTGATAGTCTCCAAAACTCTTGGTTTCGTTCAATTTCTTCGCTACCATTTTCACGTAGGTCTTTGTAACCCGAGCTTTCGATAGGCATGTGGCTAGTGAAATGTGAGCCAATAGTTGTGGGCTTGGAAGTCCGGTTTTGGCTACATATGGCAAAAGGGTTTTAACGCATAGATCAGGATATATCGCTGAGCGGCACTGTAATGTAAGATACATTCTTGCACGAGATCGAGACTCGACAATGGTCGAAAACCCAAAGATTGTGAGAGAGATGACTAAAAAAGAGAGAAAATTTTGTGCCATTTTTGTGATGATTTGTTTGTGATTGAGATGTGAAAAATAATTGGAAGTGGAGAAGGGGTTATATAGGGGAGTTGGCACCTGAAAATTTGAATGATTCTGCACTAAATAGATTCAAAGTTTGCTTTACGTACAAAATGTGTTTCATATCACACATGTAACTTGTTTATGAAAATAATTGCAATTATTTATTGTTAAAAATATTTAATAGTTCTCCTAATATTATGATCGATTGCATAGAAAATCAAGTAAACCTTCTTTACGTAATATATCAATGACGTGCCACCTATAAATATAAAACGACTATTCTACTTGTAGAATATATACCCATAAAAAATAAATAGGCTGTTAGGCAGTTGCTGAATGGTTTAATGCAGAATGATTAAGTGGTTTGAATGATTAAGAGGTTTTTATGATATAGTGTAAAATGAAATATAAAACGACTATTCTACTTGTAGAAAATATACCCATAAAAAATAAAGACATGATTTGCAATTTCTTGTATTTTCATCCAAACAACATAAGATATTACAATTTTTTACGTGTTTTGGTAATTACAATAGTTATTTCGCAATGCAATGATAAAGTTTAATTTTTATTTTATTTCTTTAAATCTATACATATAATAAATAAGTAACTGGAGGGACACGTGTCGCTTTCTGATGAGTCCATTTTTTTTCATTTTCTCGCCTAAACATGAACCTGGACGCATTTTACACTATAAATTAATTTAGCAAATCCACATTCATTCTTTATTTAATCTTTCCTTAATTCAATTTTTTTAATTTATACCTTATATTTACTACCCTTATAATTAGATAGGTAGTTTACTTTTAATCTCTTACTTTTTTATTTTTCATTTTAGACTTTTATCATATAAATATAAATAATGTATATGAACTAAATTGCATTGAAAAAAACATTTTTATTTTTTTACAAATTATACCATTGTAATCGTTTCGTCAATACTTTCGAAATGAGTCTAATATTGAATATTTTTGGATTTAATTATATAATTAAATATCATAATTTATGATATGCGATTCTTATTTTATTAATATGTTAACTATTTATTTTTTTATAATTTCATTTACGTTCTATTATAAATTTTGTTTTATAAATTCTTAATATTTATTCATATTTTTTATTATTTTTTTGCAAAACATCTTTTGTGAAGACTGCCTAAAACAAGAACATTTTGTAAACAACTGCAAAAAGAAAACAACTCTGAAGGGAAAAAAGCTTGAAAAAACAGCATCGTACTTTTGATGATCATTCATATCTGTAAAATATATTTTTTGGCATGATTTAATTTTTTTAAATTACCCCGTGTAATATACAGGGTCGAATCTAGTCTATATATATAAAAGAAAGATGTGGGAAAACTGATGTGGTATATTGTGGGAAAGTTATTTTAAAATGTTTTTTTTACCATGTTTCTTAATTTTTCGAGTTTCATTTATTAATGGTCTACTTTTTCATATTTCATTGAATTATTCTTTAAATTTACATATTTTATGAAAATATATAATTTTAAATTACATACAATATATTTTAGAATATAACTATTTTATAAATATAAATACATACAAAAGAATATTTAATTTATAAGAATATATTAAAAAATGAATAAGCTGTAAAATGTTATAAAAATACGAAATTTTAGAAAAACATATAAAAATATTATATGATGTCCATATCCTTTTGGTTATATAAATGGATGGGGAATTATCACCTTTTAGATTGATTTTCGAGTCTATTTAGTTTGGAGAGTGTAAAGTGTCAGGGATAAACATGATTAGCTATTAGTTAGTTTCTATTATCATTTCTGAAGGTTATAACCCTCAAATCATATATTGTAGCCCCCATATGATTGCCAAAATCTCATATTGTAATCCCCATAACCTATTTTGATTTTATAACTGATGTAATTGTACCTATATAAGCTTATGTAATGTAGAGTCAAAGGCAAGTTTTCTCTAATTATCTACATGGTATCAGAGCATTCTAATTCTGGTCTTGTTTTCTGATTTCTCTTTTCACCATATTTGTAGGTTGTCTTTTTTTTTTTCTTCTTCTCTGAAATGGCCACTACACAAACTATTCCTAATGATTCAAAACCTAGCTTACCATTGGCTATTGTTTCTCTCCCTAATATTATCAAATTCAACTCTACAAATTACCTCTTGGAAATTACGAATCGAAGCCACACTTGTTGGTTATGGTTTGTTTAAATATCTCGATGGTTCTTTTCCTTCTCCTTCTACTATTACCACTGAAACTTTAAAACCACCCAATCAGAAGATCTAACATAGATGCGTCAAGACCGTCTCATCTATGGTGCTCTCATCAGCACCTTAGAGAAAACCATTATTCCATTGGTGTCTCTTACCAAAACCTCTAAAGAATTGTGGGATACTTTGTCCCGTACATTTGCTAGTGCTTCTCATGGTCATATAAAACAACTCAAGGCTCCATTTAAGAGCATTACCAAAGGCCCTCAAACAACAGTGGAATTTATAAATGACATCAAGGTGTGCACTAATCAATTGACCCTCCTCGATCACCTAATCAAACCTGAAGATATCACGGATAAGGTTCTTGAAGCCTTGAGTCTTCTTACCAAGGCATTGTTGAAGTTGTTAATGCTTGGGATGATCCCATCTCATTTCCCGATTTTATGGAGAAACTGATTCAAAGAGAGTTGTTCCTTAAATCCCAATCCATCCTAGGTGTCATGCCCGCTACTACTCATGCAATAACCGCTCATCTTCACTTCCATCAACCACCCTATACCTCCAACAATCACTTCAAACATAACCAACCCAACCAACCCTTTCAACGTAACAACACAACCGGATCGAAACCTTTCCTAGGAAGATGACAATGGTGTCACACAAAAGGACATTCACTCCAAAAATGTCCGATCTTTCTAACCAAACATCTTGCCATTCGCCCTCCCCCACGCCCTACCTTTTCCTCTAACCCTCCATAAGCTCATGTTGCTCATGTTTCACCAACACAAAATTCTAACCATTGGCTTCTTGATTTAGGTGTTTCTCATCATGTTACACAAGATCTTGCCAAACTTTCTCTTCATCAACCCTATGATGGGACTGAGGAAATTATCATTGGAGATGGATCGGTCTTCCTATTACCCATATTGGTTCCACCTCATTCTCCATATCTTCTAAATCTCTCTCTCTCTCTCTCTCTCTAATGTATTATATGTACCAAATATGAAACACAATCTCATTTCCATATCTAAATTTTGTTATGAAAAAAAACATTCTGATCGAATTCTCCTCTAATTCATTTATTGTGAAAGATCGTCTCACAAGGGCACATCTTCTCACAGGACCAGCTAAGAATGGCATCTATGAGCTGCCATTATCATCCTCCATCTTCGCCTTCTCTAGTGTCAAAGCCTCTGGTATCATCGTTTAGAACATCCACCATTACCTACTCACAAGTCTCTTGTTTCTTCATTTAATCTTAATGTAGCTAATGATTTATCTTTCCAATGCAATGCATGCCAATGTAATAAAAGTCACAAACTTCCTTTCCATCAAAATACTTTGGTTTCTCATTCACCGCTATAACTTATTTACACAGATTTATGGACATCTCCAGTAGATTCTTTTCATGGCTTCAAGTATTATGTCATTTTCATTGATCATTTCAATAAGTACATATGGTTTTATCCCCTCAAAAGAAAATTCGACACCAAAGATGTCTTCATTCGGTTCAAAGCTTTGGTTGAGAAATTTTTTGAGAAACAAATCAAATCTCTTTTCTCTGGCAATCGAGGGAGGGGTATGAAGATCTTCACAAATTTCTCACAATCAATGGAATCTCTCATCTCACAACTCCACCGCACACACCAGAACACAATGGTTATGTTGAACGTCGGCATCGCCATATTGCTGAACGGGTAAAAGACAGTTACAAACAATTCATTTTGATTGCTGAGAATGTTACCCAATAACATAAGTGAAGGTGGTGACTCTTGCCAAAAAGCCTTTGCTAAACAACCTCATAGTCTTGCGTTTTGTTCAAATAGTCGATTTCATTTGAAAAAATGTATTTTATTCTTGAAATCGACACAAATAACTTTTTCCTAAGTCAAACGACATTGACTTTTCAACAAGATTAAACCGTGACATTATAACATTTGATCCAGTTTAAAAGTACACTAATTTGAGAAAAATTATGGATCAATATCTGACATGATCATAAAGAGGTGGAGTAATGGAATGATTTTTGAGGTCGAAAGTTATGTTAAATCAACTTAAATTGCTTAGAGATTATCTAGTACACATGTTTAAATTCCTTTAATTTCAATTAACTTATTTTTATTGTTTATAACAAGGTATTAAATGGCGCATGGCGAGATCAAGTCGATCTAAAGCCTTAGGAGAATAGGAGTCACGGTGAGGCCGTGACGTATTTTAAGGCGTGACTTATGGAAACAAATCTTTATATCATATAAATTAGGGAAATTAATTAAAATGACCGTATTTCAATCCCGTATTACCAATATGCCCCAAATCTCTTTGATTTTTCGAAAATACCCCTTTTGTCCGGGATCCGTGGCCGGGATGCTTACCAATCCCGGGGTTACCTTCAATCGACGGCGTGAATAGGGATTTCCCGGCGTTAGGCCGGGATGAACAGTGAAATCCCGGGTTTAGTCCGGGATGAACAGTGAATTGTCGGGGTTGGGCCGGGATTGGGCCGGGATGTGGCCGGGATTGGGGAATTTAGGGTTAGGGTTTGAGAAATTTAGGGTTTGGTCCTATGATTTCATGTGATTCCAGTGTTTTTCACGTTTTTGTTGCTGATTCTTTCTACTGTTTTTTTTTTCCACTTTGTCATACAATAATTTTACTTGTCATTGAATTGTATTTGTCATTGAATTAATCTTCGGCTATAAATTTTGCCTTTAAAGATCAGTATAATGCAAGGCATTCATCACTTGCTTCTTTCTTCATCACATCCATTGCATTTTTCTTTCATGCTCTCACTTTCATTGTTTGAATTGATTCATTTTTCATACTATTGAAAAAATGAGTTCACCTGTTGTAAAAGCTAAGCTCTATTTATGTTTCGATGGTCAGTGGGTTCAAAACAACAATGAGTGGGATTATATTGGGTACACAAAGCGTGGTGTACAGATTCCAGTAATTTATACATATAAGAGATTTCTTCATTATGCCATGGGAAAATGTGGAATCGAAGATTCTGCTACTTGCAAGTTGGTGTTCAAACGTGAAGATCGCTCACTAGTGGAGCTAAACAGCGATGAACTAATCCTTGGTTTTATGCAAATTGCAGCTGATTCAGAAAGACCTCCAAAAGTCTTTGTGTATGAGACAACATTGATGTGCGACGAAGGTGATGACGAAGATGATGCCGGAGGTGATGACGAAATCCATCTCGGTGGTAGTCAACAGGAGCCTGATTCTCAATTTCAGGCATCCTACGACACCACACTTTATTCTGATCATTCATATCGTCCTTACGACTCTTATCCCGATGTTATTCCGGAGACACAACTAGAAGAAGAAAAACAAGTAGAAGAAGAAGAAGACGAAGAAAGGCGGTTTGCTGGAGTTGCTCATAACGAAACCCATGTTTTCACAACGGGTATATCTGATCTGGACAGATCAAATACCGATACTGATGAGGACGAAGAAGAAGAAACATATACCCTTAGCAATAAATCACTTGGTGAGTATAACGATTATTTTGATATGCCTCTTTCCCTTCCAAACCCAGAGACCAATATACCACCCTACCAACCCGTACCTTACAATCGCGGTACAAGCATACATGAAGGACAACTATTTGATACGAAAGAGGAAATGGCCATACAACTCGAAATTAAGTTCATGGAAGAGGGGTTTGTGTTTAGAACAGAGAAATCCGATAAAAGCAGATACGTGGCTATCTGTGAGCAAAACAATTGTAAGTGGCGTATGTCGGCGAAGTCCGTGGGCCCAAAAGGAGGGATGTTTGTCGTTAGGAAACTGAACGACGTGCACACTTGTTCCAGGACGCAACTGAATTCCAGACACCGACAAGCCAACAAAAGGACTTTGGGCCACATATTGAAAGGGAAGTTTATTGACGCTAGCAGGTCATTTCGGCTGAATGACATCGTCGACGATATCAACCAACAGTACGGGCTCAATATTGGTTACCACCAAGGATGGCGTGCGCGATGCAAGGCCCTGCTAATGGTGAGAGGCACTCCCGAGGAGTCGTACGAACGACTCCCTATGTACTTATATAATTTGGAGTTGAAGAATCCGGGAACACACACCAGAATAAAGACGGATTCACACGGACGTTTTGAGTTTTGTTTCGCTGCTCTTGGATGTACGGTACGTATATCAACACGCCATATCTTTACATATTATAAATTATAACATTTACAAAGTTGCTCCACGTATATATACAATAATTATACGTTATTTGCATATCCGCACGTTTTTAGAAAACCTGCGTCCTGTCATCGTAATAGACGCTGCCCATTTAAAGGGACCTTACCTAGGTATGATGTTCTTGGCGGTTGCCATGGACGGAAATAACAACATCGTACCCTTGGCTTTCGGAGTAGGCAAGTCCGAGACGGGGGAGGAGTGGGGTTGGTTTCTGTCCAGGTTGAGAGAATGTATCGGAGTCCCAGAAGGGTTGGTGTTTATGTCGGACAAGTCTCCTTCAATAAATGCCGCAATTTCTGCCGTGTACCCATCGACCCCTCATGCCCTATGTTGTCGACATTTGGAGATGAACGTGAAAAGCGCGGACAGGGTATTACTACAAACCGTCCGACCTACTGGAAGTCATGCAAAGCATATACGGTTACGGAGTTTGACCGGTACATGGATGCACTACGATATAAAGTAGATCGTGGAGTACAAGTTATGGACGCTGCTGGGAAGGAGAGGTGGTCAAGGGCCCATTTTCCTGCACATCGGTATAACATAATGACCTCTAATAGTGCAGAGTCGGTGAATGCACTGTCCCGTTTTGCTCGTAGGTTACCGATTGTGGGGCTTATGGAGTATGTCCGATCTTTTCAACAAGAGTGGTACCTACTTCGACGATAAAAGGGAGGTTGATAAACTTTGAAATCTTGAACTTATATGTTATTTGCTCTTCTTGTGTTATTTATAAATCGTATCTTAGTTAACACACACATGTTTGTAGGTGAAATGCATAATCATCTCACTCCAATGGCGGAGGTGAAGATTCTCAAAAGGGCGGGAAAGTCTGCACAATGGAGGGTAAGAGGGATTGGATATGATAAGTTCGATGTTCGGGATACCCGTGGACACGCGATTGTCGATATGCTCAATCGTGTTTGTGAATGTAAGCAATGGCAATATTCTGGGTTACCATGTGGTCATGCCATCGCAGCTGCAAGGTCTATGAACCGTAGAGATTGCAGCGATCTAACTCTAGGTTACTTCACGTCCCATACTTACCGGTCAACATATCATGAAGTAATCAATCCAGTTGGACCCCCTCAATCATGGGTTTTGACACACGTCCCCCTTCCGCCATGCTATCCACCATTAATAACCAAGAGACGTGCGGGGAGGCCAAGAAAGAACGATCGGCGTCCATCTCATGGTGAGGATCCGATACATAGAACGTGTACTAGGTGTGGAGCAGTAGGACATACTCGTGGTGAATGTCCAACTCCTGCCCCTTCAACCGTGCCCAGGAGCAGAGCTTCAAGTAGCCAAAGATTTCGCTCTCAGGGGCCATCGAACCTAGAACCATATGGAACCCTAAGGCATGATAGCATTGACCTTAACATTGACTTCCCTTGATTGTAACGACCTCATCTTGTATGCGAAGTGATATGATATTTATGTTCATTGTTGATTTTATCTACCTTTTCGTGGTTGTGGAATTATATTGTGTAAAAACAAGTTAAACATTAAAGCATCGATAAAGAAAACATTAATAAAGAAAAGAAAACATTAGACCATCGTTACGGGTAGATTAACCACCCTTTGAGAAACCTACTACGGGTAGATTTCTTGGATGCTCTTGACCCAGCCAACCTTTGCCTTCATCTGCTCCTCCATGCCAGTGTAGTTTTCTTTGATTTCTACCAATTCATCTTCTAATTATTTAATCTCCTTTTGCTTCTCCCTAACATCGCGCTTCATCATCTCCAAGAACTCCTTCTGCTCCGAAATAATGGCCTCCTTCTCTTTCTGCAATTCCATGTTGTGTAGCCAGTTTCTGCCGATATGTCGTATCTCCGCATTTGACTCATCACATGAGTCTTTCAACTTTGTAGGCAGTACTTGAGACATTGGTAGACTCAGTCCCTGGTTAGATTGATACGTAGGTGGGTATTGTCCCCCATGAGCATTGTAGTATGCCTCTCGTGCAAAATCATACTGCTCCCACTCCTAAGGCGTAATTGGTTCATCATAAGCACTAATCCCAAACTGCGCCCATTCCTCCGTTGTGTCTGCTACTCCCCAGTCAACCCTCGTAGATCCATCATTTAATTGTTCGATGTAGGCGGAGCGTGAAGTGACAACCCCATTCGTTGACCTTCTCCCCCTTCCACGTGAACCTCCAACCATTAAGTTATGAAAATGTAGAGAATGTTTGTAAATGACGAAGAGAGTAGAAATGATAGATAAGTAAGTTGTGAATTACTACTTCACCGGAGCATCTACTTATAGTCCATGCGAAGATAGGTTTGTGCACATGGTCAAACGATTCCTCTGCAAAGCCTGAAAGATGCCTCTGCAAAGACTGAAATGATTCTTCTGCAAAGCTTGAAATGATGCCTTCTGCAAAGGCTGAAATGATGCCTCTGCAAAGACTGAAATGATTCTTCTGCAAAGCCTAAAATGATGCCTTCTGCAAAGCCTGAAAGATGCCTCTGCAAAGACTGAAAAGATGCCTCTGTAATGACTGAAATGATGCCTCTGCAAAGACTGAAAAGATGCCTCTGCAAAGACTGAAATGATTCTTCTGCAAAGCCTGAAATGATGCCTCTGCAAAGCCTGAAATGATGCCTCTGCAAAGACTGAAATGATTCTTCTGCAAAGCCTTAAACAATTCGTTTTTTTTAACAATTGCTCCTTGTGGATATAAATACCCGTGTTATAGCAACTGTGAAATTCACAACAACCACACACCATTTTCATATCATAAGTCTCCCCTTTCACCAAACACATGGCTGGAAATGCATCATCTTTGTTATTCCCAGATTCTAGTTTCTATTCAAGATTAATCAAACAAAACAAGATTAACAATCAAATTACCTGTTTGATTTCAATTCAATTCCAAGATTACACTTTCTCTCTCTACAATCTCTCTCTAACGAACTCTCTCTCTTTGATATTTCTCTCTCTAAAATACAACTCTAATAATGATTCAATTAAGTTCTCTACAATTTATCAAAGGAAAGGAAACTATTTATACCTACAACTAAAACAAGGAAACTAAAATACAATACAAAGATGTTGACTTTTATTACAAAAGACTTTGACTTTAATGAGATTTGACTTTCTCATCTTTGACTTCTTGTACTTTGACCTTTAGTCTTCTTGATCTTGTATCCAACATATTTATGCTCTAACAATCTCCCCCTTTGGATTCAAGATCACTGTTGAAAGATCTAGCAATTCAATTTTCACTTTAAGCTCTGTCAGTACAATTTTCCCTTTTTCTTTGACTGTAATATTTCCAAAAATATCTTCAAACAATGAACAATCTCTCCAAAACTTTCACAAGATACTTTCAGTCTTTGAAAAGAAATTATCTTCAGAATCAGCTCGAATTGCTTTAGCAAATAATCTTCAAAGAAAATTTCCTCAGATCTTCAAAAATTCTTTGATTGTCTTCAAATCTTCCCTTTGAACTTTCTGACTTGAACATTTCAGAAAATCAACTCACAAATCTTTATCAGATCTTGATACCATCTCCCACAAACTTCAAAACTTTAACATTTCTTGATATCATCTCCCCCTTTTTGATGATTTGAGTGTTAAGTGTATTTTATGCACCTAACTTTGTATATTTTAGTTGCATTTTTCTTCATATTTTAGTGTTTAGTTTAGCTTTTCATGCATTGTTTTTTATTTCTCTCTTATTCTCTCTAATCACGGTTGGAAATTCTTTTGGGGATAGTTTTTATGCTTTTGGTATATATTTTGTCCAGATTGTGCGTTCTAAAGGTGAGATAGGTGAAGGTGTGCTCGAGGAGAATGAAGAGAAGAAGAAGATGATCGAGAGCAAAGAGGATAAGTCGTCGAAAGAGACGAGGTCGGAAGGGAATAGCTATTTTCCAAGCTTCGCGGATGCGAAGAAAGATTTCTGAATCAAGATTTGAAGTTTCTGCCACGGTTTCGCGGGCGCGAAGATTTCTTCGGGGTCGCGAAGCACTGCTCCTGAAACGCTTTTAATTTTCTGCTGCACTTTCGCGGGCGTGAAAATTTATTCACGGTCGCGAAGGTCTTTTGGGCTTATTCTTTTGTTGGGCTTTTATTGGGCCTTTTCAGCTTAGACTTTTAAAACCCTTTAGGTTTGTTTTTTTTGTGGGGGGATACACATTTTTTGGATAGCATAGAGAGGAGTCGACATTTTGCTTGGGGAGAACACTTTGAACGATCTCCAAGGTTGGTGAAGAAGATTGCATTACAAGCCTAGGCCATTGGGATCCGATTAACCATCGGTTTTTCATACATCTAGTATCTTCTTCCCTATTCTCTTGATATACTTAGTTGATTTCTTGTTTTTATTGGATTATTGCTAGTTGTCTATTCGTTCTTAAAGTTTCTTCATAAATTCTTCATAAATTCTTGTTTATTTGCATCAAGTTTTAGTTTTTCTACATTTCTCTATGTGTATTTCATCATCTTTCTCCCTTTTGTATCCCTATTCCTTATCCTCTACCCTAATTTACTGCATTCTTATAATTTTCTGCACCTATTAGGTTTGATTAAATCAATTTTCTGCACTAGTTTAATTTTCCTGCGCATGTTTGTTTATTAGTTTTATGATTATTCCTAGTTTCCGTTAATGTTGATTGTTAATAGATTGCATCATATGTAGTATAGCCTAGGTTTATTTTTATCTTTAATTTTGTTAGAGTTTATTTAAATAATTTGTTGCTTGGTCTTAAATTAGTTTTTGTTTTATTGGGTAATCGTCCCTTAGGATTGAGGTTTTAGTATTGACCAATTGTTCTTAAAACGATTGTTGGGTTTTAACCCATTTTGATTCTAAATGGAAGTTGGAGTTAATTTAATTGGGTTTTAACAAAGCATTTAGTCAATTTATTAGTTTTTGACGAGACGAAAGTTTGGTCTTTTACTTAGATTGAATTGGTCAATGACAACGGCTCTAACATGCGAATAGTTAGGGACGTTGATTGGGAGAAATCACTTGTTTTAAACCTTAATGTTTCTTTCCTATGTACATATATTGCGAGAGTAAATATATGTCTTGGCTTAGAAAAGCTTTTCCACCTCGAAAGAGGGTTAAAGTAATTTTGCAAAACGAATTCTCACCATTACCAAAATCCTAGGTTGACGTTACCCAGTACCCCTTTAGTTGTAGTTGTCTTTTATTTTCCTCTTTTTATCTTTCTTTCCTTTATTCTCTTTTATTTTATGTCACTTAGTTTAATCATCAAATCAAATTATCTGATTCGCATAGGTAGACATGATTATTAAGGGTTAGTGTTTAGACCGTCACCTCCCTGTGATCGACCCGTATGCTACAAAACCCGTACGCTTGCGGTATAAATTTTAAAACAACATCAAGTTTTTGGCGCCGTTGCCGGGGAGGCGACTAGCCTAGCATTAACTTACTTTTTGATTTACTAGTCTATGTTTCACTTCCCTATTTCTATTTTCTATTTTACTTTTTGTACTTCGGCAACCATGACTAATCTTGTTTGTTTTTTTTATGTTTTCCAGTTAACTAACTTGTATGCACCGGAGATCACAGGGGTTAGATCGATTGTTATTCGATCCTGAGATTGAAGCTACAGCAAGAAGGTTGAAATCGGAAAGGAGAAAAAGGAGGAAACAAGTAGTCATGGGAGATCCAACTGAACGTACTCTGAAGGACTTCACTGAGCCTACCTATGGATCCACCTCATCCATCACTCGTCCTGCCATTGAAGCCAATAGCTTTGAGTTGAAGACCAATTTGGCTACTTTTATCCAGCAAGATCAATTCTCGGGATCTCTCTCTGAAAATCCAAATGATCATTTGGATTCATTCCTGGAAAAGTGTGACATGATCAAGATTCCGAATGTTACTGATGATGCCATCCATTTGCGGCTTTTCCCATTTTTTCTTCAGGACAAGGCAAAGGAGTGGCTTAAGAGTCACAGTCCCAATACTTTCACTACTTGGGATGCACTCTCGAAGGCTTTTCTGACTCATTTCTTCCCACCGGCCAAAACAACAAAGTTAAGGAGTGATATCACTACTTTTATGCAACACGAGTATGAGTCGCTCTATGAGGCGTGGGAGAGGTATAAAGATCTTCAACGGCAATGTCCCCATCACGGAGTCCCTGAGTGGCTTCTTATTCAGACTTTCTGCAACGGGTTGAGGCAAGATGTTAGGATCTCTATTGATGCGGCCGCGGGTGGCTCTATTGTCAACAAAACCCCCGCTGCAGCAAAAGCTCTTATTGAAGATATGGCGTCCAACAACTTCTTGTACCCAACCGAGAGATCAAATCCAAGGAAAGGAGGAAAGCTAGATGTTGATGCTCTTACACTCTTAACGAGCAAGTTTGACTCACTCTCAACAAACATATCGAACCAGATCAGTAACATTGGAGCAGGCCAGACTTCCTGTGATGTATCAGTACTTGCTTGTGAGATGTGTGGCAACCAAGGCCATGTTTTTGCCAATTGCAAGCTGGGCAACAATCTTAATATGGAGCAAGCGAATGCCATCTTCAACCAATCTCGGCCCCAAGGCCAAGGAGGTAATCCATTCTCTCAGACGTATAATCCGGGGTGGCGTAATCACCCTAATTTCTCTTGGAAAGCTAATCAGCCGCAGTTTGGTCAATCATCCAATCAAGCTAGTCATAGGCCACCTCAACAGTCCCAAATGCATTTATCTCAACCGCCGTAATCTTAGGTTATGATTCCACATCCCACCAATATGCCTACTATAGCACCGATTCCGCAAAGGTCAAACCTTGAGTCCTTGATGGAACGCTTTGTTCAAGCTCAAGGGGATAAAAATGACCAAATCTTCTCTAGACTTGATGCCAACACCGCCCATTCCAAGATGATGGAGACTCAAATCTCCCA
This sequence comes from Arctium minus, assembly GCA_954870635.1. NCBI lineage: Eukaryota > Viridiplantae > Streptophyta > Magnoliopsida > Asterales > Asteraceae > Arctium > Arctium minus. The sequence goes on along the minus strand of OX941094.1, from coordinate 11,390,009 downwards.
AATCAGTCAGCAATTGGCCACTCTTTTGAAGCAAGGGAATCAACTTCCCCTCAACCGGAGCAAAATCCAAGAGGTCAGATAAATGCGGTTACTTTGAGGAGTGGGAGAGTGCTAGTTGAGAAAAGAAAGAGCGAGGGTGATATGGATGCGACTTTGAAAGAAAAGAAGGCGAAAGTAACGAAAGCTATGATTGAGGTTCCTCTAAAGGATGAAGCGAAAAAGACTACTGATTCTTCCTCTGCACCTCAAGTTTATACTCCGGTAGTCCCTTATCCTCAAAGGTTAGTCAAAGCATCACTTGAAGTCAAATTTCGAAAGTTTATGGATACACTCAAGCAACTTCAAGTGACCATCCCTTTCTTGGACGCGATATCCGAGATCCCTTCCTATGCGAAGTTTTTAAAAGATCTCCTCTCACCAAAGAATAGGGCCCTTGTGATGTTATCTGAAGAGTGCAACGCCTTGCTCACTAATACACTCCCGGAGAAGATGCAAGATCCGGGAAGTTTCTCTATTCCCTGTTCTATTGGTGGCGTGACTATACAACGAGCCCTTTGTGACTTGGGGGCAAGTGTTAGTCTTATGCCCTTGGCTGTTGCAAGGAGGGTTCATATGGGAGATTTGAAGGCTACAAACGTATCATTGCAACTCGCGAACCGTTCCATCAAGTATCCGATAGGTGTGCTAGAAGATCTTCCACTTCAAGTTGGCAACTTGATCATTCCTTGTGACTTTGTAGTCATGGAGATGATTGAAGACGCCAACATCATGATCATTCTTGGCCGCCCATTTGTTGCCACTGCAGGTGCGATGATCGACGTTAAGAACGGGAAGCTTTCTTTGAGCGTAGGAAAAGAGACGGTGGAGTTCGAGCTTAGAAAGTCAATGGGATTACCACCTACTTTGGATGATTGCCATATTGCTGACGCCTTGGAGAGCATGTTCACTGAAGGCGGTTTAGATGAGGATGAGATGATGAAAGAGATGGACGATGATCTGAAGTCCATTGCCAAAGACTTTGATGAGAGCAGCCATTACACAAAGAAGACACGTGCTGAATCACTTGTCTTGCCTAAGGAAGAAGAAGGAGCGGAGCATGCATTGCCACCGAAGGTAGATCTCAAACCCCTTCCTACTCATTTAAAATATGCATTCCTTGGTAGTAATAATGCTTATCCGGTAATTGTTAATGCTTCCCTAAGTGAAAATGAATTGACTAAATTGCTAAAAGTCCTTAGGAAGTATAAAACGGTTATTGGATATTCAATTGATGATCTGAAAGGGATTATCCCATCTTTTTGTATGCATAGAATTCTTCTTGAAGATGAAAATGCAACAAGTGTTGAACATCAACGTAGGCTTAATCCTAATATGAAAGAAGTTGTGCAAAAAGAGGTCATGAAGCTTCTAAAGGCTGGAATAATCTACCCTATCTCCGATAGTGCGTGAGTCAGCCCGGTTCAAGTCGTCCCTAAAAAGGGAGGAATGACCGTTGTAAAAAATGACAAAAATGAGCTTATTTCTACTCGAACGGTCACTGGGTGGCATATGTGCATAGATTATCGTAAGTTGAATCTTGCCACCCGTAAAGACCATTTTCCTTTTCCGTTTATTGACCAAATGCTTGAAAGGTTGGCCAAACATGCTTATTTTTGTTATTTGGACGGTTACTCGGGTTTCTTCCAAATCCTGGTCCATCCGAATGATCAAGATAAAACGACATTCACATGTCCTTATGGAACGTTCGCCTACCGACGTATGCCATTCGGATTGTTTAATGCTCCGGCCACCTTTCAGCGTTGCATGATGGCTATTTTCTCTGATTTTATTGAGCGCACCATGGAGGTCTTCATGGACGATTTCTCTGTCCATGGAGCCGATTTTGACAATTGTCCTTCAAATTTAACTGAAATCCTCCATCGGTGCCAAGAAGTAAACCTTGTTCTTAACTAGGAGAAATGCCATTTCATGGTAACCGAGGGTGTAGTCTTGGGTCACGTGGTGTCTAACCGCGGTATTGAGGTCGATAAGGCCAAAGTAGAGGTCATCGAGGGATTTCCACCCCCGACAAATGTCAAGGGGGTGCGTAGTTTCCTTGGGCATGCCGGCTTTTACAGACGCTTTATCAAAGACTTTTCTAAAATTGCTAGACCCCTGACTGAGCTCTTGGCGAAAGATGTCCCTTTTGTTTTCACTAATTCCTGTCTCGAAGCGTTTAACACACTCAAGGCGGCGCTAATCTCGGCACCCATCATTCAACCGTCGGATTGGACGCTTCCTTTTGAGTTAATGTGTGATGCTAGTGACTTCTCTGTGGGGGCAGTCTTAGGTCAAAGGAAGGATGGCAAGCTTCATGCCGTCTACTACGCTAGAAAAACTCTTGATCCGGCCCAAACGAACTACACTACCACCGAGAAAGAGTTGCTAGCTGTAGTTTTCTCAATCGAGAAATTCCGGTCATATCTTGTGGGTTCCAAAGTCATAGTCCATACGGACCATGCGGCCCTTAAATATCTCATGAACAAAAAGGATGCCAAACCGTGCTTGATTCGTTGGATTCTTCTGTTACAAGAATTCGACTTGGAAATCAAAGACAAGAAAGGTGCGGAAAATTCTGTAGCCGACCACCTTTCTCGTCTTCATCTTAGCCCAAACCCCCTTTCACCCCCTATTGATGATTCTCTCCCCGATGATCATCTCTTTGCCATTTCTTCTAAACCAACCCCTTGGTTCGCGGATATCGTGAACTTTCTAGCGTGTAAGATCGTTCCTCATAGTCTGTCATCTTATCAGCGCAAGAAATTCTTCCATGATGTCAAGCATTTCTATTGGGACGATCCTTATCTTTTCAAGTCTTGTAGCGATAGCATCATTCGACGTTGCATTCCCGATGATGAGACCACATCTGTTATATCGCATTGTCATTCTTTACCTTGTGGTGGCCATGCCGGCACAAGTAAGACAGTTGCAAAAATCCTCCAATGTGGTTTCTATTGGCCTTCTATGTTTAAAGATGTCGATGCTTTCGTGAAATCTTGTGATCGTTGCCAACGAACTGGTAATATCTCACGATGCCATGAAATGCCCCTCAATTTCATCCTTGAAGTTGAATTATTCGATGTGTGGGGTATCGATTTCATGGGACCGTTTCCATCGAGCCGTTCCAATAAGTACATCCTTGTGGCGGTAGATTACGTGTCAAAGTGGGTTGAATCCATCGCTGCTCCTACTAATGATGCCCGTGTTGTTTCCAAGTTCTTTAAGCGTCTTATCTTCCCTCGCTTTGGCGTACCTAGAATTGTCATTTCAAACGGGGGGAGGCATTTCATTGAATCCAAGTTTGAAGCCCTCCTCAAGAAGTATGGCATTCAACACCGGGTTGGACTCGCTTATCACCCCCAAACTAGTGGGCAAGTCGAGATCTCAAACCGTGAAATCAAGACAATCCTTGAGAAAACGGTTGCTTCTTCAAGAGTGAATTGGTCTTTGAAGCTTGACGATGCGCTTTGGGCCTACCGAACCGCATACAAGACTCCTATCAGGACATCTCCTTATAGGTTAGTCTATGGCAAAGCGTGTCACCTTCCGGTCGAACTCGAGCATCGAGCACTTTGGGCCATTAAAGCCCTTAATTTCGATTATAAGGATGCGAGTGAGCGACGTCTCTTGCAAATCAAAGAGTTAGATGAAATTCGACTCGACTCTTATGAGAATGCACGAATTTACAAAGAGCGTACTAAAAAGTGGCACGATCGACGAATTATGCGACGAGAGTTCCGAGAAGGAGACCTTGTTCTCCTTTTCAATTCACGTTTTAAGCTTTTTCTGGGCAAACTCCGTTCACGTTGGTCGGGCCCATTTACGATTCTTCGTGTCTTTCCATACGGAGCTGTAGAAGTTAAAGGTGAGTCCGGGAGTTTTAAAGTAAATGGACAGCGATTAAAGCATTATCGATCGGATGTACCAATCGTGGGTTGTGTTTCGGGTGTTTTCCCGCTTCTATCTGGGCTCGGGGGCTCTTAAAGTCAATCCTTTGACTTCCACCGTACCCTTTCTTCCCTTTTTTTTTCGTTTAATTCTTAAAATAAAGTCAAACTCGCGACTTAAAACGAGTCTCCGTTCCCTTTCTTTGTTCTACCATCAATTTTTCGGTCTCTCAGGCTTAATTGCTTGAAGACCGACCCTAGAAAGTGTTCCTTGACGCTTGTTTGACATTCTGACCAAGGTTCCCGGGCGCGGATTTCTCTTCCCGGGCGTGAAAGTCGAGTTCCTAGCTTCTGCCTCACCTTCCCGGGCGTGAAAATTTTGGCCCGGGCGTGAAGCTCAAAGGTTTCACTTTCTGCCTCACCTGCCCGGGCGCGATCATTTTGGCCCGGGTGTGAAGTTATTAGTTCTTAAAAAAAAAGTTTTTATTTTTATTTTCGTTTTTCGTTTTTCGTTTTTATTTTTATTTTTGTTTTTATTTATAAAAAAATTATTTTGTTTTCAGTAAAAAAAAAAAAGGGTTTCATTTTGTTTTTAATTTTATTAAGTTTTATAAGAAAAGAAAAAAAAAAGAAGAAAACCCTAATTTCCCTATTCATCGTCTTCTTCTTCCCCTCACCCTCACCCTCTCGATTCAGCGACCACCACAGCCACCATTGCCACCGTCGACCATCTTCCCCCACCCTCTCGATCCTCCCCTTTCTTTCCTTCGCTCCCTCTCGATTCCCCCTCTCAATCGCCGCCGAGCACCACCGGTGGTGCCATCCCATCGCCATCATCTGTCGCCTCTCCCTTTCTTCCCTCATTCTCGATCAACAGCCCCCCCCATCGCCACCGCAGACCACCACCACTCCGTTCTCTCCTCTCTGCCGCCGGCGATTCCAACAGCCGCCGACGATTCCTACAGCCGCACCACCATTCACCCTCCTTTCATCTCTCGATCACTCTCTCTTTCACGACCACCGTGAGCACCACCACAGTCTTTGGCGAACACCCCCCTGTTCCATCCTCCTCCAACAGCAGCAACCACCACCATTGACCTCCTTCTCGATTCCCTGCAGCCATACCCCCCTCTTCTGTTTTTGCCTCTCGAGAACCATCACTTGCTCGTTTTTCCTCGCCTGTTCTCTTGCTCTGATAGGTAATCTCCAGCCCTGGTGCTAGCAATCGTGAAAAATCCCGGAGCACAGATTCCACTATTGCATCTGATTTCAAGCATCAACTTGGGTACACTCTTTCCATTAACTTCTTTAATTTTACAGGTTGTTTATGGTATTTTGTAGCTTGATCAGTAGCTTGTGGGTACTCCAAATAGAGTTGAAATGATGTGTTATTATACTCAAATTGCACGTATTTGATCTGCTTGTGGGTTGTCTTTCTTGCATACTTAATTGTTGAGAGTTTGTTTGGTTGGATCATTTTTTTTTGTGCGTTTATCAGATTGGGCCGCCACCACTGGGCGGACGTAGGTTGTGTACACACATTCATCGCATCATATTTTGCACTCACACACCTACTTGCACACACCATGGATTCTACAAGTCGCACAAAGCGACAACGTTCTAGCCGGTCGCGGCGGGATGAGGTTGTTCAACCTAATATAATCCCCGCCGCCAATGTTGTGGCCCCACCGGAACTAGATACCTACGGGATCGAATTCACATCTATGGAGCAGGTCTCTCGGTTCCAAAACTTGCAAGGGAGGCCAATCCAACCGACCAAGTTTTTTGACTTAGAAACCCTCAACACATTAGGGATCCGTCGCGATGTCGTGTCTCTTTTCAGAAAGCTCGGGTGGCATGGGTTCTTGAACCTTAAAGCCTTCACATATCGTACTCTAACACTCGGTTTCCTTTCCACGATGAAGATCGATTCAACAGGCGGTATAAACTTTCACCTATTGAACACTGATCGACACCTAGACAACGTAGATCTCTACAGCATCTTCAACTTCAATTTAGAGGGTGAGTTAGGACCCCGAAACAAACCACCAACATACTTTGATGACAATGTCTTCTGGCAAGAGATTGCTGGTTTGACAGAGGCCTATCAAGCTCGGTACGCCAAAGCTTCCACAATTCGGCACCCTGTGATGCGACTAGCACACCGTATCTTGTCTAGCACCATTTGTGCTCGATCAGATACCGACACTGTCACTCTCTACGAGCTCTATGTGCTTTTCTGCATGGCTTATCATGGTGTCGTTCATAGGGAATACATGCCGAATGGACCCAAATTTGTCCTAGACAAATTCTCACGAGCCCTAGAGTCCACTTCAGGGGATATTTGTTTCGGTGGCCTTATCACTCTAATCGCCACTCGACCCCCACTTTCGCTGGACATCTCTGATATTTGGACTCCTGTCAGCACTGCCTCTCTTTTAGACATTCCACATCTCAGTACTCGCGTGCACATGATTGAGCCGATCGCTCAAGATATACCGGCATATTATTGGTTGATCGGTACACAGCGAGAGCACCACCTTGTCACACTACCTTCTGAGCTCACTGATATCACCGAGCACAGCGATTGGCGTTTCCCTGATACTCCTCACATGCATCATTCATCACCATACTCACTACATCTCTCAGCACAACGCGCACTTCCGCCTCCACCTCCATCGGAACAGTTTCTTCTCCCCCATCAGCTTATCACTCGATTCGAAGATATGAAGAAATATAATCATGAAGATATGAGCATTTTAAAACATGGAAGATATTTCAAACAAGTTAATTGAATGAATGAACATGAATGCAAGAGACTTGTTTGAAAATCTGACATTGTATGAAAATAATCAGAAATGAATGATATAATAATCAAGGCTTATGGTCAAGAATAATGGATATTGTCTATACAAACCAAGATACAGACATTCTTGAAATGAACGTTTAGAAATGAAATGACGCTCAAAATTCTTTGAAGTACAAACGGAGTGTCTTACCATCGAAAAATTGTTTCAATTTAGAGACATGGTAAGAACAATTTGATCAAAAATTAAACCGGTGTGTGTGAATACTTGAAAGTATGTAGAAAAGACAATACGCAAGTATTTATCTTTGGAAACACACGGTTTATTTATCAATTAAGCACAAAAATAAAATGAAAAAACTTTTAAAATCACACTTCCAAATTATAAAATCTGTTTAAGAATCGGGAAGTGGTTTGAACATTTCAGAACATGTTTTCTATATCTGAAAGTTGTCCTTCTTTCAGATACATTTGAGATTAAGATAAGAAATTTACCTTTTCTCTCAATCTTAATACTCATAAAGTCAGCTGAAGTCAAAAAATGATATGATCGTGTCATCCTCTCTCATCCTGCATAAGTCACAAAGTCTAGTCAAAATTTATTCACACAATTTATTCGAAAATAAAAATAAAAGATGTAAAACAGTAAAACAATTAAAGTACGAGTTCTGATCTGAAATAATCAGAAATCATAGTCTTACTCCTTTTGACTTGACTTATATGCTCCCCCTAAAATCATGCATCACAAAAAAAAATTTGACATTGAAATAAAATGCAGAAATTAGTTATGCTCCCCCTCAAATCAATGTAGATCATCTAAAATCTTCTCTTACTCCCCCTGAGATCATGAGCAAACAATTAAAGTGCATATATCCTTCAAACATAAAGATAAAGAAAATGATGAAAAATAACAATACGTAACTTTATTAGGTAACAAACGATTATGTCTTAAGATTTAACATAACAAGTTTAGAGACAAGAAAATTAAATCTCTTTTCATCTAAGGGTTTGGTAAATAAATCTGCAAGTTGATAATCTGTTTTTACAAAATAAAGTTCAATTGTTCCTTTTTCTACATTATCTTTTATAAAATGATACCTGATGTCAATGTGTTTGGTTTTCGTATGCTGGACAGGATTAGCAGATATCGCGATTGCACTCTTCGAGTCACAATAAATTGGAATTTTATCAAACTTGAATCCATAGTCTCACAGTTGTGTTCGCATCCACAACACTTGAGAGCAGCAACTGGCAGCAACTACGTACTCTGCTTCAGCAGTCGATGTGGAAACGCATAATTGTTTCTTTGATGCCCAGCTAACGAGCTTGTCTCCAAGAAATTGAACGTGACCTGAAGTACTCTTTCTGTCCAACATGCAACCTGCATGATCTGCATCTGAACATGCAGTCAGTTGAAACCCAGTATCCTTAGGATACCACAGACCAAGGTCTGCAGTCCCCTTCAGATATCTAAAAATCCGTTTGACAGCAGCCAAATGGGATTCTTTGGGAGCAGCTTGATATCTAGAACATAAACATGTTGAAAACATAATATCTGGTCTACTCGATGTAAGATACATTAACGATCCTATCATACCTTTATAAGTTCTAACATCAACACTTTTACCCGAAGGATCAGTGTTAATCTTAGTACCTGGTGCCATCGGGGTTCCAATTGGTTTACAATTTTCCATTTTGTACTTCCGAAGAATATCTAAAATGTACTTAGATTGGTTAATGAAAATACCTGTAGAAAACTGTTTAACTTGTAATCCGAGAAAGAATATCATCTCTCCCATCATACTCATTTGAAAACGTGACACCATGAGGTTAGAAAAGTTTTTGCAAAATTTTGGATTAGTAGAACCAAATATTATATCATCAACATATATTTGAATAAGAATAATATCAACCTTTTCTTTCTTGATGAATAAAGTAGTATCAATCTTACCTTTGGAGAAACCAGACTTGACCAAGAATTTGGATAAGACGTCATACCATGCTCGAGGGGCTTGTTTTAATCCATAAAGGGCTTTGTACAAGAATCTAGATTTTCTGGATTGACGAACCCTTCTGGTTGAGACACGTACACTTCCTCTTTAAGAATGCTATTCAGAAAGGCTGTTTTCACATCCATCTGAAAGACTGTGAAATTCTTATGAGCGGCGTAGGCTAGAAACATTCTGATTGCCTCTATACGCGCTACAGGAGCATACGTCTCATCGTAGTCTATGCCTTCCTCTTGCCGATAACCTTTGGCTACAAGTCTAGCTTTGTTTCTTATGACGATACCATCTTCATCCTTTTTGTTCTTGAATACCCATTTAGTTCCTATCACGGTCTTTCCTTCTGGCTTAGGAACTAATCTCCAAACCTTTAGGGCTTCAAACTGATTGATCTCTTCTTGCATTGCAGATACCCAGTCCGAATCAGCAAGAGCCTCAGATACTCGTGTTGGCTCAATCTTACTGAGGAATGAGTCATGCATACATTGGTTAAGAGTCGCTGACCTAGTCTGAACTGGCTTGTTGAGATCTCCAATTACTTGGAATAATGGATGCTCTTTGGTCCAGCGATGCTCATGAGGAAGTGGAGTAGATACTGATTGAATATGATCATCATCTAGAAATCCACTATCAGAATCTTCAGTTTGAATAACAGGAGGGGGGTTTGCAGTTGAAGTTTCAGGTGCAGAAGTATCAGTTGGAACATCAGAATCTGGCTGTTGAGTAGACAATGTATGACACCCAACTGAAACAGTTACTTCTGGCTCAGCAGTTACTTGTACATCTTCAACTGTAGGAGTAGATGTTGGAATGTGAGTTTCTGTCTGAACAGGGGATGCGTGTTCAGTTATGACATTTGAAGTGATTGGATGATCGCAAGTTGTGTCTTCAAACCTGTCAGTCACAACAGATTTAGGTATATTAGATCCTAGAAACTCATCATAAAAGAATTCAAATAAGAAATCTAAATCAGATAAATGTGAAATAGATGTAGAAGCGTTATCCGAATCTTTCGCTGTAGAAACATGTTCTGGACTGATCTGCCCAGAAGCTAATACTCCAGTGATCACGGGTTCTGAACTGAGTTGTTCAGAAGCCATCTCTTCATCGAATGTTACATTAACGCTCTCGATGACTGTCTTTGACTTTTTCAGATAAACACGATATGCTGCCGATGTTGAAGAATAACCAATGAAGATACCCTCATCCGCCTTAGCACTGAATTTATTCAGACTCTCTCTGTCGTTAAGCACAAAACATTTACACCCAAATATGTGAAAATACTTGATTGTTGGTGTTCTGTTGTTGATCAGCTCATATGGAGTCTTTTGAAAACGGCGGTGTATCATGGATCGATTTTGAGTATGACATGCAGTCGACACAGCTTCTGCCCACAAGAATAGAGGTAGATCGGATTGGCTAAGCATAGTATGAGCGACCTCAACTAGTGTCCGATTTCGTCTTTCAACTACTCCATTTTGTTCAGGCCTTCTAGAAGCAGAATACTGATGTGAAATCCCGACTGATTCGAGATATTCATCAACAATCTTGTTCTTGAATTCTGTGTCGTTGTCAGTTCGAAGAAACTTGACTTGTCGCTGCATTTTCACCTGGGTCGACTTTAAGAAAGTAATGAGAACTTCGGGCGTCTCATTTTTTTTATCGAAGAAATTTGACCCACGTGTATCTTGAGTAATCGTCCACAATGACCAACACGTATTTCTTTCCTCCCAAACTCTGAGTTCTCATTGGACCACACAAAGTCATATGTAACAATTCTAACGGAGAACTAGTGCTTGGTTCAGGCTTCGGTTTATGCGGAGCTCTCTTTATCTTACCCTTCTCACATGCAACACATAAGTGTTCTTTCTCATATTTCAACTCAGGAAGTCCTTTTACCAATTTCCCACTAACCAGCTTATTGATATAACGAAAGTTCAAGTGAGATAAACGTCTGTGCCAGAGCCAACTTTGCTGCAAAGAATCCTTTGTCATCAAGCAAACTTGATTGTCATTTTGTACCTTTGAAAGATTGATGGTGTAGAGATTTGTCTTTTGCTTACCTGCTAAGAGTTTTGTGCCGTCTTCAGAACGAACTGAACATCTCTTAGCTTTGAAGTTGACCTCTAAACCTTTGTCGCAGAATTTACCGATGCTGAACAAGTTGTGCCCTAGACCTTCGACATAACTCACCTTCTTAATCGTTATGTTGTCTTGAATGATGTCACCATATCCTAAGATTGGTGAAAGCTGATCGTTTCCAAATCTGACATTTCCACTGAATTTCTCTGTATAATTAGACAATAAAGCTTTTTGCCCAGTCATATGCTTGGAACATCCACTGTCCAAGTACCACATATGCCGGGTCTGCAAGAGAAATCAGGCAACAATTGATTTAGGTACCCATTTAAAAACGGGCCCTAATAGATTAGCACAAGATTTTGGTATCCACTTGAAAATGGACCCTCTGTTCTTTTGAAAACTTTTAAAAACATTTGATCTTGAAGAAATAACATGATAAGATTCATACCAATCAGAAGAACTATGAGAATATGCAAAATCATTTCTCCGATAATGATAAGATGTAGTAGAAATAGGAGATAATTGAATCAATTGCTTTATTGAATACCTCTTGTAAGAAGTTACAAGGTTTTGTTTATTTGAAGCAAATTGATCAACTACATCAGTATCACTACTAACTGATCTATTACAAGAATTATCAGAAACTGATCCGGCTATCTCATCATCCTTCCTTTTTGATCTCCATTCGGATCGAGCTTTCAACTTTTTCATCCTTAAATCTGAAACATAAGATATAGATTTATTAGGAAAAACAGATTTCTGAGACTGAGTTTTCTTTTGTGTACCAGTGTATTTCTGTTTCTGTAAACGCTGTTTCTTATGTTTCTTACCTCGAGCATAGTAATCAGCAGTTACAGAAACTGATTCACCAACCTTAGTTGATGATTCATCAATATAAACACCACTTGGTAACACTTTGTCATTGACAAGACAAGTAGAATGATCAGGAAGTGTATCATTTGATTCAAACAAATCAATTTCATTTATGCACCCATCATCAGAATTAAGAAAATCATTTGCAGACTCAAATAAGTCATCAGAATTATCAGAGAAAGTTTGAGGTGCCTTAGAAACTTTAGAACACATTGTAGATTTAGATTGAAAAATTGTGTTCTTTAATACTGTAGAAAACACACTTTGTTGAATATCAACCAAAAGTTTTTCATCAGATAACACATTTTCAAGCTCAACTATTTTGCTCTCAAGAATAAGTGTAGGAACATAAACCTTTGCAATTGCAGGTTTTTCCTTCATCTCAGAAGCAGAATAACTAACAAAATAGTCGTTTGAAAGAACTTTTGGTGTTTCTGAAAGATAACTATCATTTAACTTTTTATAGTTAAATGGTAGTTGCTTTTTTGTTTTTATTCTTTCTATTTTCAGTTTCTTTGGCCTCAACTTCTTCTGATAATTTGGTAACAAATTTGGGTTTTAAATGAGGACATTTACTAGCACATGCAAGAAAATCATAATTATAAAGTGCTGGTTGTTTTCTGATGGCTTTCTTAAGATAATGGGGGTTTTTAAAACCAAGTCCCCATTTCTCTTTAACATCATCCTCTGCGTTAGATGCATTGAGAAAAATGGTTTGATCTGTTTGACCTTTCGCATAAAGTTTTGCTTCCAGACCATTTACCTTCTTGTTCAAAAACTTATTTTCAACCTGCAGTTTATGAACAGTTAGTGCAGATTCTTTCTTCTCAAACTCATACTTAGAAACTTTAACTTCAAACTCAGAAATCTTCTTTTCAAAACAATCTACTTGAGTTTTAGAATCAGACGCAGACTTGCGTAAAGAATCAATCAGATCTTTGTTTGAAATAACAGACGTATTAAGTTCAAAGATCTTATCTTTTCTTTTAACAACTTTTTCTTTTTCGTGTTTCAATTTATTTTTAAAACTTGAAGCTCAATCACCATGGTTTCCATTTTGGTAATAAAATCTTTCGGAGTTAAGTTTAATACCTCATCAGATGTCTCATCATCAGACTCGTCATTCCTTACTTCTTTTCCCATGAGACAGAGATGAGCATTTTCTTCCTTCTCTTCCTCTTCACCTTCGGAATGATCAAGCCAAAATTCATCTTCAGCCATTAAAGCTACACCCGCTTCTTGTTGTTTTGCCAATAGCAATTTGTTCTGATAGTACTGAGAGTTGCGAACTTTTGGCTTCCGACAATCTTTAGCAAAATGACCAATCTTGCCACAGTTGTAGCACTTGACTGAGTCAGTTGTTGGCTTTTCAGTAGTAGTGTAATCATTCACAAACTTCTTTTTCTCATCGGGTTTCTTCTCCACATATCTGTTCTCTTCATATCTCTTTCCTTCCACTCTTTCACGGTGCTCATGATTCTTTGAACTTGATGAAGAATATCGTTGAGAATTTGATCCCGGCTTCTTGTAGAATTTCTTTTGAAAGGCACGGGTCAGTAAAATCATGGCTTGTTTCAGACTTTCTCCATCGTCACCATCTGATGCAGATTTAGATTCAGAACTTATAAGAACTTTCTTCTTCTTCTTTTCTTTCTCCTTCTCTCCTGCTACCAAAGCAATAGGATCAGGAACTTTTTCTGCTTTCTTTTTCTTAGCTCTCTTTTCCTCCACTTCTTCTTCATTCTGCTTCAGAGTCTCATACACTTCATGTAACGGGATTTCATTTAAATCCTTCATCTGTTTCATCCTACGTGTATGCTTCTTCCATTCAGGTCGTAGGATGCTAAGAAATTTGACATTGTTTTCTAGTTGCTTCTTTTTGACTTTGTTCTTTGTCAGTTCATTTAGAAGCACAGTAAACCATTCATATGTATCTTCCAGACTCTCATTCTCTTTGGCTTTGAATTCCTCGTAGCGATTGATGTAGTTGGCCACTTTCATCTGATTACCGACCTTGGATCCCATCATCACCTTTTCCAATTGATTCCACATCTTTTTAGCATCATGCTTGTAACTATCAATCTTGATGTAGATGTCATTAGGAATGCTTTGGAGTAGAAGAGATCTTGCTTGCTTGTCCGCTTTATACCGACTCTTCTGTTCTTCAGAATACTGAGATAAATCCACTTTAACTAGTTCTGTTTTTTCTTCTCTTTCCTCATCATCATGTACTTTATCAGATTCATCATTAATAGGTACTTGAACCATGATTGGTGCCATAGGACCATTTGTAATTGACTCCAGAATATTCTCCCCATTTGCATGTCAATCTATGAAATCTAGGAATCGATCCTTCCATTGTTGATACTCTCCTTTGAACAGAACAGGAGGCTTGACATTAGTACCAATTGAAAGTGCATCCTTTGAAGTCATCTTGAAAAACCTGTTTGAAAAATATTAGCAATAAGAAACTAGAACTGATCGTTAGTCCAAATGAAACAATAAGAAACACAAAAATATTCACTAAAATTGGAAATGCAAAAATTAAAAAAAATTCCAAGTCTTTCACGCTTTGCGCTTCACATAGGAACCGCAAACCTCAACTTTGCGTGTCACACGGGGAACACAAACCTATACTTTGCGTGTCACACGGGGAACTCAAACCTATACTTTGTGTGTCATACGGGGAACGTAAACTTCTACTTTGCGCTTCTCACAGGGAACGCAATCCTGAACTTTGCGTTTTACACAGGGAACGCAAACTACACTTTGCTTTACTTTGCGTTTCACTTTTACTTGATCAAACTCTTGCGTGTCGAGACGCAAACTCAGATTCAAACTTTGCGTGTCATGACTAAGACTAAAATGATAAACTTTGCGTTTCACGTTTCAAACGCAAGATACACTTTGCGTTTCTAGATACAAACGCAAGATTCGCTTTGCGTTTCTAGTTACAAACGCAAGATTAGCTTTGCGTTTCTAGTTACCAACACAAGATACACTTGTCTCTGAACTTAATCCCTTCGACTTTGCGTTTGTCATTAAAACCGCAAAACCAACTTCTCGATTCTTGATTGAAACACAAGCCTGAACTTCTCGATTCTTGATTGAAACGCAAACCTGAACTTCTCGATTCTCAACTCTCAATGAATGAAACGCAAACCTTGATGAACACCCGCAAACCTTGATGAACACCTACAAACTTGATTAATGAAACGCAAACTTGATGAATCAAACGCAAACTTTGTTGAATGAAGCGCAAACCTTGAAGAACACACGCAAACCTCTAAAATAAATCAAAATCGCACCAAAAACTCATTTAGACCTAGAAATCTAACTCGAAACTTTGACAATTCACTCGTCTAACCAATTCGAACACAAAACTAACACAAAAAATCGATCAAATACGCAAACGATACAAATTTGATACACATACAGTGTCAAGAACTCGTGAAAAGAAAAACCACAAAAATTCGAAAATTCAAATTGATTACAGTGCAATTGACAAATCTTTCTATACAAACTCGATCGATTACACTATCTGAACAAAATCTAATAAAAAACAACTCAAAAATTATACTAACACTCAAAAACAGATCTGAACACGAAGAACACAGTGTCGAACATTCTGATTTTTCTTGATTTTCGATTTCGATCTGCTCTGATACCATTTGTTATTCCCAGATTCTAGTTTCTATTCAAGATTAATCAAACAAAACAAGATTAACAATCAAATTACCTGTTTGATTTCAATTCAATTCCAAGATTACACTTTCTCTCTCTACAATCTCTCTCTAACGAACTCTCTCTCTCTCTCTGATATTTCTCTCTCTAAAATACAACTCTAATAATGATTCAATTAAGTTCTATACAATTTATCAAAGGAAATGAAACTATTTATACCTACAACTAAAACAAGGAAACTAAAATACAATACAAAGATGTTGACTTTTATTACAAAAGACTTTGACTTTAATGAGATTTGACTTTCTCAGCTTTGACTTCTTGTACTTTGACCTTCAGTCTTCTTGATCTTGTATCCAACAGATTTATGCTCTAACAATCTTCAAACCCACCATCTTCACAAATAATGCCCTCGAGACTGAAAAAACCGATAGAGAAAAGTGAAGCGGAGATTGAGCAACTCACTCAAGAGTGGAGGGAAATGATGGAGAAGAAGAACGGACACTTGAGAAGGATCGACGCGGACAAGGAGGAGGTAAAAAGGTTGAAGAGGGAGATCAAGGAGAAAGAAGACCGTATTCGCTACGACAATGAACAAGTCAACAAGATTATGCAAGACTTCGCAACACTGCAAGCGTAGGTAACAGAGAAACAAACTTGGATTGATAAATGTAAAACACTATATCCTTAGATGGTGTTTGTGTTTTTGGTTTCGTGTTTGGAGTTTCCTATGTTGGTAGTTTGTACCCGGAGTTTATGTGTTGTCGTTTTGTACTTGTACTTTCTATGCTTTTGTTTCATTAATAAAATCGTCTAACGTATTTTGTGGTCTGATGCGTTTATATTTTTATACTACAAAATTATAAATTAATAGAGTAAAAAAACAACTGGTACAAGACGATGTGAATCTATAAGGCCTTTTTCCAGACGAATCTATAAGCTTTTTTACAGGCGAATCTGGAATCTTTTTCACAGGCGAATCTGTAAGGCCTTTTCCAGACGAATCTATAAGCTTTTTTACAGGCGAATCTGGAAGCTTTTTTACAGGCGAATCTGGAAGTCCTTTTACAGACGAATTTATAAGATTTTTTTCAGGCGAATCTGGAAGGCCTTTTGTTCACTACCTTTGGCTATAAATAAAGAGATCTGGGGGGTCCTAAACCATACAAAACAAAACACGGTTTATAGCAAGGCAAAAGTATTACACGTCTTCTTACATGGCATCCCCAAATCTTCATGTATGGAATTTCAGATGTTTATCTCAATCGCTTCCAGCCTCTACCACCGAGTTATATGGTTAGTGTTTATATTGTAAAAGGTTTTACTTGCGTTGAATATTCTGTAAGGCTAACGTTGTTAACCCTTACCATGAACAACTGAGTATCCATAAATGTTCACCATGAAAGTCTACCATCAAGGGTACTTCACTGAACCACCTAGAAGACAATACTTCCGTGGTCTAGAAGTCTATGTTGACATGTTAGATGTCGACGATCTTTGCATGCGAATGCTTCACCAGATCATGAAAGAGTTAGGCTACGACGACACTAGATATTATAAGTTGTATTTTAAACGTCCAAATGCAGACTTATTGAGCGGACTGGAACCTATGGCTACCGATGAAGATGTCGCCAATATACGTCAGTATGTTGACGGCCATACCATCATTGAAGTGTACAGCGAGAAAGTGGAGCTTAACACTTCCAGAATCGTATCACCAGAGCATATAAGAAGTCTTTGGGGATTCCCCAAAAACCAAGCATCGTGTAGCCGTAGTTTGACATTTAAATGACCAATAATGTGACCTAATCACTTTGTTTCATGTCGTCGTTTCAAAGTCTTTTTAGATAAACTTGAATCGGTTGTTTTCGAAACCTATCAGTTTTTAAGTTCGTTTCGTTAACCAATTCTTAATTCTTTTTATATCACTCGACACGGAAAATCTAAGAAAACAATATTAATATATATAAAAATTTTATTACATACATAAAAAAACATCAAAAACAATCTACTCGTCTAACCGAACAGACAACGCATGTAAGGTCTCCGCCATGTAACGTCGCCATTCCTTGGCCACAAATTCAGTTGCATCTGGTGCAACTGCTGGGTGCATTTCTTCAACAAACTTGGATAAATTACGACACACCTAGACACCGCAATCCCCAAACGCCCCTGCCTGTTGTGGTGCATCATTTTCATACTAATGCTTTAATTTCTTACTGGCATTTATACGACCCTGCGTGTCGCGGATCTTCTTTAACAACTTTGGCAATTGTTTTTTGAAGATCTTAAGGCGTTCTTCCAAGGGCCTGGTGTACCTGGACGCTCGTAAACTTTCATATATAACCATCGTCATTTCCTTAAGGCATAGAACTCCAAGCACCCAATGTTTGTCCATAATGCAGATTGGGATGTATACCTGAGATTTTACAGTAACACACAAATAGTTAGTAACAAACAAGTTAAACAAAAATTATGTAAATCGATTTCCATACCTGCTCGATGTCCTTCCAATATGGATGGTTTCCTGTCATTCCACTGCAAGTTTCGTATACAGACTTGTATCCTTGCTCCGGCAGGGTGAGCCACTCAAAAAAATTGTTGTCCATCACCGCCCATGTCGCATGTGGAGAGCGGGAGTCTTGGATCATTTTGACCCAAGCGTCGATGTGCTATACACAAAACAGAGATTGTTAGACTTGAAACTACAAATGTAGTTGTTTATATGACTATATTTAAATACTAACCAAATCCTTCAAATCACCATTACAACCTACAACAATCAGTTTCTTGAAAAAAACGGTATCCATTTCAAGGTCACCATAAAATGGATAACATAGGTTGGGGAGATGATTGTGTTGACATTGGTCCACGATCTGTGCCGACGAAACGTGCATCGATTGTCCCGTTGAAGTCATCGTAGTGGACCCCCCAACCTTCCCCTTACCCTTTGCCTTCACCCTTGGCTTGGTTTTTCTCGGAGGGGCCGGTGTGGTCGAAGGTTGTTGGGTATATGGGGAACGTAAGTTTGGGCCTGCTACAATGTCTCGTCTCCCCCTCCCAAGTGTTACCACTTCCACCTGGTCAAGCATGGGAGCATCATCCTCGAAGTGGCGCTCAATGATGTCACTACCCATAGGAGAGCTCAGCCGCACCTGGGTGGTGTCAACCACCGACCCCATCGAACCCATTGAACCCGAGATGGAAGGTCCGAAAAAATCATCCACCATATCGCTAAGGAATGACCTACCCTGATCGAGGTGTGCTGGCGGTGTCATGTACGGCGGCCCCGGCATATTGTCGCTCGTCGTCATTTGGGGTATGTAACAATCCGCCTATGACGTCCAAAACTGGGTGCATAGATTATAAGAATTTTCGATAGTAATAACGAAAATAGAACAATAATGTAAACTCGTATCACTTACATCTTGCGACAATGATGTGGTTGCTGACGTCTGTCCGTAACCAGCCGACGTGTGTCCCCACCTACCCGACGTCTGTCCGTAACCAGCTGACGTGTGTCCCCACCCACCTGACGTCTGTCCGTAACCAGCCGACGTGTGTCCCCACCCACCCGACGTGTGTCCGTGCCCAGCCGACGTGTGTCCCTACCCACCCAACGTCTGTCCGTACCCAGCCGACGTGTGTCCCCACCCACCAGACGTCTGTTCGTACCCAGCCGACGTATGTCTGTACCCAGGGGACGTGTAGGTCGGCGCCGAACTCGTTGCCAACTAATACAAGTATTGAACGTCATATTAATATACAAACCAATATACAAGTATGGAACGTAATATCCTCAAATTAAGTTAAACACTAACGTGAGTGTGGCGAAGGTGTGCGGTGAGGGCCTCGAGATCTCTTATGCGTCTGTCCATGGAGTACATGTACTCCCACTTCTCTACGTATGGGTCTACACCAGGTATCCCATGATGGGACGAGCTAGGGGGAGCCTGATATCCCGTGCCATCATCGTCATCTTCATCATCTTCATAATCATCGTCATCATCGTCCTCGTCGTCCTCATCGTGGTCATCGTCATCGTGATCAGGATCTCTTCGTCGGGACCTCTTGTTCGGCCGCCTGGCCTCCTCTCTTTCAAAATAGGAGACGTTGGATAGATACCAACGACTCTGTTTTTCGACAGCCGTAGGAGTGAGGCGCTCGAGAGCCGGATGTCTCACCTAAATATATTGTAAAACATATAAGATTTAATATGCAGGACTAAGTTAAACAATTAATTGTTCACTTACTAAAATTAGAAATATAGTAATAGAGCGTACGTCCGAAACTGAGTTGAAGATTGCAACTCATGCAGCCTTATTCAGTACAATATTCCGGTCCCAACGAGTTCCCCTAATGGCCCTGTCGGTGCGACTGGTGAAATGGTGACGGCAGACAGGAAACATCTCCAATATTCAAACCTGGAATTACACAACATAGAGAAGTAAGTAAAAAAAAACGAAAGATGACATAATATTTATGTTATACTACTTATCTAACCTTGAGAGCGTGTGCGAACCCATTCAACGTACTCTTGTTGATGTTCTTGTTCTTTTGTAAATGGCGTCTGGCGGTGGCGTTGTGTAAAGAGCTGTATGTGTGGCTCCAGATGTGGCTACCCCATGGGTAGCTGTCGAATGTCACAAGGTCATCGACGGCCCTAATGACAGTGTCGGTAACCACCTGACTCAGCTCACGACCCATGAACATGATTTCCACCATCACTACCAAGCAAACACGCACAACATCCTCATCAGATAGCTCCTGCATGCCGCCTCTCATCGTCTGGACGATGGTTTTCATCTTCAAATTAGCGAGGGAGTGATCAGGCCAAAGCCTCCTGACGAAGGACCCTTCCGATATGACATGAAGGTCGGGTGTTGGTCTGAAAAGGAGTCCTGTTATAAGACAGAACTCAAGACGACCAAAGCGCATGTGGCTCCCACGCACATCGAAATACATTTCCTCCTCATCGGCATTCATTACATCAACCTCCAACTGTATAAACATGTACACTAGGAGGGGGTCCTGCGCAGTATTGGTAAGCTCCAGCCATGGACCAAAAGGTGTCCGTCCGAATATTTGATGTAAGTTTTGTGCCCGTTCTGGTGGGCACGCTGCAAAAATATCTCTAATTTGCTTGGCGAAGCCAAGGCGTGTTTTGAAAGACAGATCGACGTAATGAAAATCCTCCTTCATAGTAACGAATAAAAGACAACGACTTTTGGTTATAGTTAATATTTCTGTTTTTTTGCAAAGTTAAGGAGACCTACGTTTTGTTGATTTCGTCTATTTCTTAAGTTTAGAAAAGAAACCACTCAATCTATTGGACTTCCAGGTAGTAGGGGAATCACGTGGATTGCTTAAATCCCTACAAACCTTAGGGTTATTTACACCCGTTTGACAAAATCCAAATCGTATGTTGCGATTAAAAGGTTTATGATTATAGTTATTTAAAAAAAAAGACAACACTCTAAAATTAACGCAACACTCTAAAATTAACACAATCTCTCTGAGATTAAAGCAACACTCTAAAATTAACACAATCTCTAAAATATTTAAAATTAACGCAATACTCTAAAATTGAAGCAACACTCTAAAATTAACGCAATCTCTCTAAAATTAAACCAACACTCTAAAATTAACGCAATCTTTTTAAAATTAAAGCAACACTCTAAAATTAACGCAACACTCTAAAATTAACGCAATCTCTAAAATATTTAAAATTAACGCAACACTCTAAAATTAACGCAATACTCTAAAATTAAAGCAACACTCTAAAATTAAAGCAACACTCTAAAATTATCGCAACACTCTAAAATATTTAAAAGTAAAGCAACACTCTAAAATTAACGCAAAACTCTAAAATTAACGCAACACTCTAAAATTAAAGCAACACTCTAAAATTAAAGCAACACTCTAAAATTATCGCAACACTCTAAAATTATCGCAACTTCTAAAATTAACGCAACACTCTAAAATTAACGCAATCTCTAAAATATTTAAAATTAACGCAACACTCTAAAATTAACGCAACACTCTAAAATTAAAGCAACACTCTAAAATTATCGCAACCTCTAAAAAACATGAAATACTCTAGCATATTAACAACATAAACATAACACATAATCTCTAAAATAAACGCATAATCAAACACATAGTCTAAATAACATACAACAAATATTTTATAAAATATAAAACTACAATGGGGTTAAAAGAAAACTTACCAAATTAAGTAGACGAGACATATCGGAGATTGCTAAAACACCAATAAATCGAGTCGAAATCCGAGCGTGATATACACGAGATAGAAGAGAGAGTTAGAAGTAGAAGAGAGGAAGTGGTTGTGTGGGGTGGGGTTTGAATTGGGGACCATATGGTTTTATAATAAAGGGGGAACACTTATAAACCTAATTTAAGTTAATCCCCACTGTCGATTATAAGTTGATCAAGACATCTCTTCCATCCCGGCCCCCAACCCCGGGAAATTGCTGTTCATCCCGGCCTAATGCCGGGATTGCACTGTTCATCCCGGCCTAACGCCGGTAATTCACTATTCACGCCGTCGATTGAAGGTAACCCCGGGATTGGTAAGCATCCCGACCACGGATCCCGGACAAAAGGGGTATTTTGGCAATATGAAAGAGATTTGGGGCATATAGGTAATACGGGATTGAAATACGGATATTTTAATTAATTTCCCTATAAATTATTGTACATAGAATTGGGATCATGTGAGACCCGTGAGATCACATTTTTACACTTCAAACTTCACAGCAAAACACTGTGAATGTTCGGATTTTTTTTTACCTTCACAAGGTTTTGCTGTGAAGTTTCAAGTGTAAAAATGTGGTCTCACGGGTCTCAAGTGAACCCAACCTATTGTACATATAAGCATTATTTTCCACTATTACTCAGCTAGGTTCGAACCCGTGTATTACACGGGGTAATTTAAAAAAAATCATGCCAGAAAACTTATCTTACAGATATGATTGATCATCGAAAGTACGATGCTACTTTTCCAAGTTTTTTTTCTTTCAGAGTTGTTTTTTTGCAGCTGTTTACAAAATGTCCTTGTTTTAGGCAGTTTTTCACAAATGATGTTTTGCAAAAAAATAATAAAAAATATGAATAAATATTAAGAATTTTATAACAAAATTTATAATAGAACATAAATGAAATTATAAAAAAGTACATAGTTAAAATATTAATAAAATAAGAACCACGTATCTTAAATTACCAAATACTTCTTTATATGCAACATTCTTTCTTCTATTGCTAATTATACCTTCATAATCTATAATTAATATTTTTAAACATTGCCTACTTTTTACTCTAGATAAAGTAACATACAACTGACCATGGGTGAAGATTGGTTGTCTCAGAAACAAACCAACCTTCGATAATGACTATCTCTGGCTTTTATTTATGGTCATGGCAAAACATACAACAATTGGATTTTTTTTTATTTAAGTAACTATATGTAAAGATTTGCTAGAAGACAATTATAAGAAAATAAAATACAAAATCTTGTGAGCTTTTAAGTCTTGAATCGATAAGGTCGGTATTTATTCATCCACAAGTTAGCAAAAATACATAAAATCGCTTGATTAAGGTGTCGTTTACCCGAACACTTACCCGTTAAGCGCTTATCGATAAAATCCAACATCACTTATTTAACGGGTAAGATTTTAGTCCACCAAAACGGCATTGTATGTACAATTTACCCGGTAATCGCTAACCGTGGTAAAATTCTTGGTCCTTTTATATTCATTTAGTAAGATGATGTGACTTGGTAAGCGTGACGCCTTAAATATCTATATCAATCGTATAATTATATTTTATAATAATATCAATCAAATTTTTTTATATAATTATTATCAAATCAACTATTATGAAAGATTAATTTAAAGTGAATTGACGGAAAACATAACAATTTGACTTTGAAAATATTATTATCTAACCATATGTTGATAACTAATATTACATAGTTCAATTAAAATTAGAGGAAATAATATAATCATGATTAAGAAAGTATAAATAACTAAATATAATATAATATCCAAAAGTCAGTTGATAAGTGATATCTTTTTTTTCTTCAAGTAATTAAATATCTTATAATAATTCTAAGGGTGTTTCGTTGACAGAATGAAATTTGATAGAGTTGTAATTGGTCGATGAAATTCGACTTTGAAGTAAAATTTGATATGAAATTGCAAAAAGAAAATCACGACAATTTAGTGATTATTTGTATCAAATCTCATACTAATTTTATCAAATCTCATACTAATCACAACGCATTAATTTGTATATATTTATGATATTTAATAATATAATTAAATCCAAAAATATTCAATATTGAGCTAATTTCGAAGGTATTGACGAAGCGATTACAATGGTATAATTTGTAAAAAATAGAATTGTTTTTAATGCATTTTAGTTCATATACATTATTTATGTTTATATGATAAGAGTCTAAAATGAAAAATAAAAAAAGTAAGAGATTAAAAGTAAACTACATACCTAATTATAAGGGTAGTAAATGTAACATATAAATTAAAAAAAATTGAATTAAGGAAAATTTTAAGAAGGAGTGAATGTGGGTGTGCTAATTGAACTTAATGTAAATTGCGTCCAGATACATGTTTAGGCGGGAAAATACTGAAGTCGGCTCACCAGAAGACGACACATGACATGCTAGTTACTTATTCATTATATGTATAGATTAGTCAATGATATTAAATAATTTAAATTAAGTTATACATTAAAAATTAACTAGTAAGACATTAGAAAAAGGAAGAAAGATCAAATATTGCGTTATAAAAACTGTGCATTAGGTCATAACGACTTAACGTGACTTGAGACACAAGCCTTAAACCAAGGCACGCTAAGACCGTTGTTGCAACAAGCGTTTTTGAACACTGGTTCATAGCATATCTCCATTGTGTTTGGTATAATTTCCACAAAATACTGAAATGAAAATAAAATACACCTTAAGGTTGTAAGTTTGATCCTCACAGATATACCCCTATTGGTATGTTTAGTACTAACATTGTAGGTCTGGGAGCCAAATTTTAAAAGTTGAAAAAAAAATTAAATTTCTTCTTAAAGCAAGAATTGAACTTGTAAGTAAGAGTGTTAATTCAACCATTAAACCATCTAACCCATGTTTCATTTCTATTAATAATTTGGTTTCAAAATATTTTAAGGCACCCCTTAGAATCAAGTGGATGCATCTTTTAGACCAGTGGCAGAAGGCATACGACACGGTTGACTGGAACTTCCTCCTTGGCATGATGGAAGACATGGGATTTGGTGGTAAATGGAGAGGATGGATCAAGGCATGCCTAGAGTCTTCCAAGGTTTCAGTTCTCGTAAATGGTGTTGCATCAATGGAATTCCATATGGAGAAAGGGTTAAGACAAGGAGACCCACTTGCACCGTTCCTCTTTCTGATTGTAGCCGAAGGGTTGCACGTGTTGATGGAAGAAGGCATGTCAAAGGGACTATTTGAAGGTTTAAAAGTGGGAGGGGATGAGATTCCGATCTCTCATCTCCAATATGCGGATGACGCGATTTTCTTTGGAAAATGGAGCCTATCAAACCTAAAGAATATAATGAAGGTGTTAGAATGCTTCCATCTTGTGTCGGGTCTCAAGATAAACGTGAGAAAAAGCAAATTATATGGAGTGGGAGTTTCGGAAGAAGAGTCTCAAGCTTGGGCGAAAGGTTTGGGATGCGGAAGCGATTTTTTCCCTTTTACGTACCTCGGACTACCGGTTGGAGCATCAATGCGGAGAATTGATCATTGAAAGTCGGTTATTGAAAAGGTAAAAAATAAACTAGCAACGTGGAAGACAAGAATGATCTCGTTTGGAGGAAGATGGACGTTGGTTCGGTCGGTTCTAGGTAGTATATCGTTATACTTTTTTTCTTTGTTTCGTGCCCCGCAAGGAGTGTTAAAAATACTTGAGAGTGTGAGGAGTAACTTTTTTTTTGTGGGGGGGGGGGGGGAGGGGCAGGGGGAGTTGTGAGGACGTGGTAAAAAAAGGGCGTGGTTTGGGTAAAATGGGATAGGGCTTTGGGGAGCTTTAAAAGAGGCGGTCTTGACATTGGATCGTTGAGGGACGCAAATTGGGGTCTACTCGGAAAGTGGTGGTGGAGGTTCCATAAGGAGGGGACGCGTTTTGGGTAGAAGTGATTAGGAGTATCTATGGGAAAGATGGAGATCTAATAGGGGATTTTCATAAGGGAGGTTCGGTTTGGGGAAGTATTGTGGAAATAGGGAGGGAGTTAGAGAAAGAAGGTATTCCGTTATCGAATTCTTTTGGAAAAGAAGTGGGGGAAGGCTCGAAGACACGGTTCTGGGAAGATAGGTGGATCTCGAGTTTAAGACTAAAAGAGGTATTTCGGCGACTTTACCAACTCGAGATATCTAAAGAAGTCTCGGTATTTGAGAGAAAGGAATGGAGAGATGACATATGGGTGTGGAAGTGGGGGTGGAGGCGGGAACCAAGGGGGAGGGAGATAGGGGAGCTAGATAGTTTACGGGACCTATTACAAAACGTGACACCAAATAGAGAAGGTAAAGACCGGGTGCGGTGGAGTTTGGACATTAATGGAGAGTTTACGGTAAAAAAGCTAAGGCAATGTTTAGAGGATAGGAGGATTAGTAGTGGGCCGATTAGATAAGAGACAAAGTGGAATAAGGCGGTACCAAAGAAAATTGCTATCTTCATATGGAGAGTGAGGTTAGGGAGGATCCCAACAAGAGTGACGTTGGACAAATTGGGCATAGAATTAGACTCTACTCTATGTCCACCATGTGGGGCTGAAGTGGAGACAGTGAATCATGCTTTAGTGAGCTGTGTAGAGGTAAAAAAATTGTGGCAAGAAGTTGGGAGATGGTGGAACTTGAGGGTAGACTTGATTGGCTCCGTGGACGATTTGTTTAGTGTAGCGACGCAATTGGATGATAATACGAAAGGAGCACTTATATGGGAAGCGGTTAGTTGGTGTTTATAGTACCTCATTTGGGCCAACCGAAATAGAGTGGTGTTCGAAAATAAAGAAGAAAAAATATTGGATCGTTTTTTTGAATTTCAGGTAAAAACGTTTGAGTGGATCACTAAGAGGGACAATCATCTCGCATGCGATTGGCCAATTTGGTTTTCGAATCCTAGATCATGTTAATATGGCTAGTGCGAAAGCTTCGGGAAGTGTTGGGATGGATCGATGCAGCTGGCGTCTGAAAACCTGCGGTAATGTGGGCAAACTGCGGGTTCCTCGGGAACACATATTCGGGTCCAATGGCTTTCAGTTTCGGTCGATTTGGGATGGTTAGGATTTGGTGCAGTGAAGTTTGGGGATGGTCTGTGGATACTTCGAAGGGATGATTCCGGTTACGAGTGGCATTGTCCAGGTGGCTTGCGGACTGTCTGTTGCTCGCGAACTCTGCTGTCGCCTCCCTCAAGTGCAGATTAACGAGATCTAATTGTGGCTTAGTGAGCGAGCTACAGGTGATATACTCTTTTGCTGGGTCTCGTCAAGGAAAGTTCTCGGTCAAGGATCGGGGGTGGTTCGATTGTAGCTATTAGGGACTGAGGTTTAAAGCTCAGTTCTGATACAGGTTTACTTAATAGTTCTGTTGTGCACGTGTTTTCCCCTGGCAAGCCTTTTTCTTTAATTTGTTTGGTCTCTGTGTTGTTTGCCCATTTCCAGCTTGGTTGTATGGAACTCTTGATTGGGTTGGTTATAATATCATTTGCCTTTTAAAAAAAAAAAAGTGGCAGATGCACATCAATGGGGTAGGAGGCACAGGCCCCCAACAAACCCCTAAGACAAACCCCTAAGAATCAACCACTAAAACATAAGTTTTAGGTTTAATTTATTTTCTTTAACCAAAGATTTTTAATAGGCCTCCAATAATGTAAAGGTAAGACATCAAATCTAATTCATGTCATCTCATTTACAACTTTTACTTCAAAGAGTTATCACTTTAAGGATCAATTAAAAACCGTTACCATAGGTATTCGGTAACGGTTTTCATGGACATAAAAATCGTTACCTTATCTGCCGTCACTTTTGGTACACTTTTGGTTACGTTTAAAAAATGTTACCAAATCATATAAAAAATTGTTACCATACGCTAAAAACCGTCATCTTAAATATACAAAAAAAAAGTTGTTTTTTTCTAAAACCGTTACCATAGCATAACATACAATGGCATTAATTTTTAAAACCCGTCACCATAGCATAACATACGGTGACACTGTTTTATTAAAATTGTCATCGTAGCATGACATGCTTTGACGTTTATATTAAAAATCTTCATCGTAGCATTACATATGGTGACGTTTATTTTTTCAAAATCGTGACCATAGCATTACATATAGTGACAGTTATTTGTCATAAACGTTACCATAGCATGACATATAATGACCTTCATTATTCAAAATCGTCAGCATAACATAATGTAAGGTGACGTTAAATTCTCGAAATAGTCACCGTAACATGACATATGTTGAGGTTTCTATTTAAAAACCGTAACTCTAACATGACGTACAGTGACATTTATTTTATAAAATAGTCACCATAGCATGACCTACGTTGACGTTTACATTTAAGAAACATGACTATAGGATGACATAAGGTGACGTTTATTTTTCAAAATCGTCACTGTAACACGATATATGGTGACATTTATTATTTAATATCGTCATAGTAACAGACATATGGTGACATTTACTTATTCGAACCGTTATCGTAGCATGACATACAATGACGCTTATTTTTCAGGCCCGTCATTGTAGTACGACGTACGGTGACATTTGTTTTTCAAATCCGTTAACGTAGTAGGATGTATAGCGACATTTATTTTTCAAAAATGTCACCATAGTCATATTTACGTTGACGGTTTTGAAAACCAAACCGTCAGCGTACCATGACATAATGTGACATTTATCGTTCGAAAGTGTCACCGTACCAAGACATATTGTGACGTTTATTTTTTAAAACCATCACCTTAGAGTGACATACAATGACATCTATTACACTACAAAAAAAACAGGGTTTTCTGGCGGAAAAATCCGCCGGAAATCCGCTGGAAAAGTGTATTTCCAGTGGATTTCGCCGGCCGGAAATCAGGGCGCCGCAAACTCAATTTTCCGACGGACTTTTCGGTGGACTTAACTTTTCCGGCAGATTTCCGACGGCCAAAATCCGCCGAATTTTTTTTTCCAAAAAAATAGAATTTCATATTTTAATAGTTAACTTAATTGTAATTATTAAACTTCAGGCGGATATTTCCGTCAGAAAATTAAATAAATTTCCAAAAAATATTTTCTAAAAATAAAATTAATAAATTACTTCCGACAGATATTTCCGGCAGATCCGACGGATATTTCCGTCGGAAAATTAGATAAATTTCCAAAAAAATATTTTTCTAAAAATAAAATTAATTTATTAAATAAAGTTTGAAATTCGGCGGTTTTATTATTTCTAGAATTTTTTATAATTGGTTTTCATAAATAAATCATAAATAAAAATTTGTCTCATATAAAAATAGTCCAAAAATTCACATAATCAAATTTTGAGATATACATAATCAAATTTTGAGATATACATAATCAATTTTTTGGATACAAATACACATTTTTCTATTAATAATACATATTGAATAAAAATAAATATTTTTTTACAATTACATTCAAACCAATATTAATGTACATTAACAAGATTTGCATATCTACATATTTTTACAAATAATAATATGCATCTTCAAGGTTTGTAGATCCACCTTTCTCACACACATGCCTAATCTGCAAAAAAAATAACAAGATAAAAATTAAATATTTAAAAGCATGTAAATATTACTCAAAATTATTTTATACAAACATATCTAATTTTTTTTATAAACAGAAAACCAAATTTAGAATATTTTTTAAAAAAATAAATCAATAAACTTTTTTCATAAAAAATATATCGAAATATCTTTTACATAGAATATCAAATAAGTGGGACGATTTAATAATGAATTTACAATTTAATAATGAATTTTATAATCGTTTACATAGAATATCTTTTTTATAAACAATTTAATAATGAATTTTATAATCTGAAATATTTCCAATTAATATCTTTTACCCAAAATATCTTTTTATAACAATTTAATAATGAATTTAAAAACTGAAAAATAACTAAATATCAAATAAGTGGGACCATTTTTTTTGCAGAGTGAACAGGAACACTGCATATTTGCAGTGTGCTTTTCATCTCCGACAAACACAATTAGAAATTGAAGTGTGATTGGAATGCTTAAAACGGTAAAATAGAGGTTTTGCAGTGTGATTGGAGATGCTCTAAGAGATCTATTTTTTAAAAAACAGATCTGAATGTTTAAAAAAAACAGATCTAAGTATGGAGGGGAGAGAGAGAGGACGATAGAGAGAGAGAGAGACGAGAAACCTGTAGCGATGGAGGGGAGAGAGAGAGGACGAGAAGCGTGAAGCATGGAGAGATGGAGGTGTTGCATCGGCGATGGAGACCTAAAAGGGAAGGAGGGAGGCGATGGAGGGATTGAGGTTATGAGATTTATCTCATATTTTTTAGGGTTAAGGAGAGACTAGAGAGTGGGCTTCTAGAAAATAAAAGGGAGGGAACTAATTTGGGGGGGAAACAAAATTTTGGGTAGAAAGGAGGGAAACCAAAAAATTTGGTGAAATAAAATAGGAAATTAAAGATATATTTATATAAATTCCATAATTATAATAAATAATTAAAGTTTTAACTTAATATATTTATGGTCTTAATAAAATCTAAAAATATTTTTAAAGATTTTCCAAAGTTTCATAATTTGATGAAAAAAATTATATAAAAGATTATTTAAATCAATTCTCATAAAATTGTAATATATTTTGGTCTTAATGAAATCTAAAAAAATATTTCTCATATGTTGTGAATTAGATTATCAACTATTAATGATTTTTTAATTTATAAAAATATATTGATAGAGGTCGTGTAAAGGCCCAACCGTATCCATCAAAGCTCAACCGGATCCGTTAAAGCCCAACTGGGTACGTTAAACCCCAACTGGATCTGTTAAAGCCCAACTGGGTACATTAAAGCTCAATTGGATTCGTTAAAGCCAACTAGGTACGTTAAAGCCCAACTGGATCTTCTAAAGCCTAGATCTATTAAAGGCCAACCGGATCCATTAAAGCCCAACCGGATCCATTAAAGCCCAACTGGGTACGTTAAAGCCCAACTGGGTACGTTAAAGCCCAATCGGGTACGTAAAAGCCCTAACTAGATCCGTTAAAGCCCAACTAGGTACGTTAAAATCCAACTGAGTACGTTAAAGCCCAACTGGATACGTTAAAGCCATACTGGATCCGTTAAAGCCCAACTGGGTACGCTAAAGCCAACGGGATGCATTAAATCCAACTGGATCCATTAAAGCCCAACCAGATCCATTAAAGACCAACTAGGTACGTTAAATCCCAACTGGGTACGTTAAAGCCCAACTGGGTACGTTAAAGCCCAACCGTGTACGTTAAATCCCAACCGGGTACGTTAAAGCCCCAACTGGATCCGTTAAATCCTAACTAAGTACGTTAAAATCCAACTGAGTACGTTAAAGCCCAACTAGATCCCTTAAAGCTCAACTGTATCCATTAAAGCCCAACCGGATCCATTAAAGACCAACTAGTACGTTAAAGCCTAACTGAGTACGTTAAAGCCCAACTGGATCCATTAAAACCAACATGATCCATTAAAGCCCAACCGGGTACGTTAAAACCCAATTGTGTAGTTAAAGCCCAACTAAATCCCTTAAAACTCAACTGTATCCATTAAAGCCCCACTGGGTACATTATAGCCCATCTAGATCCGTTAAAGCCCAATAGAATCCATTAAAGCCCAACGGATCCATTAAAGTCCAACTGAGTACGTTAAAGCCCAACTGGATATGTTAAAGCCTATCTAGATCCATTAAAGCCCAACTGTGTATGTTAAAGCCCAACTGGATACGTTAAAGCCATACTGGATACGTTAAAGCCATACTAGATCCGTTAAAGCCATACTGGATCTGTTAAAGCCCAACTGCATCCATTAAAGCCAACCAGATCCATTAAAGTCTAACTGGATACGTTAAATGTTGGATCAAATAATTGTATTCAAGATTAAAGGGTCTAAACTGTATTTGTTTGATAGTTAATGTTAAAGGGTTTAAATTGTAATAAGCTAATAGTTGTTAACTATTGGGCCTTAAGCCCACAAGCCCATTTGGCCTAAAAGCCTGGGTATTTATAGTTTTGGTTAATTAGGTTTTAGTAGGAACTCTCATAATTATTACTTTCATAATTATTGTTTAGAGAGAGGTTGCTGTAATCCAAGGGTATCAAGAACACTCAAGGTTTAACAGTTTATACAAGGGATTGGTATGTTACTCTGAATTATATATCTATTGATTATTATTGTGTTGCTTGATTACTTGATTGATTGTTTACCAACTAGATTAAATCTGGGATAACAAGTGGTATCAGAGCCTAAGAATCAATTTTTTTTTACCGTTCATCGAATATTACTGTTCACCGAAAATCACTATTCATGCGAGTACTGTTCATTCGATTTCATGAATCTGTGTTATCGCATCCGGTCGATTAGTTTCTGATTATTTGTTTTCATTCGATCGAAGGATTGATTATTTGGTATCTGATTACTGTTGGTGTTTATCGATCGAAGGATTGATTAATTGTTTTCTGATTACTGTTAGTTTAATTGTGTTCATCGGTCGATTAAAATTTCTGGGTTTGGTTTCGGTCGAATCCCAGAAATTCATCGTGTTCTTTGGTCGATTCATCGTGTTTATCGGCCTTATAAGTTAATCGATCATATCTGTTACTGTGTTTATCGATATTATTGCTTTGACCGATAGTTATTCGACCTGAGCCTTCGACCGAGAGTTTGTAAACACCGGTCCTTACTTCGACCGGGTAGTTGTGATCTCCGGTCATTCCCTTCGATCGGACCTTAGCATTCCCCGGTCTTCCCTTAGACCGGGTAGGTGCATCGACCGGACCTTAGTGGTTTCCGGTCTACCATTCGACCGGGTACTTGCTACTCCGGTCTTACCATTCGACCGGATACTTGTATTCTCCGGTCTTGCCATTCGACCGGGTACTTGTTACTCCGGTCTTACCATTCGACCGGGTACTTGCTAGTCCGATCTTACCCTTCGACCGGGTACTTGCTTACTCCGGTCTTTCCTTCGACCGGTACGGTTCATTCTCCGGTCTTACGTTTGACCGGTCGAAGCACTTTTTCCAGACCTTGACAAATTTTTGCAAGCTGTAACAGGGCCTCTAAAAGCTTAATTTTTTTTTGTCTAGGGGCCCCCGTGCTAAGTCTGCAAAGGGGGACAAAATTTTTGTGCTTGATCAAAATTTTCCTAATTTCATTTATCAGTATTATTTCTTTGTGTTTTAAACTGTGCAAATACTGCATTTAATTATTTTTGGAAATTTATTTTTCTGAAAATTTTTGAGTGTAGTTTTATTTTGATTCTAACGATCTCATCTAGTTGGTTGTCTTGGTACAGAAAAGTCTATTTACTAACAGTACAGCTAAGATGTCGAATCAGCTTGTCTCGATGGGCTCTCAAGTCAAACCTCCTGTCCTCGTGGCTAATGAGTATCAGCAATGGAAGACCAGAATGATTCAGTTTCTGAATCACAAGAACAGAGAATTCATGACAATAATCATTGAAGGTCCTAAAACTCCAATGATCACAGTAAAGGGTCAACCTGCTACAGATTCCTCTCCTGAAATCCCTGACAGAGAGATTCCTAAACTTGTTCAGTTCTTCACTGAAAAGCAGAAAGACCAACTCAAGTTAGAAGAAGAGGCTCTAATCTATCTGACGATGGCAATTCCAAACGACATCTAAAATCGTGTCGACAGTCAGAGCACTGCTAAAGGAATCTGGGATGAACTAGCAAGGCAGTTTGAAGGAAGTGAAGCTTCTATTCAAGCTAAGCAGAATCTGTGCATAAATGCTTACGAGGGATTTCATGCAAAAGAAGGAGAGCTGCTTTTAGATACCTACAATAGGTACAACATTATTCTCAATGACTTGCGGAGGAACAACATCGCCAAATCTGCTTCTGAGGTAAACTACAAGTTCATCAAGAATCTGAATCCAGAATGGAAGAACTTTGCTATCAACCTCCAGATGTCGAAGAATATGGCTCGAGAAAATGTCACCGATATCTTCTCTACTCTTGCTCAACATGAGGATGAGGTGAGATCTATTAATAATGAGTCTAATCATCTGAAGGATTCTGTGGCTCTCATAGCCGGCAAAGGTTCTGTATCCTCTGCAAGGTCTAAGAAAAAGGCATCTAAAGCTCTAGTTACTGAAATTACTGACTCTGACTCTGATTCAAGCGATGAAGAACTGGAAGTTGATTCAGATCCTGATATTCAAAAGTTCTCTGAAGACTTAGCTCTCATTACGCAACGATTCAAGAAGAGCTTTGGCATGAAAAGATTTTACTCAAAGTCAAAGTATGATGGATACAAGAAAGAGAGGTCTGAGATGCGATACAAGCCGAGGCATGGAAAGAGAGAGGAAGGACGAGAAGATCGGAAGGAAGATAGAAGAGAAGGAAAGAGAGAGGAGAAGCGAGAAGAGCGAAAGGATGAACCAGGAAGATGCTACAACTGTGGCAAATTTGGGCACTTCTCAAGGGACTGCAAATTCAAGAAAGTGAAGAACTCAGAGTACTACTCAAGAAAGTCACTAATTGCCAAGAAAGCTGAAGAAGGAAAAGTACTAATGGCTGAAGAAGAGAACTGGTTGTTCCAAAGTTCTGATGACGAGGAGCAAGCACACATCACCCAAGTTTCTTACATGGCAAAGCTGGAAGGTGACGATGAAGACTCTTAGACACAATCCGAAGAAGCAAACTCTGAGGCCTGTCGATTGTGGGTAATAGATTCTGGATGTTCACGCCACATGACAGGATTCAAGCACCTCTTGCATAACTATGTGGAGGAGCCTGCCGGAGCAGTTAGATTTGCCAATTCTGAAGCTGAAGGCCACGTCAGAGGATATGGAATGCTCGATAATGGTGTTGTGAAGATTCAAAAAGTGTTATATGTTAAAGGACTTGATCACAATCTGTTCAGTACCAGTCACTTTTGTGATATGCAATATCAAGTCCGCTTCACAACAACTCATTGCTATCTAGAAGATCATGATGGTTATGAAGTCTTCAAAGCTGAGCGCCATGGAAATCTATACTATGTAGATTTTCCTACACTGTCTGCCACACGTCCAGTATGTCTACTTGACAAAGCAGCAAAGTCACAATCATGGACATGGCATCGACGCTTGTCTCATCAGAATTTCCGATCTATAGCGAAGCTACAAAGACAAGGTATGGTCAAAGGTCTACCAGAAATGAGGTTCGAAAAAGACTCACTCTGCTCCGCATGTGAGTTGGGCAAAATGAAGCGAAGCTCCTTCAAGTCCAAAGCTGAATCATCGACCTCATCTGCACTGGAACTTCTTCATATGGACCTTTGTGGCCCAATGCGCACAACATCTATCAACGGAAAGAAATATGTGTTGGTAATGATAGATGACTAATCAAGGTATACATGGCTCGAGTTTCTTCGCAACAAGTCTGATGCACCAGAGTTGATTATTGCTTTCCTCAAGCGCATTCAAGTACGTCTTCAACTGCCAGTAAGAACCATCCACAGTGACAATGGCACGGAGTTCAAGAATGACACCCTGAAGAGTTATCTTACTTCCGTGGGTATTTCACACAATTTCTCCGCAACCTACACTCCACAGCAAAACGACATTGTTGAACGGAAGAACCGCACTCTGGTTGAAGCAACTCGTACTATGCTTGCTTACTCGGATCTACCCATGTACCTTTGGGCTGAGGCAGTCGCTACAGCATGTTTTACACAGAACCGTACCATTGTGATCAAGCGCTTTAATAAAACAGCATATGAGTTAATCAACAATCGTACACCTAATATCAAATTTCTTCGTGTCTTTGGTTGCAGGTGCTACATTTTCAAAGAGCGTCAAGGATTATCAAAACTTGATAAGAAAGCGGATGAAGGATATCTCGTTGGATACTCTCTGACATCCAAAGCTTATCGAATTTACATTATTCGAACAAAGACGGTTGTTGAGAGCATGAATGTCTCCTTTGATGAGAATTCTACAAGGACTTCTGGACACAACAGTTCAGAACTCGTAATTAAGGACAAAGCTTCTATTCAATCACGAATAGAACCAGCTACAAAAGGATCCACTTCTTCTAGCTCTAACTCTACTTCATCTAAGTTAGATTTCCTGTTTATTGATGCCTTTGATGATATATGTGCAGATTTTGAAAAAGGCATATCAACATCAATAACAAGTGGTACAGGCTCGGAGGTCCCTACTATATCTGAAGACATGTATGGACCTTCCGAAGAAGTCACTGAAACTTCATCTCCATCAGGTACAACTCAACCGTTAGTTTCTGACTCTACTAATGTTGAATCTGTTTCTACAGATAGTTCTTCTGGAAACGAAGTCATGAGCACTTCAACTGCAAGTCCAGGAGCTTCAGTGTCAGAAAAACAAGTACAAGATGTCCCGAGTACATCTATGGAGCAACCTGCCGTGCAAGATGACAACGATGCATCAAATACGCAACAAGCAGTTGAAGCTCTACCAAGCACACATCGTTGGACTAAGGATCATCCCCTGGAAAACGTGATAGGTGACGTACAATCTGGTGTCACAACAAGATCTGCAACAACTAACTTCTGCATGTTCTCAAGCTTCCTCAGTTCCTTAGAGCCAAAGAAAGCGGCTGAAGCTCTACGTGATCCATTCTGGATTTCTGCTATGCAAGACGAGCTTCTACAATTCGAAAGGAATAAGGTATGGCGCTTGATCCCACTACCTAAAGGTAAATCCGTTATTGGAACAAAGTGGGTGTTCAGAAATAAGAAAGACGAAGCCGGAGTAGTTGTGAGAAACAAAGCTCGTTTGGTCGCAAAAGGGTATTGTCAACAAGAGGGCATCGACTATGACGAAACATTCGCCCCGGTTGCAAGGATCGAAGCCATCAGAATCTTTCTAGCCTATGCAGCGCACAAAAACTTTACAGTCTATCAGATGGATGTAAAGTCGGCTTTCCTGAACGGCGTTCTGCATGAGGAGGTCTACGTGACTCAACCTGAAGGTTTCGTTGATCCTCATCACCCTGATCATGTCTATGTTTTAGACAAAGCGCTTTATGGTCTTAAACAAGCACCGCGAGCCTGGTATGAAACTCTCACTAAATTTCTACTTGCTTCTGGTTTCAAGAAAGGTACAGTTGATACTACCTTATTTCTTAAAAGGCAAGGTGAGGACTTGATTCTTATTCAGATT
Source organism: Arctium minus (assembly GCA_954870635.1). Taxonomy (NCBI): domain Eukaryota; kingdom Viridiplantae; phylum Streptophyta; class Magnoliopsida; order Asterales; family Asteraceae; genus Arctium; species Arctium minus. The sequence goes on along the minus strand of OX941094.1, from coordinate 11,353,175 downwards.
TATGTTGACGACATAATATTTGGGTCGACAAATCAGAAATTTTGCAAGAACTTTTCAAAGATAATGGAAACAAAGTTTGAAATGTCGATGATGGGTGAATTGAATTTCTTTCTTGGTCTACAAGTAAAGCAATTACCCGAAGGCATATTTATTAATCAAGCTAAATATATAAACGATATTTTGAAAAAGTTCAATATGTCAGATAGTTCAGTCATGAAAACACCAATGGCTACTGGTACACTCTTAGACGCGGATCCCTCTGGGAAACCTGTTGATCAAAAGGTGTATCGTAGCATGATTGGTTCTTTACTTTATCTGACTGCTAGTCGCCCGGATAAAATGTTTGCCACATGTTTTTGCGCGAGATATCAGTCTAATCCTAAAGAGTCGCACTTATCTGCTGTTAAGCGAATCCTTAGATATCTCAAAGGCTCGCCCAATCTAGGCCTTTGGTATCCAAAGGATTCTCGTTTTGAACTAACTGCCTTTATAGATGCTGATCATGCAGGATGTAAACTAGATCGGAAGAGCACCTCTAGGTCATGTCAATTCATAGGTGACAAACTTGTAAGTTGGACCTCAAAGAAACAAAACTGTGTTTCAACATCCACTACCGAGGCTGAGTATGTAGCTGCTGCTAGCTGCTGTTCTCAAGTCCTCTGGATGACGACACAATTAAGGGACTTTGGCTACAACTGCAAGCGTGTTCCTATTTATTGTGATTCCAAGAGCGCAATATCTATAACTGCTAATCCGGTACAGCATTCGAAGACCAAGCATATCGATGTACGCTATCATTTCATCAAGGATCATGTAGAAAAAGCTAATATTGAAATGCACTTTGTTCAAACTGACTTCCAGTTAGCTGACCTTTTCACCAAGCCATTGGATGAAAAGCGTTTTCAATTTCTCATCAGCAAACTTGGAATGTTGAACATGTCTTAAACCTTACTCATGATTCTAGGGGGAGTATTCCAAGTTTTGATCTTGTGTGTTATTTTCCAACTGTTGTTAACGAGAGAGGAATCATTTTCATAAATGATTACCATTATTTCTTTTATTTATGTAGGTTTGGTCAAGTGACAATGGCTTCTAATCACTTCGGATTAGAACCCGCACTTCACTGCTTTACTTTATTTTTCTGATTTATATATATATAAAAAAAAAAACTTTAAGTTAAGGGGGAGAATATCTGTGATATTAACCGATTTTTGGATACTTAAATGCTTATCTGACCGTGTGTTCTTAAAGATAAATACTTGTGTTTTATCTTGTCAATATACTTTGTCAAGTATTCATACACATAACGGTTCAAAACATTCTATTTGACTTTGTTATTACCATGTATCAAAAGATAAATCTTTCTATGGTAATACTCACGTTATTGGTATTCACTGTTGATCGAATCAAACGTCATTTCATGTGCTTTCATTGAAAATATGTTTATATATTGTTCATATAAACAACATTCGTTTTTGATTCTCCAAAATATTATTCTTCATAATAAAATGATATGAGCTTAATTGTCAAACTCTTTTAGTTTGAGGGGGAGAATTGCATCGTCAAACATAACTGTTTTGACATCTCTAAAATTTTTATTCTTCATGTAACAAGTGGTATTTGTGCTTACATGTACAATAGCCTGTTGAACAACATGTTTTTTTTAGGATCATACATGGGATTCAGTGTGAGAACTTAACAGAACTTCCATGGATTCACGATAACCAGTGTTTCCTACCCAGGAAGTATTCCCTGAGTGATTGAGGGGAGAGGGGTCAAAAGATTTGAGTGTTGGTGTGTGAAAAGAGGTAAAATGGAAAAGAGAGATTGGTTAGACGTGAGCATTAAAAGAAAGAGGGTGAGAGAACAGAGTAAAAGAATATTAAACTCTGTGAGTGGTGAGATTCCCTTAGAAAATAACATTCTTACCAATGAGGGTGGTGGAAGGGATTGGGTCAAATCTGATGACGTAAAGAAGACTGAGGGAAAATCTAAAAAGGTCCATTACAAGCATACTACAGTTGTGAATCATGTTCTTTGCAAACAGTGTGCAGGTAATAAGTCTGAGCCCCTAAAACATGATAAAAGGAGGGGCAATCAAAGAAATTGGAATAATCAGTGGGCTCAGAAACAAGGAGTTGATCTGAGTAGAATCATCAGACCAAAACCTTGTTTCATATGTGGCAAAATGAACCATCTTGCCAAGCACTGTTATTTTAATCCAATTAACCAAAGGATAAATTTTCAAAGATCTGTGCAAAAACCCTTTGGTTATAGGAAGGATGAAAGGAACCATGTGGCTAAGAAACCTGTTAAATCTAAAAGCCACATGAAGAAAAAGACTATAAAAGAGAGTGTCAAGATGTGGGTTCCCAAAAGCACTAAAACTGTTAGTACTGCTATCACAAATAGTGCTGCTGACAAAGATAGTGTTGCCAGAAGCAATACTGCTGCTATCAATGTTAGTGCTGCTGAGAGTATTAGTACTTCTAAAACTAACATTGCTAGTACTTCATCAGATGTTAATACTGCTAACTCTGTTAGTGCTTCTAACAAGATTAGTACTGCTAAACCTGTTAGTGTTGCTAACTCTGTTAGTACTTCTAAAATTAGCACTGCTTCTAGTGTTTGTGCTTCTAGACCAATCATCTTGACAAAGTACTTAAGTAAAGAGTATTCTAAATTTAAAAATCTCATCAAAAAGGAGTGTAAGTACTTTGATGAGAAAGGGAGGCCCAAGACCACTTTGGCTTGGGTTCCCAGTCAATACTAATTGATTTATCTTATGTGCAGGGAAACCAACAGCTCAAGGGAAAGAGCATTTGGCATGTTGATAGTGGTTGCTCTAGGCACATGATAGGGAACATGGCTTGCCTCAAGAATTTCAAGAAAATTGATGGAGGGAATGTTGCCTTTGGTAATACTCCAGATGTAGGTAAGATTAGTGGTAAGGGAGATGTAACAAAAGGTAAGATGACCTTTGAGGATGTTTTCTATGTTGAGTAGTTAAGGTACAACATGTTTTGTGACAAAAAGCATAGTATATTATTCACTGATTCAGAATGCATTATCCTTACTCCTGGATTCAAGGTAGTTGATGAAAAGATGATACTACTAAGAACTCCTAGAAAGGATAATGTTTATTGTTTGGATATGGAAAATGTTTCAAATGATTCATCCCTAAACTGTCTTGTTTCAAAAGCCTCTTTGGATGAATCATCACTTTGGCACAGAAGGATGTGTCACATGAAATTTAAAACAATGAATAAACTTGTTAAAAACAACCTTGTAAGAGGTCTGCCTTCAAAAGTCTTTTCATGTGATGATCATTGTGTTCTTGTCTCAAAGGCAAACAACACAAAACTTCTCATAAGTCCAAAGAGTTGAACACAATTTATTCTTCTCTTCAGTTGTTGCATATGGATCTGTTTGGTCCTACAAATGTCATGAGTATAGGTAAGAAATCATACCGCTTAGTTATTGTTGATGATTACTCTAGATTTACTTGGGTGTATTTTCTAAGGACTAAGGATGAGACAAGTGGACTGATCAAATCCTTTATTCTAAGAATTGAAAACCAACCAAATCAAAAGGTAAAAGTCATTAGGTCAGATAATGGTACTGAATTTAAAAATCTTGACCTAAACACCTTTTGTGAGGAAAAAGGAATTGAGAGGCAATACAGTGCTCCTAGGACTCCACAACAAAATGGTGTTGCTGAGAGAAGGAATAGGACACTGATTGAGGCTGCTAGATCTCTGTTAGCTGATTCAAAAATTCCAATCACTTTCTGGGCTGAAGCAGTTAATACTGCTTGCTATGTCCAAAACAGAGTTCTAGTAGTCAAGCCTAAGAACAAGACACCATATGAGCTTTTAAATAAAAGAAAACCATTTATTGGTTTTTTCAAACCTTTTGGGTGTCCTTGTACCATTCTTAATACCAAAATTCACTTAGGAAAGTTTGATAGCAAAGTAGATGATGGTTTTCTTGTTGGTTACTCATCTCAGAGTAAGGCCTACAGAGTGTTTAATTCTTCTTCTAGAATAATTGAGGAAAGTGACAATGTCAAATGCAATGAGAACTCACCAAATCCTATTGGTTCAGGTCCTCAGTGGTTATTTGACATTGATTCACTAACTAACTCTTAGGGTTTCAGTAGTGATGATCATGCAGGATCAGGAAGTAGAGGATCAGGGGATGAACAAGTACAAGATATTATTCCTCAGTCTGTGATCTTTCCCATACCTACAATGAACCTTGTTGAAATCTGTGAAAAGAAGACTGTTACTGAACCAATTCAGAGTAAAGAAGAAAGAAGAGATGAGGAGAATCCAGAGCATGAAGAGCCAGAAGTAGCTGATGAGATCCCCTCAGCTGACTTAAATGACTCTAATTTAGATGTGGGAATTAATGAAGAATCTAGTCATCAGACAAGAACTCAGAAGAATCATCCTCCTGAGCTGGTAATAGGAGACATCACTTCTCCTATGCTGACTAGGAATCAAAGCAGACTTCAAGATTTGCAGGATCAGCAGCATACAGTACTCTCTTGCTTTCTATCTCAGATTGAGCCTAAGAAGGCTTATGATGCAATGAAAGATTCAAGTTGGATAGAAGCCATGCAAGAAGAGTTGCTACAGTTTAAATTGCAAGATGTTTGGGACTTGGTGGACTTTCCAAAAGGTCATAGAGCAATTGGCACCAAGTGGATTTTCAGAAATTAAAAGGATGAAAGAGGAATAGTAATCAGGAACAAAGCAAGGCTAGTGGCACAAGGGTACACTCAGGAAGAAGGCATAGACTATGAGGAAGTCTTTGCTCCAGTTGCACGGGTAGAGGCAATTAGGTTGTTTCTAGCCTATGCCTCATATATGAAGTTCAAGGTATATCAGATGGATGTGAAGAGTGCCTTTCTACATGGAACAATTGATGAAGAAGCATACGTCTGTCAGCCCCCTGGATTTGAAAATCCGTTATATCCTGACAGAGTATACAAACTTAAGAAAGCACTATATGGTCTACATCAAGCCCCAAGAGCATGGTATGATACTCTGTCTACCTATCTCTTAGAAAATGGGTTTGAAAGGGGAATCATTGACAAGGCCCTTTTCATTAAAAGAAGTAAGAAGGACACCCTACTTGTTCAGATCTATGTGGATGACATCATATTTGGATCCACAAAAGATCAGATGTGTAGAGACTTTGAAGAGTTGATGCACAAGAGCTTCAAAATGAGTTCAATGGGTGAACTCACTTTCTTCCTTGGGCTTCAAGTGAAACAGCAGAAAGATGGGATTTTCATAAGTCAATCAAAGTATGTGAAAGACATCCTAGATAAGTATGGTTTATCAGACTCAAAGCCAACAAGCACACCAACGGAAACACACAAACAGATCACTGTTGATCTCGAGGGGGAGGATGTTGATGTCCATCTTTATAGATCAATGATTGGATCTCTCATGTATCTCACAGCCTCAAGACCAGATATCATGTTTCCAGTGTGTCTGTGAGCCAGATTCCAAGTCAAGCCAAGGCAGTCACATCTTCAAGCAGTCAAGAGGATTTTCAGATACTTAAGAGGGCAACCTAGATTAGGTCTTTGGTATCCTTATGAATCTACTTTTGAATTGATTGCATATTCAGACAGTGACTTGGGTGGTGCTAATATGGATAGAAAGTCTACTTCAGGAGGATGTCAGCTTTTGGGTGCAAGACTAGTATCTTGGCAGTGTAAGAAGCAAACCACAATGTCCTTATCCACAACAGAAGCTGAGTACATTGCTGCTGCAAGTTGCTGCTCTCAGGTTCTATGGATTCAGAATCAAATGCTGGACTATAGGGTAACCTTTCTTCACACTTCAATCTTCATTGACAATAGCAGTTCTATTAGCATTGTTAACAATCCAGTCAAGCACTCCAAAACAAAGCACATTGAAATCAGGTATCATTTTATTAGAGACTGCAATGAAAAGAAGCTTATTCAAGTTGCTAAAGTTCATACGGATAACCAGTTTGCTGATCTATTCACTAAAGCTTTTGATGTGGGTAGATTCACTTTCTTGGTCACAAGTGTGGGCATGATCAACTCTGAATGAGCTCATGTTTAAAAAGTGTTTGTATACCTGTTATTTGTTTATTTTTTTGGTGCTACTAATCATCTTTCTCAGGAAGTTTATTGCCTTGCTCATACTAACACAAGCTTCAAAAGTGTAAGTATCGTTAATGCTACCAGTGCAGTTTTAATGCTGCCAGTGCAAAGTTAATACTGCAGGTTCATTATTACCACTGCTAGTTAGTTAATACTGCTAGTTAGTTAATAATGCTAGTTAGTTAATACTGCTAGTTAGTTAATACTGCTAGTTAGTTAATACTGCTAGTTGGTTACTACTGCTCTCAGTTAATACTGCGAGTGGGTTAGTACTGCTTTAACTGAAATTAGGGTTAATACTGCTTCTTTCCTGAAACACATAAATAACCTCTTTGCCCGCCAAAAAGCTCAGAACGACTCTTTGAATACTGTTCGTCTTCTCTCTAACTCTTTTCTCTCAAGCAACCAGTGTGTTTTAGTCAGGAATCCTCAAGCCAGATGGCATCCATGGCGTTTATTGATGAAGACAATGAGATCTCAATGCTTCAAAAGCCTCAACAGGCTGCTGGATTCCATCAAATACTTGATTTTCTCAAGTCCAGCCATATAGCTCATGCTCTTACAGTGTCACCAACAATTTACATCGAGCACCAGAAGCAATTTTGGGCCAATGCCACCGCTGTTACTGAAAAGGGTGTGAAGTGCATCAAGACAAGGGTGTGTGACAAACCCTTGACAATCTCTGAAGAGGTCCTTCGCATCAGTCTACGACTAGACGATGCCTCAGGTATTACCTCTATCTCTAATGAGGATTTGTTTTCCAATCTCACAAGAATGGGGTATGAAGGCCAACTGGGTGTTTTCAAATTTTACAAAGCTAACTTTTCTCCCCAATGGCGTTTCTTTGTTCATACTCTTATGCATTGTATTTCTCGAAAAACTACTGGATGGAGTCAGTTTAGTAGTACCATTGCTTATGCTTTGGTCTGTTTGTCCACTGCCAGAAAGTATAATTTCTCAAAAATGATTTTCAATGACCTTGTGTCAAACTTGGATAATAAAAAGAGTTTCTATATGTATCCAAGATTTGTCCAGGCAGTTATCACCTCTGAATTGACGGATATACCTCAGTTTAATGAGGTATATGTACCTAAAATCCCTAAGGGCAAGGTTTTTTCTAATATGAAAAGATCTGCCAAGGACTCAGAAGGAGTTGACACCCCATTGTTCTCTACAATGATGGTGGTGTCCCACAACCAAGAAGGTATGGCATCAGGGTCAAGGCCCTCACTAGACCATCCCACTGATAGCCAAACCCAACCTTCAACCACTATATCACTCCCTCGGTCCCTTTCTCTTAAGCCAACCCCTGTTATATCCAAAACTTATACTAAGAGAAAGGTACACAAGGCTCCTTCCCTTGTTGTACCTCCTACAAACCCAGAACCTCAAAGCCCTCTAATGGAGCATTCTCCATTAGAGAATATCCATAGGGAAACCACTGGGGTGTCTCCCAACCCCAAGGAGGTTCTCACTAAGGAGATGCATGAGCATGTGGGTGAGAAGGCTGCCACTACTCCTGCTAGTACAGAGGAGGCCAGTGGTAACATCACTAAGACCTTCCCCATGGCAACTTTGGGTGAGCAATCATCCAAAGGTCACAGGTACCAAGAAACCAAGGGGGTGGAGGGTGCTTCTGCTAGGCAGAAGATCTCTACTACTAAAAGATCCAATGATCCCTCAAAAGGTGGTAACACTCCTGGAGAAGGTGAGGACAGATATAACTACAATGAATTGATGGAAACTATGGGAAACATTAATCTAGATGTCATCAAGCAAGGCTCAGATATAGAGGAGATGAAATTGATAATTCTGTCTCAACAAGTGCAGATTACCAAATTGAAGAAGATGGTGATGAAGTTGGTACAGAAAAAGAAAAGAAAGTAATATGTCTTGAAGAAGAGGGGAGATGCTTTCAACAAGGGGGAGAAACAAGATGAAGGGGAGAAACACAGTCCCATTGGCATGGAAACTCAGTTTGAGGGGGAGCTGAATACTGAAAAAGAAGTAGAAACAGAGAAAACTACAGCAGAAACATCTTTGTCCAGAGAGGAAATAGAGATTGCAGAAACCTTGGTCAAAGCTAAGAATGACACTCCCAAAGCCACTCAAAAGGCTAAGGGAGTAATAATCAAAGAAGGTGGTTTAGAAAAGAAAGAAAAAGAGGTCAGCATGGAGGATGCAAAGAAGAAGGGAAAGGAGAAGATGGTTGAATCTGAGCAACCTTTAAAGAAAAAGAATCAGATAGAGTTAGATGAAGAAGTGGCCAAACAGCTTCAAGCAGAGTTGGAAAAGGAAGAAGAAATTCAATCTGCCAAAGACAGAGAGCTTGCACTAGATATGGCTAAAAGATTGAATGAAGAATATCAAAAGAGTTTGAAGACTACAACTGCTGCCAAGATAGTTACAAAGAAGGCTTCAAGGCAAAGGTTGGCAATAAATCAAAGACAAAGACAACCCTCAAAGACCTTCCTGGCTAATCAAGAAAGGAGGAAAATGATAAACTTCCTAAAAGGAGCCCTTGGAGTTCCTGAAGGAATGTTTACTAACATGGCCTATGGTAGGATAGAGGAGTTGTATTCAAAGGAGATGGCAAAATTGAAAGGGGACTTCACTCAAAGGGTTGAGTTTGAAAGACAAATGAAAGAGAGACATGATCTCAATATCCAACAACCCTTTCCTGAGAGTGAGGAAACCACTCCTCCAAAAGAAAAGGATGAAGAAAAGAAGGAAGAACATGTTTTTGTGGAAGTCAAATCTGCCAAGAGAGTGAAAACAATAGCTTCCAAGAAATTGTTCAAAAAGCCAAGGGTTGAAGAAGCAGAAAAAGAGGCAGAACCTTCTGTTGCAAGTCAAAGTGCACAACAACCTAGTCAATCTGATATGAATTTTGGTCTTTACATGACCTTAACAGATGAAGAACCAGTACAAGTTGTTCCCATTTCTATGAAGGCACCAGAAATCATCTTTTGGGATATTCTGAAGGACAACAGAAAAGAATACTTTAGACTCAAAAGAATTGGTGATTTGTTTGAAGTATATGCAACTTGGGGCAAAGTGATCAGAAGTTGTTCAAGGGCTGATTTAGAGGAAATGCATAAGGTGGGAATAAAGTTGTATGAGTCTGTTATGCAAGGAACTAAAATAAGTTTGCTTAAAGTAGCCATGGAATACCTATGTATGATGTTTGAGCCTGAAAAAGTGGTGAACAGGATCAAGGATTTGCATCATGAATATGGGTTTAAAAAGATTGATCATTGGATGCTATTTGAAAATTGTGGTGTCTACATGATCACAATAGATAAAAGCTATCATGAGTACTTTCTGGTTGACAAGGTATATGATCATAGCAAGGAGAAGTTGGAAGGGATGCTAAAAGCCAAGCTAGTATGTGCAAAATGATCTGAAATGGTCAGAATTGTGATCAGAAGGACAATAAATCAAAGTCTGGGATTGGATCCGAATTTGGGCAACTGAGTTGAAGTGTTGAAAGCATCTTGAAGACCAGATCATGAAGAACTTAACTTCTCCTTCTGAAAAGTTAAGTTAGGGGGAGATTGTTGGGTCTGAATGAGCTAAGTATGGTTTATACTGCTGATTAATGTTGCTAAGTGATTACTAATGCTAGTAGAATTAATACTGCTTAAAGAGTTGGTGTTGCTACTTGAATAGTTAGTACTGCTTGGAGAGTTAGTACTGCTAGTAGTTAGTACTGCTGAAGATTAATGCTGCTGAAGATGGTTAATACTTCTGAAGAGAATTAGTGCTGATTATAAAGATAAAGATGACTTGGAGATAAAGACAAGCTGGAGATAAGGCTGAAGATAATTATGGGATTGATATTGAAGATCAATTGTATTTTTGATAATTATCTTGTATTTAGTCTTGTATATATAGTATAGAAGTATTTGATAGAAACAATTAATTAATTCTGAGTTTTTGTTTTGAGAGAGAATTAACCTCAATGTTTACAATCCTAATTCTAGAGAAGAAGAATTCGTCTTGGTGAGTCTGTTCATCAAGATTGAGGTTTTGTGTGAAAGCTTGTAACTTTAATCATTCAATAAAGTTTACAAGTTGTGATTTATATTTTACTGTTACATTGATATTTGAATATTAAAGTGTTTTTCCGCAACTTCTTTAATATTGTTTCTGAGTTTCATTATTCTTGTTAAGAATCAGATCCTGACATTCTCTTTCATATCTGAGTTGTTCCGTCAAAAGATTGCTATGCCCACTACTAGTCTTGAGGATGCATTAGTAGTAGAGATAGCTGATGGTAGTTAAGTTCTGATCCGTGATGTCTTGAAGAAATGTGTTCTCGGAATCGAAGGGAAAGAATTCTCGATTGATTTGCTGCCGATGTTAATCGGAGGTTTCGACGTGGTCGTCGGTATGGATTGTTTGGCAAACAATCATGCCGAGATCATGTGCTCTAAGAAGCTAATTCGATTTCCCAATTCCTGTGGCGAAGTCGTTATGATCTATGGTGAAAAGAGAAAAGGTGATGTGGCAATAATCACAATGGATAAGGCACGCAAGTGCCTAGTAAAAGGATGTTCGTCTTTCCTAGCCTACGTGATCGACGCCAAGTTAGAAAAGTCAAAGTTGGTTGATGTAAAGATTGTGCGCGAGTTTCCAGGCGTCTTTCCTGACGACTTGCCTGGGTTACCACTTGATCGTCAAGTAGATTTCGGGATTGATCTCGTGCCAGGAGCAACTCCTATCGCTAGAGCTCCTTACCGATTAACGCCGTCAGAAATGCAGGAGATGATGGCACAACTCCAAGAGCTTTTGGAGAAGGGTTTCATCAGACCGAGCTCGTCACCTTGGGGAGCTCCGGTCCTGTTCGTCAAGAAGAAAGATGGAACGATGAGAATGTGCATCGATTATCGTGAGTTGAACAAAGCGACAGTGAAGAACAAATATCCGCTTCCGAGAATAGACGACTTGTTCGATCAACTTCAAGGAGCGGGATGTTTTTCCAAGATTGACTTACGTTCGGTTTATCACCAAGTGAAGGTAAGAGAAGAAGATGTTCCGAAGACAGCCTTTAGAACACGTTACGACCATTACGAGTTTCTAGTGATGCCTTTTGGCCTGACGAACGCCTCCAGCGGTATTTATGGATTTGATGAATAGGGTGTGCCGACCATTCCTCGACAAGTCGGTCATCGTATTCATTGATGATATACTGGTGTACTCTAAGAGCGAATTAGAGCACGAGCACCACCTTCGTGAAGTTCTCGATGTGCTAAGAAAAGAAAGATTGTACGCCAAGTTTTCCAAATATGACTTTTGGCTTGAAGAAGTACAGTTTCTGGGTCACGTTGTCACTCGGGACGGAGTGAAAGTGGATCCTTCCAAGATTGAAGCAATGATGAATTGGGAACCTCCCAAGAGTCCGTCCGAGATCCGAAGTTTCTTGGGTCTGGCGGGTTATTACCGGAGATTCATTCAAAACTTTTCAAGGATCGCACCATCCTTGACAGCTTTAACTCAAAAGAACGTGAAGTTTGTTTGGGCTGAAGCGCAAGAAAAGGCTTTCCGTATCCTTCAAAAGAAGTTATGTGAAGCTCCAATCTTATCGTTACCTGAAGGGTCAGAAGACTTTGTGGTCTATAGCGACGCTTCGAAGATGGGTTTAGGTTGTGTGTTGATGCAGCGGGGCAAGGTAATCGCTTACGCCTCGAGGCAACTTAAGATACACGAGAAGAACTATCCTACCCACGATTTGGAGTTAGCAGCGGTGATGTTCGCCCTGAAACTTTGGCGACATTACCTTTATGGCACCAAATGTACACTCTATACAGATCACAAGAGTCTAAAGTATGTCTTTGATCAAAAGGAGTTGAATATGAGGCAACGACGGTGGCTCAAGTTACTCAAGGATTACGATTGCGAGCTGCTTTACCATCCTGGTAAGGCAAACGTGGTAGCCGATGCGTTGAGTCGGAAGGACTATAGCGGTTGTATTCGGGCTACCCATTCGAGAATCGAGTTGGTGTCTAGTCTTGTTGAAAAGATCAAAGCATCGCAAGTTGAAGCATTGTTAGAAGAGAATCTCAAAGAGGAAGTCATGACAAAGCAGCGTTTGCTCTTAACGGAAGATAGCCGTGGGGTAAAACTGTTCAGCGGTCGTGTGTGGGTACCCAAAGTTGGGGGTAACCGTGATCTTTTGCTTGAAGATGCTCACAAGTCCAAGTATTCCATTCATCCGGGAAGTACGAAGATGTACAGAGACTTGAAGTTGCATTATTGGTGGCCGGTAATGAAACTTGATGTGGCGCGTTGTGTGGAGCGTTGTGTTACGTGCTCCCAAGTCAAGGCCGAACATCAACGACCGTATGGGAGTCTTCAGTCTCTAGAGATTGCCAAGTGAAAGTGGGAGCATATTACTATGGCCTTCGTGACGAAGTTACCTAAAACTCTTCGAGGTCACGATACCATTTGGGTGATAGTTGATAGATTGACAAAAAGCGCTCACTTCTTGGCCATGCGCGAGACATTACCGATGGACAAACTAGCAAAACTGTACATCGATGAGGTGGTCTCGAGGCACGGCATACCATTGTTGATCGTGTCGGATCGCGACAGTCGGTTCACTTCGAACTTTTGGGATGGATTTCAGAAAGAGCTTGGTACACGAGTTAAGTTGAGTACGGCTTACCATCCACAAACCGACGAGAAAAGCGAGAGAACGATCCAGACATTGGAAGACATGTTGAGGTCTTATGTCATCGATTTCGGGGGTAGCTGGGACTCTCACTTACCTTTGGTGGAGTTCGCTTACAACAATAGCTACCACTCGAGTATTGGAATGGCACCTTTTGAAGCATTGTACGGGCGAAAGTGCCGAACTCCCGTGTGTTGGCTTGAAGCGGGAGAAAAACAGTTCGCCGGACCTAAAATCGTGCAAGAGACGGCCGATAAGGTCAAATGTATTCGTGAAAGATTGAAAGCGGCTCAGGATCGGTAGAAGATTTATGCCGATAAGAAGAAGCGGCCGATGGAATTCTAAGTGGGCGATCGTGTGTTGCTTAAGGTATCGCCGTGGAAAGGTATTATACGGTTCGGAAAGCGTGGGAAGTTGAGTCCCCGTTTCCTCGGACCTTTCATAGTGCTCAAGTGGGTAGGTTTGCAAGCGTACCAATTGGAACTACCGCCAGAGTTTAGCAGAATCCACAACACGTTTCATATTTGTTACCTTCGGAAGTGTTTGGCGGAAGAGGAAAGCGTTATTCCTCTCTCCGAATTGACAGTTGACGAGGGTAACCGTTGTGTGGAAGAACCCGGCGCTATCTTAGAGAAAAAATCTAAGAAGTTGCGTCACAAAGAAGTCACGTTAGTCAAGGTGCAGTGGAAGCATCACCGGGGAGCAAATGTGACGTGGGAATCCGAAGAGGATATGAAGCGAAGATATCCTCATCTTTTTGTATAGTTTGGATTTCGGGGACGAAATCATTCCCAAGTTGGGGAGGATTGTAACACCCTGTATTTTCATTATACATGTATCGTTGTAATCTTGTGTTTAACCGTTGTCGTTAACACCACGTTTAATATATCGTTCGAATGCGTGGTTTTCGGTTAAATTGTGAAATTCCAGTAAGTTTCGCGACTTGCTCGTGACTTAGAGTCTCGGCATATGTCGCGATGTTCACTAATGAATTGTGGGTTTTGGGTATCACGCGAGTTGCTCGCGACTTATAGTCGCGGCATTAGTCGCGACATCCACTGTTTGGGTTTTGATTTGAGAACACGGGCGAGTGGCACTGCGACTTGCAGTCGCGGCATAACCCGCGAGATGGCCTGGCTGACTTATATGGGTTTATTTCTGAAAAGTTCTCATTTGGGTTATCTTGTTCATCACTCAAACTCTCTCTTCTCTCTCTCTAAAATCGATTCTCTCTCTCTCTAAGTTTGGTAGTTAATATTTGGTGTTCGATCCGAGGTTTCGGTGTAGAAAGCTTCGTCTTATCAAGAGGGTCGATATCTGGTTCTTCGGGTTTTCGTATAAACCTATTGGGTGAGTTCCTACTACCTTTCTAAAACTTTATACATGTCAAAATGGTTACAGTTTGAACTCCTATATATCCCCATGGTCACAGATTTAAGATTTCTACATATTTGATATAAGTTGAGTTTTGGGAGATTTTAGGGTTCCGATCATTTTATGATGGATTCTATCTTATTTGAAGTAAAAATATGTTTTACTTGCACATTATGTTGGATATGTGAAAGAAAGTTTATGAACTCATTTTAATGATTTTCATTCTTACCAGAAGTTGAACTGGATATAACATTTTGTTTATGAAAATGTTTTTATACCATATGATTATCTATGGATGGTCACATATGTTGTTGTGACGAGTCTGTACCATTACTAGTGGATCCCTAGGTTTTGAGTCGACTGTATTATTGGGATGTCATATTCCCCATTTTGTAGCTATGGATGCATATGATCCTCGAGGGCAACTTGGTACGGTTATGTGAGGCCGGATACTAGCCATGGTTCATAGTGATCCTAGTGAAGGAGTATACATTGGCTTTGCTTGGGGGCGCGATCTCACATTGTAGCACGGACTTATGTGTTCGTATCCATGGATTCCAAGTGTTTAGCTCATAACTCGTATTGTGGCCTACTTTGTGTTACGCCACTATACTTGGTAAAATATTTTATCGTTGGTCATTTGATGACGAGTTTTATAACGGAAAAGCCCGATTGTGGCAAAGGTATCATTTGTAAGATTTAGTCGACCTAAGTTATAACCTCGACGCCTTAGAGGAACTTCGAGAAGCTGCTCACATTCGCATGGCGTCACAAAAACAAACTATCGAACGACATTTCAACAAAAATGTCCAGGTAAAAGTTTTTCAAGAAGGTGACTACGTCCTACGACGAGTGTTTTAAAACACTCAAGAACCTAATGCAGGTAAACTTTGTACTAAGTGGGAAGGTCCTTATCAAATCTCTAGTATCGTGGGTAAAGGAGCTTATAGAATCCAAACCCTCGATGGTCAAAATATCCCACGAAGTTGGAATGCAGTTCATCTAAAGAGGTATTACTTTTAATTCTGTGAAAATTAATTTCTTTGACTATTTTTTGAGAAAGATTACTGACTTAAGCATCGGAGGGTCGTTGGTCAAACCAACGACCACCCCACTAATGTTGATTTTCGCAGGGACGCACAACTTATTTGAATCTCATGTGATCACGCATATACATTCGATATTAATGAATGACGAAAGGTTAAAATATGCATTCGATATTCAATATTATGAATTGCCTAAATTCGATCGAAAGTTTCAGATGATAATGATATGGTTGTATGACTAATGTAACTGTTTATTTACTTATTCGACGAACGACAATTTATAAAGGTAAGTAATAAGCATTGACAAGCAAAAAGAGTTTCGTTTCATAGGATGTCAAAAATACAAATATAAAGGATGACCACATACGGTCGACCTTCAGGTGAAAAGTTCAAAAGAAACTAAGTAGGAGGAGCGTCAGACTGTTCTTGTATGACGTCCGTCCTTGCTACCACCTCCTCTTCTCCTCCATCGCTCCCATCCAGATCGTCGTCCTCGTGAAGATCCCTTTCAGTCCCCACCTTCTCAAGATAAGTCTTGAGCTCTTCGGCGGCCGACGCCATGGGATTCTTCCCACTTAGATGATGTCTCATCAAAGCAGCCCTGGCTGTAAGACGGTAAAAGGCTTCAAGCTGCTGATTTTCCTCCTCCAAATCTTTGACGTCGCCTTCCAAACCCTCGACTTTCTTTTGAAGAGACGCAACTTCACCAGCATAAGAAGTAGCGTCGGTGGTGGCTTTTATTTTCTCGATCTCCAGTTTGGTCGTTAACGCCTCAAGCTCAAGGACGCGATCCCTAAACTCAACCTTCTCATTTTGAGCTTCAACGAGTTTAGCCTTAAGGCTCTCGACCTTCATTTTCTCGGCCTCGACCGCCTCTAGGGAGACCTTCTCCTTTTCAAGAGCCTCGTCAGCCCTTTTCTTGACGTCAGGAAAAGACGCCCTAAGACCTTCTGTCTGAGCGTAAAAGCTCAGACAGGCTTGAAAAGCCTGCACGACAACCAAGAAAGGGTAAACAGGCCAGAACAGTAAGTGACAAGGAAAATAAGTAAGACATGATTACCATGAAGGAGAGACCAGCGGCATGGGCTCCCGTGTCTTCCACCCTGGATTCCTTGTAACGATCGTAAAAGGTTGGGAGGAGGAACTTCGCCAAGTGGGGAAAAATAACGTCTCTTTCGAGAACGTCATTTACCATGAAATCAGCTGGGAGAGTGGCTTTGAAAGTCATCTCTCCCACTTTTTCCTTATTGTTTCCCTCACCTTTAGAGGAGGAAGGAGGCTTCTCAACGCCCGACACTCCCGTCAAGGGAATGTCCTCCGTCGCCTTAGTCGAGCTTCCTAGCTCGACACCAGCAACGGTTTCTTTCGCAAATGTCGCCCCTGAAAGGGACGACAAAGAAGCTTCACCCGTCTTCTTTGGTGAAGTCCGGGGTTTGCCTCGAAGACGCTTTGGATCCACCCCCGCGGAAGGAGCAGATCGCTTCTTCGATTTCTCTCTGCCCTGACGGGCAAGCTCCAGTTGTTCGGCCCGTCTCTGAGCAGCCGACTTTGTATATGAATCTTCTGGACGAAATGAAAGAGTTAGAAAAAACATAAAATGCAAATTACGAAAAAGACATCAAACGACGTACCAGTCATCTCTTCTTCTCTCTTTTCTTCTCTTCTTTCTTCTCTCTCCTCTCCTTGATGAGAACCTTCGACGGATGGAACCTCCGTAACAAAGACGACTTCGTCTTCCTCGTCGTTCGACCTAACAGAAAAAGAACGGTCAACGATACTCTTCTCCAAGATCCTTTGAACCTTGTTTAAAGAATCTCTATTTGGCTTCACTTTAGAGAAGTCAATCACTGCCAAGCAAAAAGAAAGACACCATTAGTATACATTATAAAACGCACGACACACAACAAAAACACCCGACAAAATAAGAAAACCTACCCGACTCATTCCATCCGGATGAAAACCATTGGCTATCCTCATCGTTCAAGGATGCCACTTGGAGGAAAACATAGTGGCGTTTCCAACCACGGTCGTTCACCGCAGTATTATGCACCAGTACGGTATCTCCCTTCGTTCGAGGGAATAAACTATATCTATGATAGTTATCTTCTCTAACGCTGTAAGCTGTTAAAAGGTCGTTCAAATTGAACGGAGCCCCCCAGTCGGCCGTAAGACGATCGACCACCTGGACAATTCGCCAGAATTGAGGCATCAACTGTCCAGGCGATAAGTCGAATGCATCTAAAAACTCCCTGACCAAGGGAATAAATGGCCAAGAAAAGCCTATTCTGAAGGGATATTCGTATAAAACGCCATATCCCTTCGGAACTTCATCTGGTCGTAAATCCTCCGGCGTCACTAGATTGACACCCTCTGGAATCTTAGCTAATTTTTTAAGATACTCTAGATTTTCTTCTTCTTTGTAGACACTAACAGGTTCATTCGACATTTTGAAATCAGGGACACTCACAGTGGCCTTCCAGTAACTAAGACAATCCCAAGCTTTTCTAGGCTTCTTAGCTAAGGATTTCTTATACATAAATCAACACAGAAAAGAATCAGAAATCGTACCTTAAATAGTATTCTAAACCTCAAATCTAGAAATGGAAAGGATTATGGTCAATCGGAAACTGAATCTCGCCGGAGATATGTATTCTTCGAAAAGGTAAGCGTAGAAAAAGGTTGAGATTGAAGAAAATCCTTATTTATACTGTAATTTGGAAACTGAATCGCCAGGAAATCAAATCGCCTATCGCCAAGTGACACGTGTCGTCTGTGTCAGGCAAATCACTCGAGTGCATCCCTCCAATGCGTGACATCTGTCCTTCATTAGCTGTCAAATTTCGTATTCTGTTAAAAGTGACGTCAGTATCTAGTTGGATACAAACCGATTTGGTTCTATTCGAATTACCCGCGTTTCTTTTATAACACGTGTCATGATTTTAAAATTTAAATTTCAAAAAGTTGCCGCTTGAATTTTAAATTTGGGGGCAAACTGTTTGGGTAAAAAAGTCCAACAGTCCATGGTCGTGCGACAGAAGGTGGAGGACGCCCTTTCTTCAGGCGACCTCGACTAAAACAATCAAGTATCCATCCGACAAATACCCTCGTACGACCTGATTTCAGTTACTAATTGGCAGCATACGTTGTATTATGTTTAAATGCAGAATTCAAAGGTATTCATGACAAGAGATTGTAACGGAAGACATCATCAATAGCAATTAGCGTAACAGACGTTATCATCAATATCAGAAACAGTCATACGTATTCAATACCTGGAAAAACGGAAAGATGGAGTATAAATACAAGACTGGAACCTCACATGGGGACATCTAATTCTCAGACCTTAGAAGCCCACAAATTATACTCTCAAGTTTGCTCAATCTCTCTTGAAGTTCATAAAGCCTTCCGCTGTTTGTCGTACGACGCACGACCGAAGTTTAATTATACACGACGCACGACCAAGTTTACTTTATTGTATTATTTTACATTGTATTACTCTTTTAACACTTGTTCTCAAGGACGACGTCCCTGATTGACGTCCATAGTGCACGACGACTCAAACTCGTCCACGGTTTTTACCCATTTTAGGGGTTTTCCGCGTCACCAATTCTCTCGTCTTATTTACCTTATTTTTGTTATAGTCGTGCGATTATTGTCGTTACTTTCTTTGGTTGGATTAAGCTTCACGTTTACCTTAAATTTTCCTTGGGAGATTTTTGGCATAAACATGATGAATTTTGGATTGTCAACTGATGTAATCTAGATAGTTATGTTTAGATTAGTCTGAATTCTAAATCCGTACAGGTTTTTGTAAAGTCTTAAGGACTGATACACTTTTTGAGAAGTTTATATCAATACAGATGTCATATTGCCTAATTTATGAAGTTTTAAATTACTCTGAATTTTAGGATGTTACAGTTGCCATAGAAATTGGTGACTTTTGGAAACGGTTTTCAAATAAGCGTTACTATACATATTTTAGTTTTCAGTAACGTTTTTTTAAAACCGTTACGACATAAAGCAACGATTTAGACAAAGACCGTTACTAAAAGGTCTTATATGGCAACAATTTTTAAAAACTGTCACAACAAAAAGCAACGGTTTTTCAAAATCGTCCTAAACTGTTACCTTAGGGAACCTTAAGTAACGTTTTTATCTAAAACGTTGCTTTATATTTCTACATTTTTTTTTGTAATAATAACGTTTCTTTATAAAAACTGTTACTAAAATAATTCTCTAACTTTTTATGTGACTTCTTGTAATGGTTTTTTATCAAACCGTTACAAACCTACTTTTCAAAACCGTCACAAAAAATCATTTTTGTACTAGTGATTGAAATCATTTTATATCTCTTATTTTGTTTGCTATAATGCTAATGATTTGATTAATCACTATATTTTATTTTTATCTGAAATAGTAGAAAAAAATAATCGAAAACGGAACTGAATAAGTTATTTTTATTCGATTAAACTGAACCGTTTAAGCCGAAACCGAATAAACCAAAATAGTATTAGTTCGAAAGAGTTATTCGGTTCCAAAAATATTTTTGACACTTTTAAATGTGCCCCCAATAATAAACGTTCCTGGATCCGCCACTGTTTGAGACGTCTAATTTTTTTTCCTTCTGCAATAATCGAGTAAGTGGTAGCACGGGACTTCCTCGCCCCTTAGTAGGTCCGCCCCTGGACGGATGAAGGGGTTAGATAAGTACATATTGCCTAAGATTGTCGTGTCTCAATAGTGGTATGTATTTGCGCTAATACACTCTTAGCTTGGTTGAATTAGATGAGTATAGCAAGGATGAGCGTGGAAGATTGGATTATTTGTATATAGCTAAAACCAGTAAATCTAGCAAAGAATAAGAAGATACGAAGATTGTCTAGAATATGGCGGGGCTTATGTTAACACGACTAATTTGTTGTGAGGTACCTGGACAAGAGTACTAAGGACAAGTGTCTTGTTAGCGAAGGAACTTGATCAAGATGTTCTTTGTATTCTATGGCATTGTTGGCACATAAGTCTTCTATAGGTTGAGAGAGTTGAGTGTAAATCATTTGGCAAAGTTGATATTGATTTGTGGGACTTTAGAAAGGGTTTCCATGAGATAAAGCCAAGTAAAGCGAGTGTGGTCATATAGAATGATGACAAAGTAACGAGATCTACCAATAGTAGAGTATTGAGAGGTACATCCCAAATATCTGAGTGAATAAGATAGAAAGGTGCAAAACTGAAGGAATCATTATGAGAAAAGGGTAAGGTTGGTTGTTTACTGAGTTGACATGATACACAAGATATCAGTTTGGAATTGACATGACCTAGACTACCTGATGTGGTAAGGAGTTTAAGGTATTTAGTAAAAGAATAAACATCACACACAAACTAGCAAGTATCAAAGAAAACGCATCAAACACAAACAACTCCAATTCATAGCATTGAATAATTGTCCAAAGTGAGATTGTTCCAAATACCGAGATCTGGAAACGAACAAGTGAGATGCACGTCGGTGTGATTCCAACCAAACCACCGTTGCGACTCCAATCAAATGGTTGTTGTGACTTGATAGCGTTGTAAATCGCTTCGGTTTTAGTTGGTAAAAACATGCATTTTATCCAACTTATCAGTTTAAAATATGTTACAGAACATTCATTTTTCTCGTTAGTAATTATGTAGTTATAAAGCTTCGTTTTTTCTATCGACGGTGGTAATTGAATGCAATTCATGAAAATCCCTCTCTTTTTAAAGTAGTGTCATTTATTTTTAAGTCATAGGCAGGTTTTTGATGATGTTGCATGGGAGGCGAAAGATTGTGTGTGAAGTTGAGGTTAACCTGAGAAGCGTGAGAAGTGGGTCTGAATCGTTGATCACTTTTAATCTCATGTTCTCCCATGAATTGCGTCTTAGAAGGGAATTGATGCGGTCCATCTCGCTGCATCTTATCTCGGTGCATCTCATCCTAATGTCCATCCACTTTTCATCCAACGGTTGATAACCACTTCTCACATTTCTCATGTTAACCTCAACTTCTCAACAGAACCCAACCCTTACATGGGAATGGTTCAAAAGCGAGCTTTACCTATTTATCTACTTTCAGAAATCATCCACCTCTTATGATAAAGTCTTAAGATTGTTTGAGAAATGTTAGTATAAGAGATGAAAATAAATAATGAATGAAATAGACACTATAATAAAATTAGATTTATGATACACTAAAAATGCATGTATAAGTGTCATAATAGACTGTTTTACAAGATCAAACAATTGTGCGTCATATGTAAAAGCATCCCAATAAGTTTATAAGACGTTTTTGGTTTTCTTAACAAGTTTTCAAAACCACTTTTAAAATAAAATGTCGTATTGATTTTTTTGGCGTTTATGATAAATGTCCTTAAACACGTATTTTCATAGGACACTAGTTTTTATAAGACATTCTTTAAATAATGTCATATAAAATATTAACGTAATACATTTAGATATTTTGTAGACCTATAACGATTTTATTGAGTGAGATAGGAACCTGTTGTTTATCAATCTCGATAATCAGTGACAAAGAAAAATGTTGAGGCTTGTAGCACGCACAGTGTCCTTAAAAATATATTCATCCTCTATTCCCTGCTAGAGTTGATACAGGGAGAATTCGAGAGTTAATAAGGATTTTCGAAAATAATTGGAAAAGAGGAAAACGGGATCGAATAGAAAAACGAGCTCGATGAGGCTCATAATTTGGTATCGAAAAAGAGGCAAATATAAAGTACCGAATATAGAGAAAGTTGCGATAGAGATTGAAGAACAAATTGATAATCGCAAAAAGAACCAAAAGCGAGTTCCATGTGACTTTGGGTCGCATGAAACCCGCCGACTGATGGATTTCACCGAAGGCGGCTTGCATGCGACTTTGGGAATGCCATGATGTCATCCATATGAATGAAGAGTCCTCATGCAATTAAGCATCCACACCGACCCACAATGATGCATCTTTCCTTATCATCTTATTTTTACTTAAGTATTATCCCTTTTTTTTTCGTTTTTAATTATCTTTATTATTTTTTTAATTATCTTTAGGATTAGAGTTATTTTACATAATTATCTTTTTCCTAGTCTAGATTATAAATAGGATAGTTAGGTTTCATTGTTAATTAATCAAGCTATCGATTAATAAAAGTTCATCTTTTTAGAGTTTTCTCTTAGTTTCCCTAATTTTACAATTTGTAATCTCGTTATCTAAAAGGTTTAGACGTTTGTCGATCCTTCCGCAAACCTACGCTGCGTCAAGAGTCCTATATAAACCCGATTTTGTTGTAATGAGATAAGATCAAGTTGTTTATCAACCTCGATAATCAAATTATTGAAGCTTGTAGCATGCATGGTTTTCTTAAGATATATTCATAATCTCTTTCATGCTAGAGATCCATGAACATCTATCTCCCAAATACATCAACAACAGATCACTTCTGCAACACAAATTATCTGGACGGACTCAATATGTCTTCTCTTTATTACGGGAACTCAGATGAAAAAAATGCTAAGGTGTTTTATGCACAAAAAGAGAGTGTAGGTTTTATAGAAATAAATTCATAACTTAGGGGTCGTTTAATTACCAAACGCTTACTGGGTAAGCGCTTACCAATATCACTTATTTTATTGATTGAGCTTGACAAAATCGGTAATTTTACCCGATAAGAGGCATAGCAATGACTGAGAGTCTTACCTTATAAGCGCTTAGCGGGTTTTAAATGTTTACCAATATCCCATTTTGATGGCCAAGAATGTTGCACGATAAAGTAAGTGATAGTGATGTCTCTTGCTGATCATAAACGCTTACTGAGTAAGCGTTTAGTAAACGACCCCTCTTTCATTCTCTCAAGTTTTATCAATTAAAAAAAACTTTTTCACCTTAGGGGTTGTTTGTTTACCTCTTAATGGTTCCATTACGAGGTAACCTCTGAATCACTAAGAGGTAAATCTTATTTGGCAAAAAAAAGGGTTGCCTCTTAATAGTTCCAAAATCCTCTTAATGATTTTGTATCCTGACCCTCCCTTAACCATTAAGAGCTCTGATTTCATTATGAACAATTAGCAAACAACCATATTTCATTTTACACTATATCATAAAAACCTCTTAATCATTCAGACCACTTAATCATTCTGCACTAAACCATTCAGCAACTGCCAAACAACCTTTTACTTGACTATCAATTTTTATTCACTATTTCAATGTCCATTTTTCAATGCTCTTTTTGTCCATTTTTTTCAACAGAAACAAGTACGCGTTTTGACGTTTATATGCCCAACAAAAGTAGATTTGCAAATAAACTTTCTATGGAGGAATATTCACAAATGAATAAAAAATAAACCAAGAACTAGAAAACAAATACACCATGATTACAATTTATAATTAAACTTACAATGCCTTGCATCAATTGGTAAGAAGTTTATAACATAGAGTCTTAGTACATTATAATTAAAGAAGAAAAAACATCTATTTACAAATACCGAATACAAGTTATATGTCCCCAAACTTCATTTATGACCAGATTAGGGATTTTTGATACCATGTGAAGCACGATATCTTGCCGTGAAACGAGTAAATAACGCAAGAGAATTGCTAGCCAGTTGTTTCACCTTCAAGATCCTTGCTTTAATCATAGCCTTTTCGCTATTATCTATTCCATCCAACAAGATTTCGTCCATGCACGTGGTGGCACCCGTCAAGGCCGCACTGACCCAAGTTTGCACGTTACTCTCGTGCCACAAAAAGTTATCATCCCCATCCTTTCCCATTTGTTGTAATTCCTTAAACGATTGCGTAATTTGGTTCACTCCATCGTTGATTTTGTGAAGACATTCTTCCATTGCTTGATAGTCTTCAGAGTTCTTCGTTTCATTGAGTTTCTTCGCTACCATGTTCATGTAGGTCTTGGTGAACCGAGCTTTTGATAGACATGAGGCTAGTGAAACTTGAGCTAATAGTTGCGGGCTTGGAAGTCCGGTTTTGGTTACATAGGGTAAGAGTGTTTGAACACATAGATCGGGATGTATCGTTGATCGACATTGTGATTCAACGTACATTCTGGCACGAGAACGAGACTCGACAATGGTCAAAAACTGGAAGATGGTGAGAGAGAGAACCAAGAAAGAGAGAAAATTTTGTGCCATTTTTTGTGAGTTTTGTTTGTGTTTGAGATATGGAAATTGGAAGAAAGGTGAGTGACTATATATATAGTGGAGTTGTGACATGCATTTTAAGTCAATTAAGTTCTCCATTAATTGGATCCAAATTACTTTGGGTACAAAATATCACACATGAAAGTTGCTTATGAAAAGTTTTGGTTGAGTAATTAAAAGATCAAGTAACACCATTGATGTCTCACCGTCCACTTTAAATTCTAATATATATATATATATATATATATATATATAGGCCGATAATCAAATGAAAACCAAAAATATGTTACAAACCCTTGAAAACCGATATAAAAATACTTTTTTACATGATTTTTTTTCATCAAAACCTATGATTTAAGATATTGTTTCATATATGTTTTTGTTCACCTTGTGAAAAGATTACACGTGAAAAATAAAATTTGATTCACCTAGTGAAATGAAAAATACTGGTAAAAAATATTCACGTGGTGAAACAAATACATGTAAAACTATAATATTATGAAACACATATATGGGAAGAAATATATTAAATCCAAGCATTTGGTGAAAATATATCATGTGAACAAATATTTTTATATTGGTTCTCACATGTTTGTAACATATTTGTGGTTTTCATTTGATTTAGCTCCTATATATATATATATATATATATATATATATATATATATATATATATATAGAGAGAGAGAGAGAGAGAGAGAGAGGTGAAAAATCGTGTGAGAACTTGAGGTTAACGTGAGAAACGTGAGAAGCGTGAGAAGTGAATCTGAACAGTTGATCACTTTTAATCTCATGCCCTCGCATTAATTGCGGCTTAGAAGAAAATTGATCCGGTACATCTCATTCTAATGTGCATTCATTTGTCATCCATCGGTTGATAACTACTTCTCAACCACATATATATATTTATATATATATACATATATATTTATATATATATATATATGTGTGTGAAAGATCGTATGAGAAGTTAAGTTAACGTGAAAAGCGTGAGAAGTGGATCTGCTCAAACCCATTACCCACCCATGAATCGCGTTTCATAAGGGAATTGATCTGGACATCTCGATGTATCTCATTCTAATGTGCATCCAACGGTTGATAACCACTTCTCACACTTATCATGTTAACTCAAAATTTTCATGCATAGGACAAGCTAATTAAATCAGTCACATTTATTTCTTTTTTCCCGTGGGATTGAACGCAACAACGAAATTGGTTGGAATTTCCACAATATCTAGGTTTTAAATAAAGAATTTTTGACCAAATAAAAAAGTTATGACCTTATGACATGACTAATAAGTAATTAATGAAACTTGTCATATTCCCTTTTTTTAATATTAACAAATGTAATATTTTATGCTAAGAATTTTAATTTTTGAAGATATTTCCCAAAAACTTGCAATGCCTTTCATAACATACTAATCATATCTATATCTATAATCTATAATATATTATAAAGATGGCATAAAAACTCTTAATTACAACTCACTAAGCTTTATGTACTATCATTTAAAGCTATCTACTTAAAATCTCTTAAAAATAACTACTAAAGCCTAATGTACTACTTGTAAAGCTTTTAACCCTAATTAATATATTTCATTCTTATCCCCCAAAATCCTTATCTCTAATCCCCGAACCCTAAAATTATGAAATTTGAATTCTGATAAACATAATCAAAACAGGATAAACATCTCAATTTAAATATAAAAAATTTAAAATATATAAGATAATTAATGAATTTTAACAAACTACTTAATTTTTTTTATATAAAAAACATTATATTGTTAAGCCTAAATTAAACAAATTTATATATAAAAAACTATTATCACTCAATAAAAACCATCCAAAATCGTACTGTAAATCAATAAAAAACAAAAAATAAAAATAAACATTAAAATTGTGATGTATTAAGCATTATGTACTATTATTTAATGCTAATCTACTTAAAATCTCTTAAAAACAATTAATGAAGCAATATGTACTATTTTTAAATGCTTTTAACCCTAATTAATAAATTTCATCCTTATCCCCCAAAATCTTTATCTTTAATCCCCAAATCCTAAAATTATGAAATTTGAATTCTGATAAACATAATCAAAACAGGATAAACATCTCAATTTAAATATAAAAAATTTAAAATATATAAGATAATTAATGAATTTTAACAAACTACTTAATTTTTTTTTATATAAAAAACATTATATTGTTAAGCCTAAATTAAACAAACTTATATATAAAAAAATCATTATCACTCAATAAAAACCATCCAAAATCGTACTGTAAATCAATAAAAAATAAACATTAAAATCGTAATGTATCTCGCTACATTGCGCGAGTACCCTTCTAGTTCATTAATTAATTAAGGTGATCCCAAATTAAGCATAACTTCAAAAAGACTTTGCTTTTCAGCGCCATTGATTAATGATCATATATATGAGCTGGGCCTGGTTTATATATAATATATGAAAGAGTAAACTACGATTTTAGTCCCTATGATTTGATGTTTATAATGATTTTCATCCTTGGTCTTTCAAAACTGTTTTTTTAGTCCTTGTAGTTTCTATTTTCTTCTATTTTCATCCCTCCCTCCAATTTTATTAATATTAAATATTAATTCATTTAAAAATTAAATAAAAAAAATACATATTTGGTCCTTGTGGTATATAAAATTTTACATTTTTATCTTAATTTACATTTTTTTTACTTTTTCTTTATTTATTGTATTTCATCAAGACATTTATTTTTCTATTAATTATATTGTATATTTTCATAGTTATTATTACTTTAATTATAAAAATAATCAAATAATTTTATTAAAAATACTAATAAATACATGAACTTTTTTTCAATGCTTTAGGTTTAGATCTCTTAAAATTATTACTTTTTTCTGTTGATTTATTAAAGTTTTTTATTCATTTTAAATTACCATTGAAAAAAGTTTAATAAATTTCGAGAAAAAAAATTTTATTTTATAACAACCGGTTGTTTATTGGTAAATTCACTTTACTCCCATTATTTCATATTTTAATTTAAACTTTATTTTTATTAATTAATCAAATTTGTTAATATTTAAAATAAACACACACACACACACACACACACATATATATATATAGAGAGAGAGAGAGAGAGAAAATGAGGTTCAAATGAGAACGATACATATTTAAAAGAACACGAGAACGGCAAATCACATACAAAATCATAAGTGATTTTACATTAGCGGGGAAGTCGTGGGAATCACATGTAAAATCACTTATATTTTGTATGTAATTTGCCGTTGTCGTGTTAATTTTAAATAGGTATCGTTTTCGTTTGATTCTCTCTCTCAATATATATATATATATATATATATATATATATCAAGGTTTTAAATAATGTTTGTGTTTGACGTCACGTTAATTTTGAGGCACGTCATGACCCATTGCATTTTTTTTATAACAACATATTGAAATCTTCTTATCCTTTTATTTTCTTATTTTTTTGTTTTTAATATATATCCTAATTTAAAATGGTGTGTGTGTGTGTGTGTGTTTATGTGTGTATGTCTTATTTAAATATTAAACAAATTTGATTAATTAATAAAAAATAACGATTAAATGAGAATTTAGAATAGTAGAGTAAATTGCATTTAACAAAAAACAACCGGTTGTTATAAAATAATACTATTTTTTCTCGAATTTTATTAAACTTTTTTCAATGATAATTTAAAATAAGAAATAGTTTTAATAAATCAATAGATTAAAAAAATATTAATTTTAGGAGATTTAAACATAAATCTTTGAAAAAAAATATATCATGTATTTATCAATATTTTTAATGAAATTATTTGATTATATTTAGAGTGAATTACAGTTTTGGTCCCTGAGGTTTCGTATTTTCTTTGAAAGAAGGACATATACTTCCGTATCCAAAATAGTGGTCCCTGAGGTTTGGTATTTGCTCTGAAAGGAGGACCTCCTCACTAACCCCGTCTATTTTAATCGTTAGTATCAAGGGCATTTTCGTCCAATCATTTTTTCTGTCTATTTTTGCAATTTCTTTTTATTTTCCTTTTTTTTGTAGAAAGCATGAAATTTATAGGGGTCAAACTTGTAATTAAGTATAATATTATATATATATATATATATATGTGTGTGTGTGTGTGTGTCTCTGTGAAAGTATATATACATACATAACACAATCACCACCTTCACCATCCCCCCCCCGGGTAAATATATATATATATATATATATATATACAAAACACCATAACTCACCTCCCATATACAAAACACAAAGACCATTTCACCGCCATCTCACCGCCATCTCACAGGGACAACCGTATATATGTATATATATATATATATATATATATATATATGTGTGTGTGTGTGTGTGTGTGTGTGTGTAAAACACAGGGGCATGAACATTTCACCGACCATGAATTCTCTGTCTTTTTGTTATTTTGATGCAATAAAATCATGTCCCACTTCTTCAAGATCACCAAATAAATCACAGAAGACGCTTTTGTGTAGTTAAGGATGGTGTGGGTCACCAAATCATGGGGGCGATTTTGGCCGGAGGTATACCGGAGATGGTGAATTTTGGACGGAGATAATAAGGTTTTGTCCCAAAGTTGGTGAGGTTCCTACCAATACAACAATTGTTGGGTTTTGAATGGTCCCTACGACCCATCACCACCGTGACCCACCCTTCATCGACCATCGTTTCTTGATCGACAGCATCAACAAATCCCTGTATAAGTCCCTGTGTGTCGTCCCTCCGTGGTGATAATGGTGGTGATGACAACGCGACACACACAGATATATATATATATATATATATATATATATATATATATATATATATATGTATGTAAATAGATATACACACATACATCTTATCATTAGGGTGTGGGTGTATATATATATATATATCAGGGAAGTGTATATATATGTATGAGTGTATGTATGTGTATATATATATATGTATGAGTGATATATATATATATATGAGTTAATTAAAACATTGGTCCCTAAACTTTAATGTTTTTACATAATAATAAGAAAAAACAAAAAGAAATGCAAAAGAGGGGGAAAAGGTGATATGACCAAAATGCCCCTCCCACTAACTGAGTTTTTTAAACGGGGTTAGTGAGGAGGTCCTCCTTTCAGAGCAAAATCCAAACCTTAAGGACTAATATTTGAGATATTGAAGTATAGGTCCCATTTTCAAAGAAAATACGAAACCTCAGGGACCAAAACTGTAATTCACTCTTATATTTATAATTAAAGTTATAATAATTATGAAAAATATACAATATAATTAATAGAAAAATAAATGTCTTGATGAAATACCATAAATAAAGAAAAAGTAAAAAATGTAAATTAGGATAAAAATGTAAAAGTTTATATACCACAAGGACCAAATATGTAATTGTTTATTTAATTTTTAAATGAATTAACATTTAATATTAATAAAATTGGAGGAAGGGATGAAAATAGAAGCAAATAAAAACCACAAGGACTAAAAAAACAGTTTTAAAAGACCAGAGACGAAAACCGTTATAAACATCAAACCACAGGGACTAAAATCGTAGTTTACTCTTGTGAGTCCAAGATCAAAGAATCCTAGAGAGAGAAAGTAGAGAGAGAGAGACTTGGAAGCGCAAAGTTACTATATTGAATGAATGTGCGTGAAATCTTACACAGAACAAAGACCAAAGGGACTTAAATACCCTTGGTCAATATTACACAGAATAGGACACTAAATACAGTATATGACCAAGCCCTATAAATACAATGATTACTATAAAATCAGACCTAACAATCTCCCCCTTAGTAATCATTGGCGCTTTGGTCTTCAAAAATGATCTTCTAAATCAGCATGGACCAAAAAAGCGACTTTGAGAAGCATTCTGACTTTTAAGAAAAAATTTCTTCTCAGCATCTTTCAAATTAAGTTGTCTTTGCTGCTTGAGCTCTAGACGATACACCTCTTTTGAATGACCTTGAATGAACTGTGGTGTTCGGAGCAAGAACAGCAAAAGAATCATTTGTAGCTGAGAGAATAGAATCTTTGAGCGAATCTTGATCAGCAGATAAACGTTTGTGCTCTTTGTCTCTTTATCATCTCCTTAACATCTCTTAATTCTCCCCCTCATGACCTTGATGATTAGGATCAACTTGGTCATGCCAATGTTGGATACGAGACATCTTAAGATCTACAAAATCAAAGAAACAGAGAAAACAGGGAAGGTTTGCGCATCACGTTGGTTGCGCAAAGTAAGGTTTGCGTGTCACGCTAGATGCGCAAAGTGAGGTTTGCGCGTCACGCTGGATGCACAAAGTGAGGTTTGCGCGTCACGCTGGATGCGCAAAGTGAGGTTTGCGCAAATCTGACTTGGAGTCCGAATTTTTTTACCTGATTAGCTCTTTAACTCCCCCTACACAAATGCACTAAGTTTGACAATTCAAGTTAGCATTCATATAAAGAACCAGATACTCCCCCTCAAAAACAGATATAAACTTTGAAAAATATTCTCTTTGTTAACTCCCCCTTGAATAATGCATAAACCCATTAAAATATATTTATGAGAACACAATGATCAAATATTAATGTACAAAGAAAAAATATACTGAATATAAATTTGAAAACAACTAAACATATAAAACTTTAAACACTAAACAAATTGAATTCTACTGAGTGAAATATGACAAATTTATCAATCAGTTGAAATCAAATATATGTTGTTGGAAAAAGAAACAAGTTTTATTGCATATCAAGTTAAAACATGTTCAGTTTCAAAAACTTCCAGCAATCTATTCAGTGTGCTCACTTGCGAATCTTCGATTAGTTTCAAGAAAATGCAATTCTAAAAATATAATAGAGAACTTTGCATGTACTCACACTAATCCATCAAAAATTAAGACTTTCACAAATTTACAGGTTTATCGCAACTCAAACATATCACCAAGTATCATGAGATGTGTGCTCATTAGCATCTTTTAGCAATGTGCTCATTGACATCTTAACATGAGTGTGCTCTTTGGCATCTTTTAAGATCGTGCACTTTGGCATCTTTTTAATCAAGAAGTTTATTAAGTAAAGAACATGCCGTAAACGTAACTTTCTATCTGACCCTATTGCAGGATTTGGGTCAGCCGCTCCCAGACCAGTTGGCCTTAGGGGACTAGGTGTCAAGCACCCCTTGGAACTTATTCTCCCAGATCAGAAAGGCTACATCGACATATCTTAAACCCATTCATACCAGTAGAACATGACTTTCGATCTGGTTCTATTGAAGGATTTGAGTTCGATCACTCCTAGACCAAATGACCTTAGGGGACCAGATGACAAGCATCCCGAAGAACTTACTTTCCCAAACCAGAAAGGCCACAGGTACAAACTTTTAAACTTAGAGATTTCTGAATTTTAAAAATTTAATATTCATCTCAATCACTCAGTTTTACATAAAAGTACTTAGCCCATATTTTCATTACAATCAAAATTTTGACTTTTTAGAATTTTCCAAGCATTGTAAACTAAAAATATTCCGAATCACACAACTTTAAAGCAGTAATAAAAGTTTCAAACATGTTGCTGACTTTTCGACTTTTGAAGACTTGAAATTTGATCATATAAAAACTTTAATATAAACAAAAGAACTTGAAAATTTATCCTAGACACATATTTTATTCAAAAGAAAGAAAAAATGTAAAACTTTACTTTATAGAATAAAATTTGTAAAGATTTAAACTTTTAAACTCAATATGTCGATGTTAAAAATTTTCATTAAAGACAAAATGTAAAGAATTCGGCAAATTGATATTTAGTTGGAATAAAATGAAATTCAGTTATTTCATCTTTCACATTACAAAAATAATTTGTCTCAAATTAAAAAATTGAGTTATACAAAATTAAGAAATAGTTGAACAAGCTCAGATTCTTGAAAAATAATGAGAAAAACTGGAACACATCATAATCAGAGATAAAATGCAGCGGAAATAAAAATGATGTACTCACAGTATCTCATTTAGACAGAAGCTTAAATCATTGAAGAACGAGTTCTAAACTGATTTGTTTAGAAGTCGTAGTCTATGAAGTACGGGTCATGAGCTGAAGTACTCAGAAGCCAATTTCCCTTACTCCCCCTTAACATGTGATGCCTGCAACTTTAAATCAGATAAAGATTTGGGTACCCACTTAAATTTGGGCCCGTGAAAGTTAGTTGCAGTTCGTATGGGGAAATATTTATAAGATTTGACATTAGAAGCATGAGAAAAATGAACACAAGAATAATAAGCACAATTATCAAAAGAATCAGAATAAGGGAAAGCATAATCATCAGAACTAGAATCTGAGGAAGAACATGAGACATGTTTTGAAATTCGAATCATTTGCTTTATAGAATATTTTGAGATTTTATTACATGTAGCAAATGAATCACTTTTATAAAGTTTGTCTACACATTTATCCCCATTAAAAGTATGTTCATCAGATGTCCGCTTCGCTTTCCATATCTGCTTCGATCGAGCGCTCAAAGTCCTATCTGTAAGAATTGAATCGGAAGAATTAGAACTGTCAGAAATAACTTTATCTTGTTTCTTCGACTTCTTTGACCGTTTTCTTTTACGCTTAGGTTTATAATATTGATCATTGAGCGTAAAAGAATCATCAAGAATTTTAGACGAAATATTTAAATCAGAAGAAATAATTTTACCCAAGCAACCAATCTGATCAACTAATAAATCTGAATTTACCTCGGAGTCTGAAGAATTTTGAGAAAATATTTTAAAATTAGAAACTTCACATTTGTTTACTTGAAAATCAGAAGAAAGGCTAGAAATAGAATTTGATTTTGAAGAAAATAATTTTTCTTCAAGACTAGATGTCATGAAAGAAAGAAAAATATCAGATTCAATTTTCTTTAAAATATTTTGATCTTCTATCTTATCTTCAAGATCGATGATTTTGCTTTCTAATACTAACGGAGGAGTATATTTCTTAGAATCATAAATGATTGGAGAAATATTTTCCTTATCAGAATTAGAAGCATAAGGATCAACAAAATCATCAGATATTGAAGATTTGACGGGAGATATATCATTTAAAACTCTTCTTCCTCTCCTTGATTTTTCAGGGAAATATTTTGCATTTTCGCTTGTGTAAACAAAAGGAATTTCCTTTTTCTTGTTATTTGTTCTTTTCTTATTTTCGATTTCTAACACTTGCTTATCATTCATCCAATCAATTTTAAATTGAGGAGCATAATGAGCAAGAGTTAGATAATCATATTTATATAAAGTTGGTGATTTTTCAATCGCATTGTTTAAACAATGAGGATTTTCAAAACCAAGTCCCCACCTTTGTTTTAAGGCTTCTTCACTCCTCGGTTTGTTCATAAAAATTGTTTGTTCAGATTGGTTTCTTCGATAATGCTTTTCTTCTAACTTATTTATTTTATCTGAAAATTCATTTTTTAAATTAGTCATAGCCGTCAAAGATTCAAGATAAGTCTTATTTGAATTTTCCAAATCATCCAATTTCTTTTGAAAGATGTCTTTTGTGTTTTCCAAAATTGATTTTTCATCTTTCAAAGAAATTTTCAGTTTGTCAATCAAATCTGACTTTTCAGAATTTAAATTCTTTTCAGATAATAACATTAAGCGAAGATCAGATAAAGCCGAAATAATAATATTCATCTGTGAGGCAATAAAGTTGTAATCAAAATCAGAATATACCTCATCTTCATCAGTATCAGAATTGTCTAACTGATCATCTCCAACCAAACACATCTGAGTGATCTCTACGTTTGTACCTTTATCGTCGGAATGATCCAGCCAGAATTCCTCTTCGGCTAGCAAAGCTAATCCACTCTCTCTTTTCTCGACCAGTTCCATTTTCTGTCTATAATATGTCGAATTTCTTACCTTCTTCACTCGACACTCCTTTGAGATGTGACCCGGCTTTCCACAGTTGTAGCAAGCAGAAGTCTTTGGCTTGGGTACTTTGGATTTAGAACCGGAAGTGAAGCGAGAAGTGTTAGAACCCGATCTTGGTTGGAACTTTTTCTGATAATGTTGGGAGAGAAGGATCATCGCTTTCTTCAAAGCCTCACCATCATCATCAGTTGACCCGTTGTAAGCATTATCAGACAACGCTTGTTCAGCCAGTTGGCTTGTGAGGAGTGCAACCGGGTCTACTGACTTCTTGTTCTTCTTCTCTAGCACCAAGCACTCATCAGTCATCAGAATCTCGTATAGTTCCTGAATCTGCATTATGGAAATCCGAACATCGTTCCTCAATCTGTGACATGATTTGTTCCATTCAGGCTGGAGAGCATTAAGAAATTTCAGATTCGTTTCAAGCTCTGTCTTGTTCACATTTATCTTTCGTAGATCATTTAGCAATGCACAGAATCTGTCGAAAACACTCTTTATAGTCTCACTTTCTTTGGCCTTGAACTCCTCAAAGTTGTTCATGAACCGAGTATGTCGGAGCTGAGTTGCTACTGAAGAACCAAGCATGATCTTTTCCAATTGTGCCCACAACAGATTTGAATAATCCTTGCAATGATCAACCCGGTTGTAGACAGAGTTTGGTAAAACTAGCATCAGATTAGCTTTCAGATCTCGATCAGCTTTCATTCGTGAAGCCTCTTCAGATGTTGGAGGAGTCTCTTTATTAGGCTTTACGAAAGTTCCTTCAGTTAAAGACTTCATCATGTTCTCTCCATTAGTTTGACGCTCGATGAAGTTCAGAAATCGATCTTGCCATTGAGTGAATTTGTTTTCATCGACAAGAACTGGAGGACGAGTTTCAGATCCCAAGGACATCATCAGATCACTTGTGTAGAACTTAGCTTGAAAGGCAAACTTTGCAGAATCCATAGTAGACAAACTTAAAAAAAAAATTCCAGACTCTTTTTTTTTTTTTTTAAGTTTGGACAGATATGGCGCAAACTAGAGGTTTGCGTGAGAGGCAGGAGACGCAAACTGAACTTTGCGCAAGCAACAAGAAACGCAAAATGGACTTCTCGTGATAAGAGGAAGGCGCAAAGTGAGCTTTGCGTTATGCGAAGGAGACGCAAACTACACTTTGCGTGAGGCACTGGAGACGCAAACTTAGGTTTACGTGAGCAGAGGAAGACGAGAACTTGACTTCTCGTGAGCTGAAGAAGACGCAAAGTCCACTTTTCGTGAAGCACAGATACACAAAGTAGGATTTGCGTGAGCTAAGTAAAACGCAAACTTAGCTTTGCTTGATCCAAGGGAGACGCAAAGTTGCACTTTGCGTGATGTACTGAAAGAGAAAACCTGAAAGAAAACCAATTGAAACACTAAGACAAGATTAGTAGATTGCGCAAACTAAGATGAACTCGTGCAAACGGATATGAACTGGCGCAAAGTAGAGATCTAGCGCAAATCGAAGAAAACCAATTAAAACTTCCAAAAACTCGATTTCAAGACTAAATTTGATAAAATTTTCTTGTATAGAAACGTTCGAAAACAATTTTTTAACACAATTCAATCAAAAAAAATCGATTAAAAACCACAAAATCAAAATTTTGAATATGAACAGAATGTGAAACTCGTTTTTTTCCAAAAACTTCAAAAATCTCTAAATTAACAATCAAAACAAGTTTTTCTTGCAAATCGATGTGAATCAAAGATGTTTAGCAATCAAAAATGAATCCAACAAACCGATTTTCACTAAAATTCGTTCAAAAACACATCCGAATTTGATGAAAAGTCAAGAAAACGAGATTTTCTTGAAAAAATCAAAAAAATCGATCAAATTTTCGATTTTAATCAACAAATTCAGAAACGAAAAAGATTTCTCTCAATCCTCTCAAGATTCAGATTGGCTCTGATACCAATTGTGAGTCCAAGATCAAAGAATCCTAGAGAGAGAAAGTAGATTGAGAGAGACTTGGAAGCGCAAAGTTACTATATTGAATGAATGTGCGTGAAATCTTACACAGAACAAAGACCAAAGGGACTTAAATACCCTTGGTCAATATTACACAGAATAGGACACTAAACACAGTATATGACCAAACCCTATAAATACAATGATTACTATAAAATCAGACCTAACAACTCTATATGAAATATTCTTTAAGAATCCAAGATTTAAGTGATGATATTAAACAAAATAAGAAAATTGTTAAATGTCATAAATGAGACTCGATGGGCAATATATATTAGCATTTCTTTCACCAAAAGGAAAACTAAATTCACAATTTGCTAAATTAAAATAAATACTAAATAAAAAACAAAGGAGGAAAAAAATCATAACAACAAAATATGGTTTATAGAATACCAACAATTTCTATGCATTATAATAGTTTATGCTTCATATAACTTATTTTTATAGGACCAAATAATAAAATGTCTTATCAAAAGGCGTTCTAATAAATTTATAGAACGCTTTTGGACGGCTTAACAAGTTTTTATGACACTTTTTAATACAAAACATGAAGAGAAATAGAAGAGAGAGAGCGGGGTTGGGGGAGGGTGAGCGAGGCGAGATCAGTGGTTGATCGGAATAGGCTTAGGTATAACGATGTGCTTAGGAATAGATTCACCGATGTCAGGACTAACCCAATGGAGACTTCGTTTAGAGAGAAAGAGAAGAGAGAGAGAGAGAGAGAGTGGGGTTGGGGGAGGGTGAGCGAGGCGAGATCAATGGTTGATCGGAATAGGCTTAGGAATAGATTCACCGATGTTAGGACTAACCCAATGGAGACTTCATTTATGTTTTTCTACTTTCCGAAGAATTAGGAGGTTCGTGATATTTGGAGAATGTTCAAGTTGTATGGTAAAATCGTGGATATCTACATGCCAAAGAAAAGGATGAAGAATAGAGATACGTTCGTCTTTGCTCGTTTCAATCACGTTGACGATGAAAAAGTCTCCGAGTCGAAACTAAAACAAATTTGGATTGGTACATATCGCCTAAGAGTCTTCTTGGCTAGAAAGAAGTCGATAGAGCCATCTAAAACCCACAAAATCAGGCAGGAAGCTGGGAATTATAGTTCGAGAATACGGATAGAAGAAGAAAAAAGCAAAAGGAGAAGCAGATCCTATGCAGAAGTGGTGGTTGGAGTACATGAAACACCGACAATGGGAAAGATGGACGTCGGAAGACAATCTTCATCGGTGGTGGATTCGTGGGTTGCGGAAAAAGAAAGACTCGAGTTGCTATCTAAGTGCGTTGTAGGTACAATATCATCCTTGGATAACTTGCAAGCAATCCAATCGTTATGCAAACAAGAGATTGGGGGAGGATTTGGTGAGAGATTAATAGATGGAAGGAGCGTTATTGTAGAATTTGAGTCGAAAAGATCGATGGACGCAATAATAGACAACAAAACACATGGTATGCACTATTTGATAAAGCATCTACGTAGGAGGTCGATAGGATTTTGAGCCTCGGACAGGGTGGTTTGGGTTAGGATAGAAGGAGTACCGCTGCATGTTTGGAGAGAATCGACATTCATCAAAATTGCAAGGAAATGGGGCAACGTTCTGAAGTCAAAAAATTGTGAACTGGAAGACAACGACAATCTTCTATGGGGGAAGTCTTAATAAGTGATATGTGGCAACTTAATTGACGCATTACACCTTTTTTAGTTTCTTTTTCGTTAATTTAATTTGTCAAAAGTCTTTAGATTGAGTCTTTTTTATGTATATTTTCGATTTTCGCGTTTATGGAGTTTAAGTAAGCCAATGACCAAATTCACTTGTCTTTTGATGCTAATTTGTGGCTAATCTTTTGGTTTTTAGTGTTGATTGGAAGGAGCATGTTGTGTTGCCATAGGGTGAAATTGAAGAAATGACTTGTGCTTTGAAGTGAAGACAAAGCTTAATGGAATTGGTAATATCTTTTGAAGATTTTTTGTGCAAAAATTTGGTGCTTTTGGACTTTTGGTTAAAGATTTTTTGGAAGATCTTCTTTTCTCCTCCATGGCTCTATAAATAGGAGGGTGTATTGCCTCTTTTTAGATCATCCAATGTCATCCAAATCCCACATGACTACCTCACCAATCTAGAATTCCCATCATCCAATTTTTTCTCTCATGATGTATCCAAGTGTTGCTACCTCATCCTTGTAAAAAGATGAAGTTTATTCCAAGACTTTCATCTCTTTTTATAATTAATGCAATCTTTCAGTATTTTTTCTTGCCATCTAAATTCTATGCATTTTAGTTTAAGTTTCTTGGATTTTTCTATTTTTAAGAAAAACGAAAGACATGAGTTGAAAATTTAAATAACCACGAAATAAAAGTTTACGATAACTAAACTTGTTTTACGAAACGAAAGTAAAAAAAAACGTGAAAGATCTAAGTTACGAAAGAGAAATACGACAAAGTAGAATAAATCAAGATGGCTAAAATTTAAAACATGAACGAAATTTTACGATAACATACTTACGCTAGACGAAGTTAATAAAGATGCGCCTAAAAATAAAGATTTACGATAACATAAAAGCTTAAACTAAAATGCATAGAATTTAGATGGCAAGAAAAAATACTGAAAGATTGCATTAATTATAAAAAGAGATGAAAGTCTTGGAATAAACTACATCTTTTTACAAGGATGAGGTAGCAACACCTGGATACATCATGAGAGGAAAAATGGGATGATGGGAATTCTAGATTGGTGAGGTAGTAATGTGGGATTTGGATGACATTGGATGATCTAAAAAGAGGCAATACACCCTCCTATTTATAGAGCCATAGAGGAGAAAAGAAGATCTTCCAAAAAATCTTTAACCAAAAGTCCAAAAGCACCAAATTTTTGCACAAAAAATCTTCAAAAGATATCACCAATTCCATTAAGCTTTGTCTTCACTTCAAAGCACAAGTCCTTTCTTCAATTTCACCCTATGGCAACATAACATGCTCCTTCCAACACTAAAAACCAAAAGATTAGCCACAAATTAGCATCAAAAGACAAGTGAATTTGGTCATTGGCTCACCTAAACTCCATAAACGCGAAAATCGAAAATATACATAAAAAAGACTCAATATAAAGACTTTTGACAAATTAAATTAACGAAAAAGAAACTAAAAAAGGTGTAATGCGTCAATTAAGTTGCCGCATATCAATAAGTACGCGCGATGTTGAACGAATTAGTGTGATCTCGAGTATTAAAGTGGGGGATTTGTTTTATGTGATTAAAATAGAGGAGAAAGACAATAGCTTTCTTGAGGTACAACTAGGAGGAGAGGACATACTCGATAAAGGGAACAACATTGAAGAAAATGATGGATCGTTGATTCCTTCGGAATGGTCGGAGGGGGGGAGAGGAGAGTATTGAATATTGGATTGTCGAAGAAAGCAAGTTTGAGTTCGAATATCAAAATATCGGAAGAATGGAACAGAGGTTGAAGGGAAAAGATGCCCGCCGGAAGCAAACGAAGATGTCCATGGAGCGGCGGAAACCAAAAAATTACTGGAAAATATTGTTCTAGAGAAGAGGGTGACCGGAGATATACCGGAAACAACATCGCCGATGAAAGAAGATGAGCAGTCACAAAGTAATGATGAGGGGAACCAAGTGTTGAAAGTACCAAGAGAAGATGTTGGAAAGACAAACTCCCAGCCGCATTTTTATTCCTCTAATTTGAATTCTCAAGTCAACCTAAGGGAGAAGCAAATAACAGATAAGGGTGGAAGTATAAAGGAAAAAGAGATTAATAATCGTGAGGCACAATCAGAGGATGGACCGAGAAACAATATGGGTCGGGCTATGAATAAAAATGTGGCAGAAAACAGGGTGGGCCGAATAAACAATAATGGTATCCATGGGCCTGGGAATGAAACAGAATTTGAGATGGACCTTGCTACCAATAATGACAAGTCATGTGGTGGGCCTGAAAACTCAAAAACCAAGATTTCGATCTACAACAATGGTAAAAAATCGTAATAAGGGACGAGGGGGAGATCGCAGCAGAAGGGCGCAGGAGTAATGTGACGAAACAACGAAGCAATAGATCGATGTCCGGCAGCGGCGAAGAGGCAAAAACAAAAAAGAGAGAGGGGGATTTCGTTTGGCAGAAGCAGAATTGGGTTTCATAATCTGAAAAAACTCGCAAGGGAAAATTCAAAAAACAAAAGCAGATCATCTAAGATGAAAGGCCCTGTGCGAAATCAGGAAGGAGGATTGTTATCGACTGCCATGAAAGTTTTGATTGCAAATGAGTTAAAGAGCATCGATAGTCAAGAGAGCCTCGAGGAATTCAGGAACATAATCGGGGTTAGATAGAAGCAAAATGACAAGAAGACTGCATCCCACTCGGATAGGAATAAGCAGAAATGATCGTGTGCTTTTATTTACCATGAAAATTGTGTCGCTAAATATTAGGGGTATGGGGTCGTTGAGAAAGAAGCATTGGATAAACGAAATATGTCAAAAGGAAAACTTGTGTATGTTAATGGAACAAGAAACAGAAAAGAAAAAAATTTGATGTAAGGGAGATTGAAAACATGTGGGGAACAACCGATGTTGATTTCATATAGGAAGCGCCACTAGGAAACTCTAGGGGGCTCATTACCATATGGAGCAAGAGAACGTTTCAGTCTGAATTTGTCATTCAAGAGGAAATTTTCATTGCGGTTGTGGGAAGGTGGGCTAACGTTGACGGTTTGGTGGGATGTGTGAATGTATATGGCCCAAGAGAATAGAAACAAAGAACCGTACTTTGGAATAAATTAGAAACTCTA
Organism: Arctium minus; assembly: GCA_954870635.1. Taxonomy (NCBI): domain Eukaryota; kingdom Viridiplantae; phylum Streptophyta; class Magnoliopsida; order Asterales; family Asteraceae; genus Arctium; species Arctium minus. The sequence continues at coordinate 11,312,051 of OX941094.1, read as the reverse complement.
TGCGAAAAGGACGAGGTGAAGTAGATCTTTGGAGGTGACTTCAATGAAGTTCGAAGCGACAATGAGAGAATAAATTCGATAACAAATCACAAAGGATCGGAGGAATTCAACACTTTCATTCAAAAAGAGAAATTAATTTACGTGCCGTTAGGGGGAACAAACTTCACTCGTGTGAGCGATGATGGGAAAAAATGAAGCAAATTGGACCGGTTTCTTGTAACTCATGAATATGTGTCCTCTTGGAAGAATTTGGGTGCAAAAGTTCTTGAAAGAAAATGGTCGAACCACTTTCCGATCATGATTAGTGATGTGTGGGCCGACTTTGGTCCAAAACCGTTCAAGTTTTTCGATGTGTGGTTAAAAGATAAGCGGATAGGTGTATTGTAAATGAGGCATGGGATAAAAATGTAACTTCGATCCGTCCGGATTGCATCTTTGGAGACAAGTTGAAGAACGTCAAAGGAGTGTTGAAGGATTGGAGTAGAGGCGAATGGGGGAAGTTAGAAGAAGAAGTGAAAGTAAAAAAACTATAAGTTAGAAAGTGGGAAGAAGGGTGTATTATCGGGAATTTGGATGAGACCGAACGACAAAGGGGGGTGGCTTCTAGATCAAGGTGCTTGAAATTAGAGGGGAAAAAATTTGAAATGATGATACAAAAAGCAAAGGTTCGGTGGGCTAAAGACGGGGATGAAAACTCAAAGCTTTTCCATGCGGCCATCAAAAATAGGGAGAGGCAGAATGCTATTCGGGGCCTTAATATAGACTCTAAATGGACGGAAGACCCGACAAGAATCAAGGAGTGTGTTTACAAATTTTATAAATAAAAATTCTCCAATTCCTTGGGTGATAGACCATCATTGCAAATGGATAATATTAAGAAGTTGCGGGAGGAGGAAGCGATTTATCTAGAGAGGAGAGTCACGGAGGAAGAAGTTTGGAGTGCGATCATGGAGTGTGGGGGTAACAAGGCACCGGGTCTGGATGGTTTCACGATTGATTTCATAAAAGCATTTTGGGGGACGATAAAATCGGATTTGATGCCGGCGATCGTTTGGGTCATGGAAAGAGGGGACCTAAGCAAAGGATGTAATGCTTCATTCATAACGTTGGTCTCGAAAGTGGAAAATCCAGTTGGACTAAACGACTATCGTCCAATTAGTCTAATTGACATTTTTACAAAATCGTGGCAAAAATCTTAGCGGTTAGACTGAAATCTATGATGAACAATCTCATAAGTGTTAACCAAAGCGCGTTCGTAAAAGAAAGGTACATACTCGATGGTGTCTTAATTACAAACGAGACGGTATCTTTTTTGAAGAAATCGAAAAAAAGGGTTAATTTTCAAGGTCAACTTTGAAAAAGCCTATAATTCCATGGATTGGGGCTTCCTCTTGGAGGTTATGGAAGCGATGGGGTTTCCGGTAAAATGGAGAGGGTGGATTAAGATGTGTCTCTGTACATCTAATGTTTCCATACTCGTCAATGGAGCTCCGACTAGGGAATTCAACATGGAAAGAGGTCTTAGGCAAGGTGACCCACTAGCGCCTTTTCTATTTCTCATGGTGGCTGAAAGTTTGCATTGGTTGATGGTAGAGGCAGTGGGAAAAGGCTTATTCAAAAGCATTTCGGTGGGTCGTGACGAAGTCCAAATATCACACCTCCAATATGCCGACGATGCCATTTTTTTGGTGAAAGGAATTTAGATAACATCAAGAACCTATTGAAAATCCATAAGTGTTTCCACCTTGTTTCAGGGCTGAAAATATATATGAGAAAAAGCAAAATCTTAGGCGTGGGCGTATCGGAAGTTGAAGTACAATTGTGGGCTAGCTCTTTGTGTTGTGGAAGTTCCTTGCTCCCGTTAAATTACCTCGGTCTTCCGGTAGGGGCACCTATGTGGAAACTTGATTCGTGGAAACCGGCAGTTGAGAAGATGGGAAAAAGCTTGCTTCGTGCAAATCAAAGACGATGTCGATTGGAGGAAGACTAATGTTGGTAAAATCGGTTCTAGATAGCACATCGTTATACTTCTTTTCCTTATTTCGAGCACCACTTGGAGTGATAAACTCTCTTGAGCGTTTGAGAAGAATTTTTTTTTTGGGGGGGGGGGGGGGTGAGGAAGTATCAAGGAAAAAGAATTCAATTGCGTGGGTCAAATGAGAGTCGGTGGTGGGGGGATTCAAAAAAGGGGGTCTAAATATTTGGGGGTTAAAGGAAATGAATTGGGCTCTTTTATGTAAGTGGTGGTGGAGGTTCTCTTCAGAGAAGGAGTCGTTGTGGGTAAGGGTAGTCAAAAGTATTTACGGGTAGGATGGGGGTATCGGGGCAGACAACCATAATGGTGGGGAAGGGAAGGGAGTTTGGAGGGACATAGTGAAGGTGGGAAGGGAGTTTGGAGGGACATGGTGAGGACACTAGATTTTGGGACGAGAAATGGGCGTCAAGTAGAACCTTAAAAGAGCGATATCCAAGACTCTTCTAGTTGGAAACTAGAAAAGATATCTCGGTTAAGGGTAAGGGGAGTGGGTAGGGGATGAATGGAAGTTGAATTGGGAATGGAGGTGTGTTCCGAGGGGGAGGGAAGTAGGTGATTTAGAATCTTTAGTAGGGAGCTTATACCAACTAATAATAGAAGGGATGCCAAGGATAGGATAGTTTGGTCGTGGGATACCCAAGAGGGATTTACGGTAAAGAAAATGAGGGAGATATTGGAGGAGAATAGACCGTGGGGAACAAATGTCGTGACGGAAACAAAATGGGTTTCCTTTATCCCTAAAAAGGTGAGTGTGTTCCTATGGAGAGTAAGGTTAGGTAGGCTACCAACTAAGGAAATATCGGACAAAATGGGAATAGAGTTGGACAATACCCTATGTCCAAGGTGTGGAGAAGAAATCGAGACGATTGATCACACTTTGGTTAAGTGTGAAAAGGTAAGAAGTTTATGGAATCAAACGGGTCATTGGTGGAATATAAATCTTTCGTCGATAAATTCGGTCACTGAAGTCTTGGAGATAGGTGATCATATGGACTTGAACATCATGGCCTCGAAGCGTTGGACAACGGTTGTGGGATTCCTCCTTTATTTCATTTGGTCTCATCAAAATAAGGTGGTATTTGAGAATGAGCAAGGAGAGGTTTCGGATCACTTCTTTGTGGCGCAACTGAAAACCTTCGAGTGGATCAAATGGCACAATCAAGATCTCGCGTCTTATTTGGCTACTTGGATCGTGGACCCTCGTTCATAGCTGTTGGTTTTCGATTCGTTAGAAGAAGTACTAGGTTTAAGGGTTGTTGCATATGGGTCGATGGTGTAACACCCTCGAAAATGTACAGAGCAACTAATTTAAAACTTCCAAATTATACAACAAAAAGGACATAAACTATTTTACAATCATCATTTGGGACACCTCAAAAGAATAATGGATTTAACTTTAACAACTAAAAGGTCGAGTCTCGCATAATGACTGAACAAAGTCGGGTGTTACTAAAACCCCAAAGAAACAGTTGCTCTTATCAACGACTAACGCGGAAGACTTCATCAAGCTACTCACCCTTGCACAAACTCTTAGCACACAACACTTCACCAAAAAGCTAAAACCTCTTCCCCCATCCGGAACCTGATGCACATGCCGACAAATAAAAAGGTTAGGCTAACGCCTATTGAGTTCAAGAGTTTTCAACATATAAAATTTAATCATTTAGAAAGGAAGAATGCGAATAAAACCATAATCTTTCAAAATGATATGCTTCACTTATGAAAACGACTCGTTTATCAATAACGATGCGCTTTGTACGAAATAGACACCGAGTTATCTGTTAACCAAACCAAACTGCTTTAAAGACGAGGATCTCACCTATGAGACGCAATTTTGTAAAGTAAACCGGAACTTGCTAAAAGTAAAATAGAGGGTGGACTCCCCATTTTATAAAATACGGTTAACACATCACAACTTGAAATATCCAACACGGTTGAAACGTGACACACAACTCATAAATCATAGATGAAGATCTATATAATTAAATATCGCCATTAACACGGCTTTAAACCCAAAAATCACACGACCGTAAAATGGACGAGAATGAATACCGACACGTGGAAATGACGCGGTCCATGCGAACCTTAATATACGTGGGAAGAACCCAATATTAAAGACATCATTTGCCGTCAACCACTTAAAGACTCTTCTTGGTAAAAATACCACATTACCCAAATAAAATACCACGAATCAACGATGAAGAGATCCGTAAAACACCGAGAATAGAGAACACGTAAGTAGGCCGTTCACGCGACTTCCTTACATGTCCTCTAAACGTTTCCATCTTGGGTGGCGAGAACACGTGAATGGGGCCACCCTTGATGTTGTTGGAGTTCACCACGTATCCCGGACTTAGTTCCCATGCCATACCAGACATCACAACCTCAATCCGTTTTACTGCCTCTAGCCCTACTCCGTCGAGTTCCACCCCAAAGACTTACGGACACTGGTGCCTATCCAACCTAGACGAGTTACACCTCAACGGCTCGTGCCGCTTATTGCCTACTCGCTAGCAAACCCGAGCGGTCACTAAAAGTAACCCAAAACCTCCGGCCTTACAAGACCAACAGAACTTACGTGCCTATGGATCCATTACAACACTGTCTAACGTTACATGACTCCAAATGGATGACCACACACCCAAAACATGTAACTCACCAACGATACGAACTTAATCGTCATCTCAGTCAAAACCCCCGCTGGTTATGACTCCGGACAAACGTCCACACGACTCGTTTAAATCAAAACCCCCGCTGGTTATAACTTCGAACAAATGTCTACACGACTCAAAAACCGAGCCAAAGGCCTAGCGCCTTACGTAAATTTCCAACGAAAGCCTTTGTACATTAAAAACACGTTTAGCCGACTGACCAAGACACAACGGTCCCAAAAATGTAAAAATGACACAAACTCAACATTGATTGCGGCGAACCATTTCCCAAATAAACTCTTTACTCTTATTTCCCAAAATACCTCGTGACACAGTCATGCACATTTTCCAAATAGACGTAAGTACCAAATCATGTAAATGACATTTACATTAAATGGGCTCCATTTATATAATATACGTCAAAGAAACATATCAAAATGCTTTATTTGTCAACAAGCCCAAAATCACCAAAAATGCATGTTTCATGAGTTTATAAAGATGGATATAACCAAATACTCAAACTTATCAGCAGTTAACAATTTGGTGTAAAACATCAACATTTTAAAATAACATTTTGGCATGTACACCGTTTTCATAAATCATCTTGAACTCACCTTGCTAGATTTAGGCTAAATCTAGATTTCCCCCAACGAGCTCTTTTGAAGGCCACTTGAATCCTCAAGCCAAGAACCTCCAAAACCTAGATCCATACATTTCCAACCATAAATACCCATAACTAAACATTTAGAAACATTCCTCAAACATTACATACCAAAATCCCTAAACACGATCAAAACCCTAGTTTCTCCAAAACTAACAAATCCGAGAATTGAGATACCAACACTAAGAACCATCAATGAAGCATTTATAACATTAATTCAAGAAAGCTTACCGTTAAAGATAACGAGACTTTCCGAGAACACTCAATCCAACTCTTCAATCCGATCTCCCAACCGAACTTGATGAAGAAGATGCAGATGGTGGTTTTGTGGTTCAAGATCTCACAAGCTAGATGATGGAGAATCGTTTGGTTTAAGGAGAAAACCCTTCAAAATGGGTTAGGGTTCGACATTTGGGTTTGGGAGAGAAAAGGGAAGAAGGTTTTAGGGTTTGGGTTAAGAGAATGAGGTTTGGTGGCTGAAAAATCGGTTTTTAATCTCACCAGGCAATTACGCGGGTTATGCTGCGACCTCCACTCGCGGCATAAGTCGCCCGTTTCCCTGAGACTCGCATCTAGTGAGTTTCGCGACTTGTGCCGCGACCCCAAGTCGCGTCACAACTCGCGATAGCCCAAAATTCCCGTTTCTCGCCTAATTCAATCCTCGATAATCCAATAGTAAAACTTATCGAAAATCACGGGTGTTACAATCCTCCCAACCTTAGAATGATTTCGTCCTCGAAATCTACTCTTCTAAATGGAACACTGTCCGCAAGAAAGGTTGTCCTCAACCCAAATGTCAGAACTACTGATGAGACCCTAAAACTGATACTCACGTCAACTGCCCCTCTTGGGCATATTACACTCACAACCAAGCGAACACTTAACATTCTCAAAGTAACCTTTACCCACAAGGTTACGTTCGTCTCCCAACCTTAGGTGACAATTACCATTTCCAGGTAAATTATGACTCCAACTTCTCACCGATCAATTTCCTTTGGGTCTAAACGATTCGAACCCAACATCAGAGATCATAATCACACTTCCAAAATCCTCAGGTTTCACTAATCCATTTCTAATATTTATAAAGACATTCTTCCAAGGCGCCCCAATACGTTCCTTATGTAACCGGTTAACACAGAGTCGGCGGTCACTTAACTCCGATCCAACACTAATCTCACAACATTCCTAAAGTAACATTCTTATCACCATAGAAACGCCTGGGCACATCAAAGCTTAATCCTCAATACCCAAATTCACTTCGAAATCCATCACTTAAAGGTCAATAATTCCCATGTTCCAACCGGGATACATCCCAAACATTTCAAGATCCATTGACCTCGAGGAAACAAGTCGACGCCTAGGACCTAACGGTAACCTCGAAAATGTGGACATTCCGCCCAACATTTCATTCCAGACGAATTGTCGCACTAAGGTTGACACCTAACAGAAAGATAAGATTCCAAATCTTACATTTCCAACAGACAAATCACCAAAATTTCCTTTAATTGCTGAACCCACTAAGACGGTACCCTAACAACACATACCATGATGTCATACCGACTAGCAATCCACCAAATCGAACCCAAACTAAACGCAGGAAATCACCTAAGACCTTAATCCGTATGATCGCCGAAATATAAACTCGCCTCTTAATTAACTGGGAAGACTTAAATCTACTATTTTCGTTAATACAAACGCGCGCAGATTCACAAACTGAAACCTCAAAGATTCAAGGCTGACCGCAAGTCGGATCATCCGACGCTTCAAATCCCAATGACTCACTTAGTCCCTAAACACAACTCCTTTCACGACAGGGGTTTAAATCTATAGGCCTAATGAGTTCAAGGTTTTCAACAACTATGCCAATTTAAACCTTTATGGAACTTTCAAATACACAAGCTTTATAACAATTGCTTTGTGCGGTAAAATCCACTACCGATCACTCGATAGGTTGAAAATTGATCACCGACGCTACACGTATAAAATCATTTCCAAAATTTGTTTGATCAACATTTTCGTAAATAAAATGGTAACAACAGGTGTGCAACAAAATTTACACTATAAATATGAAAATTAATTCCTGCACCACAACACGTGCAATAACTGTTTGTATAACCCTAACTGAGGACTTCACAATTTTTATCTTAAAAATTTTTCTTCTCCAACCAAAAACGTTATGGCATAAAATTATCCACAAACCCTATATGCATAAGTTTATTCCTCAAAGCTCGGTAGAACGATGAGAAAGCAATTAAATTCCAAATCGAGTTTAAAACTTTGAGTCGTACCGATGAACACATTTGACCAAAATAATAGCTACAACGACATGAATACCGCTAACTCGCTTAATGCATTGCGGAAAATTTTTTAACAGCAAAATCAATAACTGAAATAATATAAGTCGTTTATATGCTTAGTCACACCAACAGTATAATTTAAATCCAAATGCAAAAGCGTACCGCGATTAACAATTTTATAAACCCGAAAGAGAAAGACATAAGGTTTTGAAACTCCCCAAAAGAGCACATGGGACGACAATTATTAACAGAACCTATAAGTTAACGTACACAATAAAGCATGCATACACGTTACAAGACTTATTTACGCGACGCAAAATGTCGTAAGATGAGACACCCTAAACCCAACTGAATTTTCGTAAGACTTACTAATGTGAAAACCAATTGGCGTCAAACTTCAATTACTCGACAAAAGTGTAAAACGACAACACGTTTAAAATATTAAACTTTTAGGAGTTTCCTCCTTTCACTGAAATGAAAGGTAAAATAGCGCTTTACAAAATTTACACAGGACACGACGCGAAATAACTCGCAAGCTTAAAAGAAGCAAAATTAAAACCCACGCATAAAAAGACATCGTATAAAACAATACTCCATGAAATTTCAACAAAACTCACACAAACTGAAATTCTCAAGAAATTCCGACTCAACGCGTGGGGATAACTTTTCCTTTAAAACCATTGACATATGTGGAGGAGATCCAATGCCTAGAGGTTAAAATCTCCTAACTACTTGCCCAATACTCAAATGACATTAAAACATGGATATTACAATATCCGCAAATAGCGTTAAACAGGAGATGTGAATAAAGAGATTTTTGATAACAATTTGCAATTACGTGCAACAAAACATTTTCATGAATGCTTAAGCTCACAGTTTCAAATCTGGTGCGTGTTTAATGCTCTATCAAAACTTTATAATATAAACCACATTTTGTTTTACGAACATAAGAAACAATTTATGCAAATTTATTTCGGAAATAAATATAGTGCATGAGTTTGATCGGCACTTGGCATCATAGGACTACACTTCCCAAAAACCCGACATACTATTGTCATCCGGATGCATCAAACATCTTAAAGCAACACTCGGATTTTTCATCGGTTCACCTTACAATCTCTCCTCGTATAACGTCAATTCCATAAGCTCAAGGTTCTACTCCAACCAATTATTCTTACTCAAGACGATCAAATTAATGCATTCAACGCACTTAACTATCATTTCAACGTGACATTGCTATAGACATTAACGTTTCCTTAGATTACTCACTTAGAAACCTTCTCACTACCCCAACGGTAATCATACCAAGGTAGTTCAAGTATACACATGTAGTAGGTAGATTCACCATAACACTGGCCAGGTGCCATTATGAACGTACCGTACATGCTCATCCTTGCGACCCTCGACAAGTTTCCCGTTTCTAGTGACCCGATCAACTCCATAACATCTTATCTTAAGGTTCCTAATGTGCAACTTCACTTACAATCACTTATAAAAACGCTAGTTTGAGTCTAGGCATCCTACAATCAATACCTAATTCCCTCAAACTTAAGCTCTGATACCAACTTGTAACACCCTCGAAAATGTACAGAGCAACTAATTTAAAACTTCCAAATTATACAACAAAAAGGACATAAACTGTTTTACAATCATCATTTGGGACACCTCAAAATAATAATGGATTTAACTTTAACAACTAAAAGGTCGAGTCTCGCATAATGACTGAACAAAGTCGGGTGTTACTAAAACCCCAAAGAAACAGTTGCTCTTATCAACGACTAACGCGGAAGACTTCATCAAGCTACTCACCCTTGCACAAACTCTTAGCACACAACACTTCACCAAAAAGCTAAAACCTCTTCCCCCATCCGGAACCTGATGCACATGCCGACAAATAAAAAGGTTAGGCTAACGCCTAGTGAGTTCAAAAGTTTTCAACATATAAAATTTAATCATTTAGAAAGGAAGAATGCGAATAAAACCATAATCTTTCAAAATGATATGCTTCACTTATGAAAGCGACTCGTTTATCAATAACGATGCGCTTTGTACGAAATAGACACCGAGTTATCTGTTAACCAAACCAAACTGCTTTAAAGACGAGGATCTCACCTATGAGACGCAATTTTGTAAACTAAACCGGAACTTGCTAAAAGTAAAATAGAGGGCGGACTCCCCATTTTATAAAATACGGTTAACACATTACAACTTGAAATATCCAACACGGTTGAAACGTGACACACAACTCATAAATCATAGATGAAGATCTATATAATTAAATATCGCCATTAACACGGCTTTAAACCCAAAACTCACACGACCGTAAAATGGACGAGAATGAATACCGACACGTGGAAATGACGCGGTCCATGCGAACCTTAATATACGTGGGAAGAACCCAATATTAAAGCCATCATTTATCGTCAACCACTTAAAGACTCTTCTTGGTAAAAATACCACATTACCCAAATAAAATACCACGAATCAACGATGAAGAGATCCGTAAAACACCGAGAATAGAGAACACGTAAGTAGGCCGTTCACGCGACTTCCTTACATGTCCTCTAAACGTTTCCATCTTGGGTGGCGAGAACACGTGAATGGGGCCACCCTTGATGTTGTTGGAGTTCACCACGTATCCCGGACTTAGTTCCCATGCCATACCAGACATCACAACCTCAATCCGTTTTACTGCCTCTAGCCCTACTCCGTCGAGTTCCACCCCAAGGACTTACGGACACTGGTGCCTAACCAACCTAGACGAGTTACACCTCAACGGCTCGTGCCGCTTATTGCCTACTCGCTAGCAAACCCGAGCGGTCACTAAAAGTAACCCAAAACCTCCGGCCTTACAAGACCAACAGAACTTACGTGCCTATGGATCCATTACAACACTGTCTAACGTTACATGACTCCAAATGGATGACCACACACCCAAAACATGTAACTCACCAACGATACGAACTTAATCGTCATCTCAGTCAAAACCCCCGCTGGTTATGACTCCGGACAAACGTCCACACGACTCGTTTAAATCAAAACCCCCGCTGGTTATAACTTCGGACAAATGTCCACACGACTCAAAAACCGAGCCAAAGGCCCAACGCCATACGTAAATTTCCAACGAAAGCCTTTGTACATTAAAAACACGTTTAGCCGACTGACCAAGACACAACGGTCCCAAAAATGTAAAAATGACACAAACTCAACATTGATTGCGGCGAACCATTTCCCAAATAAACTCTTTACTCTTATTTCCCAAAATACCTCGTGACACAGTCATGCACATTTTCCAAATAGACGTAAGTACCAAATCATGTAAATGACATTTACATTAAATGGGCTCCATTTATATAATATACGTCAAAGAAACATATCAAAATGCTTTATTTGTCAACAAGCCCAAAATCACCAAAAATGCATGTTTCATGAGTTTATAAAGATGGATATAACCAAATACTCAAACTTATCAGCAGTTAACAATTTGGTGTAAAACATCAACATTTTAAAATAACATTTTGGCATGTACACCGTTTTCATAAATCATCTTGAACTCACCTTGCTAGATTTAGGCTAAATCTAGATTTCCCCCAACGAGCTCTTTTGAAGGCCACTTGAATCCTCAAGCCGAGAACCTCCAAAACCTAGATCCATACATTTCCAACCATAAATACCCATAACTAAACATTTAGAAACATTCCTCAAACATTACATACCAAAATCCCTAAACACGATCAAAACCCTAGTTTCTCCAAAACTAACAAATCCGAGATTTGAGATACCAACACTAAGAACCATCAATGAAGCATTTATAACATTAATTCAAGAAAGCTTACCGTTAAAGATAACGAGACTTTCCGAGAACACTCAATCCAACTCTTCAATCCGAGCTCCCAACCGAACTTGATGAAGAAGATGCAGATGGTGGTTTTGTGGTTCAAGATCTCACAAGCTAGATGATGGAGAATCGTTTGCTTTAAGAAGAAAACCCTTCAAAATGGGTTAGGGTTCGACATTTGGGTTTGGGAGAGAAAAGGGAAGAAGGTTTTAGGGTTTGGGTTAAGAGAATGAGGTTTGGTAGCTGAAAAATCGGTTTTTAATCTCACCAAGCAATTACGCGGGTTATGCCGCGACCTCCACTCGCGGCATAAGTCACCCGTTTCCCTGAGACTCATATCTAGTGAGTTTCGCGACTTGTGCCGCGACCCCAAGTCGCGTCACAACTCGCGATGGACCAAAATTCCCGTTTCTCGCCTGATTCAATCCTCGATAATCCAATAGTAAAACTTATCGAAAATCACGGGTGTTACAGATGGAAACGGGGTTGGATCATCGGCTGCAATACTGCAGCTTAAAGTCTGTTTCTGGAAATCGACGGGGGGCTTCTCATGTCCAGATACGATGCTCAGGTCCATATGCGATGCGGCGTTGTGCTGGTGGGGGTGTGAGACGTGTTTGACTCGTTTTGCCCCTCACAAACCCGGTTTTCTGCTTTTCCAATTCTTGGCTGCTAGTTTTTTGCTCTTAGTTGTTCGGTTATTTGATGGAATATCCTGTTAATTTATGCTTTCCGGTTTGTTGAACTTTTTTGAAGGGTTGTTAATAAAAGTTCCTTTTGACGTTAAAAAAAACATCATATTAGTTATTTTATTGAACATTTTTTAGAAGTATCCTACAAACACATCTTTACAAAAACACACTTGTTTTTATATGTTAACTTTTAGAATAATGTCATATAAAGCAACTAATACAACGTCTTTTTATAAAAAAAAATGTCTAAATAACTTTGTTACGACGCCCAAAAGCGACCTACAAACTTATTACAACATCTTTAAATATGACACTTTATTATTTGATGTTATACGTGAAGTCTTATAAAACAGTCTATTAGGCGTTAGACACTTTTTGATATCCTATAAACCTAATTTGTTGTAGTGAAAGCAATATAAATATTTTTTCTAATTTTAACTTATGGGTTGTTTACTAAACCCTTGCCCGAGTAACATAAGTAACAAAGTAAGTGAAATAAGTTCATGATACGATGCCCATTTTAGTATGTATTTATCTTGCATCTGTAAATCAAGAAATAATCTTTTTGACTTCGTCCTTAAACTTATTGTTTCATAAAGGATAGAACTTGTTAAAGATAAATAATTGTTGGTTATATAAGGTACAAAATCCATTTATCTGATCGTTATTGGTATTCTTACATAGCAGTTAATTTTATTGTAGCATAACTTATTCAACCCAATCATCTGGCTAAAAGAGGTTACATAGTACATGGATGCTTTAGTGCGTTCTTGATGAGCCAGATAATTGGGTTGAATGGGTTACGCTACAATAAAATTGTCATGTGAGGATGCCCACAACGATCCATTTAATGGACTTTGTAGCTTTCATAACCAACAACAATTCGTCATTAACATGTTATATCCTTTTGATTGATATGCAGTATGAGACAACCATGTCATGATACTACCATACTGTATCGACTTTTATTAATTAATTAACTAAATAATAATTAATAATTTAATACTTAATTAATCTAATGAACTATTAGACATTGTTTAGTTTGTAAAGATCCCACAAAACATCACTACAAAAATCGACCCTATCAGTGACGGAAATTCCGTCACTGATCCGTTACTAAGTGATTTTCGTTGCTAATCCGTCAATGAAAGTGATTTCCGTCGCTTATCCGTCATTGGTAGTCCGTTGGTGAAAAGTTGGTGGGTGATGCCATCAGCGACGGACATATTTTGCGATAGATCAACGATAGATTAATTTAGCGACATATTTGTGACGAATGTTATCAGTGACGGACCGGATTAGCGGCGGATTAGCGACGGACCTTAGCGACAGATTAGCGATGGACACACCAACTTTTAGCGACAAATTTTCGTCACTGATCCGTCATTGATTTTTGGTAATTCTTAAAAAAATTAAATTTAAAAAAAGAAGTAAAATTTAATGAAAACCAAGAATGTAAAATTAATGTAACCGTTATTAATTTGCATAGCTATAAGTACTTTCAATACTACAAACAACACAAGACAATTTTTATTTACCATTTTTCGAAATTACGTTCGCTATGGCTACTCGTTCACCAATCAACACATACTATTTCTTGAGAAAAGGATCTCGAAAAATCTTGTATTTCACGATCTATTCCTATGACGGGTCAAGCTTCTCTTCCTTCCATTGTAGTCAAATATTTACGATACTCCAATACTACTTCTTTATACTTCCTCTCAAGATCTGAAATTGACAAGAAACATAGTAGGATCACTTGGGTTGTATTGCTAGTAGACTACAAAAGTCTTCCAAATGTTACATGACAAGATCTGAAGTTCAAATATTAGGACCACTTGACATTATCCATTGTTTGAAATTGTTGCTTTAACTCTTTTTTTAGATGGATTTCCATTCTTCCACTCTTCATTCTTATAGAAAACTTTTAAATTGATATAATGATGGTCTATTCTTTGAGTTTCAAGATTTTATATGTTGTGATGTATATATATATAGGATTAGGTTCATTCGAGAAATGCTAAAAATATGAGAAATAAAAAAAATGATCTTAGCCCTTTATCTGGTCAACATTTGCAGCTTTGACCGTGAAACACCAGATAATTCCTTGTGTGGTCTGTAGAAGATAGAGGGGTAGTTTCGTAAAATACGCGGAACGAGTTCATATATGAACATGTATGATTCACTGTGAATCAATATAATTCACATATGAACTCTTTTAACTAATTCATATATGAACCTTTATGATTCATATATGAACTATACGTTCATATATGAATAAGTTAATTAGTTCAATATGTGAATCTATTAATTAGTTCAACTGATTCACATATGAACTTACAGTTAATTAGTTCATATGTGAATTAGTTAATTGGTTCATATATTAATCACAAATGTTCATATATGAATCAGTTAAAAGAGTTCATATGTGAATTACACGGATTCACATATGAACATACAAGTTCATATATGAACTCGTCCCGTGTTTTTGTAATAATTACGAAACTGTCCTTCTATTTTTGGAATAGCCGCAACTTTTGATCAGTCAAAGTCGTGATTGTTGACCAGTCAAAGACCAATATTTGACCAGTCAAAGCCGATCTTGACCGAATGAAAGACTATGATTACTTCTCTATTTCTCATATATTTAGTATTTCTCAAATGAACCTCTCCATATATATATATATATATATATATTGTAGTGGAAAATGTGAAGCATGATGCAAGTGTAGATATTATATGGAGTCTTGGAATCTTGTGCTATGAATTTCTCTATGGTGTCCCTCTTGTCGAAGCAAAAGAGCAGCTTAATACATATAGAAGGTGATGATGATACCCATAAAATTTAATCAGAATTGGAAACCAATGGAGAAAACAATGACGAATTAGCAATCAATCAGCATCCAAAAGATTATGCAAATAATGAGACTTCCCCATCTTATACCATCATAAAATTTGCAGATTATCACTAAAAAAACCCAATCATGAGAGAATTGCAACAAAGAGCAAAATGTGATCTTCCAAATACAAGATTGAGACTTTGGGCAGAATATAGAACACTGATCTACTTTGAGCACACAGGCTACCAATTTTGACCTCCAAACGCAAAACCAAACATGAAGATACTCCTTAAAACTGTATAACTATTCAAAATAAAAGGGCCATATTGATAGACCAAAAAATAAGGAAGAAAGCAAAAGTTAGAATAACATAGCAGTAGCCAACAGGGAGAACAGATCAGAATGATGAAAGGAGGATTTGGCCAATTGATCAAAAGAAAACCACCCTTATTCCTCATTCTCTCCAGTCCCAAAAGATAAGAAACTTGATACCATCCATCCAAATAGCACAATTTGGTCTATGGCCATTGTACTCAATCCATGTTTAAAGAGAGACAGAAGCTTAGGGTTACTGACATGCCTATACAACCTAGATTCCCACTAACAAACATAAGACTTTCATATGATTTCCAAAATGTAACCCCAAAGTCTATGCTCAAGACAATTTGCAGGTTCACATTCACAAAGAAAAGAAATAGTAACAAGTTCAATGGTGTCCTAAAGCTACATTAATAGAAAAGGGAAATTGAAGAGTCAATGAATCTTACACTCGAGAATCCATCACGGTTAACAACCAACATATATAGAGAGAGAGCAAGGATCATTTGTTAACTACCTATTACCTTGCTCAACCAATAGAAATGCAAGGCTGGTTGTTGTTTAATTTGTGTATATATTTAATGTAAAAGGGCATAAAGGTCATTTTGTAAGTAACCAATATTTCATTAATTTTATTGGGGGTTACAAAAATGAAGCATCCATAATTATATTGTATGTTACGATTGCATTATTTTTCCATTTTCAACATATTTTTGAAATCATATCATTAAAAGTCTTCTGGTTCATATGTTTGTTAAAATCGTATAGTCGTTGTTTTCAAAAAATTTATTCGGTATTCATTTTAATTCAGAAAACACATAAACATCCCTGAAATGAACGCAACAACAATGAATATCGATGGAGATGAACAAAAATGTTCATCGATAGAGATGAACGTCCCTGATAGAGATGAACATCCCTGAAATGAACGCAACATCCCTGAAATTTATCTGGTATTCATTTTAATTTTATAGAGATGAACACATATGTTCATCTTACAAACATTGATAGATAGGAATATCGATTAACACCTTACAAACATTGGCAACCATCTTACAAACATTGATAGATGGGAACATCGATGAACACCTTACAAACATAAAACATTGCATAAAACACAAATGTTCATCTTTAATTTTGAATTTCTACCCTTCCGCCATGAATGTTCATCGGTTACAAATTGTGGTGTAAGGAAACATTAATGAGCCTTTTTAATGGGTTTTAAAAGAATGAATGTTTTAATCCCCAAACTACCCTTAACCACAAATGTTCACATGTCTATTTAATAAATAAAACCTATTTTATTAATTAAAAATCTAGTTTTAATCTCAACCATCTATTGTTAAGATTGATGGTTTAGATTAGTTCATATAATTAACAACAAAACTAAGGTTAACAAAAGAACCAAACCCTATATATATATATATATATATATATATATATATATATATATATATATATATAACACAAACCCACAGATACTTATAACACATACACAGACGAAGGATCGTGTGTGTAACGTCCTAAAATTTGGGGTGAAATAAAAATTGAAAATTCGGCAATATGACGTCTATAAATGGAGAAAACCTGCTACCCTAATGTAGGGGATAAATTAAACCTGAATAGCATGGATATGACAAATCAAACCCAAAAGTATCATCCGAAAACAGGGAATAAGGTATGGCATTTACAACTCAAATATAATGAAGAATAAAACGACAACCTAATAATCGATTTTTGTTAACAAGATTAAAGTCGGGTGTCGCTATCCTTCCAAAAGGTATATCTTCCAAAATCAAGGTATTGGTCACTATATCTTCAAAAAGACCACTCACGGCCCAAGGTCATCCACTCAGTCCCGACGAGCCCTACCGCTAGAATGACCTGCCACAACGACAACCAAAGAACAAGCGTTAGGCTAAAGCCTAGTGAGAATAATTTATATGAAATTGAAATGACAAAACCCATTTGAAGTCGTACGGCGAATCTAGCCGTGAGCTAAACCAAAACAACCAAATAAATCATTAGTGATTATAATATGGTACAAATATACACCAACCATATAGTGAGTTCACCTCTTCTAAGTCTATTGCTCGAAAACATCAAGTCAATCCCTTTAGGTCTATTCTTGATAGTTCCAAAATGGGAACTCAAGCACAAGGGAATTACATTTTACTGCCCGTGGGACGCTGCCCGGCCATATAGGTCCACACCTTACTTACAATGGTGACCCGATGCCTATTCCATGCCAAAGTGGTGAACCTAATGTCCAAAACGGGACATTGGAACACTGTGCCTATGGATTCATTGCACTAAGACCGATTATGACCCATGGCTAGTAACCGATCTCACATAACCGCACCAAAGGCCTCCGAGGGTCAAATGCATCCATTGCTACAAAAAGGGGAAAAGACATCCCAATAATATAAGCCGACTCAATACCTAGGGATCCACTAGTAATAGTCTAGACTTGTCACAATTTCATTCGTGACCAACCATAGTTAGTCATATGGTTCCAAAAACATTTATTTCCAAAATGCATTTCCAAGTTTAACTGCTGATAAGAATGAAAGTCATAAAATGAGATTATATACATTTATTCAAGTAGCTCATATAAAAGTACAAGCAATACCCATTTTACTTCAAATAAGATGGAACCCTTTATTTTTCTTGAAAATGATTGGGAACCCTAAAATCTCCCAAAACTCAAGTTAGGTCAAAATGTGATAAACTTAAATCCAAATCCAAGGAGATATGTAGGAGTTCAAAATGTAAGCTTTGACATGTATAAAGTTTAGAAAATGATAGTAGGAACTCACCAAGTAGGTTTTAGAAGAAAACCCAAAAACCTAGATTTTGACTTCTTGGAGAAGATGAAGATGAAGATGGAGATGGTGGTGAAGCTTCCAAAAACCGAATCCTTGGATGGTGCTCTAAACTATAGCAATAAATGAGGTAGAGGTGGTGGTTGAAGAAACCCTAATCTTGGAGTAAATAAAGAGGAAGAGTTGAGAGAGAGATCAAAAGAGGAAAAGAAATGAGAAATGAAGACAATGGCTGAAATCTCATTTAAGTCGGTCAGGTTCTCCGCGCGGATAGCGGCGCGGGCAGAGCCGCGCGGTGACTCACGCCGAACACTGGATTCGCAAAAGAACAGGCCTCCGTGCAGGTCATGGCGCGGGCCAAGCCGCGCGGCAACTCGCGTGGGCCACTGCTTCCATTCTTCAAATCTGGCCAACCCAAAATTCGAGGTGTTACAATCCTCTCCAACTTGGAGATGATTTCGTCCCCGAAATCCCAATTACTCGAAAAGAGTAGGATATCTATGCTTCATATCCTCCTCGGCTTCCCACGTCACATTGGCTCCCCGATGATGCTTCCATTGCACCTTGACCATCGTGACCTCCTTGTGATGAAGCTTCTTTGACTTCCGATCCAAAATAGCTTCGGGTTCCTCGACACAACGATTTCCTTCGTCCACTCTTATCTCGGAAAGGGGAATGACGCTTTCTTCCTCCGCCAAACACTTCCGAAGGTAACATATATGGAACGTGTTATGGATTCTACTCAACTCCGGCGGCAATTCCAATTGGTAGGCTTGCAAACCCACCCGCTTAAGCACTTTGAAAGGTCCAAGCAAACGGGGACTCAGCTTCCCACGTTTTCCGAACCTAATAATGCCCTTCCATGGTGACACCTTAAGCATCACACGGTCGCCCACTTGAAACTCCATCGGCCGCCTCTTCTTATCGGCATAGCTCTTCTGCCGATCTTGGGCCGCTTTCAATCTTTCTCGAATGCTTTTGACCTTATCGGCCATCTCTTGCACGATTTCAGGTCCGGCGAATTGTTTCTCTCCCGCTTCAAGCCAACACACAGGAGTTCGGCACTTCCGCCTTTACAACGCCTCAAATGGTACCATCCCAATACTCGAGTGGTAGCTATTGTTGTATGGTAACATATTTTCCAACCAATCTTGTTTAGGTTCAAAAACTTTAATATTCCCAAAACTCATTTTAGGTCAAAATACAATAAAACCCAAAATATGGTTAGGAGGTATAGATGAGAGTCATAACACATAAACCCAAGTAAATATGAAAGAACACAAGGTTATAAAGCTCACCTAGTAAAGTTGTGTACAAACCCTAGGTGAATGAGAACTTAAGAGGAGAAGGTAGGTGACTTGAATGCTCAATCTTTATAAGTCAATAAGATGATCAACAACCCTAAACTAAAGACATAAATGCAAGTAAGGATCCTCTCCAAATAGCAATAAATGGGGAGAGTGGAAACCCTACCTTTGAGCTCTCCAAAAATCGCCCTAACAATGCTCCAAATGAGATGAAAATGACCAAAAACGTGTTGGAAGCAATTAAATGGTCTGGGCCCGTCGGCGATTGTGCCTCACGACCTTGACCGTGTCACTATCGCTTGGGAACTATCACCCGGCTCCCCGAACCCGTGGTACATTCCCCGCGATCTTGCCAGGCGAGAGTGACTGGTGTCACAATCGCTTGGCACTGTCGTCGTGCCTTCCCTACCTACGGTACACTTCTTGTGATAGTGCCACGCGAGAGTGACCCCTGTCACAATCGCTGGCACTGTCGCCCCAAGTGTACCGAACCCAGTTTTCTTCCGTTTTTGGCCTGAAAGGATCCCGGTCTCAATACTTGATTCAAATAGAAAGGTAAATGGTCAGATTAGGGACGTACCGAAATCATGGGTGTTACAGTGTGAGTAGTTAAGGTTAATGTGAGAAGCGTGAGAAGTGGATCTGAACCGTTGATGACTTTTAATCTCATGCCCTCCCATGAATTGCGCCTTAGAAGGGAATTGATCTGGTGCATCTCATCCAACAGTTGATAACCACTTCTCACGTTAACCTCAACTTCTCACTGAAACCCAACCCCACATACACATGTGTACATATAACACGTAAACATGAGGGGGAAATTTTTGTCGCTAATCTGTCACTAATTAGCGACAAAGTGACTGACACGTGGAATTTGTCACTAATCCGTCGCTAAGGATTAGCGAAGAACACGTGAATTTTCATTTTTATTTATTTTTTAAATGAAAATCCGCACGTTCGTCGCTAATCCACATCTCTAACACTAATCCGTCGTTAATTAGTGTTGGATTAGCGACAGACAAGTAGATTTTAATTTTTATTTATTTTTTAAAAATAAATTAATGGGTTCATCACTAATCTGTCGCTAATTAGTGATGGAAACGTGTCCGACGCTAATTAGTGATGGATAATGTTCATGGTCGTTCCGTTGCTAATTCATCATTAATTATCGACACATATTTTTCATTCACTGATACTTCTTTTTCTAGTAATGCTCTTATTTAAATATTTTTACTTTTGTATTACATATTATAATTTCACTTTTGTTATTTGACCACATAATTTTATAAGTTTATAACTTCACACGGAATACCTTTGTACGAAGTATTTATTATTGGTGAATTCTATACATATCCCCTCCTATAGGGGGTATGTGAGTGAGGTAGGAAGGGGTATGTGAGTGTTGTTATCCCTATCCATTCCTCACTCACAAAACCCCCCATACCCCATCCTATCTCACTTACATATGTAGAGGTGGTTTAATATTAACGATAATCATTAAAAATTATTAAAAAAGCAAAAAAAAAATTAATAAATAAATAGTTAATTAATCAACAATGTTAAGGGGGTGTTTGGTTGTGGGTATTAAGAAGTAAGGAATGAGAATGGTAATGAAAATTGTTGTTTGATTTGATATAATATAATTGACACAATACCTCATATCCATTAATTTCCATTCCTGACCAAATTGGGAGGAATGAAAAATTTATGCCCGCTCAGTCGTCTTCTCTCATGCGTTCCTATATTTGTCGATGCTGAATGTAAAATATTTTTTATTTTCATGTTGGATGTCACATATTTGTATTAAAAGTATTAAATAAGACATTTTTTTATTAATTATATTGGTCTAACCAAACAGCATCAATGCAATACTCATTCCTATTCTCATTCTCCTGCATTCTCATTTTAATTTTCATTCTCATTCCTTATAATGAACCAAACGCCCCCTAACTTTCTTGTTTTGGCTTGATTTTTATCTTACAAATATTTTGTGTTTTAATTTGTTTTAGTTTTCTTATTATAATTTTTATTTTTCTTATTGTATTTTTAGTTACTGTTATCATTAATCTTCTATATTTTAATTTATTAATCTCCAGCTTTAATGATATTTTAAAAAAATTAGTAATTTTTATTATCGTTACAATCGTTATTTGAGAACTAGCCATTACAAATTTGAAAAAAAACATCCTTTCGAATATTTAAAAAAAAAGTAGCCGTTATAAAGAGTTAATTAATTAATTATGTTCATTAATTTGTTTAGTTTTTCTAATAGAATGCATTAGTGACCGTAATATTTATGCAAGGTATAGGGTTGTTCAAAAACCGCCAACCCGAAAAAACCTCAAAAAAAAATTAACTCGAGGTAATCCGACATATAACTAATATGAAATTAAGGCAACCCGAATCTATTGGGTTGATATTGGGTTAGGCACAAAGTAACCAGACCAACCTGATAACCCGATAAAAGTTTAGTGACTTCTCTAAAGTTATTTGTATATCTCTTTAATATGAATAAGTTACCAAAAACAACTCAATAATAATGAACAATAGAACTTATAAGAGAACATTGTAATAACCGGGTTTAAAGCATTTTAATGTAAAAGTTTGGGGAAGATTGGTTGGGGGTATTAGACTATAATTAATGGGAATGAATATAAAAAGATGTGTTTGGTTTGTTATAATACAATGGGCCCATTCCTAAATCAGCCCAAATTTCTATTCCTGATCAATTTGGGGGGAATGAAAAACCATTCCCGCTTCACCCTAATTGTCGCCTCCCTCTTCAAAGATACGTCCCTCCCTCTCAATCAGATACGACCGAATCAAACGCTCTCTTCATCCTTTCTACACGAATCAAACACTCTCTTCATCAGGTACATTCCAATCTCATCTCATCTTCAATCGTTCTCATCTCATCTATAATCGTAATCTTCACCTACTGATTTTTGTTGGTGTTGTTGGTTCTGTTTTTTGTAAGTTCGACATAAGTTTCTTGCTGCTGATCGACATAAGTGTCTTGCTGCTGCTGTTTTTTTTGCTGTTCGACATAAGTGTCTTGCTTTGTTCTGTTTTTTTGTAAGTTTTGTTGTTCCTCTAATTTCAAATTTTCTTTGTCAATGGTGTTTTTTTGAATATATGTGCTTGTTTAGCCTAGTGTTCTTTCTTATATTTCTTACAAGAATGAGCAGTTTGGAGGAAATTTACAAAGTATGATTGTATTTATATCTCTACCAAAATCGGTCTTTCTTGCATAGTGTAGTGATGTTTTGACTGTTATCATGAAAAGCTAATAGTGTTCTTTCTTTTAACTGTGTGCTTTCTCATGAGCATAATTATTTCATATATATTTATGCTTTCTCACGAGCATAACTGTGTGCTTTCTCATAATTATGCTTTCTCATGAGCATAACTTTTTGTCATGAAAAGCTAATAGTGCAAATTAACTGAATTTTTTCATATATATTTCTTTTGTTATAAACTTTCTTTTGTGATAAACTTGTTTTTATATTTCTGGTGTTTTGATGTGCATGCCTAGCTCTGATAATCGAAATTTTCATGTGGAATAGAAATTTTCATGTGGAATTTTAGTTGGAATATATAGTTGGAATTTTCATTTGTAGTATACATATATATATATATATATTTCTTGCGGCTATAAGTTTTAATTTCTTCTTATGCATATATATATATATATATATATATATATATATATATATATATATATATTTCTTTTGTAGATAAAAATGGCTCGTTCCCCGGTTAACAAAAGGCATTGCCAACTACGGAAACTTTTGCTATGTCAACAAACAACAAATAACATGTTGCTCTTCATACTCGCCAACTACTAATTTGTTCCTACATTCGTTATAAGATCCGTGAAATCAAAATAAAGGATGAGAAAATAATGGATCGGATGAAATGGATATTTAGGTTGACCATGGAAAGTGATGTCGTTTGTATTAGTGAACTTCGTATGGATAGAGCAACCTTTAGGGTACTATGTGATATGGTAAGTGATGTTGGAGGTTTAAAGCCTACTAGAAATACGTCTATTGAAGAGGTTGTCGCAATGTTTTTATACACATTGGCTCACCACAAAAAGAATAGAACAATTAGTCACTTATTTTTTCGTAGTAAAGAAACAATTAGTCGACAATTCCATCTAGTTCTTTTAGCAATTTTGAGGTTGCACCCCATCTTACTCAAGAAACCAGAGCCTATTACACAAGATTGTCAAGATGGAAGATGGAAATGTTTTCAGGTATGACTAGTTTTTTTGTTACATTTGTAAGTTAACGACATTATAAATTAAAGACCAAGTTGAGATATGTATATATATATATATATCATGTTTGAATTTGTAGGGTTGCTTAGGAGCTTTGGATGGGACTTTAATTAAAGTTACATCTCCTAGTGATGAAAAGCCTCGTTATCGCACAAGAAAGGGTTGCATTTCAACGAATGTTTTAGGTGTTTGTTGCCTAAACATGCAATTCATATATGTTTTGCCTGGTTGGGAAGGTTCTGCGCATGATGGTCGTGTGCTTCGAGATGCAATCTCAAGGCCTCAAGGTTTAAGAGTTCCTCAAGGTTCTTATTATTTGGTTGATTCTGGATATTGTAATGCAAATGGTTTTCTTGCACCTTATCGGGGACAACGATATCACCTAAAAGAGTTTAGTGGCCATCGACCCAATACTGCCGAGGAGTATTTCAATATGAAACACTCAAAAGCAAGGAATGTGATTGAGAGATGTTTTGGATTGTTGAAAGGAAGATGGAAGATTCTTGCATCCCCCTCATTTTTCTCGATTGAAACCCAAGTTCGAATCATAATGGCATGTTGTCTCCTACACAACTTGATTCGAAAGTTTATGAGCCATGATCCCCAAGAGTCGGTCCTTGAAGAAGAAGAAGAAGAAGAAGAAGAAGAAGAAGAAGAAGAAGAAGAAGAAACAAATAGCGAGGATGAAAGTAACGAAGTTGAATACATTACAAACATTAGTCCAACCGATGAGTGGCTAGCATTTAGAAATACTATGGCTACCAATATGTTTAATGCATGGAGAACTAGATAGATTTTGTCATGATTGTACTTGATATCATGTTGTTTTCGGGTTTTTATGTTGACATTATGCTTTATTATGTTTTATTTGTTGTATTTGACATTATGTTTTATTATGTTTTATTTGTTGTATTTGACATTATGTTTTATTATATTGTTTAGAAATGGCTACACCTTTATGTTTCATTATGTTGTATTTGACATTATGTTTCATTATGTTTTATTATATTGTTTAGAAATGGCTACACCTTTATGTTTCATTATGTTGTATTTGACATTATGTTTCATTATGTTTTATTATATTGTTTAGAAATGGCTACACCTTCATGTGAGCATGAACGTGAACGCGGAAGGGGAAAAAACAAAATATATTGGAATGACGAGGAAGGTGAAGCGTTGGTTAATGTTTTGCAAGAACTTGCTTGTGATCCGTTATGGAAGGTAGATGGTGGATTCAAAAATGGCTACATGATTGAAGTGCATAAGAGGTTGGTCCAAAGGGTACCAAATTTTGATAAGGAAGTTATCCCTCACATCGACTCTCGGATAAAATATCTTAAAAACAAGTATAATCCACTTTCTGAAATGTTGATGCAAAGTGGGTGTCAATGGGATGATGTTGAGCATAAAATCAATTGTGAGAAGCAATGGTATGACGATTGGTGCAAGGTAAGGGCATGAAAGAACTACTTTTTTTAATTGTATTATTCTTGTTCTCATAATGTCATTTTTAATTTTTGTAGACTCATAAGAATGCAACCGGCTTATGGAATTTCAAGTTTCCATATTTGCGAAAATTGGACTTGGTATGGGGTAGAGATAGAGCGACGGGACTAAAAGCCGAGGATATATCACAAGCGTGTGAGGATATTAGTAACAACAAGAATGTGTTTTTATGTTCATCTGATAGTGAAGGTGAAGAAGAAGGTGATGCACAAGGATCTCCTAACTCATCAACCACTATCACATCAAAGAAGCGCAAAAGACTTTCACCTAGAAGGGAAATTTACAAGAACGAGAAATCACCTTCACTTCAAAATACCATTGACACGAGGTTAGATGAATTTAATTCCAAGTTTGAGTCTATTTGTGGTCAAATGATATCACAATATGCTGTTACTGCCAATCTTTTGACCGAAACTAACAAATCTGATTCTGTGAGTGAAGAGAAGATGCAAGAAGTTATGAATGAACTTCTTAGCCTCAGAATATCTACAAGTGATATTCCAAGAGCTCTTGAAATTTGCTATAATGAACCTACCAAAGTTAAGGTCTTCTTTACGTTGCCACCTCACATGAGAAGAGCATATGTGATTGGGTTCTTGTATCCCGTTAGTCAATGAATTTGGATCTTAAACATAATCTTTTGGTATGCATTTTGAAGATAGTTGGATATGTAAGCCTTTTTTTGGTATTGTATTTTGAGGTTGGATGAAAACTTTTTGGTATTGTCTTTTGAAGTTGGATGAGACATCCAATAGTATTGTATTTTGAAGTTGTATAAAACACGAGTTGTATTGTATGTTTGAAGTTTTATGGAACATCGAAATGTAATGTATTTTTGAAGTTGGATGAAACGTCGAATAGTATTGTATTTTTTCATTTTGGATGAAACATATTTTGTATTCTATTTTTAAAGTTGGATGAATTGTATTGTAAATGATAAAGTGATTGGGTAATGTTATAAAAATGGTAACAAAACAAATTTTCAGATATTATATATGATAAACAACCAAACAACATCTATGATAATGATAATGATTCCCAGTATTAACCAAACAGCATCAATGCAATACCCATTCCCATTTTCATACCTTGTCATTCCCATTTTCCTTCCTCTGTCTGAACCAAATGCCATTACAAATTTGAAAAAAAACATCCTTTCGAATATTTAAAAAAAAGTAGCCGTTATAAAGAGTTAATTAATTAATTATGTTCATTAATTTGTTTAGTTTTTCTAATAGAATGCATTAGTGACCGTAATATTTATGCAAGGTATAGGGTTGTTCAAAAACCGCCAACCCGAAAAAACCTCAAAAAAAAATTAACTCGAGGTAATCCGACATATAACTAATATGAAATTAAGGCAACCCGAATCTATTGGGTTGATATTGGGTTAGGCCCAAAGTAACCAGACCAACCTGATAACCCGATAAAAATTTAGCGACTTCTCTAAAGTTATTTGTATATCTCTTTAATATGAATAAGTTACCAAAAACAACTCAATAATAATGAACAATAGAACTTATAAGAGAACATTGTAATAACCGGGTTTAAAGCATTTTAATGTAAAAGTTTGGGGAAGAAAGTAGAAAAGCCTAAACAGAGAGGTCTAGAGTGAAAAAAATGGGAAAGGAGGGTTTAACCCTAGATTTTAGTTCATTATGGGTTGGCGGCTGATTGTTTTGGAAAGGGTCTTGGCGTTTTTGGTGAGAGGCCGAGAAGAAGGAGTTCCTCAAGAATTTCAAGTTGATTGATTCCACTTCAAGGTAAAACTTCTTATCTGAAATCTCTATCTATTTGATTTTAATCTTAATGGTGTTGGTCTGAGGGTGTTTTTTTTTTAAATCTGAAGTTGGAGTTCTGGGTTTGAGACAATTGGAAATTGTTGTAGAAATATATCTGATTAATGGATTATGGGGTCGAGATTACTATAAATTCTGGTGTAAAAGTTAGACGGTGGTATTTGTATCGTGTCTGTATCAAGTTTTGCTCGAATTTGGAACACCGGTCGACTATGGAACATCGGTCGACTATGGAACACCGGTCGACTATGGATCATCGGTCGACTATGGAACACCGGTCGACTATGGAACACCGGCCGACTATGGATCATCGACCGACTATGGAATACCGGTCGAATGTCGAGAGGTGACCTCGGTCGCAAAGGGTTAGACCCCGATCTGTGAATTCGGTCACCGGGGGGGGGTGTTAGACTCCGGTCGCGGCCCAGTCCTGATTCTGAATGTGGGCCGAAGCCTATATAGTTAGTTTTGATAATTTGAATGATGGGCTTTGGAGTGTGATTGATCGGCCCATGTTTTATTTTATTGGACCCTGTTTTTAAATAGGTAATATTAGTGGGCTAAGTCCATATAAAGATTAGATGTCGTTGGGTTTGGAGTTAAGACAAACTCGTATAAATAGGAAGAATTGAGAGTTCATCGGTCACTGTTTTTCTTTATAGGTTTCGGACTGAACTTTAAGGGTAGTCGTGGGATTTGAACTAAGGACGCCAGGTGAGTTTTTCTAACTAAACCTTTTGATAGCAAAAGCGAGTAAAGTTAAATTACCTTAAACTTTGATTTATTTGCGATGGCATGCGGAAGTTTATTCTAAACTTTGATTTTACATGATGGCATGAGTTTTATAGAAGTTATATGCAAGCTTTGATATTATGTTACTTTAGCACTTACACGCGAGATTTATTTAAATGCTAAAGATGATATTTTCTTTTGTTTTTATTATTGTCCAAGTGGAAATGTATGCATACATGGACTTAAGTGAGAAGGCTCAAAGTCGGGGGGTGTGGCCCGTCTGTGCTCATACCGGGGTGTGTGTCCCGTTTATGCTATATGGGGGGTGTGTCCCATCTAAGGCAGTGTGAGTCACAGACACGCCGTCACCTTAGGGTGGCGGTAGTGTGAGCGGAGAAGTTTACTGAAAGATAAAGGTTTTTCCTTGAAGCTGAAAATGGTTTTTTTGTGATAAATTATTGATTGTTTGTTTGATGAGTTAAATATTGTATAAGAGGGGACTCACTAGACCTTACGGTCTAACCCTCACTCTTTTCAAATCTAAAACCTTTTTCAGGTAAAGAGTGGCATAAGAAGGAGCGGTTGAGTTTTAAGAGTTGTTGCGAGCTGGAGCTGATTTAGAGGACCTTCATTGTAGATTCTTTTGAGGCGGTGTATTCTCAGTTGTGTACTAGGTCGTCTTTCCGCAAACCTTGTATTTTAGGTGTAGATTTGTTACAGTTTGGATTTAATATTTAAGTTTAAGTTGTTGTCTTGTTGTATCTAAGGTTGGGTTGTTATAGTTGGTATCAGAGCCATAGTTTAAGGGATTTAGGTGACCGGATGGGCCTAAACTTAAACTGTGGAGTAGATGGACACAACTGAGAAATAGAAAGCCTTTAAGAATGACCTTGTTCTTCGTGAGGCGTGATAACAATAGTGAGTACTCTCATGTACGGTAAATTCAGAATCGCATCTGTCCAATGCTATTATGAATTTACAGGTATAGGGGCATACTCAATTGCTATTGTTGAGGGGGGGGGGGGGGGGGTCAGGGTAGAGAGTTCTATCCATAGATTGATAGTGTTAGCCTAGCGTGTGGTGGAAGTTCGTTTTGGTGGTAAGATTATATACCGTTTAGGATGAGTATAGTGCGGGATGTAGATATTTCGGTGAGAAAGGACCTCTTGCGTCCATAAGGAAGAGAATGAGGATAAGAGGTGAGCTTTTCGCTCCAAGAGAGCTTTCGATTTGGTAAGGTAGTATGTTGATTAGTAAGAAGCATGTCAATGTTAATCCAAGAATCGAAGAATAGAAATGAGGTTTCTAAAGCTATAGTTAATTGAATGGTGGTTGAGAGACGATATCAGTGTTGACTGATGATGTGTAGTTAGTGAGGGTCAATAGAACCAAGACATGGTTGGTAAGTTGTTGAGGGTGAAAGTGAGGATGCGCATTTTGCGAAATTTTAGCTGCAATTGTAGCTAGCACTTGGTCATTCAAGAATGCTGGGAAGCATTGGTGCGGGTAGTAGTGGTATCTGTGAGGATTATGATGGGTTGGTCGGAAGTAGAAAGTCTTAGATGAGCTGTGGTGAGCGGAAGCAGTTGACCTTGTCAGAGTAAATAGCCTTCAATGTCATTGAGTATCATGCATTGTGTGTCAAACAAATTGTGGGAGTTTTTCATGTCATTCAAATCAGACGTTTTGGCGAGTGTGTGTCTTACGAAGTATTTGCTTTGAAAACGTGTCAACGCGTACAAATGTGTGTTTGGATTGAAAAGAAAAGTTTATGGCGTTGAGTGATAAATTTCGA
The DNA here is from genome assembly GCA_954870635.1 of Arctium minus. NCBI lineage: Eukaryota > Viridiplantae > Streptophyta > Magnoliopsida > Asterales > Asteraceae > Arctium > Arctium minus. The sequence goes on along the minus strand of OX941094.1, from coordinate 11,282,470 downwards.
TTCTTCTTTTGTAAATGAGTTAACTTTTGTTATAAAAATCAAAACAATATTTGATCGCATGATTTTATAAGCGAGATTGGTACAGATTTGGGTTGCCATATTAATAATGATGAGAGTCGTAAGACACACTTCGTGTAAGCAATTTTGTAGTAGTTTGTACACCGTGTGGGTAAAGTTCATCGAAAATGATTTCAATTGTGTCAACACCGATGTGGGGTGTGATGAAGAGGAACTGTCGTAAAGTTGAGGATTGAACGATTCTTGAAATCATTGTGCATAGGTAGGTCAGAGTTGTGTTGTGTACATTCACGTTTGTTTTAAAATGTAGATATCTTTTAAATTTCCAAATGTGTTAAGAGTTTAAATACTTTTATATATTGTGTGTCATGCATGAAGGCTATGAACTCTTTAGGTCATAGAGAAGGTTGCAATTAGGAATGATGAAAGCTTTGAGAATGGAAGTGTGTAGCTCGATTAGAGGGTAAAAGGTACTTGATGTTGGTATCCTTCTAAGTAAGGGTGGCGAGTAGCGGATGGGTTTAATGATGCACTGGCATACGAGGTTAAGGATGATGGTATTATAGTGATATACGCTGGTTCCGAGAGTGGAGATGTGAATGTCGACAACTGGTTGTGTCGGGAACAAAGTCTGAAGTAGTAAAGAAAATTTAGCAGTTAACTGCCGCAGTGGAAGAGGTAGAATTCAGTGGGGGATCCTTGGTAGTTGGGGACATATCGATAATATTTCATCATCGACTGTTTCTGTGGAAGTCAGAAATCATTTCGTGGTGAATGGCGGAATGCTAGAAATGAGGAAGTAATTATGGATAGTTTTGAGGAGTTTTGTGAGGAAGTGAATAGTTATTCAGAAAAGGTGTGTATCTAATGTGAAGTTGGATAACATTGTTTGGATCTTACTAAAACGGAAGATCTTTAGTTCGGTCAGGTGGTTCCTTACCGAAGAAACTTTGATGGTCATGTGGGAGCGAAGTTCAAGTATAGCACAATTGGGAGGGATTGTGCTTTGCGCATTTAAGTCTTAGAGGTAGTATGCTTAATCTTTCAGGTTACTAGAGTTTGATTACAGCAGGTCAAGATGAGCAGACAAGGAGCAATATCTTGTTGGGGTTTGAGGATCATAGTTTTGCGATTTATTCAGGATTCGGGAAAAGACAAGGTCATGAACTGCCTTGAAGTCAAATTTTAATATTATGGCCAGTGAGAAAATGACGGTATTGGTATGTGTGACAAGTGGTCGTGGAGATTTGCAGTTGTTCCGAGATGAGGTAGTAGAGTGATGGTTGTAAACATGGGTTAGTGATGTCTTTATGACATATTTGGGGGTGCAAATCATTAAAGGAGTAAGGAGTTTCCTTGAGAATATGTTTAAGGCTATAGTGATTGTTATAGGAGAAGCGTCCTCATCTGAAGATCGATGGAGAGTGATTTGTAAGTGGTAAGTGTGTGGTTGGGGTGTGCGAATGTTTGGTTATTGGGGTATTGCTAAGTTGAGAATAACTTTCAAATGATGGTTGGCGGTTATCAAAGAGAGGAGCTGTGTGATCTGGTTTTCGGCAAGTTTTGGGGAGGGATTATCTTATACACATAAATTGATTGTTGAAAGTATCGAACTGCTTAGTTCAAGGGGTTGTGTAGTAAATAGGAAATCCATGGGCATGTTGAAGTATTCTTTGGGGAGTGAAGGGATTCTAGCAGATTGGGTAATCTTGTTTGGAGAGGGAGAAGTGTGCGGCACTTTCGAGTAGTGGGTAATGCCTTGGAAGAGTTGGGTTGATTATCTTGCGTAAGAATTGTGGAAAGTCGGTTGATCAAGCAAAGTATTATAAATGGGATTTGACACATTTGGGAATCATAGAGGAATAAAGTAAGCAGTGAGCGGTGTTTCTTGCAACGAGAAGAAAGTGAAGATATCATGTCGGAAAGGTGGGAAATCTGAGAGTAAGAAAGTTGGCAAGTGACACAAAATGTGGAGGTATGTTTTAGATTCTACTGTTAGTAAGTTTATAAATCCTTAGCGTGGATATGAGAAAGAGAATATGGCGTTCGGTGGGGTGTGAGTGTGATTAGTCAAAATCATGCAGCTGACCAAAAGTTCACTCTGCTAACCAATGAGTCAGTCTTTAGAAGTGGGTTTGAAATCTTCAGGGAGGAAGATAGAGGTGTTGGGATATAGTGCTCGGAGCGAAGGACTATAGTGTCAGTTTTGGCATTGCGTGAAAATGGGGATTTGGAAAAGTTTGTATGAGCTTAGTCACTCCGTATCGAGCGGGTGAAGCTAGGTTTTAGTGCGCTTTTGGTCGAGTGATTGTGGATGCAATGAGAAAGGGGAGTATGCGTTGCATTATTTGTCCAGATGAAACTGGTGGATTGCGAAGGTTTTATATTGTGGAAATTTCTATCATTATGTGAGGAGTTGAAGAAATGATGTTGGGGCAATGTATGTTCAACGTGTAAGTTTGGATAATGCCGAGGAGTGAGATCAATGGGGTTCAAAAAAAAAGTGTTGTTGCGTTTGACTTATATCGTGCTGAGAGGGGTTGCTTACAAGGGCAAGTTGTATTATGAAGAAATTCATGACTGCGAGTTGTTGGTGATGCCTACAGTTGGCGATGTGTTAAGTTGGCGAGTTGAGTGAGTATTTAGCCAGAGATGCATGTTGTCGTAGGGTGACTCCGGCGAAATTCAATCGATTATGGAAGTTGATGTAATCGAGGGGTAAATCTGATGGTTATGTACGGCTATGTATTGATCAGAATGGTTTAGGTAATTGAATGGTACTATTTTGGTTAAATTGAGAATTATGAGTCATTAGTCCCAAGCGGTGGCGAATGTAAAGTTACCTATCTCGCATTGTAAGGGTGTGACCCGATTCAGAAAGAAATGGAAGTTGAGACCCAAGTTTGTTGGTCCATTTCCTATTGTGGAGCGTGTTGGGGAGGTAGCTTGTAGAGTGGAATTACCCGTGGATTTCAAGGGGTGCACCCTGTTTTCCATGTAGCTAAACTGAAGAAATGTTTAGCAGATAGCGTTGTCGTTATACCTTTAGAAGATGTCCAATTAGATGTGAAGATAAGTTATGTTATGTCGAGGAACCGATGACCATTTTGGATCATAAGGTGAGAAAATGGAGGAACAAGGAAATTCAACTGGTGAAGGTTCCGTGGCCATTCCACAAAAGTCAAGAAGTGACTTGGGAGTTGGAATCAGTTATGAAGAACCAATATTCTAGTTTGTTTAGCGAAAGAATTCCGGGGACGGAATTCTTTTGAGGGGAGGGTATTGTAATAACCGGGTTTAAAGCATTTTAATGTAAAATTTTGGGGAAGAAAGTAGAAAAGCCTAAACAGAGAGGTCTAGAGTGAAAAAAATGGGAAAGGAGGGTTTAACCCTATATTTTAGTTCATTATGGGTTGGCGGCTGATTGTTTTGGAAAGGGTCTTGGCGTTTTTGGTGAGAGGCCGAGAAGAAGGAGTTCCTCAAGAATTTCAAGTTGATTGATTCCACTTCAAGGTAAAACTTCTTATCTGAAATCTCTATCTATTTGATTTTAATCTTAATGGTGTTGGTCTGAGGGTGTTTTTTTTTTTAAATCTGAAGTTGGAGTTCTGGGTTTGAGACAATTGGAAATTGTTGTAGAAATATATCTGATTAATGGATTATGGGGTCGAGATTACTATAAATTCCGGTGTAAAAGTTAGACGGTGGTATTTGTATCGTGTCTGTATCAAGTTTTGCTCGAATTTGGAACACCGGTCGACTATGGAACACCGGTCGACTATGGAACACCGGTCGACTATGGAATACTGGTCGAATGTCGAGAGGTGACCTCGGTCGCAAAGGGTTAGACCCCGATCTGTGAATTCGGTCATCGGGGGGGGGGGGGGGGGGGGGGGCTGTTAGACTCCGGTCGCGGCCCAGTCCTGATTCTGAATGTGGGTCGAAGCCCATATAGTTAGTTTTGATAATTTGAATGATGGGCTTTGGAGTGTGATTGATCGGCCCATGTTTTATTTGGTTGAACCCTGTTTTTAAATAGGTAATTTTAGTGGTCTAAGTCCGTATAAAGATTAGATGTCGTTGGGTTTGGAGTTAAGACAAACTCGTATAAATAAGAAGAATTGAGAGTTCATCGGTCACTGTTTTTCTTTATAGGTTTCGGACTGAACTTTAAGGGTAGTCGTGGGATTTGAGCTAAGGACGCCAGGTGAGTTTTTCTAACTAAACCTTTTGATAGCAAAAGCGAGTAAAGTTAAATTACCTTAAACTTTGATTTATTTGCGATGGCATGCGGAAGTTTATTCTAAACTTTGAGTTTACATGATGGCATGAGTTTTATAGAAGTTATATGCAAGCTTTGATATTATGTTACTTTAGCACTTACACGCGAGATTTATTTAAATGCTAAAGATGATATTTTCTTTTGTTATTATTATTGTCCAAGTGGAAATGTATGCATACACGGACTTAAGTGAGGAGGCTCAAAGTCGGGGGGTGTGGCCCGCCTGTGCTCATACCGGGGGGTGTGTCCCGTTTATGCTATATTGGGGGGGGGGGGTGTCCCATCTAAGGCAGTGTGAGTCACAGACACGCCGTCACCTTAGGGTGGCGGTAGTGTGAGTGGAGAAGTTTACTGAAAGATAAAGGTTTTTCCTTGAAGCTGAAAATGGTTTTTTTGTGATAAATTATTGATTGTTTGTTTGATGAGTTAAATATTGTATAAGAGGGGACTCACTAGACCTTACGGTCTAACCCTCGCTCTTTTCAAATCTAAAACCTTTTTCAGGTAAAGAGTGACATAAGAAGGAGCGGTTGAGTTTTAAGAGTTGTTGTGAGCTGGAGCTGATTTAGAGGACCTTCATTGTAGATTCTTTTGAGGCGGTGTATTCTCAGTTGTGTACTAGGTCGTCTTTCCGCAAACCTTGTATTTTAGGTGTAGATTTGTTACAGTTTGGCTTTAATATTTAAGTTTAAGTTGTTGTCTTGTTGTATCTAAGGTTGGGTTGTTACAAACATTATTGGAAAGTTACATTTAATACATAAATATTTAATAAACTCGTATATTCTCTTGAATGATTTATCGTATTTCGAAAAAAGAGTTCCTTATTTTTATGTTTTCAATGTTGTTTTTACTTTGTTCAGGCACAACCCGACTGACTCGATCAACCCGACCAACCCGTATGGGTTGGGTTAAAAATTTACAAAGCGCCAACATTGGGTTGAGTTGTTTAAATGTCTTCAACCCAATCAACCTAACTCATGAGCACCCCTACAGGGCAGATGTAGAGCATAAAAGGAGGGGGAAAGGACCCTAGTCAAAAAGTAAAAAAAAAACAATTTTTAAGGTTAAAAACATTTTTTTTTTAATTTCTACCATAGTTCCCCCATTGATTTTTCATATGGGATCCTATCTATCAACTAAAAAACGTACCTCGAAATCATTCAAAAAACCAAAAAGATTCTCGAAATCAACCAAAAAAAAACCCCAAGAAAAGTCCTTTGAAATCGCCAAAAAGACTTAGGGGACGTTTGGTTCATTTAAAGGAATGAAAATGAAAATGAAAATGAAAATGAAAATGAATATAGTATGGAATAGGAATGAATATTTTCTTTATAGTGTTTTGCATTGATGTACATTCCTGTGTATTGTTGATGTTTGGAAACAAAAAAAAAATAAAAAACTTTAGTAGCTTTAATGGGCTTTCTTCCTCCCTCTAGTAAACCCTTTATTCAGGTATAAATCGAACAAATATGAAAACAGAAAAAAAAAAAAAAAAAAAACAATAAGAAGAGAATGTCACAGATCAAATCAAATAGAATAAATCGAACCAAGATGAAAACATAAAAGATCAAACCAATCAATATAAAAAATCGAACAAAAGAAAGTCACAGATCAGAAGTTTTCAACAACAATATCGACTATTTATATATTGTGACAAAGATCGGGATCTAACAGGTTTCTTCTCTTCTTTTGGGATCGGGATCCAACAGAAAATCAAACAAAGATAAGATGGAAAAAACGGAACAAACATGAAGTTGCAGATCGAGTTTGATGTTGTCGAAGCAAATCGATCAAGTGTGTTGTTGTCGACGAGTTCTACAAAGAGGGGAAGCGATCTATGGAAAGAGATCGATCTATTGAAGCTGATCGATTGAAGCATGCTACTTGATTTAGAGCAACCAGTGAGGAAGAAGCAATTTATGTGGGCTTCGATGGTGAAGGAGAAGACGTCTTCACCATTAGGGTTGCGCCCATTTTTCTCATTCCCCCCATATTTGGTGGGTATGAATTTTACCCTATTCTAATATAATGATTACTTATATTACTCCTAACAAAACAACATATTTCTTTCCATTCCTATTTCTTACTTGTTCCAAACGCCTATAATGAATATCACTCACATTACCTATCTTCTAATACCCCCAACCAAACACCCCAGTAGAAATCCCTTGAAATCAACCAATAAAACTTTAAAAATCCCTCAAAAGTCAAAACGGTAGAATTAAGCTAAAAATATATCGGACGAATTTGCGGCCCTTTAATCTATCTTAAAGATGTCCCTACTAGAAAAAAATCATGGATCTCTCTGTATTTATGACAATTTATATGTTAATCAACATGGTTATAATTTCTTTTTCTAAACAATAATTCTTTAAAAAATTTGTACATATTATAATTAAGTACAAAATATAAAAAAAAATTAAACGAACGACGCGGCTCCATACCCTGACTGTTGGTATTGGGGAAGTTAGCTTTCAAAATCCAATAAAAAAGAGAAGTTAGCTCCTTCCATACCTACAGGGGTGGTGAGCGGAGTGATGAGTCCCTCATTAGCACGCCAACGAACGACGCAACTCCATACCCTGACTGTTGGTATCGGGGAAGTTAACAGTTCCAGCTGAAATACTTGAAATAATTCTACCACATGATATTGAAGGATGGGACCTTTTCTCGAATATAAAGCTATTTTTAAAAGAAAAAATAAGCGAAATTCCTTTATGAAACAGTAGTTTACTTTTGTAGAATTTCTTAAAATGTTTCTGATTGTGTAGAATATCAGAGATTATAAAATCTGGTGCCATGTTTGTTTAAATATATTAAAATTTGGTCACCCACATTTTTTAATAAACTTACCGTTATCTATACTATATTATAAAGCATCTATTATCTATAATCTATACTATATTATAAAAACGACATAAAAAACTCTTAATTACAACATTTTAAGCACAAGTTACAACTAATTAAAGCCAATTACTTAATTTACAATTTCTTAATGCTTTGGTACAACCTTTCCAAGCACAGTATCTCACATAATCATCTATTTGTGGAATGGATACTCATTTATTAATATAAATATTTGTTTTTTTGGTGGAGGATTTTATAAAATAGATTTTATCCGTATTTTTTTATATTACATCTCATAATGATTTTTCCATATTTTATTTTATAAAATCTTTTTCCATATTTTATTTTATAAAATCTTTTTACATAATGAGATGTAATATAAAATCTTTTTTCTTCCGTATTTTTTTGCTAATATAAAATCTATTTTATTTTATAAAATTTACACGTATTTTATATTAGCATAATATAAAATCTACACGTATTTTTTTTGCTAATATAAAATCTACACGTATTTTTTTTTCACGAGCATTAAAAGAAGAAAAAAAAGATTGATATGAATTAAAAATAAAAAATAACGAGATACACTAATAAATTATCATATTTTTTAAAATAAAAATATTCCGCAATACTTTCCAAATTAACCAAGTGCAAAAAAAATAAAATAGAAACGATGTAGATATAAAAATATTCTTCCATATTTTTAATATATTTACATTTAAATGTAAAATCGAAAATGAAAATAAAATATTTTAAAATATTCTCTACAATCACTATAAATATATACAACTTCTCTATGTATCATCCGAGTACATGAAGAAGACGAACTGTCGGGTGTCAATGGCGGAACCTGCAACTGAACAAAAGGTATTCCACTATATTTTTGTTTCTTTGAAAAACTATTTTTTTATATTTTATTTTATTTACTGAGGATTTGTTTATATTTTTCAAAACCCACAATGATTATCGGAGTTGATAAGAAAATGTTAAATTGAAAGAAAGATGTGAATATATAATATATATATATGAGAAGATAATGCATTTTTGATATCTTATAGAGTTGATAATCTTATTTTTTTTTATGCGGTAACAGTTACTATAATAACTTAAGATGAACGATGATTTATGACAAATTATAGAGTTAATATTAATCATATTTTTATAGGAAAAAGTTACTATAATAGTTTGCAATTGGGATTTTTAATGGGATATGTCTTGCAAGTTGAACAACTAATTTGTATATTTATAATTATTTCAAAAACAGTGATATGTAGTGAGACATGTCGTTTGAGTTTTAAATAATATAATACAAAACTATTACCAATATTATTGCACAAACTCATAACAACAAACGATTAAGAATATATGCAAGTTAACCACTTATGAAAATACATTCGTTTTTCACATTGTATTTCATTAACTGTTAACAGAGAAATTACGTTTCATTTTAACTCGGTTCAATATTCCAACAAAAAATTTATCCTCACGTGCAATGCACGGGCCCAACACTAGTATATTATAATGCATCTATGCAAAACTCTTAAAAACAACTACTAAAACTTAATGTATTGTTATTTTATGCTAATTATTTAAAATTTCTTAAAAAAAACACTAAAGTTTTATATACTACATTTAATGCTATTTATTAACCTTCAATTCTTATCTCTAACCATTTTAACTTCCTAAAATCACTCCTCATTTCAACTCCCTAAAATCACTCCCGCATGACTAAATACAAGATAAAAATCAAATTTTAGATATAAAAAATCTAAAATATAATTAAGAAAATCTAACAGAATATTTAATTTTTATTTTATAAAAAACATATATTATTAAACCTAAAATAAATTACATTATTATTAAATTATCGAAAAACTCTTAAAAACAAGCTTTTATATATTGGGTATTGTTTATTGATACACATTATTTAAAAATTCAAAATTATAAGTCATGATACATGAGTACAAATTCCTAAAGCTATATGTTTGAATTTATAAGTAACTGATAAACATACTCAAAACAGAATAAAAATCTCAATTTAAATATAATAAAATTTAAAATATATAAGATAATTATTAAATTATAACAAAATACTTAATTTTTTTATATAAAAAACATTATATTGTTAATCCTAAATTAAACAAATTTATAAAAAAAAAATACGCTTATAGTATTAATTAAATAAATAGACTTTTGCCCTAATTCGAAAATGGGAAGAGGGGAGATCGATATTATTTTACTTACTCCTCGAATCCAAATCTAAAATTCAAAATTCAAAATTCATATTCGATAAATGATATTCGATCATCAAAAACATGTATTGTGATTTGTGAACAAGAAAAATGCAAAAAAGAAAAAAAAGGAACAATTATTCTTAACATAATATATAAATCAAGACTTAGAACGATCGAGCACTTAATTTAGGTAGTCTTGATCACACGAGATCCACGGTGTCGTGTCGTGAACCGGTTAAACAACGCAAGTGCGTTACTAGCAAGATGCTTAACATTCAAAACCCTCGTTTTAATCATCCCCTTTTCCTTCCCACCGATCGCTTTATCTGATATCCGATCAAGACACGTCGTCACATCCGTCAACGCTGTGCTAACCCACGTCTGTACGTTACTCTCGTGCCACGTAAAATGTTTCTCGCCATCGAGCACCATTCGTTGTTGCTCCTTTACCGATTGTGTTATCTGGCTCACACCATCGTTGATCTGAGACAAACAATCTGTCATTGCTTCATAGTATCGGGCGTTAATCTTCGTTTTGTTGAGATCTTTCGCTACCATATTCACGTATGCCTTTGTCAGGCGGGCTTTGACTAAACACGTGCTTAGCGAAATCCGAGCCAGTTGTTCAGGCCCGGGTGCGTTTGTTTTGCTAGCGAAGGGGAGGAGCGTTCGAATGCATAGCTCAATGTAGATCGTTGATCGGCATTGGTGCTCGACGTATGCCCGGGCTCGAGAACCACATTCGACGGTCGGGTTTAAGCCAAAAATGGCCAGAAAGATTATTAGGAAATTAGAGAGGATTTTATGTGCCATTTGGTTTGATTTTGAGATGTAGATCTTTAAGAGGTTGTGCATGGTGTTATATAGGAGGGTGTCACCTACTCACGTTCACTGCAATTTGATTATATTTGTAAGTATATATTACACATATTTAATTAAAAAGTATAATGTTTTACGTGTAATATAATTACTATATTAATTCATGTGATGTTGCAAAATAAAAATTATTGAATTTTGATGTGCACAATAAAAAATAACACTTTTGAATATACTTTTCTCTCATAATAAATATCTATAATAAGAGAAACACAGTTTTTAAAAAGAGTAAATTACAAATTTCATCCCTATGGTTATATGAAATTTTGGATTAGGTCCCTCAAACAAAATAATCACATACATGGTCACCATAGTTCTATTTTTGTTTTGGATTGGGTCCCTTACCCTAATTTTGTTAACTTTTCTTTCCTTAACTCAAGGATAATTTAGGGGGGGTTTGTTTTTTTTTTAAAAACTTTCTTAATGGCTTTTAAGTCTGAATCGTTCAGACCTTTTTACACCCCACCTCTTATTAATCATAACTAAAATAAGACTTCAGACTTTAAACCTCTTAAAAAACAAACGACACCTTAGTCAATTTGGCTTTGTCTAATTTTTTTTCTCTTTTTGTTAAAGAATAATACATATTATATTATATTTATATAATAATATATAAATATCATCAAGTGTCCCATCTCTCCCATCAAAATCAAACCCACTTAGCTTATTCTTTCCAATTTTAAAAGATTCAAAACTTGCAAGAGAAACCAACTACGAAAAACCAAAAATCAAAACAGCTAAAAACCGACTTAGCTTATCTATTATCCATATACTAAAAAACAAAATCTATTAGCTAAAAGCGATTCATCTTCTTATTAGAAAATATCTTCTTCTGATTTTTGGAATATGAAGGTAACCAACTCCAGATTGTTGATGGTGGATACGATGAGTGGGGCTGGTTGTATCACGATTTCAAAACCCACAGGCTTCAAAACGTACAGATTCGTTGAAATTGTTGTCATCAATGTTCCACAAAACCATTAAATTAATCATATGGGTTCGGAACCGTAATCTACGTTCTCTATCTCTCTGAAACTAACTAAACTCTTAATAAAACCACAAGATGTTTCTGATGGGGTTTTCAGAACTTGGATGTGTGGAGATGCAACCTCAACATTGGCGGACATTGGCTAGGATGGAGATGGAGTGTCAAAGTGTTGGCCATGGTTTGAGTTTTTTAGTGATCGATAGTGTAAGGATGAAGGTGAAGATTGAGGGGATGTTGTAGTGGGGCGGAGTTGAGGGATGAGAGAGGCCTCAAGGGCACCGGAAAAACGTCGGAGAAAAGGGTGGTCTGACGACCGATGAACTAACTGGTGTAGGTGGTTTAAACATAAATGCACTATATTTTTTATTTATAAGTAAATATAAAATGACTAAAAAGGCCCCTCACATAATTGGACTTAAGTTAACAAAATTAGAGAAGAGACCCAATCCATAACAAAACTGAAACTACAATGACCATGCTTGTAATTATTTCATTTGAGGGACCTAGTCCAAAATTTCATATTACCATAGGGACGAAATTTGTAATTTACTCTTTTAAAAAAGTATATTTTTAATTAAATAATAATTTTATCCTTAAAAATAAAAGGGGTAGTGAATTTATTTTGAATAGAATTGTAGAATAAATACTTATTTTAAGTCAAACTAATTAAAAGTATAGACACTTGTTTTAAATCAAACTAATTAAAAATTCAAACACTTATTTTATGTCAAAAAATAAAAATAAAAATATACACATTTATTTTGAATTTTGAAACAAAAAGAGAGAAATTACTTGGTACATTTAGAATATTAAGGGGTATTTGGATGCCTTTAAAGTGAGTAATCTGTATCATTATGTATTTTTGATTATTTAAAATTAAAATAAACGATTATATATTTTAGATTAAAAAAATCTGATTTTTAATTATTTGAAGAAAATAATAACTTAAAATACCTAAAATATGAAATATCTACTAACTAAACAAAACTAACAAAAGAAACAATTTTTTTATAATAACACGAAATATAAAAATGTTGTATTTTACAAAGGAATGAATTAAAAATAAAAAAATAAATAAAAAAATTATTAGCTTTTCGGGTTGAATCCTTTAGCTTTCACGGCAGGTTTGATTCTCTTTTTAAGTCTTTTCGGGAACTGCTTGTGTAGTTGCTTTCCGAGGCTCTCCTCAAGTCTCTCTCGATTGTGTAGGCGTTGGCATTTTGTTGGTTGCTTTCTTTTTGCCGTTGGTTTTGCTTGTTTTTCGATTTTATTGTCTGATTTGTAGATCTTGTATTTTAAAATCTTCTATATTCTTGCTTATTTTTTTTTGTAATATATTTGTCTTTCAATAAAAATGTTCGCTTGAAAAGTATTTAGCATAATCTATACATTCTATGATCAACCTCCAAATTTTGAACATCTTTCGAAGTGTTATATAAAAGTATATTTCGGAACATATATAAAATTTAATTAATTATAGTAATATAACAATGGCAGGAGGGTCTCCCCGATTTCTTTTTCCATTATCATATCCCTCCGATTAACTTTAACGATTTATTTCGAGCTTGCCCAATTTTTGTAAATGGTTGTCCATGTCCCTATTATCCAGCGGGTTGGATCTAGGGAACCTGATCGCATATAAACAACTTTAATATTTATATATCTATACTATATTATAAAGCAGAGATAAAAAAAAACTCTTAAATACAAATTATTAGACACAAGGTACCATCATTTTATGCAAAATTTTAAAAATATCTTAATCTATACTATATTATAAAGTAGGGATAAAAAAACTCTTAAATACAAACTATTAGGCACAAGGTACCATCATTTTATGCAAAATTTTAAAAATGTCTTAATTTACAAATATCAAAGCACATGATACATATTACTACTGCAGGCTCCTAACACCCACCAATTTGGTATGTGCAGGACCTTCCTTTTATACAGACCTTTCCATGTATCACTATTAATTAATATATTATATTACTATAAATTTGTTTTAATTATATTATTAAATATGTAATTAGTTATTTTTTCTAGATGTCATTAAAATATATAAGATAATCATTGAATTCTAACAAAATACTTAATTTTTTATATGAAAAACATTATATTATTAAGTCTAAATTAAAAAAATTTATAAAAAAAATATTATCACTTTCTCAAAATCATCCAAAATCGTATTATAAATCGACAAAAAAACAAAAAATAAAATGAAACATTAAAATCGTGATGTATCTCGCTGCATTACGCGAATATGCTTCTAGTTATCTTATAAATATATGTAATGTGTTTATTAATGAAAAGAAGAACTACATGAATTCACATATAATTTTTTTGACCTTTTTAATGAAACAATATTAAAGTCAACCCCAAATTTATTATTTGCAAATTGATTTTGACTTCAACTTTACCTAGGAAAGTTCCTTTTACTTTCTATTAGCTCCATGATCCATGTTTCAAGGATAAATATTATTTGGTGCCTTAATATTTTTAATTAATTATGACATGATTTAATAAAAAAACATTTAATTATTTAATTTGGTCGGTCTTAATACCACGAGCTTTACATTAATTACCAGCATATTTTCTCATGGATACACTAATAATTCTAATCGTCATTCCCCTACTTTAAATAATTAAAATTAGGTATCACTTGGTGTAGGTCTCGACTCTCGTCTATCATCTACTTATTCCATAAGATGCTGAAGTTACCAGTAGCATTATTTTTAGAAAGTTTGAACTGATGACTAATAAAGAGCAAACTTAACTCTTGTTGAGCTACTCACAAAGGTTTGTTTGAAAAAAAATTAGGTCGATGATGGTCAATCCGTAGAGGATCCGTCACAAATCCCTCGTAAATTATCGGCTGAAAAATCCATCATCAAAACCTCTTTGTTTTGTAGTGTATTAACATAGATGCCAAATTAAAGATAATAAAATGATTGTTTTTTTTTTGTGTTATTTCTTTCGCTTCAAATTTGTTTATATTTTGTGTATTTAATTACTACTAAAAAGTGGGCGGCGGATGTTTTTTATTTAAAAAATAAAGTTATAACTAACCTTTAATCACATAACTCAGATAAATTAATCATATATATAGAGAGAGAAAGAGGTTTAGGGGAAAACTTTAAAAAACGAAAAACTGAATAATACACTGGTAACCCTTCATCTGGGCGATATGCACTTGTGCATACAAGTAATTTGTAACATGCACACGTGCATATGCACATTGTTTTTTGGTTTTTATGCACATGTGCATAAAAACCAAAAAACAATTAAATTTACTTGTATGCATAACTGCATACCGTCTAGATCAAAGGCTACCAGATTGTTCTTCAATTTCTCATTTTTTTGAGGTTTTCCCTTGAACTTCTCTCTCTCTCTCTCCCTCTCTCTCTCTCTATATATATATATATATATATATATATATATATATATATATATTAAGGTGAGAGTGGTAAGAACATTTTTAAGCACTTTTGGATGCATAATCTATACTATATTATAAAGATGACATAAAAAACTCTTAAAAACAAGTCTTAAAGCTTATTGTACCGCTATTTTATGCTAATTACTTAAAAAACAACCATAAAAGCTGTATGTACTACATTTAATGCTATTCATTAATTTTCAATCATTATCTCTAACCATTTAACTCCCCTAAAATCATTTTCCACTTTAACTCCCCTAAAATAACTCTCAGCATATTTTAGATATAAAAAATCTAAAATATAATTAAAAAATCTTACAGAATATTTTATAAAAAAAATTATATTATTAAACCAAAATAAATTACATTATATTATTAAGTCTAAATTAAACAAATTTATATAAAAAATCATTATCACTCTCTCACAACCATCCAAAATCGTAATGTAAATCGACAAAAAACAGAAAATAAAATGAAACATTAAAATCGTGATGTATCTAGCTGCATTGCGCGAGTACACTTCTAGTGTTTTTTATCTTCTTATTTTCTTCAACTACCTTCATCTACATTTATATTCACGTTTAGCCACTTTCACGAACTTTTACATACATTTAATCAAATTCACATGCATTTGTTAAACTTTCAGTTACGATGATAAAAGTAGAAAAATAAAAGTAATTGAAGGTAGATAGAGGAAGGTATATAAATGTATATAAAAGTTTTGTTTCTCATCATAACTCTTATTCTCAGTAGAACCCAACTCATTGGGGCTTATCATTTAAGAACCCACTATTGTGAGAACCCTAAGAAACGATGACTCATGTGTTATTTCATTTGATTTTTAGTCATTAAAGGGTGTATTTAAGGTATTAACTAAACATGTATTTGTTTCACATATAGTTCTTCACTATCTGAACCTTTTTGATGTGCTTGTGAAACAAAAAGTACATGTAGAAAAGTTTCACATTAACCTAATACACATGAAGCAAACACATTGTGAAACAAATATAAGTTAATTAAAACATTAAATACTAGTTTTAGACGGAAAAAATATGTCAAACAATACCTTAAAGTAAAAGTTCTTACAATTATCACAATATATGGGGTTCTCATTTGAGTATGCCCATATATATGTATATGTATATATATATATATATATGTATATATATGTGTGTGTGTGTAGGACAATAACCAAATGAGAACCACAAAAAAAAGTTATAAACCCGTGAGAACCAGTATAAAAATATTCTTTTACATTACTTTTTTCCATCAAAAAACTATATGGTTTTTAGTTATTGTTTCACATATGTTTGTGTCCATATGGTGAAAAAAAATCCATGTGAAACTCTTTTTTGGTTCATATAGTGAAACGTAAAATATAAACAAAAAAGTTTCACATTGTGAAACAAATGATGTGAAACTATCAGATTATGAAACAAATATTGTAACACCCGTAAATTCCAAAAAGAACAGTCAACGATCGGTCAAGGAACGGTCAGCGGCCGGCCGAGAGAAACGGTCGGGGAGCGATTTATCATAAGACGCGAGGAGGCATGACAAGTGACACGCACGGTTTAGCCCACGATCTCAAGTCGCGTAAGTCACTGGGGTTCCTCATTATCACCTCCCCTCTCCTTTTCTCTCCTCTTTAGTTCGTTTTGGGAACTAGGGTTTCGTATTTGGGAGCAACTATGGTGGATTGATCCAAACAAAACTCAAGGGTTCAGGTTAAAGGTTTGATGGGTTGTTTGGATAGCTTTGGGTGGAAAGTCTCAACATCCAATATGATAAGTTTCCTTGAGTAATCTAAGCTTTTTGGTATAAGGATATTAAGTTTACTTGTTGATGTTTATGCTAGACTTGAAGGAATGGATTGTTTGCAAACCTTAGCTTTTGTTGGTATTAGCTTGGAAATGGTGGATCTATACTATTGAAGGCTAATGGTTGGATTTGGAACCTAGGTTTAACCTAACCTAGCAAGGTGAGTTCAAGCTGATTTGTGAAAATGTTGTACATGCCAAAATGTCTATTTTAAAGCATTTATGTGTTTTGCATGAAATTATCAACTGTTGAGTTATCTGGTAACTTTTGATTATTTGAAGTGTTTAGCTTATTAAACTTTGTAAAACACCACATTTGGGATTTTTGGGCATTTCGATAAATGTGTCATAAATGAATGAGTTTTGATGATTTATTTCATAAATAGATATTTGGTCAAAAACGCACTTTTAAGTGTTTGTCGGGTTTTATGCATCATTCATGAAATAGGATGTTTTGAAAAGTACGAAAGTGTGAGTCCTTTGGTTTTGCGTCATTCCCGACTTTGGAGAACATTTTAGAAATGGAAAACCCTTTTTGGTTTGGGCCGAAGGCCAATTGTGTTTTGAGAAAACAAAGTTTTGGGGAAAGATGTAAATTGGTTTATGTAACCATATTGGCACTCGTGTTTTAGCCAAACGTCTATTATGCCTCTTGGGGCTTGATTTGTACTCGGTTGAGTCTTTGGAACATTTGTTCAGTTTTGGTAGCTCGTTAAGGAGCATTGGACGTACGGTGTACTTAGTTGCATCTTAATTGAGAGTTACATGTTTTGAATGCATTAGTTCATTTGTTTGAGTCATGTAACGTTTTAGACTGTAATGCATTGGATCCATAGGCATATGAGTCAGTCGGTTGGTTTAGTGGGGATTTTATCCCCGTTTTGGGACTAGATATTGTTTATGGCTAGCGGGAGCTCGAGGTATAGATCGTGGGTGGTTGAACTCGATAATCGCGTAACCTCTATTGAAGGGCTCGAGGTATAGATCGTGGGTGGTTGAACTCGATGCCCGTTTGTAATCCAGTCTGGTTACTCATCGTGGAATTTAGTGTCTGCGTTTGAAGTCTAGTGAGTGGTCCCCAAGTCATGTTTTATGGAAGCTTGCGGTGGTGATCTACAGAGCTGTATACGGAGCTAAGTCTTGCGGTGGTGCCCATTGTGAGCCGGATACGGGGACTTGTGGCTTTTTGGTGACACTCATTTAGAGGTCGAGTAGACACTAGGGTCATTTGGGTATCTTCCGTAGGTAGCTCGGTTGGGAGCCGTATACGGGGATCCATGGCCCTGTGTGAAGCTCTAGAACATTGATAAGTGTCTTAACTTTGTGTGCCCGCCACTTTCGTGATGGAATTCGGGTATCCCCATCACCGAACGGTGTTGTTTTTGGGTATTGAGTTTTATTATCCAAGTTTTCGGTGACGTTTTGTGTAAATGTATCTTATCCATGATTTATGGGTTGAGTATTATTCCCACCCGAGTTTTGGGTGTTTCGGGATATAAAGTTTTAACCGCATTTTCATAAATAGAGAGTTCGATTTCTATTCATGTTTTGGGTGAGTTTTGGGTTGGAATTTATTTATGAAAGAACGTTTTATATTGGGATCTTGTCCTTGAAGTAGTTTGGATTGGAAAAACGTTTATATTGGAGTTTATTTGCCTAAAATGCATATTACTGGGAAATGAGTCGTTTTCATGTTTTAGACATCAAATTTGAAGATTATGATTTAAATTGCATTACTCTTCTTCAACGATATATCTACCCATGTTGAAAACTCTTGAACTCACTAGGCGTTAGCCTAACCTTTTTATTTGTCGGCATGTGCAACAGGTTTCGGTTAGGAATAGTCCTAGTGACACTGTGAAGCGAAGAGTGCTAGTTGTGTGCTCGAAGACTGGATATCGTAGTGAAGTATTCCGCATTTATAGCAACTTGCGTTTGGGATTAAGTAGCACCCGTTGGTGGTTTAGTCTTTGGGTATTATTGGAGTTTGTAATTATTGAGGTCTTTATCGAATCTTTTATTGAGGCATATTGAGTTTGATTTATGAGATGAGATGTTGCCTTTTATTTGATGTTTGATCGAAAATTTTAATAGTTGCTCTTACCAAATTTGAGGGTGTTACAAGTTGGTATCAAAGCTTAAGTTTGAGAGAATTAGGTGTTGATTTTGAATGCCTAGACTCAAACTAGCGTATTTTAAATGATTGAATGTGAGATTGCACAATTAGGCACGTTAAAATTTGATGATTCGAGATGAATGGAGCCACTAGGAACGGGAATCATGCCAAAAATGGCAAGGATGATTGTGTACAGTACGTTCATAATAGTACCTGGCCAGTGTTATGGTGAACCTACGGGTTACGTGTGTATGCTTGAACTGCCTTGGTATGATAACCGTTGGGGTAGTGAAACCGTTTCTATATGGGTAGCCATTAGAAGAAGTTAATGATTTTAGTATTCGTCACTTGGAGTGACGGTAAGCATGTTGATTGCATTAAGTGGACTGTTGTGTGTCGGATTGATTGGCTGGATTAGAACCATAGACTTTTGGAACCGATGTTATTTCGAGGAGAAATTGTGAGGTGAACCTATGAAGTCCTTGATTATTGCCATAAAATGTTTGAGCATCCGGGTGACGATAGTGTAGCTAAGAAATTGAGGAGTGTGGTTCGAAATGTTGAGTGCCGAACAACTTCACACACAGAATTTATTTCTAAACTAAATTACGTTAATTATTTCTCATGTTTCCAAATCGTCATGTGGATTATGTTACAAATCTTGAAGCAATGTTTTAGCATACACAAGGTTTTAAACCATGATTTCGAACATGCACAAAATTATTTCATGACATGAGGTTGCAAACTTTGTTGAGATTTTCTTATTCTCATTTTGTCCAACGCTATTTTGGATTTTACGATGTGCGCATTTTGATGTTGTCTAGGGTCTTGGACAAGTAATTGCGGTTTATGACTTTAACATTGGATTTCCTCCACATATGTTAAGGTTTTGGAAGAAGAGTTACCTTCCATTATTTTGATGTTCGAGTTTTATTGAGAATTTTATTTTATGGAGAGTTGTTGATTTGATGTGGAAATTTTAATGGCGTCCAATTGTATTGTTTTTTCCCTTGAGTTTTATGTGAACAGTTTGGTCGCACATAACATGCATGCATATTTTTATTGGGAATCTCTGTCGCGGTGTTTTAACCAATAATTTTAGAATGAAGAGAGCAGACTGTTAATTTGGCTTTAAACTCAAAACCGACATAAATTATTTCATGTTTTAACCAAGTTTATGCGCACATCACCTTACTAGTTTTGTGAAATAAACTGTCGCATGTAAGTTTTGTTGTGGAATCTTTTTCCGTGCCGCATTGTGGCTAAAAGAGAGAAAACTTTGAGAGTTCGTTATCATGAAAATGTTGTTTTGGGTTTTGCAAGCAATTTATTTGTACAGCCTAAAGTTTGGAATCAAACTAAATTACTCTTACATGTGATCAAATAGCATGCATATGTCTTTACTAAATTTTGGGGAATAAACCGATGAATGCGAGTCACGTTAGGAAATTTTATTTCATGACATTTTATGGTTAAATGCGAAATTTTGGGATTTGATTTCGTGAATATCCCCTTCTGTAGTTTTGTACAAACGCTTTGTTATACACTGTTTTAGTACGTAAAACTATTTCTCATTCGTGACACAAATTTATGCATGTTGGGAACGTAGCGGTTGCTTTGAAAAAGGTTGTTGAAATATCTTTCGTTGGTGCCAGTATTACCTTGATTATTGATCAAATATTTTCTGAAATGGTTTTATATGTGTGGCGGTTGTGACCACTTCGTACACCTATCGAGTAAACGGTAGTAGATTTTATTCGTATGACTAATCGTTATAAAGCTTTTACATTTAAAGGTTTTATAAAAGTTAAATTGGCATTGTAGTTTGAAAAACCTTGAACTCATTAGAGCTATAGATGTAAGCCCCCTTGGGATAGAGGTTGTGATTAAGGACCGAAAGAGTCCTCGAAGTTTGAAGTGTCGGAGGACCTAACTTATGATCAGTTTTGGACTTTGAATCTCAACCTTGTGAACTGGTACACGCATGGATAACTGGAATATTAGATCTATCCATTATTTCGGGTATTCAAGTGGTGATCTTTCTGTCTTGGTAAAACCACGGGTTAAAGCATTGGTGGCTGCTTGCCTATGGTCGGTAATAAATTGATGGGTTGACTGTCGGCATCATGTATAGGTCAGATGTGTGCCTTTCGGAAGAGTTTTCTAGGATAAGGAAAATAGGGTGATTCGTTTGTTTGAGTTTAGTGCCATGATAGGTGTCAACATTAATCCTTCAATGCAAGTCTGGGATAGGACTGTGTAACGGACGGGTCGGGTCGGGTCGGGGACCCAGAACCGAAACCCGATCGGATATTCGGGGGACGAAATAAGCCCCGAAACCCGACCGATATCAACTTCGGATATTCGGGTTCGGGTACTTCGGGTTCGGGTTTACTAATCGGGTTATTCGGGTTTACTAATCGGGTTATTCGGGTTTACTAATCGGGTTTACTTTCAAACAATTTCCTTCAAAGTTCAAACGTGTTAAGCACTTGTAAATTTAGTTAATAGTTACAGCCTTAGTACCTTGACTACCTTCAGACATAACGTGTTTCGCCAATTCACCAGGAAGAACAAGTCTCAAAGGCCACAACAGTCTGAATCTCCCGAGAAGTAATTGTACATTAAGCATCCAAATTAATTGTTATTTCAGCAAATGTATATGATGGAGCATCCAGACCAAATTAATCATAACAGACATTGCAGACCATAAACCATTTCAGCAATTGTATGGTGAAGACAGACTCTAAGCTAGACTTTAGCAACTTAGCAAGTGAAATTGTGAAAACATTAAAATCAAAAACCCCTAAATAAACCAACGATCTCAACATTCAAATCAAATAAATCCATTAACCTTACCTCTGGCTCTACGCCTCTACCCCATGATCTCAACATTCAAATCAAAACCCCCTAAATAAATAAAATTATAAAATACGTAACAGAGAGACGTAGAGACTAGAGTGGCTAAGTTCAATTTGTTGTTCAAACAACATTCCAATTCAATAAAGAGATTTGTATGTTTTGCTGAACAAATTGAACCAAATAATAAGATTTGAACTATGATTTGTACAATTCTGGCAACCATGTTTAGAAATACGATCGTCTATTGATCACTAAAGAAAATATAGCTTCTTATGCTGAACTTCAAAATGTCAAAGTAAAGCTTGAAGAGAAAATGGTAAAATAAATTTGGATCAAAATGTCAAAGTAGAGAGAGACGTAGAGAGTAGAGACGTAGTTACCAAAACAGGACCGATGGAGCCTCTCCTCAGTGGACTAGAGTGGCTCGCCGGGAGGAGATGAATGTGCTATGTGCGAGAGTCGACAGGCCGAGTGGCCAACAACCTGAGCCCTGAGCGAGCGATGAGCGTCGAGCTCAGCGAAGTGAGAGACTGCGAGAGCGATGAGCGAAATGAGAGAGGTCTGAGTCTGAGCGTCGTCTAGCGAAGACGATGAGTCGATGAGATGAGATGAAGATTGAAAAGTGAAAAGTGAATTGTGATATGTGAAACTGAAAATAGAAAATTTAGGTTTATAATTTAGAATTATTCGGATATTCGGGTCGGGCGGGTTTCGGATTTGCGTACCCAACCCGATCCTACTATACCCGATATTATTTTCGGATCGGTTGTCCTTGGGTTCGGGTTTCTCGGGTATCAGGTGGGAGACTAAATTTCGGGTCGGGTTTTTCGGGTTGGGCGGGTTTTGCTCACCCCTATTCTGGGATGAAATATGTGGTGGTATACCCACGTTTGCAGCATAGTTGTTTTGAGGATAGGTGTCGACGCTCGGTTTTGAGGACAATGACTGTGGTGTGCTTCAATGCATTTCCATTGGACCTGTTGTGTTTGTAGGTCAAGTGGTAACCATAAGGAGATTAGATGTTGATAATTAAGAATCAATCATTGGTGCTTCGGTAATCGGCAAGGCCCTCGCTGATTCGTCAATCGATGATTGAATGCTTTATGGGAGTTGTGTAACCATGGGGTTTGGGATAATCGACTATCTGTAGAGCGTAATGGTACGTTTCTGGAAGAAACATCAGGCCAATGCTTGTATCTATGAAAGTTTCGGGAGCCCTTGTAGATGTCGTGTCTATGTCAGCTGTGAGGAACGGACCGAAGGTTGTGTGGTATCAGACCAAACTAGTTGTTAGAAAATTTCGCCAAGGAAGGGCGATTAATCTTTGGTGATAATGATCATTGGAGAAATTTGGTGAGAATGCCGAGGTAGACTTTAAGTACACATCGTTTATTGAAGAGACCTTGATGTTTCGGAATTAGAAGTATCTAAAGGAAAAGTTCGCTTTGGGGTATTCTTGGCGGAGCTACTCTTGAGGTTTCATGAACATCTCTAAGGTTGGGAGACAACCGAGATCTTGACGCTAGGAAATTGACTTAAATAAGGATTTGAAGTTCATCCCGTCATTAGTGAGATGTATCGAATGTGGAGGTTGGGTTTGTGGTGACTCATTAAGAGGAACGCGATGGAAACCTTGAACGGAATATAGTCGGGTTCGTATATGAGGTAAAGTATCGTTGAGGCACCTCTTTTGGATAGGGAACCATTCGTTTTGGGAAATGGCGTCGTCTAAGGTCCTTAGCGCATGATTGTAAGCTTTTTCGGGTGAGTGGAGGAAACTCCAATTGTCGGACTCGTTTTCCGGGTTGAGTGACGTTTTGAACCGTCAGGTGCGCCTTCCATAATCCTGGTGCTCTCTGGAAAGGGAAGCTGGTAACATATCAATACCAAGGAATTTCTGAGTCGAAGCTTGGTTATCAGGAAGAGCCGAATTATAGCGAACCAATTAGTTCCGTTAGATATGACTTACGGGGCTTGGTCGGTGCCAGATTTCGAGGACGAAATCTCTTTTAAGGTTGAGAGGATTGTAACACCCGTAAATTCCAAAAGAACAGTCAACGATCGGTCAAGGAACGGCCGAGAGAAACGGTCGGGGAGAGATTTATCATAAGACGCGAGGAGGCACGACAAGTGACATGCACGGTTTGGCCCGTGGCCTCAAGCCGCGACCAAAGCCGCGTAAGTCACTGGGGTTTTGCATTCAGAGGACACGCGCGGCTTGGCCCGCGGCTTGAGGTCGCGGCCAAGGCCGCGAGGTTGGTGTGGACGGTTTAAATCCCATCTTTTAGGGTTTTTCCTCATTATCACCTCCCCTCTCCTTTTATCTCCTCTTTAGTTCGTTTTGGGAACTAGGGTTTCGTATTTGGGAGCAACTACGGTGGATTGGTCCAAACAAAACTCAAGGGTTCAGTATTTGGAAGCTTGGGTTGAAGGTTTGATGGGTTGTTTGGATAGCTTTGGGTGGAAAGTCTCAACATCCAATATGGTAAGTTTCCTTGAGTAATCTAAGTTTTTTGGTATAAGGATATTTATAGAGCTGAAGGTTTACTTGTTGATGTTTATGCTAGACTTGAAGGAATGGATTGTTTGGAAACCTTAGCTTTTGTTGGTAATAGCTTGGAAATGGTGGATCTACACTATTGAAGGCTAATGGTTGGATTTGGTACCTAGGTTTAACCTAACCTAGCAAGGTGAGTTCAAGTTGATTTGTGAAAACGTTGTACATGCCAAAATGTCTATTTTAAAGCATTTATGTGTTTTACATGAAATTATCAACTGTTGAGTTATTTGGTAACTTTTGATTATTTGAAGTGTCTAGCTTATTAAACTTTGTAAAACACCACATTTGGGATTTTTGGGCATTTCGATAAATGTGTCATAAATGAATGGGTTTTGATGATTTATTGCATAAATAGAAATTTGGTAAAAAACGCACTTTTAAGTGTTTGTCGGGTTTTATGCATCATTCATAAAATGTGATGTTTTAAAAAGTACGAAAGTGTGAGTCCTTTGGTTTTGGGTCATTCCCGACTTTGGAGAACATTTTAGAAATGGAAAACCCTTTTTAGTTTGGGCCGAAGGCCAATTGTGTTTTGAGAAAACAAAGTTTTGGGGAAAGATGTAAATTGGTTTATGTAACCATATTGGTTCTCGTGTTTTAGCCAAACGTCTATTAAGCCTCTTAGGGCTTGATTTATACTCGGTTGAGTCTTTGGAACATTTGTTCAGTTTTGGTAGCTCGTTAAGGAGCCTTGGACGTACGGTGTACTTAGTTGCATCTTAATTTAGAGTTACATGTTTTGAATGCGTTAGTTCATTCGTTTGCGTCATGTAACGTTTTAGACTGTAATGCATTGGATCCATAGGCATATGAGTCAGTCGGTTGGTTTAGTGGGGATTTTATCCCCGTTTTGGGACTAGATATTGTTTATGGCTAGCGGGAGCTCGAGGTATAGATCGTGGGTGGTTGAACTCGTTGCCCATTTGTAATCCAGTCTGGTTACTCATCGTGGAATTTAGTGTCCGCGTTTGAAGTCTAGTGAGTAGTCCCCAAGTCATGTTTTATGGAAGTTTGCGATGGTGCTCTGCAGAGCCGTATACGGAGCTAAGTCTTGCGGTGGTGCCCATTGTGAGCCGGATACGGGGACTTGTGGATTTTTTGGTGACACTCATTTAGAGGTCGAGTAGACACTAGGGTCATTTGGGTCTCCTGTGGTGGTAGCTCGGTTGGGAGCCGTATACGGGGATCCATGACTCTATGTGAAGCTCGAGAACATTGATAAGTGTCTTAACTTTGTGTGCCCGCCACTTTCGATGGAATTCGGGTATCCCCCGTCACCGAAAGGTGTAGTTTTTGGGTATTGAGTTTTATTATCCAAGTTTTCGGTGACATTTTGTGTAAATGTATCTTATCCATGATTTATGGGTTGAGTATTATTCCCACCCGAGTTTTGGGTGTTTCGGGATATAAAGTTTTAACCGCATATTATCATAAATAGATAGTTCGATTTCTATTTACGTTTTGGGTGAGTTTTGGGTTGGAATTTATTTACGAAAGAACGTTTTATATTGGGATCTTGTCCTTGAAGTAGTTTGGATTGGAAAAACGTTTATATTGGAGTTTATTTGCCTAAAATGCATATTATTGGGAAATGAGTCATTTTCATGTTTTAGACATATCAAATTTGAAGATTATGATTTTAATTGCATTACTCCTCTTCAACGATATTTCTACCCATGTTGAAAACTTTTGAACTCACTAGGCGTTAGCCTAACCTTTTTATTTGTCGGCATGTGCAACAGGTTTCGGTTGGGAATAGTCCTAGTGACATTGTGAAACGAAGAGTGCTAGTTGTGTGCTCGAGGAGTGGATATCGTAGTGAAGTCTTCCGCATTTATAGCAACTTGCGTTTGGGATTAAGTAGCACCCGTTGGTAGTTTAGTCTTTGGGTATTATTGGAGTTTGTAATTATTGAGGTCTTTATCGAATCTTTTATTGAGGCATATTGAGTTTGATTTGTGAGATGAGATGTTGTCTTTTATTTAATGTTTAATCGAAAATTTTAATAGTTGCTCTTACCAAATTTGAGGGTGTTACAAATATGTGTGAATAATACTTTAAATTCTAGCATTGATGTGAAAAAATCATGCAAAAAGTTAATTTTTAACTGGTTCTGACGGGTTTATAACATTTTTGTGGTTCTTATTTGATTTAACTCTCTCTCTTACACACACACACACACATATATATATACATATTTATGTGTGTGTGTATATATATATATTGTGGGTTTGGATAGTAATTCGAGATTTGGTGGGAACTATAGGAACCTACAAAAGACAATTGATCTTGAGGATGCACGCATCTATCTATAGGAGCGGTGTGCGATGTGTTTTTTGGAGGAGGGGTTGTGTTTATTGCATCTAAGCTGAGCTAACTAATTTTGTTCATAAATATTAACATTTTATGTATAATGTATGGTAATATATATTAACTACATTGACATTCATTGTTTTTCATGTTAAAGTTTGTTAAGGCATGTTAATGGTGATTGGTTTTCATGTTAAGATATGTTATTATTCATTGTTTTTCATGTTAAGGTGTTAAGATTGCAAGTTAGATGTAGCCTTTCACATGTTAAGGTTGTGGTGGTATGTTAAGCTCAATGCACCTTTACATTAATGGGCTCGAAGTTCGAGTTTATTATCAAAATAACACTTCTTTTTTTTGGGCGTCAGATCTCTTGGATCTATTTCATCCAAGGGATATGGGTGTTCCTACGGTTCTTACCAACACGATCCCAATTATATATATGTGTGTATATATAGAGGGGGGGGGGGTTAGGAGAGGCAAGGTCAAACGAGAAGATGGTTACTTTACGAGAAGACGAGAAGTTTTAATATGACATGTGATACATGTCCAAAAGGACGTGGACGACTAGGTCAACACTGATAAGTCTCAACCATCAGATTTCTACATAATACATATAGAAATTCAAAGATTAAACACTTAGAAATAAACACTCTTCTTTGTCAACAAAAATAGGTCTCGTACGATGTATACTTCAAACTATTTGATTAGACAATCAATAAGGTTTAAATCCGATGAATGAATCAAAACCTATTATTCATCGGATTTACAACCATCGGATTGAATGTATTCGAATAAAAGTCTCAATCCGATAAATGCTCTTAAGCAACCATCGGATTGATATTCTCAATGGATTCCCATAGTCCTTTGACTTATTCCATGTTTTTATATCCAACACATCTATCTTTCACAAATGTCTATAACTGGTAACTATTCTATAACTTATACTTCAAATATGATTTTTACTTGTAAAAGTCTTATTACTATCTATATTGTTCCAAGAGTAAAGAAGCATTCAGCAAAGTCGAATATCAGTTGAAGAGTGTTTAGATTGTCACCAAAGTGGATTGGTTTATCATCCAGTAAAAAGAAGATCAATATAAGATACAGTCAATATGTAGTCTAACAAATACTATTACTGGCAAGCCGAATTTGAAGTGCAAACTTGGCCAGCAAGTTTAGTTCACCAACTCTTCCTAACTCTCATCCTAAAGTATCGGAACATGCAAAGGCATGTCAGTTTAAGTATGTTCTAAAGTATTATTTTAATAATTGTCATACTTTATTGTTCACTTTGCATATAAAAGGATGGAAAGGGTTAACAAGTGTCTATATCAACTCAAAAGGCTGAAGTGAAAAGTATAAGCATGCATGGATCAATAAATTCGATGAAGACATGTGTTAAAGTCGAAAGAGAGCATTTAATGCAATGAAGGCTATAAAATGACTTCATTGTGGTACCTTACAAATCACCCATTTTGAAAGAGCATATTTCTGTGATAGCTTCAAAGTATATTTGGAGTCAATATCTGAGAGATATCTTAGTCTCTCAGATCTAAAAGAGTACTTTCTTCTTCTCTCTTTCAGTGTGTAAATTTGTCCCCTCAGCTAGTTTAAGATAAAGGTTTTGTCTCCTAGCTTCCGCAACATATCTGTAATTTTATGCTTGAAATAAATTAAAATTAAAAAGAGCAAATTTACAGTGTTTGTATTTAACCACCGCTTTTACAAACACATTATGTGTGAGTCTTTGTGGTCTAGGACCAACAAACACAACCAAGGGTTGTGGGAAAGGTTGTTGCTCTATGGCCGGTGAAAGCAACATGATTGTATCTAGGGGTGAGCAAAGGTGGGTACCCACCTAAAATTCTCGGAACCGGTCCCGGAACCGAATCGGCAGTTCTTGAAATGACGGAACCGGAACCGGTTATATCGGTTCTTTATATTTGGGAACCGGTCCATGAACCGCCGTTTCCGGTTCCGGTACTGGGTACCCGCTGTCGAATTTTTTTAATTTTTTTATCATTCATATTATAAAAGAATAAATATTAATATATTACAAAGTCTCAACGTAAAGATAATAATGCCACAAACGTGAAAACTAATACAATAAACAAAAAACTAATAAATACTACAAACGATGCTTATAGAACAAACAAATATTACAAACGATGCCTACAAAACAAATCAATATTACAAACGGTTCTTCCAAAACAAATAAATACTACAAACAATGCTTTCAAAACACTTCACGTCATTAAAGTTATTTGATGTTAATAAATACTACAAACGATACTTCCCTAAACGGTAGTTAATTAAATTTTTTATAAATAAGTAATATATATTTTATTAAAAAATAGCAGGTATCCGTCGGTTCCGGTTCTGGGTACCCAGCGGGATCGGGTACCCGGTACCGGTCCCGACGGGTACCCAGCGGTTAACGGTTCCAAAAAAATGAGAACCGAACCGGTTCCGACCGGTTCCATATTTTAGGAATCGGAACCGAAATCAATTACACCGGTTCCTGTTCTGTAACCAGCAGTTCTGAAGCGGTTCCGGTTCCAAAGGCGGGTACCCGCTTCCGATGCTCACCCCTAATTATATCACATGTGATTACATGTAATCTTGGAGCTTCTCTCCTTCTAACAAATTAAATGTCTTCTCTTTTGATTCTACCTCTATATATTTATGAGTAAATTACGTTTTTAGTCCCTATGGTTTGTTGAACTATTCTATTTTCATCTTTATGGTTTTAAAATTAAAATTACAATTTTCATCCTTATGGTTTTTTATTTTTTAACTTTTTCGTCCTTATGATATAAACATTATTGATTTTTTTCATCCCTATGGTTTACAATTCATTTCTATTTTAGTCCTTCATACATAAAAGTAGTGGTTTGGCCTCAGGGACCAAAATAGAAATGAATTGTAAACCATAGGGACGAAAACCAAAATTTTAAAACCATAGGGACGAAATCCGCAATTTTCAACAAACCACATGGACTAAAAAAGTAATTTACTCTATATTTATATATAGAATGAGAAATATCTAGAAGTAAACGTTTGCAAATATCATTAGCTTAATAAATAAAAGGATTATGTTGGTTAATCGATCTCTTTGTTTGGTCAACCCCACTATTTTTATTTTACAACACTCCCATGCATGACACTGTGACTATAATTTATCGTATTTTATAATAAAAAATATATGGAGCAAATTATATATTTATGATTTATTTGGTAAATATTGTTTGTTTAAATGCATTGCTTGGACATTTTTTGGAAAAAATTGCACTGCTTGGGTATACATTTTGTTTTTAATGAACCAAGTATTTTTAAAATACAAACAAAATTTATATTAATATATAAAATTATAAACCACCAGACCACCTTTTCTAATGGACAAATCCGTCACTAATCCGTCGAAAAAAATGATTACCGGTGGATTTATGGCAGATTTGCCGGCCGGAAAACCTATCGCCGGAAAACATAATTTCCGACGGATTTGTCATTTTCCGCTGTATATTTCCGTCGGAAATCTGCCACAAACTTTTTCCCACTTTTCTTAAATTATTTGAGTTAATTAAGCTAATTAGTTACCGGGATAATTTACCGACGGATCCGTTATTTAATTAAATTATTGTTTTAAAAATAATCTAATTATATTACCGACAGAATTAATCGATCAGAAAATTTAATTCTGATTTTTTATTAAAAATAATTTAAAACTACTATTTTCTGACGGAAAATCTATCGGAAGTCCGTTGGAATTGTACATTTAAAAAAAATATTGAATTTTCATATTAGTTAGAATTTTACCCAAATAGCAAATAATATTACAAATTACTAAACTTGCAAAATTACAAAAGTATTCGTATTCAACTAAAAAATGTTCAAAACTAAAGTAACCAAAAAAACATAGCGATCTACCAATATCGACAGCCAAACTATCAACTATAAGCACGCAAACATAAACAAGTTTAAATTAAGATATACATAAATATACAACAATTACAAGAGAATATGAATAGAGAGGTGGGACCTATTATGCACCTTATGCTTTTCAACAAGGTATCCCAATCACTATCACTGAATTGGTGTCCTCCTACTTCTATAAGATGAACCAATGTAGCAAGGGATATTGAGGCCATTGACTAATCTGTCTTCTTGACACAATCTAGAGGGGAGGGGGAATCCAA
Organism: Arctium minus; assembly: GCA_954870635.1. NCBI lineage: Eukaryota > Viridiplantae > Streptophyta > Magnoliopsida > Asterales > Asteraceae > Arctium > Arctium minus. The sequence continues at coordinate 11,251,922 of OX941094.1, read as the reverse complement.
CTTTCGTCTCCTCGAAGCTATGTAGTCATCCTCATCAATCATCTGAACATGTGTCACGAGGAAAACATAAACATATGTAGATGCCAACTAGTAAAATGACTTATGACTTCTCTGAATCGAGTATATGCTTTCCATCCTCGGATGAAAGAAGAGAGATTCTACAAGTTTGCACCCAAGTATTCCACACTTAGGTGAGATGATCAAGAAAATACTTGCTCTAACATGGCAATTATCTTTGTAGAATCCAAAGATGATCAATGAAAATATAGAATGAATAGACTACAAACACAAACCAAAAACATGGAGTTTCCCTAATCGACAAGAGTGGCAATAAATTAAGATTGCGTTTGGTTTGCCGGAATGGATTGAAATTGGAGGGATTTAGATTTCAAATCCATTCCAATCCCGTGTTTGGTTTGCAGGATTGTCCGGATTTAAAATCCTAGGATTTATTTGAAATCCCTCCAACATAGGATTTTGAAATCCCAAGGGAATGACTAGTATTTCAAGGGATTTCGTAAAATTTATATATAATAATGTTTAAAAATATGTTCGAAACACTTGTTTTCTAATAATCAATTAAATAAAAGATAATTTAATTACTTTTATATTTTTTCATAATTTTTTAATGATTTTTTTAATAAATAATGGAATTCAAATCCATTCCAATCCTACAAACCAAACACACAAAAGAATTCAAAATCCTCTCAAATCCAAATACCTCCAAATCCAAATCCCTATATGAAATCCAATCAATTCCATTTCATTCCTACAAACCAAACGGATCCTATAACGGTGTCAAACTCTTTATACAAATTGCTGCTTTTAGCTTTGTCTGGTGAAAACGAAAAACAAGGCCACCGTGGTAGATCGAATAAGTCGATCACCAATGACCTCAGTTTATTTTCTTTATCCCCTCTCGCTCGACGCCCTCAGTTAGGGACTGAAGACAAATTGATCCAGAATCAAAACGAGAATATATGAAGATACAAACAAGACCCATAAATAAAAATCGATATCAACTTGGATTTATGATGACGAACTCCAAAATGAACTCAAACCTAGAAAAGGAAACCCCAAATCATACACATATACAAGCAACCTTCCTTCATTTTTACAATAACCCAAATCAAGGATTTATTTACTCTCGACTTTAAAAAGGGTTTAGGGTGTAAGTAGCAAGTTTTTACTTCTTCTTTGATGATTGAAGTGTTCTGAACTTGATATGAGCTTGTTGTGGATGGAAGAATTTACTCTAATAAATGAAAAAAATTTGGTTTGGAAGGTGGTGCTCAAGACTTGTAGGTCAGGGGAAGGGGGAGAGAGGGAGGAGGGCATAGGTGGGTCAATTGATACATAAAATTATATAATAATAATGATGATGATGATAATAATAATAATAATAAGAGTAAATTACATAAATGGTCCCTCGTGAATGCCTGGATTTCACTAATCGTCCCTCCAGTTCTGAAAGTACATTGGTGGTCCCTAAAATCTAGTTTCGGTGCCCAAAATTCGTCCCTGGCGTTAACGCCGTCCACTGAGTTGCCGTTAGAGGGCACATGTGCCCCTCACGTGAGAGGCATTTTGGTCATTTTACCTATCATCTTCAACCTCCCATCCATCCCCAAGAACATTCATACTCAATCAAGAACATCATCATCCCAAAAAAAACTCATACAAACCCATAGATAAAAATAAATTAGATTCATATACAAGAAACAATCACCCAAATACAAATATAAATCCCTAAATGAAATCTACAAAATTACAAACAAAAATCGAAACTTTAAACAAATCTAATCTAGATTTGTGGATTGTAACCCTAAACAAAAAGTGAAGCCTTAAACAAATAAGCAAAAAAAAAAAAGAAGATCATGAACATTTGTTCTTCGAGAAATCTGATGGAGATCATGAACATCTTCATCACCACCAACAGCAACAACACCAACAGTGAAGGCAGTGGTGGCGGGATATCGTCGCCGGAATCATCGTTGCTAGTGGCGGTGGTGGTAGTGGCGGGATATCGTCGCCGAAATCATTGTTGCTAGTGGCGGTTGTGGTGATGGAAATGGGTTTGGAAGGAATTAGTTGGAAATGGATTTGGATTTCTCATTGTGGGTGTGGCATTTGAAAGGAGAAGAGAGATTAGAGAGAGGGATTCAAAAAACACACTTGAAAGAAAAAAAGAATAGAAGGAGAAGAGAGATCTAGAGGGAGCCGTGGTTTTGGAAGAAGAAGAGAGTGGTTTTGGGAGGTGGTGGTTTTGGGAAGTGGTTTTGGAAGGTGGTTTTGGGAGATACCAATGGTTTCATTTATGATTTGTTTTAATTAAAAAAAGAAATAAAAATATAAAAATCTTAATTTAATTATATATTTTAAATAAAATAAAAAAAGGGTAGAAGGACAAAAATGCCCCTCATGTGAGGGGCACATGACCCACTTAACGGAGCATGCCTAACGGCGTTAGCGACAGGGACGAATTTGGGCACCAAAACTTGATTTTAGGGACCATCAATGTACTTTTAGAACTGGAGAGACGATTAGTGAAATCCAGGCATTCACGAACGACCATTTATGTAATTCACTCTAATAATAATAAAAGAAAATAGAAAAAAGAACACATAAAAAAAAGAAAAAGACTAAAAAGTCCTTAACTTAACTGGTTATCATTACTGGTTGTTAGTGCTAGGGACTAAAAAGGATATAAATTGCAAACCACAATGACTAACAATGTAATAAAGGAAGACCAGGGACGAAAACGGAAATTTTCAACAAACCACAGGGACAAAAAACGAAATTTACTCTATTTAAATTTCAGTACGCAACATTTTTAAATAAGATATTTTTATATTTTTGTTGTGAAGTACAACACAGATGCAACCATTCAATACTACATGTGATGTTTTGCAATGTTAATGGGAAATTCTTAGTTGCTCGAATCTCTAATGTGGATAGGGTCCCTTTATGTAACACCCCAAAAATGGGATGACAAAATTTCCAATGATAAAGTGTGATATATAAATATCAAAATACAAGCTTACCCAAAAGGGGAAAACTTAAATACACCAGTTAATTATATTATTAACAAATGGGTTTGAAGATAACAACTCTAATTTAATTATTCAAAAGAAGAATATTACAATCGGGTGTCACCTAAACCACCAAAATATGAAATCAATATTTGGCGTCTCAAAATGCTTCCCCAAAGCTCTCTAAGGAGGCTTGACAACGACCTAAGCTGCCCCGCCACTAGAACCTGAGATACATGTCGACAAAAATAAATGTTAGACCAAAAAACCTAGTGAGTTTGAATGTAAAACATGCAATCACAAATAGCGAGAATATATCAATTTAATAACCAAGAGGGTTATATAGGTTTGTTCATAATTTCACATATACCATCCTTTTTGGAAACAACGGGGGAGACCCGTATCCATTAAGATTGACGGGAACACAAAAGTATGTCTCTCATCCAATGATGTTGGGTAACTACATCTAAACATGGAGTCCAAGTGTCTAATGACCATTAACAAGCCTCACCTAAAGATTTTGAACCTAGTGTCTATTCCCATGTATAACACCTCAAGACTCACACACACTTAGTGTCTACCTCCAAGGTAGCACCTCAAGCTTAGTGGTTCTTAGTGCCTACCCTTCCGAGTAGCACCTTAAGACCCAACCTTCTTAATGCTTACTTGAAGGTCCATCTAATCATAAATCCCAAGTAGAAATGTCTAAGGGTGTTAAAAAAAACCGTTGGACCGCTCAAACCGGTCGAACCAAGTCAAAGCAGACCGTTTTTGGCGGTTTGAGTGGTTTGGCGGTCCAGTTTGGTATGAAAAATAGCCAAACCGCTCGGTCCGGTCTGGTATGCGGTTTGACCCTTTTTTTGAGCAGTCTAGACCGAACCGACCGCCAAAAAATACGCATGTTTTAATCTGTTGGTCCCAAATAAGTAAAACAATATTGAAGAAGGGGGGGTTGAATACAATACACAAATATTGCACTTAATTTTAATTCTTTTATTGATATAAAATATCAAGAATTACAATTAGTATACAAAAGATTGTTGCGGAACAATAAACTATTCTAACAATCTTACACTGAGAAAAATTTTAGAACACAACTTTAGAAAACACTAAGTTAAAAAGCTATGAAGAAAGAAAATGGTTGCCAACTTTTCTTGAGAGCACTGTGTTCTCTTGAGCTGAAAGCATGAGTTGCATGGAGGAAGTCTTCACCTTTATATACTACCCAGTTCATTGAATGCAAAGGACACTTGTCAAATATTGAATGGATCTTTGATATTTTCTTCAATAAAATATGAGATATTTGAAATGACTTATCAATATACAAAAGGGACTTTTGTACTATGATAAGACAATATCCCAATAAAATATACTTGGTACAAATCTTTTTGAGATCTTTTTGAAGAAAGTCTCTATCAGATCAGAACTTGAGTGAATATCCTATGTGCAATAGAAGGTTCCATTCCTTTTGTCAGAAGGATGTTGGAAATGAAGAAGTATAGTCAAATCATGAGGATTTACCTATAAAGGGGATCGCCGAACCAAGAGACAAATCTGCAGAGTAGATGTCTGCCGAAGGATCGGCAGAGGGGATAGCCGATAGAAGGAGATCGGCAGAGGGGACTTCTGTCGACCAATCATGGAAGCATCGAAATGAGTGGAGTCTTCCGAAGATTATGTATTTCTTCGGCAGAGGTAGCTTAGCTCTTGTGAAGTTATCTTGATTTGCATCAGTAGACTCACTTCATGTTGAATTCGGTTGGTCTTCGATTCATCAATCTTTTAAAGCACAACAAGGGGAGGTCATTTTCAAATAATCTAAGTATGAAGATGTACAACATTTTACAGATACATAATTACAAGTCAAAAAGGGGAGGTCATTTTCAAATCTTTGATGACCCAACAATCTCCCCCTATTTGATGATGACATCCCATACTTAAACAAAAAAGAGTTTCATGAATAATGCATTTTGACCTTATACTTACTCTTTTGGGTTCTTTTTCACATAGACCATTCTTTTTGTTTCTTTTTGGATATTTTAGAGTATCCGACATTTACAGGTATATAAAAAAATGAAAGAATAAGTTATACCCCCTATTTACTTCAAAAAGAAAATTTCACTTGTATTAATCTTGTGAGAAGATTACAATACAATACAAAGCAAAGAAAATAAGTACAATAAAATTAAAGATAGAAAGAACTAAGATTCTTCAAAAGGATAACGCGGAATGGCATCTCTTTTCTTGAATTCATCGGTTACCGCTTGATAGAGAGCCACGACATGATCAAATCTTGGGATGATCTAAAGAATCCCTCCAAGAAAAACATTGTCGTCAATTGGGATATGTTCTACTCTAAAGAAGCGAGTTAGGCCGAAGCCATCATGAAAGAAGATCCCATACTCAGGCTCAAGAATGACCGAAGGAGAAGGTTGAGGCATCAAAGTCGGTATCGATAGGTCAAGGTTGGATATGTTTGGAACTTTTCCTTCCTTGGCCATATTTTGAAATACTCCTTCCTTCTTAGAGGACCTGGACTTCGACTTGGAAGAGGATGGAGGAGGATTATCAGCCTTGAGTTTAGAAATAAAATTTTCTTCGACAGGAGTGTGTACAATTCGGTAGCATCTAAATTAGTTTTGAAGTTCAATAATGAACTTCTCCACTTCGTCTTTGAGAACACTTCTACTCTTATTTATGCAATCACTGATCTCTAACCATTCAGTAAGACCGAACAGTTTGAGCCATTCGAGCTTTTCAGTTCGTCTTGACAGATCTTCCCTTATGATATGTAGACAGATAGAGTTGTCTTTCTTTCTTGGTTTAATCTTATTCCTAGTTTGGCGACTGTTGACACCAATGTCAACAGTTTGAGTTCAAAGGTGGAGTCTCTAACTGCCTCTCTCAACAACACCACCAGCGCTGTCCATACCGCTGGTGAAGCACTGAAGACGCTGACAGCTCAATGCGCCTCCAAAGCTGATGCCTCTCAACTCGCTACTCTCCAAGAAGCGATTGTCAAAGTCAGGGAGGACTTAAAGCAACAGTTTGATGCCTTGTCTACAAATGTTGATTCCTGTGAAGTTCTTCTTCAACAAATCCTGACTCACCTGAAGTCACCAGCTACAATTCCTTCTCCTTCATTTACAGAGAGCGATCGCACCTCTCTGAACATAGCTGTGGAGTTTATTCATCAAGCTACGTCAGATATCCCTGTACTTGAAGACCGTCTCACAGGACTGGAGGCTGAAGTCCAGAAGTTGGCCACTGCAAACCCTTCTACTCCTTCCAAAGATCTCTCCCTCCGTGATAATGTCAAAGAGGGGGAGAAAGAAGCTGAACAAAATAAGGAGACTGAAGTTGATGCTGATGAACAACAGGAGGAAACTCCCTCTCATGTTGAGGGGGAGATAGCTGCTGAGAAAGCCCCTCCTACCATCGATGAGTTAATCGATGAAGAGGAAAAGGAGGACGATGAAGATGAAGCCCTTGATCTTGAAGATCAAGAGGAAGATCCTCATCAAGATGATGATGATGATGACGATGAAGAAGATCAATCTCTATGGTGTTCTTCAGCCGTCACGTCATCAGCGATAGCTTCAAAAGAAGTTATCAAAGCAGGGGGGAGTCATGAGACATCTTCAGGAACCCCTTCCCAAAGCAAAGGTGCAACTGCTGAGGGAAGCCTGGAGATGACCTCACTATCTGAGGAGAATCCTTCTCAGGTATGCCTTACCCTCGTTCCCTTATCCTTCTATAAAAATCCCACCCCTGTTTCTTTCTAGCCTTTATCTCTCTACTTCCCTGAAAATAAACTAATCTTTTTCATTTTCTGACCAGACAGTTCTCTCCCCTGCTTAAGGGAAAAGAGCTACAAATAATCCCAGCCTCTGAAGCTGATGACCAAATAATCCAATCTCTAAAGAGATTGATGAAGAGGATGAAGAAGAAGAGTCCCTGCAACATCCAAGGAGGCCCTCTAGACCACTTCATTGGTTAGAGGAAGAGATGAAGAAAAGAACAGAGATGATCTCTCATCTAGAGAGTCAACGACTGAAGATCCCCTCTCAATCAACAGATCTAGAGTTCCTGACTGAAGCTGAAATTGAAGAATCCGTCAGGGCTGAGAAGCTGATTGCTGATTGTCAAAGAGATGCCTCTCTGGCTCTCAAAATCCAGTCTTCTCAAGTCAAAGACTTAAAGCTGAAAAGGAAACCAGTGGAAGTCCAGGATGCTCTTTTAAAGGAGATTGAAGAGGAGCGCTCAAAAGAAAAAGCGGTCAGCGATAGCTCAGTCGATTGGTGCAAACATAAACTCGACTATCGCTCTGACCCAATGAATATTGTTTCAGTCACTATCTCTGGAAGAAATAAGAAGGATAATGTTTCTGTCACTATGGAGATTACCAGAGAGGATGGAAGCTGCAAGGCTATGTTCATTTCAAAGCTGGAAAGCTTCGGCTATATGGAATGGCTTGAGTTCAAAGATGCACTGAGAAAATCAAAGTCAATCTACAGAGGCTATGTTGAAGGGATATATGATGCTCTCATCAACAGAGTCGCTGCAATATTAAAGGTGCCATATTATCTTCCTTCTAAGTCAAAGCAATTCAAAAGGAAGCCTGTCTCCTCCTCCTCTGAAAATGTCGCAGTGATAAGGAATGAAACCTCCATCAAATTTTCAAGAGAAGCTCTATTCGGTCCTCCTCCTGATCTTTCAGTTTTGGATCTATCTCTGCCTCCTGGTGGACCATATGTTGCGGGACAAGTACTTGAAGAACCTTTTGGAATCTTCTTCAGAGATGACGAGGAACAACTCAGATTTCAAAGAGTTTCTGAAATACCTATCTGTCCCCTCGGTCTTCTTAAGGATCTCATGTGCTTATGGTGTGATCTCTCTCCTGCTGCTGAGCAAATCAAAGCGATCATTAGCCAAGAATCTTTAGAGCGAAGGCAAAAAGGAGAAGAAATACCTGAGTATTTGATCAATCCTCCTAAACCCTCTTTAAATAGCTGATAGATTAGCTTTCTTTCTTGTAATCTATTAGTAAATATTACAATAGTTAGTACACCACTTGTACTTGTAATTTTCATACCTTGTAATTCTTTTCTTGGATTAATGAAAATTTCAGTGATGTACTTAACTCCATCAGTACTGTAAAAGATCCCTCAAAATAGTAATTGGGACGTGTATGTTATGAGTCCTGATTATTCCTTATTTTGAACTTTAAAAGTAATTTTCTTCAGTTACTTTGTCATTATCAAATAGGGGGAGATTGTTGATCCAAGCTCTCAGTAATTTGATAACGACCCTCTTTTATACTTAGTGAAAATTACGTTTTAATATGTATTAGTGTTTCACCATCAGCGATCAAACTGAGTCTATTCAGTTATCACTGATAGTCTTTCTTGTAAACATTTCTATGTATTAGTGTTTCACTATCAGCGATCAGACTGAGTCTGTTCAGTTATCGCTGATAGTTTCTGATGTAAACAGCTAACGTAATCCCTGAAGACAGGCCTCGCGTCAACAAATGTTCATAGCTGAATCGAAGACAAAGCTGCTGAACAAAGACAAGTCTACTAGTGACCTGATGCGGATATCAGTGAAGCAAAGACGAATCTACTTATACGCGAAGGAACATGAGGAAAAGATTCAGCGATCGTTGAACTCTTGATGTCTCTGAAGAAAGAGATATTCAGCGATTAAATGATCACTTAGCTTATGCCTCAAGTCTCCTTTTGTCTTACCTTGCACAAACCAGTACGATGTGTCAGAACGGACATATCTCTGCCATAAATCTAAGCAAGTAGTAACTGTCCCTACCGACGAGCTGAGGGGTGCGAACATATCATTTAGATCATCATGCATGCATTTGAAGAAACCAGACTGTACCGAGAGAAGCTCGGTATTTTGCTCCTTGATGAAGCGAATAATTTCGGTCAGATGTTGATTGTTGAAATCAAGGTGTCGGGAGATCTGCGTGTCCCGAATGGAATTTTGTTCAAGGACAGTGACCCGATGACCCGTGTGAGCAAGGAAATGACCAAACTCCTTTTGAAGATTAGCAAACTGAGCACCAAGTAAACGATGTTGCCGATTTGTTTCAAGAATGTCGCCAAGCATCTCAGGTGTAATGAGGATGGGATTTTGGGAGAGGTTCGGTTGGTAGGAGGGTAGTTCCAAAGAGGTTGATGGTCGGTTAGGTGGAGGGGTCAGTGGGTGGTGTGGTAGAGTTCGGTAAAGGGCAATTGGTTGTCGGTAATGTGGGAAGTCGGGTGAGGAATGGGTTGAGGAGGTGTCTGTGTGGTGGGGTGAGTGTTTAGGAGGGGATTTTGAAGAGGGTGTCGGCTTAGGGGTGGATTTCGGTGAGGGTGTCGGCTTAGGGGATGGTGTAGGCTGTTTTGGTGATGGTTTTTTTTGGGGAAGCTTGAGGGGTCGGTTGTGGATATTCTTTCGGTATGGGTGAGGGAATGTGTGTCGGTGATGGCGTCGGTTTTGGTCGGTCAGCAGTCTTTATCACTACCGAAACTTGGATTTTTGGGGGAGAGGGAGGAGGATAGGACTAAGTGTCCATAAAGAGAATCTCCAGAAAATTCTGTTGATCCTTAGAACCGGCCCCTGGAGTGGACGATCCTTCATTGGATCGTGCAATGTCATCGGGACTTGTCCCGGGTGTAAGGTCGTGAGGTGGAGAAGAGAGGCCTTGGACGGGGGAGGAGTCCAAGTCATCTTCATCAACCAACTGATAGGTTGATGAAAGTATAATATGGGTCCCCGTTTGTAAAATCGAGCCTTTTTTAGAAGGAACGGAGGAGGTGGTTTTTGGGATAGCAGATTCCCTGGCCCGATAGGGACAATTTCAACCTCCACCGATTTTTGAGAATCGGTAGGGGGAGTGTGAGGCTTGTCCAAATGAGGGTTCCTAAGTCTCTTAGAGTGAGACTTAGGGGGGATTTAGAGCTCCGCCGCTTGAATGAAGAAGATATTTTGATATGGGTAGCCTCCGAAGGTTGCTTCGAAGGCAGTGTCAAAGAAGCAAGTGCGGCAGAACCGGTAGCCCTAGTTTTCTTTTTCTTGGAGGCTACGGTCTTGGCTCGGGAAGGGGGAATAGGGGCCATCGAAATGTTGGGGCCCAGTGGTTGATGGGGCCTTTCGGCATCCAACTCCGCTGGGGCACCCCACACCGGATCGAGAGTAGTAATGAGAGATAACATACCTCGAGTGATGGGCTTGTCGGTAGAATTGTCTCCCTTGTTGAGGACTCGCTTGCCGAATCGATTCGGCGGCAGATCATATACAGTAGTAGGTTCAGGTAGACTTTCATCGGCATCAAGAAAGTCCTTCAACTTGTGGTTGATAATGAGAGACAAAAACCACGGGAGAGCCACATATGGTGAATGAGGTGGAGTGATCACAGTGGTAATAGAGTCAAAAATCACCTGAGCAAAGTCTATTGGTTGAACAAACATGAGCGCATGAGCCAATCGGGTCACATGAGAAGGGGATTGTGTTAAGTCATAATTGTATTTAAGATTAAAAGGACGGTCAAAAGTGTAAAGTGTTGATAGTGTAAGTGTTTTGTTTGTTAAATACCTTGTAAGTCAAAGTAGTTGACTTTGACATTAGCTAGTGTTGTGAGGTCATGTTGACCACATAAATAGGAGAGTCTTGTTTTTTGTCAAGTGAGATATTAGTACGTGCATGAGAGTAGAATTCAGAGATAACACAAGCATACGAACTGTGAAATAGGTATATGAATCTGTGAGATATGTGACTAAAAGAAATCATTGTATTTGTTGATCTTTCAATCAAAGAATGATTTCTACATATTCAGTGTATGATTATTAGACCTTGGATTGGACTTTCAATTGGTATCAGAGCCTCATTCGAAGAAAATCAACCAATATGAAGAACTCTCGCACCCTATTTTCTGAGTTGTGATCGAATTCACAAAATTGTTGTTGAAATTGTCAATTTCTTGCAAGTATTGTAATCGATATATGTATTAGACTATTCTTGTTTGAATTAGATACAAAATTGCACTGTAATCTTTGATCAATTGTTGATTTTTGTGTTTTTCGAGTCTTAAAGTTCAACGTATTGTACTCACGATCAAGATGTATTTTTGTGTTAAAATCGTTGCAATTAAGTGATTGTAATCGAGTGTAGTACTGTTTGTGATCAAATTAGGTGGATTTGCAGAAGCTAATTCATTGGATTGAATGGATTTTGGATCTATTTGAGTGTTTTTAGCCGAATTGTGAAGAACTCGCACGAAGAACTCACAAGATCTAGAATTTTCGCATGATCATGGAGAAATTCGCATCACTCTTGAAGCTTTGAGAAAGTTAAGTGAGAAATTCGCACGGTGTTGTGTATGAGAAGTGAAGTTTTCGCATCGGTCTATATGCGAAAAGAAGAAATTCGCATCGTGAGTCATACGAAAAGTGAAGATCTGAATTTCTAAGGACAAAATCCGCATCTTGAAGTATACAAATTTAAAGAATTTGCATCGCACTGTATATGAATTTTGAGAAATTCGCATAAGGAAGCTGAAATTTTTTCTAAGTATAGAACTCGCATCGATACAAAAAGTTTGAGATCAAGAATTTGGCTAAGTATAGAATCCGCATAAGGATATTGTGCGAAAAGTTTAAGGCTTGAAAGTTTTACAAGGCAAGAATTCGCATCTCGAAGCGTGCGAATAGTTAGAATTCGCATCTCGAAGCGTGCGAAAAGCTACAATTCGCATACAGTTGCGTGCAGAAAGTGACTACTCGCATATAACGGCGTGCGAATTTTGTTCCTAGTGCGAATTTTTGAGTATTTGGCGTGCCAATTTATTTTGGTGTGCGAAAAGAATTCCAGTGGTGTGCGAATTGTTAAGGTTCTCAGTGGTGTGAGGATTTCTAACTTAGAAAATTTTTGGAAATTTTTTCTGGAAATTTTTCTGAGTTGTTGATTGTTGATTTTTCGAACTAACGATCATTCCAAGTTCTTATTCTTCAGATTCTAAGATGTCAAAAGATTTGCTTTCCATAGGGTCTCAGTCCAAACCGCCAGTTCTATCAATTGGTGAATACCCTCAATGAAATCAGTCATTGAAGGCCCAGTTTTCTTTGTTGTTATGGTCCCTGGTCAGCCAGCTATGGAAACTTCTCCTGAGATATTGGTCAGATATGTGCCTAAGCCTTACCAGTATTATAGTGAACGGGAGAAGGCACAAACAAAGATCGATGAAGAAAATCTCATTTATTTGACTATGCCCCAACGAAATCTACAACTGTGTAGACAGTCGTGACTCAGCAAAGGCTATGTGGGATGAGCTTGAGAGACAATTCCAAGGCACTGACCGTTCCATAAAAGCGAAGCTGAATCAGAGTATCAACGCTTATGAAGGATTCCAAGCAAAGGAGGGTGAAGCACTGGTAGACACCTACAATATATTTAATGTGATTTTGAACGATTTGAGACGGAAAAACATGAAGAAGTTTGTGTCAGAGATTAACTACACGTTCATAAAGAATCTCAACCCTGAGGAAGAGTTATGCCATTAATCTCCAGATGTCGAAGGACATGGACTTAGAGGATGTAAATGATATTTTTACCACTTTGTCTCAACACGAAGATGAAGTAAAGATGCTAAGTGAAGAGAAGAAAATGGTGAAAGAGTCATTAGCATTGCTAGCTGAGAAGATAGTGGGTAAGTCAAGTTCTGGTTCTGGTTCTGGTTCCGGATCAAAGTCAAAGTCAAAGTTGCTTAAAGCTTGTTTGTCTGAACTACCAATCTCGAGTTCTGAGTCATCGGTGGAAGAAGTAGAGGTGCATTCTGATGATGATGTTCAAAGGTTTACTGAGAATCTGGCCTTCATAACCAAATAGTTCAACAAAAGATTTGGTCAGAAGAAATACTTTTCAAAGTCAAAGTATGAAGGTCACAAGAAAGATAAGTCTTAGATCTCCTCTCCATTAAGTTGAAGCAATAACCATCCCGGGGATTAGTCGGTACGCGTAAGTTGGCCCGGAAACCCACGATTACCAAAGAAAAAAAAGAAAGATAAGTCTGAGAAGTTTAAGCCCCGATACGAGAAAGGATATGGAAAGAAAGAAGAGAGGAAGGAAGAGAAGAAGGATGACAAGATTAATCCGCAAAGCGGAATATGTTTTAATTGTGGATAGTTTCGACACTTTTCTAAAGATTGTAAGTTCAAGAGGATTAAAAACTCAACGTATTATGCCAAAAAGTCTCTTTTGGTCAAGAAGCAAGAACAAGGAAAAGTTCTTATTGTAATAACTCAGGTTGTCATTAGTGTAGAGTTCAAGGATTATTTTGTAAAAAGGCTTATTCTCAAGGGGCCATTTATGTAAATTTAGGTTATAAATGTGAAGACTTATCCTCATTTTTGATATAACCGACTTGTATCTTCTACTTTCTTCTACTACTTTTTCTTTTCTGTTTTTTTTCTTTCTATCATATGGGTGTTCGTTTAGAGAGAAAGATTGAGAGATTGGAGAAAAAGTAACAAAAGATAAATTAAAGAATGGAGGTGTGGGTTTATGGATTTCTTCTCTTGTTGAGGTGTTCGGTTTAAGAATGTCCTAACCGTTAAGACTCGGGATGGAATATATTGGACCCGAGGTGAGTTTTCGTTTAACCATTTTTGAACTGAAATGCATATATTATCAAATGGTTATTATTTCGATGTTATACCAGATTGGTATGTTTGAATTATTACCGTTAACTGTGATAAATTGATTATTATTACATGTTGTTTATTAGTAACACATGTGGTTGGATTATAAATTTTTGGGATAAAGGGACTTTCACAACAGAAGTCGGGTGTGTTAGGAATGTGATGGTCCGAGCTAGGGTTATATATATATACAAGTGCCCACGAATTTGTTTCGTGTGGTGGGCCCTAACCGATATTGATTGCAGTCTTATCGGGGTGTGTGCGATTAAAATGTGACGACTGTTGTGGTTAGTTACTTGGGTGAGATATTGTTCCTGGGAATCAATTTATTTAAAATTGGTTCGTAGTGCCTGAGAGCCTACTTTATGACTACATGATTTATGGCATTGTGTCAAAGTGATTTTACTGAATTATTTATCTGACAGAGATTTACTCACTAGACCGTATGGTCTAACCCTCATTTTGTTTTAAAAAAATATGCATTTCAGGTGAATTTTATATTGGGATCGCTAGCTTGGGAAAAAGGTAGTTGAGGGTGGATTCAATTACCGGCTCGCTAGTATTGATCGGGTTATTGTTATTGGTTTGGGTGATCAGAGATTGGTAAAAATATAAATCTTCGGTTAAAATTTATTATTGAGGTTAGAATTATATTTCTTTCCGTCGTTGTACTTGAGGTGATTCTGGGAAGATTATCTTAGTCGATTCGTTTCGAATCGAATTTGGATGATTTCATGTAATTGTGGTTATTTTTGGAAACCGGGTCATTACACTTATGGCCAAAGAAGAAAATTGGTTGTGTCAGACTTTTGATGATGAAGAGGCTCATTTTACTCTAGTCTGCATAATGGCCAAGGTTGAAGATTGTGAACAATCTGCTTCTGACAATTCAGATGGTGACTCTGAGGTAAGTGAACAATCTGATAATTCTAATATAGTTCATTCTTTACTTGCTCAAATTCAAAGTATGGAATCTGAATTTAATGTGCTTAAAAGTAAACTTAGCTTTGAACGACAGTCAATGACGAATTTTCATGATGAAAATGCATTGTTGAAAGTTGTAATCGAGGACAAAGAAAAAGATGATTTGACAAAGGAAAAAGGTGAATTGACATCCAAAATCACCGAGCTTGAAAAGGACTTGGTGAATTTGAATTCTGAAAAGGGTGAACTTAAAATAAAATTTGAAGTTTGCTTTCAGGAACGTAATGAGGCGTATTGTAAGATTAAGCAAGTGGTCGATTTAAACTTAAAAAGAGGACAGACTAAACAAACTCTGAATCTTCTCACAAACAAACTCCAAGATGTTCGTTTTTATAATCCAAAACTGGGGTTAGGTTTGTCGGAAAATGATGTTTTAAAAAGAGCCCCTAAAAGTTTATATAATTTTGATAAATTGGGTTCATCTGTTAAGAAGATTCCAGATATTCGTGAAACGTTCGTAAAAGCTAAGACTTTTGTATCGGACACTCCACGAAAAGGTAAGGAAGTGATAGATGTCCATCAATCGAGTTGTACTGATTCACAATCCAGTTTTAAATCTGTGGGATTTAAATATAATGATTTGAACTCAAGCTACAAAACTAGAAAGTTAGAATATGTAGAATTCGAATCATTATTTTCCACATCTTCTACAAATACTGAATCAACCAACGAAGATAAGATCTTACCTGAAATCGAATGTCAATATGATGAATATGAATATGATACTGATATTTGTGACCATATTGTTATTTCTGAATCTATTGCTTCTGAATCTCCAAATGGAGTAAAGTTAAAAGAGTCTACACATGTCACGAATTCTAATGAAAAATCTGAGTTTGTTGAGAATATGTCTGAAGAAATTTTTGAAGAAATGACGAATTCTTCAGATCCAGTTCCTATTTTGAACAAGCGTGAGTCTGACTCCGTGGTTCATCAAACATCCAATTTTGAAAAGGAAATATCTGATTTATAAAAGACTCTTAAAGAAGTTGAAGACAAAAATTGTGATCTTCGATTCAAACTTGATAAATCTTTGGAAGAAAAGAAAGAGCTTTGTAAACAGATTAATGATTTGAAAAATGATTTGTTCAAAAAGAATTTATCTGAACAAAAAGAGTTTGATGATAAAAAGTGGAATGTAAGATCAATTCCGGAGTTCGTAACACTTGCAAAACCTACAGTTGTTTTTTCATCTTGTTTTGAAAAGAAGCCTAGTGTGTTCGAGAAGGGTGAAACTTCTGGAGTCAAGAAAAGAAATTCACTCTCTAAGAAATCAATTAACAAAGTTTCTTTTGGATTTTCAGATCTTAATGGAAAGGTGAAAGGAGAATGGAGGAGAAAAGTTTGTGAAAAGAAAGTTTGTGAAAATATTTCTGAGAGTTGTAGAAAGGATTGTAGTTTGCCTACTAGTGATGCTATCTTGTCATGTAATAGTTCTACGAACAATAAATGTCAATTTTGTTCCAATAATTGTAAAACTTTTGATAAATCGAAAGTCATGACATTTGCTCGAAAGAACTTTATTTGCAATCACTGTGGTAGCAATTCTTTCTCATTTCACTCCATAGCTCCTAAGCCAAAGAATGTCAAAAGCTTTTCCAAAGCTAAATCTTTTTCTAAGGCCTTGACACAACAAATTCATATATTCAGGCTAAGTCAAACAATTTCTCAAAAAAAAAATAGATTTTCATGATTTGAATGTGAATATGGTTTGGAAATGGTTACCTAAGCCTAGATTTGAATGGAGAGTTAAAGGCAAGGTTGATGATTTTCAAAAGTTGAAAGATGCTAACAAGAAAGGACCCATCTGGATATGGGTACCTAAAGCAAAGTAAGTCTATTTCTTTTGCAGTCCCGTCATCTATGGTTCATATATTTTGGATGCTTAAGGCACATGACGGGGTTCAAGAACTTATTGCATGATTATGTTGAACAGCCTGCTGGAACAGTTGGATTTGCAAATTCTGAGATAAAAGGTTACATCAGAGGAAACGGAATGCTTAAAAACAGTATTGTGACCATTCAGAAGGTTCTTTATGTGGAAGGGCTTGATCACAATCTTTTTAGTACAAGCCAATTTTGTGACAGCCTTTACCAAGTCAGGTTTACTATCACACACTGTCATATAGAATATCCAGACGGTTCTGAGATATTTAAAGCAGAAAGATATGTAAATTTATATGCGGTCAATTTTCCAACTCTTTCAGCAACTCGATCAGTTTGCTTAATTGCTAAAGCTTCAAAAGAAGAAAGTTGGATTTGGCATCGTCTCACCAAAACTTAAAAGCTATAAATACTTTGGCGAGTAAAAGCATGGTAAAAGGTCTTCCAGAATTGCGATTAGAGGAGGATTCTTTATGTTCTGCATGTGAAATGGGAAAGATGAAACGAAGTTCCCATAAGGCAAAGATAGAATCTTCTTGTAAATCGTCACTCAAAATGTTACACATGGATCTTTGTGGCCCAATGATAATTCAATCAATCAGTGGTAGAAAGTACATCTTAGTCATGATTGATGAATACTCCAAATACACATTGTTAGAGTTTTTTAGAGCAAAATCAGATGCACCAGAGTTGATTATTGCCTTCATCAAGAAAGTCCAAGTTCTGTTACAACTTCCAATCAAGAAACTGTGAAGCGACAACGACACTGAATTCAAGAATGAGACTCTACAAGGATATTTACAATCTGTAGGGATTTTTCACAACTTTTCTGTCGCTCGTACGCCGCAATAGAATGGAGTTGTCGAGCGCAAGAACCGTACTTTGGTCGAAGCTGCTAGGACTATGTTGGCTTACTCTGGATTACCATTGTATTTGTGGGCTGAAGTCATTGCCACTGCATGCTTCACTCAGAATCCGACCATAATTAATAAGCGTTTGAATAAGACAACATATGAGATTATAAATAAGAGAAAACCTAATGTTAAATTCTTTCGTGTCTTTGGTTGCAGGTGCTTTATTTTAAATGACCGTGACAAAAGAGAATAAGTCTTTTGTTTCTAATTCTCAAATGTCTACATCTGAGTTAGATCTATTATTTTTTGATGCATTCATGGACGTTTGTGCAAATTTTGATAAATCTAGTGCATTCGCATCAACATCAGAGGTCCCTATAACAACTGAAGAAATTTCTGGACCATCTGAACAAGTCATAACAACTTCATCAGGTACAACAACGCCTAATGATTCTGATCAAACTAATCATGGTTCTGTTTCTGCAGATTCCAATTCTGGTCAAGAAGTCCCGAGTACTTCTTCCATTGCACCAGAACTACAACAGTCAGAATCTCCTGTGAATGAAGTTCAAACAACATCTGAAGTTGTTCCTGCAATTGTTGACGAATATAATGAGGTGAACAACAGAGAAACTGTTCAACCCCTACCTAGTACCACTAGATGGACTAGAGATTACCCCCTTCATAACATAATCGGTGACGTCAACAGTGGAGTTAAAACCTGTCAGGATATTAATTCTCAACAAGAATAAACTCTCAGAAAACAATATCAAAGAAGTTTGCGGAATAACACTTTGATATTCAATAACACAGTAATCAACACAGTAAATCTGATTAACAACTTGAAAACTTTATTGAATGATTGAAAGTCACAAGCTTTTACAAACAACCTCAATATTGATGAACAGGCTCACCAATACGAATTCTACTTCTCTAGAATTAGGGTACTAACCTTGAGGTTAATTCTCTCTATTAAAACTAAAACTTAGAATGAATAATTTTTTTTTAACTATTCTAAACAATTCTATACATATACTGAAGATAAAGATAATTACAAAAGAATAAAAGATCTTCAGTATAAACTTCCAAAAGAATAAAAGATCTTCAGTATAAACTTCCATCATTATCTCCAAGCTTTCCATAATCTTCATTCCATCCAGCTGTCATCCTTCCATGCGAAGTCTTTATCATATAAGCAACATTAATACTTTAGCATCATTAATACTCTGAGCAGTATTAACTCCAGCAAGTACTAACTATGCTCAGCAGTATTAATCTCTTCAAGCAGTACTAACTTTGAACTAGCAGTACTAATCTTGTTGAGCAACATTAATCTACAAGTAGCAGTATTAATATCAGAAGTACTAACCAGAAGTAGTAACCATGTTCTTCTATTAACATTAACTGTACTTATCATATCATCAGTTCCCAACAATCTCCCCCTAACTTGACTTTTAGAAAGAGAAGTCAAGTTCTTCAGATCTGATCTTCAAGATGCTCTCAACACTTTAGTTCACACCCCTAGATTAGGATCCAAACCCAAACTTTGATTAATGATTCTGCTAACCACAATCTTTGCCATTTCTGAATCTTTTGAACATATAAGCTTGGCATTCAACATAGCTTGCAGTTTACCCTTGCTGTGATCATAGATTTTATCAACCAAGTAGTACTCATGATAAGCTCTGTCTACAGTGATGACATAGACTCCACACCTTTCAAATATAATACAGTTTTCTATTCTTTGGAATTTATTCTGTAGATACAAATCTCTGATCACATGTTGAACTTTGCTAGGATCAAACATCATGCATAAGTACTCCATGGCTAATCTGATTAAGCTCATTCCTTCTCCTGTCAGCTCCTTTTCATATAAACCCAATCCAACTTTAAACATCTCTTCTAAATCTGATCTTGAACAGCTTCTGATGAGTCTACCCCAAGTAGAGTACACTTCATATATATCTCCCACTCTCTTAAGCCTGAAGTATTTCTTTCTTTGATCTTCCAGAATATCCCAAAAGATTACTTCTGGTGCTTTCATAGAAATGGGATCAGCTTGAACTGGTTCATCATCTGTTGTAGTCATATAAAGCTCAAGATGCACATTAGATTGCTTATTGGACTGTTCTGGGTCTGGGTTCTGCACAGATTCAGCTGAAGGTGTAACTGAAGGTTCTGCTGCAATTTCTGCTCTTTCTTCAACTCTTGGCCTTTTGCTCTGCTTCTTTGCAGATTTAGCCTCCATACCAACATTCTCTGAGTCTTCCTTATGTTCTTTTGTAGGTGTGACTTCCTCAGGGAATGGTTGCTGAATGTTAAGATCATGCCTCTCTTTTATTCTTCTTTCAGCCTCTTCCCTTTGTGAGGAGTCCCCTTGAAGCTTAGCCATTTCTTTCTTGTACAAATCCTCAACCTGACTGTATGCCATATTGGTAAACATTTCCCCTTTGACACCAATTGCACCTCTCAGGAAGTTAATCATTCTTCTTCTTTCCTGATTGGCCAAAAAGGTCTTGGAGGGTTGTCTTTTCTGCTTTTGAATTGGCATTCTTTTGACAGGTAATTTCTTTGCCTCAGCTGCTGCTTTTAAGCTCTTTTGATACTCTGCATTAAGTTTTCTGGCCATAATCAGTGCAAGCTCTCTATCTGTTTCTGTTTGAAGTTGTTCCTCCTTTTCTATTTGCTCTTGAAGCTGCTTTGCCACTTCCTCATCCATTTCAATCTGATTCTTTTTCTTTGAAGGCAGTTCAGTTTCAACAATCTTTTCCTTTCCCTTTCCCTTTGTATCCTTCAAAGTTGCTTTACTTGTTTCTTTTCTTTTCTTTGAAATTCCTCCTTCATTGATGACCACTCCCTTGGCCTTTTGACTAGCCTTAGGAGTGTCATTCTTGGAAATTACTAGTGTCTCTGCAATCTCCAATTCCTCCACAGAGAGTTCAGTTACTGCTGCTTCTTTTGCATCAGCAGTATTAACTGTTTCTGCTGCTTCTTTTTCTTCAGCAGCATTAACTGTTTCTGCTGCTTGAGCAAATTCTTTCTCTTTTTCTGCTGCTGCTTTAGACTCTATTTCATCCTCTTTCTCCCCCTCAACTTCAGCTCTTTTTGCATATGAACTATCTTTCTCTGTTTCAGCCTCTTTCTCCCCCTTGTTGAAAGCATCTTGTTTAATTGATCTTTTCTTCAACACAAACTGCTTTCTTCTCTTCTTTTGCACCAACTTGGTCACCATTTTCTTCAACTTTGCAATCTGTACTTGTTGTGACAGAATCACCATCTTCATCTCATCTATCTCCTTTCCTTGTTTGATCACATCCATGTTGATGTTGCCCATGGCTTCCATCAATTCATAGTAGTCATATCTGTCCTCACCTTCTCCAGAAGTGTTACCCTCTTTTGAAGGATCATTGGATCTTTTTGTAGTGGAAGTCTTCTGCCTAGCAGAAGCACTATCCACCCCCTTGGTTTCTTGGCACCTGGGACCTTTGGATGATTGCTCACTCAAAGTTTCCATGGGGAAGGTCTTATGTATGTTACCACTGACCTCCTCTGTGCTAGCAGGAGTAGTGGCAGCCTTAGCACCCATATGCTCACCCTCCACCTCAGTGAGCACCTCCTTGGGGTTGGGAGACACCCCTTTGGTTTCCCTGTGGATATTCTCTAAAGGAGAATTCTCCCTTAGAGGGCTTGAAGGCTCAGTGGGTGATGGTACACGAAGGGAAGGAGCCTTCTTTACCTGTTTCCTTGTATAAGTTTGGGTGATTGGAGAAGTGGGCTTATGAAGTAGGGACTGTGGGATAGATATAGAGTGGGAAGGTTGGGATTGGCTAGCAGTGGGATGGTCTGATGAGGGCCTTGACCCTGCTGTCATACCTTCTTCAGTGTGGGACACCACCATCATTGTAGAGAACATTGGGGTGTCAACTCCTTCCGAGTCCAGAGGGGATCTTTTCATGTTTGAAAAGACCTTACCTTTGGGGATTTTTGGTACATATACCTCATCAAAATGAGGCATATCCGTCAATTCATGGGTTATAACTTCTTGTACAAATCTTGGGTACATATAAAAACTCTTTTTGCTTCCCAAGTTTGATACAAGATCCTTAAAGATCATTTGAGAAAAATTATACTTTCTTGCAGTGTCCAAGCACACCAAAGCATAAGCAATGGTGCTACTGAACTCACTCCATCCAGTAGTCTTTTTGGAAATACAATGCATAAGGGTATGGACAAAGAAACGCCATTGGGGTGAAAATTTAGCTTTTGAGAACTTGAAAACACCCAATGGGCCTCCATACCCCATTCTTGTAAGAGTGGAAAACAGTTCATCATTAGAGATAAATGAGATACCAGAGGCATCGTCTAGACGTAGACTTATGCGAATTACCTCTTCAGTAACTGTCAAGGGTTTGCCACACACCCTTGTCTTGATCACTTGCACACCATTCTCAGTAACAATGGTGGCATTAGCCCAAAATTGTTGTTGGTGCTCGATATAGATTGATGGAGACACTGTCAGAGCATAGGCGATATGGCTAGACTTCAGAAAATCCACTATCTGATGAAATCCTGCAGCTTGTTTTGGCTTTTGTAGCATCGCGATTTCATTATGCTCGTCAATAAATGCCATAGACGCCATTGAGCTTGAGTATGTTTTTGCCTGAAACACTTGTTCTTGAGAGAAAAGGGTTAGAAAGAAGGTGAACAATATTCAAAGAGTCGTTATGATCTTTTAGGCGGGCAAAGGGTATTTATAGGATTCGGGACATAAGCAGTATTAACACCTAGCAGTATTAACCAACTAGCAGTATTAACTGACTAGCAGTATTAACTGAGAGCAGTATTAACTGAGAGCAGTATTAACCACTAGCAGTATTAACTAACTAGCAGTATTAACTGAGAGCAGTATTAACCACTAGCAGTATTAACCAACTAGCAGTATTAACTGAGAGCAGTATTAACCACTAGCAGTATTAACTGAGAGCAGTATTAACCACTAGCAGTATTATCCAACTAGCAGTATTAACTGTGCACTGGCAGTATTAAGACTGCACTGGAAACATTAATTACACTTGCACTTTTTGACACCATCCTTTAACTCATACTTTTTACTACTTTGTTCATTCTCTGATCCTTTTCTTCTTGATCCTACATGATCATCACTCCCTCTGGAGTATTGCTAAATGCAACCTGAAACACTTAAACACACAGATTAGTAGCATCATCACTCCCTGATCAGTTTATTTTTGACACCATCCTTTAACTCATACTTTTTACTACTTTGTTCATTCCCTGATCCTTTTCTTCTTGATCCTACATGATCATCACTCCCTCTGGAGTATTGCTAAATGCAACCTGAAACACTTAAACACACAGGTTAGTAGCATCATGCTCAATGAAATCTTCCAAAGACAACTTACCTTTTAACTCATCCCTTGAGCATTTATTATACCTCCTTCTGAATCAAATGTAACATGTCCTCCATCAAATCTTTTGAAGAATTTGAAGGCAGTCCATGTTATCTGTTATGTGCCAAGAGCAACCACTATTTGCATTCCAAATGCTTTTCCTCTTGAGCTTTTGGTTTCCCCACACACTAGATAAATCAGTTAGTTTTGGAGGGAACCCAAGCCAAGGTGGTATTGGGTTGTCCTTTCTCATCAATATAATTTGTAAGTTTAGTCTGGATGAGTTGTTTAGGAATCTCATGGATGGAATACTTTGTCAAGATTATAGGCTTGGCAGCATTACTACTAGAAGCAGCACTAGCCTTGTTAGCAGTACTAACTTGGTTAGCAGTACTAACTGAGTTAGCAGCACTCTTTCTGTTAGCAGTACTATCTGGGATAGCAGTACTAACAGGTTTCTTTACAATTGGAACCCAAACCTGAACAAAGTTGTTTGCTTTCTTTGTCTTTAAATTACTCCTTGGCTTATTTGGAGTATTTTTCTTAGAATTAGCAAACTTGTTCTGAGCATGATACTTTTTAGGTGCTCTGTTCTCATCCATATTATTCCTTCTTTGATTCCTATAACCAAAAGAGTTTTGTGGTTGTCTTTGAAAAGTGACTCTTTGGTTAATAGGATTGAAATAACAGTATTTGGCAAGATGATTCAATTTGCCACAGATAAAACAAGGTTTTGGTCTATTGATTTTACCCACTGATTATTCCAGTTTCTCTGATTTCCCCTTGGTTTATCATGTTTTTGGGGCTCAGATTTATTGCATGTACACTGTTTGCAAGGGACAGGATTCACAACTGTGGTCTTTTGTAATGGACCTTACCAGACTTTCCCTCTGTCTTTTCTATGTCCTTAGATTTGACCTAAGTCTTTCCACATCCCTCATTGGTGATAATGTGATTTTCTAGAGGAATCTCACCACTCACAGTGTTCTCCTTACTCTTATCATTAGAGTTCTCTTCTTC
This sequence comes from Arctium minus, assembly GCA_954870635.1. Taxonomy (NCBI): domain Eukaryota; kingdom Viridiplantae; phylum Streptophyta; class Magnoliopsida; order Asterales; family Asteraceae; genus Arctium; species Arctium minus. Next base: position 11,228,043 of record OX941094.1, on the reverse strand, counting down.
AGAGTCTGTTTCAACCACCACTTTGTCTAATGGATCTACCTTAGTTGCTTCATCAGACAATTCCTTCCTATTCTTGGTCTCTAGCAAGTCTGATATAGGAGGGATGTAATTGTTGTTGTATGGTGGTGGTGTGGTGTTATAGCCTATTCCTCTTCTAAGTTTGTCATGGATTTGAGTTTGGAGCAAAGAGTCCATTGCTTTAGAAGCATTGGAGAATTTCTCAATATCCAGCTTGGCTTTCTCAAACTCACTCTTTATCTTCTCATTCTCCTCTTCTTTCTGTTTAAGCTTAAACTCATACTGATCTTTCTCCCACTTCCAGTAGTTGGTGTCATAAGAGTGTTGGAGTTCATTGGCTTGGAAACTCTTAATCTGTTCCTCAAAACTCTCAACAATCCTAACATAGTCTTTTATGTCCTTTTCTAATCTCTTCAGGTCATCACTCATTTTCTTGTTGTGATCCCTGTACCTTTTAACAGTTTCAATACAGGATTTAGAACAAAGATTAGATGTTACCTCTGTAGGAATTTCTGAGCTTGAAGACTCTGAACCTTTAGCCATGATGATGTGATTTTGAATGTAGGTTTCTGAGAATACTGGCTCTGATACCACTTGTCAGGATCTTAATTCTCAACAAGAATAAACTCTCAGAAAACAATATCAAAGAAGTTTGCGGAATAACACTTTGATATTCAATAACACAGTAATCAACACAGTAAATCTGATTAACAACTTGAAAACTTTATTGAATGATTGAAAGTCACAAGCTTTTACAAACAACCTCAATATTGATGAACAGGCTCACCAATACGAATTCTACTTCTCTAGAATTAGGGTACTAACCTTGAGGTTAATTCTCTCTATTAAAACTAAAACTTAGAATGAATAATTTTTTTTTTTAACTATTCTAAACAATTCTATACATATACTGAAGATAAAGATAATTACAAAAGAATAAAAGATCTTCAGTATAAACTTCCAAAAGAATAAAAGATCTTCAGTATAAACTTCCATCATTATCTCCAAGCTTTCCATAATCTTCATTCCATCCAGCTGTCATCCTTCCATGCGAAGTCTTTATCATATAAGCAACATTAATACTTTAGCATCATTAATACTCTGAGCAGTATTAACTCCAGCAGTACTAACTATGCTCAGCAGTATTAATCTCTTCAAGCAGTACTAACTTTGAACTAGCAGTACTAATCTTGTTGAGCAGCATTAATATACAACTAGCAGTATTAATATCAGAAGTACTAACCAGAAGTAGTAACCATGTTCTTCTAGCAACATTAACTGTACTTATCATATCATCAGTTCCCAACAAAACCCGTGCAGCGTCTGCTAATTTATGCTTAGACTCCAGTTTCATGAGTTCCCTAGAGCCTAAAAAGGTTTCGGAGGAGCTTCAAGATCCTGATTGGATATTTGCTATGCACGATGAGCTACTCCAGTTTGAACAGAACAAGGTCTGGCGACTGATCCCACGACCTAAGGATAAATCAGTGATTGGCACTAAGTGGATCTTCAGGAATAAAAAGGATGAGGCTGGGATTGTCGTGCGAAACAAAGCTAGATTGGTCGCTAAGGATTATTGCCAGCAGGAAGGCATCGATTACGATGAAACGTTCGCCCCTGTTGCAAGGATCGAGGCAATTCGAATATTTGTTTCATATGCAGCTCATAAGAATTTCAATGTCTACCAAATGGATGTGAAATCCGCATTCGTGAATGGCATACTGCGTGAAGAGGTTTATGTTGCACAACCCGAAGGCTTCGTAGATCCACCTCATCCTGACCACGTCTATGTTCTTGATAAGGCATTTATGGTCTCAAACAAGCCCCAAGAGCATGGTACGAAACTTTAACGCAATTCCTACTTGCCTCAGGTTTCAAGAAAGGTACGATTGATACTACTTTATTCCTAAAGAAACAAGGCGAGGACTTGATCTTAATACATATATATGTATATGATATAATATTTGGGTCTACAAATCCTAAATTTTGTAAAAAAAAATTCAAAGAATATGGAGACTAGGTTTGAGATGAGTATGATGGGTGAACCGACATTTTTCCTTGGTCATCAAGTGAAATAGTCCCCAGATGGTATTTTCGTAAACCAATCCAAATGGATGTAGATTTAGCCGGTAAATCTGTTGATCAGAAAATGTACCATAGTATGATCGGATCATTATTGTATCTTATGGCAAGCAGACCTGATATTATGTTTGCTACTTGTTTCTGTGTGAGATATCAAGCAAATCCGAAGGAATCTCATCTTGTGGTCGTGAAACAGATCCTTAGATATTTGAAAGGCACCCCTGAATTAGCCCTTTGGTATCTAAAGGATTCCGGATTTGATTTAAATGCTTTCACAGATGCTGACCACGCAGGTTGTAATCTAGATCAGAAGATCACATCTGGATCATGTCAATTTTTAGGTGATAAACTTGTTAGTTGGACCTCAAAGAAGCAAAATTGTGTGTCCACATCTATTGCTGAGGCTGAGTACGTTGATGTCGTGAGCTGCTGTTCTCAAGTCTTATGGATGAAGACGCAATTAAAAGACTTTGGGTACACCTACAAGAGAGTTCCTATTTATTGCGATTCCAAGAGCGCCATAGCTATAACTGCTAATCTGGTTCAACACTCCAAGACGTAACATATAGATGTGCATTACCACTTCATCAAGGATCATGTGGAGAAAGGTGATATCGAAATGCATTTTGTACAGACGGGTCACCAGTTAGCTGATTTGTTTACTAAGCCTTTAGATGAAAAATGCTTTAAGTTTCTTATCAACAAACTAGGTATGCTCAATATGTCTTCTTAAAGTCTGTTAACATCTCTTGCATGATTCTAGGGGGAGTAGATCTTAGTGTTTGTACATGTCTAGGGGGAGTTAGAACATTTGTTTATATTATTCTTTTACTGATGAAGGCGGAATCATTTTCTATGATTACCAAAATCTTTCTTGTTTTGCAGATTATAATATTGTGACGTTGGCTTCTGGATAATTCTGTTCAAAACCAATACTTAAGAGTTTTCATTCTTATTGAAGCTGAATAGATACATCTTTTTCAGAAAGTTTTGTTGTTTGTTTGAAATGGAGTTACTTCAATTTTCACTGTCATATTTTTAAGAAGGAGAAAAGAAAAATATATTTCACTGTCATATTCATATTGTTTTTGTCTAATATTTGACTTTTTACAGATATAGAGGGGAAATATCTGATTTTTTTTTTCAAAGGGAGCTTAACAGATAAATATTCATTTTAGGGGGAGTTAAGATTTCTACATTGAAGGTATATCATTCTGAATCTTAATCTCCATCATATTTGAAAAAAGAACGACTTTTGGATGTGAAAAATGTTTTCTTAAATGTTCAAACCACTTTGTGTTCTAAAACGTTTTATGAATTTCGAAGTGTAATTTTAAATGTTTTTCATATCGATACTTTCATGTTTATCTGGTCGTGTGTTTCTTAAAGATAAATAATTGTGTATTGTCTTTTCATATACTGTCAAGTATTCTTACACATATTGGTTCAGTACATCTTTTATTGACTTTGTTATTACCATGTCTCAAAAAGATAAATCTTTCGATGTTAATACTCCCGTTTGTATTCTAAATTGTTTGAAATCAGAAGTCATTCTTAATAATTGTGCTTTCATTGATAATGTGTTTATATCTTGTTCATATAAACAAATATTTGTGCTTTGATATCCCAACATATTTTTCTTCATGATATTTGATCTGATCGCATCATTGTCAGATTCTCAAACACTTAACTTGATTTCATTTTATTCATTCAATTTTATTATTTTGAGAGATCTTAAATGTTCAAAATGCTCAAATTTCATTCTTATTTTTTTTTTACGAGCATACATTTTCTGATAATGATATATGTTCCTTATCTGTCAAGATAAACTGTTGAGTAACACATCACTTTTAGGACACAATACATGGGAATCAGTGTGTGCGCTTAAAAGACTTCTATGGATTCACGTTAACCAGTGTTTCCTACCCCAATAGTTATCCTGAGTGATTAAGGGGAGAGGGGTCAAAAGAATAGAGAGTGGGTGTGTGCTGAGGTAAAACGGAAAAGAGAGGTTGGTTAGAAGTGAGCTCAAATGATTAAAAGAAAGAGGGTGAGAGATCAGAGTAAAAGAATATCAAACTTTGCACCAAACTTTTTCTGAGTCGGGCAACCATATTACTGTTGTTTCATAATTCTTTCGTAAACTTCATTGAAACAGGAAACTAGCCCATGGCAACTCTTGCTATAACCCCACCAGCTACTCATTCTTTTCTCAACAAAAGGATGTTTCATATTTTAAAGGGGAAACATCACATAATCTATCAAATCTTCATTTGAAAGATGTTGATATTGAAATAGAAGGAAAGTTTCCCCACCTTCGAACCTCATTCATGCACATTGAGTCTATGTAATTCTATTGTTGTCTCAATATTTTACATACTTTGAGCCTGTTCAAGATTTAAATGCTTCAATCATTGCTACACTTGCACGAGCACACAAGGAATAAGTTTTCTTGTCTTAACATTCATAGAAAATTCCTTTGTGATTTTCAATGATTGAATGGAAGCCCTGGGGGAGTGATCATCAAAAACCTCTTTTCAAATATACATTCGTTGTACACAGTGGCTCCATGCTACTGACAAGCATGGTAATTGATCATATGTTGATTCATGGTTACCATTCTTAATTTGTCTGAATTTGAAAAGATTCGGATAAATACATTTATGAATTGACGGCATAATGTTCATATCGGATCAGACGGAGATCATATTCTCTTTGGGGGATATTGTCTCTATCTCATGAAGATTGTGCTCATTTTGTTATGAAGGGGGGGATATTATCAAAGACGATGCTGAAATTGATAATGTTTTGATGATTCTAATTTCTCATAATTCATCAAAAAGGGAGAGATATTTCAAATTTCAAAGTCAGATTAATGTTTATCAAAAAGGGGGAGAAATTTAAAGAGATGATTCAAAGATTAAATTTCTGAAGGAAGCAAAGTCAAGAGAAAGTTGTAAAGCGGAGAAAATTTGTATTTCAAGTCAAAGAAAAGTCTGATAATTTTCATGTTGAAGAGATTATTTTGAAAGATTGTTACTTGAATGTGATCAAAAGAAGAGATTGAAGAGATCATCAAAGTTCTGAAGATTTCAAATTTGTGTTGAAAGGAGTTTCAAAGAGAAAGATTATTCAAGATTCAAAGTTGTTTAAGATTCTATTTTGAAGATTCTGCAACTAGAAGATGACCTGAAGATAATCGTCAATTTTTTTTTAATCTTGAATCCAAAGGGGGAGATTGTTAAGTCATAATTGTATTCAAGATTAAAAGGAGGGTCAAAAGTGCAAAGTGTTGATAGTGTAAGTGTTTTGTTTGTTAAATACCTTGTAAGTCAAAGTAGTTGACTTTGACATTAGCTAGTGTTGTGAGGTCATGTTGACTACATAAATAGGAGAGTCTTGTTATTTGTCAAGTGAGAGATTAGTACATGCATGAGAGTAGAATTCAGAGAGAGCACAAGCATACGAACTGTGAAAATAGGTATATGAATCTGTGAGATATGTGACTCAAAGAAATCATTGTAATTGTTGATCTATCAATCAAAGAATGATTTCTACATATTCGGTGTATGATTATTAGAGCTTGTATTGGACTTTCAGATTGATCCCATCCGGAGGTTTTGTGAGAAATGCAGTAGATGAGGTGGGAAAAGAAGAAATTCCAAACACCTCCCATGTTCTTTCGAAGGAGAGTACCAGAACCTTTGGTCTTGCCGTCATGAATGTAGTTCAGAGCATCTATAACTTCCTCTTGTTCATGGCCAGTAGGAAAGTTGCATAAGGAGTGAAAACCGGAAGTTTAAGAGCTTCCCGGACATCATCAACCCCAAAAGTAAGGTCGGGGGTCGCAGAATCAGATAAAACAGAGGCAAATAAAGTGTGGCTAGATTCATTATAGACACAGGTTAACCAGAAGTTCCCAAGGAGCATTTTGATCATCTTGGGAGAGCTAGTGAGAGCATATTGCAGTGGAGATCATTGAAAGAAGATAGACACCTGATTGAACTCCGGATGGTCGATATCAGCATCGAGACGTGAAATATGGTTGCATGAAGGGAAGATGAGAGTCTCTCTGGAAAGAGGAGTGTTCTTGCTAGCCTTGGTTGAGTTTGAGGATGCCATTGATGGATACTTGAAGAATTTTAAGGTGCAGGTTTGGGTTTGAGAGAGTTCGAGAAAGAGTTGAAGAGGACGGTAAAAGAAAAAAAGCAAGGGTTACTAGTAATATTTATAGTGGGGGAAAAACCGGATTTCAAAAAAAAATTAAAAAAATTAATAGGGTAATGATGGAGTAGGAACGTAGGGAAGTGGAATGGCCGAAAACGGCTATGGCAGGGTCGTGGGAGGGAAAACGTCGTGTACTTGACATGACGTGTCAAATCATGACACGTGGCAAGCTGGGAGTGGTCAAAGACAGAGGTTCCGAGGTGTAATCGGTAGACATGTGGATAAGATCAGACATGTCATCTTGCCGAAACTCATTCGGTAGATTAAAATGAAAGTGCTAAAGCTTCGGTAGCCAAAGCGTTTACCGAATATGAGTTCAGTAAGTGGATTTAGGAACCAAATGGATTCGGTAACAAAAGCATGACCGAAAGTGGGATCGGTAGGTGGGAGACCTACCAAATTGTTAGAGATAGGTGTCGAAAGGGAACAAGCCTATCGAAAAGGGAAACTTCGGTAAGGAAAGAAACCTCTGCCGAATGATGATCTTCGGTAGAGGAGAGATCTACCTAAGGAAGATCTTCGGTAGAAGAGACTTACCGAAGAAGGTCTTCGGTAGATAAAGACTTAGTTTTTTTTTACTTAAAATTCAACATACCTAAGGATCCAATCAGAAAGTTGAATCTTGCTTCATCAAGGGGTTTGCTGAAGAGGTCTGCCAACTGAAAATCAGTGGGAATGAAATGAAGTTTAATATCACCTTTGGAGATGTGATATATGATGAAGTGATATCTGATATCTGTGTGCTTGGATCTGGAATGAAGCACTGGGTTGTTCGCAATTGCTATGGGCACTGGAGTTGTCACATAGAATGGGAACCCTTGAGTAGAACCGGTTGTAATCTTGAAGTTGATTCTTCATCCACAAGATTTGAGCACAACAACTTTCAACTGCAACATATTCAGCCTCAGCAGTAAAGGTGGAGACTGAATGTTGTTTCTTGCTAGACTAGCTGACCAAATTTCCACCTAGTAATTGGTAGCTTCCAGTTGTGCTCTTCCTGTCTACTTTAGATCCTGCAAAGTTAGAATTTGAATACCCAATTAGATCAAAACCTGAGTCTTTAGTATACCAAAGACCCAGATTCGTGGTACCTTTTAGATACCGGAAGATGTGTTTTACAACATCCAAATGAGATTCCTTAGGATTGGCCTGATAATGCTCACATAGACAAGTAGCAAACATAATATTTGATCTGCTAGCAGTAAGATAGAGAAGAGAACCAATCATTCCTCTAAAATTAGTGATGTCAACTGATTTACCATCATGATCAACATGAATTTTGAGAGGTGGTTCCATGGGAGTTTTCATGGGAGAACAATTTTCAAAGTTGAACTTCTTGAGGAGATCACGAATATGTTTGCTTTGATTTATAAATATCCCCTCAGGAGTTTGTTTTATTTGAAGACCTAAGAAAAAAGTAAGCTCACCCATCATGCTCATCTCATACTTTCTTTTCATGAGAGAGGCAAACTCCTGACAAAGAGATTCATCAGTAGCACCAAAAATGATGTCATCCACATAGATTTGAACAAGAATAATATTACCTTTGATCTTCTTGAGAAAGAGAGTATTGTCAATCTTACCTCTGATATATTTGTTGGAGAGAAAAAAATTAGACAAAGTGTCATACCAGGCACGAGGAGCCTGTTTGAGACCATAAAGGGCCTTGTCCAGCTTGTACACATAGTCTGGGTGAGTAGGATCTTCAAAACCAGGAGGTTGCTTCACATAGACTTCTTCAGCAAGCTATCCATTTATAAAAGCACTTTTAACATCTATCTGAAAAACTTTGAAGTTTTTATGAGCAGCATGAGCTAGAAAGATTCTTATTGCTTCAAGTCTAGCAACAGGAGCGAAGGTTTCATCATAGTCAATTCCTTCCTCATGTCGATATCCTTGCGCAACAAGCCTAGCCTTGTTTCGAATGACAATGCCTTCCTCATCCATTTTGTTTCTGAAGACCCACTTTGTTCCAATGATAGTCTTTTGTGATGGCCGAGGAACAAGTCTCCATATTTTATTTCTTTCAAATTGGAAAAGCTCTTCTTGCATGGCAATTATCCAACATGGATCGGCCAGAGCTTCCTCAATCTTTTTGGGTTCTATGATGGAGAGGAAATTCACATAGAGACAGATATTGCCAATCTCTCTTCTAATTTGAACACCTGCTTGTTGATCACCAATAATTTGTTCAATGGGATGATCTTTGGTCCACTTAGTAGATGGTGGAAGAGGTGCAGGAAGCAATTTGGGAGAGTGAGCAGAGGAGGGTTCGGCAGGGAAGGTATAGGTAGGTTGATGAGAAATATTATTAGATGGAATGATATGAGATATGGGATCGACAGTGTATTCATGTACTGTGATCTGAAGTGTCGGTTCGGCAAGAGAAGAAGAAGAAGGATTTTCTGCCGAAAAAGGAACAGAGGATTGACCTGCCGATGAATGAGTGTGAGAATCTTCCCCCACACAAGAGGTTATCCATTGGTTGAGCTCATTGTCATCACATGTGAGAGAAGATGACTTGTGATCATCAAATTTCACATGTATTGACTCATCAATACATTTCCTACGTAGGTTATATACTATGTAGGCTTTAGAGCATTTAACGTCTTGCAAGGATAATTGCGCACTTTTCTGGAAAGAGAATGCAAATTTAGAATCTTGTCCTATTTGTGGTACATCTCGTTGGCAAGATAAGAGTGGAAATGGAAAGAAAATTGCTCATAAGGTAATGTGTTACTTCCCATTGACCCCGAGACTAAAGAGGATGTATAGCTCTAGACATATGGCAGAAGATATGAGGTGGAATTATATCAAGAGGATTAAAGAAGACGGTGTGATGAGACATCCTGCTGATAGTCTGTCTTGGAAGCACTTTGATGAGATGTACCCATCTTTTGCAGCAGAACCCAGGAATGTGATATTGGGTTTGGCTACAGATGGTTTCAATCCATTTTGTAATCAGAGTAATTCTTATAGTATGTGGCCTGTTATCTTGGTCCCCCACAACTTACCACCATGGAAATGCATGAAACCAGAGAACTTGATGTTGTCTGTTTCGATTCCAGGGCCTTCTTCACCTGGAAAAGATATTGATGTGTTTATGAGACCTCTCATTGACGAGTTGAAATATTTGAGGGATAACGGTGTCGAGACACGAGATGCATACAACAATTCCTTGTTTACTATGTGTGCATCAATCCTCTGGACTATTAATGATTATGCAGCTTATGCTATAGACGTACATATACACAATGACACTTAATTTATTAGATGTTTATTTATGATATGGACATACATAATGCAGGCTTCAGGATCAACCGGTACAGGTAAGAAAAAAGTTCGAGGAGCTTATTATGGTGCTGCTATTGAGAAAGAGATTGCCATGAACCGAGGAACGGGGGTTACCCGTCTAGAAGTGTTGTTTGATCCGATAACCAGGAAAGCAATTGATAAGTACGGGAAATGGTTTAACAACTTTACGGCTCATTTGGTGCAAGAAAATGTGTCTCCATAATTCTTTTCCGGAAGGATGTGCCACAAACAGATATCCAAGTTATTTACCAAAAATTATTAGTAAGTTGTTTACTAACTTATAGTGTAAGTTATAACTAATCACGATTTGATTTATATATATATATATATATATATATATCTTTTCATTATAGGAAAATTTCCACTTTCCACTTAATAATGCCATCATCAAGGATTCGATGGATTGGAATATGCAAAGGTATTACTCTGAATGGTTGCATGTAATGAAACAACATTGGTGCAATGTTGGTGGAGAGACAAACACTAAGGCGGCGAAAACAAGCCCGTACAATAACGTATCTTTAGAAAACCAGGTATTGTTATATGATCATTGGTCTTCGGAGTCACAACAGTTAAAAGAACAATTATTTATACTATTTTTAAACATGCAATTATTTATAACATTATCATGTGTTCTTGTTAAATAGGCTATATCTCAGAGAAACAAAGCGAATAGGGCCAAAATGTCTATGTTGGGAGGGCATGGCTCTAAGTCTATTGTGGCACATGTTCGTGGAATCGTTAGTTATATGAATTACATCTATGTCTTGTCTTATTTTAATTATGTATTATGATTATATATACATTTTTTTTTCAATCTAGGTTGCACAATCAAGTCAACCTCCAAGCACGATCGACACATTTGAACAACTCCACCGAAAGCAAGATGGTTGGCGAAGTGAGGCAGCGGAGAAGGCACATGTAAGTTAGATCTTTTATCCAATCTTTTTTATTGCTTTATATGATTTTTAGGATCATTTAAGTTGTTTTGATCAAAATGCATGCAATAGTAGGTATATTTATAATAAATTATTTCTTATATTTCTTCTTATTTTATTTAGCAAGAGATGATTCAACGACGAGCATCACAAAGTACACATGTTTTCTCGTCTGATCAAGGTGATACCGACCAGTATCCTGCGGACCTGGATATCGTTTCTGATGTTCTAGGCTCCCGGTCCCGACATAAGAAAGGATTTGGATCATTACCTAGGCTCAAAGCATTTGGAGGAAAGCGAGCACGTACTTCAACCTCCACCTTTAGTATGCATTAAGAAGAACACATTGACAGAATCATAAAGGAAAACGAGCAACTTAGACAGTTTGCGGCTGCCTAACATGATTTTTCGGTGCAACAAATGGAAGATATGAATGAGATGAAAAAATTGTTTCAATAGATTCAAGACCTTGTACCCGGATTAAATGTGCTGCAACATTTTTTATCCACTGTACGCGCTCCGCCTCCACCGCCGGTTATCTTTGACGATGCAACTACTAGTCAACCGTTTGAGTCAGCCGATGAGGAAGATAATGTTGCAGAGAATCTTGCCTAGTACACTTTATCTACCTTTATTTCTTATATATATTGAAAATATATTTTGATTTGGTTGAGATTATTTTAAAAGATATTTTTGTAATGGTTTTTTTATTATTAGTTGATTAATGTTTTAAGCTGCTTTTATATTTGTTTATCAGTTATTTTTATTGACAAAAATTCGTCCAAACGGGTCGATAAATGTTCCATTTTGTGGTCAACAAATTTTGTCGTCCGGTTTTTTTGCCGGTAAAAAGGATGACCAAAAAATACCATTAACTTTTACCCACGGGTTTTTGTGTTGTTAGAGAATTGACCAAAAAAGTCAAACTTAACTTTTGCCGACGAACTTTTGCGTCGGTAAAAAGTTGTGCGTAAAAGTTAAAAAAAACTTTTGCCGACAGAAAAATTTACGCCAGCAAAAGCATTTAGTCGTCGGGAAAAAGAATTTATACAATTACTTGAGTGACGTTTTTGCCGACGACTTCAGTTTTTGCCGACAACTATCTTTCGCTGGCAAAAGAATCTTTACCGACGACCCATGTTGTTAGTTAGGGGTGTCCACAATTCGATTCGGCTCGGTTATAAAGAAAAATTTAAAATGAACCGCATGAGGCGGATACCTGATTACCCGAACCGAAACCGAACCGCAGGATGAACCAAACCGAACCGAAATTAGTCGGTTACCTGCTGTTCGGTTCACGGTTACCCGATTTTATAAGAAAATATTATTTTCAATATAAAAATAATACAAAAATAGAAAAGTTAAACCAATTACATAACAAATATCATAAATATAATCCAAGAAAAATAAATTGAAATAATTTTTATTGTTTAAAAATATCCACTATTTAGTTGTTGATTATTTAAAAATTAAATAGTTAGTATTAAATATAATATTATGAATTGTTTTATATATATCGGTTCGGATCGGTTACCCGTGGATACCTACAATCTAAAACCGAAACCTACCCGTAAATACCCGGGTTTTTCGATTTTCATTTTTTTCGGTTTTTCCGGTTTTTGGTTTTTTCGGTTTTGGATCAAACGGTTCGACTCGGTTTTTCGGTTTTTTTGAACACCCCTATTGTTAGCCGGTAAAAACCCTTTTAACGGCCAACTTTTCACGACAACTTTTGCCGACAGAAAAATCCGACAGCAAAAGGTTTTGAACTTTTGCCAGCGACTTTCGAGCCTTTTGTCGGCCACATTTTCCTCCGGCAAAAGTAGCTTTTTTTTGTAGTTATATGACCCATTTGCTTTCATCCCTATTGCCATCATGTTGTGTCAGGATCGAATTCTTAACAAGAATTATAAATACTCATAAACAATATTAAAGAAGTTGCGGAAAAACACTTTAATATTCAGTAAACAGAAAGAAACAGTATGAATCAGAACTTGTAAACTTTATTTAATGATTCAAGTTACAAGCTTTTCACTCACAACCTCAATCTTGAAGAACAGGCTCTTTCAAGACGAATTCTACTTCTCTAGAATTAGGAACGAAGCCTTGAGGTTGATTTTTCTCTCTAGAACAAAAACTCATAATTAATTCTTAACTATTCTAAACAATTCTATACATATACTAAAGAATAAAAGATAATTACTAAACATAAAAATATCTTCAAAATAATCTTCATGATTATCTCCAAGCTTTCCATGTTTATCTTCAGACCCGATCTCTTCAATATTATCTTCACATTATCTTAGAAGCAGCATTAATCATCTTGATCACCTTGGAAGCATTAACTGAGTCTTGGCAGCATTAACTACTAAGTAGCACTAACCACTAGCAGTACTAACTAGCTAAGCAATACTAACTTTGTTCAAGCAACACTAACTTTGACTAGCAGTATTAATTCTACTAGAAGTAGTAATACCTAGCAGTATTAACTTTGAGATCCTCTGGCAGTACTAACTCTGAACTAGCAGCATTAATGACTTGGTCACATCTTCAGTTCCCAACATGTTGTAACGCCCATCCAACCTCTCTTTCTTTCAATCTTCACTACAATTTTACTCTTAATTTAATTCATACCCAATGTTCAATAATCGGCTTCGTTTATTTTCTCTTTCTTTACCATGTCATAGTGTTTCAAGAACCCATGATGGTTGGTCATTTATCTAGAGATAGACATGTTCGGTCAAGAGGTTCTAAATCCCTTAACGTGGTTTTATTAGTGTTGATTCACTCTCCCCACCCCAACAACAGCGGCCCCGGATCCGGGATTTTGTCCGGACTCAAAGGGGTTTTAGGTGACTTTTCGCTACCATCGTCATTGTCCAGCCTTTTATCGAGCCATTCCGTACTAAACTGTAATATCGGTTAGCCAGGTTGTTCACGACATGACTAAACACTCTTCCACCATCATGAGTGACGGTTAGAGCACCAACCCATGGAGGTTCTTTAACACCGCCTACTGGAACTCACCAAATAACTCGATACGATGATATATATATATATATATATATATATACATATATACTCTTCCATAAGAATACAAGTGATTAAGCATAGATGACTTACCGCTCCGTTGCCGAGCACACCAAATCTTCACTTTCGACTCACTTGACTTTCTCTATGCACCACCATGCTTTGCTCATCAACGATGCTACTTTAGAAAATCTCCATCATTATTTATTAATTTCCTTGAAACCGTTCAAATGGAGATGAAGAGATAAAGTTGGTGCATTTACAATGAAGGTTTCCAAAACCCATGGTTTTCAAAGTGCAAGTTTAAGGAATTGGCATATCACATCCTCTTCTTTCTTGCCTCGACACAACGGATCCGTCGTATATTATTCTTACTTTTTTTTTTGGATTATTACAGCCCATTAAGCTGCTACCGAACAATTCCTTAATGGAAAGCCATCCAAGCTAACACTTTAGATAGATAATAAAGAATAGAGTAAATTACATTTTTTGGTCCTTGTGGTTGCCATTCACTATCAGGTTTGGTCTTTCTCTAAAACTAATTACAGTTTTGGTCACTATGGTTGTCATTTTGTTTCATTTTTTATCCCTCTAACTATCTATAGTTAAAAAGGTTACTTAACTTAAGGTATTTTGGTCATTTTACCTTTTTTTCTATTTTGTTTTATTAGATTACTAGAAGCGTACTCGTGCAATGCAGCGAGATACATCACGATTTTAATGTTTATTTTTATTTTTTGTTTTGTATTGATTTACAGTACGATTTTGGATGGTTTTTATTGAGTGATAATGGTTTTTTTATATATAAATTTGTTTAATTTAGGCTTAACAATATAATGTTTTATATATATAAAAAATTAAGTAGTTTGTTAAAATTCATTAATTATCTTATATATTTTAAATTTTTTATATTTAAATTGAGATATTTATCCTGTTTTGATTATGTTTATTATAATTCAAATTTCATAATTTTAGGATTTGGGGATTAGAGATAAGGATTTTGGGGGATAAAGATGAAATTTATTAATTAGGGTTAAAAACATTTAAAAGTAGTACATATTGCTTCATTCATTGTTTTTTAAGAGATTTTAAGTAGATTAGTATTAAATAATAGTACATAATTCTTAATACATCACGATTTTAATGTTTATTTTTATTTTTATTTTTTGTTTTTTATTGATTTACAGTACGATTTTGGATGGTTTTTATTGAGTGATAATGGTTTTTTATATATAAATTTGTTTAATTTAGGCTTAACAATATAATGTTTTTTATGTAAAAAAAATTAAGTAGTTTGTTAAAATTCATTAATTATCTTATATATTTTAAATTTTTTATATTTAAATTGAGATGTTTATCCTGTTTTGATTATGTTTATCAGAATTCAAATTTCATAATTTTAGGGTTTGGGGATTAGAGATAAGGATTTTGGGGGATAAGGATGAAATATATTAATTAGGGTTAAAAGTTTTACAGGTAGTACATTAGGCTTTAGTAGTTATTTTTAAGAGATTTTAAGTAGATAGCTTTAAATGATAGTACATAAAGTTTAGTGAGTTGTAATTAAGAGTTTTTTATGTCATCTTTATAATATAGTATAGATAGAGTAAATTACGATTTTCGTTCTTGTGGTTTGTCTTTTTGCATTTTTGTCTTTCCTACTTTTTTTCATCTTACATTTTATACCCTTATTATATTAATTTAAATGATAGATTTAACTACAAATATATTAAAAATATGTATTTTCTTTTGTAAATTACACTTTTGGAAAAGTCTTGTTGATACAGTTAAAATGAGTTAAATATTGAATATTTATAAATTTTCATACAGTTTATCTGTTATATATCTACAAATCCGTCTACAATAATCTAAAAAACATTTTCCATTTTAAGTTGGTTTTAAAAAAAAATTATCATTTTTCTTATTTATGTAAGTTAAAAATCGAAATTTATCTATGTCTATTAATAGAAAATGTATCTTTTTTTACATATTTCATTTAACTAAATATTTATTTAAATGTGTATCAAATAAAAACTTTATAATATAATTGTTAACTTTTTTTTCAAAATTTAAACTTAAATTTATCGTAATGAAAAATAAATAACCAATTAACAACCACACATTTTCATTGTTTGAAACTATATTAGAAATTGTTAATTGGTTATTTATTGTTGCATGCGTCGTTAAACGTACAACAAAGTTTAAATTTATAAACCGAACTCAAACCAAGTATACGAGTAAGTCGAATGTTTATCTTATTACGGAGTCAGTGGTTAAAGCAACAATTTGTGTTAAAACCGAATGCATGTATGTCACTTAAATATACCATACAATTTAATCAATAAAAGTTTAAAACTTAAATTTGAAATTGTTAAAGGGAAAAACAAATGGAACAACAATATTGAGAGAATAACAATAAGAGAGAGAGAAGAAGTCTATAATTCTCATTAATCATAAGCCCTTTAAATAGGGAGGAGTTACAAGTCGATAGTTAGGGGATATTTCAGTTCTAATCTAACTCTGATATATTTATCTCTATCTCTATCGTCATATCCTTTAGACGATGGCACACTTATCCTACAACACTCCCCCTTGTGCCGAGTTAAAGGAGTGGTGGTGCACAGTTGTTGCCTCGTTAAAACCTTACGCCAAAATAAAACCCAGTGGGAAAAAATAAAAATATGACGAAGGAAAGAGTACAACGCACCAGCTTCTTTGCAATACATAGACTTATCCTTTAGTCTAGTTTTCTCTTAGATTCATACTTTAATCTTGAGAGTTAAGAAAACATGATGGTATATAAACAGTTGTCTCACTAAAACCTTACACCAAGGAACAAAACCCAATGGGAAAAATAAAACCTTGGTTGAAGGAAAGAGCACAACATACCAATATCACAAATATAGTAGACTCCCCCTTTTGTCTACTACTCCCCCTGATTCGTGCATTAACCAAGGGAATTTGGAAAACATTTCCATTTACTTTCTACACGTTTCCCAATATATGGTTTTAGGTAATGACTTGGTAAAATATGTCACATTCTTTTGACACCTTACTTGATTCACTTGAATCTAAATGAGAGTCTTTTATTGCTGATTGTATAGAAACTTAAGCAGAATATGCTTTGTGTTATTACCCCTGATGTATCTTATGTTCATTTCTTCGATACATTATACATTATTTCCATATATGCAAGTAGGATACTGGTTGAACCCAGAATTACTAACTCCTATAATATATGTAATGATAGTCCTTAATCATATACATTATTTTATTATCTCATGGAGAGTAATATTCTTGGATTAATTCAAGGAGGTAGTTACAAAGGATCGCTTAGTTTACTTCCAAGCAATCGACGTGTTCCTTGTGGTAATTCTTTATTCAGTTTAGGAACATCATTTGTATGGGTCAGACAGATACCTAATATCAGCAAACACATACCAAGACATTATTTGGTGTTTTTCTATAAGAGCTAGCTAGTACTTTTGCTGCTTACATTCTAAGTAGGTATTGAAGTTCCATTATCAATCCCATTTTTCTTTCTATAGGGAAAGTATAAACCATGTCAATGGTTCCAAAAGATTAATTTAATATCATTCCAATGATTTTGCGTTGGCGCTGAGCTAAATCTAGCTAACAAGTTCACTGAGAAATACAATACATGGTCAAGTGTATTATGTTAAGTACGATAATGCGCATATTGTACTTAGATAGAGAATTCCAGCTCCCAGCATCTTTCGTCATCATCCTTTAGACGAAATGGATCTTTCCTTATATCCGACACTTCGACCGATCATGGGAGTGCTAACCGGATGCGCTTTGTCCATATTAAATTGCCTGATTATTTTCTGGACATATGCGATCGGTGAATTAATATTTCACAAACTCGGTGTCCTAGCTCAAATATCTAGACAAAACCAAGTTTTCCCAAGATCTTTCCTCTCAAAATCAGATTTCAAGTAACTTGTGGTTCCTCTCATTTCATCAAGAGTGCCTATTATGTTCATAACAATGACATATAGAGCTACTTTGAAAATCTGGAACTTGTTTTCCATAATAAATAAGCAAGAGAACATTTCATCGTTCTTATATATCCTTTCCCAGTCAAGTATTCCATTAGGCGGGTATACCACATCCACTTATATTGTTTTAATCTATAAAGTGGGCGTTTCAATTTATTGCAAACGCATTTCGTGGTTTAGAGTTGCTTGATTTTGGTAATGTAATATCATCAAGCACTTTTATATATCTCTAAATCTAGATCCACGTAGAGATATGTGGTAACCACATTCATGAGTTGCATTTCCAGTCCTTCGGAAACTACTAGGCTAGTAAATTATACGGATGTCATAACATACATCATGAGAGAGTAAGTCTCCTCGTGGTCAAGCCAGGGCGTTGTGAGAAACCTTGCGCCAAAGGAGAGTCTCATACATTATGACTTAATTATTCTCATTACGCTTTAGGACAAATGATTTATCTATGTCTTACAGACTTTACACTTGGTGGGTTAGCACTACCAAACCAAATACCTGTTCATTTGTCAAATAATATGATTCTCCTGGATTGCTTATATGAAGCTAGTGGAGTATATTCTGTGACTTTGGATAGAAATCACATAGAATACTTCCTAGTGGATAAAGTATATAACCATAGTAGATTGAAACTCCATTTAATGTTGAAGAAGAAGCTGGGTTGTGCATCAAATTTAGAAATGACAAAGTATCTAATTCAGAGAACTATCAATCAGAGCATGGGACTGGATCCTAACATGGGACTGGATCAATGAAAGTTTTGGAAGCATCTGAAGAACTTGACTTCTCTTCTAAAAGTCAAGTTAGGGGGAGATTGTTGGGAACTGAAGATGTGACTAAGTCATTAATGCTGCCAGTTCAGAATTAGTACTGCCAGAGGATATTAAAGTTAATACTGCTAGGTATTACTACTTCTAGTAGAATTAATACTGCTAGTCAAAGATAGTGTTGCTTGAACAAAGTTAGTACTGCTTAGTAGTTAATGCTGCCAAGACTTAGTTAATGCTTCCAAGGTAATCAAGGTGATTAATACTGCTTCTGAGATATTCTGAAATAATATTGAAGAGATCGGATATGAAGATATACATGGAAAGCTTGAAGATAATTATGAAGATTATTTTGAAGATCTTTTTAAGTTTTGTAATTATCTTTATTTTCAGTATTTATATAGAATTGCTTAGAATAGTTAAAAAGAACAATTATTCTGAGTTTTTGTTTTAGAGAGAATCAACCTCAAGGCATAGTTCCTAATTCTAGAGAAGTAGAATTCGTCTTGAAAGAGTTTGTTCTTCAAAATTGAGGTTGTGTGTGTAATCTTGTAACTTCAATCTTTCAATACAAGTTTGCAAGTTATTTATCAGATTTACTGTTTGTTTACTGTTTTATTGAATATCAAAGTGTTATTCCGCAACTTCTTTGATATTGTTTCTGAGTATTCATAATTCTTGTTGAGAATTCGATCCTGACAATTTCATTTAATTAAATGTTGTTTAAAATGTGTATAAAATAAAAAAAATTATAATATAATTATTAATTTTTTCGCAAAATATAAAATTTAATTTATCGTAACGAAAATGTTTGGTTATTAATTGATCTTTTATTTTTTATTACGATAAATTTAGGTTCATATTTTGAAAAAAAAATAATTATATTATAAAGTTTTCAATTGATACACATTTAAAAATACATTTAATTAAATGATATATTTAAAAATGATACTTTTTTTATCGATAGAAATATATAAATCTCGGTTTTTTTATCTTACATGAATAAGAAAAAAAGGATAAAGTTTTTAAACCTAACTTAAAATAGAATTGTTTGATTTGCAGATATATCGGATAAATTGTCTAAAAATTCAAAATATTCAATATAAACTCATTTAAAAGATATCGACAAAACTTTTCTAATGGTATAATTTACAAAATAAAATATGTATTTTTAATGTATTTTAGTTAAAATTATCATTAATTAATATAATAGGGGCATAAAATGAAAAATGAAAAAAATAGGAAAGACCAAAAAAGATAAACCAGAAGGACGAAAATCGTAATTTACTTTATAACCTATAAAACAAAAATGGAAAAAGACAAAAAAAGGGTAAAATAATCAAAATATTCTTAACTCAATTAACCTTTTTAATTAAAGTTAGTCGGAGAAACCAAAACTGGAACAATATGTCAAGCATAATGACCAAAACTGTAATCAACTTTAAAGAGATATCAAACTTGATGATGAATGACAACCACAAAGAACAAAAATATAATTTACTCTAAATAAAATTATAGGAATTTAAATTTCAAAATCCCTAATAATTACTTGATCTTTAAATATCTAGTTCCTCGTAAAAAAAAAGTTGCCCTATTTTGAGATGTTTACATCAACAATCATATACATTCAATCTTCATCTCTATCAAAATCTTACATTCAGCTTCGATCTCCACCAAATATATTGCAAAAGAAATTTGAATACAGAAATTGGGCCAACAACTGAAGTTGTTGCCCTTCCACGGCATTGCCCTCACGATGGCTTCCTCCATTTGTTTTAAGGGGTGTGTAGAGTGTCATACGTTCCCGTTAGATACAATCAATCATGATTGGATATTTAATTGTAGTTGGATTGGATCGGATCCAAATTTTCAGCATCCAAATCGGATCAGTTGGTTCTTAAATGACGGTTTAGAATCCAATAAAATTGAGTTGATGCAATCTAATTACCATCATATATAGGGGTGTAAATAGGTCAGGTTGGGATGAGTTCGGGTTCAACCCATTTGTTAATTGGGTTGAAAATCTCAACCAAACCCAACCTGTTTGATTAAACGGGTTGAAATTTTCAACTCAACCCAACCTGTTGGGTTGATGGGTTGGTAGCGGGTTGACCTGTTTATGATTATCTCAACCCAACCTGTTAAATAAATGGGTTGAACTTGGGTTGACCCATTTAATTTTAAAATTGTAAATGAAATAAAAACGCTTAAACTACTTCATTCCACGACAAATACACAATGACAAAGTCAAATAAATTGTTCGAAGTTTAATAAAACACAACCATAAAGTAAAATAAATAGTTCAAAGTTTCAAACAACCACAAAGTTAAATAGATCATGGTTCCAAAAAAGTTTCTAAGTAACTCGACTTGCACTTTCATCGACTCCAATTTCACTCTTGGTATTACTTTCCTCTCGATCTTCTATCTTCTCCGTCATGAATAATAGAACTGAAGTCGATCAAGTTAAGATTATAAATATATATAAGTAACAATGGAACAATAGAACTGAAGTCGATTAAGTTAAGATTATAAACATATATATCAAGTTAAGAACTAAAGTCGAACAATGGAACTGAAGTCAATCAAGTTAAGATTACAAGTTTACCGTGAACAATGGAATTGAACTCGTCGTGGACTGCTCATCATGAAGCCGTGGAACAGAGGGAGAGGAGTCGTCGTGGAACAGAGGGAGAGGAGAGGAGTCGCCGGTGAAGAGGGAGGAAGATATGCGCCATCGGCGTATGAGGGAAGAGGGAGGAGAGGAGGCTGGAGGAGTATGATGTTTCAAATTAGGAATAAGATTTACTGATTTAGTCGATTAGGGTGTTCAACTTTCAAATTTCAATATAGAAATTATTTTTTAATCTTTAAGAATTATATTAAAATATTAATTGTATTAAATATTGATTAATAATTAAAAATAAAATATTAGGTAATATAATAAATGGGTTAGAAAAAGGTTGTAATTGGGTTAGAAACAAGTTGTAATTGGGTTAGAAACATGTTGTAAATAGGTCGAAATCAGGTTGTAAATGGGTCGAAATCATGTTGAAAATTTCAACCCAACCCAAACCCAATTAATAAATGGGTTAGGCGGGTTGACCCATTTAACTTAAATTGGTTGAAATTCTTAACCCAACCTGCTAATTTTGGGTTGGGTTCGGGTTGGGTTGGCGGGTTATGTCACTTTTTGCCACCCCTAATCATATAATCATCCAACTAGTCATTTAATTATCATCTAACTACGATACAATTAATAAATAGATATAATTAATAAGATTTTATCATATTGTATTTTGTTGATCTTTGTATGTAGTCATTCTTAAGAAATTAATAAAATATAAGAGAAATTGGTAGAAATAGTCAATTAATTGGTTGGAATTTATATCATAATTTTGAATTGATCCAATCCGATCCTATAGTTAACCAATAATGATATCTAATGAATAGGCTAGGAGTGTCAATTTTGTACCAAGACAAATCAACCAATTCTCAGTACCAACTATACCAATTTAGTTGGTATCAAGGTAATTGGTTTAACTTGGTTGGTAGTATCATACCAACTATCTAAACTTGGTTGGTACAATAAGTCGTGTATCACGGTAATACAATATCATACCGAATTATTTTTTTAATTATTTATTAATTAAAGTTTAATAATAATGTAACATATTTTGATATTAAATTTTAAATTATCTTATTTTAAATTTCGATAAATTATAATATGGATGGATATATAAAACTTGATTGAATTCTTTCACCTAACCCTAACAACTTTAGTATCTCGTCTACACCTCTACGGTCCATCCCGCTCCTTAATGGCTGCTTGTATTACACTATTAGTGATTTTTTTGTATTATATGAAGATTATTTGAATGTTTGTATAGGTAGGGATAAGTGGTATAACACATATCAAAATGTTGTAAATTCTTTTTATTACATTTAGATCTAGTTGGTAAAAGTATCAATTTAAATAAATTTGTAACTTCAACTTTTGTGATGTTGGTATACCAACCGAAAAGAGTTGGTACCGATTTAGTTGATTGGTATATGGTATAAAATTTTACGTACCAATTATAATTAATTGGTATATGATATTTAGATTAAAAAGAAAAGTGAAACCATACCATGTTCACCCCTAGAATGGACCCAATTCAATCCAATCGTCATATAGATTCAATTGGTTCTCCAATCAAATCAAAGTGGATGGAAAAATTCAAATTTTCAATCTATATATATATATATATATATATATATATATATTAAAAGAGAAACCATTTCTAATGACGTGGCCTCTCCTTGTGCCAAAGACCCTATTTCTCTTTTATCTCCTTTACTCAGTTTTTTCCAATTTTTTACTGATTTTTTATTCCTTCTTCATGTCTTCTCCTCTTCCATAACCGACTAAAATTGCATTCTCAAATACTCCTACATATTATACCACTCATCAGTCTCCTCCTTTTCCGGTGGAGGGTCTTATCGTTCCCAAACGACTATCGTCTCCTTCCCTGAACATTGACTTCGGCTCTCCACCCCCTGCTCACCACAACCACCGCCCCCTTCCTTTTCCCACCGGAGAAACACCATTTCAATCTCCATTCCCTAAACGCCGACTTTGGCTCTCCACCCCCTGCTCACCACGACCACCGCCTCCTTCCTTTTCCCACCAGAGAAACACCATTTCAGCCTCTAGGTACGAGATGCGGGAGAAGAAGATCCAGATCTACAAAGTGCATTTTGGAAGGAAAATCAGAACGGACTGGGTTAGGGTTCATCCTATATTCAAAACGGACTTCCCAGAAAATCATACAAAATTGTGCCTTGGCGGTTCAATTTTCTGGTAATCGCTGAAACCTCACGACTTATGCATATTGGAAGGACCTGATATCCGGTGGTCGCGGCTTCTTCTTCCTCTCATCTTCATCAACAGTCCCTCAGGTAGAAATAATTTGACTGTAATGTCTCTATTGGTAATTGTTCGTTGCATATTACTTTTTAGCGTTAAGACATACTAGAATCGTCCTTGATTCAAGCCAAAGAAGTTAGTGATGATTAGTACATTAGATAATCTTTTCATGCTCTAAAACCTTAATAGTTGGTGTCAATGCCAAAGAAGTTAGTGATGATTAGTACATTAGATAATCTTTTCATGCTCTAAAACCTTAATAATTGGTGTCAATTAGGATATTATGTCAATTTACATTAAATCCAACTATCATTCTGGCACGAAATAAGGAATTGTTGTTGTGATGTGGAATTTAATTTTGGAACGAAATGAAGCAATGTTTATGTTCTTAAAAACATACCAGTTCCAGATGATGTTCATGTGTAGATATGCAGTACTTGTTGCGGGCTTTGTTGGATTATCGGTAGCATGGCACTTGTTGGAAGTACCCCCCCTCTCTCTCTCTTTCTCTCTTTATATATATATATATATGTGTGTGTGTGTGTGTGTGTGTGTGTGTGTGTGTGTGTGTGTGTGTGTGTTTGTATCAT
Source organism: Arctium minus (assembly GCA_954870635.1). Lineage (NCBI taxonomy): Eukaryota > Viridiplantae > Streptophyta > Magnoliopsida > Asterales > Asteraceae > Arctium > Arctium minus. Next base: position 11,204,134 of record OX941094.1, on the reverse strand, counting down.
TCTTCTTCTTTATTGCATACATCAACTCACATGGGGGCTAACAGAAGTTTACAGTAATTGAAAAGAGACGTCTTTAAGAACACTTTTAGCCTTGAATTTGAGGTAATATCTATCACTTATCAAATCATTTGTGAGCATGTTACAAACTTATCTTTATCAAATTATCAGTGAATCTGTTAGGAAGAATGTGTGTGTATTTTTTGGATGAGGGTGCAGGAATCAGGATTAAAGATACATCTACAAAGATTAAAAAAAATTGAAAAGCTGCCTGATAAGTAATTATGCACAAGTATGAATTTCTAAACCACCACCTCCCTCTCTCATCATCACAACCGTTACATCTTCTGCCAATTGCTCTTCTCTCCATGTCTACCATTCACATATGGGGAAAACTTTAGGGATTTAGTAGTGCCCTTCTTTTCTTTACTCTGCCTTTTCCTTTCCCCGCAATTCTTTGCTGCCATTGTTTCAAGAAAGTCAATTCAGAGGCGTGAAGAGTCCATGGAACTATTTTCTGTCGAGGAGATTTGATCGAGATCAATGGAAGAAGGAGAAGGCAGCTGGATTTTCGGTTTGGTAACTTCATTGGTGATGGAAGAGAAGAAGGACCTTCAACGCACAACCGTAGGTGAAAGGCATTTTTACGGTTTGTTTTTCTAGGGTTATTATAACATCTATTTTCTAGGGTTTGGTAACCATCATCGAGAGGCCTTGGATTGAGGGGTAGAAAAACCAAGTTTCATGGAGAGGCCGTTGGGTATTCCATTGTATCCATTTTCTTGGGTTGCTTTATTAATTCAGTTTCATTTACTTCGGATAGTTTTTTAGTAAGCTTCATAGAACTCTGGAAGTAAAGGACACAAAGTGGCTATCGAATCCAAAGGTATAGCCATTTGTACATCGTTGCTATCTATATCCAATAAATAATTTGTTGTTAATACCCATGTTTCTCACTATATTTTTTTCCCATATAGCACTATATTTTTTCCCAGATGGCTATTAGTTCAATGGCTATTAGTTTAGGGGTGATGGTTCCTACAAATAAAGTTGGTTCATTTAGTTGAGATATGTGTGCTTCAAAGTTATGGAGTTGGTATTCTCTAAAGAGTTATTGTTGATTTTATGCCTTAAAAAAGAGGGGGTGAACATATGATATTCCTACAATAATATTGTTAACCCTAAAATGTTTAGTAAAAGTTGAGCTCTTAACCCTGTATTTGGTGAATAAAATATGGGTTTTTGATGTTGTGATTGATTAAGTAAGCAACCTTCAAAGAAGGACATGGATCATCTTCGTCAAGTGTAACACTTTCAAGGAAAGGTGTGTCAACGTGGTGTGGATGCTTCAGAGGAATGAGAATAACTAAAGTATGTTCCTTCAGCTTCTAATTCTCTTTATGCCTTCCATAATGGCTTTGCTGCCCTGTTTAAGGTTTATTACAAAACTCATTATTCATAGTATTCCCATGTTTTAAAGATTGTTCATCAACCTTCTTACCCTCTTTCTGTATAAATTTTATGTATAAACCTTTTTGTAAGTGAGGGTGACGACTCTTACTCGGTTAACGCTTACGGGAGAATTTATTGCACAAGATGTTTCAATTGACTAGAATCTTACTTGGTAAGTTAAACAATAATGTCGGTAAGCACTTACCACGTAAGCGTTGCCCCTCAATCTCATTTGTGTTATTTTTTACCCCACATAACCTTGCTTTTGATTAGATGTTTTGTGTGGTATGTCATCCTTTTACTTCCCTAGCTCTAAGAGATGACAAGGTAAAGGAGCATCCCCAGCCAAGAGCTTTCCTTCCAGTATCAAACTTCAAAAGACCCGTGATCACACACACACACACACACACATATATATATATATATATATATATATATATCACATTAAAACATTCTATTTTTTGTGACAATTCATAGAGTTCTAACTTTTGCCATCCTTTTTTTATTTTAAAATTTGTTAGTTCAGATTCTTCATAACAACGAATTGGTATGGTTTTTGACAAAGTTGTAATAGTATAACAAAGTTATTATTGGTGCATCTCAAACTCTTTGTAACAACAAACGATTATCAATATATGTGGATTAGTTACATAATAAAATATATTTGTTGTTTTATATTATACTCATCAATTCTTAACCGGTTAATTGAGTTTTATCATAACTCGGTTTAATACTTATTAAAAAATGATCACTACCGCGCAACGTGCGGTGTCCACACTAGTTAGAGGATTGTATCAAAACGACTTAAACTCATTAGATTTTAACCAGAAGGTCCCTACTTTTTTTTCACAGCTCACATTTATTTTAGAGTAAATTATGGATTTGGTCCCTACGGTTTGTGAATTGTTATTGATTTGGTCATTTATCTTCAGTTATTACATGATAAGTCTCCACCTATGCAATTTGTATTAGATTTGGTCCCTCACCCTAACTCTGTCTACCATCTCAATTACCTACAAGGGCAACTACATTTGTATTTTTCCCTCTATCTTAATAATTTTTTAATTATTCTGTATTTGTTTTTCCTTCAATCTCCATCTTCTTCAACCTCCGACCTCCAACAATCAACAACATCAACACATCAAATCCCTACATCAAAAATTTATTTAAAAACATCAAAAGGCTGAATCTATCCATTCAAGACCAAAGCAACCTAAAATAATTTTTTTTTTTAAAATCATCAACAACATCAATTTATTACAGTTTATTTCTAAGAAAATTTGTGACATAAACCCTAAATTAATCTTTAAACTAAAACCAAAATTAAATACACAAAAGAAAACATAAACATGTTGGGGGATGGTGGACGAGACATGGGATCCAAGCAGACTTCGAAGCAGAAGCAGTTGTTTATCTTCTCTGATGTTGGGTGCAAGGGGGATGGGATTTGGGATCTATGATAGGGACGATGGCTTGATTGTAGGTGTTCTCCTCCAATGCTTGCATGATTTCAAAGATCGGGGTTATAACTTTGCATGTATTCTTATCCGAAATCTCGATTGCAGGTGTTCTTTATGTAACACCCTGAATTCTGGAAATAGCAACTAATTTAAAATTTTCTAAATACACCAATAAATAAATCATCTACCACCACAATTTAATATTTAACCTAAATACACACATTCTTTCTATATGAACAGTCTATAATAAGGACGGGTGCTACTAAAACCCAAAAGTATTGCTATCTCCAAACTGCGAAAGACTTCATCAAATGCTTACACTCGTGAACCACTAAGCACATCCCTTCATACGACTGCTAGAACCGAACCCCCTTCTGGAACCTGATGCACATGCCGACAAATAAAAAGGTTGGGCTTAACGCCTAGTGAGCTCAAGAGTTTTCGTTAGAGATAAATAAAGCAATAACTTTAGGAATGTTATTTAAAAATTAAGATTTCCAAAATGCAATACCTTTAATTTGAAAGCAACCAAAAATGAAATCCTTTATATCTTAAAACCATCTCCTTTCATCATTCACCCTTTTCGGGATTAAAATCATAAAACGCACGCCTCCTTAAATAAAGCCAAAACCCAATGCGTACGTAAAACATAAATAGCATTATAATAGTCGAACACTAAAAACGTAGATAACTCCAACTTCCAAAACATTCCAATAACTTGAATGAGTTTCAATAACCCAAACCTTAAAACATAGATAAATACCCATATCCAAATATATCCGAAAACATGGATTGTAATACTCCATAACCAAAACCCCACCTATTGGTGACGGGAAAGACCCGATTACATTGTACGTGACGGAACACAAAGTAGGTCACATAATTATGTAAGAAATCAAAACATGTGGGTTACACATAAAACACCCACCGAGTTCAACTCCTCTGAGTCTATCACTCGAAAACATCAAGTCAACCCCTCTAGGTCTATTCTTGAGATCTCCAAAACGGGGAACTCTAGCACAAGGGAATTACACCTTACTGCCCATGAGACGCTGCCCGACCGTATAGGTCCAAACCTTACTTATCATGGTGATCCGATGCCTATTCCGTGCCAAGTGGTGAACCTAATGTCCAAAACGGGGACATGGGAACACCGTGCCTATGGATCCATTGCACTAACTAAACCATTACATGACTCAAAACGAATGAACTATTGCATTCAAACATGTAATTCTCAACTAAGATGCAGTAAATGCAAATCTTAACCAAACGCTCAACATTGAGCAATTAAAACGGACAAGTGTCCTCAAAACCCAACAAAATCCAAACCGAGCCATAAGCTCAACAAATCCAAAGACCCAATGTCGATATTCATAAAATGAAACCAAACATAATTAACCCGTACTTATATAAACCCATGCTCCAAAACATATAATTAACTCCAACGTAGTTTAGATTGGGACAATTCATTTTCCCAAGTGAGTTTACAACATTTATTCTTTCAAAACGTCCCATAACACAAAACCATGCATTTTCTCCAAAACACAAATTGAAACGCATTTATACTCAAAATCTACTTCCATAAAATAAATCATTAAAATACCAAAATACATGATTTATTTATCATAATGCCCAAAATCCCAAAGATGTGTGCTAAATGATTTTATAACGTTAAACACCTTTAAAATACTCAACTTATCAGCAGTTAACAAAACTTATCAGTGGTTAACAAAACTTATCAGTAGTTAACAGTTTCATGTAAAACGTTTTAAAATAATCATTTTGGCATGTACACCGTTTTCACAAATCAACTTGAACTCACCTTGCTAGATTTAGGCTAAATCTAGATTTCACCCAACGAACTCTTTTGAAGGCCGCTTGAATCCTCAAGCCGAGAACTTCCAAAACCTAGATCCATACATACCGAACCATAAATATCCATAAACAACCACATAGAAACATTCTCCAACATTATATACCAAAATCCCTAAACGAGATCAAAACCCTAGTTTCTCCAAAACTAACAAATCTGAGATTTGATAAACCAAACACTAGGGAAACACCCAAAGAACATATATAACCTTAAATCAAAGAATCTTACCATTGAAGATGACGAGACTTTCCGAGAACACCCAACCCAACACTTCAACCCGAGCTCTCAACCGTTGAACTTGATGAGGAAGATGAAGATGGAGGTTTTGTGGCTCAAGCTCCCAACTAGCTAGATGGTGAGTAATCATGTGGTTTGGGGAGGAAAAACCCCCAAAATGGGTTAAGGTTCGATTTTGGGGTTTGGGAGAGAAAAGGGAAGAAGATAGAAGTGAAAAATGAGAGAAATGGTGAGAAATTCGGACATTTAGGGAACCAGTGGCCGCGGGCGATTATGCCACGCGATAGTGACATTGTCACTATCGCGAGGGAACTCTCGCGGGGAATGTACCGCGGGTGGTACACCCCTGGCGATTGTGCCACGCGATAGTGACACATGTCACTATCGCGAGTCACAGTCGCGCTACACGTACTGAGCCCCGAAAAAGATCGAAACTCGAGATTCTTGCATGGGTCGACTTAAGGTTCGAAAGCACAACATTTACCACTCAAAAAGATGGATGGAAGGCGGAGAGATAACCAACGAAAGACGGAGCTTGCTTTACGAAAGACCGGGTGTTACAATCCTCCCAACCTTGAAATGATTTCGTCCTCGAAATCTAGGTTCCCACGAAACCTTAACTGCAGCATGATGACCTTAACCCGTTTGCCAGCACCACTAACACAACCCTTACACCGATACTCACATTTGATGCCCCTCTTGGGAACATTATACTCATAACCGAGCGAGCACTTAACTCTCTAATGTAACCTCTTACCCACAAGGTTACGGTCATCTCCCAAACTTGGGTGACAATTACTACCTTTAGGTAGCTAGTGGCCTCAACTCCCCACCGACCAACTCCTTTCGAAACTACACGGTTCCGAACCCAAAGCCAAAGATCATAACCAAACTTCCAAAACCCTCAGATTTCAACTGATCCATTCCTAATATCTTTAAAGATATTCCTCTAAAGCGCACCCATGTGTCCTTCGGTGACTGGTTAGCCCCGATTTGGTTAGCACTCAACTCCGATCCCATACCATCCTCACAACATTCCTATAATAAAACATTTATCACCACGGAATGCTTACACACACTGATACTTAATCCTCAACATCCACACTCCTTTCAGATTCCATCACTGAAAGGTCAAAATTTTCCCTGATCCGACCGGGATACTTCTGAACATTGCAAAATACGATGACCTCAAGAAAACAAGTCGACACTTAGAGTTAAACGGTGACTTCAAAAACATGGACATCCCGTCCCAAAATCCCATTCCAGACGGATAGTCGCACTAAAGTTGACACTTAACCGAGTGCTAAAATTCAACTCATGCATTTCTAACAGACGGACCACAAGAATATCCTTAGATCGCGGAAGTCCATTAAGACGGTACACCGTCAACATATAACTTGATGTCAACCAGACAAGCAACCCATCAATACGAACCCAACAGACGTAGGTAGTCACACAAAACCTCATCCCGAAGGTTTACCGAAGCATAGAGATCATTTCTTAATTAACTGAGGAACATAATCTATTACCCCCATGATCCACGCATGACCCGATTCAAAAACTCAAACTCAAACTCAAGGTTGACTACAAGTCGGATCATCCGACGCTTCAAATCCTAAGGACTTCTCTAGTCCCTTAATTGTAACTCCCTTCACGATAGGGATTTTAAGTCAATAGCCCTAATGAGTTCAAGGTTTTTCTACAAGTATGCCAAGTTGAAATCTATAAAACTTTCAAATACATGAGTTTTATAACAATTAATCGTGCGGTAAAAATGCACTACCGTTCGTTCGATAGGTTTCAAAATTGATCACCAACACTACGCATATAAAACCATTTCCAAAACTCATTTGATCAGTGCTTACGTTAATATGGATAATAATAAAAGATGCGCAACAAAATTTCAAATGGACTACTATGGTCCTAACATGCATCAAAAATACCATAAATGAGGAAATAATTTCGCGTACCAAAACAGTTTATAGTGAGGCGATTGAACAAAACTCCCAAGAGACAAGTTACGTAATTGAGTTCCCAAAATCTCTCATTCGACTATATAAAAGTATGGAATAAAATTCCTAACACGACCCGCATGTCGAGTTCGCTTCTCAAAACTTAGCAACACAAAACATGCATGCGATTGATCAACATACAATAAATTTAAACCAATTTTCAAATTTTAGGTCGTACAATGAAATGATGTTGTCCGAAAATAGTGGCTACAATGACACGTATACCGCTAACTCACTTAATGCATTGCGGAATTTATAACATTAAATCGACAACTGAAATACGTTCAAAGCGAAAGTCCAATACGAAACGGCATAACCTTTCATATGCTGACTCACACCAACAATTTTAAAACAACTCGAAAACCATGTAGCATACCACGAGTAACACCCGTATAAAACCCAAAAGAGAAATCACAAAATATTGAAACTTCTCAAAATAACATATGAGAAAATATCTATTAATAAAACTCTCAAAACGTCTCTTACGGTTGCGAAAATACCGATGCAAAACTCGCACGAGACAAAATATTAAACGAAAATTTATAATTTAACGTACACAATACTGCAAGTATACACCTCTCAAATTCAAGAGTACGACGCAAAATGTCGTAAAATAGGATTCCGTAAGACCCAATAAAATCTTCCATAAAACCCAATGAAACACAACGATGCTCAACATCATATGGTATCAACACCGTCATTCCCCAAAATTAAATAGCATGAAACAAAGTCATGATTAAAATGTCAAAATTAAAATTTTTTATCTTTTATCGCATCAGGTAAATATAAACGACACCTTCACCAAAACCCGCATGAGACTCAACGCTTCAATAAAACTCATAAACTTACACGTAAATAAAATTAAAACTCACGCAATTTGAAATACACTCGCGAGTAGCAAAGCGTCATAAAATAACGTTTCTTGAATTCAACATGACTCGTACCGACTAAAATTCCAAAGAACATTTCGACTCAAGAACATAGGGACAACTCGTCCTTTAAAACTTTAACATACGTGGAGGAGATCCAATGTCAGAGTCAAAAATTCCATAGTTATTTCCCCAACAACCCAAATAACATTAAAACATAAATAATTACAACATCCGGAAAAATGGTGTCAGACACGAAACCAGGATAAAGAGATTTTTAATAAAAATTGCAACCACGTGCAACAACATAATTTTATGCATGCTTGAGCTCATGGTTTAAAATCTGATGAGTGCTAAATGTTTTACCAAGGCTTCATAGTAGAACACAATTTATGCTTCGAAAGCATGAGAAATAATTGATGCAAACTTATTTTTAGAGATAATTTTTTTTTGTGCATGAATTTTCGGTCGGCACTCACATCTTAGGACTCCACTCCTCCAATTCCCGACATGCAATTGTCATTCGGATGTACCCAACATCATAGGGCAACCCTCCCACTAATTGGTTAACTTACAATTCTCCTCGCAACATGATCGAGCTATCACCCCTATAGTTCCACTCCAACCAATAACTCTGACCCAAGATGGTCAACTTAATGCATTCATCACACTTACCTATCACTTCCAAGTGGCATTACTATAAACATCAACCTTTCCTTAGATCACTCGCTTAGAAACTTTCTCACTACCCCAACGGTCATTCCCCCAAGGTAGTTCAAGTATACACATGTAACATGTAGATTCACCACGACACTGGCCAGGTGCCATTATGAACGTACCGTACACGATCATCCTTGCGACCCTCGACAAGTTTCCCGTTTCTAGCGACTCGATAAATCCTCAAAATGTCTTATATTAAGGTACCTAGTGCGCAACTTCACTTATACTCACTTATAAGAACTCTAGTTTGAGTCTAGGCATCCAAAAATCAATACCTAATTCTCTCAAACTTAAGCTCTGATACCAACTTGTAACACCCTAAACTCTGGAAATATCAACTAATTTAAAATTTTCTAAATACACCAATAAATAAATCATCTACCACCACAATTTAATATTTAACCTAAATACGCACATTCTTTCTATATGAACAGTCTATAATAAGGACGGGTGCTACTAAAACCCAAAAGTATCGCTATCTCCAAACTGTGAAAGACTTCATCAAATGCTTACACTCGTGAACCACTAAGCACATCCCTTCATACGACTGCTAGAACCGAACCCCCTTCTGGAACCTGATGCACATGCCGACAAATAAAAATGTTAGGCTTAACGCCTAGTGAGCTCAAGAGTTTTCGTTAGAGATAAATAAAGCAATAACTTTAGGAATGTTATTTAAAAATTAAGATTTCCAAAATGCAATACCTTTAATTTGAAAGCAACCAAAAATGAAATCCTTTAAATCTTAAAACCATCTCGTTTCATCATTCACCCTTTTCGGGATTAAAATTATAAAACGCACGCCTCCTTAAATAAAGCCAAAACCCAATGCGTACGTAAAACATAAATAGCATTATAATTGTCGAACACTAAAAACGTAGATAACTCCAACTTCCAAAACATTCCAATAACTTGAATGAGTTTCAATAACCCAAACCTTAAAACATAGATAAATACCCATATCCAAATATATCCGAAAACATGGATTGTAATACTCCATAACCAAAACCCCACCTATTGGTGACGGGAAAGACCCGATTACATTGTACGTGACGGAACACAAAGTAGGTCACATAATTATGTAAGAAATCAAAACATGTGGGTTACACATAAAACACCCACCGAGTTCAACTCCTCTGAGTCTATCACTCGAAAACATCAAGTCAACCCCTCTAGGTCTATTCTTGAGAGCTCCAAAATGGGGAACTCTACCACAAGGGAATTACACCTTACTGCCCATGAGACGCTGCCCGACCGTATAGGTCCACACCTTACTTATCATGGTGACCCGATGCCTATTCCGTGCCAAGTGGTGAACCTAATGTCCAAAACGGGGACATGGAAACACCGTGCCTATGGATCCATTGCACTAACTAAACCATTACATGACTCAAAACGAATGAACTATTGCATTCAAACATGTAATTCTCAACTAAGATGCAGTAAATGCAAATCTTAACCAAACACTCAACATTGAGCAATTAAAACGGACAAGTGTCCTCAAAACCCAACAAAATCCAAACCGAGCCATAAGCTCAACAAATCCAAAGACCCAATGTCGAAATTCATAAAATGAAACCAAACATAATTAACCCGTACTTATATAAACCCATGCTCCAAAACATATAATTAACTCCAACGTAGTTTAGATTGGGACAATTCATTTTCCCAAGTGAGTTTACAACATTTATTCTTTCAAAACGTCCCATAACACAAAACCATGCATTTCTCCAAAACACAAATTGAAACGCATTTATACTCAAAATCTACTTCCATAAAATAAATCATTAAAATACCAAAATACATGATTTATTTATCATAATGCCCAAAATTCCAAAGATGTGTGCTAAATGATTTTATAACGTTAAACACCTTTAAAATACTCAACTTATCAGCAGTTAACAAAACTTATCAGTGGTTAACAAAACTTATCAGTAGTTAACAGTTTCATGTAAAACGCTTTAAAATAATCATTTTGGCATGTACACCGTTTTCACAAATCAACTTGAACTCACCTTGCTAGATTTAGGCTAAATCTAGATTTCACCCAACGAACTCTTTTGAAGGCCGCTTGAATCCTCAAGCCGAGAACTTCCAAAACCTAGATCCATACATACCGAACCATAAATATCCATAAACAACCACATAGAAACATTCTCCAACATTATATACCAAAATCCCTAAACGAGATCAAAACCCTAGTTTCTCCAAAACTAACAAATCTGAGATTTGATAAACCAAACACTAGGGAAACACCCAAAGAACATATATAACCTTAAATCAAAGAAGCTTACCATTGAAGATGACGAGACTTTCCGAGAACACCCAACCCAACACTTCAACCCGAGCTCTCAACCGTTGAACTTGATGAGGAAGATGAAGATGGAGGTTTTGTGGCTCAAGCTCCCAACTAGCTAGATGGTGAGTAATCATGTGGTTTGGGGAGGAAAACCCCCCAAAATGGGTTAAGGTTCGGTTTTGGGGTTTGGGAGAGAAAAGGGAAGAAGATAGAAGTGAAAAATGAGGGAAATGGTGAGAAATTCGGACATTTAGGGAACCAGTGGCCGCGGGCGATTATGCCACGCGATAGTGACATTGTCACTATCGCGAGGGCACTCTCGCGGGGAATGTACCGCGGGTGGTACACCCCTAGCGATTGTGCCACGCGATAGTGACACATGTCACTATCGCGAGTCACAGTCGCGCTACACGTACCGAGCCCCGAAAAAGATCGAAACTCGAGATTCTTGCATGGGTCGACTTAAGGTTCGAAAGCACAACATTTACCACTCAAAAAGATGGATGGAAGGCGGAGAGATAACCAACGAAAGACGGAGCTTGCTTTACGAAAGACCGGGTGTTACACTTTACAGATATGGGATGGAGGTGGCCAGTGTGATGGGTCAGTTTTGGAGGATTTCTCATAGAGCTTATGCAGGTTGAGTCACAACACATATCTAATTCACGGCGATAAATTCTTTGATCGGTTTAGGGGGAAGGGAGGGATATTCGATAGTGGGGATGGAGGGATGGATCTCGGTGGATGGGGGATGATCAAGGGTATAAAGAGATAGACAATAATAGGAGTTATGGTTTTTAGCATAAAAGGAAAAAAAGATTAAAACAAGAAAAAGGGTAAAGTGGTCATTTGTTTAATAATTTAACAGACAAATGGAAGGACATTAAACCAAATCTAATACAAATTATATAGGTAAAAGTTTATCATGTAATAAATAAATAAAAAGTGACCAAATCCACAGGGTCGTATCTGGGGGAGGGCGGGCCGGGCGTACGCCCAGGGCCCACAAAAATTAGGGGCCCAAAATTTTTAAGTATATAGTACTAGTTTAATAAAATTAGTAAATAAAAGAGACACAAATTGTTTTTAGTATATAAATGGGTCTAAAAAGGAATTTAATATTATATTAACCATTAAAGGCCCAAATATTTATTAGATAATTACATTGGAGACGAAGATTTATCAATCATATGAGACGGCCCAACTTAGATATGTTTTAGGATTTTAAAACTACCTTGTTTTCATACATTATTGACTATTTATTACCTAATATTGAGTGCATTAATCTTAAGTCATGATCTCCTATATAAAATAAGAATCAACGCTTTTGATTATGAGAATGATGATTCAGAAAAGTTTGTTTTAACCCCAACGTTGTGTTCTCGAGTCTTTTTTTACGAAGTAAAGGAAGGAAAAGTAGGGAAAAAGGAAAATCTTGTGTTCTCGAGTTAATTGAGAGAAAGGAAAAATCTTGTGTTCTCAAGTTTTTTAAGAAGGAAAAAAAATGAATGTTGATTTTCCTCCCAAATGTGAAAGGAAAGAAAAATAAAGAATTTAGAACAATTAAATATATTTAAAAAATCACACATATATCCATCAATTATATTCCACTATGAAATAAATAAGAGTATATTTGTAAAAATGACATCTTTTTTCTTTTTCTCTACTCAAGAACATTAAAAAAATTTCTTCCTTCCCAAATTCGAAAACATATCGTAACAATTTAAAATAGTGATGAAAACCATTAATATGAGGTGACATGTAAAATAAACTGATTTATATTGATTTACAAAATGTTACTCCGAATAGTCAATATTGTGACCCCAAATGATGTCAATCTATATTCTAAAGATATATCATAGGATGATTTTAACCCTACAACAGATTGACGATGCTATGTAAAATTTGATGGTAGATAATATTAATTTAGAAATCATTATTGATTGATTTTGCGTCTAGAAATACTACGAAAAACGGTTATATATAAAGTATTAGTATTTCTTTAATTCAATGTTATCCTTGATGATAAAAAAAACAATACATTAATATTTTTTCTAACTTATCGAGGGGCCCCTTTTTTAATATCGTCCAGGGCCTATAAAATATCAGGAACGGCCCTGCAAATCCATAACAATTCATGGACAAAGTCTGTAATTTACTCCTTATTTTATAATAATGCAACATTGGAATTTGCAAGTTTGTTTTCCTATTCATGAAGTGGGCTGGGTGGGCTGCTGAAGAAGAAGGCTTGCCAAATGGTTATTGGGCTCACAATAATGCTGGGCCTAAACTACTGATGTTGCTAAAAGAAAATAAGACAAGATCACCAACGGACCAATCGGATTAATATTTTAGAAACTAACTACAAACTATCTTTATTATCTCAAAATTTAAATTTAATTATTTTTTTCTTGAAATTGTTTTAAGTAAATTAAAATTTTTGACATTGGACTATTTCTTTCACTGGCAATTATAGTTTATTTTTATTTATTTTAAAGTGAGAACCGAAAATAGTTTTTTTTTTAACATTTTAATCCATAAAACTATCTTTGATACACATTTTATGTAAGTTTTATCATAAAATATTTGTAATTTATATTATGCTATCTTTATTATCTATATTATATTATAAAACACGGATAAAAAACTTTTAAATACAAATTCTTAGGCACAAGGTACCATCATTTTATGCAAGATTTTAAAAATCTCTTAATTTACAAGTATCAAAGCACAAGATACATATTATTACTAGAGACTTCTAACACCCACCAATTTGGTATGTGCAAGACATTCCTTTTATGCAGACATTTCCATGTATCACTATTAATTAATATATTATATTACTATAAATTTGTTTTAATTATATTATTAAATATGTAATTGGTTATTTTTTCTAGATGTTATTAAAATATATAAGATAATCATTGAATTCTAACAAAATACTTAATTTTTTTATATAAAAAAATTATATTATTAAGCATAAATTAAACAAATTTATAAAAAACATTATCACTTTCTCAAAACCATCCAAAATCGTACTGTAAATCGACAAAAAAATAAAATGAAACATTAAAATCGTGACATATATCGCTGCATGGCGTACGCTTCTAGTATTATATAAAATTTGTTAAGCATTAAATATCATTTATTAATGTAAATATTTTAAAATTCAAAATTACAAGTCAAGTACTATCTTTTAAACCTTAAGAAAATAAAACTAACCGATAAAACTTCATAAATACTTATATCAATTTTTTTGAATCTAAATTATCTTAAATAAAAATAACGTTTTAATCAAACAAATTATACATAAAAAATGAGTATTTTATTCTCTTTAGTTTTACATTCAATATCGATTATTTTGGTTTTTAACTTCTGTTAAATTAGGTTTTCAAATTTTCAATCTTGAGTATGTTCACATGTTTGTAAGTCCATGCTAATATATTTTTACTATATCGTAAAACATATGCCTCATTCTCTTAAAGTCCTTGAAATTTAAGTTTAAAAATTATCACTCAATGTGTATTGCTTTTTTAAAAATACACTTGAACTCCATAAAACTAATTGATAACCTACGTATAAAAACATTCAAATACAAGATAATTATAAACCCTACTAATTATATACATTGTTCTAAAATGCTCCCTGCGACAATAGTTGGCGCATACTGTGGCTCAAGGATTGTGTCTGATGCTCGTGGCACACCATGGTCCATGACAATGCACGGTTTTTGTAAAACGATATTTGGTTCTTTTACCTTTTGAACGTCTTAGTTCTTAGATTTTAGTATATAACTAAATTTAAGTTGTTTAATATCATTGGCTCGTTGAGTAATAGTAGAAAACGTATATAGAGAAAGGACAAATCAAATACGAACTGCCTAAATCCTACAAACTTAATAAGAGCTTGAATACCACTTGTAAATAATCCAAGGAACATGACAGGGATAGGAAGAAACTAGTAGATTTAAATATGAAGCAACGTAAAATAAACTAAATTTGATACCCGAATATTCGGTTTGATAAGACGTTTATTTCCTCCCCACATGGATAGAAGTAGATAAAAAATTTCGTAAATGATTTACCGAAAAATAAGTTTTAAATCCATTGGATTTTTTTCATACCGTATAATCCAATCTCAACAGTCCATGCAGATTATCAAATCAATGTCATCGATGTACATTAAATCGGTTCCGAAATTTTCTCTCAACCTTATCTGCAATTGATTTAATAATTGCCTAAAAATTTTAAAATACACAGAATCATGGGTCGAGATTAGTTTGTACAATGTGTAACATCTACATAGTTTATACTTGATTTGTCCTCTCTCTCTCTCTCTCTCTCTATATATATATATATATATATATATATATATAGTTTCATTTGGAAACCATCTTAATTTTGAAAACCATGGAAACCGTCAATTTCATTGGTTAAGTTAATGAAATTGTTTCATGAATTTGTAAAGTTTGATAAATTGTTTTATATAATTTTTTTCTCGATGAAATTGTTTCAAATATTTGTGTTTTTATGTAAAAATGAAAAAGTTTCATCAGAATTAGAAAATGCAAGAAACAATTTCATAAAAATGAGAAAATACATGAACAATTTCATTTTTACATAAAAAAACACAAATATATGAAACAATTTCATTAATAAAAGAATTATATGACACAATTTCATCAAATTAAACAATTTTATGAACCAATTTCATTAACTTAACCAATAAAAAATCGACGATTTTCACGGTTTGCAAAATTAGAGTGATTTCCATTTGATCTCTCCCCTATATATATATATAGCCTTAGGTTCATTTGAGAAATGGTAAATGTATAAGAAATAGAGAAATAATTCTAACCTTTCATTCTAGAGCTGTTCACGGGCGGTACAACAACCCGCTAGACCCGGTCCGCCCGACCCGTTAGAAAAGCGGGGTTGGACAATCATTCTCGAAAAATGGGCGGGCTCGGGTTGGACTGCTAAAATTAATGGGCGGGTTTGGGCAATGAAAAAAAGAACTCGGACAAGCCCGTCCGGCCCGTTATATTATTATAGTTGATTAATGTTTTTATATAATTAATAATTTAATCATTTTATTCAAAATATTTATAAGTGGCTTTGTACCAACCGTCACCCAAACATATATAATATGTGTTGTGTTATATAGTACGTCTCGAATTTCGATCTTGTAAATATTAGGTGTATGAATATTTGTTATTGAAAAAACTCGAACTTTGAAATTTGATAACTCATTAGAGAGAAAATGTCCATGATTCATATATTGTGAAACAATTATTTTTCATACGCTATGTACATTGATATATTTTACGTCTTATTTTATGCTCGAAAGAACTTACACAATTTAAATGATTTTACATAACTTATGATTTTATATAAGTTTTGTTTTTCACATGTAAAAAAATAAGCCCGCTCGCCCGTGGGCAAGCCAGGTCCGTTTATAAAGGCGGGTACGGGCAAGTCCATAAGCCTGCAAAAACGGGCTTGGGTTGCTATATTAGGCCCGTTGGACAAAAAAATTAAGTTAAGCCTGGCCCGGGCCCGACTCAAGCCCGCAAATGATCACCTCTATATTGTGGCTTTGACTGGTCAAAAGTTGCGGCTATTCTAAAAATAGAATGACAATTTCGTAACTTTTATAAATACACATGAACCTGTATGATTCATATATGAACTATATGTTCATATGTGAACCAATGTAATTCACATATGAACTTTTGTGATTCATATATGAACTAATTAACTGTAGGATCATATGTGAATCAGTTGACTAATTAACAGATTCACATATGAACTAATTAACTGATTCTCATATGAATAAATTAGTTGATTCACATATGAACGTATTGTTCACATATGAACTCGTCCCGCATATTTTACGAAACTAGACATCTATCTTCTACAGACCAGACAAGTAATTATACGGTGCTTTACGATCAAAACCGCAAATGTTGACCAGATAAAGGGCTAGGATCATTTTTCTATTTCTCATACATTACAATTTCTCAAATACAGGGACGGACCTACAAAGGTGGTAATGGTGACACGTGCCACCGTATTATTTCTCCCGCGAAGGGTAAAAAAATTTAGGTTCGTGAAATGTGCAACCGTACCGTTTTGGAAGGTGCTACCGTATTATTTCGGAAACTTCAAGAAGGTGCAACCATACCTCGTAATCAACCAAAAAATAAAAAAAAACTTTTGAAATCAACCAAAAAATCGAAAAAATCCCTCGAAATTGATAAAAAAAAACTTAAAGCAAAAAAAATTTAAGAAATCCCTCGAAATGGTGGAATGAGGCTAAAATCACATCAAGAAATATTGAACGTTAAAAAGATGAAAGCATGTCGATAAAAACCGTGTTTTTTGTAATTATTTTTTTGTTTATATTATATGGTGTCACCGTATGAAAAAATTTCTGGGTCTGTCCCTGCTCAAATGAACCTCTCCATATATATCTATATCTATACTATCTTATAATGCATTTATGCAAAAACTCTTAATTACAATTTGTAATGCACAATGTACAATATTTTTATGCATAAAACTTATAAAACTATGAATTACAAATTATGAATCACAATGTACAACTCTGAAATGCTTTACTCAACTGCATCCCAGTTTGGTAGTTTCAAACTTACTTTTCTTCTGCCAGGGTTTTTTTCAAGACATTCTTTGGGCTTATTACATCTTTGCATTTTGTAGCCACAAATTTCAAGAATTCAAATTTTGAATCCCATTTTGGATTCTAAGGTACACAATTTTGAATCTCCTGTCTTCCCAAAGTTTCATCGAAATCACTCCCTAAGTATTCAAATTAAAATTTCAAATGGGGTGAAATAACTATTTTGTCGTTGTTGTTTCATTCCCATTTTCAGAATTGATCTCAATCCTAATTCAAGGTAATTCATATTCCCTTTATTGATTTTGGTCTCCGTCTTTGCTTCTTGCGTGTGTTTTTCTTTTATCTCCATGTTATTTCTGCAGTTTTGCGCTAGACACAATTGTATTTGTTTTTTCTTTTTGAACCAACTCATGACCAATTAACAACTTATTACTCCCTCCCTGTATGTTGTAATAGTAGAACATGATAAAAAATGAGAGTTACTGATTTTTTTTTTTGGAATTTAGTCAAGAACTTGTTGTGTGAGTTTGGAGCCTCTTATCTGCCTCAACAGATCATGCCAATGATACAAGACGTAAAGCTCTCATAAACCATCGATGGAAAACTCAGAAATCTCAAGCACAGTGTAAGAATTCACCTATTTATCTCTGTAGCTTGATTTGGTCTTTTAAGCATTCACATGGTTCCTTCGTTTCGTTAGGTTTCAGGGGTACTAATAAGTTTTTACAGCCTTAGAGATTGAGTTATTTGAGGTAGAGCATTTTTTGCAGATCCTAAGTGCAGTGATGTGATTGGTGGTATTATGAGTTCTGAACTTCTGATACTTCAGTTTACTTGTGTAATGTTGGTAGCCAATTCTTACATTTTTTCTACTTTTTTGTTCGTTTCTTCTTGCTTTTGTTGCTAAAGAACTAATACATTAAATGTTCTACATGTTATTTTATAGGCACTGGCTTCCAATTTCTTTCACGTGGATAGAACTTAAAATTGATAAAACTTAAAATTGCTTTGAAGTTCTTATTTTTGAGTTAATCGGTGCTAACCAATAATTGAGAAAATGGAGGCTTAAAGTTTGAAACATGCTTGCAGATCATTTTGATATGTTGTTCCCGAGGTCCGATGCCACCTCCCCCTCTTTATTTATACCAAATGATTCTTATTGTCATTCTTGATTCAATAATTACATTGTGTTATTAGATTTTTAGCATTAGGTAATTTCGAGTATTATATTCTCTGTTTTAGGTTTTTAGGTTTCTGGTGAGTATTGAAAGCATACATACAAACGGTGGACTTGAGCAATGGTATATGTAAGCTAAAAATCTTTGTTTCCCATCATTACAGAACGAGAAACATAACTCTCAGGTATGTTGGTATTGTTGAATGGTTCATATGGTTTTCAAGATTCACATTTTCCTTGGTACCTACAAAAAATTGTTATAGAAAAAAGAAGAGCAACACCATTAGAACCATCATTACCAAAGGTATATCTAACCAATTCTATCCCACTTGTGTGTTTCTGAACGAAATAACCCAGAAGCTCCGGTTGCAAATTTTGGACTTTAATATGAACCATATCATCAGCTCTACCACTACAATGGGCATAATGGCATGTATGACTTATGCAGTAAGCCATACATGGGTGTTTGTTTACTACTTATTTGTTATGCCAATGACTTACCCGCTCAGCTTTGTTCAGCCAAAACTTTTCCTATAACACTATGGCTTTAAGTTTTCTCACAACTGATGATTGATCATATGTATTTTATGTCATTAATTTGGAAATCCCTCTGAAGATGAAGCCGAACTTTTGTGGGAATTTCGAGTACGAGACTCACCAATTTAATTTTTGAGAGGCTGTTTAGCAAGTATGGAAGGATCTACTGCATTAATATGAATTCTGGTAATGCCCCCATCAAGTTTATGCATGCTTTAGATTAAGCAATGTTTACTTGAACTTCTTTTTTTGTTCTCTTCTTTTAAATGTTTTTGCAAATACCCCCTGCACTTTATTTTTTTTAGTGCATAAGTGTAACTTGTTAGCATAGATATAACTCATGGAAGAGTCCAGTAGGTTACAAGTATTACAAGTATTCTGGTTTAGTTGCATTCTTACCATATGTTTTTTCCAGGATTGTTGTTAGTTGAAGTTATTGCCACCTGAAGGAAGTTTGATTTGTCCAGGTTTGACTTTGAACTCGATCCAACCATGTTTTTTGTAATCAGTTTTTTTTGCTTCCATGATAGTTAGCTTGGGGGCAAGAACAAACTCCCATCTACATCATGGGCTTCCTGCATTATCAAAGATCACTTCATTATTAAAGTTTCCTTTTTTTATTTTATAAATTGGTGTTCTATGTGATGAACATTCACTTCTCTTTTAGAAGTCTATAATTACATTGGTGACAAAGATCTTAAAGTTGCATGCCAAAAAATGTAGGAGTTTTCATGGGAACGCTTTAGTTGAGAAGAGAATATGAAGCGAGTATCATACATCTTGGTTAAGGAGTTGATGAAAATAACATTCTCCTCTCGTTTGTTAAATAAAACATTGTAAGCAATGCCTAACCTTCAATATAAAACTTGGTCTTTGATTAAGAAAAAAAATCTTTTTAAAGTCACTGCAGGACGTGAGAGTTGCTTTCCTTGAAATACTTATATCACTTTCATTTTAATGCCATTGGGAAGTTTAAGATGTGGCAAATCAACGGGATGCAAGGACGGACCTAATGAAGGGAATACGGTGGCACGTGCCACCGTATTATCTCTCCGTCGAAAGATAAAAAAGTTTATGTTTATAAAAGGTGTGCCACCGTATGCTGTTCAAAAGTTCAAGAAGACGCAACTGTATCTTGTAATCAACCAAAAAACCAAAAAAAAAACTCTTGAAATCAACACAAAAAAACAGAAAAAAATCCCTCAAAATCGATAAAAAAAACTTAAAAATCCCTCGAAATCAAGCAAAAACTATAAAAATCTCTCGAAACAGTGAAATTAGGCTAAAAACAAATCGGGCGATATTGGACGTTGGTAAACGTCGACAAAACCGTGTTTTTTGTAATTATTCTTTTATCTATATTATATAGTGTCACCGTATGAAAAAAAAATCTGGGTCCATTCATGACGGGATGGGTCAGACTAGATAAAAGGTTAAAACAAGTTGCATGTCGAAGTTGGCGATTATATTTGACTTTCTTGACCCTAAAACAATAATTTGCTTTATAATATGATCAAACCAATTTGATGAATCGGCTAATTTTGTTTGGCTTTTTAGAATCCAAACTTCGAAAATCATAATCATGTTGAGTTAATTTCTTCTAAATGGATTGATTTTGCCAAACTTTTTTTTAACATGGATCTCTCTATCTCACACACATACACACACAAGTTTTACAATCAGTAGTATCAGTTGTGGACCAACAATAATCGATTCACTTTCGCGCTTTTATGGTTATGCCACTTGTGTTTGTAGGGAGTGATATTGATTTTAAGAAGCCAACAATGGAAGATCCGAGCAAATACATGATGGTGTAAAATTTGCACATTTTTCTTGAAATTCAAATTTGGAGGTGGTCCGTCTTCTTTGTCTTTGGTTTGTTGTATTAGAGCTTGAAGGTTGATATCACCAAACATTAGTGCACATATATAAAATTTAAATTTCATATTAAAATGGAAATACCCAACGAATTTAGTTAGTGTTGTTGAGATTAGCTCGTGGTTTGAAAGGGTCTTGAATCGATTTTTGATTAAATTTTAAGGTTTAGTCGGTGATTTAGATAGTTGGGTGCCGCTGTATTCTGAGAAAAATTTAAACCGGGTGATATAATCGATAATTGATTTTGGGAGTTTTGAATAATTGTGATTGGTTATAAAATCAAAGTGGGCCGGTGATTGGTTTAATCTGCGACGGCTGCTAATTATTTACCAATCCATCCATGAGTTTAGTAATCAATTTGGTGTTCTATCAAACTGTGATTGGTTAATTGGTTTTTGTTTGAGTTTTTTTTTTCAGGTTTGTGATACACCGGTCGGGGTGACACCGGTCCCCGGATTGGGGTGACACCAGTCCTTGTTGACACCGGTCCCCGGATTAGTGTTGACATCGGTCACTCGGTTATTGTTCACACCGGTCTCCTCCCCGTCCGGTACCTTGTCCCGACCTCTCCCGGTCTCCCGGTCTCACCCTGCTTGGCTTCCAGTTTCCAGCAGCCCCAACCCAACAGTTTCGATAGGGAAGGTTACAACAAGTTTCGAGTCTTTTCGATCGTTTTTCGATAATATTTCGGTTGATTCGGTAGTAATCGTGAAAAAAGTTTTTCGACTTTAAACCGTTAAGGGTTGTTTGCAAAGCTTAAACGATTTTGATCGTAATTTTTTCACCCATATCAAGTTTTTAAGTTCTCGTTCGGTTTCCGAAAAAAGTTCGGTTGCTTCGTTTGTGAGTTTGAGAGATTGTTTCGAGTTCTAATCAGTTGAGGGAGCTTAAGGGAACATAAACGATCATTTTTGGTTGAAAAGTTTTAACCCATACCGAGTTCTTAAGTTTTTGATCGTTTTTCGAAAAGCTTTCGGTTGGTTCGTTTGTGATTGTGGGTTGACCGTTTGAGATTTAATCTGGTAAGGAATGATCAGAGAGTTTTAACGATCATTTTGCATTAAATATTACTAATCGTTTCGAAGTTTTGCAGTTTGGCTCAACGAAGAAGACGATGAATAGTGTTTCCGTTAAGTGACGGTTAAATTTCTTACAATTTGGTCCTTTTCCGTTAAGTCTTCGTTAGTCTAGTTAGTTTGTTAGTTTGGTTAGTTTTATTTCATTTTTAGTCCTTTTTTCAGTTAGTTTTCAGTTTAGTCCGTTAGAAGTTTTAAATTTTACATTTTTGGTCCTTCTAGTTTTAAGTTTCACTTTGTGTCACTTTTAGTCCCCGTACTTCATAGTTTCGATCATTTGTCATCTTTGACCCTTAAGCTTTCAAGTTTCACACGTTGTCACTTTTGGTCCTTGCACATTGATTTTTTCATATTTTGTCAAGTTTACTCCCTAGACTTCAAGTTTTTCAAGCAACAATGTCTCATCCAACTTATTCTGAGCTAGAAGAGAAAGTTTCTTGTTTAGAAGCTAGAGTTGAAAGACTGCTTGACAAATATGATAATAAACGCATAGAAATTGTTGACAACTTGTGCATAATTTCAAATCTAAAGGAAGAGTGTGAGAGTTTTTCAAAAGAGTCTGAAGAGTTGAAGATCAAAGTAGATGATCTTACTTACAAGCTTCGTATGTCAGAAAATGAGAAAATTGATATTGTGACTAAAAGTGTGGCTTATAAAAATGAAAATCAAAGGTTATCTACCCAGTTAAAGGATCTCGAACTGAAACTTTACAAAATTGGTCAATCTAAACAAACGATGCATCTGAATGCACCCAAAGAATTCAAATATTCAGAGACGGGTCTCGGTTACGATAACCCACATTATCTGAAAAAGGCCTTGACCAAAGTTCCCACGTTATATGCGTTCGAATTTTTTAGAATAGACAAAACCTACCCAGAGTACAAAATCAGATGGACCAAACCACTTGTTGATGAGGATCCGAAACTGGAAACTTTGAGAAGGAAAAATACTACCACGATGCAACTTCCTTTTGTTTATGACTCATTGAATGCTTCATACAACACTGAAAAGCCCTATTTTCTGTCAAATGACTATTTTCAAAGCTATTCTCAGGCTGAACTTGATTCAAAAACGGTTGAAACTGAGGAGGAATCAATGGACCACAAAATCTATGTTCCACCTCTGATTTTAGAAAAGAAAATTGTTCAGCTAGAAGTGTCATTTGCACAGGAAAAACTCATTTTTCAAAAGGAAAAACAAGAGTTATTATCCAAACTTGAGTGCCTCAATTCCGATCAAAGGGAAACTGGATCGAGGGAGGAAAGGGAATATCTTCAGACAGAGATAAATAAGCTTAATTCACAACTGTCTGCCTTGGCAGCAGATCTGCTGAAAGAACAACATCACAAAGTTGATCTTCAAGATAAGCTTGACTTACTCCAAGAGGAGAAGATTAATCTATCAGAACATTTTTCTACACCCTCAGAAACCTCTTCATGTAAAACTTTTCTGGGTGATTCTTCACCAAATTCTTCTGATAAAGGAAAAAAGCCTCAGTTGGAGTGTTTCAAAAAATATTGTCGTTCTGATTTTCAAAATGATTCCGCAAATGATCCTTTGAAAAGCATAAATCCTTCTAGTTTCCTAAATCCTTCAAGTGATAAGGTTCCTTCTGATGAGGAAATGGAATTCTCAGCGTTTCTGAATTCTGAGGTGTGTCCAGACAGTCAGCTTGGCCAATTTGATTTCGATCATAAACTTCCAAGTCATGTTGATTTTTTGGATTCAACTGGTGAGCCACCGGTCAAATTTTATAAAGGCGAATGTTCAACATCTGCCTCTCAAAAGGTTTCTATGAACAATTCTTCAAAGCAAAAATCTAAAAGACGTTCACAGAAACAAAGAAAGACCGACACCTCTAACAAAAGACATACTTACTACTCCAGTTCTTCTGATTACGAGCTTAATGATTCTTCAGATAATCATTTTTTCAGAAAAGTAAAGATGGTTTGTAGAAAGAAACCAACTACAGAAGACAGTGAAGGAAACAAGTCTCATGATTCGCCTGTAGTTGATACAAAGTCATCTATTTCCAAGACTGATTCACCTACTTATGTCTATTCTACAGGAAAGTTGATCAGTCTAAACCGAGCAAAGATCTGTTGCACTCACTGTGAAAATAGTGACTTTGTGGATTCAATGTATGTTAATAATTAGTATGGTACTTATAGCATCCCCAATCCTCAGTCTAGTAGCTTCAAATCCAAGGCAACTAACCATCAAGGATCCATCACAGCATGGATACCAAAACCAAAATCTTCTTAATCTGTTTTGTAGGAATGTCATGTGTGATTTAATTCAGATTATTCATGTCACATGACTACAATCAAGGGTTATGCCCCTTTTGAGGGGGAGTACCATGTTGTTTATTTTTCATATCGACTTCCAAACACTTCAGTTCATGACTCGTTCTTAAATGCTTTTGACTTCTGATTCTCTCAAATCAGAAATTTTACTTCAATGTTCTATCTTGGTGAGTTAAAGGAGTGTTAGGGCTCATAAAGTTTCTATGGTCAATCCAGAACTGGAAGGACCTACCCAAGAAACACATCCTATTCATAGATATCAGTGAGGGGTCTAGATTGATAGATGAGTTCGGAGTGATTAAAAAAATGGTGAGGATGTGACAGGACTTAAAAGAATTATTGGTCCTTACCAAACCGAGTCAGTTATCCGGGTACCACATAATCTATTCATTTTCATTCTTTGGAGATGGATATTGAAACAGACATGGACCCAGTGTCGATAACTCGTGTCACCCCACCCAGCCACTCAAGTATCTCTCAAAAGATACTTGTTTCATATTTGCACGGAGATTTAGCACATAATCTATCTATTCCTCACTCGGAGGTCTTAGATATTGAAAAAGGAAGACATCAGCTCCGGTCTCCGAACTTCATATTCATCTCACCGAGTCTATTGATTTCTAACCTGCGTCCCAGGTTGAATCAATCTTTGAGCCTAATCGATTGGAGTTATACTTATTTCACACACGCACGAATCTTTGTGATTCCCCTTGCATATCTTTGTGATATAGCCGGAACAGTTTGAGAAGTAATTTTTAATATTTTACTTCAGTGATAATTGGAAGTCCTATCAGAGATACATCAATGTCAACTCTGAAAATAGGCCACACAATTAATTTCAATTGTTGTGATAACAGTTACTATTGTGTTTCTGTGTTAGCTGTTACCCTTGGTTACTAATCGCTTTATCTGATATTTTGCTACTCATCCGGTTAGTCTTTGAAGTTACATGATGCTCAGGTTTCTCCTAATCATCATGAGGGGGAGAACGACACAAAATTCAAAGACACAGATTATCATGTTGAGGGGGAGTTAGCAAAATCTGAGGGGGAGTAACAAAATTTCTTAAATCTGAGGTTGAAAAGCCATTGGATTTCAAGATTGCATTTTCTTCTATCCCGTATCATGTGGTGTTTGCGATAAGTCATTTCCTCCTACGAGCTGATTGAAACAAGTTCTTAAGCTGATAGCATATTCAACTCGCGGTTAAAAGACAGATTCTTTGTTTTAAACTGAAGTTGCACTGTGGAATGTCACGTAACTCGCACATTATCTTTCTTGTTTGCTGATCCGATGTGTTGAGTTTTTACAGTTGAAAGTTGTTGGTCCCGGAGGTGCTTAACAAGTTTGTAGAAGGGGGGTTGAATACAAACACAGTATTTAAAGTTTAATAAATTTTTTATTGATAAATCAAATACAATTTACAAGTCTGTTGCGGAATAAGATTAAGTAAGACTCAATCTAAACAAACTTAAGAAAACACTAAGATGGTTGCACAAGAATATAGAGAATGGGGATTGGAGAATATAGAAAACAAGGGTTTCTATAATGTAGAAAGATGAAGGCTGGAGGAGAGCACACCCTTAGAAGGAGAGGTGATCTTTCTATTTATACCCTATGCATTAAATGCATGGCAGGGCACTTTACACGTGTCCTTCATTGATTGGATTAGAGAGTCTGACTTTGGGAGACATGCTTTCGGCCGGATCATGAACAGTGTAGTTGACAAAGTTGTTGTACGAATTGTGGCAGAGGTAAGTCCGTTCTGACACATCGTACTGGTTGTGCAAGGTAAGACAAAAGGAGACTTGAGGCATAAGCTTCGTGATCGTTTGATCGCTGAATATCTCTTCTTTCAGAGATACAGAGAGGTTCAGCTATCGCTGAAGCTTTTCTCATGTTCCTTCGTGTATAAGTAGAGTTGTCTTTGCTTCACTAATATCCGCATCGGTCACTAGTAGACTTCTCTTTGTTTAGTGGCTTCGTCTTTGATTCAGTTATGAACATCTGTTGACGCGAGACTTGTCTTCAGGGATTACGTTACTGTTTACATCAGAAACTATCAGCAATTACTGAACAGACTTAGTTTGATCGTTGATAGTGAAACACCAATACATATGAAATGTTTACAAGAAAGGTCATCAACGATAACTGAACAGACTTAGTCTGATCGTTGATGGTGAAACACTAATACATATTAAAACGTAATTTTCACTAAGTATAGAAGAGGGTCGTTATCAAATCACTGAGAGAGTTTGGATCAACAAAAGCTGCTTGATAGTGCGTTCAGTCGAGGCTATTGTACATTGAATCTGGTTACAAAGTTGAAACTATGAAGACCAAGAGCTTTATTCAAGGGGGAGTTTGGAACGATATGAAGACAAGCAACACCAAAGTTTTCAAAGATTCAAGAGGGAAAGAAGATCAAGGCATGAAGATTTCAAGATGATAAATGTCTTATTCAACTTTAGGGGGAGATTGTTAGGACTGAAAGTCCTAGTACGTTGAAAGTTGTATAACGCATTTATAAGGGTTCGAATTGTATTTATTTGATAGTTGGTTTGTAAATGGGCCTCAAGCCCATTAGACCTATACGTTTGATATTTATAGTTTTTCTAAACCTAGTTTTAGGTTAGAGAAGTAGAAGAAATTATTCTAGTCGTAAGGTTTACATTTCCGTATCAGATATTCTCTCTGTAAACCTAAACCTTTATTGATTATTAATCATGTGACTAGAAGTTGTGGCTCAATCATTGCGTGTTATTGATTATTATTACTATTTGCACTGTATTTGGGATCTACAAAGAGAGAGGAGAGGAGAGAGAGAGGAGAGAGAGAGAGAGAGAGAGAGGAGAGAGGGAGTGAGAGATAGAGAGAGGAGAGAGAGGATAGATTGAGAGAGAGAGAGAGTAGAGAGAGGAGAGAGTGGGAGAGAGATAGAGGAAAGAGAGAGAGAGAGAGAGGAGAGAGAGGGAGAGAGGATAGATTGAGAGAGAGAGAGAGGATAGATTGAGAGAGAGAGGAGAGAGTGGGAGAGAGATAGAGGAAAGAGAGAGAGAGAGAGAGGAGAGAGAGGGAGAGAGGATAGATTGAGAGAGAGAGGATAGATTGAGAGAGAGAGGAGAGAGTGGGAGAGAGATAGAGGAAAGAGAGAGAGAGAGGAGAGAGAGGGAGAGAGGATAGATTGAGAGAGAGAGGAGAGAGAGAGAGAAGAGAGAGTGGAGAGAGAGGAAGAGAGGAGAGAAAGAGTTGGTGTCTGTTAATAATGTTGATCTGTAGTGGTGGCCGGTGGTGATGGTTGCCGGTGGCGGTGGTGGCCGAAGGTGGTGGTGGCCGATGGCGGTGGCCGGAGGTGGTGGTCGGTGTTGGTCGTCGGAGGTGGTGGTGGTCGGTGATGGTCGGTGGTGGTCAATGGTGGCCGGAGGATGAGGGGCAATTTTGTCCAAAAAAAATATGACATTCCATTCCATTCCAATGAAATACCACCTCCCCCCAAGGAATGTTGAATTCCTTCATTTGTGGAATTCATTGGAATTCAACATTCCAATTCCTTAAAAAGAATGAACCAAACGATGTAATGGAATCTGGTCAACGGAATTAAACATTCCAATTTCATCAGATTCCATCAGAATCTGCGAACCAAACGCCCCCTTAGATAACTTGAAAATTTCGAAAAAACAGTTTATGAAATTTAAAAAACTTGAAAATTTCGAAAAAACGTCGTCGGAATTGGGGGAGGTCGTCGCCATTAGGAGGAGGTAACCGGAGTGGGAGGAGGATGCCGAAATTGGATGGAGAGGATGGATCGTGAGAAGAAATCGTCGGAATTCGGGGGCAGGATGTCGCCGGAATTTTATGAGAGAGAGGGAGAGAGGGAAAGAGATATGGAGATAATTGAGAAAATTAAGGAGATGATATAACCAAAATTAGATAAATTCAAATTAGTTATTAAATTTAAATTTTAAAATTTAAATTATTTAAAATCTATACCCAAACTACCCCTTTCCCTATTTTTTTAATAAATTTAAATCCGAAAATTTCTCAACCGTTGATCAAAATAATTGATGGCCTAGAGTGGTTTACATAGTTCACAAGATTAAACATGTTTACAAAAAAAGCTCCCTCTCTCTCTCTCTCTATATATATATATATAGACTTAAGTTCGCGTGAGACCAAACAGTTTCCGTGAGACCGGTGAGACCAAACTTTAAAGTATGAAACTTCACACCAAAAAACTGTGAATGTAAAAAAAATCGAACTTTTCATAGGGAAAACACCGTAAATGTTACGTTCACGATGTTTTTCGTTGTGAATGTTCGGTTTTTTTTTACCTTCACAGCGTCTTCACTGTGAAGGTTCGGATATACCTTCACAGTCTTTTAGATGTGAAGGTTTGATTTTTTTTTAACTTGGTTTAGGTTTTTATACCTTCATAGTGTGATTACATTATGAAGGTTCGAATGTTTTTTACCTTCACAGTGTTTCGGTGTGAAGTTTCATGTTTTAAGGCTTGGTCTCACGCGGTCTCACGGAAACAGCTTGGTCTCACGTGAACCTGACCCTATATATATATATATATATATATATAGCGAGAGAGGGGGCGTTAAAATGCAACCCATTTACATGATGCAATCCATGCAACACATCTATCCACCGCTCATTATATATATAGAGGGCAAATCAAATACAAATCATGCAAATGTTGCAAACCATATAAACCAATTAGTTAAAATATTTATAGAAATAATTAAGATTAATTTATTATGATTTGAATATTTAAGAAAGATGATTATAGTTTATTATTTATTATTTATGATTAATTCTTTATATTAGGAAATAATCGATGTATTTATGAAACTAGATATTTGTTAGACTAGATAAACGGTTAAGATCGGTTTGTATGGTTTGCATTTGATAGGGTCTATGGAAACTTTCGATTTCATTGGTTAAGTTAATGAAATTGTTTCATGAAATTGTTTAATTTGATGAAATTGTTTCATATAATTCATATATTAGGAAATAATCGATGTATTTATGAAACTAGATATTTGTTAGACTAGATAAACGGTTAAGATCGGTTTGTATGGTTTGCATTTGATAGGGCCTATATATATATATATATATATATATAGGGGAGCGATCAAATGGAAACCACTCTAATTTTGAAAACCGTGGAAACTTTCGATTTCATTGGTTAAGTTAATGAAATTGTTTCATGAAATTGTTTAATTTGATGAAATTGTTTCATATAATTCTCTTATTGATGAAATTGTTGCATATATTTGTGTTTTTTCTGTAAAAATGAAAAGGTTTCACCAGACTGCGAAAATACATGAAACAATTTCATCAGAATGAGAAAAATAGATGAAACTACATAAAAAAACACAAATCTATGAAACAATTTCATTAACAAAAGAATTATATGAAACAACTTGATCATATTAAACAACTTTATGAACCAATTTCATTAATTTAACCAATGAAATTGATGGTTTCCAAAGTTTCCAATCTAATATGGTTTCCAATTGAAACCACCTCTATATATATATATATATACTAGATTCGACCCCGTGTATTACACGGGGTAATTTAAAAAATTAAATCATGCCTGAAAACTTATATTACATATATGAATGATTATCGAAAGTATGATGCTTCTTTTTCAAGCTTTTTTTCCTTCAGAGTTGTTTTTTTGCAGTTCGTTACAAAACGTCCTTGTTTTAGGCAGTTTTCACAAACGATGTTTTGCAAAAATTTAATAAAAAGTATGAATAAATATTAAGAATTTATAAAACAAAATTTACAATATAACGTAAATGTAAAATGTAGATGTGCTAAATGAACTTATAATGTAGAATGCGTCCAGATACATGTTTAGGCGGGAAAATAAAAAAATTGGCTCACAAGAAGATGACACGTGTCCTTCTATGTATATATATATATATATATATATATATATATATATAGGGAGAGGTTCATTTGAGAAATGGTAAATATATGAGAAATAGAGAAGTAATCTTAGCCATTCATCTGGTCAACATTTGCGGCTTTGACCGCGAAGCACCGGATAATTTCTTGCGTGGTCTATAGAAGGTAGAGGGATAATTTCGTAAAATACACGGGATGAGTTCATATATGAACCTGTATGAATCACAAAGATTCATATATGAAGCTGTTAATTAGTTCAACTGATTCATATATGAACCTGTATGAATCACAAAGATTCATATATGAATCTGTTGATATGAATCTGTTAATTAGTTCAACTGATTCATATATGAACCTACAATTAATTAGTTCATATGTGAATCAGTTAATTAGTTCATATATGAATCACAAAGGTTCATATATGAATCTGTTAGTTAGTTCAACTGATTCATATATGAATCAGTTAAAAGAGTTCAGATGTGAATTGCACTGGTTCATATATGAACTTATAGTTCATATGTGAATTATACAGGTTCATATATGAACACAACCCGTGTATTTTGTAAAAATTACGAAAGTGTCCTTTTATTTTTGGAAGAGCCGCAACTTTTGACCAGTCAAATCCGATCTTAACCGTGTGAATGGTTAGAATTACTTCTCTATTTCTCATATATTTACCATTTCTCAAATGAACCTAAGACTATATATATATATATACTAAATATCATAATGTCAAGAAAATAAAATTAAAAATGATATTTTATAAAACTTCATGATAAATATATATATATATATATATATATATATACTAAATATCATCACGACATATTAATTCGTATATATTTATGATATTTGATTATATAATTAAATCCAAAAATATTCAATATTGGACTCATTTCGAATGTAATGACGAAACAATTACAATGGTATAATTTATAAAAAAATAAAAAAAATTCAATGCAATTTAGTTAATATACATTATTTATGTTTATATGATAAAAGTCTAAAATGAAAAATAAAAAAGTAAGGGATTAAAAGTAAACTACCTATCTAATTATAAGGGTAGTAAATGTAAGGTATAAATTAAAAAAATTGAATTAAGAAAACATTAAATAAGGAATGAATGTGAATTTGCCAAATGAACTTATAGTGTAAAATGCGTCAAGGTTTATGTTTAGGCGGGAAAATGAAAAAAATGGTTTCACCAGAAGGCGACACGTGTCCCTCCACTTACTTATTTATTATATGTATATATATATATATATATATATATATGTATATATATATATATATATAGGGGTGAGTTCAAATGAAAACTCATCTTTCATTGTGCACATGAGGACAAATCTTAACCATTGATCAAAATTTAGAAAACTAATCAATGGTTAATACATAATAAGGTTAATTGAGAAGTGATTAAGGACAAAATTGTAATTTTGAATCAACGCCTATCTTCTTTGACTTTTTATTTTTATTTTTAGTTAAAAAAAATTTACCCCCTTAAACTTTAAAATAATTTATCTTAAAAATTACTAATATTTTAATCAAACAAATTACATCAAAAAAACGAGAATTTCGTGTTCTTCGATATGACATCCATCTCGATATAGTTTTTTTTTTCGTTTTAATCGTTTTTTACGTGAAATTCTATATACATGTTATATTCATTATGAATATGTATGCACGTCTTCGGGTGTCCACATGCAGTATGAATAACAAAGGTGAACGTCCATTCACTATTCATGATGAATAATAACGTATGCAGAATGAATAATACAATATTCAGGATTTTTTTGTTTTAACCGTTTTTTACGTGAAATTCTATATATGTGTTATATTAATTATGAATATGCATGCACGTCCTCGGATGTCCACATTCAGTATGAATAACAATGTGAACATTCATTCACTATTCAAGATGAATAATACAGTATTCAGGATAAATAATGCAGTATTCAGGATGAATAATGCAGTATTCAGGATGAATAATACACGAATCCATGATTCATGTATTATTTATCATGAATCATGTATTATTCACCCTGAATGTTCTATTATTCATCCTGAATGATACATTATTAATGATGAATAATATATGAATGACCCGTGAAGGTGTAGACACATGGCGCACTCTATTTTATTTCCTAATTCACAACCGATATTTGGTTTAATTCATTATGAATATGTATGCGCATCCCCGAATGTCCCACATTCAGTATGAATAACAAATGTGAACGTTCATTCATTATTCATGATGAATAATATAGTATTCAGGATGAATTACACAACATTCATGACAAATAATACACGAATTCATGAATCGTGAATTATTCACTCTGAATGTTGTATTATTCATCCTGAATGATACATTATTCATGATGAATAACACATGAATGACCTGTGAAGATGTGGAGACGTGACGCACTCTCTTTTGTTCCCCGGTTCACAACAGAATTACTCGATAGGTTCTCAATTCGTCTTGATAGGTGTTGGGTTACGGTATTGAAGAAACGTGATGCCTTACGATGTTGAAGAAAGTGTTGAAGAAGGTGATGTCGAGTTACATACTTACGGTGTCGAGGCGTTGTACAAACTTGAACTTACATAAATATTCATAATGAATATAACACATATATAGCATTTCACATAAAAACGGTTAAAACGACAAAAAAACTATATCGAGATGGATGTCATATCGAAGAGCACGAAATTATCGTTTTTTTGATGTAATTTGTTTGATTAAAATATTAGTAATTTTTAAGATAATTTATTTTAAACTTTAATTAGGTAAAAAGCTTTTAATTAAAAAAGAAAATAAAAGGTTAAATATGGTAGACTTGTGTTTAAATTTTCTTCCATTATTACCCCTAAGCATTTTAAAATTAAAAACTCTATTTAATATGAGTTGTTGGATCAAAACAGATCGAGTGGTTGAGATTTGTCCTCACGTGCACAATGAAAAATGAGTTTTCATTTGAATTTTCCTCTCTCTCTCTTTCTCTCTCTCTCTATATATATGTATACATATATATAGCGAGAGAGAGGGGAGGAAATTCAAATGCAACCCATTTATATGATGCAACTCATGCAACCTCTATATCCACCACTTATTTTATGTAATTAAGAAAAAAGGAGAAAATTAAAAATAAAATGAGTGGTGGATAGAGGGGTTGCATAATGTAAATGGGTTGCATAATAACTTCCTTTATATATATGCATCAATACGTATATGATATATATATATATATAGAGAGAGAGAGAGAGGAAGGTTCAAACGAGAATGTTAACTATTTAAGAAAACAAGAAAAAGGCAAAAAACAGCAAATCGTGTACGAAATCATATGTGATTTTGCACTACCCAAAAAATTCGGACGCGGGCAATGTCAACCGCGACTCACAGGTCGCGCACATAATCGCGTGAATCATATATGATTTTGTATGTACTCGATTGTTTTCGTGTTTTCTTAAATAAATATTGTTCTCGTTTGAACTCACCTCTCTCTCTCCCCCTCTATATATATATATTGTTGCCATAAGTCACGCTTTGAAAAACATTGTGACTTCACCAGGGCACTTAAGGATTGAGACTTGACATCACTGTCACACCATGCATCACGTAATTTAGAACCTTGAGCATACATTATACCCTATAAAATTTATAACCTGCCGATTACTCTCTCGTAGTGGCGGAGCTCTTTGGTGGCTACCAGGGCCTGGCCCCTGGTTCTTTAAAATTTTCCAAGAAGAAACCTTTGATTTTGTAGTGTATAAAAAAATTTATTTGGGCCCCCCAAGTGATAAGTCAGTCCAGTACTCCAGAGTCCAGTCCACATAAGAGATTAAGAGAAGCCCAAAATAAAATTGAAAAGCGTGAGAAGTCTGGTCCATCATCGTTCATACTTAATCGATTACGCCTCAAAAATCAAAACTCAAAAATTGATTCCTATTGCCGCCTACCTGCTGCTGCGATTGCTATTTGCCGCCTGCCTTCGCCCTCCAGTGAATGTGAATTTACGATTGTCGTCGCCCGCCCACCTGCTACCAACTTGAACCAGCCATCGAATCCCGGCCGCTAGCCTCCGGCGACTAAGCTGTGATAGTCAGTAAGTTTCACTGTTTTAGCCTTTTTAGGCTTTAGCCCTCTGACCCTCTCTGATTTCTAATTCTAACTCTAAGGGGGCGTTTGGTTCGCATAATGTTTTTCGATGGAATGGAATCTGTCAAAAGAATTTGACTTTGAAGGAATTGGAATGGAATGTTGTCAGGTTTGACCACCTGTTTGGTTGCCAGAATTGGAATGAAATATGTTAAATGAATTGGAATTTTTTTGTTTGGTTCACAGATTGTAGCTTCGGAATTTGAATTGAATTTTGGTAAATGACCAAAATACCCTTTTTGATTATTTTAATTTTTTAAACAAAAATTACTTTAATGAAAGTCATTAAATAGTTTAATTTTAACTAAAGTTTTAGGGAGAGAGAGAGGAGAGAGAGAGAGAGGGAGAGAGAGAGAGGATAGAGAGGAGAAGGAGAGAGAGATAGGAGAGAGGGAGAGAGAGAGAGGAGAAAGAGAAAAAGAGAGAGAGAGAAGAGTGAGGGAGAGGAGAGAGGGGGAGAGAGAGATAGAGATAGAGAGAGAGGAGATAGAAAGAGAGAGAGAGGGGGGGAGATGGAGAGATAGGAGAGGGAGGGAGAGAGGGAAATAGAGAGAGAGAAAGAGAGAGAGAGAGAGGGAGATGGAGAGAGGGGGAGAGAGAGAAAGAGATAGAGGAGAGAGAAAGAGAGAGAAGGGAGAGAGAGGAGAGAGAGAAGGAAGAGAGAGAGGGAGAGAGAGGAGAGAGAGGGAGAGATATGAGTAGGGTTTAGTTTGGGGTAAAGGGTAATTTTGGAATTATCAAAATATGAGATTCCATTCCATTGAAATCCTTGGGTTTTATGATGGAATGTTCAAATCCTATATCTATGGAATTTAATGGAATTCAAAGATTCCATCCATTGAAAAGCTTGAACCAAACAAGGGAATGGAATCTGGTCAAAGGAATTCAACATTCCAATTCCACCAGATTTCATCACATTCTGCGAACCAAACGCCCCCTAAGTCTCTAACTCTGTAGTTTGTAATCATGTAATGTATTTATGTATTGCAGTAGACTAGAAAAATCATGGACTCAATCACTTAATCTGTCAATGGAAGAGGAATCAAATCAGGGACAAAATCCTCTAAATCTAAATGAAATTCCAAGTTTTTTAACTTCTTCTTCATCAAACAACTTTCCAACAACCCCTAAATCACAGGGGGGGTTTTCTTCATTTTATTCAAGTTTTAATTTTAAAGTGTTATCGCTCATTTGCTCATAATCTCATTACTTGTTTGAGTTTGAAATTTCTTGATTAGCTAGGTTTAATTTTATTTGAAATTATTTGATTAATTGATTAGCCAGGTTTAACTTTATTTGAAATTGTTTGATTACTTACTTTGATTGGATTTTAATTTGTTTTGATGCATCTCTATGCCTCTATGATATGAAATGTCTACTTTAGGACTTTACTCTTTAGGTTGTTCACTTGTTTGAATTCTTGATAGAACATAGATTTAGATGTTTAATTGTGGAGTCCCATTGATTTTTACTTCATCTTCATCATATAATCCTCCAACAACCCCTAAACATGGACGGACCTACAGTGGTGCTCCGCTGTAAGGTAAAAAAATTTAGGTTTGTGAAAGTGAAACCATATCGTTTTAGAAGTTGCAACCGTATTATTTTAGAAGTGCAACCGTAATCAACCAAAAAACAAAAAAAAAACTATTGAAATCAACAAAAAAAACAAAAAAAAACTCTTAAAATCAACCAATAAACCCAAAAACGTATCTCAAAATTGATGAAAAAAAACAAAAAAATTCTTGAAATCAAGCTAAAAAAAAACTTTAAAAATCTCTCGAAACAGTGGAGTTAGGATAAAAACACATATGGTGATACTAAACGTTGGTAAAAAGATGACACATTGATAATAACCGTATGGAGACCGACCATTGTGGTTGGAAGACTTGTGTTCCGCCCCTGCTCTCCCGCTCTCTCAAAACCATATAAAATCATACACATAAAATTAAATCGATAAGGATAAAGAAAATGATATATGATTGAAGGTTCGATCGAGTTAACTCTCAACATCAAAATCAATAATGCATTGTATTGCTTTGCTTGGACAATATTAATAATCTTGTAGGATCTTGTCTCTAGACTATTAGATTATGACTGTGTGTTATTAATTCTTTTTTTCATTATATATCCTTTTTCCCTCGTAATCTCGTAGTGCATAATAAATGTCAGTGGTGTATTTTCGTTTTTTTTTTGGAATGTCAGAGATATTATAGAAAACTAGCAAGAAGCTAGAAAACCAATTACATGTAAGAGATATTAAGAAGTGTGTTTTGTAACCAACTCACCTAATTAATGTTACCCTTTTTGCTCCTATTTGTAACCCAAAAGAACGAATGAGACACAATGTTATCCCACAACGTCGCTTTATTAGGCTTTGTGAGCCTAAAAAGAGTCCCATTCCGAAAAGACCAAATAGTTCACAAAGCCGTTAGAACAACCGCCTCAAAACAAGCCGACCCCGTTTTCTTCAAATGCACAGATAATAACCAACCAATCCACTCTGAATTGGACCTAAACTCTGGAATATCCAAACTCCACCATCGACCAATTTGCTTCCAAACATCCTGAGCCATTTGACAATAAAAATTATTAAATATATTTGAACCATAAAAATCAAATTTATAAGTAAAATATAAAAATCAAATTTATTATGTGTCACAAATTAATATAAATACAATATAATGTTAACAAATATTATAAGTAAAGTATAATTTACAATTAAATTAGCTAAAGTTGTATAAATGTCAAACTTAAAACACCTTTTAAAAATAGCTTAACTAAATAAATAATAGAACACCACTACGTCTTGGTTTTGAGTCTCGTTGAGGTCACAACGAATTTTTTAGTCTAAGATTCCATAAAATAAATTAAGGTACGTA
Source organism: Arctium minus (assembly GCA_954870635.1). Classification (NCBI taxonomy): domain Eukaryota; kingdom Viridiplantae; phylum Streptophyta; class Magnoliopsida; order Asterales; family Asteraceae; genus Arctium; species Arctium minus. Next base: position 11,166,633 of record OX941094.1, on the reverse strand, counting down.
TAAGTTGATTGGGACATTCAAAGTTAACAAAAAAATAGCAGAGCACTAAATTTGGTGGTAAACACCAAAATAAAGCAAAAATTGATCTTGGATTGAAGTGAAATGATATATAAAATAGATCTAATATTGGACTGAACGTCTTAATCAGTTGTATAAAATAGATCTAATATTGGATTGGACGTCTTAATCAGTTGTATATATACGGTAAACATTAAAATAAAGTAAAAGTGATGTTGGGTTGGAATGAAATGATATATAATGGTCTATTTTTGGATTGGAGATGTCTTAATCAGTTGTATATCCATACCATGATTTTCATTCCTATGGTTTAATATTTATAACGGTTTTAGTCCTTATCTTTCAAAACTTTTTTTTTTCATCTCTATATTTTCTATTTGCTTCCATTTTAGTCCCTTCATCCAACTTTATTAAAATTAAATTTTAAATCATTTAAGAAGTAAATAAGCAAATTACATATTTGGTCCTTGTGGTATATAAATTTTTACATTTTTATCCTTAAAATTACCTAGTTTATATTTTTTTACATTTTCTTTATTTATTGTATTTCATCAAGACATTTTTTTTTTCTATTAATTATATTGTATATTTTCATAATTATTATAACTTTAATTATAAAAATAATCAAATAATTTCATTAAAAATAATTATAAATATATGATATTTTTTTAAAGCTTTATGTTTAAATCTCCTAAAATTGATATTTTATATTTATTGATTTATTAAAACTTTCCATTTATTTTATATTACCATCGGAAAAAGGTTAATAAAATTCGATAAAAATAGTCTTATTTTATAATAACCGGTTATTTTTTATTAAATGCACTTTACTCCCACTATTCAAAATTTTCATTTAAACTTTATTTTTTTAATTAATTAAATTTGTTTAATATTTAAATTAAACACACACACACACACACATATATATATCAAGGTTCTAAATAACATGAGATTTAAACCTTATGTTTGACGTTACGTTAATTCTATGGCACATAGACACGTTTTTTGGCGTTACGTTAATTCCATTGAAGATTTAAGCCTTATGTTTGACGTTACGTTAATTCCATTGAAGATCTACACACGAACACGTTTTTTGGCCTCCGCCGAGTGTTTGCCCAAAATCCTAAATCTATATGTGTTTCAATAGAGAAGCAACTAATATGTTTCTTTTCTGTTTTTCTCTGATGGCGAAAATCCTAAAAGATTGAATCAATAATTCATTTAACCCATATTCATATGGTCTGAATTATCTATATCTATACTATATTATAAAGATGACATAAAAAACTCTTAAAAACAAGTATTAAAGCTTAATGTACGACTATTTAATGTTAATTACTTAAAAAACAACCATAAAAGTTGTATGTACTACATTTAATGCTATTCATTAATTTTCAATCATTATCTCTAACCATTTTAACTCCCCTAAAATCATTTCCCACTTTAACTCCCCTAAAATAACTCTCAACATATTTTAGATATAAAAAATCTAAAATATAATTAAAAAATCTTACAGAATATTTTATAAAAAAAAAATATTATTAAACCAAAATAAATTACATTATATTATTAAGTCTAAATTAAACAAATTTATATAAAAAAATCATTATCACTCTCTCACAACCATCCAAAATCGTAATGTAAATCGACAAAAAACATAAAATAAAATGAAACATTAAAATCGTGATGTATCTAGCTGCATTGTGCGAGTACACTTCTAGTAGATATTGTAAAACCCTAAAAATATGGGTAAATTTAAACCTTAAAACTTGCGAAATAGGACATCTAAAACATATATAAATCACCTAAAATTGGGAAATACTAATAGCGTTAACAATTTCTATAAATGGACATTAAAGTCAACAACATACTAATCTAAACAGTTATATCAATATTATAACGGTTGTCGGCTCAATCTCCCAAAAGTATCTATCTATGTCTGTACGCCGATTGTAACACCCCGATTTTTAGGAAGATATAATTTTAAGTTAATACAAATGGGTATTTTAAGGGAAAAAGAAGAAATAGGATTATTGGATTTGAATCATATATTTTATATCCTTGTTGGATGAAGGGTTCAATTACGAGTCCAACGTTTCTTTCCGGAGCAAAAGCGGAGTTAAAACGAAGAAGTTATGACCAAAACAGTGTTCGGGCAAGAAAAATGAAGAAAATCGGGCGGAACGCTAGAAAATATATGGGTGTATGCCGAAAGATGCTGAGCTCGATACTTTAATTATTTTGTCCGATGGTGGAACGCTAGTTTTCCCCATTGCGGCGCGGTTAGGCATCTTCGGTATGGTGTAAGTCCTCCGTGCAAGTATCTATGAGTGTATGCTGAAAGATGCTGAGCTCGATACTTAATACCAATATAACATAATGTGTGGCTTACTTTGTGTCTGTCACATTATATGGAATTGGGTCTCCCCCGTCACCGAAAGGTGTTGTCTTCGGGTTGGGTCGTTTATATTTATGTTTTCGGTGATGTCTTTTATGGGTGGATTATTGTCCATAATTTTGTGTGTGGATTTTTGGGTCCCACTCGTGTTTTGGGTGTTTTCGGAATATGAAATATATTCATGATTTCATAAATTAGAAGTCGATTCTACTCTTGTTTGAGTGAGTTTTGGGATGCATCATTTTATAAAGAGTATTTTGTATTGAGGTGTTCATCTTTGAAAATGCATATTATTGGAAAACGAGTCGTTTCCATACTTAAAGTGAATCATTTTGAAAAAACTATGATTTAAGTTATATTCTCCCATTTTAAAAATGTAATTATCCATATGTTAAAACTCTTGAACTCACTAGGCGTTAGCCTAACTTTTTTATTTGTCGGCATGTGAAACAGGTTCCGGTTGGGAATAGTTCTAGTAACACGGTGAAGAGAGAAGTACTAGTTGTGCACCCGAGGAGTGAAAATCTTGATGAAGTCTTCCGCATTAGGTTGAATAGAGCAACTGTATTTGGAGTTGAGTAACACCCGACTTCAATGTAGTCCTTACATAAAGTTTGTAATTGTTGAGGTTATTTATCGAATCATGTCTTGAGGCGTATTGAGTCTGGATATTGTAGGAATATGTGTTGTCTTTATTGGATGTTATATCGAAATTTTTATTAGTTGCTCTTACTAAATTTGAGGGTGTTATAAGTTGGTATCAGAGCTTAAGTTTGAGAGATTTAGGTGTTGATTTTGGATGCCTAGACTCAAACTAGTGTTATTTAAGTGATCGAGAGAGAGAACTTCAACAATAGGCACTTTAAGATTTGATGTTTTGAGGCTAATAGAGTCCCTAGGAACGGGAGTCACGTCGAACGTAGCAAGTATGATCATGTACAGTACGTTCATAATTGCACCTGGCCAGTGTTATGGTGAACCTACGAGTTACATGTGTGTACTTGGACTACTGATATGTGGCAACTGTTGGGGTAGTGAAGAAGTTTCTAAGTGGTAGCCATTAGAAGAGGCTGATGATTTTAGTGTTCGTCACTTGGAGTGACAGTAAGCATAGTAATTGCATTAAGTGGACCACTTAGGGTCGATATGATTGGTTGGATTAGAACCATAGACTTTTGGAATCGTCATTATTCGAGGGGAAATTGTAAGGTGAACCTATGGAACCTTTGACTATTATCTTAAGATGTTTGAGCATCCGAGAGACAATAGTGCGACTGGAAATTGGGGAGCGTAGTTTTGAGACATTGAGTGCCGATCAAATTTATGCACGAAACTTATTTCTAAAATGAATTGCATCAATTATTTCTTCTGTTTTGAAAAGCACCATGTGGATTATATTACGAAATCTTGGAAAGATGTGTAGCACACACAAGATTTTAAACCATGATTATAAACATGCATAAAATTATTCAATTGCATGAGGTTGCAAACTTTGTCGAGACTTTCGTTACCCTCATGTTGTCCAACGCTATTTTCGGATATTACAATATTCGTATTTTGATGTTGTTTGGAGTCTTGGACAAGTAACTACGGTTTATGACCTTAACATTGGATCTCCTCCACATATGCTAAGGTTTTGGACGAAGAGTTATCTTTCATTATGTTGATGCTCGAGTTGTTGGAAATTTTATTCTGTGTGAGTTTTGTTGAGTCTTATGGAGTAATATTTTATGGTGTCTTGCAGTGTATGAGCGAACATTGAAATGCGTCGGCTAGATTCATTGCGTGTGTTGGTTTATGGTTTATTGAGAAATTTATTTCACGAGAGTTTTGTTGGTGGATGTTACCGCACATGCTATTTTTAGAGTTTCAGTATCGTGTGATTTCTCTTTTGAGTTTTATACGAGCATATTTCGCTGCACACTACTTAGTACTATAAATGATTTATACTTTTAGTGTGAGTAAACATATGGATGATTTATGATGGTTGTGTTAAACTTTTGCTTTTAACATCATTGGGTTGTTGATTTTACTGTTATAGTCTCACGCAATGCATTATAATGATTTACTCATGTGCATGGCATTATAGCCAACATCTTGGGTCAAAGAGCGTTTTACCCGTGCAGTTAAAAGTTGAAGTCAATTTAAATTATTTTATGTTTTACCAAATTGCAAGCATTTATCGTTTTACTAAGTTTGGGAAATAAACCGATGTATGTGGGTCTTGTTGGAAATTTTATCCCATGTCATTATATGGTTAAATTAGAAACTTTTGGGATATGATTATGTGAATTTTCCCTTCTGGGGGGTTTTGTACAAACGTCTTGTTATGCACTGTCTTAGTATGTAAAAGAGTTTTTTTTTCATTCATGGCACAAAGAGATGCATGTTGGGACCATAGAGGTTCCTTTGGAAGGTTTGTTGAACGTCTTTCGTTGTTAACATTATTATCTTGAATAATAATTAAATGATTTTCGAAATGGTTTTATAGGTGTGGCATTTGTGGCCACTTTGCACGACTACCGACTGGGTGTAGTGAATTTTTACTCCTATGATTAGAAGTTTTATAAAATTTCAAATTGGTTTATTAGTTTGAAAAACCTTGAACTCAATCGAGGCTATAGTGTTAAACCCTTCTGTAGAGCGAGATGTAATTAAGGATTAGAGGAGTCCTTGGGATTTGAAGCTTCAGATAACTAACTGGTGGTTAGTTTTGAATTTTGGGATTTCAGCTTTGTGAATCGGTGCTCGCATAAATAATTGAGGTGTTAGATCTATGAATTCCCCCGGTTAATTAAGTGTTGATCTTTCGGTTCCGGTAACTGTAGATTAAACATTGTGTGGTTGCTTTAGTTTGGTGGGTTACGAACTGGTGGGTTAAGTTTCGACATCATTCATGGGTCGGATGTGTACCATCCTAGTGAGCCTTCAGGAATAAAGAAATTATGGCGATTCGATTGTCTGAACTTTAGTACCATGATAGGTGCCAACTTTAACTCGTCGGTGTAAAATCTAGAAGGAAATATATGGTGGTGTATCCACGGTTGTGGTGTAGACATTTCGAGGCCAGGTGTCGACATTCAAATTTGGAGTACAGTAACCGTTGGGGTGCTTCCGTGCACTTTCGTTAAATTTGGTGGGGCTCCAAGTTAAGTGGTAACCTTAAGGATACTAGGAGCTGGCAATTAGGGGTTGATCATTAGTAATTCTATAATCAACAAGGTTTTCGCTGATTTGCCAATCGATGTTTGAATGCATTTCGGGAGTTGTGTAACCGTGGAGTTTGGGGTAATCCGATATCTACACATGTTGTGTTGTGGCAGTTTGAGGAACCAATTTATTGAAGATTGGATCGGACCAATCTAGTGCTAGGAATTTCGTCAATGAAAGGACGATAAACCTTTATGGTATTGATTATTGGAGGAAGTAGTGAGACCGTCGAATTAGACCTTAAGCAGAAATCGATTATTGAGGAGACCGTGATGTGTTGGAATTATAAGTATTTAAGGGTAATGTTCGCCTTGGGGTGACCTTGGTGGAAGTGGTTAATTAAGATCGTAAGATGCTCTTGAGGTGATAAGGGCAACCTAAGGTTGGGAGGCAACCGAGATCTAAAGGATAGGAAAGTGGTTTGATAAGGACTCGAGGTACATCTCGTCATCAGTAAAGTATATCCAACGTTGAGACCGGGAGCGTGGCGAACTGTTATGAGAATACAGTGACAACCTTAATCGGGATGTAATCGGCTTCGTATATGAGGCAAGGTATCGTGAAAGTATCCCTTTTTGGATAGATAGCCAATTGATCTCACTAAATGCGTCGTTGGGTGTTTGGTCGGGGTTAGATTTCGAGGACGAAATCTCTTTTAAGGTTAGGAGGATTGTAACACCTCGATTTTTAGGAATATATAATTTTAAGTTAATACAAATGGGTATTTTAAGGGAAAAAAGAAGAAATAGGATTTTTGGACTTCAATCCTATATTTTATAGCCTTGTTGGATGAAGGGTTCAATTATGAGTCCAACGGTTCTTTTCGGAGCAAAATCGGAGTTAAAACGAAGAAGTTATGACCAAAATGTGTTCGAGCAAGAAAAACGAAGAAAATCGGGCGGCAGTGCTCCGCGCGGATGGATCAGCGCCACCATCAGCGCGAGACTCTGCCCCAGTGCTCTGCGCGGATCGATCAGTGCCGCCATCCGCGCGGAGCCGTTGCACGCACAAAAAGGGGAAAAATCGGCCTAGAACCCCATTTTCTCACCCAAAACTCAAATCTCTTCCCCTTTCTCTCCCAAACCGACCCGCAAACCCTAAAATCGAACCCTAACTCATTTTTGGGAGTCTTTCTAAAATCAATGATTCTTCTTCATCTAGCAAGTTTTGGATGCTAGAACTATAAACCTTTCATCTTCATCTTCTTCACCAAACTTTCTAGGGTTTCATCCAACCCTTTTCACCATCTTGAAGATTAGAAGTTTGTGGTTTATTTTGGAGATCTAGAAGAGTAGTGTTGATGGGTTCAAGCTTTGGTAAAGGTTTTTAGAAGTTTTTGGCTTGAGGATCCAAGTGTTCTTCAAAGGAGCTCAAGTTGGGTAAAATCTAGATTTAGCTTAAGTCTAGCAAGGTTAGTTCAAGTTGATTATTGAAAACGTTGTACATGCCAAAATGTCTATTTTTAAAGTATTTATGTGTTTACATGAAATTATCACTTGTTGAGTTATTTGGTGGGTTTAATTATTTAAGGTGTTTGGCTTTATAAATCTTGTAAAACCCCCACATTTGGGACTTTTAGGCATTTTGATAAATGAGTAATAAATGGACACGTGTTTTTAATAATGTATTGCATAAATGGAGATTTCTTGGTAAAAGTTCATTTTTTGTGTTTGTTGGAAAATATGCATAGCTCGTGTTTTGATACATTTTGAAAGGGGTCAATGGTATAACCTTGTTGGGAAAATGATCTACCTTATTTTGAGTTGTGTTGGAGTTTAGCCGTGTATTTTGGAATACGTGTTTGCATAAACATTGGTCGAGTGCGTTTTATTGCCTTCTATTGCTTTTGACAACGAGTCCTTTGGTTGTTTGAGCCTGTGGGTCGGTATTTGATTATGATGGGGTTTTTGGGGACACTTGTCCAGTTTTGATAGCTCAGCGTAGATCTTTGGTCATTGTGTATGATTGTTGATGATTTCATATTTTGAGTGTGTGTGTCATTCAATTGGAGTCATGTTGTGTTTCAGCCCTGTCTAATATGGATCCATGAGCACTTTTATCACTTTATCCGATGATGGAACGACTTGGTTTCCACATCGCGACACGTTAGGCATCAGATTGGCTTGTAAGTCCTTCGTGCAAGTATCTATGGGTGTATGCTGAAAGATGCTGAGCTCGATACTTTAATTATTTTTTCCGATGGTGGAACGCTAGTTTTCCCCATTGCGGCGCGGTTAGCCATCTTCGGTATGGTGTAAGTCCTTCGTGCAAGTATCTATGGGTGTATGCTGAAAGATGCTGAGCTCGATACTTAATACCAATATAACATAATGCGTGGCTTATTTTGTGTCCGTCACATTATATGGAACCAGGTTTCCCCCGTCACCGAAAGGTGTTGTCTTCGGGCTGGGTCGTTTATATTTATGTTTTCGGTGATGTCTTTTATGGGTGGATTATTGTCCATAATTTTGTGTGTGGAGTATTGGGTCCCACTCGTGTTTTGGGTGTTTTCGGAATATGAAATGTTATTCATGTTTTCATAAATTGGAAGTCGATTCTACTCTTGTTTGACTGAGTTTTGGGATGCATCATTTTATAAAGAGTATTTGTATTGAGGTGTTCATATTTGAAAATGCATATTATTGGAAAACGAGTCGTTTCCATACTTAAAGTGAATCATTTTGAAAAACTATGATTTAAGTTGTATTCTCCCTTTTTAAAAATGTAATTATCCATATGGTTAGGGGTGTGCATCGGGCGGGTCGGATGGATTCGGGTGGGAAAACGAAAAACCCGATCGGATTTCGGATATGGAAATCAAAACTCGAATTTTACGTTTCAGATTTCGGATTGTTTCGGGTTGGTCGGGTTTCGGGTTGATATCGGCCGGGTTCGAGTATTATTATAATGTAAAAGATATATATTAATTCAATCGTTTTTAAAGATGAATTTAATCGTTTAAGAGATTGATGAAATCGATAGTAAGTTTAGAAATTAGAAACCATTTCGACCGACTAGAATTTGCGATTTTCAAAACATAATTAGATAAATAAACATATTTATATAATATTTAAAATATATGTGTATGTTATTTCGGGTTTTCGGACGAATTGGGTGAGCAAAGATCAAACCCAACATGAACTCAAATATCCCATCAAAAGTCGGGTTTCGTTTTTTCGGATTTCGGGGTATTCGGGTTTTGCACAAACACTTTATTTTCGGTTCGGGTCAGGGTTCGGTTTTCGGATTATTCGGGTTTTGCACACCCCTACATATGGTAAAACTCTTGAACTCACTAGGCGTTAGCCTAACCTTTTTATTTGTCGGCATGTACAACAGGTTCCAGTTGGGAATAGTTATAGTAACACAGTGAAGAGAAAAGTACTAGTTGTGCACCCGAGGAGTGAAAATCTTGATGAAGTCTTCCGCATTAGGTTGAAGAGAGCAACTGTATTTGGGGTTGAGTAACACCCGACTTCAATGTAGTCCTTACATAGAGTTTATAATTGTTGAGGTTATTTAACGAATCATGTCTTGAGGCGTATTGAGTTTGGATATTGTAGGAATATATGTTGTCTTTATAGGATGTTATATCGAAATTTTTATTAGTTGCCCTTACCAAATTTGAGGGTGTTACACCGATTCTCCAAAAGATTAAATCCAAAAGAAGTCGTTCACGGCCCAACACTCGTCCCTTAACCCTTGTGGGACCCGTCGCTAAAGGAACCTGATATACATGTCATTTTAAGAAAAAGTGTTAGGCTTTACGCCTAATGAGAACAAACATTTTATATAAATTAATAAAGCGTATAATTGACGATAAGTGATATTTTAAACATAAGAAATAGTTTTGCTTTCCGAAGTACCACATACGAACCATAGAGTCCAACAAACATCTTACGATGATGGGGGAGACCCGATTTACAAGGATTGTGGCGGAACACAAAAGTAAGCCACTTTCCAAGTTGTGAGTTCAATACTAGGATCAAGGCCACGAGTTTATCGACTCATACTCAGATGTGGGGGAGGTCACCCAATGATCCTAATCATACTCGTTCACTAGGATTACATGTACGGTCCATGACTAGTATCCGGTCCCACATAACCGTACCAAGTTGCCTTTCGAGGAACCAATGTCTCAACTAGTTACAAACGTGAATTATCCCATACCGATTCTATACCTATGGATCCATTAGCAATAGTCTAGGGCTTGTCACAATTGCATTTGTGGCCAAACTATAATCACACATATCATTTCTCAATGTCATGAAGTCCATAAAACATTTCTTTCATATAAACATTAGCCAATAGGATCAAATCTATAAATGTATCCCAATAAAACCATTTCATTTCTACCATCATATGTTCTCAAATCACTTTCCACCAAAACATAAGGCTTAGAATAACCTTGGTTTATACTTGAGAAAATCCATCCATTTTATGTCCACAATTCTCTCTTTTACAAAACATATCATTCAATAAAATAAAATCATAAATGTATCCAAAATGAATTATCCAAGTATTTCACCATGAATAAGCATATAAAACTTTATTTTATATCACTATAATAGAATCCATCATTTCTCATGAAAAGGGTGGAAACCCTAAAATCTCCAAAATGCTCATGTGAGGTCAAAATCCATCAAACAAGGAAATGTAAGTAGGGAGATGTTTAAGAGTTTAAAATGTAAAGTTTTAACATGTATAAAATTTAGAAATGGTAGGATGAACTCACCTTGCTAGGTTTTATAGGAAACCCAAACCCTAGATGATGAACACTTGAGTTTCTTAAGACTAGATTCCTTCTCACTTAATGTTTATAACAATCTAGGAAGGACCATAAATGCACATAAGTGTGGTTGCTAAGAGAGTTAATGATGAGCGATGATTGGGGAATGGAACTTTCCAAAAACTTGTAGAGAAAACGACCTAGCAACTCCCAAAATCAGATATAATGGCTAAGAAAATGTGGTTGTCCAATTTATACCCCTGACCACTGCTCGCGACCTTGACTCAACGATACTGACATTGTCACTATCGCGGGGCATACTCGCTTGCGTTACTGTGGCTTCCCCTTCGGCGCGAGAGTGACAGGGCGACAGTGCCCTTGTCACAATCGCGAGTCACACTCTCCCAACATGCACCGAGGGGTTTCCCCTCTCAGCGACCGACGATAGTGACCATGGCAAGGTCGCCAGGCACTATCGCCTCGGGTCCACTTGCTTCCAAAATTTGACTTTTCTTACTCGAAGATCCCCGATTCAACGAGCAACGAAAGGTAAGGTATTTCCTAAGCATAATCCCAATACTTAAGGTCAAAAAAGGCGTACAACTACGTACCACCAAATTTCAGGTGTTACAATCCTCCCCAACTTAGGAATGATTTCGTCCTCGAAATCTTGTCTATACGAATAGTTGGGGATATCTCCACTTCATCTCCTCCTCGGCTTCCCAAGTCACGGGGGCTCAACTTCCCACGCTTTTAGAACCGGATTTTTCTCTTTTAAGGGGACACCTTCAACATAAATCTGTCCCCTACGTGGAACTCCATAGGTCGTCTATTATTATTGGCATAACTCTTTTGTCGATCTTGGGCCTCTTTCAACTGCTCCCGAATGCCCTTAACCTTTTCGGCCATCTCTTGTACAATTTCAGGACTAACAAACTGTTTCTAGACCGCTTTAAGCCAACACACGGGAGTTCTGCACTTTCGTCTATATAAGGCTTCAAACGACGCCATTCCCATATTTGAGTGGTAGCTATTATTGTACGCGAACTCCACCGATGGTAGGTGAGAGTCCCAACTACCCATGCCCTCAATCACACAAGATCTTTACATATCTTCTAGCGTGTGAATTGTTCTCTCACTTTGGCCGTCGGTTTAGGTATGGTAGGTCGTACTTAATTTCACTCTTGTACCCAATTCTTTCTGTAGGTCGTCCCAAAAATTTGAGGTAAACCGACTATCGCGATCTGAGACAATGGACAAACGGACCCCATGCCTTGAAACCACTTTGTAACACCCAGAATTTCGGTAAGTAAAAGTCAACCCGTACTTCCTTGCATATTATAAATAGTGGTTTTTATGTTAAATAATCATTTTAGATGGTCCTTATAAGTATCGAGAGTCTTGATGTCGAAAAAGTCGAGTTCCAAGGGTTGGTACGAGCCCGGGTAATGTCATAGTCGCACCTAGAAAAGTAGCACAAAAGGGACAGAATACTGGGGCAATGCTGCGACTATGCCAGGCGACATTGCCATGGCATAGTCGCCTGGCAATGTCGCACAAAGGGTGTGAGTTCCTGTCAAATACGGGATTTCAGCCATTCTTCGCATTTCTCACTTTTAACCTCTTCCCTTTTTTCTCCCAAATTGTTTCCCCTTCTTTCCTCACAAACCTTAACTCATTTTGGGGCCATTTCTTTAGGTTTTAAGGTATTCCATTATCATCCAAAGCTTGAGACTTCAACCTCAAGTACTAGATCAAATGTTCTTCCTCGTTTCTTAAGATTTATAAGTTATTGGGGATCTTGCTCAAAATCTAAGAGGTGAATCCATCATACTCTTTCCTAAGTATTCATTCAAGTCATTAATACTTCATTGGTGACTTCCTAGTGTTTATGTTTCTCTAGTTTTGGTTTGGATGATTTTGGGGAAGTTAGGTCAAATTAGGGTTTTTGGTCAAAATGAAGATTATGATATAAGATGTTTGGGGAACGATCCTAAATGGTTGGATATGAATATTTATAGTTGGAAATTTATGGATCTAGGTTTTTGGAAGATTTGGCTTGAGGATTCAAATTTCTTTAAAGGAGCTTAAGTTGAGGAAAATCTAGATTTAGCCTAAATCTAGCAAGGTGAGTTCAAGTTGATTTGTGAAAACGTTGTACATGCCAAAAAGGTTCGTTTTGAAGTATAAAAATGTTTTATTTGAGTGTTATCAAATATGTTGTTTATTTGATGAAATTTACATCTTTGGATACATCTGATTTTATAAATATTGTAAAAGGGCACATTTGGGTTTTTGGGACATTTTTGATAAGGAAATCATATTTATATGTTCGTTTGATGATTTATTAAATAAATTAAGGTCATTTGATGAAAATGTATTTTTAGTGTATTTGGTTTTATAAACCGTGTGAAAAATGTATATTATTGAGTTATAAAACATTTTGGAATTTTAAATGGTATAGTTTCATTTGGAAAATGATTCATCCCAACTCATGATGTTTTGTTTGAGTTATCCATGTCTGTGGGGCATGTTTTTGCATAAACCTGGGTCATTTACGTTTTATTGTATTTTATGACTTTTTACAAATGGTCAATTGATTGGTTGAGTTTATGGCTCGATTTTTGACTGTGTTTGTTCTTGGGGACATTTGTCCGATTTTGATAATCTCGATGTAGAGCCTTGGGTTATGAATTGTATTTATTGCATCTTATTTCAGATTTACATGTTTTGAGTGCGTTAGTCATTTATTTGGAGTCATGTAATGTTTTAGACTGTAATGCATTGGATCCATAGGCATAAGAGTCAGTCAGTTGGTTTAATTGGGAACTTTATCCCTGTTTTGGTACTGGAGATATTTGTGGTTAACAGGGACTCGAGGTATAAATCGTGGGTGGTTGAACTCGATGACCATGTAACCTTTAGCGAAGGACCCGAGGTATAGATCATGGGTGATTGAATGCGCTATCCGTTCATTATGGCTAGACATGCGGCCTTAATTATAGGGAAGTCGAGCTATAGATCGTGGGTGGTTGAATGCAATAACCTTGTGCCCCATGATACTTAAATTCTAGCAAAGATTCCTTCTTAGACCATTGGGAGCTCGAGGTATAGATCGTGGGTGGTTGAACTCGATAACCTTGGTGCTATAATAGAAGCTCCATAACATTATATGTGACTTACTTTGTGTTTCGCCACATTAGATGGAATCAGGTCTCCCCCGTCACCGAAAGGTGTTGTTTTGGGTATTGGGTTTTAGTATCCACGTTTTATCCATGATTTTATCTATGATTTTATGGGTTGGGTATTATGCCCCACCCGTGTTTTGGATATTTCGTGAAATAAAGTTTTATCTGTGTTTTCATAAATTGAGAGTTCGATTTCTATTTACGTTTTGAGTAAGTTTTGGATTGCATCACTTCATGAAAGAATATTTTGCATTGTGGCGTTCATCTTTAAAATGTGTTATATTGGAAAACGGGTCAATATCATATTTAAAGCAAATCATTTTGAAAGATCATGATTTAAGTCGCACTCTTTCCTTTTAAACATATATTTACTCATGTTGAAACTCTTGAACTCACTAGGCATTAGCCTAACCTTTTTATTTGTCGGCATGTGCAACAGGCTTCGGTTGAAAATAGTCCTAGTGACACTATGAAGAGACGAGTGCTAGTTGTATGCACAAGATAGAGTTTTTTGGGTGAAGTCTTTCACACTTTGGAGATAGCGACTGTTATTGGGTTTTAGTAACACCGACCCTTTAATTAGTCTCTGTGTAAGACTTTATTTATTTTGTTGATGGTTAAACCTAGAATTATATTTCAAGTATGGATTTGTCGTAAGAGGTCTTATTCTACTTTTGAGGTATTGTTGAAAATTTTAAACTAGTCGCTCTTTCCAAATTTGAGGGTGTTACACACTTCGTTGATGTAGAGCTTTTCCAACTTGTCCATTGGTAGGCTCTCGCGCATGGCTAAGAAGTGAGCACTCTTGGTCAAACGATCGACTATTACCCAAATTGTATCGTGACCCCTTAAGGTTTTTGGCAATTTGGTCACGAAGTCCATGGTAATATGTTCCAATTTCCATTTGGGGATCTTTAGGGATTGAAGACTTCCACGCAGTGTGCCACATCTAACTTCATAACCGGCCACCAAGAATGTAGCTTGAAGTCCCTATACATTTTCGTATTTCCTGAATTGATGGAATACTTGGACTTGTGGGGGTCTTCGAGAATAAGTTCTCGATTACCTCCAAGCTTGGGCACCCAAACACGTCCGTTGAACAACTTCACTCCACGGCTATCTTTCGTCAAGAACAATCGTTGTTTTCTCATTACTTCCTCCTTGAGATTTTCTTCCAGCAAGGCTTCGGCCTGAGATGTCTTGATTTGCTCAATGAGGCTCGACACTAACTCAATACTCGAAAGGGTGGCCCGGATGCTCCCACTATAGTCCTTCCGACTCAAAGCATCGACTACCACATTTGCCTTACCGGGGTGGTAAAGTAATTCACAATCGTAATCCTTGAGTAACTCTAGCCACCATCTTGGCCTCATGTTCAACTCCTTTTGATAAAAAAAACGTATTTCAAACTTTTATGATCCTTGTAGAGTGTAAATTTCGTGTCGTAGATATAATGTTGCCATAGCTTCAAAGCAAACACTACCCCGCTAACTCCAAATCATGGGTGGGATAATTCTTTTCATGAACCTTGAGTTGTCTCGATGCGTAGGCGATCACCTTGCCCATTTGCTTCAACACACAACCCAAACCCATTTTCGAGGCGTCGCTATAAACCACGAGTCCTCCGATCCTTCGGGTAGAGATAAAATTGGAGCTTTGTCTTCTTTTGAAAATTCAGAAACACCTTCTCTTACGCCTTGGTCCAATCGAACTTCACATTCTTCCGAGTTAAGACCCTCAAAGAAGAAGCGATTTTGGAGAAATCTTGAATAAATCTCCGGTAATAACCCACCAAACCAAGGAGCTTCATATCTCAGACAGACTCTTGGGAGGTTCCCAATTCATCATTGCTTCAATCTTGGAGGGTTCCACTTTCACTCTATCTCGAGTGACCACGTGGCCCAATAATTGTACCTCTTCCAACCAATAGTCGCACTTGGAGAGTTTGGCAAACAACTTCTCCTTCCTCAACACTTCTAGGACTTGTCGTAGGTGTTGCTCGTGTTCCGTCTCATTCTTTGAATACATGAATATGTCATCGATGAATACAATTACCAACTTGTCAAGGAATGGTCGGCACACTCTATTCATCAAATCCATGAACATCGTCTGTTCGTTAGTTAGACCAAACGACATTACCAGAATTTCGTAATGGCCGTAATGCGTCCTAAAAGTCGTATTCAGGATGTCGTCTTCCTTCACCCTCACTTGGTGATATCTCGAGCGTAAATCGTTCTTCGAGAAACAACCCGATCCTTGAAGTTGGTCAAACAAATCGTCGATTCTTGGAAGCGGATACTTGTTCTTCACCTTCGTTTTGTTCAACTCCCTATAATCGTTGCACATTCGCGTTGTGTCGTCCTTCTTCTTGACAAATAGGACCAGAGCTCCCCAAGGTAATGAGCTCGGTCTCACGAGTCCCTTCTCAACAAGGTCTTAAAGTTGTGCCATCATCTGTTGCATCTCGGATGGGGCTAACCGGTAGGGAGCTCTAGCGATCGAAGCCGCCCCCAGAACAAGGTCAATTCGAAAATCTACTTGACGATCGGATGGCAAACCGGGAAAATCGTCCGGAAAGACATCGGGAAACTCGCGTACCACCTTCACGTCCTCAAGTTTCTTCTTCTCAAGCTTGTCATCTATCATGTACTCTAGAAAGGAAGAACACCCCTTCACTAAGCATTTCCATGCCTTAGCCATGGTGATAATCGCTTAATCACCCTTCCTCCTTTCACCATACACCACCACCGTCTCACCACCCGAAATATGGAGTCGGATCAATTTCTTGGAACATACAATCTCGGCATGATTCTCCGCTAGCAAATCCATTTCGACCACCACGTCGAACCCGCCGATCAACATTGGCATTTAGTTAATTGAAAACTCCTTCCCTTCAATTTCAAGAGTGCCACCCTTTAAGACATCACGAATCAACACTTGACCACCATTCACTATTTCTACCACTAAATCATCCTCTAAACCACTAGTGGGGATAGCAAGCTTTTAGAAAAACGAATCAGGTATGAAAGAGAAACTGGCATCGAGTCAAATAACACACGTGCAGGTACGAAGTTTAGGAGAAACACACCCGATACCACATCGGTCCATGCCTTGGCCTCTTCGGTTGTAATATGGAATGCTCGACCCGGAACCCTCAGAGGGTTCTCTTTCTTTTCTGGAGCACTATCCATCTTCTACATTGGGCAGTCCTTTATGAAGTACCCTAGTGTCTTGCATTCATAACAAACAATCCATTTCACCGGGTAGTCCCTTGTGGGATGGTCGGTCTTCCCACACTTAGCGCAAGGGGTGGGGTTGGAGTTACAAGTACCGTGATGCTTACTTCGGCACTTTGGGTACCACCTCGCCTCTCTGTGGTTATCAAAGTTCCTTCCCTCATTAAATGGTCTTGACCTCTTGAAAGGCCCGGGATTACTCTCCCATCTACTCTTTCCCCCCACCACCAATCTCTCTTCTCTCCCTCGAGTATAGACATCCTCCATAATATGCGTCTCCTCTATTGTAACACCCTCAAATCTGAAAATAGCAACTAATTTAAAATTTTCTAATACATCGATAATTGATTCATCTACAACCACAATTTAAGGTTTAACTTCGATACACACATTTCATTCTATGTGTATAGTTTATAAAAGAGACGGGAGCTACTAAAACCCAATAACAGTCACTATCTCCAATCTGCGGAAGACTTCACCTTCTACTTACCCTTGCGTGAGACTAAGACTCATCTCTTCATAGAACTGCTAGAACCACTTCCCCAACTGGAACATGATGCACATACCGACAAATAAAAGGTTAGGCTTAACGCCTAGTGAGCTCAAGAGGTTTCTTTAGATATAAATAAAGCAATAACTTCAAGAATGTTATTTGAATCATGATTTCCAAAATGAGATACATTTAATTTGAAAGCAAACAAGATGAAATATATTAAATCCGAAAACAATCTCTTTTTCAACATTCATCATAAAACAAAACGCCTCTTTGATATAAATCCAAAACCCACAATGCACGTAAAGCATAACTGGCATTTTAATAATCAAATACTGAAAACGTAGATAAATTCCAACTTCCAAAACATCCCAAAACATGGATAGGATCCAATATTCAAAACCTTAGACATGGATAACCACCTGTACTCAATACGTCATCAAAACATAGATTATAAAACTCAATACCCAAATCAACACCTTTTGGTGACGGGGGAGACCCGATTACATTGTACATGACGGAGCACCGAAATGGGTCACATAGCTATGTAGAAAACCAAAACATATAGATTATACGCATAAACTTACCGAGCTCAACTACTCCAAGTCTATCGTTCGAAAACGTCAAGTCAACCACTCCAGGTCTATCCTTGAGAGTTCCAAAACAGGGGAACTTATGTACATACTGGAATTACACCTTACTGCCCATGGGACGTTGCCCGACCGTATAGGACCACACCTTACTTACCATGGAACCCAATGCCTATTCCGTGCAAAAGGGTGAACTTGTCCAAAACGGGACAAAAGAACATCATGCCTATGGATCCATTGCACTAACTAAAACATTACATGACTCAAAACGAATGAAATAACGTATTCAAAACATGTAACCCTAAAATAAGATGCAGTAAATGCAAATCATAACCAAACGCTCTACATTGAGCTATTAAAATCGGACAAGTGTCCTCACAACCCAACAAAATCCAAACCAAACCGTAAGCTTAACAAATACAAAGACTCAACGTTGAAAATCATAAAATGAAACCAAACGTAAACAATCCGCCTTTATGTAGACCCATGCTCCAGAATTTAGAGATAACTCCCCCATAGTTTAAATTGGGACAAAACATTTTCCAAGTGAGTTTATAATATTTATCCTTTCAAAACGTCCCATAACACAACATCAAGCATTTCTTCAGAACACACGATAAAATACTTTTATACTAAAAAATATACTTCCATGAAATAAACCATTAAGATACCTAATATATGATTTATTTATCAAAATGCCTAAAATCCCAAATGTGAGTGTTTTACAAGTTTATAAAGTTAGACACTTCAAACAATCAAAAATCATCAAATAACTCAAAAGTTAATAATTTCATGTAAAACAACACTTTAAAATAGATATTTTGGCATGTACACCGTTTTCACAAATCAACTTGAACTCACCTTGCTATATTTAGGCTAAAATCTAGATTTTATCCCAACTTGAGCTCTCTTGAAGAAATCTGTATCCATGAGCAAAATCCTTCCAAAACCTAGGTCCACAAGTTCCCCCAACCATAAGTAATCATGTTATACCATTTAGAATCGATCCCCAAACATTTATATCAAAATCCTCAAATGTGACCAAAACCCTAATTTTGACCTTCATTCTCCAAAATCATCAAATCCACAATTGGTCACAAATGGAGGTTTACAACTCATATAAGGTGTTGAAAAGAGAGGAAGAATAAACTTACAATATTAGACTTTAATACTAACAAAACCTTAGAAATTTCCTTTGAAGAATATGAAGGTGGGGATGAAGATCCTTTATCTCCTAGCTTCCAAATCTAGAAGATGAAACCCAAATCTTGAAATAAGTAGGGGAAGAATGCATTGGGTGTTATATGGACCGAAATAGAGGAGGGGTTTAGGTTGAGAGAGTTTTAGAAAAAAGTGGGTGGAAGAGAATTGAGATGATTTCCAAAGAAAATCAAATTTAAAGGAGTCTGCACCCTGCCGACGACTGTGCCATGCGATAGTGACCATGGCACAGTCGCAGGTCACTATCGCGGCACATGTACCGCGGCCCCGTCCCCTTCCACGATTGTGCCACGGCGAGAGTGACAATGTCACAATCGTTGGGCACTCTTTCCCTGAACGTACTAAAGGCCCTCTCGACCCCCACGACATTGCCCTTGGCGACAGTGACACTGTCACAGTCGCCGGGCATAGTCGGACCACCCCTACCGAAGTCCAAAAATCTCGTTTTTCGAGCATGAGCGATATTTTTAAGATGAGGGAGGTCTAAGAGTTTACTTAAAATTGTGGGTGTTACATCTATCGTCTCTCGGAGGTTAGAGGCTTTAGAGTTGCGGACCATAGACATCATGTCCACCGGTAGACCCTTAAGGTAGGCCTTGATTTTCTCTTTCTCAGTCGGGGCCACATGCCCCACCAAACCTTGTTTCTCCATGAATTGTTGGGTGTACTCCCTCACCAACATGCTTCCCTTCTTAAGAGCTGGGAGCTCTTCTTCGATGCGGCCCATATCCCTCTCATTGCAGTACTCATCCATAACCTTCTTCTTGAATTCGGCCCAAGCCAAACGGGCTAGAACAGTAGCCAAGAGGGTGGACTTAGTGAGATTCCACCAAATGAGAGTCGGGTCCCTAAGCATTTGGGAGCTAAATCTCACTTTTTGATTCTCGCATTCACAAGTATCGAAGGCTTGCTCAATTTCCCGGATCCAGATCATACACGCCACTAGATTGTCCGACCCGGAGAACTCCGGTGGTTTACTACACAAGAAGGACTTGTAGTAGCAAGCCCTCCTACCTTGCATCGTGTCATCCAACACGGACTCCTCAATAGGGATCACATTTCAGGTACCCCCAGATCCACCCACCATTACCATATTCTCGGCAACCGTCTGATTCCAACGGTTGCTGACATCCCTATCCTCGATCACCTTCAGTAGGAATTCTTGTTGCTTAACCATAGTTTCGTTCATCATCAACATAATGTTGGCCATAATCTACGATTGAGCGATCACTTCATGAATGACTGCGTTGACAAAGCAAGATCAACTCTCGGTATAATTTCGGGCTCTCCGCCCAACAATGGTGTATTACCGCTATCTCAACCATCTCTGGTTGATCGGATGTTGAAGCGGTCGCCTCTGTCCATCAACACGGTTATGTGGTCTACCTCACGTGCTTACCATCTTAGTCTGCCACACACACGAGAATGAAGGTAAGGAATAGGTTATAAGAATTAAATGCGAAGGAACGTACTACTATATTCATCAATCATCATAACAATAGTAAGTCAAGCATGCTCACGTAACAACACATTCATAATAGCAATAGCTAAGTGAAATTATGAACGTATCATACACAAGAATTCTCGTCACCATTACTACAATTCTCAATTAGTGCAATTTCATCGACTCTAAGACCATCCTATATTAGGAGTTCTACCCAATCTCAAAAATCATCCCTTAACATATTAGCTTAAGTCTACACATCTTACATTCATACCTAGATCACTTAAACTAGAGCTCTGACACCAACTTGTAATACCCTAAAAATAAGGATAATTTAAACCTTAAAACTTGCCAAATAGGACATCTAAAATAGATAGAAATCGCCAAAAAAATGGGAAATACTAATAGCGTTAACAATTTCTATAAATGGACATTAAAGTCAACAACAAACTAATCTAAGCAGTTATATCTAGATTATAACGGTTGTCGACTCAATCTCCCAAAAGTATCTATCTCTGTCTGTACGCTAATTCTCCAAAAGATTAAATCCAAAAGAAGTCGTTCATGGCCCAACACACGTCCCTCAACCCTTATGCCACCCGCCGCTAAAGGAACCTGATATACATGTCATTTTAAGAAAAAGTGTTAGGATTTAGGCCTAGTGAGAACAAACATTTTATATAAATTAATAAAGAGTACAATTGACGATAGGTGATATTCTAAACGTGAGAAATAGTTTTGCTTTCGAAGTACCACATACGAACCATAGAGTCCAACAAACATCTTACGATGACGGGGGAGACCCGATTTCCAAAGATTGTGGCGAAACACAAAAGTAAGCCACTTTCCAAGTTTGAGTTCAATACTAGGATCAAGGCCACGAGCTCATCGACTCGTACTCAGATGTGGGGGAGGGCACACAATGATCCTAATCATACTCATTCACTAGGATTACATTTATGGTCCATGGCTAGTATCATGTCCCACATAACCGTACCAAGTTGCCTTTCGAGGACCCAATGCCTCAACTAGTTACAAATAGGAGTTATCCCACAATTAACCCGACTCTATACCTATGGATCCATTAGCAATAGTCTAGGGCTTGTCACAATTACATTTGTGACCAAACTATAATCACACATATTGTTTCTCAATGTCATGAAGTCCATAATACATTTATTTTATATAAATATTAGCTAATAGGATTAAATCTAGAAATGTATCCCAATAAAACCATTTAATTTCTACCATCATATGTTCTCAAATCACTTTCCACCAAAATATAAGGCTTAGAATAACCTTGGTTTATACTTGAGAAAATTCATCCATTTTATGTCCACAATTCTCTCTTTTACAAAAAGGATCATTCAATAAAATAAAATCATAAATGTATCCAAATTAATTATCCAAGTATTTCACCATAAATATGCATATAAAACTTTATTTTATATCACATATAATAGAATCCATCATTTCTCATGAAAAGGGTGGAAACTCTAAAATCTCCAAAATGCTCAAGTTAGGTCAAAATCTATCAAACAAGGAAATGTAAGTAGGGAGATGTTTAAGAGTTTCAAATGTAAAATTTTAACATGTATAAAGTTTAGAAATGGTAGGATAAACTCACCTTGCTAGGTTTTATAGAAACCTGTAACACTTGGAATTTTGGATAAGTATAATTTCAAGTTTTATAGGTAATTTAACCTTAAATTAGTCTTTTGAAAGTATTATGAGTGTTGGTTGGTTGGACATCGTTTTTGGAAAAAAAATCAATTTTTGGTCGAAAAATGAACTGCTCACGCCCAACAGCCATTTGCTCTCGGCCGCGAGATTTGACCAAAAAGTGGGCAGAAAGTTACAGCCCTTTAAATATGATTTTTCCTCTTTTTTCTTCATTTGTTTCTTCACCAACCCTTCCCCCTCTCTTCTAAATCATTCCAAACCCATTTAATTCACCAAATCAAAATCTTCAAGTGCGTTTAGAAGATTAAGAGCTAGATATTCAAACCTTGTGGGTGGAAACTCAACATCTTCATCATCTCCTCACCATTGTTGACCATATTTTGGGGTTTTCTTACAAACCCATTTGTAAGTTTTCCCAACTATTTCTAAACTTTTATTCATGTCAAAAAGCTTCATTTTAGTTTCCTAGAACATCTCTCTTGGTGTATTTTACACATCCTTAGATTTTGACCAAATTAGGGCTTTTTCGGAGATTTGGGGGTTTTTACCCTTTTGCTAGTACATGTTTTATCTTTTAAAATGTGTTATAAAAGCGGTGTTCTAAGTACAAGATTGTTATTTTGGAACTTGAATCTTATGATTCAAGTACATTTGATTTTGTTTTTCTTAGGAAGAGTTTTATCTAAATTAGTCACATTTTGGAAGAAAAGTTACTAGTATTTGGGGAATGTAATGTTTAGAGGATCATGGTAGATTGAGAGTTTACATTAATATTTGGTATCTTCTAGCTTGCTTGGTGGTATTGAAGAGTTCTCTTAGAAAGATTTTTCTTGGAGATCTTAAATCCTCACCTTTGGGAAGCTAGAGCTTGGTTTGGAATATAAGTTTAACATAACCTACGAAGGTGAGTTCAAGTTGATTTGTGAAAACTATGTACATGCCAAAATTGTCAATTTTAAAGTACTAATGTGTTTTGCTTATTTTTTATCAAATGTGTGGGTTATTTGATGAGTTTTGCATAACCTCATGAGATACCTGTAACACCCGCAATTTTTGGTAAGTAAATGTCACCCGGACGTCTCTGTGACTTATAAACAGCGAGGTTTTGTTGGTGAAATGCATTGTTCAAAGTCCCTTGGAGTATTGAGAGCTTTGGCGTTGAAAAAGTCGAATTTTTGGGTTCGGGGGCACCCAGGCGATTATGCCAGCGATTGTGCCAGAGGGCACAATAGCTTGGCACAATCGCCAAGGCTGAGATCCCGCGGTACATTTCTGGCGATTGTGCCAGCGATTGTGCCACTGGCACTATAGCCTGCGTGTACCAGAAGGTTAAATGTTGCGATTTCAGCCATTTCTCTCACTTTCTCATTTCTAATCTCTTCCTTTTCTCTCCCAAACTGATCCCTCACCCTTTCCCACGAACCCTAACTCATTTTGAGTGTTTTTGTCATAAAACCAGGTGTTCCTTCATCTTCTAGCAAAGCTTGGAAGCTAGAACTAAGATCCCTACATCTTCACCTTCTTCACCCAAGTGTTCTAGGGTTTCATCCAACTTTCCACCATTTTGAAGATTTGGAGTTTGTGGCTTGTGTTGGTGTCCTAGAAGTGTTTGATTGATGCATTCAAGTTGTGGTAGAGGTAATCATCTATCCTCTTCATTTATGGAAATTAGGGTTTTGACCTAAGTTGAGATCTTTATGTAAAATGTTTGGGGAATGTTTCTAAACGATTAAATATGATTATTTATGGTTGAAAATGTGCGGATCTAGGTTTTGGAAGCTTGAGTTGAAGAGTTGGAATGGATGCCTTCGGAAAGCTTTGGGTGAGATCTATGCTTTTGAAGGCTAATGGTTGTGGATTGAAACCTAGGTTTAACTTAACCTAGCAAGGTAAGTTCAAGTTGATTTGTGAAAACGGTGTACATGCCAAAATGGTTATTTTAAAGTGTTTTGCATCTTACATGAAATTATTAAGTGCTGATCAATTTGGTTATTTTGAAAGTGTTTAACTTTATAAACTCATATAGTACACATTCTTATGATTTTTGGGCATCTTGGTAATGAGTCATAAATGGGTGTGTTTGGTAACTTATTGCGTAAATGAGATTATTTGGTTAAATGACATTTTTAGTGTTGTTTGGGTAAAAGGTTCAATTTTGTGTTATGGGACGTTTTGAAGGGATAAAGAGCATAGATCTATTTGGAAAACCTTTTTGTCCCGACTTAAACTGTGTTTGAGTCCATTCAAGTATTTTGGAGCGTGTGATTGCATTGCATGGGTCGAGTACGTTTATTATTTGAAAAGCGTTAATCATTGGTCAAAAAGAGGTTTTGAGCATTTTGTCTCGATGTCGTTTTAAAGGAGTTTTGAGGACACTTGTCCGGTTTTGTATGGCTCAATGTAGAGTCCAGCTATGACGTACGTACTAATGCGTTGTGTTGCGTATTGAGGTTGGTTACGGGCTCGAGTGCTTTGGTCATTCGTGTGTAGTCCGGTAAGGTTAGACTGTGTTGCATTGGATCCATAGGCACGTAAGTCAGTCTGTTTTGGTTGGTCAATTGGGTATTGCGGGGTTAAACTCCGGTACCCGTGTTTTATGACCGGAAACTTTACAAGTGATCGCTAGGAGGGTTGAGTCTGTAGTGCTATCGGGGAGTGAGCGCTAGGACCTCCGCCGCTTGAAGTAATGCCTGGGAGGTAGTCTTTAAGTGTGTCGGGCCTTCGGGATGGAGTTCTTCGGAATGATCCATCAAGGTCAACTGACTTGGGGTAACGCTTGGTAAAGAAGTCGTAGGGACACTTGGGCTGCGATGTCGTGAGGTGTCATGCGATTAACGTTGAATGGGTGGTATACTTTGGTGTTTCCTCCACTCTCAACGGATACGGGTCTCCCCCGTTACCGGCTATCAGTAATTTAAATATAAGGACGTCTTATCTTATTGTCATTGGTTCTTTACGGTATTTTGAGTATTGGACCTAGTGTCCATGTTTTCGGACGTACGATATACATGGTTTGGTGATGAGTCATGTTTCAAGTTAGTTAAATTGCATCAATTTATAAAGCATGTTTGGAATTGAAGTGTTCATCTTTGAAAGTGCATGACATTGGAAAAGTGTTGTTTCCACGTTTTAAAGTGCATAAATTGAAAGGTCATGATTTTAAGTAAAGTTCATCATCTTAAATGTGTTTACTTATGTAAAACTCTTGAGCTCACTAGGCGTTAAGCCTAACCTTTTTATTTGTCGGCATGTGCATCAGGTTTCAAGGTTGAGAGTTGGTTCTAGCAATCCTGTGAAGAATAAAGCCTTAGCTAGATCCGAAAGTAAGTATTCGGTGAATTCTTCCGCATTATGGAGATAGTGACTATGCATGGGTATTAGTAGCACCCGTCCCTTATAGTCTGTGTATATATAAGATGGTATACGTGTATTGTAGTTAAATCTAAATTCGTGGTTGTAGATGATTCATTTATTGATGTATTTAGAAAATTTTAAATAAGTTGCTATTTCCAGATTTGAGGGTGTTACAAGTTGGTATCAGAGCTTACGTTTGAGAGAATTAGGTATTGATCTTTGGATGCCTAGACTCAAACTAGAGTTCTTATAAGTAGTTGTAAGTGAAGTTGCACATTAGGTACCCTAAAATAAGATATTTTGGAGTTGATCGAGTCGCTAGAAACGAGAAACTTGTCGAGGGTCGCAAGGATGAGCATGTATGGTACGTTCAGAATGGCACCTGGCCAGTGTCATGGTGAACCTACATGCTACATGTATATACTTGAACTACCTTGGTATGATTATCGTTGGGGTTGTGAGAAAGTTTCTGAGCGAGTGATCTAAGGAAGGGTTGATGTTTATAGTAATGTCACTTTGGAGTGACAGTTAAGACATGAAGAATGCTGGAAGTTGACCATGGTGGGTCAGGAAAATTGGTTGGAGTAGAACCTTAGGCTTATAGAATTGACGTTATTCGAGGAGAAATTATAAGTTGAACCGATGAAATATTCAAGTATTGCTTTAAGATGTTGAGCATCCGGATGACAATAGTATGAATTGAGAAGCATATCCCTAAGATGTTGCGTGCCGACCAAATTCATGCACGAAATTTATTTCTAAATAAGTTTGCATAAATTGTACCTCATGTTTTCAAGGCATAAAGTGAGTTATGTTACGAAGTCTTGGTACAACATTTAGCACTCATCATATTTTAAACCGTGAGCTTAAGCATGCATTGAATGGTTTTGTTGCACGTGATTGCAAATTGTTATAAAAAATCTCTTTATTCTCGTCTCGTGTCTGACGCTATTTTTGGATATTTTAAGACCCGTGTTTCAATGTTATTTGAGGTATTGGGCGAGTAACTGTAGAATTTTTGACCTTGACATTGGATCTCCTCCACGTATGTTAAGGTTTTAAAGGAAGAGTTGTTTCCATGTTTTGAGTCGGAATTTTCTTGGGAATTTTAGTCTGTACGAGTCGCGTTGAATTTTATTGAATATTGTTTTACGACGTTTTGGGCGCGTGAGTGTACTTTGAGATGTGTGGGTTTTAATTTTATTGCGTAAAAAGTTACGAGCTTTTTACACATCGTGTCTCATAAAATTTTTGTTGAAAATGGTCACTTTATCGTACGTTGTGGTTTTAGAATTTTAACATATGTAGACTTATTGTTGTCTTATATTTTTGTTTATGATTGGGAAATGAAAGATTTTGACACCGCTTGATTTCAGCGTTAAGGAGTTTTATGAAAATTTAGTCGGGCCTTATGGTGTCATATCTTACGACATTTTGCGTCACGTAGATAAATTTTGAAACGTGTATACTTGCATTCTTGTGTGCGCTAATGTATAAGTTTTGTTAATAAATGTCACCCCAAGTGCTCTTTTGGGAAGTTTCAAAACCTGGTGTTTTCCCCTTTTGGGTTTTAATACAATTGTTAATCGATGTATACTAATTGTAGTTGGATTAAATTATACTGTCGGTGTGAGTAATCGTATAAAATATTTATGTATTTCAGATAGAACTTTTGTTCTGAACACATTTCAGTTATTGATTTTACTGTTAGAAATTTTCCGCAGTGCATGAAATGAATTTTCGGTTTGCATGTCATTGTAGTTACCGTTTTGGTCAAGTGTGTTTTATCTATGCGGCTCAAAGTTTTAAACTCGATTTGAAATTTATTTACATTCCCATCGTTTTACCGAGTTTTGAGGAATAAACTGATGCATGTAGGTCTTGTTGAAACTTTTATACCACAACACCTTTTGATTAAAGGGGAAGAATGTTAAAGTTCAAATTATGAATTTCTCTTTTGGAGTTGTACAAACATCTAATACACATGTTGTGGTGTGGGAATTTATTTTCATGTTTATAGTGTAAACTTTTCTACACATCTTTGTTACCGTTTTATTAACGTAATTACTGATCAAACGAATTTTGGAAATGGATTTTATATGTGCAACATCGATGTTCAATTTTAAAAACCTATCGAGTGAATGGTAGTGGATTTTTACCGCACGATTAATTGTTATAAAACATATGTATTTGAAAGTTTTATAAAAGTTTAAGCTAGCATATTAGTTGAAAACCTTGAACTCATTAGGCCTATAGATGTAAACCCCGTCGTGGAATGAGTAGTAATTAAAGGACTAAAGGAGTCCTTGGGAATTGAAGCGTCGGATGATCCGACTTGTGGTTAGCTTTGGATTTTGGGTTCCAGTTTATGAATTGATGCACACATAAATAATTGTGATACTATAAATATGTATTCTCCCAGTTATGTAAGTTATGATTTTATTCTTTCGGTAAAATTTCGGGTTAAAACCTTATGCGGTTGTTTAAGAAGGGTTGGATCTGAATTGATGGTTAACTATGCAGTAGTATGTTATGTGCGGTGGTGTATCATCTTTGTAAGCATTCGGTAATTGAGGATGCATGGTGTGATGTAAAGACTTTATGTTTGGAGTTTTACTGCCACGTTAGGTGTCAACTTTAAAACTTTCGGGGATCAGCTCAGTGCAGACCGACTTGGTGATTTGAGGACATTAAGTCCTTGGAGGGTTTGGAAGTATTTCAGTTGGATTGCAGAAAATGTTAGCCTTTGGTGATGGAATTTAAAAGAAGGTTAGGTGTTGATGATTAAGTACCGATGTGTGTAAGTATTCCCGTGGTGATAAAGTTTGTATTAAAGGAATATTCGGAGGTTGGGAGTGGATCAGAGTTAATTGATAGCCAAATCTGCATTGACCGGTTACTTGGAGAGCGTGTTATTGCGCCTTGGAAGGACAACCTTATCAGTATTAGGAATGGATCGTTAAGGATATGAGGATTCATGGGATTTTGGTGGCGATCTTTGGATTAGGGTTCAGAATCATGTGAATGTGAGGTGAGTTGGCTGGTGAGATGGAGAGATTGCAAGCTACCGTGAGGTAGTACATGTCACCCAAGGTTGGGAGACAACCGCAGTCGCACGGCTAAATGCTACTCTAGTAAGATAACTGTTCGTTCGGACATAAGTGTGATGTGCCCAAGGGGACATTTGTCGTAAGGACCGACATAAGATTATGGTGGTATTTCTGGTAAGCGGAGTAGAGGCAATCGATCCTGCAGGCAATGCTTCAGAGAGATCTAGATTTCGAGGACGAAATCTCTCTTAAGGTTGGGAGGATTGTAACACCCGCAATTTTCGGTAAGTAAATGTCACCCGGACGTCTCTGTGACTTATAAACAGCGGGTTTTTGTTGGTGAAATGCATTGTTCAAAGTCCCTCGGAGTATTGAGAGCTTTGGCGTTGAAAAAGTCGAATTTTTGGGTTCGGGGGCACCCAGGCGATTATGCCAGCGATTGTGCCAGAGGGCACAATAGCTTGGCACAATCGCCAAGGCTGAGAGCCCGCGGTACATTTCTGGCGATTGTGCCAGCGATTGTGCCACTGGCACAATCGCCTGGCACTATAGCCTGCGTGTACCAGAAGGTTAAATGTTGCGATTTCAGCCATTTCTCTCACTTTCTCATTTCTAATCTCTTCATTTTCTCTCCCAAACTGATCCCTCACCCTTTCCCACGAACCCTAACTCATTTTGAGTGTTTTTGTCATAAAACCATGTGTTCCTTCATCTTCTAGCAAAGCTTGGAAGCTAGAACTAAGATCCCTACATCTTCACCTTCTTCACCCAAGTGTTCTAGGGTTTCATCCAACTTTCCACCATTTTGAAGATTTGGAGTTTGTGACTTGTGTTGGTGTCCTAGAAGTGTTTGATTGATGCATTCAAGTTGTGGTTGAGGTAATCATCTATCCTCTTCATTTATGGCAATTAGGGTTTTGACCTAAGTTGAGATCTTTATGTAAAATGTTTGGAGAATGTTTCTAAACGGTTAAATATGATTATTTATGGTTGAAAATGTGCGGATCTAGGTTTTGGAAGCTTGAGTTGAAGAGTTGGAATGGATGTCTTCGGAAAGCTTTGGGTGAGATCTATGCTTTTGAAGGCTAATGGTTGTGGATTGAAACCTAGGTTTAACTTAACCTAGCAAGGTGAGTTCAAGTTGATTTGTGAAAACGGTGTACATGCCAAAATGGTTATTTTAAAGTGTTTTGCATCTTACATGAAATTATTAAGTGCTGATCAGTTTGGTTATTTTGAAAGTGTTTAACTTTATAAACTCATATAGTACACATTCTTATGATTTTTGGGCATCTTGGTAATGAGTCATAAATGGGTGTGTTTGGTAACTTATTGCATAAATGAGATTATTTGGTTAAATGACATTTTTAGTGTTGTTTGGGTAAAAGGTTCAATTTTGTGTTATGGGACGTTTTGAAGGGATAAAGAGCATAGATCTATTTGGAAAACCTTTTTGTCCCGACTTAAACTGTGTTTGAGTCCATTCAAGTATTTTGGAGCGTGTGATTGCATTGCATGGGCCGAGTACATTTATTATTTGAAAAGCGTTAATCATTGGTCAAAAAGAGGTTTTGAGCATTTTGGCTCGATGTCGTTTTAAAGGAGTTTTGAGGACACTTGTCCGGTTTTGTATGGCTCAATGTAGAGTCCAACTATGACGTACGTACTAATGCGTTGTGTTGCGTATTGAGGTTGGTTACGGGCTCGAGTGCTTTGGTCATTCGTGTGTAGTCCGGTAAGGTTAGACTGTGTTGCATTGGATCCATAGGCACGTAAGTCAGTCTATTTTGGTTGGTCAATTGGGTATTGCGGGGTTAAATTCCGGTACCCGTGTTTTATGACCGGAAACTTTACAAGTGATCGCTAGGAGGGTTGAGTCTGTAGTGCTATCGAGGAGTGAGCGCTAGGACCTCCGCCGCTTAAAGTAATGCCTGGGAGGTAGTCTTTAAGTGTGTCGGGCCTTCGGGATGGAGTTCTTCGGAATGATCCATCAAGGTCAACTGACTTGGGGTGACGCTTGGTAAAGAAGTCGTAGGGACACTTGGGCTGCGAAGTCGTGAGGTGTCATGCGATTAACGTTGAATGGGTGGTATACTTTGGTGTTTTCTCCACTCTCAACGGATACGGGTCTCCCCCGTTACCGGCTATCAGTAATTTAAATATAAGGACGTCTTATCTTATTGTCATTGGTTCTTTACGGTCTTTTGAGTATTGGACCTAGTGTCCATGTTTTCGGACGTACGATATACATGGTTTGGTGATGAGTCATGTTTCAAGTTAGTTAAATTGCATCAATTTATAAAGCATGTTTGGAATTCAAGTGTTCATCTTTGAAAGTGCATGACTTTGGAAAAGTGTTGTTTCCACGTTTTAAAGTGCATAAATTGAAAGGTCATGATTTTAAGTAAAGTTCATCATCTTAAATGTGTTTACTTATGTAAAACTCTTGAGCTCACTAGGCGTTAAGCCTAACCTTTTTATTTGTCGGCATGTGCATCAGGTTTCAAGGTTGAGAGTTGGTTCTAGCAATCCTGTGAAGAATAAAGCCTTAGCTAGATCCGAAAGTAAGTATTCGGTGAATTCTTCCGCATTTTGGAGATAGTGACTACGCATGGGTATTAGTAGCACCCGTCCCTTATAGTCTGTGTATATATAAGATGGTATACGTGTATTGTAGTTAAATCTAAATTCGTGGTTGTAGATGATTC
Source organism: Arctium minus (assembly GCA_954870635.1). NCBI lineage: Eukaryota > Viridiplantae > Streptophyta > Magnoliopsida > Asterales > Asteraceae > Arctium > Arctium minus. The sequence goes on along the minus strand of OX941094.1, from coordinate 11,135,311 downwards.
ATTTATTGATGTATTTAGAAAATTTTAAATAAGTTGCTATTTCCAGATTTGAGGGTGTTACAATACCCGTAGTCGGGTTTTGGACACTTTGGTAAATAAATCTTGAGGGTATCATTTTGTGGATCTATATCATAAATGAAGATTATTTGACATTATGTACTCTTGGTGCTTTTGGTTTTATAACCCATTTGGAAAATATACGTTATGATGTTACAAAGTACTTTAGGTATATATATAGTTTGATTTCATTTGGAAAATGTCAATGAAAAGGGGTTTTGAGTTAATCATGCATTGGAAACATGTGCTTGCATAATGTGGGTTAAATGCATTTTATTTGCATTTGTTGACTTGTGCTGAATAGTCAAATGAATCGTTTAGCTTTTGGCTCGGTTTTGAGTCAGATGAGTTTTGGGGACATTTGTCCGGTTTTAATAGCTCGATATGGAGCTTCAAGTGTGATTTCCATTTATTCCTTCTTATTTTGAGAATTACATGTTTTGAATGGGTAGGTCATTCAATTTGGAGTCATGTAACTTAGACTATAATGCAATTGATCCATAGACATAAAAGTCGGTTTATTGCGTAAATTTGGGATAAGATCCCAAGTTGTAATTTGGAAATAAGCATTGGTTATATGATGTAATTTCTAAATGAACAAGTTTGTCTTGGATGGTGAGATCCCAAGGTAAAGACCCGGATAAGGTTGAACTTGGTGATTCATCGATTAATAGACTTGGATAGAGTTGAGCTCGTTATCGTATTGAATTAAAGACTTGGATAGGGTTGATGTCCACAATGACTAAGGACCTGGATAGGATTGATGTCATTGATTGTCCATCCTTGAAACATGCTTATAACATAGATACGTGACATACTTTTGTGTTCCCGCCACACTCAATGGAAACGGGTCTTCGCCCGTCGCCGAAAGGTGTTGTTTTGAGTATTGTGTTTTATCCATGTTTTTCGGTGACGTTTTGAGTATGGAGTGTTCTCCATAAGTTATGGTTTTGAGTGTCAAGTCTTACTCATATTTTGGTATTTTGGATAATAATGTTTTATCTGAATTTCAGTATTTGAGCATTAATCATTATTTACGTTTTGGGTGAGTTTTGAGTTTGAGTTTATATTTTGAAGGAATGTTTCGTATTGGGGTTTTCATCACAAAACTTGTGGGTTTTGGAAAACGAGTGGCTTTCATATTAGATGTATAACATTTTTAAAATCGTGATTTAAATTGTATTATTTCGATTTGACGATTTATATAATTAAGATGAAAACTTTTGAACTGACTAGGCGTTAGCCTAATCTTTTTAATTGTCGGCATGTGCATCAAGTCCTTATTGGGGAATGGTACTAGCAACACCGTGAAGAGTTGAGTGCTAGTTAGACGCACGTGAAGGATCTAGTTATTCGATGACGTCTTCCGTTTTTGGAGATAGCGACCATTATTGGGTTCTAGTAACGGCCGACCTTAATCTAGTCTTTATATAAGATTTGGTTTATTATTTGTTGATGTTAAATCTAGAATTTTCTATTTGAGGTAATCCAAGTATTGATTCGTAGAAAATGATTTATCATTTATTTGACGTATTAATGAAATTTTAAATTAGTCGTTATCACCAAATTTGAGGGTGTTACAAAACCCAAACCCTAGATGATGAACACTTGAGTTTCTTGAGACTAGATTCCTTCTCACTTTATGTTTATAACAACCTAGGAAGGACCATAAATGCACATAAGTGTGGTTGCAAAGAGAGTTAATGAAGAGAGATGATTGGGGAATGGAACTTACCAAAAACTTGCAGAGAAAACGACCTAGAAACTCCCAAAATCAGATATAATGGCTACGAAAACGGGGTTGTCAAACTTATACCCCAGAGCACTCCCCACAACCTTGACTCGACCATAGTGACATTGTCACTATTGCGGGCTATACTCGCCCAAGCGCGGTACCGTGGGCTTCCCCTTCGGCGTGAAAGTGACAGGGCGACGGTGCCCTTGTCACAATCGCGAGTCACACTCGCCCAACATGTACCGAGGAGTTTCCCCTCTCGGCGACTTTGCCCTCGGCGATAGTGACCATGGCAAGGTCGTCGGGCACTATCGCCCCGGGCTCACTTGCTTCCAAAATTTGACTTTTCTCTTCCTAAGACCCCTCGATTCGATGAGCAACGAAAGGTAAGGTATTGCATAAGCATAATTCCACTACGTAAGGTCAAAAGAGGCGTATGAATACTTACCACAAAATTTCGGGTGTTATAAATATATCATAACTCAAGTAAGTTTATGTAATCTATATCTATACTATATTATAAAGCACGGATAAAAAATTCTTAAATACAAATTATTAGGCATAAGGTACCATCATTTTATGCAAGATTTTAAAATCTCTTAATTTACAAGTATCAAAGCACAAGATACATATTACTACTGCAGACTTCTAACACCCACCATTTTGGTATGTGCAGAGCCTTCCTTTTATGCAGACATTTCCATGTATCACTATTAATTAATATATTATATTACTATAAATTTGTTTTAATTATATTATTAAATATGTAATTGGTTGTTTTTTCTATATTTCATCAAAATATATAAGATAATCATTGAATTCTAACAAAATACTTGTTTTTTTTTTAATATAAAAAACATTATATTATTAAGCCTAAATTAAACAAATTTATAAAAAAAAACATTATCACTTTTTCAAAACCATCCAAAATCGTACTGTAAATCGGCAAAAAAACAAAAAACAAAATAAAACATTAAAATCGTGATATATCTCGCTGCATTGCGCAAGTACGCTTCTAGTCATCTATAATATTTATATATAAATATCTTAAACTTTAATATAACTATATACATTTATAGATAACACCTTGTAATTATTATAATTACCTTTTTAACACATTTTTTATAATTATTGTCCAAGAATAACTATTGTAATAAACATGATTTAATTCAAGGCTTCTAACAATATTTTTGTATAACACATGTCATCAACGTATAATAAATTACAATATTTCTATATTGTAAATTTGATGGAAAAGGAAATTAACACTTGTACATTCAGAATGATGTATTGTGTATTTTGGAATTACATAATTTATAGAGAAAAAAATTTATTCCCACACAAAACTAATTACATATGCCTAGTTGTGATTTATGCATTTGTACTTTAATACTTATTATTTTAAGACCAGGTTCAAAGGAAAACGCTAAATAAATGAAAAAATTTATCAATATTGATGTCAAATTAAGGAGAAAAATATGTTCAATTTTTTAGTGTCATTTGTTTCGTTTGAATTTTGATTATATTTCATATTGTTTTCTATTAAAAAATAGGAGGGGGTGGGTAGAAGATTTTTTTAATTTAAAAATAAAGTTGTAACCAACTATTTAATCACATCTATTTATTCAATTAATCTAAACGGTTGAGGCAGTGTTTTTCATTTGTTTCCCTTGAATCATTTAGGTGTCTTACTTGTTCCACATCAATTATATCCAATTTTATCAAAACAAATATTTAGCCGTTTATTCTGTTTACATACACTTTTCTTGACAAGACCAAAGTGAAAGAAATTTATTAAACATAACGAAAATATATAAGTTCACTATCGATAAAACCAAAAAGTAGATATTTGAAACACAAATTACATTAGAATAAAACCACCTTAATTTTATTTATTTTTTAATTTGAGAAATCAACTTTCAAAAATTATCATCCAACTATGTAATTGTCATTATCATTTTAAAAGTTAATGTCATTGTCATTTTGAAAAACATGTCGTAGATTTTGCCTTGATAAATTATGTAAGTCTTTGACCACGTAGTGTGAAAGTGATAGTTGCTCGCCAAGGAGAAAAATGTAATTTTAAAACTCTAAGCCTAGCATCAGAGGTAAAAATATCTTGACAAACAGCCCACGAAGCTTCGCTACAGAAAAGTATAAGATCACCATCACCCCCTTTAATCCGAAACGAAGCCATAGTAGTAACACATCTACTACCTGTGTCTGCAGAAGTTTGAAACTTAGAAGAATCGCCATACATGGACCCTTATAATGCAGACAATCAGAGGTTAGCTTCTTCTACATATATTATAATATAATGTTATATCTTACATACATGCACACAAACAAAACTAGAATTTACAACAATTGTTACTTATACATGCACCACATAAGTTTTGTGTAGACTACATTTTCTATCATAGTTACTGTTTTCTACCATACAGCTGCTGTAAACAGTCACAAGCTCAAACAACGTATTAGTTATTATTATTTCGAAACCAGGCTTTATACCGCAGCAAGCAAAACTGAATCACTCATTCATGATCAATTGGATTGAAAGAATGAAGTAGAAGCAGGTTGTTCACCGAGTGAACTGAAATATATAACAACGCAATAACCTTTTAATCCTCAAGCAACGGATGTTGAACCACCGGATTAGAATAATCCTGTCTATAAAGGTTTCAGCAGCACGTTATTGACTGCGAGTCAACAAGCCACAAAACCCCAGGATTCATGCAGTATCTCAATCGACAGCAAACAAAATAGCATAGAGCAGATATCTTTTGTGTAGAAATAGGATGGTAAAACCCCATACTTATATCTGATTTTAGTAGGGTTTAACCTCATCAACACCATGAAACTAGGAATTGTAGTCTATTTGTTTTAGAGGGAACGCTGTTAGGAAAGTAGGAAAGTCACTATAAATGTAAGGTGCTTTATCGTGTTACTTAGGGGTGTGTTTGAGAGTCGAAAGGTGCGTTTCAGTATATTAGATGGTTAGGTAGGTATCAAAGCCGTAGGTTGGGGGAGGGTTAGTGAGTCAACAACTATTTTAGAGCAGAGCAAGTGTTATCTTTCTTACGAAACTCGGTTCCATGTTGAGATGTGAAAAAAAGTATAAGTTGATGCTACTTGTATCTTTAATTTGGTCATAACATGTATTTAATTCATATGCCGGTCCTACTGTTAGATAACTTTACAACACATTTCAACAGAAAAAAATGTATTGTCCATTCATAACAGTCTTCCATCATAGTTCTATTAGTTGTATCTCATGGTTAATTAGATTGTTTTGGTTTGAGTCCTTGTTCTCATTACTTATGTTCCTATATTTGTCATAGAGATTTGATATGCAAGTTGTATTAGTGTTTGGCTCCTTATTGATTGTTTAGTTCTTCCTGGTCCTACATGTTGTTTCACAATGTTGATTGGGTGTCTCCATCCCCAATTTGGAAATATCTCAAAATAAGGTCAAAAAGATTCACAATATCCCCAAGATCAAAGAACTATGTTCTATAGACAAGATTAGACGAAAAGGGTTCGTAATAGCACTATCTAAGCACAACAATCAATAATCAAACCCAAATGATGAAAGTAAAGCAAAGGGAGAGAGGGGTATTTTTTTTTTACTATTTGCCCAGGGTATTTAAAACCATTGGACCGGCCCTCGGTTGAACTCTTCCAGCTAACGCATACAACGTTCTCAATCACATTGATGCAACGTTTGGACAAGATATTTGTATCTCGCAAGTATACAAGGTCCACAGGCAAATAATTTGTAAGAACCACATGTCACACCCACATGACCTATTCTAGCCTCTCGACATTAAAGGCTCGGTCATGGAATCACAAATATTCAAAATCGGTTTTGGGGATTTTTAGACTAAAGAGCAGAAATGAGAATCTAATATACTGACTGACTAAAACATATATAATGACATATGGGTCAACACAAACTCCAGCACAAAATGTGAGCAGACAATGCATCAGCACATACCCCTTGGACCCACAAATGATTGGGAAGCAGTTTTGACAAAAATGAGGTGTAAGATCCGTTTACCGACACTAACGGGTAAGAGTCACCACCCTCACTTGCCTAACTAGTAGATAATCAAAATCGCATAATAAGGTTATTGGTAAGTGTCTCACTTACTGGGTAAGATTATCAGCCCTTGCCACGGCCCTTACCGGGTAAGATTATCGGTTCTTGCCATGCTCGTAAAGTAAGTGACCCAGTAAGCACTTAAGCATTTAGTGCTTGCAAACATCCCCTTAGTTAAGGTATGGATCCCAATATGTTGACTTTCACCAACGCGAACATAACTGTTCAACTAACATCACAACAAATGTGTCAATAATCTTCCGACCTTATTGAGCTCACTAACACATATACACACATCTTCCTATGGTGCACAACATGTAACCCGTGACATTAAGCACAGTGATAATAGTTAGATGTGAGAACTAATATATTCATATACCAGCTTTGATTTATTGTTTCTACAATAAACCTCACTTCATTCATGAGTGTTCATCTTGAATTACCCCTTTTTCTATTAATCCAAGCAAATGAATTGATCAAGAGGTTCACGAACAAACTCTACATATTATTTTCACAATAGGTTCAATCTACAGAACAATCAATCCTCAAGTTCACCACTTCAACTATCCTCACCAAAACAATAATCTCATATTTACTTTGTAATACAACATTCCTAAAACCATATGCATCTTCTCCATTTGCTCACAATCACAGACTCAAATAGGAATGTAATTCAAATAAATCGAATTTTCAATAGCTCATAATATTCACAGTATGTGATGATGTAAGTGCAAATCAATTCTATGTATTCCAAATATGTGCATCGAGTTATCACAAACTAAAATCAAGATGCAGAAACAATCTGTATTAAAACACCACTCAGAGATCGAAACTTCCCTGTGAGATGTGTTAACATTGAGTTGATATTTCTTGTGCTTCAAGTTCTGATCCTACGAGTCAAAGTTAGAAATCCAACTAAGAGATAAAACACGTCTCTTCTTCTTCAGTCTACCTTAGTCATCGATTTACCGATTGAAGTTGAGATGCTCTCCCCATATGTATTATACGTATCCCTCAATTGTCAATCTCAATCTTCACTGCTTCGAGATGCTCCACCTGTTCTTCGTAAACTCGTTGCTTTTCTGTTTCGAGATGCTCCAGCTGCTTCGTGAATCAACAGCAAGCTGTGTGTGGATGTCGAGTGAAATTGAGGCTGAAGGATTCCCACTAGAAACTCAATTTTGCTGCTTTCAGTACAGTGAAATCGATGCAGCTGATGTCCGATGTTCTTAATCTTCTGTGTAACTCTCTTTTATCCACCAAATTCCAAAGAAAACGAAACAATTGCGTATGTCGAGTGAAAGAGCATTCGTTACCTATTGATATATTCGTTACTCCAAACCTGATTGATATCGTCGTGAAATTAGGGTTCGTTGAATCCCCCTAGTGAAATTTGGAATGTTGGAAAATTTTGGGGCCGAGGGTGTAACAATGTGAGACTTTGGAGTCCAATTTTTTATATTTTCGTAGTAAATTTTACATTTGGTCCTTGAGGTTTAACGAAAAGTATGAAAGTGGGACCATAAATCTAAAAGTTATCCTTATGGTTTACATTTTAATCTGAAAGTGGTACTTAGTCACTAATTTCGTTAACAATCTCTATTAAAGTGAGGGACATTTTTGTCTTTTTACCTATTTTTTAAAATAGTTGTATATATACATACATATATATATATAGGGAGAGGTTCATTCGATAACTAGAAAAATAATCCTAGCCATTCATTTGGTCAACATTTGCGGCTTTGACCGTGAAGCACCGGAGAATTCCTTTTTGTGGTCTGTATAGGATAGAGGGCTATTTTTGTAAAATACACGGAAAAAGTTCATATATGAATCTGTATGATTTACATATGAACTATACGTTCATATGTGAATTAATTAATTAGTTCATATGTTAATCACAAAAGTTCGTATAAGAATTTGTTAATTAGTTCAACTCATTTACATATGAACCTACTATTAATTAGTTCATATATGAATCACAAAGGTTCATATATCAATCAGTTAAAAGAGTTCATATGTGAATTACACTGTTTCAAATATGAACATATAGTCCATATGTGAATCATACAGGTTCATATATGAACTCGTCCCGCGTATTTTGTAAAAATTACTAAACTTTCATTCTATTTTTGGAATAACCACAACTTTTGACCAGTTAAAGCCGTAATATTTGACCAGTTAAAGCCGATCTTGACCGGATAAATGGCTACGGTTAGTTTTCTATTTCTCATATATTTACCATTTCTCAAATGAACCTAATGCTATATATATATATATATACACACACACACACACACATAGAGTAAACTTTAATGGCCACTGTTTGAAACCCCCAAGTGGCTCTCGTTTCCCCCGTTCATTCCACCGTTAACGTCGACACATCAACACCTTCTTTTTATCACCATAACCTTCTTCCTTTGGTAAAAGATACATCATCTCCCTCTGTTAATCGGACCCCCAAGCATGTTGGAGACAGATGTGAAACCATCACCATCACCATCGTCTACTTCGATCTAGTTTCTGAAACCATCGCCATCGTCTTCGTCTTTTATCGATCTGGTTTCTGAAACCATCGCCATCACCATCGTCTTTTTCGATCTGGTTTCTGAAACCATTGTCTTCTTCGTTCTGGTTTTTGAAACCATCACATCACCATTGTATCTCTCTGTTTTTTATGCTTCATTAATTTGGATCATTTGATTTTGTTGTCCACAATTTGAAATGTGAAATCATCTGGGTTGGGTATAATCAAGGTTCTAAATGGCGTGAGGCGTGGCGTGGCGGCGAGGCCAAGCCTCAAGCCTTAGGAGCCACGGCGAAGCCATGGCGTTTTCAAGGCGTGACTTATGGCGTCAAATTTCTATTTCATATATAATATTATATATAAAAACGTATGTTTTGTAGTGTTACTCAGTGAGTCAATAGTAATAGGGAAGTTAAATTAGGTTGTATATATAAAAAACTTGCAAATAAGACATTAAAAACGTAAATAAAATCAAATATCTCATTACAATAACCGCGCATTAGGCCATGGCGTGCCATGGGCTTAACGTGGCATGACACACAAGCCTTGGGGCCATGGCGCGCCATGGCGGCTGTGCGGCGAGTTTTTTAGAACATTGGGTATAATGTGTTTCAAGGGTTGGGTTTGATTTGAAACCATCATATATGTTGGATTTGTTTTTAGATTTGTTGTGCCATTCTTAAACATGAAATTGAAAGGTTTGGTTTTGGCTTTCGGATCCAACAATATCAAGAGACCCGGGGGGGATGAAAATATCTGGCAGGGGGAGAGGTGTTTGGGGAGCTTCACCGAAAAAATAGGGATGTCGAAAAATGGAGAATGGAGCTTCGCTGGAGAAAAGGTGATGGTAGAGAGACAAAAAAAATGTTAGTTTATAAAAACCTGATATAATATAAAAAAAATCTTTTAAAAGAAAATGACTAAAAGTACAAAAATGCCCTTCACTCCAACTGATATTTTCAACGGAGTTAGTGAACAAGGACCACTTTCAGAGCAAAATGCAAACCGCAAGGATGATTTTTAAACTTATCAAAGTTCAAGTCCCAATTTCAAACTTTTCACTAAACCTCGAGGACCAAAATTAGAGTTTAATCCATATTTTAGCATATACGTAATTATATATATTTTAACTTTCAGTTTATGTTCTAGCTTAATCTTTTATGCCTTCTTTTATATATTAGAGCCCATTTAACAATCATAATGTTTTATCAATCTAGCTCATTACTCCAATCTCTTCCCTTTTCTACCAACTAGCTGATTTGCTAATTCGTCTATTTTCTGAATACAACTGCAATCTGCAACATCTTCTTCTTATGTCTCTAATATAAAGAATGAACTCTTCTGGTCAGCTACTCTCATTCATCTTTGTTTTCCTAGTGGCTAATTTTATAATTGAAGCACCAAACACGACCCTTTTTAATAATCTTCCACTTTCATGTTCTCTTTTTCGCCACTTTCTTGTTCGATGAGTAGCCTCATCTTCAATTTCGTTGACTTCTTTCCATCATTATATTGATCATCATTGTTCAAAACACTAGCCCTTTGATAACACACATCACAGTTGAGAGATTTTGGCCCTATAATCGAGCTAGGTTTCTTGAGAACTTGAGGTAAAGAACACTTGTCAGTTAGTAAACTCTTATATGCTAACATTTCAAATTAACAAATTATTAGACAAAGTTGATTATGAAGAACTGATTGAATGTTTTTGTTTCAAACAATGTTAGAAAAATGATTCTATTGTAAGTGAAATTTGTGTGTTTTTTGTTACTAGAACAATTTCTTTTTAATTTAATTGTAAGACTTTTAATATAATACATGGTGTGACCTTTTATATTATATGTTGGTATAAGTGTAACATGGCCTCCAAAAAGATTGGAATGAATCCTGAGTTGGGATTCAAGAACTTTGAATTAGGATTTTCCCTCCCTCCCTCTCTCTCTACATTTTTGTATGTTTGTCCTTTGTTTTACTGTAACAGATTCTTTTTTTAGATAGAGAAAATTATAGAAAACTTCAAGTTTATGCAATGTTTAGTAAAATAGCTGCTAAACAAAGGGGTCGTTTACCAAGGGGTCGTTTACCAAACGCTTACCACTGTAACAACCCGAACTGTAATTACATCAAAATGTAATTATCCATACAAAAATAAACGATGGCCCCAAGCCTACAATTCAAACAACGTTTGCAAAAACAACCTATTACACAACTGAGTCTATAAGGAAACTACTACAAGGAGTCTTCTAGCTCCTGGGAATAGCTCACATCTTCTCCTTACCCTTACCGATACCTGCTACCTTGCGATAACCTGAAAAAGGGTTATAGTTTTGAAAGAGGGAGGGTTAGACTGATGGTCTACTGAGTCCCCTCCAAGCGCTACTGCAACAGTTCAAGTATTATTTAAAACATTTAAACAAAACTTTATGCCTCGCGAGCGTAACTGACACTACTGACCAACACTACCGTCAAAGATGGTATGTCTGTCTCGTACTGCCTTATTTTTGGAACACACTCTAATGGCATAAACGTGTTATGCTCCCCGGTACGATCAGGCGGGCCACATTCCCCGGCTTAGGTCAAAACTTCCGAATTAAATGCATGCACACATTTAATTCCCAAATAATATATAAAGCGCGTTTATATAAACATAGCATGAACATACCAACATAATTAAATCAACGTTTAATTAAACCTTCAAAGACTTTTGATAATAAAGCTTGCAATTCTGAAAACTCGCAAATATTAAACAGCTTTCGAAAACATAAACATATTTAGTTTGAAAGACTCACCTCAGATCCTTCCTGCTTAAAAGCCCGCTTTCTAACGATTCACTACCTACGACAACACCGATAAATCGGTAAGCCAAAACACAGAACCCACTCTCTCACTGACTAAAACATAAAACACGACACACTGTGCCACCCCGGTCGAGACCACCCGGGCGACACACCCCGGTCGACACACCGGTCTCCCCGGGTCCGGTCGACACCGGTCTCCCCGGTCCGGTCGACACCACACCGGTCGGCACCGGTTGACGCCACTCCGGTCGACACACTAGTCTCCTCGGTCCGGTCCACACCGATCACCCCTGTCCGGTCAACACACCAGTCACCCCGGTCCGGTCGACACTCATCACTCAACAAACCTGCGATTTCCCGAACTCGATCAACCCAGAACTCTAAATGGTTCGGTTAAAAGCTTTCAACAACGAGATCATACCGTCTACAACACTACAAAGGGAGTATTAGACCAGAATCATACCTTGATTTGAAGAAAAATGATCGATCCTTCAAAGCCCTCTTTCTCTCGTGCTCCTTCTCCCTTAGCCGCCCTCATCCAAACCTCGGGAATAAAATGAAAAATATCTTAGGGTTGTGTCCTTTAAATACAACCCAAATTTCATTTGACCCCCTTGAACTTTGAGTCTTGATTAACATTTCACCCAACTCTAAAAAATAATAAAATTTTCGAACCCGGTTATTACAACATCCTCCCCTCAAGAGAATTTCGTCCCCGGAATTCCATCGTTGAACAGTTGGAGATACTGAGATCACATGACCATCTCCAGCTCCCAAGTTGACTCTTGCCCACTACTCTATTCCCACAACACTTTCCCAAGACGGACATCCTTCAATTCTTAAAATAACCTAACTGACAAAGACTTCCTCGGAAACTATGATCACGACAAACTCTTCTTTGCTTGCATACGTCGCAAGGGTATCACTGCTCCACCTCCAACAAGTGCTCTTAAGAGAGGCGAGAAACATGACACGAGTTATCCCAATTCTCATCGAACACTTACGGTTATACACTAACTCTCCAACTCCTTCCATAACTTCGACGGACTCCAAAAGTAAACCAACACTAGATTTCCTTCGAACGTACCACTCCAATCTATGGGAACAACTTCTGCATCAAGTCGCGCCCTTTCGAATCTTAAGATTCACAAGAATCGCGTTCTTTCACCCATTCTGACTTAACTTTCCTCAAATGCTCCAAGCATTCTGTTCCAAAACCAAGGTCGTAACATCCCATGTCAACTCCTGCGCCAACATACATATAGTCACCCTTGTCATCACAATAACCTCAGAATTATGAATTTCTTCATCCGGTAACCAGCCATTGCATAGCAACTTCTCTCGGTATGACATACGTCGAACGTAAAAGCACTTTCTTTCCCAAACCTCTACTGTTCATCATTCCACGGTGATACTCAACTCATACGCAGTAACATACATCGCCCCAAAGGTCATCACTCCACTTCCACATAAAAGAAGAATTCCACATTGCATTACCCTCATAGCCGACTAATTCCAACTGAACAAATCATAATGACTCCCACTTCAATTCTCGTCGCATCCCACAATTGTCCAATCGCAATTGAAATAAACCAAACTTTACCCGTCCTAACATCGAGTGACCATGATCCTACCATCACTCCAACTTAACACTGGAAGACAGGTTCACTTGGAACCTTTCCTACACGATTACCAAGTTGACTCACTCCGGCACTACCTCCAACCGCTTCTTCCCCTTCCTTCTCGAAAACACGAACATGATTTTAGTGATAGACTCATTAGCTAGTCCAATCCTTAGACCAACCGCCCGTTCTAGCTTTATCCACTCTCGAACCATAGCATACACTCTAAGCCCCTTTCTCACACCCTCTCTAGGGTTTATAAACTCACTATCAGAAATTCTGAAAACAAAAACTCCCAAATCCTGTGCCACTTGCCAAACTTCTTACTCTCAGGTCAACAATTCCAACTCGTCAAAACACAAACTATATTACTACACTTCACCAAATGGTTACCGACAATCCACACGCGAGACATTAACCACTCTCTCCCAAACATTACTCATTGATCGAAGACACCTCACGGATTTTCCCTGTCTCCTACAACCCATCATGAACTAAATCGTTCGACATTCATATCAATATGCCACTGGAAGAAGATGTGCTTGTCCAACACCTCTCCGCGACCCAGGAACCCAAGGTTCCTACATGAAGTTGCCGCCAACTAACGCTCGAACCCATAAACTTCAGATTAGCAAAATCACCAACCCAACCAACATCCCTGTAATTCTGCCATAGACCTGACACTTTCGAGTAGCTCCCCGATAATCTCTGAGCAAGGGTTTCCACCAATGCTCATCCTGTAACACTAACACAAGTCTAAAACTTAACTTCAAAGAAGCTCCTTACCACCATAATGACTTGAATGACCACTTTGGCATAAAAAGTATAAAAAGTAACACCATCTCATCTAACCATTCATCTCCCTACCACGTCATCACCATGACACCAAAATATCCGCAACACTTGGTACACATAACATATACCCTCCTTATCATGTCGATCGTAACACCAATATTTGAGATAAAGTCGTTTCACGACTTTGTCCTGCTCAAATCTGGACCGCCCGCAAACTTTCGAACATTTAAACCACTCAACACGATTTCGTTTCTGATCGGCTTATCGCGATCTGCCATAAACAAAGTCGGGCAGTCGATAAGATTAAGCGTACTCTCTCACGGATTATCTTGCTCGAAGTGCAACCACCCCGATTGCTCCCTATACTTTACTCCCACACGAACCATCAGAACCTCATGGGAATTTACCTGACCAACTAACAATCTTCCATTTTGAAAAGTCCCCTCGAGGTGGTCCTATACCATTCCAGATACACACCATTCCCGAACGACTTCTAGCTTCCTTAAGAAACTTAGAAAAACATGACCGCAACCACTTCCCATTTTCAGCGTCCCGGCAATGGCCTCAACAATTTGTCGATGACTTCAGCATCTCCGTCGACATAGCGATACTTCAACAATGTTTTCGACTAACAAGGATTCCCAAAGAAACCTACTCCTTCCAACGCATAATAACTATCTCGGTGTCCCACCGACTTCACATGTTGAAGGAACATGACTTACTTGATAGAATCTGGTTACCAGGCCAACTCAAAATTCCAGTTCAACGTCAATAACTTTTCGTCTAAAAACCACAACGTTACGTAACAACTTGCTGCTGAAAAGCCGTACCTTAACGACTTCGAATTCCACCCCAAACAATACCACTCGCAGACTACCCCAACTCAGGTTACAGACAGGAGTGCATGCTACCACAAAATGAAACATTCCCAACACTCAAAGACTAAGGCTTCTGCCATTCACCGCATTTCCCTAGTGGGAATACTAGGATCATGAATCGACCAACAACGACCCGAACGTCACACTCTCATCTTCCACCCCTTCCTCATCCTTAACTTCAAAGCTTCCTTACGACCTAGCGAGTTCATAGCCTTCATGCATGACAACATATTAGTTTGAAATCATTTGACACATTTGAAAAAAATATTTTCAATTAAACTTTACTCAAGAGATTTCAAGAAGTTCTAACAAAATGACTTATGCTGAGTGGGTTAGTCGACTCCCCCCTTTGCTGGCATGACTAAGTCCATACCAGTCTTCCTTATAACATCACATGGTCAAAAGATGCTATATTTTCCACAAAAGATGACTCTTTTATAAAAGAAATTCAATAACTCCCAAATTACTGAGTTCGAAATTTAGCGCACCGCGCAATAAACTTGCCCTTTTTTCTAAAACCCACACACGTTTACACACGCTAACTCCTTTTCAAAACAAATGACCCAAAGGTGCACACACACCAAAATGCCTGACATGAAAAACTCAAGCAACTTATTCGAAAACACCATGCATGATACTCCCACTTCAATAAAGGCTATTCGCTCTCGTAAGGTCGACCGCTTACATTCACACCAAATTGACACCGACCCTTACTTTCAACCAACCAGACAGGTCCCTCACAATTGCATCCATCTTCAGCACCGACGATTCCCAACATTCTGTCCACTACCAGTAACTGTCGCGACTATTGATTCGAAAATTCTGCATCCTTACATTGATCCAATTAAGCTTACCAACAATAGCTTATTTCCATTCTATCTTCATTCCATTTATTAGTCAACACGGATACCGTCTCTCAGCCACCCTCGCAAACTTTCAGTCAACTACTGATTCAAAAGGCTCCAATCTATTATTCGATTCTTGGGGTGAAATCTCCTGATGTCCATTGATCGACATCACAAACTATCAAACCGACGATTCCCTTGGAGTGACCAGCTCACCTCCAATCGTCAATCTTCCCTTTTTCGACCTAAAAAGTTCTTCCTCCAGACGAAACATCTACATCCCACACAACACTCATCCCAGAAGGTATTAACCTTAAACTCATGAACGTGCTCGCACAGCACGCCAGACCAACGCTATCATTACAATGATAGAGCTCACTACCCAAAACTACACCCTCCGACTAACCCAACAATAGTACTCGAGTATACCCATGCACCTGTAGGTTCATAACGGCATTGGCCAGATGAAATTCTGAATTTACCTTACATGAGAGTCCTCACTATTGTCGTCCCGATTCACAAAGACCAAAGACTCCTTAAAGGCTTCCTAAATCTCAACTGTGTCCCTCTATTTCACAGTTTAAGTTTAGGCCCATCCGGTCACCTAAATCCCTTAAACTATGGCTCTGATACCAACTGTAACAACCCGAACTGTAATTACATCAAAATGTAATTATCCATACAAAAATAAACGATGGCCCCAAGCCTACAATTCAAACAAGGTTTGCAAAAACAACCTATTACACAAGTGAGTCTATAAGGAAACTACTACAAGGAGTCTTCTAGCTCCTGGGAATAGCTTACATCTTCTCCTTACCCTTACCGGTACCTGCTACCTTGCGATAACCTGAAAAAGGGTTATAGTTTTGAAAGAGCGAGGGTTAGACCGATGGTCTAGTGAGTCCCCTCCAAGCGCTACTGCAACACTTCAAATATTATTTAAAACATTTAAACAAAACTTTACGCCTCGCGAGCGTAACTGACACTACTGACCAACACTGCCGTCAAAGACGGTATGTCTGTCTCGTATTGCCTTATTTTGGAAACACACCCCAATGGCATAAATGGGATACGCTCCCCGGTACGATCAGGCGGGCCACATTCCCCGGCTTAGGTCAAAACTTCCGAATTAAATGCATGCACACATTTAATTCCCAAATAATATATAAAGCGCGTTTATATAAACATAGCATGAACATGCCAACATAATTAAATCAACGTTTAATTAAACCTTCAAAGACTTTTGATAATAAAGTGTGCAGTTCTGAAAACTCGCAAATATTAAACAGCTTTCGAAAAATAAACAAATTTAGTTTGAAAGACTCACCTCAGATCTTTCCTGCTTAAAAGCCCGCTTTCTAACGATTCACTACCTAAGACAACACCGATAAATCGGTAAGCCAAAACACAGATAACCCACTCTCTCACTGACTAAAACATAAAACACGACACACTGTGCCACCCCGGTCGAGACCACCCGGTCGACACACTGGTCTCCTCGGGTCCGGTCGACTCGGGTCGACACCACACCGGTCGGCACCGGTCGACACCACTCCGGTCGACACACTGGTCTCCCCGGTCCGGTCCACACCGATCACCCCTGTCCGGTCGACACACCGGTCACCCCGATTCGGTCGACACTCATCACTCAACAAACCTGCGATTTCCTGAACTCGATCAACCCAGAACTCGATCAACCCAAAACTCTAAATGGTTCGGTTAAAAGCTTTCAACAACGAGATCATACCGTCTACAACCCTACAAAGGGAGTATTAGACCAAAATCATACCTTGATTTGAAGAAAAACGATCGATCCTTCAAAACCCTCTTTCTCTCCTGCTCCTTCTCCCTTAGCCGCCCTCATCCAAACCTCAGGAATGAAATGAAAAATATCTTAGGGTTGTGTCCTTTAAATACAACCCAAATTTCATTTGACCCCCTTGAACTTTGAGTCTTGATTAATATTTCACCCAACTCTAAAAAATAATAAAATTTTCGAACCCGGTTATTACAACCGACAAGAGTCATCACTCTCATTTACCTTAACGGTCGTTCTCGTGTTTTCTTAAATAGTTAGTGTTCTCGTTTGAACCCACCTCTCTCTCTCTCTATATATATATATATATATGGGAGGGAACAAATACAAACCACCCTAATTTCAAACCATGCAAACCATCGATTTCATTGCTTAATTTAATGAAATTGTTTCATGAAATTGTTTAATTTGATGAAATTGTTTCATATATTTTTTACATAAAAATGAAATTGTTTCATGTATTTTCTCATTTCTGATGAAACTTGTTTCATATATTCATGACTAATCAATCCTCATATATTCTTGATGAAATAGTTTCATATATTCTCGACTAATAAACCCTCATAATTAAAAAAAAGTGAAAAACAAGAAACATTATGATTGGTTGTCTTGAGGTAGCACGGTTTACACAAATTAGGGTGATTTGGAAATGAAAAACCCCTAGATATATATAGGGCTGAGTTTCGTTGAGAAGTTGAGGTTAAGGTGAGAAGCGTGAGAAGTGGCTTTCAGCCGTTGGATGAGAAATGGATGCACATTAGGATGAGATGCACCAGACAAATTCCTTTATAAGTCGCTATTCATGGGAGGGCGTTTGACTAAAAGTGATCAATGGTTCAGATCCACTTCTCACGCTTCTCACATTAACCTTAACTTTTCACACGATCCTTCGCCTTTATATATATATATATATATATATATATATATATATACAGACGAAGGATCGTGTGAGAAGAAAAGTTAAGGTAAGAAGAGATCTGGACCCCTTCATCACTTTTAATCTCAAACCCACCCAAGAATTACATTTGATACGGAGATTGATCTGGTGCGTCGCGACACATCTCATCTCGGTGCATCTCATTCTAATGTGCATCCAATGGTGGAGATCCATTCTTACACTTCTCACTATAACTTTCATTCTCATCGGAACCCAACCCTATATAGACGAAAGACCGTGTGAGAAAAAGAGTTAAGGTGAGAAGGTAAGAAGGGATCTGGACCCTTAATCGCTTTTAATCTCAAACTCACCCATGAATGGCTCTTCATACGGGAATTGATCCGGTACATCTCATCCTAATGTGCATTCGAAGGTGGAGATCCTTTCTTACCCTTATCATCATAACTTTCATTCTCACAAGAATACAACCCTAGCATATATATATATATATATGCACACACACACACATACACACACACACACATATATATATATATATATATATTACATGGGTCAGGGAAACACTAAATAAATGGAAAACCGAAAAACCACGAAAAAACGGATGAAAAAGTATATCAATATGGATGTCAAATTAACGAGAAAAATATGATTTTTTTTGTGTAACTTATTTCGCTCGAATTTTGTTTATTTTTCGTTTTCTTTCAAATAGAAAAATAGGGAAGTGAGGTTTTTTAATTTAAGAATATTCTTGTAAGTGTTCATTTAATCACACCACATCTATTAAATCACTTAATTTAACGGTTGATAAAGTATTTTCTAGTTATTCATTTCCCTGACTCTTAAACTGACCAATGTTCCCTAAAATAGAAAGTTACTTTTTTTATCATCTACATGTCATTTTTGTAAAATCTTTTGTTATATTATATTTATTGTTTTTTTGTTATTATGAACAAGAAGAATAATCTGTTGATGGTCGTTGTAGGTTATTGCACGTGGCACTTTATGCTATATTTGTAGCAGTTGAGGGAATATTGATACAAACAATTGGTCAAATGATTGAATCTACAACCGAAAACAAGATACTTATGGCAATTATCTTAGCAACTATGGTTATGAATTTTGTTGTCTCATTATGGGTGTTCTTTCCGGTCGGTGATAGACAACACGAACATTGGAAAGCTACGATTATGAAAATCGCCTTCATATTCACAGGGATCTTGTCTCCTTATTTACCATTCCATATGCTCCTACCAAAGTGGGTTACTTGGCATGGTTTCGTCATCATATGCATTATTTTGATCTTTTATAACATGCTACAATACATGTTAATTATGTTTTATCAAAAATCTGTTATTGCTATTAAGTTGGTAACTGAAAAATTCTCCATGTTCATCTTGAGATGCGAGTTGCTAACGGATGCTACTGTCTAAAGAAACCCTTACAATATGTATTAACTACTTTTGTCATTAGTACATAGGATTTAAGATTGTGGTTTGTAATATTTAATCATTTGATATTTTTTTTTGAGTGTTTATATTCACTATAATGTTGTGTGTTTAATATGAGTTGTGCTCTAAGCTTACGATGATATACTATTAGTCCTGGAATACAATGATTTTCACAAAATGTGTGTAGAAGGGGGGGGGGGGTTGAATACAAACACAACAAATTTTTACTTTCACTATTAAATTTTTATTAAAACATAAAATTACAGATTTGTTATGGAAGCTAGGAAAGTAAGGCATATGAATCTAAACAATCTGACTGGTAACAAATTTACTAACACTGAAAGAAAGAAGAAAGAATCTTCTCTTTCAGATCTGAAGAACTGAGATAGTCTTTAGATGGTGACGTCGCCAGAAAAGCTTTCACAAAAAAATTCTTTTAAAACGAGTGATTTGCAACTAATGACAAGGAAGCCATTTTATAGCCTCCATTGCATTAAATGCATTTCTTCAACTATAATATGTGTCTTCATCTGATTTGCTGATCCATGCATGCTTCTATTCTTCAATTCAACCTTTGTAGTTGATGTAGCAGTTGTTAACCCATCCAATCCTTTTGTATGTAGAGGAACAATAGAAAGTAGGGGTGAACATTGGAAGCGGGTACCCGCCTTTGAAACCGGAACCGCTTCGATGTGATTGGTTCCGGTTCCTAATATATGGAATCGATCGGGACCGGTTCCGGTTCTCATTTTTTGGAACCGTTAACCGCTAGGTACCTGACGGGATCGGTTCCAGGACTCGGTACCCGGCCCCAGGACTCGGTACCCGGTCCCAGGACTCGGTACCCGGTCCCGCTGGTATCTAGAACCGGAATCGACAGGTACCCGCTATTTTTTTAATGAAATATATTTTATTTATTTACAAAAATTTAATACACTACATTTTATGGAAGCACCGTTTGTAGGATTTATTAGCATCAACTAATTTTAATGACGTGAAGTGTTTTGGAAGCACCGTTTGTAGTATTTATTTGTTTTGGAAGCACCGTTTGTAATATTTATTTGTTTTGTAAGCAACGTTTATAGTATTTATTATTTTTTAGTCTATATGGTATTAGTTTTCACGTTTGTGGTATTTCTTTCTTTATGTTGGGACTTTGTAATATATTAATATTTACTTTTTTATAATATGAATGATAATAAAAAATTTTAAAATTAGACAACGGGTACCCGGTACCGAAAACGGAATCGGCGGTGTAGATCCCAGTACAGTGCAATCACGAACAATAATCAACAATGAAGAACAATAATATTGCCACAACCTCTAGTCATATAATTAATATTCAAGAAAGGGTTTAGATTTACAGAGAGAATATCTGATCAATAAATGTTAACCTATTTACTAGAGAATTATGAATGAGATCTAAACTTCTAAACTGAATTATGAGCTAAACTAAGCCTTATATATCAAGCGCATAAGGCCTAATGGGCTTTAGGCCCATTAACAAACAACTTTCTAATAATTACAAATTATCCCCTTATAAATGCTTTATACAACTTTCAACACACAGGACTTTCAGTCCTAACAATCTCCCCCTAAAGTTGAATAAGACATTTATCTTCTTGAAATCTTCATCTTGAAATCTTCATGTCTTGATCTTCTTTCCATCTTAAATCTTTGAAGAACTTTGGTGTTGCATGTCTTCATGTCTTTCCCAGCTCCCCCTTGAATAAAGCTCTTGGTCTTCATATTTCAACTTTATAACCAGATTCATTGTACAATAGCCTCGACTGAATGCACTATCAAGCAGCTTTCAACTGTAGAAACTCAACACATCAGATTAGCACACAAGAAAGATAATGTGCGAGTTACGTGACATTCCAAAGTGCAACTTCAGTTTAAAACAAAGAATCTGTCTTTGAACCGCGAGTTGAATTAACTTTCAGCTAAAGAACTTGTTTCAATCAGCTCGTAGGAGGAACAAACTTGTAGCAGACACCACATGATACGGGATAGAACCTTTTCTGCTTAGCTGCAATCTTTAAGAGTTTTGAAATTGAACTTTGTAAATCTCTCCCCCTTTTTGATGATTGTGAACATCATGATCATCAAAACTCTTCAATTATCACAAAGGAGGAGATCAAATAATGTGTTAAAATTGAAGAGTTTTGATGATCATGATGTTCACAATCATCAAAAAGGGAGAGAGATTTACAAAGTTCAATTTCAAAAATCTTAAAGATTGCAGCTAAGCAGAAAAGGTTCTATCCCGTATCATGTGGTGTCTGCTACAAGTTTGTTCCTCCTACGAGCTGATTGAAACAAGTTCTTTAGTTGAAAGTTAATTCAACTCGCGTTTCAAAGACATATTCTTTGTTTTAAACTGAAGTTTCACTTTGGAATGTCACATAACTCGCACATTATCTTTCTTGTGTGCTAATCTGATGTGATGATTTTCTACAGTTGAAAGCTGCTTGATAGTGCATTCAGTCGAGGCTATTGTACATTGAATCAGGTTACAAAGTTGAAATATGAAGACCTAGAGCATTATTCAAGGGGGAGCTGGGAAAGACATGAAGACATGCAACACCAAAGTTCTTCAAAGATTTAAGAGGGAAAGAAGATCAAGGCATGAAGATTTCAAGAAGATAAATGCCTTATTCAACTTTAGGGGGAGATTGTTAGGACTGAAAGTCTTGTGCGTTGAAAGTTGATTAAAGCATTTATAAGGGTTTAAATTGTAATTCTTTAATAGTTTAATTGTTAGTTGGGCCCAAAGCCCATAAAGCCCATTAAGCCTATGCGCTTCATATATAAGGGCTAGTTTAGTTCATAATTAAGTTTAGAAGTTTAGTCTCATTATTCATAATTCTCTAGTCAATAGGTTTACTCTGCTGATCAGATATTCTCTCTGTAAACCTAAACCCTTTCATTGAATATTAATCATATGACTAGAGGTTGTGGCACGATTGTTCTTTACTATTGATTACTTTTGTTCGTGCTTGCACTGTATTGGGATCCACAGACGGTTCTAGTACCGGTTCCCAAATATAAAGAAGTGGTGTAACCGATTCTGGTTCCTTCATTCTAGGAACCGTCGGTTCCGGGATTTTGGACGGGTACTCGCCTTTGCTCACCCCTAGTAAAAAATATGACACTAATAAAATAGTACTTTAGAACTTAATTTGACTGACATGCTTTTACATGTTCCCATACTAGAATGAGAGTTTGGGAGAGTTGGTGTTGTTGGACAAGTTTGCAAGCCAAAATCCGGCTTGCCAGTAGTAGTATTTGTCAGACTACTAGTTGACTTTATCTTGTATTGATCTTTTTTCGGCTAGATAACAAACCAATCCGCTTTTGTGACTATCTTGACCTTACTTCAACTATCTTCGATTTCATTGAAGGCTTTTTTGCTATTTGAATCAATACAGATACTTACAAGACTTTTACAAGTAAAAAATCCTATATTTGTCTATTCCGAAATATAAGTTATTTAACATATTCCAACTATAGAACTTTTGAAGTAAGTCTATCGGATGTTCAATGACTTAGAATCTTTTGATGATGAGTTATGAATCCGATATGTTAAAGTAACATAGGTTCTTTATCGAATTCTCTCATAAAGTAACATAGAGACCAAAACTGAAGTTTGATCTTTTCAAAACATTCTTAGTCATATATCTAATCAACACACTATATCCAAAACCTTGCTTGATCTTTAGTCTTTACTTTATACTAAGGGTTTGAATGATAGTTTATTTGAGCCATATCTGATGGATGTTATTCATTGGATATGTTTTTCTTAAGGAAAAAGGTAAAATTGTATTTCTAAGGTGGTGTTTGTTTTTTTAAGAGGTGCTGAAGTTTGAAGTCTGATTTCACTTCTGATATTTAAGAGGTGGTGCTGGATTATGAAATCTGAATCAATAAGATTGTTTGTTTTTGTAATCTGACAAACGTCTGAATATGTATAATTGTCTATTTTATCCCTCAAAATTCAAATTAAACACGTCAATTGAAGTGAATATCGATGATCAAAGGACAAAACAAAAAAGAACAAAAGAAGGATGCTGGCAGATTTGCGACTGTAACACCCTCAAATTTGGAAAGAGCAACTAGTTTAAAAATTTTCAATTATATATCAAATACGGATAAAATATATTCTACTAATCATCACTTGAGTCACCTCAGTTAGAAATTCTAGATTAACCTTCGACAAATAATAGGTCAAGTCTTGTATAAAGACTAATCAAAATCGGGTGTTACTATAACCCAATCACAATTGCTATCTCCAAAAGTGCAGAAGGCTTCACCAGGCTACCCTCATCTTGAGCAAAGGACTAGCACTCATCTCACCCTGAAGTCGCTAGCAACAATCCTCAACCAACCTGATGCACATGCCGACAAATAAAAATGTTAGGCGAACGCCTAATGAGTTCAAGAGTTCTCAACATGGAACAAATATATTTGTTAAAGGGAAATAATGCAGTTTAAATCATAATATTTTAACACTAGAAATTCATACAGCTATCACCCGGGCTGTTAATAACATCAAAAACTTTATTCCCCTTTTTCTTGACCAAGAGGAAGGACAATATCCCTCATCGGTTGAACCAGGGCCATCCCAGCTAGTGGGCAAAATGGGCCACCGAACGTACATATAGGCTTGGGTAGGTTAGGTTTTGAAAAATGCCGCTTCCCCTCTCATCTGATTCTGCCCTTACGCATGAGTACGCAACGTTGCTCTCAGCCTCTCAATCTCTCGTCTACCTCTCGGTAGGCTGGCATAAGTACGACTGCTTCTGTGATTCTGTGTTAACCAGTGGCCTAGCCACCAGCCACCACCTTCAGTGTCTTATGCCCACAGCCACCAACCTGCTTCTGCTTCTGTGACTTTTCGATCACTCAAATGGGTATGGATCTAATACCGTATTGTCCATATGACAATAAAGAGTGTTTTAGATGAAAATATGATATGGTTGGATAGTGGATAGCTAATTGAAGGTTTATGGTCTACAAAAGTCAATGTTTCAAGCTGAGCGTAAATAAATATATGAGATGCATAGCAAAGTAACCACTTAAATTCTTGAAGAATAATTAGCAATGAGTTGATTAGGAATTGTAGTCTATTTGATTTAGAGGGAACGTAGTTAGGAAAGTAGGAAACTCACTATAAATGTAAGGTGCTTTATCATTTTACTTGGGGGTGTGTTTGAGAGCCGAAAGGTGCGTTTCAGTATATACTAGATGGTTAGGTAGGTATCAAAGTCGTAGGCTGGGGGAGGGTTAGTGAGTCAACAACTATTTTGGAGCAGTGCGAGTATTATCTTTCTTACAAAACTCGGTTCAATGTTGAGATGAGAAAAAAGTATAAGTTTTTTTTTGAACGACATTTACACACACACGTTCCCACGATATCCGGGCATCCGAGGGCAGCACCGATTAATCCGCGGCGACCCGGCCCAGCCCTTTGGACTGGACCTATCCAGGATCCAACTAAGCCCATCCTAATGACCGAACCCGCAACCCATAGACTGGTTGCCCGGATACCTGGACCCGAGCCGACCCGAAGGCCGACCCAGAGTCTGGGATGCCATTGAGGGAGCTTTGCAGGATTCAAACCCTGAACCTAGTGCTTACTCAGCATTAGGCCCAGGGCATCCACCCGCTAGGCTACCACCTCGTTGGTGATACTTGTATCTTTAATTTGGTTGTAACTTGTATTTAATTCATATGCCAGTCCTACTGTTAGATAATATATTGTCCATTCAAAACAATCAACAGAAGCAAGTAACTTTACAACAAATTTCAACAGAAAAAATGTATTGTCCATTCATAACAGTCTTCCATCATAGTTCTATTAGTTGTATCTCATGGTTAATTAGTTTGTTTTGGTTTGAGTCCTTGTTCTCATTACTTATGTTGGTATATTTGTCAGAGAGATTTGATATGCAGGTTGTATTGGTGTTTGGTTGCTTATTGATTGTTTAGTTCTTTCTGGTCCTACATGTTGTTTCACAATGTTGATTGGGTGCCTCCATCCCCAATTTGGAATAATCTCAAAATAAGGTCAAAAAGATTCACAATATCCCCAAGATCGAAGAACTATGTTCTATAGACAAGATTAGACGAAAATAGTTCGTAATGGCTAGTAATAGCATTATCTAAGCACAACAAGAATTAATCAAACCCAAATAATGAAAGTAAAGCAAAGGGAGAGAGTGACATTTTTTTTACTATCTGCCCAGGGAATCCAAAACCATTGAACCGACCCTCGGTTGAACTCTTCCACATTCATGCTAACGTATACAATGTTCTCAATCACATCGATGCAATGTTTGTACAAATATGTATATCTTGCAAGTATACAAGGTCCACAGGTAAATAGTTTGTAAGAACCACATATCGCACCCACATGACGTATTTTATCCTCTTGATATTAAAGGCTCAATCATGGAATCACAAATATTCAAAATCGGTTTTGAGGATTTTTAGACTAAAGAGCAGAAATGAGTATATACTGACTCACTATAACATATATAATGACATATGGGTCAACACAAACTCCAACACAAAATATGAGCAGACAATGCATCAGCCCACACCCTTGGACCCACAAATGATTGGGAAGCAGTTTTGGAAAAAATGAGGAGTAAGATCTGTTTACCAACGCTAACCGGGTAAACGCTAACCGGGTAAACGCTAACCGGGTAAACGCTAACCGGGTAAACGCTAACCGGGTAAGAGTCTGATAGGTACTAACCCAAGCCCAAGCCCAAGCCCATTAGGGTTATTAGGGATGCTAATAAATAGGGGATAGAGGGGAGAGTAGGTTATGAAGAAATTAGTGAGTGGTCTATGGGAGAATGCTAGCCTCTCGAATGCTAGTTTGTCCTCAGTTTTCCTTGTTAATTGAAGTATCTTATAGTATCCTTTTCCTTGATTTCTATTTCAATTATAAAATCAATTTGGTTCTTGTCAAATTGTGCTAGCCTCTCAAATGCTAGTTTGTCCTTAGTTTTTCCTTGTTAATTGAAGTATCTTATAGTATCCTTTTCATTGATTTCTATTTCAATTATAAAATCAATTTGCTTCTTATCAGGGTCACCACCCTCATTTGCCTAACTAGTAGATTATCAAAATCGCATAATAAGGTTATTGGTAAGCATCTCACTTACTGGGTAAGATTACCGGGTATGATTCTCAGTCCTTGCCACGTCCCTTACCGGGAAAGATTATTTGTTCTTGCCATGCTTACCCGGTAAGGTAAGTGACCCAGTAAGCACTTAAGCATTTAGTGTTTGCAAACAACCCTTTAGTTAACGTATGGATCCCAATATGTTGACTTTCACCAACACGAACATAACTCTTCAACTAACATCACAACAAATGTGTCAATAATCTTCAGAAGTTATTGAGCTCACTAACACATATACACACATCTTCCTATGGTGCACAACATGTAAACAGTGGCATTAAGCATAGTGATAACAGTTAGATGTGAGAACTAATTTATTCATATACCAGCTTTGATTTATCGTTTCTACAATAAACCTCACATACATTTCATTCATGAGTGTTCATCTTGAATTACCCCTTTTTGTATTAATTCAAGCAAATGAATTGATCAAGTGGTTCACGAACAAACTCTACACATTATGTTCTTCAATCTACAGAACAATCAATCCACAAGTTCACCATTTCAACTATCCTCACCAAACAATAATCTCATATTTACTTTGGAATACAACATTACTAAAATCATATGCATCTTCTCCATTTGCTCAAAATCACAGATTCAAATATGAATGTAATTCAAATAAATCGAATTTTCAATAGCTCATAGTATTCACAGTATCTGATGATGTAAGTGCAAATCAATTCTATGTCTTCCGAATATGTGCATCGAGTTATCACAAACTAAAATGAAGATGCAGAAAAAAAATCTGTATTCAAAAACCACTCAGAGATCGAAACTTCCCTGTGAGATGTGTTAACATTGAGTTGATATTTTCTGTGCTTCAAGTTCTGATCCTACGAGACGAAGTATAGAAATTCAAATAAGAGTTTCTTCTTCTTCATTCTACCTTAGTCATCAATTTACCGATTGAAGTTGAGATGCTCTCCCCATATGTATTATGCGTATCCCTCAATTGTGAATCTCAATCTTCACTGCTTCGAGATGCTTCATCTGTTATTCGTAAATCTGTTTGGTTACTCGTTGCTTTCTTGTTTCGAGATGCTCCAGCTGCTTCGTGAATCAACAACAAGTTGTGCGTTGATGTCGAGTGAAATCGAGGCAGAAGGATTCCCACTAGAAAGTCAATGTTGCTTTTCAAGTACGGTGAAATCGATGCAGCTGATGTATGAAAAAAAACTAGCTTATAAGAGCATCTCCAATAGCTATGCTAAAATAGAAAAAATGTGAGTTTTTAGCAAAAAAATATTTGGAGAAATCTCTAAAACTCCTATTTAAGAGAGAGAAATAATATTAAATTCTTTTTCACCAATAGGAGACATTGAAATTGTGTGTTTATGAGAGAGAAATAATATTTTATTAAATGTATTGAATGTTTTAATAATATAATTGATAATAGATATGCTAAAATAGAGTAGATGTTGGAGTTGAATGTAAATTGTTTTAGAGATTTTAACTTTTTGTACTCTATTTTAGAAAAATTATAGCATTGCTGTTGGAGATGCTCTAAGCTAATAGCTTATAAGCTAGCTTTTTTTCCTTGGTACATGTTTGGATGACCATAAGCTAACTTATCGAAAAACTACTCATAGTAGCGTTTTGAAAAGATAGCTTATCAGCTACCAGCTAGCTTATAAGCTAGTTTGCCAAACAATGCCTTAATCTTCTGTGAAACTCTCTTTTATCCACCAAATTCCAAAGAAAACGAAACAATCGTATGTGTCGAGTGAAAGAGTAGCACCTGACTTGACCTCACTGATATCGTCGTGAAATTAGGGTCCGTTCAATTCCCCACCCGATGGTGCATTCGTTAATTTGGAATGTTGGTCAAATTTTAGGGCTGGTAGACGGCCAGGGTGTAACAACTAAGACCATCTTCCCCAATATTTTCAAAACGGAGAACTAAAAGTCAAGAATCTTCAAAAAAAAAATATAACCATCTCCAATAGTTTCTTCATTTTAGATATAAATTAGAAACTTACTCGCGCAATGCAGCGAGATACATCATGATTTTAATGTTTCATTTTATTTTTTTTGTCGATTTACAATCTAAAGATTTTGAAAAAGTGATAATGTTTTTTTTTATAAATTTGTTTAATTTAGGCTTAATAATATAATGTTTTTATTTAAAAAAATTAAGTATTTTGTTAGAATTCAATGATTATCTTATATATTTTAATGACATCTAGAAAAAATAACCAATTACATATTTAATAATATAATTAAAACAAAATTATAGTAATATAATATATTAATTAATAGTGATACATAGAAATGTCTGCATAAAAGGAAGATCCTGCACATATCAAATTGGTGGGTGTTAGAAGCCTGCAGTAGTAATATGTATCTTGTACTTTGATACTTGTAAATTAAGAGACTTTTAAAATCTTGCATAAAATTAAAATTATGGTACCTTGTGCCTAATAATTTGTATGTAAGAGTTTTTTATCCGTGCTTTATAATATAGTATAAATTATTGATTATATTATTAAAATATTTTATATATTTAATAAATATTATTTCTCTCACCTAAACAATTTATTTCAAAGTTTCTCATTGGTGGAATGTAATAAAAAATAAGAGTAAACTTCACTGTTGGTCCCTCAAGTTTCGTACTTTATTTGAAAGTGGTACCTATACTTCAGTATCTCAAATAGTGGTCCCTGAGGTTTGGTATTTGCTCTGAAAGGAGGACCTCCTCACTAACCCCGTTAAAAAACTCAGTTAGTGGGAGGGGTATTTTGGTCATTTAGCTTGTTTCCCTCTCAAATCAACGAAACTAGCTCATTGATTTAGCTAGCCAACTCTTGGTATCCCACTCGGCCATTCCCATCACTACACTCACTGATACACTCGTTTCTCACACAACAAATCGACCTGTGAACTGGGAAATCTCGAAAGCAATGTCATCTTCTTCGTGGGTTTTAAGAAGGGAACTCCATGAAGGGTTTAGTCCAACAGATGTGTATAGTAAGCATTTCCCTCTGTTTTCTGATACTGACATTGTCGATCATTTTTACAGTGAGACTAACCTTATTTACCTTCTATTTTGATCATAGATCTTTACCCAACACTGATAACAGCAAGAATCAACCATGGAGGTGTGTTTACACCATTTCCTGGAAGAAGATACATAAATGGTAAAACTGATTTAGTTGATTTGATTAACACTGATCACCTTTCTGTTCGACTATTTGACAAAATCATGATAGCTTTAGGGTACGAAATGAGAGATATAGTGCAATACCATTTCTTGATTCCATCCAGTGTCCTAGATACAGGGTTGAGAGATTTGATGACTGACCTGGATATTGCAAACCTGTTAAACTATGTCCCTTCCAACAAGTTAATAGATGTTTTCATAGAACATGGGAAAACAAATAATGCTGAAAACTTAGACTTGAATCAAAGTTCTGATCATTTTCACTTTAGCTTTGATCCTTTCATAGGTTGGATTCTGGTTTACCAGAAGTGGGACAGGGGATTGATTTGAACCAGAGAGTTGATTCCAACAATGTGTTAGACTTGAACCAAGGATTAGGAGTGAACAATGTAGTTGATGTGAACCAAGGATTAGGAGTGAACAATGTAAATGATGTGGGAGTTGATATGAATCAGGGAGATGGTAACCATGGGCAGTATATGTGGGATGAAGATCCATTGAACCAGGGAAGTGGCAATCATGGGGAACTTGAGAGGCATGATAGCAATGATCATAATTCATTTGATGGATTTGAAGCAGATATAGAAGATTATGTAGATACATCTGGAGAGTGGTTAGGTGTTAACTGTGGAGAAGACAGTGATACACTGAATGTGCAAGGTGACATTGACCCTTTTGAGGTAGACAATTTTGATTCTGTAGATGAGGATGAAGAGGGTAGTTATTGCCATCAAAATAGACATAGAGCAACTAAGGGACATGAGGTTGACTTTTACTTAGGCCAGGCATTTGGGAACAAAGATACAGTAAGGAACTTAATCAAACAACATTCAATTGAGACTAGGAGGGACATTATTGTGGTGAAGAATGACAGATCAAGGATAAGGGCTGTTTGTAGGGGGACATTGCCTCAGTTAAAGGATGAGGGTGAGTCTAATGGGCCTGGGAAAGGGAGAAAGAGTAGATGGAAAAAGCCCAATGGGCCGACTTGTCCATGGGTTTTGTATCTGTCAACATGTAAAAGGGAAGAAACTTGGAGAGTTAAAACCTACTTCTCCACTCACAAGTGTTTCCAAACAAGGGAGGTTGGTATGGATACTGCAACTTTTCTCTCGAAGCATATCATACAACAGCTGAAGGTAGATCCAAATATGCCATTGAAGGCAATTCAAGGCCACTTGTCTGAGAAGTTTGAGATTCTTGTATCACCTTCCAAATCCATGAGGGTAAAACAGATAGCCACCAAGACCATCTGGGGAGACTATGAATTACAGTATGATCAACTTAGGGATTACCTTGGAGAGGTGCAGAGGTGCAATCCAGAAACCACTATAAAATTGGAAGTTGAGATAGAGCCTAATCCTGAGAGTGGTACAAGGCAATTCAAAAGGGTATACATTTGTTTGGGTGCTTTGAAAAGGGGATTCAAGGCTGGAAAAAGAGATTTGTTGGGTTTAGATGGGACATTTATGAAGGGTCCTTTTCCAGGACAAGTTCTAACAGCAGTGGGTATTGACCCAAATCATGGTATCTATCCAGTTGCTTATGCAGTGGTAGAGTCTGAGTCAACACTTTCATGGAGTTGGTTCTTAGAGTGCCTTGGAGATGATCTTGATCTTCAATCCAATTCCAACTTCACTTTTATCAGTGATAGGCAAAAGGTATGATTCCAACTTCACAAGCATATCATTTATCTGTGATTCCAACTACACTTTTACCAACTCCCTGTTAACTTGTGCATAACTTTTGATTTACATATAGGGTATCATTCCAGCTATTCAGAGGTTGTTTCCCTCAGCTGAACATAGATACTGCCTTAGGCACATTCATGAGAATATGAAACTTCAATGGAGAGGTAAATCATTCAAGGATTTGTTGTGGCAGTGTGCAACAGCTCCCACTGTCCCTCAGTTTAGAACAGCAATGGAGCACTTGAAAAGATTCAATTTGAGTTGTTATGAATGGTTGAACAAGATCCCCCCTCAACATTGGAGCAGGTCACACTTTACAGGTTAATGGCCATGAACCTTCTTCCATGTTTATTGTTTTGCACTTGTTTGAGATTCTTACAATTAATATGTCTTATGTTTGTTGATGAATATAGGTAGATGTCACTCTGATGTCCTCCTAAATAACATGTGTGAGGTGTTCAATAGGCAAATCATTGATGCTAGGGATAAACCAATACATTCTTGCTTGGAGTTCATAAGAGTGTATCTCATGAAGAGGATTGTGAATGTGTTAAAGGTAATTGATGTTTGTGATGGACCACTGACCCCAACTGCAAACAAAATCATGGACAGTGTCAAGAAAGAGGCAGTCAAATACCATGTGGTATATAATGGTGGAGATAGATACCAGGTATATTGCATTTTCATTCTTCAATCCATGTGGTATACTTGTGCATAAGCTAATAGATGTTTGTTTTCATAGGTGTCTGGACCTTGGCTAGACCAGTGCATAGTTGATGTTAGAGCAAAGACATGCTCTTGTAGGAGGTGGGAATTAACAGGAATTCCTTCCAAGCATGTTGTGGCTACCAACTGGAATATGGCAGTTAATGGCCATGATGCATTACCTGAAGATTGGGTGGATCCTTCATACAGGCTTAACACATTGAAGGAGATGTATAGCTTCAAGGTTGAGCCAATAAATGGAAGTATGTTGTGGGATACATCTAGTTTTCCAACCAAATTGGTTCCACCAAATCATCATAAACAAATTGGCAGACCAAGGAAGAAGAGAAAGAAGACAGTTGAGGAGGTGTCTGCGAAATCTGGGAGCAATGGAAAACTATCCAGGAAGGGGGCTACTGTGACTTGTGATAGGTATAAGAATCAGGGACATAATTCAAGAACATGTAAGGACCAAGCAGGACCTTCACAGGGTAGGGCATGATATGGTTGATGTTTGTTTGGACAAGTAACTTATGGTTGATGGTTGTT
Source organism: Arctium minus (assembly GCA_954870635.1). Classification (NCBI taxonomy): domain Eukaryota; kingdom Viridiplantae; phylum Streptophyta; class Magnoliopsida; order Asterales; family Asteraceae; genus Arctium; species Arctium minus. The sequence continues at coordinate 11,102,481 of OX941094.1, read as the reverse complement.
TGTCCTCCTAAGTAACTTAGGTTATTGTTTGTTTAGGTCATATGGTTGATGTTGTTTGGACAAGTAACTTATGTAACAGGTTTTTGTTTGGGTTGGTAGTACTTTGTTTTGGCAATGCTTTGTTTGGACAAGTAACTTATGTTAATGGCAGTTAATGGTATGATAATGTTTTGGCTTCTATGTTCTGTGGTTTGTATATGTTCATCTATACAGTAAGGAATTCTACAAAGTATAGTATGGAAATTGCAATTGATTGATAATGTTTTGGTTTCTATGTCCTGTGGTTTGTATGTACCCATATTTCAACACATTACATTAAAACTAACAAAACCAAATACAGAGTATGTGTCAAAAAGGAAATTGATTGATAAACTAACAAAACCAAATACATTAGTTCATCCTTGCAATACATCCATTACATCATAAACTAACAAAACCAAATACATTAGTTCATCACTAACACATCCATTCTACATTGAGATTAACTAAAAATCCCAATTAGTTCAAAGAAATATACAAGAAAAACCTAAAATATAGCCAACTAAGAACCAACAGCAACTGCAAATTCCAAATTTTTCTTTCTCTAGCTTTGATACATTCTTCAAGTCTGTTCTTTGACCTCAACAACCCAGGGATAACATCTACAGCCCAAGAACAAATTGGTGGATCAAACCACCCAAAAAAGGAACATTGGTGACTCTGTAAAAAGAAAAAAACGGAGAAACCATTCTTCACTCATTCTTCACTCTGTTAAGAGCATAACATTCTTAGAGAAAGAAATGTAAGAAATTGAGAAAGGAAAAAAACTGACCAATCTTGAACATGTGTAGAACCTACGGCCAGGGTTTGCATTTGTCCATGATGTTCTTAAAGTTGCTTGAACACCACAGTCACAAATCACCATTATCGAACCAAACCAATGTTAGTAGAAAAAGCAGAGCAAAAAATCGATTTTGGGTAGTGATGAACCAAAGAAGAAGAAGCAAGAAGAAAAGAAAGAAGGAAGTCGTTTATATGATTTAAGAGAAAAAAGCTAAATGACCAAAATACCCCTCCCACTAACTGAGTTTTTTAACGGGGTTAGTGAGGAGGTCCTCCTTTCAGAGCAAAAATCAAACCTCAGGGACCACTATTTGAGATATTGAAGTATAGGTACCACTTTCAAATAAAGTACGAAACTTGAGGGACCAACAGTGAAGTTTACTCAAAAAATAATTTTCCTTTCTTGGTAATCATTTTTAGGGATATCTCCAAATTTGAAGAAAAATATATTATCTTTACTACTTTCTCCATTTTGGAGAAAGTTTTGGGAAAGCACCTAAAATCATCATTTTCTTCATTTTCTCTAAAATAGAGAAGTTGTTAGAGATGCTCTAACAATGTGAGATTGGGTCCACCTTTATATATTTTAGGACTAAACTTTAGTTTTGTTTTTTTTTTCTTTCGAATGAAAAAACAGGGAGGAGATTTTTTTTTAGTTTAGTTTAAAAAAATATTATTGCAAGTGTTCATTTAATCACACCTACGGTTGTAAACGAATCGAAGGTTCAGCGAACCGTTTGGTAAGAAGTTCGTTTTTATTCGTTTATTTAATAAATGAACGAACATGAACACATTCTTTTGTTCGTTTAGTTAAATGAACGAACATAAACACATTCTTTTGTTCGTTTAGTTAAATGAATGAACATAAACATTGGTCTCGTTCGTTCATTTACGTTCGTGAATTTTCGTTCATTTATGTTCGTTTACGTTTGTTTATATATAAAAATATATTTACATATATTATGACATTAATGTGTAAAAGCATTAATTAAATTATTTTTTTATACCTCCTAAGTTTTCCCGGTTTTTCATTTTGTTATGTTATTTTTTACGAACGAAATAATAAGTAACGGTGGTTGTTTTTTTATTCATTTGTGTTCGTTCATTTTACGTTCGTTTTACGTTCGTTTATGTTCATTTATGGCCGTTCGTTTATGGTCATTTATGTTCGTTCGTTTAACTCTTAATGAACGAACATAAACGAACACAAACAAACATATTTTCTTAACGAACGAACATGAACACAAAAAAATTCGTTCGTTTACCATTCTTGTTCGTTTGTTTATTTGGTTAAGTTAAACGAACGGACACGAACAAGCTTTCGTTCGTGTTCATTTACAGCCCTAGTAACAACCACATCTATTAAATCAATTAATTTAACGGTTGATAAAATATCTTCTGGTTATTCATTTCCCTACTTTCTATTCTGAACCGACCAATGTTCCATAAAATAGAAAGTTACATATTTTTTTTTTACCATCTACATATCATTTTTGTAAAATCTTTTGTTATGTTATATTTATTGTTTTTTTGTTAGTATGAACAAAAAGAAATAAAGTGTTGATGGTCATTGTAGGTTATTGCATGTGACACTATATGCTATATTTGTAGCACTTGAGGGAATATTGATACAAACAGTTGTTCCAATGATTGAATCTACCACCGAAAACAAGATACTTATGGCAGTTATCTTATCAACTATGGTTATGAATTTTATTGTCTCACTATGGGTGTTCTTTCCGGTCGATGATAGACAACTTGAACCTTGGAAAGCTACGATTATAAAAATCACCTTCATATTCACAGGGATATTGTCTTCTTATTTAGCATTCCATATGCTCCTACCAAAGTGGGTCATCTGGCATGGTTTCGTCATCATATGCATTTTTTTGATTTTTTATAACATGCTACAATACATGTTAATTCTGTTTTATCAAAAATTTGTTACTGTTATGAAGTTCGTAACTGAAAAGTTCTCGATGTTGATATTGGGATGCGAGTTGCCAACGGATGCTACTGTCTAAAGAAACCCTTACAATATGTATTAACTACTTGTTGTCATTATAAGTACATTACATTTAAGATTGTGGTTTATAATATTTAAACATTTGATATTTTTGATTGGTTTTTTGGAGTGTTTATATTCACTATGAAGAGGATAATGTTGTGTGTTTAATATGTGTTGTGCTCTAAGCTAACGATGATATACTATTGGTCCTGGAATACAATGATTTTCACATAATGTATTTGTAGAATGGAGGTTGAATATAAACACAACAAATTTTCACTTTCACTTTTATATTTTATTAAAACATAAAATTACAGATTTGTTGCGGAAGTTAGGAAAGTAAGACATGTGATCCTAAACAATCTGACTGGTGATAAATTTACTAACACTAAAAGAGAGAAGAAAGAATGTTCTCTTTCAGATCAAAGAATTGAGATAGTTTTCAGGTGGTGACGTTGATTTTGCCAAAGAAGATTTCACAAAAAAATTATTTCAAAACGGGTGATTTGCAACTAATGACAAGGAATACATTTTATAGCCTCCATTGCATTAATTGCATTTCCTCAACTTTAACATGTGTCTTCATCTGATTTGTTGATCCATGCATGATTGTACTTTTCACTTCAGCCTTTGTAATTGATATAGACACTAGTTAACCCATCTCATCCTTTTGTATGTAGAGGACCAGTAGAAAGTATGACACTAATAAAATAGTAATTTAGAACTTACTTTGACTGACATGCTTTTGCATGTTCCCATACTAGAATGGGAGTTTGGGAGAGTTGGTGAGCCACACCTTGCTGGACAAAATTGCATGCCAAAATCCGGCTTTCCAGTAGTAGTATTTGTTAGACTACTAGTTGACTTTATCTTGTATTGATCTTCTTCGGGCTAGTTGATAAACCAATCAGTTTTGGTGACTATTTTGACCTCACTTCAACTAGTCTTCGATTTCGTTGAAGGCTTTTTTGCTCTTTGAATCAATACAGATACTTACAAGACTTTTATAAGTAAAAAAATCCAATCTTTGTCTATAACGAAATATAAGCTATTTAACAGATTCCAACTACAGAACTTTTAAAGTAAGTCTATTGGATGTTTAATGACTTAGAATCTTTTGATGATGAGTTATAAATCCGATATGTTAGAGTAGCATATGTTCTTTATCGAATTCCCTCATAGAGTAACACAGAGACCAAAACTGAAGTTTGATCTTTTCAAAACTTTCTTAGTCATATATCTGATCAACACACTATATCCAAAACCTTGCTTAATCTTCATTTTATACTAAGGGTTTGGATGATATTTTATTTGAGCCATATCTGATGGATGTTATTCATTAGATATGTTTTATTAAGGCAAGAGGTAAGAATGTGTTTCTAAGGTGGCGCTTGTTTTCTAAGAGGTGTTAAAGTATGATGTCTGATTTCACTTTTGATTTTTAAGAGGTGGTGTTGAATTATGAATCAATCATTGGGAGAATACACATTGGATCCAAATTGGATTGAAGGTTTACATACTTCAGATAAGAGAATATAGAAATGTCGGATCCACAGAGGATACTTCTTGAATTTTTTTTTAGAATATTTGGAGTAACTAAAAATAATAATTAGATTACTCATTAATTTTCTATATTTAGCATTCCTAATTCGCTGATTAGAAACTTGAAGTATGATTCATTCAAAGGTTTAGTAAATAGATCAGCCAATTAATATTTTGTTGGAATAAAATGAAGTTCCACATTTCTTTTGGATATATGATATCAATGTGCTTAGTTATTGAGTGTAAAACTAGGCTGCTCTGTACCTGGTCTCAATCTCAGCGATGAACCATTTTGCTAGCCTCTTCCCCGAATACATCCCTTGGATTGACAAAATTGGGTTAATTAAGTGTTGATCCATGATTATCCAATTGACAGCAAAACTCTTTGGAGATCATGAAAACTTTGCCACAAAGTCCATCATAGCATGATTACATTCCCATACAGAAATAACTGAATGTTGTAAGGTTCCCATACAGTCACCGATACTACTAAATCACTTATAGACAATTCAAGCGCTAATTGACATAATGGCACATGTCTTTCTCAATATTCAGACGCTAAATAACATTGGCAAGAATCTCCATACATTTAAGAGTTTCTGGACAAATAAGGTAATGACACCTTTGCGCGCACCCTACCCCATATCACGAATATCTCCAGCTTCGGAAGCCCAGCTCGCTTACCACTATACTTCTAACCATGACTGATCTATTATAACAAATCAAAACGATTGACCAGGGGGGTTTAACTATTAAAATTCGACATAAGTCGGATCAGTGTGAGAACTTAAAGAACTTCTATGGATTCACGATAACCAGTGTTTCCTACCTAATAAGTTATCCTTTAGTGATCGAGAGGAGAGGGGTCAATATCAAAGAGCGGGGGAGAAAACTCAAAGGGTTGAGTTTCTCATTGAGCTGAGATAAAATGGAAAAGGGAGTTTGGTTATATGTGAGCTTAAATGATAAAAAGAAAGAGGGTTTGAGAAAAAAGTTAAAAGAATATCACAACTCTGCACCAACTACTTTCTGAGTTGGGCAGCCACATTACTGTTGTTTCACGATTCTTTGGTGAACTTCATTGAAACAAGCACTAGCCCATGCCAACTCTTGCATTAACCTCACCAACTACTCATTTTTTCTCAACAAAAATATGTCTCATTGTTAATGGGGACACAACACATTTGCTATCTAATCTTCATTTGGAAGATCTGGATATTGAAACAAAAGGAAGTCCCCCCACCTTCGACCTTCGATCATGCACTTTGAGTCGTGGAATACTGCTGTTGTCTTAACAGTTTACACACTTTGAGCCTAAAAAGCCTAAGTAGATTCAATCATTCTTACACATGCACGTACACACAAGGAATACGTTTTCTTGTCATAACGTTCATAGAAAATTTCTTTGTGGTTTTTCGATGATTGAATTGAAGCTCTGGGGGAGTGAACATCAAAAAGCTCATTTCCAAAGTAGATTTGTTGTACTAAGTGGCTTCGTGCTACTTACATACATTTTAACTGATTCATTTGTTGATTCAGTGTTATACTCCATTCTGAATTTGAAAAGATTCGGAATCATGATGAATTGACAAATGTTTCATATCAGTTGGAAAGATCAGATAAGGATATTGGTCAAAAATTACCACAAAAACTGTGGTTTTAGCAACGACTTTTGTCGTCAATAAAAGTCTATTTATCCCCGTAAACGATCTATTGAGACAATATGTCATCGCTATATCTTGTGAATGAAGCTTTTCGTCTCTATAGGCCCGTTGTTGAAACTCACTTTTCTTGTTGTTACATTTCTTGAGAAGTTTTGATGATGTAAATGCTCACATTCATTTAAAAGGGGGAGAAAGTCAAGAAATGAAAAAGCAGTTTTGGAGAAGATATCAAGAAATGATTATTATGGAAGAATATAAAGTTTGAAAAAGTAATTTATGAGCGCATCAAGAGGAAATTCATAGCAGTTTCAATGAATGACAGACAACTCATACTGTATTATCTCAAAGATTTCTAAAAGTTTGATGAAGATTACAAAAATTTTCTTTGAAGATTGTTTGGAAAGGGAAAAGTGAGCTAAAGCTGCAGATAATTTCTTTGCTGAAAGATGATAAAGCTTATTAAAGACTTTGAGAGATTACTAAAGATTTTGAAGAGATTATCATAAACGGGAGAATGTCTTTCAGAGCTAAAAGAACAGATTATCCCAAAGGGGGAGAATGTTTAACAAAGTTGAAAAAATGAGGAGAATATTTTTTAAGGGGAAGAATGTGCATTAAAGATAAAATTCTTTTTGAGGATGATCTTGAATCTAAAGGGGGAGAATGTTAGAGAAATATTTGTTGTATTCAAGATCATTGGGATTGAAAGTCAAAGCTTCAAGTTAAAGCCTCATTCCAAAAGTCAAAGTCAACTCATTAAAAGGAGAAGTCAATGTAAAAGTCGAAGTACTGTTAGTTTTATTAGATGCTTTTGTTCCTTGTAATAGTGGTAGTTATAAATAGTTTTTCTTTTGTATTATGTCATTAAAGGAATATTATTGCATACATTTGTAGAGAGAGAAATATTGAGAGAGAGTGAATTGTAAGCGTGTGAATCATTGGAAATAAAAGTGAGATTTGTGGAAATTAATTGTGTTCATCTTGATTACTTGCATAAATTGGAAATAACAATATCGATGAAAACCACCTCCCTCTTCCTCCCTAAACCACACTTCTTTAACGTTTAACAGTTGAACACCCTCCGGCGAAATCCCTTCGGTGAAAAAGAACCCTTTCTCATCGCTATCGCTTACTTGGAAAACCCGACGGTTACTGGTTGTTATATGTTGTTATGAGTGAAATCCCAACAACCCTTTCTCGGTTATAGTAACGACTTCACCTTCAAAAATCCTGAAAACCATCCATGAAAAACCATTAAAACACTCCCCAAAACACAAGACCTTGAGAAGAACGGTAGAATTATTATGTTCTGGAGGAAGCTCGAGAGAAAACCACCTTTCTTCATGTTTCGGTCGATGTTGATTAAGTTAGGGAGGGAGGAAAACTGGAGAAAAGGCCATACTTCGCTGAGTCGATGATATTGATATATATTATATTTTGTTTTTAAAGAAAAAAGTAAATGGACCCTATTACCCATAACTTAACGGAGCAATCGTTAGTGAAGTTAGGGAAAGGGACCCAATCCATAACAAAAGTGAAACCATGGTGACTATACATGTAATTATTTCGTTCGGGGGACTCGATCCAAAATTTTCAATAACCACAGGAACGTAATTTGTAATTTACTCTTTCATTTATTTAAGGATTTTGTTTACCTATTCAACAAGTAACGGGTTATCTCAAAATAATTTGTCAAACAAAGAAAAAACAAAAAGCCTAACTAACTAAAGACCCCACCCCACCTACTCGCCTAGATCATCTCCATCTTCATACCTTTTCCCACACGCTCCCCTTAATCTCCATTGACTCCAACTTAACCCCAACATCTCTACCCACCTCATGTTTACCCATGCATTGAACATAAAAAACCAATTTCACATTGATGGGGAAGGCGGAGGGTCACCGTTATAAATAGAAAGGGAGGGTGGTGAGGGTAGTTGGCGGAAGAGTAGTTGAAGGTAAAAATATGGAGGTGTCGTCATCGGTGGGAGGCCATATTAATTTGTTTTTAACTAATGACATGTAATTTTAGTTTATATTAAATAAATCAAAAGTGACATTTCTTATTTTACCAATTCCACGTCATTATTTATAGGTCATCAGGTAAACGAGTTTCTTAAATAAATGAAAAGTTTGTTCAGACCCTAAAATAAAAGTTTTTTAAGAGTTTGCTCCCTAAAATAAAAATAAAGGTAAATTTGATTTCCTGTAGTTTTCTCTTATATTTATTTTGTTTTATTTTATTTTATTTATCAATGCTCCCCTGGTACCAAATCCTGCCTCCGGCAATCTTAATGTGACTTTTATTAAACTCAAATAAAATCAAAACTCGTTTTCCAACCCAAATCACACATTTTCTAACGAATTTACACACATTCACTTTTGATATTAATTTCATTGACGATCGATTACATGGTGACCAACTGATCATCAACTAGTATATGTTGACTTATTTTGGATTATTTGAGGGAAATATATATAAAGCCAAACCTTATTAGCTAGCGAAGCTAATGTCATTACCTTAATTATTCGACAAAAATCCTCTACAACTAAAACATCGTCGATAGATACAAATAAAAAACAACCCGTTAATTAATCTTTTTGTCTCTATCTATCATCTTTTGTCTATTCGTGTCACACTACAACAAAATTGGGTTTATAAGGCACTTAAAATGTTTAAGAGTTCAAATAGCAAACTTTATAAAATTTAAGTTACCAAACTATAAAACGTTGTATCTAAATGTGAAAACAATAGGTTTGTGGTACTTCATGACCAACATTTTAATTCTATATGCGTGATGGTTTTTGGAGTTTTAAGTTTTAATGTATGGTTGAAAGAATTTGTTTTCGTGTAATGGGTCCATGCGTTAGTGTTTTTATTTTGTTTATAGATGTGGGTTATATGGTCTAATATCATATGAAAATTCTGATCAAAATGCTTTTGGTCACTTGAATCACAATACATATTAAAAACACAACATTATCCCTCTAGCCTTGTTGAGAAAGATTTCAAAAACCAATCAATATTAGAAATGCTTATATATTACAAACCATAGTCTCAATGGTAGGTAATCATTATAAAAACAATGATACGTGTTGTATCGATTCATTGATTCAAACAACAACATGCATTGGCAACTCAACTCTGAACATCAACATTGCTATATTTTCAATTAAATACTTCATAGCAATAACCAAATTTTGGTAGGACCTAGTAAACCATAATTGTAACATGTTATAACCTTTTACAAAGGTCACAACAATGCATATGATGGAAAAACCACACCAAGTGAGCCAATATGGTACGAGTGCAGCGAATGCCGCATAAGGAGTCAAGATCCCTGTAAAGATGAAAACGATTTTGACAACGGAAACTTTCCACCGATTATGTTGTATGTCACAAGTATGAGAGAACGTCCATAGTATAGTAAGAAAATTCATAACCAAAGCTACTAACGAAATTCCCATATGTATCTTGTTTTCTGTGGTAGATTTTATCATCTGAGAAATTGTTGACATCAATATTCCCATGACTCCCACATAGATAGCATACACTGCGAGGTGCAACAACCTAAAACGAGGATCAATAGTTTGTATTAACATGGGATGAATGTACAAAGACAAAAGATTTTATGAATGAAAGGTTATTAGGAAAAGGGATAGTTTCTATTTTAGGGGAAATCACATAACTAGAGTAAAAAAACCATTCTACTTCAAAAAATGACAAATGATATATGTATATATGATATCATATAGAGAATATAAGGATGATGTTATACACACACACACACACATATATATATATATATATATATATATATATATATATATATATATATATATATATATATATTTAGAGGCACCTTCATTTGCAAACCTTCTAAAGGTTACAAACAATACAAACCAGGGTATTTATGTCTTTTTACAAATTTCGTATTTTTAAGAAAAAATTAACTTTCTTAATTATCTCTCCCTCCCTCTCTCTCTCTCTCTCTCACACACACACACACACACACACACTCACGATCCACCATTATCATCCACTTCCGGTGACGTCCTCCCACTCCGGCGACCTCCCCATCCCGGCGAGTTTCATAATTTTTTCGACTTTCATATATAAACTGTTTTATCGAAAGTTTCAAATTCTTTTGGTTTCATAAAATGTTTTTTTTGAAATTATCACGTCTCATCATCTGATTATTGATATTGAATAAAATGTATGAAACTTAAAAATCTTATTATTCATATAGGAGAAAAATATATGATTATTTCAAAAAAATCTGAATATTCATATGAGAGAAAAATATATGAAACTTAAAAATATGATTATTCATATGGGAAAAAAATATATGAAACCGTTTATGAAAATATATGAAACCGTTTATGAAACTAGAAAATTTCAAAAAAACAGTTTATGAAACTCGAACAAACATTGTATGAACTTGAAAATTCATAAACTCGTCGGAGATTCGAGGGAGGAGGTCACGATACGTGGGTGGCGAAGGAGGCTGCAGGCAGATGGCGGCGGCACATGACAGTCAATGGATGGAATAGTGGAGAACCACGGTGGTTCTCGGTCGCCAGCGTAGTGATGACGATGGAGATGATGGTGTGGTGGCCGGAATTTTTTTTGACATAGAAGGAGAGAGAGAGATTGAGTTAAATATGGAGAAAATTAAGGATATCTTGTAACCATAATTAGATAATTCAAATTAGTTAATAAAATTTAAATTTAAAATACCTAAAACTATTCCTAAACAACCTTTCCCTATTTTCATAATTAATTTAAATCCTAAAATACCTCAACTGTTGATCAAAAATTTGGATGACCTACATGAGTTTGTATAGTTTGTAACCTTTAGAAAGTTTCTAAATGATTATCCCTCTCTCTCTCTCTCTCTCTCTATATATATATATATATATATATATATATACGGTGCGTTTCTTTTGCAACCCAAACAATTTGTACAAACTATGTAAACCAATTTTAATCGTTCATCAAGTCTAATGAATATATGATTTTATTATGTTTCCTAATTTAAAATCATGATTATAATGAATAAACTTAACATTTTCCATATATATCACAATCATTATTAATTAATCATAATCATTATCCATAAATATATCTATTGTTTCCTAATATAGTGGTTTGCATAGTTTGTACAAATTGCTTGGGTTGCAAAAGAAACGCACCCTATATATATATATATATATATATATATATAAGGGCATATTCAAACGAAAAGCTATACATTTTACGAGAAATTAGCGAGAAGTGTGATATCATATATGATACACAAGCTTAATCATATATGATTAAATACACCCACAGGTCGTGTAATCATATATGATATCACACTTCTCATTTTCTCACAAAATGTTTAACTTCTTGCATGATTCTTTCTCCCCCCCCCCCCTCTCTCTCTCTCTATATATATATATATGTCGGGGCAAATTCCTAGCACTCATATATAGAATGTCAAGGTATAATTAAATTTTATATATAACAAATGTAGAATTTAGTTTTTATACAACTTTTACTAAATGGATCAAGATGAAGTAATCTATATCTATCTATCTATCTATCTATATATATATTAAAGCAGCAACCACGCAGCCTTACGTAGCTTCCTCCAAGGCCTACAACCTCTTTTTTTCTTTTTTCTCCTTTCCTCTCCCTTTTTCTCTACTTTTTTCCCCTCATTTGTCTTCTCCACTTCCAAAAAAGTAACCAATTACGGTTTCATGACTTTCATCTCCTCTTTTCTTTTCATTGTCCAAATCAATAATAGCTTACGCAGAGCAAAATGGTGTTGATGAGGGAACTATGGCGGTGATGGAGCGAGTAGGAGGTCGAGGGTGCCGTATCGTCAATTGCGAGTAGGTTATGGTTTGCAAAATCAGTCAGAAAATCATTCCTTGATCGATACAATAAGGTATAACTCGATTTCATATCTAATAAGTTTCAATTCTAACATTTTGGTAAAAAGCAGTTGATTATTTCATATTGGAGATCAATTTTTAGTCAGAACCAGAGTCAGAAAATCAGTTCAAACTAGAGTTTTACTATGGTTTGATTTTGTTGTAAGAGATTTGTTATGGTTGTTGCAGCCTTTTGTACATTATTTTATCCCTGCAAGATGCCAATTGACTTTTAGGTTTTGTGAGTAGGGTTTGTATGATTTTCACGCTTAGAACGACGCCACAAAGGCTCAAAAAACCCTTTAGCTGGGGGGAGGGGAGTATGGTTTGAGACTTTGAGTGGTGGTATTCACATCTGGAAAACAGAGAAGCTTTAAGAATTCTTTTAGCCTTGAAATTCAGGTTGTTAGAAGATGATGATGATGATGAAAGAGACGATGAATATGCTGAAGGCTTGAAACTTCGATATATTAATTGAGAGAATAAACTTACAATATGACAAAGTAATAATGAGAGAAGTTAACCTAGACTAGAAGATACAAGGGGTTTATATACAGAGACAACATGGGCCTATGGGCCTAGGCCTTATACACATATATAAACTAACATCCCCCCTCAAACTCAATCGGGAGAAGAATGAGCCAGATGGAGTTTGGAAACTAGATCACGAAACCGTCCTGGTAGATGAGCTATAGTGAAAATGTCGGCCGGTTGATCAATAGCTGAAATAGGAAGAAGCTGGATAGTCTGACGAGTCACGTGTTGACGAACAAAGTGACAGTCAATTTCAATATGCTTCGTTCGCTCGTGAAAGACATCATTGTGAGCGATCTGAATCGCACTGTTGTTGTCGCACCACAATGGAGTTGGAGAATGTTGAGGAGCCCCCATGTCAGAGAGTATCCAGCGTAACCACACAAGTTCTTGAGCCGTGTCAGCTAGTGCTCGATACTCAGCTTCAGTACTGGATCGAGCTGTAAGAGATTGTTTCTTGCTCCTCCAAGATATGAGTGAGTCTCCAAGAAAGAAACAGTAGCCGGTAGTGGAGCGACGATCAGTCATGTCACTGTCCCAATCAGCATCAAAAAATCCTCGCAAGGTCAATGATGATGTGAATGTAAAGTGAAGACCGTGAAACATGATCCCTTTTAAATATCGAAGGATGCGCAGGATAGCAGCATAGTGATCGGAACAGGGCTCAAACATGAACTGACTGACGGTATGAACAACATAGGCAATGTCAGGGCGAGTCACTGTCAGGTAAACAAGTGACCCCACTAACTGTCGATACAAAGTAGGATCACGCAGAGGAGGTCCAGCATTCGGAGCTAAATGAAGGTTGTGCTCAAGAGGAGTGGATGCAGTTTTGTTGTTAGTAAGCCCAGCTTTTGACAAAAGATCTGAGGTGTATTTGTCTTGACAAAGATAAATTCCCGATGGATCTGAGAGCACCTCAAGACCAAGAAAATAGTGTAAAGAGCCAAGGTCCTTCATCTCAAAACAGGAGCTGAGAGATGTCTTGAGATGAGCTATGCCTGTAGAGTCACTGCCAGTAATAATCATATCGTCCACATACAAAAGAAGTAAGATTGTGCCAGCCTCAGTGGTCCGAGTAAACAGTACAGAATCATAGTGGCTGGGTGAGAAACCCAGAGAGGTGACTGTGGAACTGAACTTCTCAAACCAAGCTCGCGGAGCTTGCTTGAGTCCATAAAGAGCCTTCCGAAGACGACAAACATGACCTTGTGGAAGTCGAACGCCTGGAGGAGGTGTCATGTATACTTCCTCAGATAAGTCACCGTTCAAGAAGGCATTCTTAACATCCATCTGAAAGAGAGGCCATTGTTTGGTAGCTGCGATGGCTAGGAGACTGCGAACATAAGTGACTCGAGCAACAGGTGCAAATGTCTCCTCATAATCAATGTCGTACTCTTGATTGAAGCCCTTGGCTACAAGACGAGCTTTGTACCGATCAATAGAGCCATGAGATTTTGTCTTGATTTTGAACACCCATTTGGAACCAATGGGTGACTTGCCCGGTGGAAGAGGGACAGATTCCCATGTCTGAGCTTTGTCAAGAGCCTGAAGTTCCTCAGCCATATCTTTTTGCCAATCAGGATTAGAGGAGGCTTCCTTATAGGAAGTATGTTCGTGATTGGACAACAGAGTAGCATAAATATGATAATCACGAAGATGAGAGGGAATTTGTTTTACCCGATCTTATCGTCTAACATTATGAGATTGAGACGTTCCAGGAGCCAAAGATTCAGTAGGCAGCTCAGATGTTGGCTGTACGGATGGAGCAGATGATTGATGTGGATCAGGAAAACTAGGAGAAGGAGGCTAGCTGTGTAGAGGCAGGAGACTCTGAAGGAGAGGCGAATTTGGAAGGTGTTTGAACAATAGGCGGAGATGAAGTGATGTCAGATTAGAGCGAGTCCAATGAGACGGAAGCATCAGTAAAGAACGGAGCGGTGAAGGTAGGTGACTCACGAAACTTGGATATAGAAGAAAAAGGAACATGTTCCCAGAAGGTAACATGACGAGATATACGAAGACGCTGGGAGATAGGATCCCAGCAGCGATAACCCTTGTGCTCAATCCCATATCCAAGAAAGCAACAAAGTCTGGAGCGAGGTTCAAGTTTGGTATGTTCATGAGGTTGTAACTGAACAAAACAAGCACTACCCCAAACTTTTAGAAGTTCATAGACAGGAGTGATCTCATGAAGAGCCTCATAAGGAGACTTATTATTAAGGATGGGAGTAGGATGGCGATTGATAGTATAAACTGCAGTGAAAGCAGCTTCACCCCAAAAACGTTCTGGACATTTTGCAGAAATGAGAAGAGTGCGAACCGTATCAAGAATATGATGGTGTTTGCGTTCGGCACGACCATTTTGAGGAGATGTGCCGGGACAGGAGTACTGAGAGAGAGTCCCTTGAGATTGAAGAAACGAGATAAGAGAGGACTCTTTGTATTCCATAGCATTGTCAGCCCTAAGAATCTTTATAGATTTTAAGAATTGAGTGTGAATCATCCGAGCAAACAAAATATAAATTTTAGGTAGCTCCGAACGATGTTTCATGAGATATATCCATGTGAAACGTGTATGATCATCAATAAAAATGACAAAATATCGAGCACCCCCCCATGGATGGATGTGGTGCTGGTCCCCATACATTAGAATGAATAAGATCAAAAGGAGAAGTAGAATTAAACTCGTTTGTTTCAAAAGATAAAGCATGATGTTTGCCAAGTTTGCATGATAAACAAGAAATATTGTCAATTGACATACAATTTCCTAACACCCCTAAATTAGCTAATGATTTTATTCTGGCTAGAGATAAGTGACCTAGTCGGGCATGCCACAAGGCAAATGAAGAAGTGTTGGAAACTGAGGCAACAAGACTTGAAGAGGGTAATGGAAGACGAAGGTAGACCACTTCAATCATCCGTCCAACTTTACGGCCGAGTCCAAGGATCTGCTTGGTCTTTGGATCCTGTACAACACAACCAGAAGAATGAAATAAAATGATCAGATTAGATTCTAGAAGTTGCACAATCGAAACTAAGCTCAGAGATAGTTTCAGAACATTTAGAACATCCGGTAATTGTATATGAGGAGTGGAGACATTTCCACTAAAAGATACCGGTAGGCCAGTGTTGTCAGCAGTTCGTACTGATGAAAAATGCTGAGGTAGTTTCTTAGAAACAAAACCATCAGTGCAAGGAGTCATATGATTGCAACACCCAGAGTCAAAAAGCCATGAGTTACCTGATGCAGTTGAGTGTTGAGAATTCATACCCATAGCACCAGATATGATCTGCTCCATGAGCTCCTGATTGCGACGCATCAGTTTTATGAGGTCAGGTGAGGAGACTGTAGAGACCTCGTTATCAGCAAGAGTAGACCCAGTAACAGCGTGACTCCGGTTCTGAGGGCCAGTGTTCTTTGAGTTTTTAGGGCAGTCAGACTCATAATGGCGCGGATGAGTGATACCACACCGATGGCACTTGCAAATACGACAATCAAGGAGAAGATGAGCAGTAGAATGGCAAAAGGCACACTCAGATGTGTTCGTCTTTCCCACAGATTTGGAATGGTTGTTGTTGGTCCATTTACCTTTGGACTTGGGATGAGACGTGTAGAGAACGCTATCAGTAGTGGGCATCGGTGAGCGCATGTGAAGACGGGTTTCTTCACTTAACAATTCTAATATGGCTTCTTCAAGAGTAGGTAATGGTTGCCTATGAAGAAGAGAAGCACGAACATTCTCAAATTTATCAGTAAGACCCATCAGAATGGTTATCAAATGTAGCTGGTTGAAGTAGGTTGTGAACTGTTGAGTTGTTTCATCAAAAATTTGTGGTGCTCCAAGACTTATATGATCTCTGAGAGACAGCATTTCAGAGATATAAGAGTTTACGGATTGATCAGGAAGTTGACGTTTGTTCTGAAAGGTAGTCCACAGTTGATACTGATGAGATAGGCCCGATGACGTGTACCGCTTGGCGAGAAAATCCCAGAGACTTTTGGCGGTGACATAGCCAAGAAACTGTTGATTGATCTCAGGAGTAGTGGAGGCATTTATGAAACCCAGAATACGAGCATTATTGATGTCCCACTCATTCATGCGTTTTGCAAAATCAACAACATTCTCAGTTGCTGCCTGAACTGGAAGTTTGGATGCACCAGTAACATAGGTGTAAAGCCCATGAGATTTTAGCAGAATTATCATATGGTGATGCCACAGGATGTAGTTGCTACCATTGAAAACAACCGAGATGGGATTTGAGTGACTGAGATTGACAGCCATGGATGCGACGAGAAACAGTTCAGATTTGCACTAGAGTGACCGGTATGGTGTTGCGACTGTTATGGACCGGTATGAGGTTGCGACCGGTATTGACCGATATAAGGTTGCGACCGGTATGGACCGATAGGAGGTTGCGACCGGTATGGAGTGGACTGGTGTCTATCAACCGATGTTGAAAAGGACCGGTATCGACCGGTATGGAGTTTGCGACCGGAGTTCTTCCGGTCTGCGACTAGGGTTTCGATTGTCGGCTTGATTCGAAGATGGAAAACAGAGAGGACGAACTCGTGCGATTCGAAGGCGACGAGAGACAGAGAGGGCGACGACGACGAGGGTTTATTTGAGGTCGACTGCGGCTAGGGTCAAGAGACGGTGACGGTCGACTGCGGCTAGGATGATTGAAAGGAACGATGATGACGGTGAGAGTGAAAGCAAACCTACAGCTCTGATACCATGTTAGAAGATGATGACGATGAAATAAATGATGAATATGCTGAAGGCTTGAAACTTCGATATATTGATTGAGAGAATAAACTTACAATATGACAAAGTAATAATGAGAGAAGTTAACCTATACTAGAAGATACAAGGGGTTTATATACAGAGAAAATATGGGCCCATGGGCCTGTGCCTTATACACATATATACACTAACATAGGTAATATCTATTCGTTTTCATTTTATGTTTTTAGTTGGATCATGAACTCGGTATACGATTCTAGATAACCTTCATCTCATCAAGTCGTTAGTGAACATGTGAGGAAAAATATGGATCTATGGGCCGCGACAAAAGTCTTTAAAAACCCTTTTTTGCCTTGAATTTTAGGCAATTTCCATGTTTTTAATTTCGTGTTTTTAGTTCAATCATGAACCAGCTTGTGATTCTAGATCAATGAAGGTGCTTTTTGTTTGTGCCAATGTATTAACAACTCTTTAGTATACTTACAAACTTAATTTCATCAAATTATTTGTTAGGAAGAATGTGTATGTTTTTTAGATGATATCTACAAAGATAAAAACCCCTTTGAGAAAACTCCCGATAAGTAATTTTGCACAAGTATGAATTTCTAATCTTTCGGTTTTTTCACAATCACATTGCACGAATTGCATTCACGTTCTACCCATTCGACCCTTTGGAATGATTCTGCATATGAAACATATAAATATGATGGAATTTTAGGCTTTGAATAAACAACAAGCTGTTTGAATCACGGAGATTCCAATGTTGTGCAACCAAAATCTCATGGACTCCGTATCAATGATATTCAAGTAAGTTTTTTTTTCCTTTTTCATTTAGGTTTCCGCAACCACGAGTTTTTACAATGCCATGATAGTTTTATATGCATTTTGTTTTATTATGATGAATAGTTTGTTTCGATCAATGAGCGACTTTGGACAATATTTTGTAGATTTTTGATGTAGTAATATTCAATGCATCATCTTTGTCATCAGGTAAACGATGATTCATCTCGAACCTTCTATATAGACATTAATATTCCATACATAAAAAGGAAAGCATGATTCATCTCGGACCTGCCATATAGACATTAATATTCCATACATAAAAAGGAAAGCAGAGTCCATAATTCAAGTGAAATTTCTTATAGGAACAAATTAAAATGAAAAGGACATAAACAGAAAACTCTCTGAACAAACAAAATGCACCAAATAATTTGGATGTAAGTGGTTGAATTAATCATGTTTAAGTTGTTCCTATTGACATTCCGCAATCAAATGATTGAGGGACAAGGATGGTGTAGTTTCAACACTCTTTTATGGCTTGCTTTATTCACAACCTAAACTTGAGATGGGAGCCTATGCATTCTCTCTTTGATTGAGTTTTACTTAATTTAAATCAAAATAGGCAAAAGAATGCTTTTATATGGAAAAACAATGTTTAGCTTGACTTTTTCAAATTTATATGAAAATTATTAATTGTGGGGAAGGTTCTTGCTGATCTCTTAAAAACCTTTACTGTTTTGTGTTCTTCATATTTTATGGAGCTATTTCTTTACTGCAAACTATGAATATGTGTTGTTTTGGGTTGTATCTATTGTTTGAATCAAAATGCACCGATGGTTCAAATGAGATTCAAATGTTGTACAAGTCATTAGAAGTCATTAGGAGTCTGAATATTCTAAGTCATAGCATCTGTTTTATAGGAGGTTACCTATATGTGTGCGAGTTAATGATACTTAGGGGCCGTTTACCAAAGGTAAGCGTTTATTGGTAAAATTTAACGCCATCACTTACTTACGAGATAAGATTTTAGTCCACCAAAACGGTATCGTATGCAACAATTTTCCCGGTAAGCACTAATCGGGGTAAGAGTCTTCGCCCTCACTTATGGTAAGACTCTCGGTCCTTGCTTTAGCTCTTACCGAGTAAGATTATTGGTATTTGCTACATTCATCCGGTAAGGTAATGTGACTTGGTAAGCACTTACCCGGGTAAGCGTTTGATAAACGGTCCCTTAGGGCCTTTTACTAAATGCTTACCCGGTAAGTGTTTACCGGGTTACATTACCTTATTGAATGAACATGACAATGAAAAGGATGAGAATCTTACCCGGTAAGAACGATAATAAAGATCGAGCGTCTTACCCGGTAAGTGAGAGTAACCACTCTTACCCCGTAAGTGTTTATCGAATAAAAATTTTCAATACGATGCCGTTTTGATGGACTAAAATTTTACCCTGTAAGTTAAAAGAAAGTGTTCACTCTTATTGGTAAGCATTAGCTGGGTATGCATTGGATAAATGGCCCCTTACTAATCAATATCCAACCATAGATGGTCGTGTATGTTTCTTTGTATTCTTAGATTTGAGCCAAACCTGATGATCATAATAAGTATAGCATATTACTTATTATCGATTAATTTCAAACACATGAGTTTATTTATGTAATTTGTGTGCACGCAAATCACATTAAGTTTCTAAATGAATCAAAAGGTATCCATGCATGACACCGGCCAGTTTACTGGCCCATTACCAGGGACAAACCTAGAATTTTTTTTATACGGTGGCATCACATAATATAAACAAAAAACAATTACAAAAACACGGTTTTTATCGACGTATCTTCATCTTTTTACCGACGTTAAACATTGCCTGATGTGTTTTTTTGGCCTAATTCCACCATTACGAGGAATTTTTAAAGATTTTTTTGCTTAATTTCGACGAAATTTTAACCTTTTTATTGATTTTGAGGGATTTTTTCGGTTTTTTTGGTT
The DNA here is from genome assembly GCA_954870635.1 of Arctium minus. Lineage (NCBI taxonomy): Eukaryota > Viridiplantae > Streptophyta > Magnoliopsida > Asterales > Asteraceae > Arctium > Arctium minus. Next base: position 11,082,469 of record OX941094.1, on the reverse strand, counting down.
GATGTCAAGGGTTTTTTTTTCGGTTTTTTGGATGTTTACAAAAGTTTTTTTTTGGTTGATTACAAGTTACGGTTGCACCTTCTTGAAGTTTCCAAAATAATACGCTAGCACCTTCCAAAACGATACGGTTGCACCTTTCACGAACCTAAAAATTTTACCCTTCGTCCAAAAAAAGATACAGAGGCACGTGCCACCCATGCCACCAAGCTAGATCTGTCATGCCCAATACGACCTTTCATCTCTTCTCAACCCTTTTTTTTCACTATTCACTTTGCGCAAGAAAATACGGTGGCATAAAACAAGGAAAAACAAGCAAAATGAACAAGCTAGAACCACTTTGTCAAAAGTTACTCTACACTTCGATTCTCTCATTAGAACATGATGAACTCAATTCTCAACTTTCATGTATGTGTTGTACTTTTATTTATCTTGCGTTTGCGTTGTTCCAGTTTGTTTTCTATTTAGGTCTTCAAACATGATACTGCACAATTGGCAATAATACTGTGGATGGAAGGATCAAGGCCGAAAGTCACGACTGTAAGTGTTAATGGAAGTAGCTCATCATTCACCACAATTCAATTATATTTCTTGATGTTCTTTTTTTTATTTGGTCGTTGTCGATCTTTTATGGTGACCAAAGTTTTCAGAGCGTCTTATTTCGTCATCCTGAAATCTCAATTTCGACTCAGCTGTGTTTCATTGTAAAATGTACATATATGAGTGCCTGTTGTCATGTTAAAAGTTGCTTGAGCTAACACACCACATGGTCTGATCATTGAAACAATTTTTTTAACTCGAAAATCTAACACTATAACAACTTATTCTACATCTTAGGGGTCGTTTACCAAACGCTTACTCGGGTAAGCACTTACCAAGTCATATTACCTTACCGGATGAATTTGACAAGGACCAAGAATCTTACCAAGTAAGAGCTAAGGCAAGGACCGAGAGTCTTACCCGGTAAGTGATGGCAAAGACTCTTACCATGGTTAGCCCTTACCGAGAATAGTGTTGCATATGATATTGTTTTGGTGGACTAAAACCTCACCCGATAAGTAAGTGATAATGTTGAATTGCGCTTACCCGGGTAAGCGTTTGATAAACAACCTCTTCTTCTCTCCAAACTATCTTTTTTGGTCAGAGCTTTAGTCCTGTTGGTACTTGGGAATTCGTAACATGTTGTTTGGTGAGCTGCTAATATGGTAGCAACAACAACATCACTCCTTGAAGAAAGTTTTATAACTTTGCAAGGTTCTTTACTTTGTTAATCTTTACTTAATCATGGGTACAAAATTGTTAAAAACTGCAAGATATATAATATCAATTTTATGAAATAATATAATGTTTAACATGGGCTATTAGATTTTGGATCGTAGAATTTTTGGTGTTTGTATGTTTACTGACAGACCTCAAGCTTACCACTCATGTGCTCACTGTAACTTGTATCTTTACACATTTTATGTTGGAAAGTGGCATTTACATATGCAACTTAAGAAATGCATATTATTGTTATTTAACTTTCTCTATTAATTTTCCTAATCTATGAACCGCATAGGTCTTCTTTCGAACAGGGAGTTGATTTGGGTACCGGAGTTGATTTGGGCACAATGGGTTGGGTCGAACTAATGTAATCTAACACAAACTACTATCACAGAACCATGGGGTGAGTCCCATTGGCTCTTTCACATGTATCAAGTACATATGAAAGTGTTCTTTTTTTTCCAATTTATATTTTTTAAAGTCTCATGGGAATGTACTATATATATATATATATATATATATATATATATATATATAAAATGTTTTTTCTTTTTCCAAGTTCCCTTCATATTGTTTTTCTTTTTCTATTTTGTTATTAAAACAAAGAAAATAAATTACACTCATTTATAAAAAATTATATGGCACATAAGTACTTCCTATCATTTAGAAAAATTCTTGAGCTAACACACACATGGCCTCATCATTGAAACAACCCTTAACACTTATATTTAGATGTTTGAATTAGTCTACTCCATGTTAACGTTCGGGCCATGTGCTATTTGGAGAGTGGAAATGTGTTTAGACAGTACATTAATTTATTTCTTAATAAAAAATCATGCAAAATAATTAATTATACAAACAATCCATAAATTACTGTCCAAATTACTTACAGTACCGCGTAAAGCGCGGTTCACATACTAGTTATTACAATTAAGACAAAGACGATGACTGTGTTTGGATAGAAGGATATGGAAATTAAAACGTCCGGTCGGATCCCAAAATGGACCATGAACAAGATATGAACATGTTTTTTTCTAATTAAAAAAATAGAAACATGAACCAATTTCGTTTCTCAAATTGAAAAAAGATAATACTAACAAAAAAATGAAAAACATAATTTAGGTTTGGTTCTGAATCGGACTAAACACACCAAACTAAAATCATGCTCTTAGCTGGCTTTTGTTTTCTAGGAGGTGCTGAAGTCTGATTTCACTTTTGATTTTTAAGAGGTGTTGTTGAAGTCTGAAATGTGAATCAATAATAAGACTGTTTGTTTTTATAAACCGAATTTTCTTTGAATATGTATAATTGTCTATTTTATCCCTCAAAATTATTAACTTAAATACGTCAATTGAAGTGAGTATCGTTGATTGAAGGAAGGATCGAAAAAAATAAACAAAAGAAGGATGTGGAGTTTTAATCATATCTCACACACCAAAGCCCCGATTTAAGCGATTCTAGATGTTCTGGAAAGCCAACACACAGATCTACAATCTTTCTTGTTTTGCGTTTTTGCAAATACGGCTGCATCTGGGCTAAAACCGATGTTGAAATCGAAAGATGGTGTTGGACGGAAATAAGAGGAGATTTATGAGATAGGGTTACCACTTTTTGTCCAGACCATATTAAGAGATGACTCTGAAAATAATGAAAAAACAAATGGTCTGAATTATAAAATGTCTGACCCAATCAGATATAAATGGTGATTAAGAGCTTAAAATGAAAAAACAAACAAAGCCTTAATAAGTCTAGAACCAAAGCCAATATCGCCGTTCCTACATTCCAGGTTTGTTTCTTTTTCTGGTTTTATCGATATGGGTTGATTTTTGCATGTCTTTGGTGGTTGATTGGATTTTATCCAAGGTTTTAAATGGCGTCAGATGTGGCTTAGTGATGAGGTCAAGTCTTAAACCTTAGGGAAAATGGCGTTTTTCATTGCATGACTTATATCGACAAATATGTATATATCACATATATATATATATACACATGTTTTATTTTTTTACTATTACTCAATAAGTCAATGATATTAAACAATTTAAATTAGCTTAGACACCAAAAGCTAAAACATGACACTAAAAAGGTTAGAAAAAATCTAATAAATGTCTTACAAAAACCACGCATAGTAAACTACTAACCTTTGATCGTGGGCATTTGAATCCATCTGCTACTAAATATTTTTTATCTCTTTATATTTATGCAATTTGATGATGGTGGTGCTCAATATACATACATATGTTGGAACTTAGTTAAGAAAATGAGAGATTTGTCCCACATAGGAGCCAAGCCAAACTTTACACCACTTAATATACCCAAACCATTGAGCATTAAATGAATCAATTAATTGCTTGACTTGGATTGTGGTGTAATTGGTGGGCTCTCATTGACATTAATATATATACATTAAATGTCAAATATGGGCCTTGGGCCTTGGGTCTCGATGGGGTGGGGATTGTGTTGCAGGGTAACAGTGGTTGGGGTGCGGGTTATGGCGCGACCATACCCGCGACACTAACCGCGTGATGCACTGGAGTTTTCCTCGGACAGAGACTTACGCGGGTTTCCACGCGAGTTCACCCGCGGCACAAGTCGTGAGGCTTCCTGACAGTTAATCTTGGTTGGTGAAACAACCTATAAAACTGCACATTTTCCCTCCATTTTTTCCAACGAATTTCTCATCATTCTCTCTCAATTTTCTGGGTTTCTCCTCTTCCGTTCTTCGCCAAAACACACATGGTTCGATAGATTCAAGTTCCATACTTGAATACGATTGTTGTATCCTCTAGACGGACGCATTACGAACGAATTTCTGTCTTAGGACACTGCTTTACGTGCAGGCCTCAATCGATTTCAATTCTTACACGAATCTTCTATTCAAGTAAGGATTTTATTTTGTGTTTTATGATTGATTGTTGTTATACTTTGTGAATTACATAGATATATATATATATATATATATAAGAATTTCGATTTTCATTATTATTTTGTCTATATATATACAATTATTATTCAAGCGATTGATTACTCCTAACAATATATATATATATATATATATATATATATATATATATATATATATATATATATATATATATATATATATATATATATATATATATCGCGAAAAATTTAATGACCAAAACGATGTTTGAAAGAATTTAACTTTTTTTTTTCCGAAACATAAAAGAATTTAACTTTCCTTTTCTCTTTGAAACATGAAAGAATTTAACTTAATTTGACTTAAGTGGACAAATGTCGGCTAGGTTCAAGAAGCTACAAAAGTCATCTGTAAACTATAATTCTATCTTGAGTCAATTAACTTGTAAGTTATGTATTTTTGACCCAAACAATTTCAATACATAAATGCTAGCTAGTTCCTTTTGATGGAAGCACTAAACAAACAGAGGCGGATCCAAGAGATTATTTTTGTAGTTGTGTCATAGCATACAATGAAACAAAATGGTAATACCCTTAAAACCGTAAAAAATACACTACATTGGAAACTTTTAGTGGTGGGCAACTGGGCGTCCACTGGCATCGCTTTGAGTTCGCACCTGTAAACAAAGCATGCTACAAATTATATATGCATTAGAATTTGGTGTAGAAAGAGATCATGCCTTATAGAATCCTATGAGTAATAAAACTAAAGGTGCTCTTACAAGATACATAAAAGAGTTTGAATCAACACTTTGTTTGCTTGTTGTCGGTTAAGAGTGCGAAGTATCATATGCCAATCTAGCACCAACATAAGCCTCCTTTTACATGTAATCGATCCAAGTTACGATGTTCTTGTTGAGAGCATACAAGTGAATTGGTCACTTTCTATCATAACACAGCTTCCATAATTCTTTTTTCATATGGTAGAACCCTAAAATCTACTAAATTCCAAAAGAACTTCTTCAGCTTGTCGAGCCAAATCATAGCACACACAAGGCTTTACTAAGCTTGTTTCATATAAATAAAAGTATAAGATGATAAAGACGACGATTAAAGAATTTTTTTTTTGGTGCGAAAATGATCACATAGATACCCTTTAATGGAGGTGGCATGATATGACGTGTATATACGCTGTTTAACATATCGTACTTATAGTTAGAAAACTAAAATGGTACGCAAAACTACTAGTTATAACTGAAGGCACAAAAAAGATTATTATTAAACTAAAATTGCATATTGGCAAGTAGTGTAAGGATGCTTTTTGTAACTTGCTATTTTTAAGAGGGGGCCGATTAATTTGTAGGGATAGTATGTTGAGGTCGTTTTCATCATGTGGAATTCAATCCCTCACAGCCGACTCTCACTCTATTTTCATATTCTCTTTTTCCTCTCCCTCTCTCTCTCTCTCTAGATCTCTTTCCCTCTCTCTCCCCTTCTTTCTTTCTCCCCCTCTCTCTCTAGATCTCTTTCCCTCTCTCTCTCTCTCTCCTTCTCTCTTTCTCCCCCCCCTCTCTCTCTCTAAAGGGTTGTTTATTTTTTAAAATACATCTTAATGGCTCTTAAATCTGAATCATTCAGATCTTGTTTGTTTTTTTTTCATTTTTCAGAACCCCTTAACTATTAAATACATATGAAATAATAAGTGGTGACCTAACTTCTTAAAACATCTTATTGCCGCCTTATTTTATATGTTCTCCTTTCTCTCAAGACGTCTCCAAACGTTACAAAAACAAATAGTTTTATTGATTCAGATTTCAGACTTCAGCACCACCTCTTATTAATAAGAAGTGAAATAAGACTTTAAATTTTAGACATCTTAAAAAACAAACGCCACCTAAATCTCTTTCCCTCTCTCTCTCTCTAGATCTCTTTCCCTTCTCTTCCTCTCAAAATTAATCTTCTCTCTAAATCTCTTTCCCTCTCTCTCTCTAGATCTCTTTCCCTTCTCTCTTCCTCTCAAAATTAATCTTCTCTCTCAATAACTTTCTCTATCCCTATTGTTTAAGATTTTTTACTTGCATTTGATGTAGGTCCAAGTTATGTAAATAGCTAATCAAATATGAATATATATTGTTGATATTAATTTTGAAGAAAAAAGCGATAAGGTTTATATAATTTTCAATTATTACGTTAAAACTTTATATAATCTCAACCATTTAATTTGAATTTCAGAAGATTAGAAGTACATTCGTGCAATACAATGCGAGACATCTCGATTTTAATATTTTTATTTTATTTTTTGTATTTATCAATTTATAATACAGTTTTGTCGATTTAGGTTTAATAATGATTTAATTTATTTTAGGTTTAATAATGTAATGTTTGTTATAAAACTAGAAGCGTACTTGCACAATGCAACGAGATACGTCACGATTTTAATGTTTCATTTTATTTTTTGTTATTACGATTTTGGATGGTTTTGAGAGAGTAATAATGTTTTTTTTTATAAACTTGTTGAATTTAGGTTTAGTAATATAATGCCTTTTATAAATAAAAAAATAAGTATTTTTTTAGAATTCAAGGATTAGCTTATATATTTTAAATTCTTTATATTTAAATTGAGATATTTATTCTGTTTTGATTACGTTTATCAGTTAGTTATAAATTCAAACATATAGTTTTAGAAATTTGTACTCATGCATCATGACTTGTATTCTTGAATTTTAAGTAATGTATATCAATAAACAATACTTAATGCATATAAACTTGTTTTTAAGAGTTTATTCAATAGTTAATAATAATGTAATTTATTTTGAGTTTAATAATATAATGTTTTTTTATAAAATAAACATTAAATATTCTGTTAGATTTTCTTAATTATATTTTAAATTTTTTATATTAAAAATTTGATTTTGTCATGTGTTTAATTATGTGGGGAGTGATTTTAGGATAGTTAAAGTGGTTATGGATAAAGATTGAAAGTTAATAAATAACATTAAATGTTGTACATAAAACTTTAATGGTTGTTTTTAAGAGATTTTAAGTAATTAGTATTAAATAGCGGTACATTAAATTTTACCAATTGTTTTTAAGAGTTTTTTTATAAATATTTTATAATAGTAGTGTTGGGCCCGTGCATTGCACGGGAGGATAAATTTTTTGTTGGAATATTGAATCGAGTTAAAATAAAACGTAATTTCTCTGTTAACAATTAATGAAATACAATGTGAAAAACGAATGTATTTTCATAAGTGGTTAACTTGCATATATTCTTAATCGTTTGTTGTTATGAGTTTGTGCAATAATATTGGTAATAGTTTTGTATTATATTATTTAAAACTCAAACGACATGTCTCACAACATATCACTATTATTGAAATAATTATAAATATGAACATACATTTTTACAGATTTTGCAATTTTTCTGAAACCTCCTCGACAACACTTGACAATCATTTTGAACGTATAAATCTGTAGATTAATTAACAACATTCAACCCACATCAAATATGACAAAGAAAATAAATGATTTCTATCTTTTGTAACCGGCAACTCAACTGGTATAGTTCAAATTCACTCAGTACCACTTGAAAATTTATCTGACTATTGACTTTAAGACCTCATAGTATTAGTCGATAAAAATAAAGATATGTATATATATATCTTATTCCCCTACTTCGAAAAATATGATTGTGGGTTTTGAAAAATATAAACAAATCATCAGTAAATAAAATAAAATATAAAAAAGTAGTTTTTCAAAGAAACAAAAATATAGTGGAATACCTTTTGTTCAGTTGTAGGTTCCGCCATTGACACCCGACCGTTCGTCTTTTCTTGTACTCGGATGATACATAGAGAAGCTATATATATTTATAGTGAATGTAGAGAATATTTTAAAATCTTTTATTTTCATTTTCGATTTTACATTTAAATGTAAATATATTAAAAATATGGAAGAATATTTTTATATCTACATCGTTTCTATTTTATTTTCTTTACACTTGGTTAATTTGGAAAGTATTGCGGAATATTTTTATTTTTATTTTTTAATGCTCGTGAAAAAAAATACGTGTATATTTTATATTATGCTAATATAAAATATGTGTAGATTTTATATTAGCAAAAAAAAATACGGAAGAAAAAAAGAGTGTAAAAAGATTTTATAAAATAAAATATGGAAAAAAAATTTATAAAATAAAATATGGAAAAATCATTATGAGATGTAATATAAAAAAATACGGAAGAAAAAAGATTTTATATTACATCTCATTAATATAGATTTAAATGTAAAATCTACATTTAAAATAGATTATGCTAATATAAAATCTATTTTATAAAATCCTCCACCAAAAAAAACAAATATTTATATTAATAAATGAGTATCCATTCCACAAATAGATGATTATGTGAGATACTGTGCTTGGAAAGGTTGTACCAAAGCATTAAGAAATTGTAAATTAAGTAATTGACTTTAATTAGTTGTACCTTGTGTTTAAAATGTTGTAATTAAGAGTTTTTTATGTCATTTTTATAATATAGTATAGATAGTATAAATAAACAATTAAGTATTCTCACAGAGTTTAATGATTATCCTAATTATATTATATTTAAAATGTGATGTTTATCCTATATTTGATTATATTTATTAGTTAATTATGAATTTAAAACATGCAGCTTTAAAAAGTTGTACTTATGTGTAACACCCGTAATTTCGATATTATGTATAAAATAAATCTAGAGAAAAAGGTCGGTGGACGACCGAGAAAAAGGTCGGTGGACGACCGAGAAAAAGGTCGGTGGACAACCGAAAAAACGGTCGATGAACAGCCGAGAAGACGATCGGTGAACGACTGAGAAAACGTGTAACACCCCAAAATTTGGGACAAACAAAAGTTTTCGGAATTGGAAATATGGTATATAAAAATGTCATAGCACGAGCTTTCCCAAAAATGGAACTATGTACGTCTGTTATAATTACAAGTTTGTAATAATAAGCAATGAGGGATAACAACCCCTTTAATCTAATTTCTAACGAGAAAAGAGATTACAACAAGTTGTTATCTAATTGCCTAAAAATAATTATCTTCTAATGGCGTCCCAAAACGCTCCCCAAGCTCCCATCTAAGGCTTGCTAAACCTTCTTAGAAGGTCATGCCACTAGAACCTGAGATACACATTAAACCAATCAAGTGTTAGGCCAAAAGAGCATAGTGAGTTGAACAATAGCATATCATAAACATTTTAAAGGGGAAATTAACACACGTAAAGTTCCATAGAGGAATCAATGGGGAAGACCCAAAACACAAAGGAGTTTCACCTCAAGAGTCAATGTACCTTGATGTTCACTCTCGTGAGCAACATCTCGAAGGCCCGACACATTTGAAGACTACCTCCAAGGCATTACTCCAAATGGCTGAGGTCCGGACACATACCATTAAAGTGTAGCCCCAAGACTACATTCTCCTAATGCCTACTCGTGGTTCATCAAATATACAATCCATCATCATACATATTTCACGTCAAGTAAAATACATGTACAAGATCCCAAACAATTCCAACCTCCATTTAGGACAAACCCTAAATAATGGAAGTTCCACATACAATATCCATCAACCATGTTAATCACATAATTACCTTCCAACCCTTACCAACAAAATATCCTCATCAATATACTCATAATTGATTAATGGCACAACCCAACAATTATCAAACATAGTAATTTGCATCTATATTACCACATGATTTTATATAAAGCAAGGAAACATGAAAAGATGATAATAAGCATATTAAGAGGTGTAACTCATTTTAAAATAGTTAGAGAACTCACAATCTAGGTTTCTTATAAAAACCCTATAAAACTTAGGAACCCTAGAACATGAGATGGATGAATGCTTGAGATTCTTGAAGACTTGAATCCCTTGTTAGTTCTCCACCATAAATGCTCTACAACCAATCTTGAATCTCCAATAAATGCTCTCACCCAATCACCCCTTTGAAATAAATGAAGGGAGAGGAGTTAGGGCAGAAAATCGCACCTTATGCTCTCAATAAACGACCTAGTATATGATTTTGGGGAGAAGTTGTATTAAAATTGGTTGATGGGGTGTTTTATACTCAGAAGTCGCGTGCGACAATGCCAGGCGATAATGCCAATGACATTGTCGCCTGGGTACAATTGCAGGCCTTAATCTGCTCACAGTACCATTCTGGCGACTGTGACAGGCGATAATGCCCTTGTCATAGTCGCGTGTCACAATCGCACCTATGTACCGTAACCCCATTGCCTCGTGCGACCTTGACATGCGACTGTGACACATGTCATAGTCGCGATCATACTCACCCCGAGCCCCTCGAGCCTCGATTTCTTCTTTCGTCTTGACGGTTGGCACGCTCGGTAACTTTTGATTCATAATGAGTCTAATTGAATTAATTTGGAAGAAGCCACACTGTTAATGGAATTATAACGAGTTGGTTACCAAATTTTTTCGGGTGTTACAAAACGGTCGGTGAACGGCCAAGAAAACGGTCGAGGAACGACAGGGAAAACGGTCGGTACGAGTGTGGCTAAAGTGCCTAGCGAAAGTAACATATGTCGCTTTAGCATGATACTATTATGGATAGTATAAAACTCTCGGTACATCTGTCGCGAGATTGCCTAGCGAAAGTGACATATGTCACTTTGGCTTGGCACTATCGCGGAGCAGATCTGGAGGTTAAAAATCCGATTTTTGGGGGTTTTCTTCCTTTCCTCATTTCTCCTTCACCATAATTCTGTTTGAGACGATTCTTTTTGCTATGGTTTCGTATTTGAGAGCTTTTCAAGTACAGATTGTTGGTTTTGGGAATATTCAAGAGTATTTGGTGGTGGATTGGAAGCAAAGGTCAAGAGCTCATCATCATCATTTCCATCTTCAAGAAATTTTGGGTTTTCTAGGTTTTCACCAAAACCTAAGTGGTGAGGTCATCCTCCTAGTTTCTAAACTTTATTATAAGTTATAAATTCTCCATTGATGATTTCCTAGTGATTGGTTTCTCAAATTTCGAATTTGATGATTTTGGAGAATTTAGGTCAAGAATGAGGGTTTTGGCCAAATTGGGGATTTTGATGTAAAATGTTTGGGGATCCATTCTAAATGGTTGAATATGAATGTTTATGGTTGGAAACTTGTGAATCTAGGTTTTTTTGAAAGGATTTGCTTGTGGATTCAAGTTTCTTCAAGGAAACTCAAGTTGGGGTAAAATCTAGATTTAGCCTAAATCTAGCAAGGTGAGTTCAAGTTGATTTGTGAAAACTATGTTCATGCCAAAATGTCCGTTTTAAAGTGTTTATGTGTTTTACTTGCTAATTATCAATCGTTGGATTATTTTATGAAATTTACTTATTTGGAATATTTGATTTGATAAATCTTATGAAACACCCATCTTTGGAATTTTTGGGAAATTTGATAAATGAATCATAATGAAATTGTTTTGATGATTTATTTGCATAAATGGATGTTATTTGGTAAAAATTCATTTTTAGTGTTTCTTGGAAATATGTGTATTTTGTGTTGTGAATGTTTTGAAAATACCAACGTGTGGGTCATTGGTCATTCCCAACCTTGAGAACATTTCGGAAATTGTAAACCTTTTGGTTTTAGGGAATGATGTATTTCAAGTATTTTTATGAGTAAATCTTTGATATTGATATTTTAACGATTTATCTTACGAGTGTAAATCCTTTGGAGCATGTGGTTGCATAAACGTTGGTCAATTGCATTTTATTGCATTTTGTGGATTTTAGCATGTGGTCATTTGACTGGTTGAGCATAAGGCTCAGTTTTCGTCTTTGTCGTGTCTTGGGGATAATTGTTTGGTTTTAATAACTTAAAGTGGAGCTTTGTATGTGAGTTGCATTTATTGCACTTTATTTTAGAGAATACATGTTTTGAGTACGTGTGTCATTCATTTGGAGTCATGTATTTTAGATTGTAATGCATTGGATCCATAGGCATGTAAGTCGGTCATATTTGATAGTAAGGAGTCTTGATTTCTCACTTTGAGAAATATGTCGTGTTGGCATTGTTGTTGTCCCGTTTTTTTTTTAGATGAACCTTTAAGGGTTGTATTCTGGGACCATGAGTTTTGTGGTTTTGATGCTCTAATTATTGTGCGTGAGGGTTGGACATCATGGGTTATCAAGTAAGGAGTTGAGGCTCCTATCTTGAATGCTAGGGAGTAGGCACTAGAGGTCGAATGAGAACCTCGAGGTTGAAACTCCACTACAGAACAAACAGGCAATAAGATCGCGTATCCTTGAGGTGTAGCTTGGCAAAACAGGCAATAGGGGATACGGTGTAATTGGGACTTGAGGTGTAGCTTCTTAAAGCAGGCAATACAGTCACGATCTGAGGTGTAGTCCGACAACATGGTTATATGGCTTAACTTTGTGTTCCTTCCGTCACGTACAATGGAATCAGGTCTCCCTCGTCACCGAAAGGTGTTATTTGGGTATTAAATTATATTATCCATGTTTTCGGTGACGTTTTATATATATGGATTTTTATTCATGATTTATGGGTTGAGTATTATCCCCCATCCGCGTTTTGGGTGTTTCGGGAAATAAAGTTTTATCTACGTTTTATAGATTGGAAGTTCAATTTCTATTCACATTTTGAATGAGTTTTGGATTGAATTTACTTTACGAAGGAATGTCTATGTTGAGGTACTTGTCTTTAAAAATGTGTATTATTGAAAAACGAGTCATTTAATATTTAAAGTAAATTAATTTGAAAGATTATGATTTAAACTGCATTCTTTCCTTTTAACAAATATATTTTTTCATTGTTGGAAAACTCTTGAACTCACTAGGCGTTAGCCTAACCTTTTTATTTGTCGGCATGTGCATCAAGTTTCGGTTGAGGAATGGTACTAGTGACTTTGTGGAGAGACGAATGCTAGTTATTTGCACAAGAGAGAGTAGCTTGGTGAAGCCTTCCGCATTTTGGAGATAACTACCGTTATTGGGATTTTAGTAACTCCTGACTTTAATTAGTCCTTATGTAAGACTTTATTTATTTTGTTGATGATTCAACCTAGAATTGTATTTCAAGTATGGACTGGTCGTAAGAGATTTTACTCTACTTTGAGGTATCGTTGAAAATTTTAAATTAGTCGCTCTTTTCAAATTTGAGGGTGTTACATTATGCATCATATAATTGTAATATTGAATTTTAAGTAATATGCATCAATAAACAGTACTTGATGTATAAAATTTTATTTTTAAGAGTTTTTCTCAAATATTTTATAATATAATATAGATACATGTTTATTGCTTTACAATATGCGTATATGTTGTCAATAAGTTTTTGTTCATTTTTAAAATTTCATATTCAATCAACTAATTAATTTCAAAACCAATGACATAGATATCCAATATACAAAAGACTGGAATCTCTAAGGATGTTTTTGGTGGGGTAAGTTTTAATTTTTATTCAATTTGGTAGCGTTTGGTATGCAGACATGATTAGACGGGATTGAACATGACAGGACTGGACATGACAGGACAAAAGGCTAGGACTGGACAGGACAAGAAAAATGTATGTATTGTGTTTGGCATGACTAGGACTGGACTGGACAAATTTCCCTAAAAGTTGTTAGATGATTTTATATGTCATATAATAGTTACAAATAACACAAATAAAATATATCTTTAAATAATTTAATTAAAAAACATTTTTATTTTTTTACATGATTTTCATACATATAAATAAATACAAAAACAATGGTAAGAAATCTGAATGAAGAATCTGAAATAATTGATGGTAATTCAAAAAAAAATCTGATTCATATAAAGAAAATATAACATTTGATTCAATTTGGAAGATCTTAAGGAATTGGCGGATGCATAGTTGCAGCGACAGGTAAAGATAAAGGCGACGGATAGCCGGTGAAGGACGGTAGTTGTGAAGAACGTGAAAGATAGTGGATAGTGGTGGTGCAGGAGGTTGTTGTGGTGGAGGTATAGGTGGTTGACGATGGTAGTGGTGGTGGAGGTGGACAATGGTAATAGAGGTTATTGTAGTGGAGGAAGAGGCGGAGGTCACCGACGGTGGTTGGCGGTGAGCGACGATGGTTGGCGGTGAGCGACGGTGGTTGGCGGCGAGCATCGGTGGTTGGCGGTGAGCGTCGGTGGTGGCGGCGGCAATGGGTGGTGGTAATCGGTGGAGGTGGTGATAGGTGTTGGTTGGGTTTATGCAACCTTTTTTAGATTCACTTAAAATAGAATTTAATGCAACTATACACCTTATCCTACTATCGTTTCTTAACAAGTAATAGTGGTACAAAGTACCGGATATCAATCCTCAAGGAAAACTGTGAAAGTTCTATCGAAAAAGTCCAGTAATTAAAAGTCAATTTCAGATGGCGAATTCGAAGAAATCTTTTAACGGTTTTAAGTTATCACTAAGGAAAGTTCAGTTGTGAGAAAAGGCAAATGGTGCAAAGGTTCATTAGGACAGAAACAAATGATCTGGTAAAAAGATATTATAGCAGTCCTATTTATCCCAAAATTAACATTTAATATAATCTTTTTAGGGATTACACATTTTGATACATTTAATTAATCGTCAATTAATTATTTGTAATCTTTAATTACCTGAAATATGTTCAACGAGACTTTAAACTATATTTATAACACATTTTTACTTTTTCATCGGTCTCAGTCCTAACTCTGCCTTGCACCCCAATCTAAGGTTTTATCCTATCATTGCTTGGTTTTTCTCACAAAAGAAATAATTACTAAAAAGCAAGTAGCTGAAATCGAAAATTATGAAAACAAGGTGCAAGCACTGAAGTTTGAAAAGAAAACTTGGCGAGCAAGTAATTAATATATGAAGTGAAGACATAAATTTAAATTTGCAGAAAATATAAATGACTGGAAAGTAAATTGCAGGGAATAGAAAATGTTCGAAATTAAATTACTAGAAA
The DNA here is from genome assembly GCA_954870635.1 of Arctium minus. NCBI lineage: Eukaryota > Viridiplantae > Streptophyta > Magnoliopsida > Asterales > Asteraceae > Arctium > Arctium minus. Next base: position 11,067,365 of record OX941094.1, on the reverse strand, counting down.
AGTAAATAAAGCAGTAAATTGCATATAGTAAATATGTTGTGAGTGCTTCCAGATTTGGTAACTTATGCGGGAAGTTTCGTTTGAAAACTATAACACTTGCAAAAACGTTGAAACAATAATTTTACTACTTAGGAAAATCACCTTTTGGCACAGAAGGAAATTAATTCAAAAGAACGCCAAATATGTCGGCTTAGTTAAAGCAAACCAAAAGAATTAAAGCAACCGAACCTTGAATACTTTAGAAATTACTTGGGGCTTGCTTCACCAGATTATTACTAGCCACGTGTTACAAAAAAAATGATTCACAAGTAACAAACGATTTTAAAGACTAGAAGAGTTTTGAGAGAGCAAAAACATACCAGGTGACAATTCTTAAGTAAACAATTGTAATCAAAACAAATATGACCGAACACTTTAGAAATTATTGGGAGATCACAAGCAAGGCCACAGCCTCAAGGTGATGTTTTGGTGTTCGAGAATGATTTGTAGCAAACAAGAAACAATTCAAAATAAACCACTAACACTTATAATAAAAGAATGAATTATAAATCAAAACACTTGTATTCTTCAAAGCTTGTAACAACTATCCACCAAATTACAAGTAGTAAACTACAAATGTATGCCAACCAATCGAATTGCTTAAGATGTATGACCACAAAATACCTTGTTCAAAAGTGTTCTTGATTAAAAGATCCTAAGATATCTCAAACATAATACTTGCATTCTATTTATAACAAAAATCATACTTTGCTTCCAAGTTAGGTTGCAATCCAAGTAACAACTCCATGGGCCAAGCCTATATCTTTCATTTTCTTCAAAATTTGGCCCCGAGGATGAGCCCAAGCAAACGGCCCAAATGATCAAGCAACAATCCAAGTTTTGAGCCCAATTGCATCAACCAAAATCCGAGAGCAAGCCTTATTTAAGCCCAATTTCTATTCTCCATGGCTTCTCTAGAGTTTCGACAATCCTGAAAAATAAAAAGATAAAAATAATCATAAGAAACTAGACTAAAATTCAGTAAATCATTAATAAATAAACAAAACCTAAGAATATCCTAAAATGGTGTAAAATAAAATGAATAAAGACACAATTCATTAATTTGGGCAAATAAAAGACTCCTAAATGACACAAAAAGTGATGTTTTAGGGTCAATAAATCAACACCTATCACACCCCCAAACTTAAACTGTTGTTTATCCCCAAACAACAAAAATGACAAATTAAAAGACTCAAAGAAAGAAAAATAAAGTTGAAATGAAAATATCTAAAAAAATTGATCCTGTTTCACCATGACCAAAATTATCCCCAATTTGAAGTTTTTAGAGAAATTTTTCCATATCTTGAAAACAAACTGAAATTCATAGCCCTTCATAAACTCAATTCATTTAGCTAAGTTAGAAATGCACAATCACCAACTAATCTAGACTTGCCTTATCACTAGCAAGAATCATCAAATTATGCATATTAGGGATTTGAAGTGCATTTTGGCTTTTTCTTGTTTTTGTAATGCTTTGCCTCTTACCACAATCTCTCTTTTTCACTCAATGGCACAATTTTACTGCCATTCATCTCATTCTGAGACAAAATTCGAAAAATTTGGACATTTTTTGTCTCTTTTGACTCTTGGTGCCTTTGGCATATTCTCATGCAAAGTGAATAGGTTTATGCCCTTTGATTTTCATTTATGGGGTGTTTTACATGGATTTTTCTACTATTTAGTGCTAATGAGCTTTGAGTCGCTTTTGTGTGTTTGTGATCCACCAAGAGGTGATGTTTGACAAACTTAGGACAGATTGTACCCCCCCCCCCCAAACTTGAAGGATACAATGCCCTCATTGGATAAAAAAAGGTCTATGTGTGTAGGTTAGAACAAAGTATGGCTTATTGATGATTTAAATCAGTAAACTAGCAAGATGTTGGTGAAGTTGTGATGGCAATCCATAACTTAAGTGCAATACATCAGAGATTATTATGGCTATATACTCAGAGGTACAAGATATGAAACTGTGATGTTCAAAAATGATTGATAAATAAAATGGCAGTGGTAACAACAGTCTCAAAAATCAGTTCCCAATCTAAAAAGTGCAAAATACAAGGCACAAGACATCTAATCTAAAAAAATAAAATAAACAAGATAAATGGGAAACTTCAGAACCTGTCCTACTCAGGATGAGTAGGAGATGTAATTCCTTGCAACTGCATCAGAGGCTCTGGGAAAGGTGGGATGTCGTCCAGAGCTCTGGGATCTTCCTTCAGAGCTTTTCTCATCCAAGCCTCATCTTTTCTTCTCTCATAGTTCCACCATCTCTCTCTCCTCCTTCATCATCTTGAAGTTTTCATTCACTTCCTTCAGCTGTCTTTCCAATCTCTCCGTCTTCCTCTGAAAACTCCTTTTGATGATCCTGGTCTTTTCCTCCATGTGTTCTAACAGAGCAGCATTACCTAAACCTTCATTGGCATGTCTATTCATAGATGGGTGATTATTTCTGAATAACCTTCTTAGTTTTTTCATGTCCAAAGCCCTCATTTCCTTGGGGAAGGTGTCAGTGGGGAGCTTGATAGCTCCAGCCACTTCCATCAGGCTGTCTATGATGGAGGGGTATGGCAATATGCATTGGTTTTATCTAGGCTACTCTTAATGTTATGACTTATGAGTCTACCTACATTCAGAGGATGTCCCTCCAAAATGCAGTACAGAAGCAACACCCTTTCCATGCATAGATCAAGTGTCATGTGTTGTACGGTGTAGGGTGTAGGGTGTGTCTAACAAAATAAAACCAAATATTGGCCTCTGGTTTCAAACTGTTGGTCTTAAGGGTCCTAGTTCTTCCTTTTACATTCCATTTGATTCCGTCTAAAGCTACCCTATTCAAGATTCTCTTAAGTTCATCCTTACTTACTCCGACCATTAACTTATCAAATTCAGACACAACAGGGGGTCTATGTTTAGCAGTTGGTTGATTCTAGCGGCTGAGTAAGATATTGGCTTCTGTCTTACTATTATCTCTGTGCTATCAGAGATGGCCACCTCAGAGTAAAAATCCCTAACCCAATCTAGATTGTATGGATTTGGGATAGAGCAGAGCTTTCTCCACCCCAACAAATGGATCACATATGCGATCTCAGGGTAAAGAGAGATGGACTCAGTGTCAAATCCCTTGGGAGTCTGTCCTAACTTATCAGCAAAATATCCATACTTTATTCTATCCAAAACACAACTAAAGAGTTTATCATGAGTAGGAAGATTAGAGTCATTACCTCTTGTAGTAGGTCCAGTTGTTCTGATTGTGTTTCTTTTGTTGATCTTGGTCCTCTGTCGAGTGACTCTGGTGGTGGTGGTGACAACTTTCTTGGCCAAGTCAATGAACTTTCTCTTTTTTGGTGGCACAACTCTTGCCACAACTTTGCCCTTGTCCTTCCTTCTTCTTTCAGCATCAACTGGAGCACTGGCTTGAGGTTCCTCAGAAGATGGGGCATCACCATGGGTGGGGGAGTTGTGCTCTGGAGTCTGGGGTGGAGTGTCTTGAAGAGTAGAGATTTGAACTGGATTCAGAGCTTGGGTAGAGCTCTGAGGTATAAGGGTTGGTCTGGACGAGGGTCCGACTTGATCTTGGCTCTGATGATTTTCGCCTATCTTTAGTATGGCTTCAAAAAATGGTGGTGGTGAAGAGGCAATGGGTTCTCCTCTTCAGTTCAGAAGGATTACGTTAGCAGTGCTTGTCAGAGGTAGGTATCGGGGGTCTCTGAAGTCAGGTGCAACAAGGCTTAGGTCGAGGTTAGGAGTGCTGATGTTGGAAACAGAGGCCACATTGTTCAGAGCCTAGGCCTTTTCAGAGGGTCTCTGAAGTGTGGGCTCTGAAATGACTCCAGAGGGTCTCTGAAGTCCCATCTATGGAATAATTCTAGAGGTTCTCTGAAGTGGTGCCTCTGAAGGGTGTTCAAAGGGCCTCTGAAGTTTGGTCTGAGCTTCAATAGCGGCAAACAACATAGCGAATGGATTTTCATTTTCGTTGGGTGGAGGAACAAAAGCGGAACCTTCAGTTGGGGGAGATGAATCTATTCCTTCCTCAGGGATTGCCTCAGGGTTCCTTCTGTTTATGCGTCGATTGTTTCTTCGAAGGATGGGAGGAGGAGGTGCTTGGTTCGCATTGTTATTGCGTCCCAATCTTCTCCTTGCGTTGGATTTTGTGATGGCCATTGTTAAGAGCTTGCAAAGATGGAGAAAAGAATGTGAGTTTCAGGCTAGGTGATGATCGAGAGAATGGTTGCTTCGAGGTTGAGAGCAAATTGGAGGTGTAGAAAGCAAATGGTGAGGACAATGGCTTCAACAATGTGATATTTAACGGGATTTTGTAACTTATAGGGCAAGGGTTGTGAATGGATGTGATCGTCGACGATATCAGTTTACGGGAGAATGTGAGTGATGATGTTGATGGAAGTTGCAGGGGTGGTGTGTGAGAGAGGGAGTTTGTTTTCAAACAAAGTTGTCCCTTTGGCTCCCAGGTTGGTACATAGAAGATAGTACCCGCCTAAAATCTCCCTGAAATGCATTAAATGAAGTCGCCTGACGTGGCCTTTTAGCCGACAATTAACCTCCATTTTTTTTTTAATCCAGCTGAAACGTTCCAATCCTACAAAAACAAGCAATTAAATAAATCAAAAACAAAAATGTGGCCCGCTTCTCTTATCCATAAACTTGTGCCGAATCCCTCTTTCTTTTCTTTTTATGCTTTTATCTCATAATTCAGCCCAATAAATAGGATTAGAGGTGGGCCGAAAATAATTTAAACAAAATGACAAAAAGGTCTTAACTTTTATTTCTAAATCTTGGGCTGGCTTTTCTTTTCAAATCAGTTCAACATAAGCTCAAGATAAGAAATAAAAGTAAGTAAAATAAAATAAAATTATACTAATGAAGAAATAAAATGAACAAATAAGAAAATTATTTACAAACTTTTGGGATTGATCCCCGACTTCTAATTTACCAGATGACAACCTCAGAAGGTTGTTGCAAAATTGTCAAGTGATTGAAAAATGGTTTAACTCTTTGGCCATTCCCTTTGAAAGTACTACCCTTTTCTTGATCAATTAATTCAACCACTCCGTAAGGGTATACTTTGGCAATTTGGTAAGCCCCATTCCATCTAGAGTTTAACTTTCCAGGAAACAGTTTAAGTCTAGAATTAAGCAAGGAGACTTGTTGAACTGTAGTGAATTCTTTTGGAATTATTTTCTTGTCATGCCATTTTTTTATATTTTCTTTATATAATTTGGCATTTTCATAGGAAAAATTCCTATGTTCTTCTAATTCACACAACTGCAAAGATCTTTTCCTTCCTGCCTCAACTAAACTCACATTGAGTTCCTTAATGGCCCAATAGGCTTTGTGCTCTAACTCTAGAGGTAAATAAAAAGCTTTTCGGAAACTAACTTATAGGGAGACATTCCAATTGGGGTTTTGTAGGCAGTCCGATAGGCCCATAGAGCATCATCCAATTTTGAGGCCCAGTCCTTTCTGTGAGGTTTGACTACTTTGGCTAAAATTCCTTTTATCTCCCTATTTGACAGCTCAGCTAATCCATTGGTTTGAGGATGGTAGGTTATGGCTACCCTATGCTTAATATCATATTTCTCAAGGGCTTCGTCTAACAAGTTGTTTATGAAGTGAGTACCCTCTTCACTGATAATGGCACGAGGTGTACCAAATCTGGTGAAGATATGCTTTTGCAAGAACTTGATAACAGACTTAGCATCATTGGAATGGTAAGCCATAGCTTCCACCCATTTAGACACATAGTCTACAGCAACCAAGATGTAGGAACAATTATTGGACATGGGAAAAGGTCCGATAAAGTCTATACCCCAAACGTCAAATAGTTCTATTTCTAGAATTCCTTTTAAAGACATTTCATTTATGTGGAAAATATTCCCACTTCTCTAACACTCATTGCAACTTTTTACAAAGTTGTAAGCATCATTGTGTAAAGTAGGCCAGAAAAATTCTGATTGCAAGACTTTAGCAGCTGTCCTACTTCCTCCAAAATGTCCTCCACATGGTCCTGAATGGCAGTGTTGAAGAACTGATGTCATTTCCTCTTTTGGTATGCACCTTCTAATCACCTGATTTGCACAAATTTTAAACAAAAAAGGGTCATCCCATAAATATTTCTTTGAATCATAGATGAGCTTCCTCCTTTCATGCTTATTTAGCTCCTGGGGAATAATCCCACAAGCTAAATAGTTAACAAGATCAGCAAACCAAGGCATTGTAGAATGTTGCAGGGATAAAATCGTTTCATCTGGAAATACTTCACAGATATTGCTACTTTGCACAGGGTTATCTTGTTTCTCTAACCTAGATAAATGGTCGGCAACCTGATTATCCACACCCTTTCTATCAATGATTTCCAAATCAAACTCTTGAAGCAACAAGATCCACCTTATTATCCTAGGTTTTGCATCTTTTTTGGAAATGAGATACTTTATGGCAGCATGATCAGTATGAACTTTTATTTTAGTGCCTATCAAGTATGATCTGAATTTTTCAAAAGGAAAAACTACAGCTAATAATTCCCTTTTCAGTAGTGGTGTAGTTGATTTGGGCTTCATTGAGAGTCTTACTTGCATAATAAATGGGCTGGAAAATCTTTTCCTTTTTCTACCCTAAAACAGCTCCTACTGCCTAGTCACTAGCATCACACATTATTTCAAATGGTTGGGACCAATCAGGTGTTACTACTACAGGGGCAGTGACCAATCCTTCATTCAGAATTTTAAAAGGCTTTTTACAATTTTCATCAAAATTGAAAGCATGGTCATGTTGCAGTAGTGAACAAAGAGGTTTTAAAATTTTTGAAAAGTCTTTTATGAACCTTCTGTAAAAACCTGCATGTCCTAAAAAACTCCTGATCCCTTTAGCACTTGTTGGTTCTGGTAATTTTTCAATCACCTCCAACTTTGCTTTATCAACCTCAATAACTCTTTTGGAAATGAGATGCCCTAACACTATGCCTTCTTTTACCATAAAATGACATTTTCCCAGTTTAAAACCAAGTCAGTTTCTTCACATCTTTTAAGACTCTTTTCAAGGTTTTGTAAACACAGATCATATGATGTTCCATAAACTGAAAAATCATCCATGAAAAATTCCATGGAGTGTTCTAACATGTCAGAAAAAATAGACATCATACATCTTTGGAATGTGGCAGGGGCATTACAAAGTCCAAAAGGCATTCTTCTAAAGGCAAAAGTTCCATATGGACAGGTGAAAGTGGTCTTTTCTTGGTCATCTGGTGCAATGGCAATTTGATTGTAACCAGAGTAACCATCTAAGAAACAGCAAAACTCTTTTCCTGCTAATCTGTCTAACATCTGGTCAATGAATGGCAATGGAAAATGGTCTTTTTGAGTAGCTTTGTTAAGCCTTCTGTAGTCCATGCATATTCTTCAACCTAACACTATTCTAGTTGGTATAAGTTCATTTTTCTCATTTGTTACCACTGTCACTCCACCCTTTTTGGGTACACATTGAACAGGACTGACACATGTACTGCTTGCAGTAGGATAGATTATACCTGCATCAAGCCATTTCAAAATTTCTTTTTTAACCACTTCTTTCATCACTGGATTAAGTCTCCTTTGAGGCTCAACTGAGGTGAAATTTTTGTTTTCCAAGATAATTTTGTGTTGACAAACGGTAGAGCATATGCCTTTCAGGTCAGCAATGGTCCATCCTAAGGCTTTAGTGTGAAGTTTCAGCATATTAACCAACTTTTCTTCTTGATCTATTTCTAATGATGATTAAATAATGACTGGCAACTTCCCTGGGTCTCCTAAAAAGGCATATTTCAAATGGGAGGGAAGTTGTTTTAATTCTAGATCTGGTGCAGTTTCTAAGGATGGAACAAGAGTTTTCCTATCCTCACTTTCTAATACTTCAAAAGCAGTAGTTTCCTGTGGTATTTCTAGGTCCTCAAATTATTTTTCTTCATCATCACTATCAGATTCAACTATTCCCAAAATTTCCCCCAAACGTTTTTCTTGGCACCAAGTCTCAATCAAGCTTAAGGTAGAACACTCCTCTCTTTCTTCAGGGTATCTAAGGGTATTGAACACGTTAAAATTCACTTTATGATCTTGGACTCTCATGGTTATTTCTCCCTTTTGGACATCTATCAAGGCTCTTCCAGTTGCTAGGAAAGGTCTGCCTAGAATGATGGGAACATCTTTGTCAGCTTCAAAGTCTAGAATGATAAAATCAGCAGGGAAAATAAACTTATCAACTTGGACTAGGACATCCTCAATCTTACCTTTTGGGCATGCTATGGACTTAACAGCTAATTGGAGAGTAACAATTGTGGGTCTAGCTTCACCTATAAATAAAACAGATAGAGGCATAAGGTTTATGCTAGCACCTAAGTCACATAGGGCTTTTCCTATTTCTTTTCCTCCTATGGAACAAGGGATTGTAAAGCTTCCAGGATTTTTCAGCTTAGGAGGGATTTTACTTGACAACAAAGCACTACACCCTTCCGTTAGAGCTACAGTCTCATATTCAGTCAGCTTTTTCTTTTTGCTCAAAATGGCTTTTAGAAATTTTGCATAACTTGGCATCTACTCAATGGATTCAACCAAAGGTATGTTTATGTGTAATTACTTAAAAACATCAAGAAACTTTTTAAATTGTATTTCTTCCTCTTGATTCCTTAACCTTTGGGGATACATAATGTAAGGACTGACTGGAGTAGGAGGTGTAGTCTTAGGAAGAGTAGGTGAAACAACGGGTTCTTGAGTAGATGTTTGGACAGGTTGTGGAACATATTCAGTTTCAGTTCTACAGGGTTTTGCAAGACTACCACCATAGTATGACACATCACTTACAATACTTTCTTTGGGTTTCTGGACTTGATTGGGATCATCAGGGAATAGTGATGGATAATCTGATCTACTTGGAATGTCTGAACTACTAATGGGCCTATCAATGGGCTCACTAGTACTACTGGACTAGTTTACAGGTAATGTAGTAGCAAAGTCTGGTCTCATTTTTTCTTTTCAGGTTCTGATTTGTCTGGTTCTCTTTGGATGTTTTCTAAATTCTTTCCACTTCATAAGGTCACAACCTTAACCCTCTCTTTTCCAGCTCTTTGAGGAGTCTCAGTATCACTTGGGAGAGTGCCTACTAGTCTTTTCCTAATCTCCAAAGCCATTTGTCCCATCTGTGTTTCCAAATTTTTAATTAATGCTTGAGTTTGGGTTATGAACCCTTTCATCATTGCTTCCAAATAAGTAGATGATTCAACATGTTGGTTGCGCTTGCTTTGGAAAGAAGGTTGATGATTTTGAGACTGAAAATGGGCTTGTTGGTTGTTTTGATTGTTATGGTGTGACTGTGGGTGAGATTGTTGGTGAAAACTAGATGTCCTTGAGATTGTGAATGGAAATTGGATTGTCCCTGAAGTCTTGGCAACTGATTGTTATGATTGGGACCATTCCAGGAAAAATTTGATTGATTTCTTTTGATTTTGAGAAAAAGGTCCACTTTTGTTGACAAAATTAACTTGCTCAGGATTTCCCGGACATTGGTCAAAAGAATGTCCATCACCACAGTAAGTACACTGCACAGAGTTGACAGTAGGTATATGTGTAGTAGCATTAGATTGCACAGATGGATTAGTTAGATTTTTAATTAAAGATGCCATATTAGAAAGTTGTGCAGTCAATGCTGAGTAAGCATCTGCATCATGAACCCCTGCTGCTTTCCTAGGTGGAAGTGCACGTGGATCAGACCAATGTCTATTATTGTTAGAAATTTTCTCAAGTATGTCATAACCTTCATTGTAGGTACTAGCAGTGAAAGCTCCGCCTGCAGAGCATCGAGCATTTGTTTAGCAGTGGTCTTTAAACCATTGTAAAACGTCTCTAGCTGTATACAGTACGGAATGCCATGATGAGGGCATTTTCTCAGTAGCTCTTTGTACCTAGGGGTGCTCACGGGTTGGGTTGATCGGGTTGAAGGCTTTTAAACAACTCAACCCAATATAGGCTGTTTGAAAATTTTACAACCCAACCCAAACCGTTTGGGTTGATCGGGTTGGTCGGGTTGTGTTTAAACAAGATGAAATCAAATTTAGAAATATAAACATAAAGGAAACATTTCTTTGAAATACAACCGAATGACCGATAATTCATGAGAGTATGTAAGTCCATCAAAAATATTACGATATTACATATAAAAATGTCTAAACCAAACGATAATATGTCAATCAACAACAATCGTTTTAGACGTCTCCAACCCCGATGCTTTCGCTTTCTTGGCCTTGAGGTTGGTCGTGTCATCATCAACCATTTGGTACAACTTATCCATACTTCTTAAATCTTAAATATATCACATTTAGTTAATTTTTAAGTTTGCACATATATATTTGTGTGTGTGTGTGTTTACATTTATTAAACATATATACAAAGGAGTTATATAGAGATGAATAATAGACTGAAAATATATGTAAATGAAGAGGGTATGCAATAGTGTAATTGTCTAATTTACATATTAACAGAGACTTAATAACATATTAAATCCACAAAATAAAAGGATCGGGTTCATCGGGTTGGGTTGGGTTCAAATAAAAGTAACCCGATATCAACCCGATCCCTACGTTTTTTTTTGAAGATTTTACAACTCGATTAGACATCGGGTTGCTTCAGTTTGAGTTATTTCACGTTGGGTTGGGTTGGGTTGGGTTGATCAGGTTGGTCGGGTTGATCGGGTTTTTTAGCACCCCTATTTGTATCTTTCCCATGCATTAGGAACTGCTTCATCATCCAGTTGTCTAAATATGCAGATTTCGTTTTTGGACTTTGCATTCCTCGTGGGTGGAAAATGTTTTTTTTTAATTTTCTACCATATTGTTCCATGTGATCACATAATATGGTTTCAAAGAATTGTACCAGGACTTGGCCCTATCCCTTAGTGAAAATGGAAAAAGTTTAAGTCTAAGAGCATCCTCAGATACTCCAGGGATAAGAAACGAGTCTGTGATTTCCATGAAAGATCTTAAGTGAGAACGAGGATCTTCAGATGGCATACCAGCGAACTGGCCATTGGTTTGCAACATCTGAAACATTATAGGCTTACGTTCAAAATAAGCAGTATTAATAGTTGGTTTAAGAATCCCTGTATGCAGCTGGTTTAAAATAGGGATAGCATAATCCATAATACCTCCATCTTTAGAATTTGCTAGCTTAAAAATGTTTTGTTCCTCTTCTTCAAATCTATTTATTGGTGGTTCATTACCATCCTCATTTCAAGGTCCAAAAAAGTCATTCCTAGGAATTATCCTAGGACCTGTATTATTGTTCCCACGAATAGGACCATGTTAAAGTTAAAGTAGCTTTTTGCGCTCTTCTTCTTTGTCTAAACTTTTTTTCTATATCAGGATCTAATTGGAAAAATTCCCCGTGTGGCAATCTTGGCATACACTGGTTTTCAAAAGGATGGTAGAAAAATCAACTTTTAAAAACTTTACTTATATTGAAAAATCTTTCAGCGTGAATATCCTTGACAATGGCGCCAAAAACTTGTTGTCTGAATATTGCAATCCTTTTGAGATTCACTTAAAATAGAATTTAATGCAAGTATACACCTTATCCTACTATCGTCTCTTAACAAGTAATAGTGGTACAAAGTACCGGATATCGATCCTCAGGGAAAACTGTGAAAGTTCTATCGGAAAAGTCCAGTAATTAAAAGTCAATTTCAGATGGCGAATTCAAAGAAATCTTTTAACGGTTCTAAGTTATCACTAAGGAAAGTTCAGTTGTGAGAAAAGGCAAAGGGTGCAAAGGTTCATTAGGACAGAAACAAATGATCCGATAAAAAGATATTATAGCAGTCTCATTTATCACAGAATTAACATTTAATATAATCTTTTTAGGGATTACACATTTTGATACATTTAATTAGTCGTCAATTAATTATTTGTAATCTTTAATTACCTGAAATATGTTCAACAAGACTTTAAACTATATTTTTAACACATTTTTACTTTTTCATCGGTCTCAGTCCTAACTCTGTCTTGCACCCCAAGCTAAGGTTTTAGCCTATCATTGCGTGGTTTTTCTCACAAAAGAAATAATTATTGAAAAGCAAGTAGCTGCAATCAAAAATTATGAAAACAAGGTGCAAGTATTGAAGTTTGAAAAGAAAACTTGTCGCGCAAGTAATTAATATCTGAAGTGAAGACAGAAATTTAAATTGCAGAAAATATAAATGACTGGAAAGTAAATTGCAGGGAATAGAAAATGCAGGAAATTAAATTACTAGAAAAGTAAATAAAGCACTAAATTGCGGACAATAAATATATTGTGAGTGCTGCCAGATTTGGTTACTTGCGCGGGAAGTTTCGTTTGAAAACTAGAAAACTTGCAAAAACGTGGAAACAGTAATTTTACTACTTAGAAAAATCACTGTTTGGCACAAAAGGAAATTCAAAAGAACGCCAAATATGTCGGCTTAGTTCTAAAAGTAAAATCAAAAGAAACCAAAAGAATTAAAGCAAACGAACCTTGAATACTTTAGAAATTACTTGGGGCTTGCTTCACCAGATTACTACTAGCCATGTGTTACAAAAGAAATGATTCACAAATAACAAAAATTTTAAAGACTAGAAGAGTTTTGAGAGAGCAAAAACATACCAAGTGACAATTCTTAAGTAAACAATTGTAATCAAAACAAATGTGACCGAACACTTTATAAATTGTTGGGAGATCACAAGCAAGGCCACGACCTCAAGGTGATGTTTTGGTGTTCGAAAATGATTTGTAGCAAACAAGAAACAATTCAAAATAAACCACTAACACTTATAATAAAAGAAGGAAATATAAATCAAAACACTTGTATTCTTCAAAGCTTGTAACAACTATCCACCAAATTGCAATTAGTAAACTACAAATGCATGCCAACCAATCGAATTGCTTAAGATGTATGACCAAAAAATGCCTTGTTCAAAACTGTTCTTGATTAAAAGATCCTAAGATATCTCAAACATAATACTTGCATTCTATTTATAACAAAAATCATACTTTGCTTCCAAGTTAGGATGCAATCCAAGTAACAACTCTATGGGCCAAGCCCATGTCTTTCATTTTCTTCAAAACTCGGCCCCAAGGATGAGCCCAAGCAAACGGCCCAAATGATGAAGCAACAATCCAAGTTTTGAGCCCAATTGCATCAACCAAAATCCGAGAGAAAGCCTTCTTTAAGCCCAATTTCTATTCTTCATGGCTTCTTCGGAGTCTCGACAATCCTGAAAAATAAAAAGATAAAAATAATCATAAGAAGGTAGACTAAAATTCAGCAAATCATTAATAAATAAACAAAACCTGAGAATATCCTAAAATGGTGTAAAATAAAATGAATAAAGACACAATTCATTAATTTGGGCAAATAAAAGACTCCTAAATGACACAAAAAGTGATGTTTTAGGGTTAATAAATCAACACCTATCAATAGGTGTGGTGGTTGTGGAGGTGGTGGAGGAAGTTGTTGTAGTAGTGGAGGAAGAAGTGGAAGTGGCCGACGATGGTTGGTGGTGGCTACCAGTGGTCATTGACGGTGGTGGCGGCCATAGGTGGTGGTGGTCGACGATGGACGATGGTTGTGGAGGTGGTGAGGAGGTTGTTATGGTGGAGAAATAGGTAGAGGTGGCCGCCGATGGTAGTGGTGACCTTTAAGACTAATACCATATTAGGATTATATATCAAATGACGGTAGATCAATGATTTTTAGTTTTTGTCTCACTTTTGTCCCATGTTGTTTCATCTATTTTGGTGGAACAAGAAAATACTTTTTTTTGTCCCATCTTGTCCCACCCTGTCCAGTCTTTGTCCCTTCCCATGTCGCGCTAAACGTGGGACATTAAATTTTTGTTATGTCTCATGTCACGCCAAACGTAGGACAATGAGTTTTGTTGAGTTTTGTCCCGTCCCATCCAGTCTGCAAACCAAACACACCCTATAGGTTGGTGTTGTTATTACCTATTTGTGACTATATATCATCCCCAAACTTCGGATGTTTTGGATCTGGATTGTAATGGAGTTCCAAATCTAGCATCCCATATCTTGTTTATTTGTTTGCTTATTTAGGTTAGAATATCTTTTATAACAAAATTGAGTTTATAAAACATTAAAATATCTAAGTATTATAACAGACTGCTTTATAAGACTTAAGTTTATAGGATCAAACAATCATACGTCTTATGCAAAAGTGTTGAAATAAGTATAATAAAATGTTTTTGAGCGTCTTAACAAATTTTTAATGGCACTTTCAAAAGAAATGTGTTATTAAACTTTTATGACATTATTTGAAACAATGTTTTATAAAAACAAGTGTCCTATAAAAAGATGTTTTTATAGGACATTTCTCAAAAGTGCCCCGTAAAAAGCTCATACTATATTTTGTTTTGTAAGTGTTCTAAAAACTGTTAAAACGCCAAAAGTATCTTATAAACTTATTACAACGCTTTTACATAGACCTATGAAGCCCTGAGATATGCACCTGCTCAATTAATTTTGGCAAAATTAGAATTTTTGTTTCGGTATTAAATGTGCACCCGTTAAACTTTGAGGGATGCTCTAGGATATTAAAAAAAATACAAGGATCTTAACCAAAAACCAAAAAAAGTCTTTTAAAATCAACCAAAAAACCGAAAAATCTCTTGAAATCAACCAAAAACTCCAAAAAAGTCTCTTGAAACCAACAAAAAAACTTTAAAATCCTTCAAAATCAACCACAAAACTTAAAAACCTCTCGAAACGGTGGAATTTGGCTTAAAAACACCTCAGAGAACTTTGTAGGCCTTTGATCCACCTTAAAGGTGCACCCATCAGCAAAAATCTTGGATCTGCAATTGTAGAGTGCACAATTGTTTGATCATATAAACTTAAGTACTATAAAACATATATTAGAACATTTAGACATTTTTTATTTCCTAAAAACTCAATTTTGCAGTGACACCTTAAGAGGAACTTAAAGACGAATGCAATTATGTTATTAGTTATCAATATCCAAATACATAATCAGTTTTTCAATTGGGGTATTCCCAACCGCTTAGTTATACAACATATTCACCTATAGTATCGAAAAAGAATTTTGTATCTCTGGTCACTCAAAGAAGAAAATCGTATATGAAGCATAAAATTACCATCTTCAACAAAAATTCAATCACTCCAAAAACCATTCAAAAGTCTGAAATGCTCAAATATTACAAACCATAGCCTCAATGTTACGTAATAACCATAATGACATTTATTATATGAATTTCTTGATTCAGATAGTAGCACCTACAAGCAAATGAGATCTCAAGAATAACGCCATAAACTTTTCAATCACATACCTTTTGGCAACAACAAAGTTTTGATAAGACCACATGAACATGAATTGTAGCACATTATGAGCTTCGATGACTGTCACAAGGGTGCATATGGTAGCGAAACCATAATAAGTGAACCATTCTGGTATAAGCATAGAAAATGCTAAATAGGGGGAAAAGATCCCTGTAAATATGAAAATAACGTGGAATATGATGGCTTTCCAATGATTGTGTTGCATATTACAGGGCGCAGAGAACACCCATAGTGTTGAAAAAAAATTCAATAGTAATGTTGCTAAGCAAATTACCATGTGTATCTTGTATTTTGGGGTAGAGTTTATCATTTTAACAAGCGTCTACACCAATTTTCCCTCGACCCTTATAAAAATAGCATATAGTGGCATGTACGACACCTAAAACAACCATTGGTAATTTAATTATCAAGTTTATATTAACAAAGACACAATACATATAGCAGGAAAAAAAAAAGATTTTATGAAATGAAACATAGAATGTAGACGGGCATTTTTGCTTTATCTTGAAGAAAGTTGTATATTTAAGAAATAATAAGTAGGGGTGCACAGAAAATTGTCAAATCTAATTTTGTATCAACTGAACAAAATTAGATGTTTAGTTGTATGGAATTGGATAGGTCGATTCTTGAATAACAGTCCATAATCCAATAAAGTTGAACCGAACCAATCCAATGACCATCAAATAAATATTAATTAATATTATGAATTTCAATATCATTATTTAAACTTAGAATAAAAATAGAAAAATCATATTAATCAAATGTTCTAAACCCTAATTCTAAATCTAATTCTGCGATTTCCTTCCTCCTTCACAGACCACGACCAACCGTTGAGTTATGACTTTATAGTCTCTCCCTCGACAACCTTTGCGCTGATCTAAGTGTTGCACGAGTCGTTAAACGCACAACAAGGTTTAAATTTATAAAGCTAACTTATATCAGTAAAGATGGTAAGTCGAGTGTCGTTCTTCTCAGTGAGTCAGTGGTTAAGCCAATTAATTGTGTTAAACTGATTTGCACGTGTGTCACAAAGATTGACTACTCAATTAATCAATTTAATCTCAAAGATAACCTAACTAAAAACCGAAATCTAATTATTACGAATAACACTACTTCAAAATATTTGGATTGAGAATTATATTAAACTATTAAACGAATAAAAATAAAACTCTATGACTAACGAAATAACGCGGAGACTAAATCATTCAAAGCAAACAATACCTGTCACATACCGTTCGTAAAAATGGCAACGGGCCGGTTTTTAGGGTCCCCATCCCCGAAACCGATAAGCTTCCCCGTCCCCGTAACCGTCCCGATCCCCATCGGGTCCCCGCGGTTCCTCGATCCCCGTCGGGGAACCCGTTAAGGACAAAAAATCACCGTTACCCGTGGTTATACCCAAAACCGAAACCGAACCCGAAAAACTCAAATTTCTTAAACATATTATTAAAGCAATAACTAAGTAGGAATAAATCATAACATAATTAGGGCTAAATAGTGGAATCAAAAACAGTAAGCAAAGGTAAAAACACAAAGATAACTGGTATAGACAAGGGGAAAATGTAAAATCAATCTTACAACATCTACCTAATGCAATGGAAACATTTCTTATCTTCTGGGGAAATAATATATATGCATACACAACATTAGAAACATTTCAAAGTTCATAAGTTTTAAAAAGTTCAGGGGAAAATGTTGTGTACATACAAAAAATTAGCCATTGTGTGGGTACTATGATAATAACATAAATGATTCATCAAGGGTAACAGGTTTTGATTTTACTTCCTCTTCTTTCCAACCTTTATGGGCACAACCACAAGTCTTTGCCTTTAATGTATTTCAAATTAGCAACACAAAAAGTTAGGGTGTCTTCAATGCTTAACAAAATTGCGGTCAATTACACAGATTGACCATCCACAGTTTCCGTTGGTCAATGGTATAAGCACATTTAACTAGAATGTGGATGAACATGGTTTAAATTCATTTGAAATGTCTTTCTAATTGTATATTCTTTAAGATACAAATTATAAATCTTTGAATAGAAGTTCTTTAAAAGGAACTCTTATCATTAAAAGAATCCAACTTTAGTTATAAATTCCAGAAATGCTACTTTCCTACTTCAAGATTCTAGATTTTCTTGCTTTCCTCTAGTTAGAAGATGATCTTGTAAAGATCCCATATCAGAAACCCCAAGAAACTGAACACTGAAGAGTGAAGACCTGTCACCTAAAATCTGAATCTTAGAGTTGCGTGAATGATGCAAGGGCCGAGGAGTGAGACTTAAATCTGAAATCTGAGTTACTGTGTCTACGTGAGGATCAAGATGCCGAAAGGGAGCCTGCCGACCGATCTGCGTCTGCGTGAAGTGAGGACTGGATCGAGATGCGATAGGTCAAGAGGCGAGACGGCCGAGACCTAAGACGATTTGGGAATAGAGACGATTTGGGATTTGATTTTGAGATGTGCGGTCGATTAGAGAATAGAGATGATTTGGGATTTGGGTTTGAATTTGGGTTGTTCTAATTGCTAACATATATGGGCTTCTAGATATGTTAATATGAGGCCCCAGTAAAAATTTCACAAGTTTGAAATAAATCTATATATAGAGAGGAAAGTTCAAATGAAAACTCATTTTTTATTGTACACATGAGGACAAATCTCAGTCACTCGATCTATTTTGATCCAACAACTCATGTTAAATAGAGTTTTTAATTTTAAAATGCTTAGGGGTAAAAATGGAAGAAAAATTAAAGTCACACCTACCATATTTGACTTTTGATTTTCTTTTTTAATTAAAAACTTTTTACCCAATTAAAGTTTAAAATAAATTATCTTAAAAATTATTAAAATTTTAATCAAACAAATTACATCAAAAAAACGATAATTTCGTGCTCTTCGATATGACATCCATCTCTGATAATCCAAGAATCACTAAATCCTAGAGAGAGAAAGTAGAGAGAGAAAGTTGAAAGCGCAAAATGTGTTATTCAATATTGAATATGCGTGAATCTCTTACAAGACACAAAGACCAAAGGGACTTAAATACCCTTGGCTAATACAATACTGATTAAGCCACTAGACACGGTATTAGACCAATCCTATAAATACAATGATTACTATAAAATCAGACTTAACAATCTCCCCCTTAGTAATCATTGGCGCTGTGGTCTTCAAAATCAGCACGGACCATCTAAGCGACTTAGCAAAGCAGCTTCTTGACTTTAAAAAAAATTCTCAGCATCTTTTCGTCATAGTTGCTTTTGCTGTCTTGACAAGACTGGACCAGTTTGAATAATCTTGAAAGAACAATTGGTTCAACAGCTTATGCTCTAGACGATGCACCTCTTTCAAATATACTTGAATGAACTTTGGTGATTAGAGCTGTAACATCAAAAGACAAGTATAGCTGAAGAAATTAAATCTTGAGCAAATCTTGATCAGCAGATAAATGTTGGATCTCTTTGTCTCTTTAACTTCTCCTTAACTTCTCCCCCTCATGACCTTGATGATCTAGATCAACTTGGTCATGCAAATGTTGGAGACGAGACAGCTTAAGATCTGCAAAGTCAGAGTAAAAGGAGACAAAGAAGAGGGTTTGCGCTACACGTTGGTGGCGCAAAGTTAGTGTTGCGCTAGACGAAGGTGGCGCAAAGTGAGGTTTGCGCTACCAACTGTTGGCGCAAAGCTGACTTGAACTCAGAAAATTTTACCTAATAAGCTCTTTGACACCCCCTACACAAATGCACTAAAATATGACAATTCAATATAGCATTCACATAGAGAATCAAATACTCCCCCTTAAAAACATATATGATCATTCAGAAAATTCTCCTTATTCACTCCCCCTTGAATAATGAACAAACCCATTTAAAAGATATGAGAACACAAGAATTGAAACATCAATGTAGAAAGAAAAAATATACTGAATATGTATTTTGAAACAACTAAATATATAAAAATTTAAACATAAACAAATAAAATTCTACTTAGTAAAATATCACAATAAAAGCCATCAGATGAAATCAAATGTATGTTTTTGGATATAGAAACAAGTTTTATTGCATATCAAATTAAGACATGTTCAGTTTCAAAAACTTTCATCAATCTATTCAGTGTGCTCGCATGTGAACTTCGATTAGCTTCAAGGAAATGCAATTCTAAAAATATAATAGAGAACTTTGAATATAATCACACTAAGCCATCAAGAATTAAGATTTTCACAAATTTACAGGTTTATCACAACTCAGAAATATTACCAAGTATCATGAGATGTGTGCTCATTGGCATCTTTTAGCATTGTGCACATTGGCATCTTCACATGAGTGTGCTCTTTGGCATCTTTTAAGCTCGTGCACTTTGGCATCTTTTTAATCAAAAAGTTTTGTAAGTAAAGAACATGCCGTAAACGTAACTTTCTATCTGACCCTATTGCAGGATTTTGGTCAGCCGCTCCCAGACCAGTTGGCCTTAGGGGACTAGGTGTCAAGCACCCCTTAGAACTTACTTTCTCAGATCAGAAAGGCTACATCGACATATCCTAAACCCATTCATACTAGTATAACATGACTTTAGATCTGATTCTATAGAAGGATTTGGGTTCGATCACTCCCAGATCAAATGACCTTAGGAGATTAGATGACAAGCATCCCACAGAACTTACTTTCCCAAACCAGAAAGGTCACAGGTACAAACTGTTAAACTTAAAGATTTCTGATTTATAAGAATTTAATACATCTCAATCACTCAGTTTTACATCTAAATGCTTAACCCATATTTTCACTACAATCCATAATTCTGACTTTTTAGGTTTTCTAAGCATTGTAGACTATAAATATTCCGAATCACACAACTTTAAAGCAGTATCAAAAGCTACAAACATGTTGCTGACTTTTCGACTTTTGTTAGAGTTGAAATTTAAACATATAAAAACTTCAATATAAACAAAGCAACTTGAAAATTTATCCTAGACACACATTTTATTCAAAGGAAAGAAAATTGTAAAACTTTTACTTTATAGAATAAAATTTGTGAAGGTTTAAACTTTTAAATTCAACATGCCGAATTTTGAAAATAGAAACAATTTTTTTTTAAACGGCAAGTTTATATTCAGTTGAAACAAAATATAATTCAATAATACCATCTTTCACATAATGCAAATTGAATTTGTGTCTCATTTGAAAATTTTGGGTTGTAAAAATTTAGGATTTGAATAATATTGCTCAGATTCTTGAAAACAATTTGAGAAGACAGGAATGACATCATAATCAGAGACATATGCAGCGGAAATAAAGTAGATGTACTCACAGTTTCTCATTAGTCAGAAGCTCAAAAGCATTGAAGAACGAGTCCTAGACTGATATGTCTAGAAGTCGAAGTCTGTGAAGTACGGGTTCTAAGCTGAAGTACTTAGAAGCCATATTTCTCTTACTCCCCCTTGACATTAGAGCCTGCAACTTAGAATCAATCTGAGATTTTGGTACCCACTTGAATTTGGGTCCATGAAAGTTAGTTGCAGTTCGTGTGGGGAAATATTTGTAAGATTTGACATGACAAGCACAAGAAATATGATCATACAAATGAACATAAGAATTAGCAGAAGAGAAAGCATAATCATCTAAAATAGAATCAGAAGAAGAATATGAGACATTTTTGGAAATTTGAATCATTTGCTTTATTGAATATTTTGAAATTTTATTACAAGAAGCAAATGAATCACTTTTATATTACTTGTCTACATATCTATCTTCATCAGTCTGAGAATCATCTGATGTCCGCTTGGCTCTCCATATCTGCTTGGAATGAGTGCTCAAAGTCCTATCTGAAAAATTTGAAGTACAAGAATTAGAATTGTCAGAAATAACTGTATCTTGTTTCTTAGACTTCTTTGACCTTCTTTTTTTACGCTTTGATTTATAATAATCATCATTGAGCGTAAAAGATTCATCAAGAATTTTCGAATTAATTTTAGAATTAGTAGAAGAAATTTTACTTAAGAAACCCAACTGATCAGACAATAAATCGGAACTTACCTCGGAGTCTGAAAAATTTTGAGAAAAGATTTTAGAATGAGAAACTTCCTTTTTGTTATATTTAAAAGAAGAAGAAAGGCCAGAAATAGAAAATGAATCTTGTTTTTGAGAAATTAATTTTTCTTCAAGACTTGATGTCATAAAAGAAAGAAATACATCAGATTCAATTTCTTTTTGAATATTTTGATCTTTCATCTTATCTTCAAGATCAATGATTTTGCCTTCTAATATTAATGGAGGAGTATATCTCTTAGAATTATAAAAGATTGGAGAGATATTTTCCTTATCAAATTTATTGGAAAATATATCAACAAAATCATCAGACACTGAAGACTTGACGGGAGATATTTCATTTAAACCTTTTCTGCCTCTCTTTGATTTGTCAGGAAAATATTTGGCATTTCGCTCGTATAAACAAAAGGAAATTCCTTGTGCGTGTTTTTCATTCTTTTCTCATTTTCGATTTATAACACTTGCTTTTCATTCATCCAATCAATTTTAAACTGAGGAGCATATTTAGCAAGAGCTAGATAATCGTATTTATATAAAGTAGGGGATTTTTCAATCGCATTGTTTAAACAATGTGGATTTTCAAAACCAAGTCCCCATTTTTCTTTTAAAACCTCATCACTCCTTGGTTTATTCATGAAAATTGTTTGCTCAGATTGATTCATTCGATATAATTTTTCTTCCAACTCATTTATTTTAGTCGAAAAATTATTTTTTAAATTGGTTATTTCAGTCAAAGATTCAAGATAAGACTTATTTGATTTTTCCAAATCATCTAATTTTTTTTGAAAGATGTCTTTTGTATTTTCCAAAATAGATTTTTCATTTTTCAAAGAAATTTTCAATTTGTCAATCAAATCTGACTTTTCTGAATTTAAATTCTTTTCAGATATTAACTTCGAGCGAAGTTCAGATAAAGCAGTTATAATAATGGTCATCTGAGAAGAAATGAAGTTGTAATCAAACTCAGAAATTACCTCATTTTCATCAGTATCATCATCATCATCTGACTGATCATCTCTGATTAAGCACATTTGAGCAATTTCCACATTGTCAGCTTCATCATCAGAGTGATCAAGCCAGTACTCCTCTTCTACGAGCAAAGTTGTTCCGTTCTCTTTTTTCTCGGCAAGTTCCATTTTCTTCCGATAGTATGCCGAATCCCGAACCTTCTTCACTCTACACTCCTTAGTTATGTGACCGGGCTTTCCACAGTTGTAGCATGCAGCCGCTTTCTTAGCCTCGGGCACTTGAACATTCTTTGACCCAGAAGTGAAGCGAAGATTGTTGGAACCCGACCGAGGTTGAAACTTTTTCTGATAATGTTGTGAGAGAAGGATCATTGCTTTTTGAAGAGACTTACCATCATCATCAGTGGCCCCATCATAAGCATTATCAGACAATGCTTGTTCAGCTAGATGACTCGTTAGAAGTGCAACTGGGTCCACTGTTTTCTTGTTCTTATTGTCAAGTTTGGCATTTTTCTCTATGACTATGCACTCATCTGACAGCAAGATCTCAAACATCTCTTGGATTTGCATGATAGAAATTCTGACATCATTCCTCAAGCGATGGCAAGATTTATTCCATTCTGGTTGAAGTGCATTAAGGAATTTCAGATTTGTCTCAAGCTCAGTCTTTTCCACTTTTATCTTTCTCAAATCATTTATCACGGCACAGAATCTGTCATAAACAATTTTCAGTGACTCCCCATCCTTGGCTTTGAATTCTTCAAAGTTGTTCATGTAGCGCGTATGCCGAAGTTGAGTTGCAACTGAAGATCCAAGCATAATTTTTTCTAGCCGTTGCCACATAAGATTAGGATGATTTTTGAAACAATCAATCCTGTTGTAGATAGAGTTTGGCAAGGCTAGCATCAGATTTGCCTTTATATCACGATCGGCTTGATATTGCGATAACTCATCGGGTGTATATTCTTTGGTAGGCTTATATAATCCAGAAGCCAAAATGGGTTTTTCAAAAGGTCCTTCAGATAGAATATTCATCATGTCATTTCCGTTCTTTTGACGCTCGTTAAAATTCAGAAACCTATCTTGCCACTGAGTAAACTCGTTTTCATCAATTAGAACCGGAGGACGATTTTCTGTACCCAATGACATCATGAGATCGTTTTTGTAGAACTGAGCTTGATAAGCAAACTTTGCAGAATCCATATCTTCAGAAAACCAGAAAAATTCTAAGTCTTGAAAGAACTGGCGCAAACTAGAGGTTTGCGTGAGAAGTATGTAGCGCAAACTGAGGTTTGCGTTAATAGTGGATAGCGCAAACTAAACTTGCGTGAGACACGGGTGACGCAAATTATGATTTGCGCGACTAAATACTAGCGAGAATCTGGATTTGCGTGAGATGCTTGAGGCGCAAATGTAACTTCTCGCGAACTGTATATATCGCAAAGTTGACTTTGCGTGAAGCTTTGGAAACGCAAAATATGTTTTTCGTGAGATGTGAATGACGCAAACTGATCTTGCGTGAGTAATAGGTGGCACAAAGATGAACTTGCGCGATATAGAGCTAATGCAAATTTAGATTTGCGTGATGTACTGATGATGCAAATTAGACTTTGTGTGAGATGACGATGGAGAGAACTTGATGATCACCTTGATATGAACTAGCGCAAAGTCCCTGATGAACTCGCGCAAACTTTGGATCTGGCGCAAACCGCTGAAAAATAAGAAAAAATCACCAAATTTGATTACAGATTAGAATTTAAAGATGATTTCTTCCACAGATAAGATCGAAAACT
The DNA here is from genome assembly GCA_954870635.1 of Arctium minus. Lineage (NCBI taxonomy): Eukaryota > Viridiplantae > Streptophyta > Magnoliopsida > Asterales > Asteraceae > Arctium > Arctium minus. Next base: position 11,043,162 of record OX941094.1, on the reverse strand, counting down.
GATTTGAAACAACTTTTATTCAAACAAATCGATCAAAAACCACAATTTCAAGAATTCGAAAAACAAACAGTACGTAAAACCGTTTTTCTAGAAAGTCAAAAATTTCAAAAATTGAAGATCTAAACACGATTTTCTTGCAAACTGATGTGAATCAAAATTGTTTTACAATCAAAAACAAATCCAAAAAACCAATTTACACAGAAAATCAATCAAAAACAAGTTCGAATTTGATGAAAGATCCAAAAATGAGATTTTCTTGAAAAATTCAAGAAAATCGATCAAATTTTCAGATTAATTCACAAATTCAGATACGAAAATCAGATTCTCTCAATTCTCTCAGATTTAGATTGGCTCTGATACCAATTGATAATCCAAGAATCACTAAATCCTAGAGAGAGAAAGTAGAGAGAGAAAGTAGAGAGAGAAAGTTGAAAGCGCAAAATGTGTTATTCAATATTGAATATGCGTGAATCTCTTACAAGACACAAAGACCAAAGGGACTTAAATACCCTTGGCTAATACAATACTGATTAAGCCACTAGACACAGTATTAGACCAAGCTTATAAATACAATGATTACTATAAAATCAGGCTTAACAATCTCGATATAGTTTTTTGTCGTTTTAACCGTTTTTTACGTGAAATTCTATATATGTGTTATATTCATCATGAATATTTATGTACGTTCAAGTTTGTACAATACCTCGACAATGTAAGTATGTAACTCGACATCACCTTCTTCAACACTTTCTTCAACGTCGTAAGGCATCACATTTCTTCAGCATCGTAACCCAACACCCATCAAGACGAATCGAGAACCTATCGAGTAATTCTATTGTGAACCGGGGAACAAAAGAGAGCGCGTCACGTCTTCACATCTTCACAGGTCATTCATGTGTTATTCATCATTAATAATATATCATTCAGGATTAATAATACAACATTCAGGGTGAATAATTCACGATTCATGAATTCGTGTATTATTCGTCATGAATGTTGTGTAATTCATCCTGAATACTATATTATTCATCATGAATAATGAATGAACGTTCACATTTGTTATTCATACTGAATGTGGGACATCCAGGGATGCCCATACATATTCATAATGAATTAAACCAAACTTCGGTTGTGAATTGGGAAACAAAAGAGAGTGCACCATGTGTCTACACCTTCACGGGTCATTCATATATTATTCATCATAAATAATGTATCATTTAGGATGAATAATACAACAATCAGGGTGAATACTACACGGTTCATGAATATTGTATTATTCATCCTGAATACTGTATTATTCATCATGAATAGTGAATGAACGTTCACCTTTGTTATTCATATTGAATGTGGACACCCGAGGATGTGCATGCATATTCATAATGAATATAACACATATATAGAATTTCACGTAAAAAATAGTTAAAACGAAAAAAAATTCCGAATGTTGTATTATTCATCATGAATAATGAATGAACATTCACCTTTGTTATTCATACGGAATGTGGACACCCGAAGACGTGCATGTATATTCATAATGAATATAACACGTATATAGAATTTCACCTAAAAAACGGTTAAAACGAAGAAAAAAAACTATATCGAGATGGATGTCATATCGAAGAGCACGAAACTCTCGTTTTTTTGATGTAATTTGTTTGATTAAAATATTAGTAATGTTTAAGATAAATTATTTTAAAGCTTAAGGGGGTAAATTTTTTTAACTAAAAATAAAAATAAAAAGTCAAAGAAGGTAGGCGTTGATTCAAAATTACAATTTTGTCCTTAATCATTTCCCAATTAACCTTATTATGTATTAACCATCGATTAGTTTTCTAAGTTTTGATCAATGGTTAAGATTTGTCCTCATGTGCACAATGAAAGATGAGTTTTCATTTGAACCCTCCCCTAAATCTATATATCATATATATCGGGTCGGGCTGAGCCGGTGAGTATCGTCCCGTCCCTGTTAAAATCCCCGATCCCCGCCCCGTCCCCATTAAGAGATCCCTGAACCCGACCCGAAATGTTCGATTTTCGGTTTTCACCGTCGGGTTCGGTTTTTTTTGCCATCCCTAATCGTTCGCAATGAAAAATTCGTAGAAACTTTATTAAAAACTAGAAAATCAAGATCATCTCAATTCATAAATAACCATTTAACATTCTCTATTTCAAATAAAAAAAAACCCACAAAGTTTATCCAAGAGATTTGATCCAATACTTTCAATGACCAACAATACCAATAACAAATAAATTAAACCATATTCTAAAACCGAACTAAAATTAATAAATAAGATTTACTAAAAAGAATATTTGAAAGAAACCTCAAACCTCTATTACGGCTCCTTCAAAATCATGAAACTCGAATCTTCAATCTTCAACAATCAATATCAACCATCTTCGTTCTTCCTCAAATCAAAATCTTTTAAGAAAATAATATATATATATATATATATATATAATCACAAAGGTTGTGGCGTACTGGTTAAGGCTCTGGGGGATGTGGTGGAATATCACATCTGCCCAGGGTTCGAATCCATTCGTACACAACAATTGTGGCCACTGAGGTTTAATCAGAGCTGATGTCTTACAGTCATAATTTGCCAAGGGATTAGTCTAGGCTATGCCTAGGACATCCTTCCCAATATATATATATATATATATATATATATATATAGGGGAGCGATCAAATGAAAACCACTCTAATTTTGAAAACCGTGGAAACCCTCGATTTCATTGGTTAAGTTAATGAAATTGTTTCATGAAATTGTTTAATTTGATGAAATTGTTTCATATAATTCTTTTATTGATGAAATTGTTTCATATATTTGTGTTTTTTTATGTAAAAATGAAAAAGTTTCATCAGACTGCGAAAATACATGAAATAATTTCATCAGAATGAGAAAAATATATGAAATAATTTTATCAGAATGAGAAAAATAGATGAAACTATATAAAAAACACGAATATATTAAACAATTTCATTAATAAAAGAATTATTTGAAACAACTTGATCATATTAAACAACTTTATGAACCAATTTCATTAATTTAACCAATGAAATTGTCGGTTTCCAAAGTTTCCAATCTAATATGGTTTCCAATTGAAACCACCTATATATATATATATATTACAAAGACAGCCGCCAAAGGCTGGCCCCTTGCGTGCCTCCTCTCAAGACTTTATCCACGTGAACACAAGCCTTAACCAGTTGACCACAACCTCTTTCTTGTTTATAAGAGCACTTTTAATTCTTCTATTGCTTTTCTGTCCAACTTTGTTTGCCCAACTTCAACATCATTTTTGGCCCAGATTTACTCCAAATTTCCAAAAACTCAAAACACGAACATTGTAGATTTGTGTGTTGGTTTTCCATATCATCTTGAATAACTTAAATTGGAGTTCGGACGAGTGAGATATGGCCAAAACGCCACAGGCGCACAAATTTGTCAAAAATTATTGTTTTTGTTCTTTTTCTTTCCAACTTGTCCCGAACCTATCAAAATATAAAAACACATTAATGTAGTTCGGTTTTACCATTTTAACTCATTAATGAGAGGTGATTGACAAGAAAAGAAAGTGGAATTTAACGACCGATCACTAAGTCTCTGTGATGACTTTGAAGTCAACGACCGTTTAAAGTGTCTGGTGTTGAGATCGTCGCCAAGTAACTGAAAAAAATTGAGGAGTAAATCTGGTATGGTTATTTTGCTGAGGTTATACAAGGATGTAAATGGTTGTTTGAGCAAGATGTAAACTTAGCATTTTGATAAATCATCTCATATGCGTGTTTGAAAGTTAAAGTATCGGTAGGTTTGGGGGAAGTGACTTCTTATGGAGTAGGAGTCATCTGTATCTATTTGTCTATCTAGCAATGGTAATGAGCGTATGTGGGGTGATGTGTTTTAAAATTTATACCGCAAGCGTACGGGAAGTGTAGCATACGGGTCGATCACAAGGAGGTGGCGGTCTAAACACTAACCACTTAATAATCATGGCCTAACTATGCGAATCAGATAATTGATTTGGTTTGTTTAACTAAGTGGACATGAAATAAACAAGTTCAACGGAAGGAGATACAATAAGAAGCAGCTAAATGTAAAAGTAAGCAAAGTAAATGACAGCTACAACTAAAGGGCACTGGGTAATGTCAATCTCGGATTTTGGTAATGGTGAGAATTCGTTTTGCAAAATAATTCAACCCTCTCTCGAGGTGGAAAAGATTTTCTAACTGAGATACATATTTACTTTTGCAATATGTATATGCTGGGAAGAAACATTAGGATTTTAAACAAATAATTTTCCCAATCAACGTCCCTAACTATTTTCATGTTAGAGCTGTTGTCAATGACCAATTTAATCCAAGTAAAAGACCAAACATGCGTTTTCATCACAAACTAATTGAATTAACTAAACGTTTTGTTAAAAAACAATTAAATCATCCCCGACTTTCGTTAGAGTCAAAATAGATTAAAACCCAACATCCGTTTTAAAAACAATTGGTCAATACCAAAACCTCGATCCTAAGTGACGATTACCTAATAAAACGATCCCTAAATTATAACCAAGAAGCAATTTAATTATCTAAATCTCAAAAAAGTAAAGAAAACGGAATAAAACTAACTAGCAAGATAACTACATTAGACAAAATCTAATAACGATTAACTCTAACATGAATGAAAGACAAACAATGAATAGCTAAGCGAACATGTGCAAAAATTTAAACTAAGTGCAGAAAACTAATTTACTCTAACCTAATGTGCATAAATATCAGTGCAAAAAATTAAAAAGGGTGCGGAAATTAATTGAGTACAGTGAATTAAAATAGAGAGTAAGGAGTAGAGATGCATAAAAGTAAAGAGCAATGAAGTAAATGATAAAGAAGTGCAGAAAAATCAAAACTTGATACATACCATCAAGAATGAAGAAAGATTCAAGGAAGAAACTAAAAAATGATTCATTAATTGATAACATCTAAACAAAACAAGAAATAACCAATTATATTAAGAAGATAGGGAAGAAGGTAATAGTAATCGTATGAAGAACCGATAGCAAATCGGATTCCAATAGCCTAAGCTTGAAGCACAATCTTCTTCCCAAGGTAATGAAGGAATCGACCTAAGAGAACCCCAAAAGAGAGTGTGTCGTGCTCTCCAAAATAAACGATTAATGTTTGGAAAAAAAAACTAAAGGAAATAAATAACTAAGACCAAAAATATTAAAATGCCCATGGAAAATTCAGCCCATTCATGGCCGTGAAAAAAAAATTCACTGGCGCGAAGCAAAACAGAAAGTTTAGAAATTTTCTCAGACACATCTCACTTTCTACACGCCCGCGAAAGTGGACATAATGCAAATCTTGAGTTATAGGGGTTTTCTTCAAGTCCATGACGTTATCCTCATGAGGCTATCCTTCGCGCCCGCGAAGTGTGGGAAAATCTCCGATCTTCAAATTCTCAACTTTTTCCTCCATCTCTTCATCAACTCGGGTATTTATCCTCGCTTTCTTCACTTCCTTCTCGACATCATTTTTCAATACTTCTGAATCATCCACCATGACGCCTCTAACACTTCGTATAATCTGCACAAAAGCATACCAAAAGCATAAAAACTATTCCAAAAACCATTGCAACTGTGATTAATGAAAGAAATGGAGGGAGCCAAAAATTATTTTTTATGTGTAATCTTGATATCAATGCGTAAGTTGATTTTTGAATTAGTATGTTTGATGATTGGTTGTGATATGGTTTCTTGGAAAAGTTGCAATTTGCAACTTATCATCGGTACGTGCAAAAATTTGTTGTCCGAACACGTGAAAGGGGGTAAAATCAGTGATTAACGTATGTAATCATTGTGTGGGAAAATTTTCGACCGTTTATGTACAAAATTTTGGGTTACTCCCGGTTAGATTGTAACACCCTGAATTTCGAGTATGAATCCTTCCCTTGTCGTTTCTCATTTTGGGAATATTATTACTCGCCTCTTTAGTTTATTTTAAGTATTGCATCTTTTTGGCAAATGCATATCGAAGGATTAGGGTCGAAACGAAAGAAGAATTGGAGTTTCCGGAGCCCAACATGTGATTCCCAGATTGCTCAAGTAACAATGAATAACTGAATGATTAATTGTATTGAATGATTGAGAGAGTTACAAACATAGGATTGAAAAGCAAACTCTCTCTCTAAACCTATTAAGCGCACGATACTATTTCTCTATGTCTAATGCTTAACCCTAAACAACTCTAAACAAGACTTAAATACCATGGACCTAAATATGCTAGGCCTAAGCCCATTACAAAGAATTAAGCCCAAATGACATTTAAAGGCTTTTACAAATAAATAAATTAAACCTAAATAATTAAAAAATAAATTCTAAAAAATACTTTATAGAACTTTCCACTCACTAGGACTTTCAGTCCTAACAATCTTCTCCTAAAGTTGTATAAAGGATTTATCTTCTAGAAATCTTCAGGAATTGATCTTCTCTCCTTCTTAAATCTCTGAAAAACTTTGTTGTTGCTTGTATTCATGTCTTTCTGAGCTCCCCCTTGAATAAAGCTCTTGGTCTTCATAGATTCAACTTTGTAACCAGATTCAATATACCATAGTCTCGACTGAATGCACAATTAAGCAGCTTTCAACTGTAGAAACTCAGCACATCGAATCAGCATACAAGAAAGATAATGTGCGAGTTACATGACATTCCATAGTGCATCTTCAGTTTAAAAACAACGAATTGTCTCTGAACTGCGAGTTGAATCGACTTTCAGCTTAAGAACTTGTAGAACCAATATGCTCGTAGGAGGAATCAAGTTCTAGCAAACACCACTTGATAAAGGATAGAAGAACCAACGCAATCTTGAAATCCATGGCTTTTCAACCTCAGATTTAAGAAAATAAGATAATGTTGCTCCCCTTCTGCCTTTTCTAACTCCCCTCAACATGATAATCTGTCTTTGAAACTTGTGTCTTTGTTCTTGCATTCTCCCCCTCATGATGATTAGGAGAATCCTGAGCATCATGTATGTTCAAAGACTAACTGGATGTGTAGCAAAAGGTAAGATAAAACATTTAGCAACCAAGATGGGGTAATCAACTAACACGAAAACACATTAGTTACTGTTATCATAACAATTAAAAATAATTGTGCGACCTATTTTCAGAGTTGGCAAGGGGGTATCTCTGATAGGCTTTCAGTTATCACAGAAGTAAAATTTAAACATTTATGCTTCTCAAACTGTCCCGGAAATATCACATAGATATGCGATTGAAATCACAAAGATCCGTGTGTGTGTGTGAAAGAAATATAAATATGTATCTGTTAGGCTCAAAGATTGATTCAACCTGGGATGCAGGTTCGTAAATCAATAGACACAGTGAGATGAAAATGAAGTTCGAAGACCGGAGCTGATGTCTTCCTTTTTCAATATCTAAGACCTCCGAGTGAGGAATAGATAGAGTATATGCTAAATCTTTGTGAATATATGAAACAAGTATCTTTTGTGAGATACTTGAGTGGCTAGGTGGGGTGACACAAGTTATCGACATTGGGTCCATGTCTGTTTCAATATTCATCTCCAAAGAACAAGAATGAATAGATTGTGTGGTAACCCGGATAACTGACTCAGTTTGGTAAGGACCGATAATTCTTTTAAGTCATGTCACATCCTTACCATATATTCTTTTCACTCCGAACTCATCTATCAACCTAGACTCCTCACTGATATCTATGAATTGGATGTGTTTCTTGGGTAGGTCCTTCGGGTTCTGGATTGACCATAGAAACAATAAAAGTCCTAACAGTCCTTCAACTCACCAAAATAAATCATTGAAGTATCCATTGAAGTACGAGTTCTGATTTGATGCAATCAGAAGTCAAAATATTTAAAAACGAGTCCTGATCTGCTATGATCAGAAGTCGTTATGAAAGTTAGGAAAAACTTGGTACTCCCCCTCAAAAGATGGCATAACCATTGATTGTAGTCATGTGACGTGAATAATATGAATTAAATTCCACATGACATTCCTGCAAAACAATTAGACAGATTTTGGCTTTGGTATCCATGCTTTGATGGATCCTTGATGGTTAGTTGCCTTAGCTTTGAAGCTATGAAACTGAGGATTGGGGATACTATTAGTACCATACCAGCTATTGACATACCTAGAATCCACAAAGTCACTATTTCCACAATAAGTGCAATAGATATTTGCTCGGTTTAGACTAATCAACTTAGTTGTGGAATAGACATGAGTCGGTGACTTTTGATCAACTACAGAAGATTTGTATGACGTGTTTCCATTACTGTCTTCTGTAATTGATTTCTTTTTCCAAACCATTTTGACTTTTCGAAACACTTGATTATCTGTATTATCAACAAGAGAATTATAGAAAATATTTGAAGGGCGAATCCGATCTTTTGAAAATTCATTTGATTTGACACAACTCTTCGAAGAAATAGTTGTGGATGTTGAACTTGAAGAATAAGGAAACTGAACAACAGTATCAGGACTGGCTTGTTCAGATAAATCAGCTATGAAATTGAGTTCTTCAAGTTTCTTGACTTTTACGTATAAAACATTTCTTTCTTGGAGAATTGAATCAAATTGTTTTTGTAAATCGGATTTTACCTTCTGTTCTTTCAAAATCTTTGTTGTTAATTCAGACAATTTCTATGAAATCTTGCAAATTTCAGTTTCGAAAAACTTCCTCTCACTTTCAAAGTCTTTTTCAATACTGTTGCGTTTATCAGATATTTCTTTGAAAACAACAACAATTTTCTTTTCAAGCTCTTTATTTTTATTCTCAAAAGATTTTCTTTCTATCTTAAACTTATTTCGCTCAATTATCAAGATCTTTTCAAAATTAGAAATCTGTTTTGAAAGTTTAGCATTTTGAAACTCAAAAGTCTTTCTTTCCTCGAAAATCTTCTTTGAAAGATCAAGAATTTTTCGTTCACACCCCTTTCTTTCATTAGTGAAACCACTTCTTTCATTCTCAAAATCTTTTCTGTCATTTTCAATCTTTTTCTCAAGATCAGAAATCTTTTGTTTGAGTTCGAGATTATTAATTTTCAAAGCACTGATTTCATTTTTCAATGAATCATCTGGATCGTTGCTTTTCTTTTCAAGATTTTTTAGAACTTCTTCAGGTTCATCACATGATTGTATGAATTTACCATTTACATACATAGCGAATTTTCCCCCATTGTTACTTGAACAAAATGATCGTAAGACGATCACGATTTGATTTAAGAGAGGTGAGATTAAAAGAGTAACACACTAAGACTAATAAAATAGATAAAAAGATGATCGAAAACTTTAAAAACTTGATATGAATTAAAAAATTTCGATCAAAATTTTAACTCTAATCAAAACCCAAATCAATTCTAAATCGAAATCAATATTACCCAACTAGAAATTTGAAATCCAAATCAAACGAAGTTTATACCGAACCCAAATCGACTGGTAAAAATTTGAACTCCAAAAAAATCAAAACCAAGTGATCGATTTAATTAGCAACAATCCCAAAAGAAAAACAATTGACCCAAAACGACCCTGATTAGTCCAAACAAATCGATTAACAATTAACTAATAACCCATATGAAACAGTTAACCCACTATCAAAATCGACAAAGCAAAATAACACATGACAAATAACCCAAGTTAACTGTGTTATTGAAAACAAAATCAATAGTCAAAGTCTAAAGTCGATAATAGAAATCAAATTCAACAGTCAAAGTCTAAAATCGATAATAAAAATCAAATTCAACAGTCGAAGGCTAAAATCGATTATAGCCCTAAATCGAAATCGAGCTCTCTATTACCAATCACGACTAAGTCGATCGATTGGAGGTGGTGGTGTTAAATCGCCGACGGCCAAGTGGAGGCGGCGGTGGTTGGCTTTCGATCGTGACACCGACTTCGAGGGAGAGAGCATAAAATCAAATCCAAAAATCGACTGATTTATAAAAAAATTGGGCTGGTGAATCATGAACTGTTGGAATACGATCGAATCAAAGAAAAATTCTTCGATCCTACTCTGATACCAATTGTGATTCCCAGATTGCTCAAGTAACAATGAATAATTGAACGATTACTTGTATTGAATGATTGAGAGAGTTACAAACATAAGATTGAAAAGCAAACTCTCTCTCTAAACCTATTAAGCGCACGATACTATTTCTCTAAGTCTATTGCTTAACCCTAAACAACTCTAAACAAGACTTAAATACCATGGACCTAAACATGCTAGGCCCAAACCCATTACAAAGAATTAAGCCCAAATGACATTTAAAGGCTTTACAAATAAATAAATTAAACCTAAATAATTAACAAATAAACTCTGATAAATACTTTATAAACTTTCCATGCACTAGGACTTTCAGTCCTAACACAACACCTACCTCGCGACTATGCCCGGCGATAGTACCTGTGGCATAGTCGCCCATGTCATTGTCGCAGGGAGACCGTGGGTCTCGGTACGTATACCACGACTATGCCTGGCGATAGTGCCCGTTGCATAGTCTCCATGGCATTGTCGCTCCTTGCCACGGTACAATTCAGGCGAGAGTGCCCCGCGATTGTGCTGTGACACTGTCGCTAAGGCATAATCTCCGAATGGGTCTGGACTTCTATTTAGTGCAAATATGATTTTGTGAGGATCCCATTTCTTTTCTAAAAGTCCTTCTACGTTTTTCCTCTCTAAACCTGGCGATTTTCCCCATCCCATCACCATCTTTCTTCATTGAATCCTAACCCTAAGACCTCAAGTGGAGTTATTGTTAACCTAGTATGGAATCATCATCTATTTGCAGGAGTTAGAGGCTTCCAAGCTTCAAGCCCTCTCTTTTTAGGGTTTCATCAAGTCCTTCCAAACTCTTTTTAAATCATTTTATGAATTGTAGTTGGAGGTCATTTTAATGACCTAGGAGTATATTATTGGTGAATACAAGTTGTGATAAGGAAAACTCCTCTTTTTCCTTCACCTAAGAATTTTAGGGTTTTATAATCCTCTTTTCTTTTCCATTGTTGGGTACTGGTTTAACCTAGAAATGTTTATAGCTAAGGTTTTTCGTGGGAAACTTGGAGCTAGTGGAAGGAATCAAAATATCATTTAAGGAACTCAAGCTTTGTGGGTAAAACCTAGATTTAGTCTAAATCTAGCAAAGTGAGTTGTAGTTGCTTTACAAAACTATATACATGTCAAAATATAAATGTTATGGGTTTTGAACATACATTATGTGCTCACTTTATATTTAATGGATTTTGGGTGATTTTGGTACTCTTAAGCATATTGTATTGTTAAAGGTTTATAAATGATTTACAATATGATATTGGGCGTTTGGCCATCAAAAAGGGCGTTGATGTAATAGTAAATATTTTATTGAATATTTGAGGGATTTGGGTAACATATTTATTTGGTTTCTAATATGTGTATATTGGGTTACCAATGGTTTTAATGGAATGATCCTAAAAGTTGGGGTTTTGTGGACTATTATTTGGTTATGGCTTATTTTGGGATTTTACCCAACTTACGAATTATGGGTGCTGGGACTTAAGCCCTTTTTACCTTAAAGGTGTGAGTTTTGGAAACGGTCATTCTTTGACCTTATGAATAATGGGAAATTTTGAACCTTATGGTTTGGAACTTTGTCCAACCATACTTTGGGAAATATCATATTTGAGAAAATTATACATCAGTTTATGTAGTCATATTGACTTTACTTAATTGTCAAACGTTTTATAATGTCGTATGGCTTGACGTATACTCTTAAGGGTTTTGGGACGTTGTCCGGTTTGAATGGCTCATTATGGAGCATTTTATGGGAATGAAATTATTGTACAAACATTGGTTATTACATGTTTTGAATGGATTAGTTCATTCCTTAGGAGTCATGTAATGTCTAGACTGTAATGCAATGGATCCATAGGCATAAGAGTCGTTTGTTCATCAGGGAGTCTGTTGGGAACTGAAGAATTCATCAAGTATGGTTAATGCTGCTGGTTCAGAGTTAATACTGCTAGAAGACTTAAAGGTTAATACTGCTGAGTGTTACTACTGCTAGTACTATTAATACTGCTAGTCAAAGTTAGTGTTGCTTGAACAAAGTTAGTACTGCTTAGCTAGTTAGTACTGCTAGTAGTTAGTACTGCTTAGTAGTTAATGCTGCTAGAAGGAAGTTAATGCTGCTGAAGATTAATACTGCTTATATGATGAAGATTCGTATGAAAGGATATACATGGAAGCTTAGAGATATACATGGAAGATATACTGAAGATATTTTATTGTATTTATCTTTTGTATTCAGTATATATAGTGTATAGTTTAGAATAATGAATTAACTTTTAATTTTCATTCTTCTAGAGAGAAAATCAACCTCAAGGCATAGATCCTAATTCTAGAGAAGTAGAACTCGTATTGGTGAGCCTGTTCATCAATATTGAGGTTGAGTGAGTAATCTTGTAATTTCAAAGCATTCAATACAAGTTTACAGTTTGTTAAACTATATTCTGTTTTGATTTTCTGTTTGATTAAATATCAAAGTGTTATTCCGCAAACTTCTTTGATATTGTTTCTGAGATTTAATTCTTGTTAAGAAATCGATCCTGACAAGTGGTATCAGAGCCAAACTCTCTCAGAAACAGTTATTCATCATGGAAAATCTTACAGAATCAAGCAGTACTTTGGTCTCAAAAGTTCCAATGCTCAGATCCAATGAATTTGACATGTGGAAGATCAGAATCAAGCAATATATTCTCCTCACAGATTACTCTATGTGGGACATCATTGAGAATGGCCCATCTGATGGAGGAAAGATTGGTGAAGATGGCAAAAGAACTCCTCCAAAGACAGATGCAGACAGGAAAACAAGGCAGACAGAGATGAAAGCCTTGAGCACACTGCTCTTGGCCATTCCAAATGAGTATCAACACCAATTCTGCAATTGTACTGATGCACAGATGCTCTGGAATGCTCTAGAGAAGAGATTCTCAGGTACCAAAAGTACCAAGAGAAATCAAAAGGCAATCTTAAAGCAACAATATGAAAACTTCATGTCAACTAAGAATGAGTCCATGACTCAAACTTTTGACAGGTTTAATAAACTAATTGGTGAACTAGCTACTATGGGAGTACAGATTGATCAAGATGATGTGAACAGAAAGTTCTTAAGGTCCCTTGGAGATGAATGGACCATGTACACTGTGTCATTCAGACAGAATGATCAGTTGGAAGAAAAAGAACTTGATGATCTGTACAATGATCTTAGAGTATTTGAAGCTGAGGTGGAGGCAAAGAAAAAGCCTTCAGGATATATTCATAATGCTGCACTCCTATCAGCATCAATTGATTCTACTGCTAACCCTGAATCAGTTAATGCTGCTAATGGAACAAATCAAGATAAAGGCACTGATTCTGTGTTTGAAGTTTTTCTTTCCAGTCATGGAAATTCCTCTTTGATTAATGATGACTTAGAACAACTTCATCCCGATGATCTGGAAGAGATGGATATTAAATGGCAGATGGCCATGCTCTCCATGAGGGTTAAGAAGTTTATAAAGAGGACTGGGAGAAACAACTTCTCCCAAAGAAGAGAAGATGGAGCAGGGTTTGATAAATCAAAGGTGGAATGCTACAAATGCCATCTGAAGGGACATTTTGCTAGAGAATGCAGAAGTGGAGTGTCTCACAACAACAATCACCAACAAGCTCAATCTGGAAGCTTCAATAACCACTGAAACTCTGCTCAAGCCCTTGTTTCTCAACAAGGAATGGGGTTTGATTGGAGTGATCAAGCAGAAGAAGCTATTCAGAATCAAGCTCTTATGGCTAAAGTATCTGATCTCCCATCTGAGGTAAGTACTAATCTCTGTTCTAAATCTTGCATAGACACTGTTAAAAGGTACAGGGATCACAATCAGAAGATGAGTGATGACCTTAAGAGATTAGAAAAAGATATAAAAGACTATGTAAGGATTGTAGAGAGATTTGAAGATCAGATCAAAGGTTTTCAAGCCAATGAACTCCAACACTCATATGACACCAATTACTGGCAGTGGGAGAAAAAGGATTTAGAACTTAAACTGACCAAATCTAAAGAGGAGAGTGAAAAACTGAGAGAGGAGCTAACCAAGGTTAAGCTTGATGTAGAAAAGTTTTCCAATGCTTCTAAAGCAATGGACTCTTTACTGCAAAATCAGATTCATGATAAGCTGAGAAGAGGAATTGGGTATAATGCCACACCTCCACCATATAACAACAATTACATTCCTCCTACTTCAGACCTGTTAGACACCAAATATAGGAAGGACTTGCCTGAGGGAGCCACTGAAATAGATCCCTTAGATGAGGTAGTTGTTGAGGATAAGACTGAGAAAGAGATTGGCAAGTGTAAGGAGAACAAGGTGAGTGGTGAGATTTCTATAGAGAATAACATTATCACCAATGAGGGATGTGGAAGGGCTTGGATCAAATCCAAAGACATAGAGAAGACAGAGGGAAAGTCTGGTAAGGTCCATTACAAACAGACCATAGTTGTGAATCCAGGTCCTTGCAAACAGTGTGCATGTAAGAAAAATGAGCCCCAAAAACAGGACAAAAAGAGGGGAAATCAAAGAAACTGGAATAATCATTGGGCACAAAAACAAGGGGTTGATCTGAGTAAAATCAATAGACCAAAACCTTGTTTTATCTGTGGCAAATTGAATCATCTTGCAAAATTATGTTATTTCAATCCTATGAACCAAAGGATGAATTTCCAAAGATCCATGCAAAAGCCCTTTGGTTATAAAAAAATTGAAAAGAACCATGTGGCTAAGAAAACTGTTAAAACTAAAAGCCACATGAAGAAAAAGTCTGTTAAAGAAAGTGTCAATATGTGGATTCCTAAAAGCACTAAAACTGTTAGTACTGCTACCACAAATAGTGTTGCTGATAATGATAGTGCTGCTAGAAGTAATACTACTGCTAACAATGTTAATGCTGCTAACAAGGTTAGTACTGCTAAACCTGTTAGTACTGCTAACTCTGTTAGTACTTCTAAGGTTAGTACTGCTTCTAGTGTTGGTTCTGCTAAGCCAATCATATTGACAAAGTACTCTAATAAAGAGTGCTCTGAGTTTAAAAAACTCATTAAAAAGGAATGTAAATACTTTGATGAGAAAGGGAGACCCAAGACCACTTTTGCTTGGGTCCCCAATCATACTAACTGATTTATTTAATGTGCAGGGCAACCAACAGCTCAAGGGAAAGAGCATTTGGCATGTTGATAGTGGTTGCTCTAGGCACATGACAGGAAACATGTCATGCCTTCAGGATTTCAAGCACATTAATGGAGGACATGTTGCATTTGGAGACAATCTTACTGGTGGTAAGATATGTGGAAAAGGTAATGTCACCAAAGGTAAGATGACATTTGAGGATGTCTACTATGTTGATCAATTAAAGTACAACCTGTTAAGTGTATCATAGGTTTGTGACAAACAACATAGTATATTATTTACTAATACTGAGTGTATGATTCTTGCTCCAGGGTTCAAGGTAGTTGATGAAAGCATGATACTACTGAGAACTCCAAGAAAGGATAATGTTTACTGTCTTGATTTGGACAATGTTAATAGTGATTCGTCTCTAAATTGTCTTGTTTCAAAAGCTTCTGTAGATGAATCCTCCCTTTGGCACAGAAGGATGTGTCACATGAATTTCAAGACTATGAACAATCTTGTTAAAAATAACCTTGTAAGAGGTTTACCTTCAAAAGTCTTTTCATGTGATGATCATTGTGTTGCTTGTCTTAAAGGCAAACAACACAAAACTTCTCATAAGACCAAAGAGTTAAATTCTGTTTCTTCTTGTCTCCAGTTACTGCATATGGATCTGTTTGGTCCTACAAATGTTATGAGTATAGGCAAGAAATCTTACTGCTTGGTTATTGTTGATGATTACTCCAGATTTACTTGGGTATATTTTCTAAGGACTAAGGATGAAACTAGTGATCTTATCAAATCCTTTATTCTAAGAATTGAAAACCAAACTAATCAAAGAGTAAAAGTCATTAGATCAGATAATGGAACTGAGTTTAAAAATCATGATCTAAACACCTTTTGTGAAGAAAAAGGTATTGAGAGGCAATTTAGTGCTCCTAGGACTCCTCAACAGAATGGTGTTGCTGAAAGGAGAAATAGAACACTAATAGAGGCTGCTAGATCTCTGTTGGCTGATTCAAAATTGCCAATTACCTTCTGGGCTGAAGCAGTTAATACTGCCTGTTATGTCCAAAACAGAGTTCTAGTGGTCAAGCAAAAGAACAAGACCCCATATGAGCTTTTAAATCAAAGAAAACCTTTTATTGGTTTCTTCAAACCATTTGGGTGTCCTTGTACAATTCTAAATACCAAATCTCACTTAGGTAAGTTTGATAGCAAAGCAGATGATGGATTTCTTGTTGGATATTCATCTCAGAGTAAGGCCTACAGAGTTTTTAACTCTTCTTCTAGAATAATTGAAGAAAGTGACAATGTCAAATGCAATGAGAACACTCCAAATCCTGTTGGGTCTGGGCCTCAGTGGCTATTTGACATTGATTCACTAACTAACTCTTTTGGTTTCAGTAATGAGTATACAGGAACAGGTAGTGGAGAATCAGATATCACACAAGTTCAAGAAAGTATATCTAAATCTGTGATTTTTCCTATACCCACAGTAAATTCTGTTGAAGACTGTGAAAAGGAATCATTTACTGAACCAAGTCAGAGTGAAGAAGACACTAGAGATGAGGAGACTCAAGAAAATAATGAAGTGGCATCTGAAAACACTTCAGTTGAGTTGCATGAATCTAATCTTGAGGCTGGATTGAATGAAGAACCTAGTCATAATACCAGAGTTCAAAAGAATCATCCTCCACAGTTGATAATAGGAGATATCTCTTCTCCTATGATGACTAGACATCAAAGCAGGCTTCAAGAAATGCAAGATCAACAGCATACAGTGCTTTCTTGTTTTCTATCACAGCTTGAGCCTAAAAAGGCACATGATGCTATGAAAGAATCCAGCTGGATAGAAGCAATGCAAGAGGAACTGTTACAGTTCAAGCTACAAGATGTGTGGGATCTAGTAGACCTTCCTAAAGGTCACAGAGCAATTGGCACAAAATGGATTTTCAGAAACAAGAGAGATGAAAGAGGTATTGTCATAAGGAACAAAGCAAGACTAGTGGCTCAAGGCTACACTCAAGAAGAGGGTATAGATTATGAAGAAGTGTTTGCACCTGTAGCTAGGATAGAAGCAATCAGACTATTCCTAGCCTATGATTCTTACATGAACTTCAAAGTCTATCAAATGGATGTAAAAAGTGTTTTTCTCTATAGCTCAATTGAAGAAGAAGTATATGTCTGTCAACCACCAGGGTTTGAAAACCCAAGCTATCCAGACAGGGTATACAAATTAAAGAAAGCACTTTATGGACTACATCAAGCCCCAAGAGCATGGTATGACACTTTGTCATCCTATCTCTTGGAAAATGACTTTGAAAGAGGAGTCATTGATAAGACTCTATTTATCAAAAGAAAGAAGAAGGATATCTTGCTGGTCCAAATCTATGTTGATGACATTATTTTTGGTTCTACAAGAAACAACATGTGCAAGGAGTTTGAGGATTTAATGCATCAAAGGTTCAAAATGAGTTCCATGGGGGAACTTACTTTCTTCCTTGGACTCCAAGTTCAACAGAAGTCAGATGGCATTTTCATCTGCCAATCCAAGTATGTGCAGGATATTCTAACCAAGTTTGGTTTCTCAGAATCAAAACCTGCCAGCACACCTATGGAAACACACAAGCAGATCACAGCAGATCTTGAGGGGGAGGATATGGATGTGCATCATTATAGATCCATGATTGGCTCTCTCATGTATCTCACAGCATCAAGGCCAGATATAATGTTTCCAGTCTGTGTATGTGCTAAATTTCAAGTTAGGCCAAAGCAATCTCACTTTCAAGCTGTTAAGAGGATATTCAGATATCTCAAAGGGCAACCCAGATTGGGACTTTGGTATCCTCATAACTCACCTTTTGACCTAATAGCATACTCAGACAATGATCTAGGTGGGGCAAACTTGGACAGAAAATCTACTTCTGGAGGATGTCATTTTTTGGGGGCTAGACTAGTCTCATGGCAGTGCAAGAAACAAACCACAGTATCCACATCTACAACAGAGGCAAAGTACATAGCAGCTGCAATTTGCTGTTCTCAAGTCTTATGGATTCAAAATCAAATGTTGGATTATGGGGTAACATTTCTACACACTCCAATTTTTATTGACAACAGCAGTGCTATTAGTATTGTGAATAATCCTATCAAGCACTCAAAAACAAAGCACATTGAGATCAAGTATCAGTTTATAAGAGATTGTAATGAAAAGAAACTTATTCAAGTTGTCAAAGTTCACACTGATAATCAGTTTGCTGATCTATTCACTAAAGCATTTGATGTGAGTAGATTCACTTTCTTGGTAACAAGTGTGGGAATGATCAACTCTGAATAATCCCTTTCTCAAAAAGTGGTTTTATACCTGTATTTTATTCTTGGAGTTACTATATCTTCTTTTTCAGGATATGCATAGCAGTACTCAGTGATTAGCACGTTTAAAAGGAGTAAGTAGTTAATACTGCTAGTGGTTAATACTGCTTTCAGTTAATACTGCTAGTAGGTAATACTGATTTTAGTTAATACTGCTAGTTAGTTAATACTGCTCGCAGTTAATACTGCTAGTGGTTAATACTGCTCGCAGTTATTACTGCTAGTAGTTAATACTGCTAATAGTTAATACTGCTCGCAGTTAATACTGCTAATTAGTTAATACTGCTCGCAGTTAATACTGCTAATTAGTTAATACTGCTCGCTGCTAGTAGTTAATACTGCTAGTAGTTAATACTGCTAATAGTTAATACTGCTAGTAGTTAATACTGCTTATATTCCGAATACTATAAATACTCTTTGCCCGCCTAAAAGTTCATAACGACTCTTTGCATACTGTTCTCTTGCGCTCAAAACCTTTCTCTCTCAAGTTCGAAGTTTTCAGGCAAGCTTTTAACTAAGATCAATGGCATCCATGACTTTCATCGACGAGCACAACGAGATTGCGATGCTACAAAAGCCAAAGCAAGCTGCAGGATTTCATCAGATTGTGGACTTCCTCAAGTCAAGCCACATTGCTCATGCTCTCAGTGTATCCCCTACAATCTATATCGAGCATCAAAGACAGTTCTGGGCTAATGCAACCATTGTTGTTGAGAATGGGGTGCAGATGATCAAGACAAGAATCTTTGATCAATCACTAACGGTTACTGAAGAGGTTATTCGCATCAGTCTACGCCTAGACGATGCCTCTGGTATAACTTCTATCCCAAACGATGAACTGTTTTCCAATCTCTCAAGAATGGGGTATGGAGGCCCATTGGGTGTTTTCAAATTCTCTAAAGCTAAATTCTCACCCCAATGGCGTTTTCTTGTTCATACCTTAATGCACTGTATTTCTAAAAAGACTACTGGATGGAGTGAGTTCAGCAGTCCCATTGCTTATGCTTTGGTCTGTTTGGCCACTGCCAGAAGGTACAACTTTTCCAAAATGATTTTCAGTGATCTTGTCTCAAACATGGGAAACAAAAAGAGCTTCTTTATGTATCCCAGGTTTGTTCAAGAAGTTATTACTCATGAATTGACGGATATACCTCAACCTGTTGGGGTATATGTACCTAAACCCCCCAAAGGCAAGGTTTTCTCAAATATGAGAAGATCTGCTGGGGACTCTGAAGGAGTTGACACCCCATTGTTCTCTACAATGATGGTGGTGTCCCAACCCAATGAAGGTATGGCAGCAGGGTCAAGGCCCCCATTAGATCAATCCACTGCTAGCCAAGCCCAACCTTCCCACTCTATATCTATCCCACAGTCCCTACTTAATAAGCCCACTTCTCTAATTACCCAAACTTATACAAGGAAACAGGTAAAGAAGGCTCCTTCCCTTCTTGTACCATCACCCACTAAGCCTTTAAGCCCTCTAAGGGAGAATTCTCCCCTAGAGAATATCCAAAGGGAAACCACAAGGGTGTCTCCCAACCCAAAGGAGGTGCTCTCTGAGGAGGAGGTAGAGCATATGGGTGATGAGGCTGCCACTACTCCTGCTAGTACAGAGGAGGAAAGTGGTAACATTAATAAGACCTCCCCCATGGCAACTTTGGGTGAGCAATCATCCAAAGGTCCCAGGTGCCAAGAAACCAAGGAAACAACAATTGGTGAAAGAAACTCCAGAGAAGCTTAGATTGAAAGAAAGCAATGATTTCTTACAAAAACCATTCCCTGATGAGCAAGAAACTCCAGAGAAGGAAACAACAACTGGTGAAAGTCTAAGGACTCTAAAAAGAACAAAGATGATTGCCAGGAGAAATCCTACAAAGAAGCTTAGATTAGTGGAAGAAGAGGCTGAAAAGGTTGCTGAAGAAGAAGAGGCACCTGAGTCATCTACAATGAAAGAACCTGCAAGTACTGAGGATGTCAAGATGTACATGGTTGTGATGGACAAAGTGCCTGAACCAATTGCAGCGGAACCTGTAGGAGTTAAACCTCCTGAAGTCATTCACTGGGATGTTTTGGAAGTAGATGGCAAGGAGTATATCAGACTGAAGAGAAAAGATGAAAAGTATGAAGTCTACAGTACTTGGGCTAAAATTGTCAGAACATGCTCAAGGTCTGATATTGAAGAAATGTTTGATATAGGGATGAAGTTGTATGCAGATCAGTTGAAAGCTCCAGGGATTTCAATTACAAAACTGGTGATGGAGTATCTGTGTATGATGTTCAAACCTGATGAAGTGAAGGAGATCATAAGGAGCGTTTTTCAAGCAGTTACCAATTGGACTTTGTATGAAACTAGTGGCGTATATTCTGTGACTTTGGATTTAAATCACACTGAATACTTCCTAGTGGATAGAGTGTATAATCATAGCAGATTGAAGCTACATGCCATGTTGAAGAAAAAGTTAAGGTGTGTTCCAGATTCAGAAATGGCTAAATACTTGATTCAAAGAACCATCAATCAGAGTTTGGGATTGGATGCAAACACAGGAATTTAGAACATAATAGAGTTTTGGGAGCATCTTGAAGAAAATTTGAAGAACTTGACTTCTCTTCCTAAAAGTCAAGTTAGGGGGAGATTGTTGGGAACTGAAGAATTCATCAAGTATGGTTAATGCTGCTGGTTCAGAGTTAATACTGCTAGAAGACTTAAAGGTTAATACTGCTGAGTGTTACTACTGCTAGTACTATTAATACTGCTAGTCAAAGTTAGTGCTGCTTGAACAAAGTTAGTACTGCTTAGCTAGTTAGTACTGCTAGTAGTTAGTACTGCTTAGTAGTTAATGCTGCTAGAAGGAAGTTAATGCTGCTGAAGATTAATACTGCTTATATGATGAAGATTCGTATGAAAGGATATACATGGAAGCTTAGAGATATACATGGAAGATATACTGAAGATATTTTATTGTATTTATCTTTTGTATTCAGTATATATAGTGTATAGTTTAGAATAATGAATTAACTTTTAATTTTCATTCTTCTAGAGAGAAAATCAACCTCAAGGCATAGATCCTAATTCTAGAGAAGTAGAATTCGTATTGGTGAGCCTGTTCATCAATATTGAGGTTGAGTGAGTAATCTTGTAATTTCAAAGCATTCAATACAAGTTTACAGTTTGTTATATTCTGTTTTGATTTTCTGTTTGATTAAATATCAAAGTGTTATTCCGCAAACTTCTTTGATATTGTTTCTGAGATTTAATTCTTGTTAAGAAATCGATCCTGACAGAGTCTTTTTTGGGAAGGGTGTCCTAGGCTACGCCTAAACTAATCCCTTTACAAATTATGATCGTAAGACATCAGCCTTGATTAAACCTCAGTGGCCACAATTGTTGTGTACGCCTGGATTCGAACCCTGGGCAAATGGAGTCTTGTTGTCCATGTTTGAGTCTAATGAGTGGTCCCCAAGTCATGTTTTATGTAAGCTTGCAGTGGTGCTCTTGGAGAGCCGTATACGGAGCTAAGTCTTGAAGTAGTGCCCATGGTGAGCTGGATACGAGGATTTGTGACTTTTGTGGTGACATTTATCTAGAGGTCGAGTAGACTAGGGTCATTTAGGTATCTTGTGGTGGTTGCTCAATTGAGCCATATACGAGGATCCATGACCCGTAGTGAATCTCGTGAACATTGATAAGTGGCTTAACTTTGTGTTGTTCCACATTCGATGGAAATCGGACCTCCCTCATCACCGAAAGGTGTTATCTTCGGGTATTCCCTTACCCATACTTTCGGTGTTGAAACGTACCATTCATTTATATAAATAGTTCTTTTTTGTTGAAATACTTCATGGGTGCATCTTGGGGGAAATTAAATGGTGATTATTTATTTACAAAAGAGTGTTTGGTATGGGAGGAGATGTGGTTTGAAAGTAAAACCTTTATAACTTATATTTCAAGAATGGGTGCTCTTAAAGTGAGTTATTTGCTTCAAAACTTCTTATATTTATATATGATTAAACTGCTTTAACTCACTAGGCGTTAATCTTAACAATTTTTCTTATCGACATGTATATCAGGTCTTAGATGGATCTGGGTGGCAAGTAGATCTTGATAGAAGTTCCGGTAGGATGGCTTTAGTGACGTCATCCGGTTGTTGGGAAGATAGCAAATTTGGTGGTTTTAGTAACACCCATCAGACTTTGTTCTCGTTTGTGGGACTATATAGTTCCGTTTGAACTCTGATACATGTTGTGGGGTTTACACCCTTGTAACTTTAGATTTTTGTTCTCTGGTCATATATTTTAAGGGATTTTTGGAAGTTTATTCTTTCTGCTATTTTCAATTTTAGGGGTGTTACATAGAGTGTGATCAACGAACCTCTTCACTCAGATCAAGTTTGTTGGAACGAAAAGTGATTATTTGTGAAGTTTCAAGTTGGAAGTCTTGACTTCGAGGGGATTATCGTCTGAAGAAAGTTGTTTCCAATAGTGAAATCAAGGTGGATCCGACTTATGTCGAATTTTAATAGTTAAATCCCCCTGGTCAATCGTTTTGATTTGTTATAGGAGATCAGTCGTGGTTAGAAGTATAGTGGTACGCGAGTTGGGCTCCTGAAGCGGGAGATATTCGTGATATGGGGTAGGGTGCGTGCAAAGGCGTCATTACCCTATTTGTCCGAAAACTCTTAAATGTATGGAGACCCTTGCCAATGTTATTTGGCATCTGAGTATATAGAAAGACGTGTCATTATGTCAATTAGTGTTTGACTTGTCTGTAACTGATTTAGTAGTATCGGTCACTGTATGGGAACCTTACAACCTTCAGTTATTTCTGTATAGGAATGTAATCATGCTATGATGGACTTTGTGGCGAAGTTTTCATGATCCCCAAAGAGTTTTGCTGTCAATTGGATAGTCATGGATCAACACTTAATTAACCCAGTTTTGTCAATCCAAGGGAGTATTCGGGGAAGAGGCTAGCAAAATCGTTCATCGCTGAGATTGAGACCAGGTACAGAGTGCATGTATCAAGCATGTCGGGTTATGATTGCCACCAACCTTGTTTTACACTCAAGAACTAAGCACATCGATATTGTATATCCAAAGGAAATGTGGAACTTCATTTTATTCAAACAAAATATTAATTGGTTGATCTATTTACTAAACCTTTGAATGAATCATGGTTCAAGTTTCTAATCAGCGAATTAGGAATGCTAAATATAGAAAATCAATTAGTAATCTAATTATGTTGTAGGATAAATGTGTCATCGTCTAAAGGATATGACGATAGAGATAAGTATATCAGAGTTAGATTAGAACTGCAATATCTCATAGCTATCTACTTGTAACTCATCCCTATTTAAAGGGCTTTTGATTAATGAGAATTACAGATTCATTCTCTCCATATATTATTATTTTGTTTGGATTTTCCTTTAACACGTTATCAGCACGTAGCTCGTTTGCGCTATCGCTCCCTCAGATCGTTTCCGCCGCTACTAAACAATCGTTCGTAATTTGTCACCATTAGAAGGTATGTTTTTTTTTTCTAATATTGCAATTCAAGTAAGTATCTCTACAAAAAGTTACAATTTTTTCTCTATGAATTGTCATTAATCGTGATTAACTCTTTTAGCCACGATAATTCAATGTGCCCTTATTTAATTTTGCATCTACTTGACTATGCATTTAATTTCTTTTTAATAGAATCACTATAAATCTAATTGTACATGTTTATATTTTATTCTCTAATAATTCATTTGTTGTTGTTCTAATTTTTCGTTACATATTAATAGAAAATTCTATTTATTTTTAGAATCTCTTTGGGTTTATTAAGATTATTCGCTCTACACTTGGACTTATTAATATTAATTTGTTATTAATTTGTATTTAAAACTTATCATTATCTATTGAACCATTATCCTTTTTTTTAAATTGACTAATACGATTTATTTTACATGAGTTTATTTTAACATATTGTTATTTATATTGTATATTAAATTATGCTATAATTTTTAACATATCATTGTGTATTTATGCATCATTAATTAGTTACAATTTTGACATGTTTAGTTGGTTAATTTAATTACGTTAATATTATTTTATTTAGATCAATTATCGTTTAATTTTGTATATGATAATATTTGTTGTTTTAAAATATTATTATGATTTATTAATGTTTATCAAATTAGATTACAATATCCATATATTTAGATGGTTATCCAATTAGTTTACAATATTATTTATTATTTATTTGTTTATGTTAAATATTCAAATGTCCATCATAATTAATAATTGTTATAATTCAAATGTTTATCTTGATTATGAGTTCCTACTCATTAATCTCAATCTTATAAATTATCTTTGGAATTTACAATTCCAACCCCATAACTTTTGTTATTTTGCCAAAAGGTCCAAAATAGTATGAAAATATTAAAATCAAACATTTATCTTGATTGTGAGTTCCTACTCATAATTTTAAACTATATAATTAATTTTTGGAAGTTACACTTCCAAGCCCATATGTTTTGATCTTTACCAAAAGCTCCAAAAATACTATTAAGGTATTAAAATATTAAAATTGGCTTCATATGCCAAACTCATAGTCATTTTGGCATCATGCCAAATGCTCTATAATTAATAATGTTATATTTAAATGAAATAAATCACAAGATATCGACTGGATATTGTCAAACGGGTGTAAACAACCCTAAGATTTCTAGGGACTTAAAAAATCCATGTGATTCCCTTACTACCTGGAAATCCAATAGATTGAGTAATTTCTTTTTCACAAATTGAAATATTGATGAAGTATTATCAATAAAATATAAGCATACAAAAATCCAATATTGTTATGATAATGAAATTTCATAACCATAATCCATTTTTTTATCAAAAAGAAAATCATATATTATCCTTTATATATGTAAATGGTTGAAACAACTCATCCCAAAAACTCAAAAGAATTTGAGTATCATAAATGAGTATATAAATCTCCTTTTGAAAAGGTACAAGAAAATACCTAAAGTCCATCAACTCCCC
Organism: Arctium minus; assembly: GCA_954870635.1. NCBI lineage: Eukaryota > Viridiplantae > Streptophyta > Magnoliopsida > Asterales > Asteraceae > Arctium > Arctium minus. Next base: position 11,017,564 of record OX941094.1, on the reverse strand, counting down.
ATTGACTCAAAACCAACCTCTTGAAAAGGTACAATCAAATACCCTCATGTTTTGAGACGACATATAAATCTTAAGTTTCATAGGAATACCTTTACTAGAAACCCCCAAAGAAATGTGGGATATCCCGAAAGGGATAATCGGGAGTAGTCATGAATATGTACTTCCCGAACTAATCGTACAGTGGAATGAAACCCACTTACTCGATTACAAAAAGGTAACTGATTTCAACAAAGAAATGTTATATCCAAAACGCGTCTCAATCTCTGTGGCAAGGAACTCACAGAAGATGACATGATTCCTAACATTATTTTCACCTTTCATATATCAAAAATATTAATGAACTAATATAAGTTGGAATGTAACCTTTAGACAAACTCATCAACCTACTGCAAGTGGTTGAGAGACATAACAAGTTTCTTTCGAATAACAACACCACATATGTCGAGACAAAGAAAATTCTCGAGATCAATAATGAAAGCATTAAAAGTGGAAACAACTCCAAAGAACAGAGAGTTAAAAACAATTTCACACATGTGATATTTATGCACTATGTGGACGAAAACCTAGAACGGGTCAGGGTCTTGGTAAGAGTCGGGAATGATTTTTCAACATCTGGAGTAGAAATACAACTACTGCCCCAGGTGATAATGGACAGTCAAATAAGAAATGCACTAAAGAGTGCTCTTGTCGAAAAGGGAACAAGTTAAAAATGAACTATATCATATTAATTTCAGAATGATAAAGCATAGGTTTCTTTGAAATATATTTTATAGCATTTTAATTAATTTCTTTTGCTTAAGTAAAATCAAATATGTAACCATTATAGATGTAAAGAAATACATCAAAACAAATACAAAACTTTCAATATTCTCCGTTCCGTATAGGAATGTATCGAGGAGAACTTGATTTTTTGTAGGACATATTCCACACAATCTAAAATGATAGACAAATACTTATTTTATAATTCATCCAACCGAAATACTTAGACGATGAACTATCATTTTCTTGTTGGTACAAGATTAATAGGAACTTTGTAAAGATATTCGTATAAAATGGAAATGAGCATATATACATAAATTCCAATGAATATGAAAGGAAACATATATCATGGAAACTAATGTGTCAAACTAGTAGATTATTGGGTCATCGAAACATATTTTGTCACCAATAAAGAACTTTGGGGAAATGACACATATATGTTTCGACATGACCATGTAGGACACCATGGTTATGACATAGTGATCCGTGTATTGTCAAATACACAGACACATTCTCTTTCGAGTGAAAGGCAAAATGAGGTAAATTGCAACCGTTGACTTCTGCAGCATAAGAAACAACATTGCCATCATAATATGCCCTCTCGAATACCTAAAACTTTTGTATATACCCTAATCCTTAGCCAAGACAGGAATTAGTTCATCCTAAATCTAAGGACGTAATACAAAAATATTCCATTGTTACAACGAATACAAGGTGATATTTATGGACATAAACATCTAGAATGCGGGCCATTAAAGTACTTTATGGTTCTGGTTTCGACACGATGAACGCATGTCATATTATTGTCCACATGAAATATTGCACTCTTAGCACTAGCTATACGTTTAAGGGCTCACCACCCTGATTATTTAATCAAGTCTACATGACTTAGAATGCTGGAGAATTTACATCATAAGGATTTGGTGTTAATTGCATATGTATAAGGATCAATGTAGAGTTTCCTATACCCCATGTGTATATATAAAATGGTCTCATAGAAGTTGTTATCAAAAGAATATGATGACATCTAGGGTATTAGTAATGCGCACCAATTTACCCACATCTACCTGGGGTTATGCAATTATTATATGCAGTTTTTTTCATTTTTAGACCCACTGTTTGCTAACCAGCCTCATGCCTACCAGTTAGTAAATGGATATAAGCCTGATAGTTTACATTTACGCATGTTTGGTTCTGTAGTATATGTGCCAATTGCTTCCCACAACACATCGAAATGGGTCCGTAAAGACGACTTGGTATATGTTGGATATGAATCCCCAACAATTATCCGCTAATTAGAATATTTGACTAGTGATCTATTTACCGCTAGATTTGCGGGTTGTCACTTTTATGAGACAGTCTTCCCGTCGTTAGGGGGAGATAGAAAAAAGGATTTTCCATGGGAACGACAGGAAGTGTCACTGAATATTCCCACTCTATCTCATTTTGATCCCCAAAACTTCACAACGTAATGTTGAAGTCAAACGAATCAGACTCGATACCTGATACGTTTAGGGGTCATTTGTTTTTTTTAAAAAACCTCTTAATGGCTCTTAAGTCTGAATCGTTCAGACTTTTTTACACACTACCTCTTATTAATTATAACTAAAATAAGACTTCAGACTTTAGACCTCTTAAAAAACAAACAGCACCTTAATGTTATTCCAAAAGTGATAAGATCACATATACGGGCTGCAAATATACTCACAAGGTTAAAAAGTCCCCAACAGGGGCACAACGCCATTGGAAAGTGCGTTGCAATCACACATAGTGGAGGTATGGTTGAGGTCGTAGCTACCAAATGGAAGTGGTGGAAGCTACTTGGTTCGATGGATACTATTCTAAAGGAAGAGAATAGTTAGGCACATTCATTTATCATCAATACACAAAACTCTCATGAGATTGTTTCTAATTATAATTATGTCCATGAATCATCACTGGAGGACGCTCCGAAGTTAATATTGATTCTAGAGATGAATATTAATCTCAAATGAACTATGAGAGTACATATGAGTCGATGGACAGATCATATATAATCATTGATGATTTATTCACATATACGATGGCTCATAAGATGATCGAACACGACGACATCGAACCAGGCTCAGTTGAATAATATCAACAAAGAGCATATTGACCTAAATGTAAAGAAATAATCCAAAAAGAATTATATTCTTTGACAAAGGATCTGGTATTTGGTCTGGTAATGCTAACCTTCCAAGTGTAAAGCTTGTAGGACATAACTCAGTCTTTGTTAGAAAGCGTAACGAGAATAATGAAGTCCTAATATGTAAGGCACTCATTTGGCGCAAGGTTTCTCACAACGCCATGGATTGACCACGAGGAAATTTACTCTCTCATGATGGATGTTATGACATCCGAATAATTTGTTAGCCTAGTAGTTTCCGAAGGACTGGAAATGCAGCTCATGAATATGGTTACCACATATCTCTACGGCGATCTAGATTTAGAGATATATAAAAGTGCTTGATGATATTACATTACCAAAATCAAGTAACTCTAAACCACGAAATGCGTTTGCAATAAAATTGAAACGCCCACTTTATAGATTAAAACAATATAAGCGGATGTGGCATACCCGCCTAATGGAATACTTGATTGAGAAATGATATATAAGAATGATGAATTGTTCCCTTGTGTATTTATTATGAAAAACAAGTTCCAGATTTTCAAAGTAGCTCTATATGTCAATGTTATGAACATAATAGGCACTCTTGATGAAATAAGAGTTGAAATCTGATTTTGAGAGGAAAGATCTTGGCAAAACTTGGTTTTGTCTAGATATTTGAGCTAGGACACCGAGTTTGTGAAATATTAATTCACCGATGGCATATGTCCAGAAAATAACCAGGAAATTAAATATGGACAAAGGGCATCCGGTTAGCACTCCCATGATCGGTCGAAGTGTCGGATATAAGGAAACATCCATTTCGTCTAAAGGATGATGACGAAAAATGTTGGGAGCTGGAATTCCCTATCTAAGTATAATATGCGCATTATCTTACTTAGCATAATATACTTGACCATATATTATATTTCTCAATGAACTTGTTATCTAGATTTAGCTCAGCGCCAACGCAAAGTCATTTGAATGATATTAAAATTAATCTTTTGGAACCATTGACATGGGCTTATACTTTCCCTATAGAAAAAAAAATGGGATTGATAATGGAACTTCAATACCTAGTTAGAATATAAGCAGCAAAAGTACTAGCTCTTATAGAAAAACACCAAACAATGTCTTGGTATGTGTTTGTTCATATTAGGTATATGTCTGACTCATAGAAAGGTTGTTCTCAAACTAGATAAGGAATTACCACAATGAACACCCAGATTGCTTGAAAGTAAGCTAAGCAAACCCTTGTAACTACCTCCATGAACTATTCCAAGAATATTACACTCCATGAGATAATTAAAGAATGTATATGATTAAGGATTATCATTACATATATTAGATGAGCTATTAATTTTGGGTTCAACCAGTATCCTACTTGCATATATGGAAATAATGCATCATATATCGAAGAAATGAACATAAGATACATCAAGGGTGATAACACAAAGCATATTCTGCTTAAGTTTCTATACAATCAGCAATAAAAGACTCTCCTTTAGATTCAAGTGAATCAAGTAAGGTGTCAAAAGAATGTGACATATTTTACCAAGTCATTACCTAAAACCATATATTGGGAAACATGTAGAAAGTAAATGCAAATATTTTCCAAACTCCCTTGATTAATGTACGAATCAGGGGGAGTAGTAGACAAAAGGGGGAGTCTACTATATTTGTGATATTGGTATGTTGTGCTCTTTCCTTCAACCAAGGCTTTATTTTTCCCATTGGGTTTTGTTCCTTGGTGTAAGGTTTTAGTGAGGCAACGGTTTATATAGCATCATGTTTTCCTAACTCATGATTAATGTACAAATCTAAGAGAAAACTAGACTGAAGGATAATCTATGTATTGCAAAGAAGTTGGTGCGTTGTGCTCTTTCCTTCGTCAGACTTTTATTTTTTCCCACTGGGTTTTTATTTTGGCGTAAGGTTTTAACGAGGCAACAATTGTGCACCGTCACTCCTTTAACTCGGCACAAAGGGGAGTGTTGTAGGATAAGTGTGCCATCGTCTAAAGGATATGACGATAAAGATAAGTATATCAGAGTTAGATTAGAACTGAAATATCTCATAGCTATCTACTTATAACTCATCCCTATTTAAAGGGCTTTTGATTAATGATAATTACATATTCATTCTCTCCATATATTATTATTCTGTTTGGATTTTCCTTTAACAAATTATTATTTTTTAGTTACTCCAAATATTCTCAAAAAAATAAAATCAAGAAGTATCCTATGTGGACCCGACATTTGTACATTCTCTTATCTGAAGTATGTAAACCTTCAATCCAATGTGGATTCGATGTGTATTCTCCCAATGATTGATTTAGATTTCATAATTCAGCGCCACCTCTTAAAAATCAGAAGTGAAATCAGAATTCAGACTTTAGCACCTCTTAAAAAACAAATGCCACCTTAGAAACAAATTCTTACCTCTTGCCATAAGAAAAACATATCCAATGAATAACATCCATTAGATATGGCTCAAATAAACTATCATCCAAACCCTTAGTATAAAATGAAGATTAAGCAAGGTTTTGGAGAGTAAGTTCTAAAGTACTATTTTATTAATGTCATACTTTCTGTTAGAGAAGAAATATGTTGGATACAAGATCATGAAGATTAAAGGTCAAAGCTGGAAAGTCAACTCTCAGTGAAAGTCAAAGTCAAAGTGTAATAAAAGTCAAAGTCAATTTGTATTTGTTTTATTTCCTTGTTTTAGATAGTGAGTATAAATAGTTTGTTTTGCTGTTTAATAGATATATGACTAGAAGAACTGTGTACGTATTCAGAGAAAAAGTTGTAGAGAGAGAAAGAGAGTTTTAGTGAGAGAAAGTGAAATCAGATTGTAATCCTTTGATTCTTGAATTGAAATAAAACCGGTAGATTTGACAATCTTGTTTTGTTAATTGTTGTGTGATTGGAAACTTGAATTCAGGGACACACAATTGGTATCAGAGCAGATTCAGTAAGAAATCAAATCAAGAATATCGAGTTCGTCACTGTGTTCTTAGAGTTCGAATCAATTTTGAATTCTTGTGTGATTTAGAGTATGTAATTGATTGAAATAAGTTTGTATGTTGTTTTCGATCGAGTCTGCATGATTTGATTTGTCAATTGCACTGTATTCTACTTGACTTTTCGAAATCTGTCGAGTTATAGTTCACGAGTTCTTAGAGCACTGTATTGGATTGATTTGTAATTTTTAGTGGTTGTTGTTGAAATTCTTTGATAGAATCTTGTTCTAGATGTATAAGTGATCAAAATGTCAAAGTCTCAAATGGAAATTTGAGATCTAGATAGGTTTTTGATTGAATCAGAGACGTTTCTTGAATGAGATTTGAACGAGCTCAGCAAGAACTTTGAAGAACTCGCAAGATTCACCAAGAACTCGCAGGCAGTTTCAAGAATTCGCAGAATATCAAGGATTCACAGACTTGTTCAAGAATTCGTAGAAAGCCTCAGAATTCGTTGATTTCATGGAATTCGCATAGTTCTATTTCTGAAAAATCCTAAGGACAGAATTCGCAGATGTCTGATATGCGAATTGCACAGGTTTCGCAGACCAGTGTGTTCCGAATTTTATAGGATTCGCAAGAGTGTTTTTCAAAAGGTGTTCCGAATTTTATAGGATTCGCAAGAATTTTATAGGATTCGCAAGGTCTCATTTGCGAAAAGTTTCGATAATTTTTTTACAAGTATAGAATTCGCTACTGTGAGTATAGCAAATTCCTCAGGATTCACAGGTGTGAGAGTAGCGAATTCTGAAAGAAACTTGCGAATTCATTGTATTTTATGTGTTGCTTGCGAATTCTTTATGATTTGTGAGTGTTTTGCGAATTTTCTATACTTATTTGTTGTTTGCGAATTCTAAACTTGGTGTTTTTCATAAATTTCTTTGATTAGTTCACTTCAGTGTTATTTTGTATTTTTGTGATTTCTATTGAACTAACGATCAATTTCAAGTTTCTCGTTGCATATTTTTTAAAACAGGATGACATCACGAGAAGCTCTCGCTATTGGAACAAATACAAAGCCACCAGTACTCTTCAAAGGAGAGTATGAGCAGTGGAAAGATAGATTTTTGGATTTCATTGACAGAAATGATTTGAGGGATTATATCAGACAGTCATTGGAGGAAGGTGTTATGGAGATTCCAACAAAGACTCGTACTGTTGTGATAGACGGTTTATGCAACCCTCCAAATCTACCGCAAGTGTACGATGTCAATCAAGTAATACGTACTAAGTACGAGTATCGATCCAAGGAACTACAAGTTTAAGTACCACAAAGGCTACCACAACTACTAACTGAACTGCTGATAAAATTGGTTTGAGAATGATTAATTAACTACTTATCAAGAGACAATGAAAGCAAGCACGGGAATACTATTCAACAACTGATTCAAGCACCACAAAGAGAATACTTATATGACTAGGGAAAGGCTAGGGGTCGGATTTCATTTGGATTACACCAACAAATAAACAACACACATTCAATGACTCAATACACAAGGTTAAATTTAGCAATTCCAAATATACTCACTACTCTCTCTCGAGCAATAGCAAGAATGTATCATGCAATATATATTGAAGTCTCTCAACCAATACACAAAAACATTCAACTCATTAAGCATAAGAATCACAAACACAAACTAGGGTTTACTTGGTATATCTCTATCCAATATCTCACCCTAGGTTTGTCTAACTTTTATCAAGTTATAAAACCAATTTCTCAAGAGGAAATACAACCAAAAAGATGAATAAGATGGCCAATCTCATAAACAATAAGAACAAGATAGACAAACTTCAACCAACAAGTGTATTAACTCAATAAATGCAATAATCATATATCTAACGGTATAAAACCAAAATCCATCCTTCCCCCAACCTCAAAAGGTTTAGTTCATGTTACTAGTAGCAAATACAACCATAGAGAAGAAGATGACAACACCCAAATACATCGTTTCTGTGAGTCCAAGATCAATGAATCTCTAGAGATAGAAAGTAGAGAGAGAGCAATAAGCGCAAAAATAGAGAATGTATTTAATAAGCGTGAAGTTCTTACAAGGAACAAGACCAAAGGGACTTAAATACCCTTGGTCAATACTACACAGTATTAGACATTAGAATACAGTATTTGACCAAGCCCTATAAATACAATGATTAGTAGAAAATCAGACCTAACAATCTCCCCCTTAGTAATCATTGGCGCTTTGGTCTTCAAAAATTCATCTTCTAAAACAGCACGGACCATAAAAGCGACTTTGTGAAGCTTCCTGACTTTTAAAGAAAAAATTCTTCTCAGCGTCTTTCAGAATAAAATTGTCTTTGCTGCTTGAGCTCTAGACGATACACCTCTTTTGAATGATCTTGAATGAACTGTGGTGTTCGGAGCAGGAACAGCAAAAGAATCGATATAGCTGAGAGAATAGAATCTTTGAGCGATTCTTGATCAACAGATAAACATTTGAGCTCTTTGTCTCTTTAACTTCTCCTTGACTTCTCCCCCTCATGACCTTGATGATCTTGATCAACTTGGTCATGTAAATGTCGGAGACGAGGCGGCTATAGATCTGCAAAATCAAAGAAACAGAGAAACTAGAGAGGTTTGCGCAACACGCAGGTGGCGCAAAGTAAGATTTGTGCGACACGCTGGTGGCGCAAAGGTAAGTTTGCGCGACACGCTGGTTGCGCAAAGTTGACTTATACTTAGAAAAAATTTACCTTTTTAAGCACATTGACCCCCCCTATACAAATGCACTAAATTTGACAAATCAAGATAGCATTCATATAGAAAGTCAGATACTCCCCCTCAAAAACAGATATGATCTTTTAGAAAATTCTCCTTATTCACTCCCCCTTGAATAATGCACAAACCCATTAAAATATATTTATTAGAACACAATTATAAAATATAAATGTTGAAAGAAAAATATACTGAATATAAATTTTGAAACAACTAAACATATAAAATTTTAAACACTAAACAAATTAAATTCTACTGAGTAAAATATCACAGATTTATCAATCAGTTGAAATATATGTTGTTGGATACAAAAACAAGTTTCATTGCATATCAAGTTAAAACATGTTCAGTTTCAAAAACTTCCAGCAATCTATTCAGTGTGCTCACATGCGAATCTTCGATTAGCTTCAAGAAAATGCAATTCTAAAAATATAATAGAGAACTTTGCATGTACTCACACTAAGCCATCAAAAATTAAGATTTTCACAAATTTATAGGTTTATCGCAACTCAAACATATCACCAAGTATCATGAGATGTGTGCTCATTGGCATCTTTTAGCAGTGTGCACAATGGCATCTTGACATGAGTGTGCTCTTTGGCATCTTTTAAGCTCGTGCACTTTGGCATCTTTTGAATCAAAAAGTTTATTAAGTAAAGAACATGTCGTAAACGTAACTTTCTATCTGACCTTATTGCAGGATTTGGGTCAGCCGCTCCCAGACCAGTTGGACTTAGGGGACTAGGTGTCAAGCACCCCTTAGAACTTACTTTCCCAGATCAGAAAGGCTACATCGACATATCCTAAACACTTTCATACCAGAAGAACATGACTTTATAGAAAGCTTTAATATAACAAAGCTTTAATATAACAAAGCAACTTGAAAATTTATCCTAGACACACATTTTATTCAAAAGAAATAAAATATGTAAATCATTTACTTTATAGAATAAAATTTGTAAAGATTTAAACTTTTAAATACAATATGCCGATTTTAAAAATTTTCATTAAAGACAAAATGTAAAGAATTCGGCAAATTGATATTTAGTTGGAACAAAATAAAATTCAATTATTTCATCTTTCACATTTTGTATAATAAATATGTGTCTCAAATTAAAAAAAAAATTGGTTTATACAAATTCAAAAGAAAGATGAACAAGCTCAGATTCTTGAAAAATTGAGAAAAACTGGAATAACATCATTATCAGATATGAATGCAGCGGAATTAAAGTAGATGTACTCACAGTATCTCATTTAGTCAGAAGCTTAAAAAGCTTTGAAGACCGAGTTCTAAACTGATTTGTTTAGAAGTCGTAGTCTATGAAGTACGGGTCCTGAGCTGAAATACTCAGAAGCCATTATTCTTGACAGTCCGAGTCTTGAGTTGATTTACTCAAGAGCCAACTTTTCACTTACTCCCCCTTAACGTGTGGTGCCTGCAACTTTGAATCAGATTGAGATTTTGGTACCCACTTGAATTTGGGCCCGTGTTTGTTAGTTGCAGTTCGTATGGGGAAATAATTATAAGATTTGACATTATAAGCACAAGAAATATTATCAGAATAATAAGCACAATCATCAGATGAATACAAAGCATAATCATCTGAAATAGAATCAGAAGAAGAATATGAGACATTTTTGGAAATTTGAAACATTTGCTTTATAGAGTATTTTGAAACTTTATTACATGAAGCAAATGAATCACTATTATAAAGTTTGTCTACATATCTATCTCCATCAAACATAGAATCAGTAGATATCCGCTTTGCTTTCCAAATCTGCTTCTTTGATGACTTGCTCAAAGTCCTATCTGAAAGATTAGAATCAGAAGAATTAGAACTGTCAGAAATAACTTTATCTTGTTTCTTCGACTTCTTTGACCGTCTTCTTTTACACTTTGTTTATAATATTGATCATTGAGCGTAAAAGAATCATCAAGAATTTTAGACTTAATATTTAAATCAGAAGAAATAATTTTATCTAAGCAACCAATCTGATCAACTAATAAATCTGAATATGCCTCGGAGTCTGAATTATTTTGAGAAAATATTTTAAAATTTGAAACTTCCTTTTTGTTTTCTTGAGAATCATAAGAAAGGCTAGAAATAGAATCTGGTTTTTGAGAAAATAAATTTTCTTTAAGACTAGAAGTCGTGAAAGAAAGAATAATATCAGATTCAATTTCCTTTAAAATATTTTGATCTTCTATCTTATCTTCAAGATCGATGATTTTGCTTTCTAATACTAACGGAGGAGTATATTTCTTAGAATCATAAATGATTGGAGAAATATTTTCCTTATCAGAATTAGAAGCATAAGGAACAACAAAATCATCAGATATTGAAGATTTGACAGGAGATATATCATCTAAAACTCTTCTTCCTCTCCTTGATTTTTCAAGAAAATATTTTGCATTTTCGCTCGTGTAAACAAAAGGAATTTCCTTTTTCTTGTTATTTGTCCTTTTCTCATTTTCGACTTCTAAAATTTGCTTTTCACTAGTCCAAAAGAATTTAAACTGAGGAGCATAGTGTGCAAGAGTTAGATAATCGTATTTATATAAAGTGGGAACTTCGTTTATCACTTTGTTTAAACAATGAGGATTGTCAAAACCAAGTCCCCATCTTTGTTTTAAAGCTTCTTCACTCCTTGGTTTATTCATAAAAATTGTTTGTTCAGATTGGTTCCTTCGATAAAGCTTTTCTTCTAACTTATTTATTTTATCTGAAAAATTGTCTTTTAATTCGGTCATAGTAGTCAAAGACTCAAGATAAGTCTTATTTGAATTTTCCAAATCATCCAATTTCTTTTGAAAGATGTCTTTTGTATTTTCCAAAATAGATTTTTCATCTTTCAAAGAAATTTTCAGTTTGTCAATCAAATCTGACTTTTCAGAATTTAAATTCTTTTCAGATATTAACTTAGAACGCAAATCAGATAAAGCAGTTATCATGATTTTCATCTGAGAGGTAATAAAATTGTAATCAAATTCAGAATATACCTCATCTTCATCAGTTTCAGAATCATCTAACTGATCAACTCCAACCAAGCACATCTGAGCGATCTCGACGTTTGCAGCTCCATCGTCAGAGTGATCCAGCCAGAATTCTTCTTCTGCTAAAAGAGCAGTTCCATTCTCTCTCTTTTCAGCTAGCTCCAATTTCTTTCTGTAATAAGTTGAGTCCCTAACCTTCTTTACTCGACACTCTTTTGAAATGTGACCCGACTTTCCACAGTTATAGCAGGTATCAGTCTTTGGCTCGGGTACTTTGGATTTAGACCCAGAAGTGAAGCGAGAAGAGTTGGAACTAGATCTTGGTTGGAACTTTTTCTGGTAATGCTGAGAGAGAAGGATCATCGCTTTCTGCAATGCCTCACCATCATCTTCAGTTGACCCGTTGTAAGCGTTTTCAGACAACGCTTGTTCAGCCAGTTGGCTTGTGAGGAGTGCAACCGGGTCTACTGACTTCTTGTTCTTTTTGTCTAGTTTGGTCTTCTTTTCTAGCACCAAGTTCTCATCAGTCATCAGAATCTCATATAATTCCTGGATCTGCATTGTGGAAATTCTCACATCATTCCTCAGTCTATGACAAGATTTGTTCCATTCAGGTTGAAGAGCATTGAGGAATTTCAGATTCGTCTCAAGATCAGTCTTTTCCACTTTAATCTTTCTCAGATCATTAATCACAGTGCAGAATCGGTCAAAGATAACCTTCAGAGATTCATTGTCCTTTGCCTTAAATTCCTCAAAGTTATTCATGAAACGTGTCTAGCGTATTTGAGTAGCAATTGATGACCCAAGCATGATCTTTTCTAATTGAGTCCACATCATATTTGGATCATGTTTGAAACAATCAATTCGATTGTAAATCGAGTTAGGCAGTGCTAGCATCAAATTGGACTTTGCTTCTCTATCGGCTTTTTCACGTTTAATTTCATCAGCAGTCAAAGGAGTGTCATTTTTCGGTTTGATGAATGGTCCTTTAGTAAATGATTTCATCATATTTTCTCCGTTAGCCTGACGCTCAATGAAATTAATGAACCTATCTTGCCATTGTGTAAACTCATCTTCATTGATTAAAACTGGTGGACGAGTATCTGTTCCCAATTGCATCATTAGATCATTCTTGTAGAACTGAGCTTGGAAAGCAAACTTTGCAGAATCCATCTTTCAGAAAAAATTCTAAGTCTGGGACTGACGCAAATTAGAGCTTTGCGTGAGAAGCAGAAGACGCAAACTTCGCTTTTCGCAAGCGGTTGAAGACGCAAAGTAAGCTTTGCGTGAGCAGGCTGTGGCGCAAAGTTGCTTTGCGTTATGCGAAGGAGACGCAAACTTAAGTTCTCGTGACCTGAAGGAGACGCAAACCAACTTTTCGTAAGTAACGGGAAACGCAAACTTACGCAAACAGAACTTTGCGTGAGTAGAAGGTTACGCAAACTAGGCTTTGCGTGATGAACTTGTAACGCAAACTGAGCTTTGCGTGACACAGATGAAGCAAGAACCTGTAACAAACTGAAACAAAATAAGGAAGATCATGCAATTCAAAAGATGAACTCGCGTAAAGTACTATGAACTTGCGTAAAGTAGAGATCTAGCGCAAACCGAAGAAAATCACAAAAAAACTTCCAAAAACTCGATTTCAAAACTAAATTTGATAAAATTTTCTTGTACAAAAACAATCGAAAACAACTTTTTAACACAATTCAATCAAAAAATTCGATTAAAAACACAAACACAAGATTTCGAGAATTGTACAGTACGTCAAAACCGAATTTTCAGAAACTTCACTAAATCTCAAAATCGAAGATCAAAACTTGGTTTTCTTGCAAACTGATATGAATCAACAATGTTCTACAAGTAAAAACGAGTTCAATGAATCCAAATTCAAACAAATTCGATCACAAACACATTCGAATTTGATGAAAAATCAAGAAAACGAGATTTTCTTGAAAAATTCAAGAAAATCGATCAAATTTTCGATTAATTCAACAAATTCAGGAACGAAAAATCAATCTCTCAATCCTCTCAAGATTCAGATGGCTCTGATACCAATTGTGACTCCAAGATCAATGAATCTCTAGAGAGAGAAAGTAGAGAGAGAGCAATAAGCGCAAAAACAAAGAATGTATTCAATCAGCGTGAAGTTCTTACAAGGAACAAGACCAAAGGGACTTAAATACCCTTGGTCAATACTACACAGTATTAGACATTAGAACACAGTATTTGACCAAGCCCTATAAATACAATGATTACTAGAAAATCAGACCTAACAGTTTCTCAACAAAATACAAGTGTAATGATAAAACTCCCTCAATTATTGATACACACTACCAATTTTGAGCTCCAAAAGTTGTTTCCACCTTCCCAATCAGTAAAAGTCTTCTTTTTTGCTCCAAAAACGGTTTAGAATAGCTCCCCTAGGGTCTAGCCTCCAACAATCCCGAGATAACCCTAAACTTTAACTTCCTGCATCTTTTTATACTACCAGCCCCCGACCGCGAGAGTGACAAGTGTCACTCTCGCCAAGCACTTTAGCCAGGACTCCATTGCTCGCGGTACATTCTGCGCGAAAGTGCCAGCGAGAGTGACACTTGTCACCTTCGCCAGGCACTTTAGCCAAGGCCCAAATTTGTCGATTTTTCGCCCGTTCACTTGGTTCGATGCATTTGTCGTCCGGGATGTCAAAATGGAGTAATGATAAGAACTTTTTCTTCCACTCGACATCTTGCATGCCTACACACAACTTGCACAGAAATATTAGTCCGAAATGCCAATTCTTACTCCAAGACGAGTTGTAGGCTTATGATTCGGAGGGTAAAAACCCGTCAGATAACGAAGTTATCAACAACTCCAAACCTAGCTTTTGCTTGTCCTCAAGCAAAAATTGGCGTAAGGAAATATAATAATGAAATAACAAGCAAGCTTACCAAGGCAATGGGTTTTCGAAAGGGGACAATATGAACGATCAATTTAAACAGTATACATGAGGGATGACTAATACGAATTTAATAAGAACCAACATGCGTTTCCTAGCTTCTTGGTTAATTAAGTTTGGATAAAACTAATATTGACATGAACTACTATCAAGCACATGTTCGTTAAGATCAATTTCATCATGTACACAACTAGTGGAGGATTTCGCTTCGACCCTAACCTCACGGGATGCTCTCTTAACACTTGAATCCTAGGTTCACACTCATCACAAACACATGCGGGCGAGTTAATGTACAACAATTTAGCAAGATCATCCACATGTGATAAGATAGAAACACGCTAAAGTCAAATAAGATCTCATGGAAGGAATTGAGTAGTACGATATGAATTACACATGTATTGTTCACAAATCATGCTTTCTAAAAGATCAATCGGGGCTTAAGAGGATGTAAAACGGGTTAAGAATAAGGAATATACAGAATGGTCATGGCTTCATTAGTCCTAAGTGCATCAAAACTAAGAGTAGATTCACATTCTCTTCTTCTTTTACACAACCACACATCCAAAGGAAGAATTCCATCAATCATGGCTACATGCCAACTTTATTCTGTTTTTTTTTAATTTTTTTTTTTGCAAAATAAATCTTTCACGGCTTTTATCGATTCACCCTCAAAATTGTTCTGACGCTGTTGACCATCTTTCTCAATCCATGATGCACTTAGACTACGGGGTAGGTTAGTGTATCCGGCTAAGTCAAAGTATTTAGGCTTAAATAACGGCTACAAAGTGGTTGCGGGATCACACATCGACAAAAGGGTAGAGAAAGGGGAGCTAGAAATGATAGACCAAAAGAAATTGCACACAAAGCCCGATATCGTTTCTCGAAGTCTACATAATTCACAAGTGATACACATGTTAAAATTAAAAGACCAATACTACTCAATGCAAAAACAAATGAGATCGAACTATCAAATTGAAAGAATTGAAACGTGTATAAAGATGGTGAACAAATTTGCAGCATCACTCAGAAATGAAGGCATTAAAGCTCAAAATCTCATTGGGTGGTCTCTACTAATGTCCACAATTAGCGTACACAACTACACTATCTCTCTACAAACATTACTCAACAATAAGTATGCATGTCAAGAAAAGTTTTTCCAATTCACTTAACCAATAACTACCAACAACTGTATTCATTCCGATTAATTAAGCATTATATACAACCCATGCATTTCTAATGATCAAAAATAAAAGTTCATATAAGTCGACCCACTAAAAAGATCAAAAACGACAACTCCAAACCTTTGAGACACATTGTCCCCAATGTGCCCCATTAGTTACAAAATCGGTTCGTATAATTTAACCATCACCAATGAAGTGTATATAAAGGAAAGCATACATGAACAGACAAGACAAAATGAACAAAGTGAAATGGAATGCAAACCGGTCAATCTTCGCCCTCTTGACTCTGTGATGCGGATGGATCATAAATGACATTTCGGGGGCCTCGTGTGTAATTCACATTGGTGAATCGCCTATCAACAAGTTGATAAACTTGATCAAGGCGCTGGTTGGTACCCCCTTGTCCAACTCGCACTTCGCGCAAAATCTCTCTGTGAGCTTGTTGTCCGGACCGCAGCTCATCCACGGCCTGAGTGAGCCGCTCCCATGGTTGTAGGATGTTCTGATGTCCACCCATCGGGGATGGTGGTGGTGGTCCGGCACCCTGAACTGGTGCCTCATGTTGTGAAGCAGGAGCCCCGTGGCGTCCTCGATTCTGGTATCGGCCGGTGGACGAAACATTGGGCAATGCATGCCGAGTGCAAAAAAGGTTGTATGCGTTTTACAGATATCGAGCGGCGGTGCCACGAGTGTTGCCTCGTCAAAAGCTTCCGGAATCCCTGCCCTGCCACAGAAGTAGGTGATAAGGCAGGGGAAGTTGAGGAGGCACCGGCTTTCAGTTCCGGTCTTTAGGATGCTGCCAAGGATGAAGTGCCCCACGTCAAAGGGCACACCGGTTTGAATAGCGTATAGTCATCGCGCGGTCTCGATGGAGACAACAATACGGTGAGTGGAGGGAGTAGACTATGCTTGATGAACACCGACCAGAAAGCCAAGTCGGGACGCAACTCACCATGTTGAAGTTCGGTAGTCCCCGATATCCAAATGTTGGATCCATCACGGCGAAGAGCGGCAGCTATTTGTCCCAATTCTGGGTAGAATCGCGCGTTATCCGGAAATCCGTGATGGTACTGCTCATGCGGTATCGTCGGGGTGAAAAGGTGTTCGTTGATGGCGTTGGAGGTTATCTCCACAGGTACACCCCGCACCCAAACTCTACCGCAATCATGAAAAACCTCGGGGACCATTGATGCGTAAAATTCCCGTACTAACCCCGGGTGATAAACCGCCCGGGTGCTAGTGAAATGGGCCCAGTGACGTTGCCCGATAGCCTCCAGAATAGTGGTCGATTCAAGACCATTTACAGCAATTCCCCTCTCAACCAAGAAACTACATCCCTCAGTTTGACCACGTCTGTCATTATAATCGCGATTAGGACTACTCACCAACGCTTGTCGTTCCCTTGCAGGAAGTTCGGCAAAAAGTTGGTAGCGATCCTTTGTGAGTAACGCGCTGCATACCATGTTGGGAACCTGCAAGAAAGTTGGAAAGCTAAGCCACGAGTAATTGTGTATAAAAGAGAGGAATGAGTGATGCGGTAACATGTTCAAGAGATGCATGAAGCTATGATGATCAAACTAGGTGAAAGTGCACGAAGTGTCCTAATGGTCTACCCTTGCACACCATTCAAGTCTATGAATGACATTAGGGCTTGAATAAATGTGCAAAAATCAACCAAATCTATCGGCAACGGCGCCAAAAACTTGATAGACGGTTTATGCAACCCTCCAAATCTACCGCAAGTGTACGGTGTCAATCAAGTAATACGTACTAAGTACGAGTATCGATCCAAGGAACTACGAGTTTAAGTACCACAAAGGCTACCACAACTACTAACTGAACTGCTGATAAAATTGGTTTGAGAATCATTAATTAACTACTTATCAAGAGACAATGAAAGCAAGCACGGGAATACTATTCAACAACTGATTCAAGCACCACAAAGAGAATACTTATATGACTATGGAAAGGCTAGGGGTCGGATTTCATTTGGATTACACCAATAAATAAACAACACACATTCAATGACTCAATACACAAGGTTAAATTTAGCAATTCCAAATATACTCACTACTCTCTCTCGAGCAATATCAAGAATGTATCATGCAATATATATTGAAGTCTCTCAACCAATACACAAAAACATTCAACTCATTAAGCTTAAGAATCACAAACACAAACTAGGGTTTACTTGTTATATCTCTATCCAATATCTCACCCTAGGTTTGTCTAACTTTTATCAAGTTATAAAACCAATTTCTCAAGAGGAAATACAACCAAAAAGATGAATAAGATGGCCAATCTCATAAACAATAAGAACAAGATAGACAAACTTCAACCAACAAGTGTATTAACTCAATAAATGCAATAATCATATATCTAACGGTATAAAACCAAAATCCATCCTTCCCCCAACCTCAAAAGGTTTAGTTCATGTTACTAGTAGCAAATACAACCATAGAGAAGAAGATGACAACACCTAAATACATCGTTTCTCAACAAAATACAAGTGTAATGATAAAACTCCCTCAATGATTGATACACACTACCAATTTTGAGCTCCAAAAGTTGTTTCCACCTTCCCAATCAGTAAAAGTCTTCTTTTCTGCTCCAAAAACGGTTTAGAACAGCTCCCCTAGGGTCTAGCCTCCAACAATCCCGAGATAACCCTAAACTTTAACTTCCTGCAGCTTTTTATACTGCCAGCCCCCGACCGCGAGAGTGACACGCGAGAGTGACACACGAGAGTGACAAGGCCCAAATTTGTCGATTTTTCGCCCGTTCACTTGGTTTGATGCATTTGTCGTCCGGGATGTTAAAATGGAGTAATGATAAGCACTTTTTCTTCCACTCGACATCTTGCATGCCTACACACAACTTGCACAGAAATATTAGTCTGAAATGCCAATTCTTACTCCAAGATGAGCTGTAGGTTTATGATTCGGAGGGTAAAAACCCGTCAGATAACGAAGTTATCATGTTGGAAATGAGCAAAGAGAGTATCCACTTCCACCTGAAGAATACACAGAAGAACAGACAAAAAGAACAAAAGCTGATAAACTGGCAAAATCTTTCATTCTTCAAGGCATCCCAAATGAAATCTATGTCAAAATTGATAGCTACAAAGCTACAGGCAAAGAAATGTGGGATCAACTGGAAAAGATGATGCTTGGATCGAAGATCGACAATCAGCTTAAGATTTCAAATTGCCTCAACAACTATGAGGAGTTTAAAGCCAAGGAAGGAGAATGTCTGGAAACTACTTATGACAGATTTGTGACATTGCTGAATGAACTTAGCAAGAACAAAGTGAATAAGTCACAAATTAAGTTGAATGTCAAGTTTCTAAGCATTCTACAACCTGAATGGAAAATATTTACAAGACAGATGAAACAGATGAAAGATCTGAATGAAATCCCACTCCATGAGGTGTATGAAACTCTAAGGCAAAATGAATAAGAGGTAGATGAGATCAAAGCGGAGAAGAAAAAGGATGATAAAGCAGTTGCTGATCCGGTTGCTCTTGTAGTGAAGAAGAAGTCGGTGAGCTTAAAGAAGAAAAAGAAAGTGATAATTTCTGAATCAGAAGAGGCTGAAAGTGAGGATAACTCTGATTCTGATGATTGTGAAGATCTGAAGAAGGTTATGCATATGTTGACTAAGGTTTTTCAAAAGAAGTTCTACAAAAAGCCAAGCTCAAACAGTCAGAGATATTCATCTGGTTCCAGAAATTATGAACATAAAGAGAAAGTTGAAGGAAAAAGAATTGAGGAAAAGAGATCTGATGAGAAGTCGTACAAAGCAGAAGAGAAGAAACAACCAGAATCTACCAAGTGCTACAACTGTGGTAAGCTTGGACATTTTGCTAAAGACTGCAGAAAGCCAAAGGTTCGAAATTCAGAGTACTACAAAAACAAGATGTTTAGCAAAGCAGCAGGAAGCTAGGAAAGCACTGATGGTTGAGGATGAGTACTGGATAGATCACTCAGATGAAGAGGTTGAGAAAGAAGAGACAACTCATATTTGTCTAATGGGTAAGATAGTGGATGAAGCTGGAGATGAAGCAGAATCTGATGAAGAAGACTACGAAGAGGTATGTGATATGACTGAACCGGATTTTTTAAATCAAATGCATGTTATGATGGTTAAACTCCAAGAATTAGAGTCTAAACTTAAGCGTGAAAAAGATGTCATTAAAGATAAAAATCAATCAATACAGAAACTTAGCAATGATATTGCTGAGAAGAATGTTTTGATTGAAGCTTTACATAAAAATATTGACACCCGTACGAAAGAGAAGACTATAATTCACAAAGAGTTATCTGAAATTGTTTCAAAGTATAGACTGTGTGAGTTTGAATCAAAAGAGCTTAATAAAATGTATTCATCGCTTTCAAAAGAGAACAAATCTTTACTTGAAAAAGTGAATGCTTTGGAAGGGAAATTATACACTTTGTGTCAAACCGAACAAACCATTCATCTAAACAAACCCAAAGAGAACAAAGAGTGTTGGGGACTCGGTTATGAGAATCCACACTATCTTAAAAAGGGTATATCAGAAGTGTCTGCGCTTTATGATTTTGGATTTTTTAAACTGGCACCACAATATCCTGAACTTCATGTTGAGTGGACTAAATTATCTGAAGAGGATGAAGCCAAGGAATATGAGAAAAGAAAGAACACATCTAAAGTTCAACTTCCATTTCGATGTGAAAGGTTGAATAACAGTTATATTTCTGATAAATCAAAATTTCTTTCTGATGATTATTTTGAGAGTTATTCCTCAAAAGAGTTGGAGGCAAAGCCTATCGAAGGTAAAGTTTACGTTCCTCCTCTCGTGTTGGAAAGTAAAATTTCTGAACTCGATAATACTCTAACAGAAGAAAGAATTTTGATAGATTTAGAACAAACTGTTTTCTTCACTGTGTTGAAAAATTCTGATTTTTCTAACTCGTCTAAGGCTTCAAAATCTGATGATATGTCTAGTTTACTTAATGATGGGTTTGATTTTTTAAAATTTGATGGTGATTTAGATGAATGTATTGCTCACTTTGATTTTAATACTAAACTTCCTGATAATTCATCTTTTGTTTTTAATTCTTTTGGATTACCGAGTGTATATGAAAAGGTGAAACATCAACGAAAGTTGATAAATCAGTTCCTGTGAAAACCAAAGTTGCCAAAGGTAAGAAGAAGAAATCAGGGCATTCACAGAAATCGACCATCACTGGTAAGTCAAAAAAGAAGCATTATTTTGATTCTCACCGTTCTAACTCTGAAGTTTCAAAATTTTCAGAGGTGAAAAAGAAAAGGCATGGAGTTAAGTCTGAGTGGCAACCAAAGAAGAAGATGGATGAGATTGCGAAATTATCTTCTATTTCTGATTGTAATAAAGATA
Organism: Arctium minus; assembly: GCA_954870635.1. Taxonomy (NCBI): domain Eukaryota; kingdom Viridiplantae; phylum Streptophyta; class Magnoliopsida; order Asterales; family Asteraceae; genus Arctium; species Arctium minus. The sequence goes on along the minus strand of OX941094.1, from coordinate 10,996,406 downwards.
TTGATAGTAAAGATGATGTAATTGTGAATGTTGTTGTTTCAAAAACAAAACTTGTAACTTCTTACAAGAGATATTCTATGAAGCAATTATTCCAGTTATCTTCGTTTACTAGAAAGTTTTCTGATTATAATAAGAATGATTTTGTGTCTCGAAAATATTCTACTGATTGGTTTGGCACATATCATGTATATTCTTATCGTTCGTATGTTTCAAATGTTGTTGAAAAGAAAGGAGGATCCAAACATAAATGGATGCCAAAATCTTGCAATAACCTGCCAGGACCCAAATATAAATGGGTACCAAAACCAAAAGAGGAATATGTGATGCAGGTATCTGAAGTTAAAGTGGAGTAAGAGAACAAAGGCTTCTGAATAAATCAGTTCAGGACCCGTACTTCAACGAGATTTGACTTCCATACTGATAAGAGATTGTACTCCGAAACTCAAATGAGAAAATCAACCTTCAAGGGGGAGTACATATTTGTCTAAAATATGCATTTGAAAGATATGATGATCTACATTCCAGGGGGAGTAGTGAATCTATCATGTGTTTTTTCATTGACAAATTACAGATGCATAATTTTAGGGGGAGTAAAGAATTATGACTTCTGATTATTTCAGATCAGAACTTGTACATTCAATGTTTTACTACTTTATGTCTTTTACTTTTCAATAATCTTGTGAATAAAGTTGCTTTGACATGACTTTGAGACTTTTGCAAAATGAGAGAAGCTATCAAGATCATATCTTTATGACTTCAGCTGACTTTATGAGATTTAAGACTGCATAGAAAGGTTAAATTCTTCTCTTAATCTCATATATGGTTGAAAGAAGGACGACTTTCAATTATAGAAAACATATTCTTAAATGTTCAAACCACTTCCCGATTCTTAAACAGATTTTACAATTTGGAAGTGTGATTTTAAATGTTTTTCATTTTCTTTGTGCTTCAACGCTTAACAAACCGTGTGTTTCCAAAGATAAATACTTGCGTATTGTCTTTTCTGTATATACTTTCAAGTATTCACACACACTGGTTTGACTTATTGTTCAAAATGTTCTTACCATGTCTCAAATTTGAAACATATTTTTCGATGGTAAGACACCCCGCTTGTACTGCAAAGAATTTTGAGCGTTATTTCATTTCGAAACGTTCATTTCAAGAATTGTCTATATCTTGGTTCGTATAGACACATATATGTTATTGTTGACCATAAGCTTTAACTGTTATATCATTTTATTATCTGATCATTTTTCATACAATGTCAGATTTTCAAACAAGTCTCTTGCATTCGTGTTCATTCATTCAATATACTTGTTTGAAATATCTTCAATGTTTAAAATGTTCATATCTTCATGATTATATCTCTAAGCATATACATATCAGACTTGTATTTGAGCTTTAACTGACAAAGTTAAACCATTTTGAGCAACATATGCTTTATAGGACAATATGGGTTTCTTTGTGCTAGGACTTAAATGACCTTCTATGGATTCACGATAACCAGTGTTTCCTACCCAAGAAGTTAATCCATAGTGATTGAGTGTGAGGAGTCAAAAAGAAATGAGTATGGGTTGTGTGTTGAGATAAAATGGAAAAGAGAGTTTGGTTAGATGTGAGCTTAATGATTAAAAGAAAGAGGGTGAGAGAACAGAGTAAAAGAATATTACACTCTACACCAACTACTTTCTGAGTCGGACAGCCACATTACTAATGTTTCACAATTCTTCGTGAACATTATTGAAACAGGCAACTAGCCCATACCAACTCTTGTTAAAAACCCCACCAACCACTCATTTTCTTCTTAAAAAGAAAATGTTTCATATTTTTCTGGGGACGCAACATATTATCTATCTGATTTTTATTTGGAAAATCTGGATATTGAAAAAGAAGGAAGTCTGCCCCACCTTCGTACTTCAATCATGCACATTGAGTCTGTGTTTATCTACTGTTGTCTCAGTGGTTTACACAATTTTGAGCCTTTATAAGCACTTGATGACTTAATTCTTTCTATCACTTGCACGAACACACAAGGAATTTGTTTTCTTGTCATAACATTCATAGAAATTGCCTTTGTGGTGTTTCGATGATTGTATGGAAGCCCTGGGGGAGTGAACATCAAAAAGCTCCTTTCCTATGTGCATTCGTTACACACAGTGACTTAGTGTTACTAACAGACATGTTAACTGATTCATTATTTTGTCTGGATTTGAAAAGATCTAGATAGATACTTGGTTTCGGATCAATGAATCCGTGGCTCTTGTATAGATCAGGATGGTCAAAGACATTTCTTGGGAAATTTTTTATTGTTATAGATGCTCTATTCATCAAAAAGGGGGAGATGAATTACAGAAATGTCAGATTCAGAAATATCAAAGTTAAAGATTTGAAGAAGATAAAGTTCAAAGATTGAAAGATTGTACAGGCAAAGTTGAAGATTTCTGAAGATGTGCTGAATTTACAGAAATTTTCTTTGAAGATATTTTGCTAAAGCAATTCGAGCTAATTCTCAAGATAATTTCTTTCCGAAGTCTGAAAGAGTTTTGTGCTAATTTTGGAGAGATTATTGAAGATCGTTTCTACCATATTTGGGGGAGATTGCAATGTTTGTGCTTATTGAAGAAATTTGTTTCAAAGAAGGAAATTGTACTTTTTAAGCTTGAAGAGAAGACTGAACTGCTAAATCTTTCAAAGATGATCTTGAATCCAAAGGGGGAGATTGTTAGAGCGGAAATATGTTGGATACAAGATCATGAAGATTAAAGGTCAAAGTACAAAAAGTCAAAGATGGAAAGTCAACTCTCAGTGAAAGTCAAAGTGTAATAAAAGTCAAAGTCAATTTGTATTTGTTTTATTTCCTTGTTTTAGATAGTGAGTATAAATAGTTTGTTTTGCTGTTTAATAGATATATGACTAGAAGAACTGTGTACGTATTCAGAGAAAAAGTTGTAGAGAGAGAAAGAGAGTTTTAGTAAGAGAAAGTGAAATCAGATTGTAATCCTTTGATTCTTGAATTGAAATAAAACAGGTAGATTTGATAATCTTGTTTTGTTAATTGTTGTGTGATTGGAAACTTGAATTCAGGGACACACACTTTCTACTGTTCCTCTCCATACAAAAGGATGGGATGGGTTAACAAGTGTATACATCAACTACAAAGGTTGAAGTGAAAAGTACAAGCATGTATGGATCAACAAATCATATGAAGACACATGTTAAAGTTGAAGAAATGAAATTAATGCAATGGAGGCTATAAAATGTCTTCCTTGTCATTAGTTGCAAATCACCCGTTTGAAAGAACTTTTTTGTGAAAGCTTCTTTAGCAAAATCAACGTCACCCTCTGAAGACTATCTCAGTTCTTCAGATCTGAAAGAGAACATTATTTCTTCTCTCTTTCAGTGTTAGTAAATTTGTCACCAGTCAGATTGTTTAGGATCACATGTCTTACTTCCCTAGCTTCCATAACAAATCTGTAATTTTATGTTTTAATAAAATATAAAAGTGAAAGTGGAAATTTGTTGTGCTTGTATTCAACCCCCTTTCTACAAACACATTTTGTGAAAGTCATTGTTTTCCAGGACCAATAGTATATCATCGTTAGCTTAGATACAACGCATATTAAACACACAACATTGTCCTCTTCATAGTGAATATAAACACTCCAAAAACCAATCATAAATATCGAATGTTTAAATATTACAAACCACAGTCTTATATGCAATGTACTAACGACAAAAGTAGTTAATACATATTGTAAGGGTACTTTAAAACCTTTAAGGAAGTAAAATGGGCCTCCTCTTGTATAAATGAACCAATTTTTCTTTAGACAGTAGCATCCGTTGGCAACTCGCATCTCAAGATCACCATCGAGAACTTTTCAATTACGAACTTCATAGCAGTAACAATTTTTTGATAAAACAAAATTAACATGTATTGTATCATTTTATAAAGAATCCAAAAAATGCATATGATGACGAAACCATGCCAGGTGACCCACTTTGGTAGGAGCATATGGAATGCTAAATAAGGAGACAAGATCCCTGTGAATATGAAGGCGAGTTTTATAATCGTAGCTTTCCAAGGTTCGAGTTGTTTATCACCGATTGGAAAGAACACCCATAGTGAGACAATAAAATTCATAACCATAGTTGCTAAGATAACTGCCATAAGTATCTTGTTCTCGATGGTAGATTCAATCATTGGAACAACTGTTTGTATCAATATTCCCTCAAGTGCTACAAATATAGCATATAGTGCCACGTGCAATAGCCTACAACGACCATCAACAGTTTATTCTTCTTGTTCATAATAACAAAAAAACAATAAATATAATATAACAAAAAGAGTTTACAAAAATGACATGTAGATGGTAAAAAAAATGTAACTTTCTATTTTAGGGAACATTGGTCGGTTTAAGAGTCAATAGTAGAAGGTAGGGAAATGAATAACTAGAAGATATTTTATCAAACGCTAAATTAATTGATTTAATAGATGTGGTGTAAATACATGAACACTTTTTTTTAAACTAAACTTAAAAAAAAATACCCTCGCTATTTTTCTATTCGAAAGAAAAAGAAAAACAAATGTTACACCCTCGGCCCGTCTACCAGCCCCTAATTTCACCAACATTCCAATTAACGAATGCACCAGGAGGATTGAACGAACCCTAATTTCACGACTAGGGCTGACAATGGGTAAGGGTAAATTCGTTACCCGTTTCGAGCCGTTGGATAAGGGTATGGATAAAGAAAATTATATCTATTTATCTACTTATCCATTACTCGTTTACCCAAAATTTTAGTGGGTAGGGTATGGATAAACGGTTTTTCGTTATCCATTACCCGTTATCCGTTACGATATAATATATATGTATGTATAATTATATAAAACTAAATGTAAGTATATATACACATAATTATATTAAGTTAATTATTAATATTTTTTTATAATGTTGTAGTATATTAACGTGTACTTTAATTTATTTTTTATATTTATCGAGTAAAAGATTTCATTTGATTAAATGAGAAACAAGACAGATTTAGAAAAATAAATAAAACGAAAAGTGTTAGTCTTACAATTTTCATATTGTTTTTAAAAACATTATACTATGATTAAATTTAGAGTAATAAAATGTTTACTACAACAAATTAGATATAAAATAATAACTATATTTATGAACTTATATTTTACTTATATGTTTGAGGTTTAACAATATCAATTGTAGTCCAAAATTAAATTTTGTTTTACCATTTATGCATTATCCATTTCGTTACCCGCAACTTTTAACAGGTAAGCTAGGATACGAATAAGGGTTTTATGAAATGGATAATTACTCGTTTCGTTACCCGCTATTCTAAATAAATTGGATAACCCTCCCTACCCGTTGCGACCCCTATCACGACCATATCAATCAGGTGCTGCTCTTTCACTCGACATACACACATACACACACGATTGTTTCGTTTTCTTTGGAATTTGGTGGATAAAAGAGAGTTTCACATAAGATTAAGAACAGCGGACAGCAGCTGCATCGATTTCAAAGCAACATTGAGTTTCTAGTGGGAATCCTTCAGCCTCGATTTCACTCGACATCCACACACAGCTTGCTGTTCATTCACGAAGCAACTGGAGCATCTCCAAATAGAAAAGCAACGAGTAACCAAACAGATTTACGAAGAACAGATGGAGCATCTCGAAGCAATCAAGATTGAGATTAACAATTGAGGGATACGCATGATACATATGGGGAGAGCATCTCAACTTCAATTGGTAAATCGATAACTAAGGTAGACTGAAGAAGAAGAAGAAGAAGAGACGTGTTATCTCTTAGTTGGATTTGTATACTTTCTACACAGGAAATATCACCTCAATGTTAACACATCTCATAGGGAAGTTTCCGTCTCTGAGTGGGTTTTTAATACAAATTGTTCTGCATCTTGATTTTAGTTTGTGATAACTCGATGCACATATTTGGAATACATAGAATTGATTTGCGCTTACATCATCACATACTGTGAATATTATGAGCTATTGAAAATTCGATTTATTTGAATTACATTCATATTTGAATCTGTGATTGTGAGCAAATGGAGAAGATGCATATGGTTTTAGTAATGTTGTATTACAAAGTAAATATGAGATTATTGTTTGGTGAGGATATTTGAAGTGGTGAACTTGTGGATTGATTGTTCTGTAGATTGAACCTATTGTGAACATAATGTGTAGAGTTTGTTCGTGAACCTCTTGATTAATTCATTTGCTTGAATTAATAGAAAAAGGGGTAATTCAAGATGAACACTCATGAATGAAATGTGAGGTTTATTGTAGAAACAATAAATCAAAGCTGGTATATGAAATATGAATATATTAGTTCTCACATCTAACTGTTATCACTGTGCTTAATGTCACTGATTGCATGCTGTGCACCATAGGAAGATGTGTGTATATGTGTTAGTGAGCTCAATAAATTCTGAAGATAATTGACACATTTGTTGTGATGTTAGTTGAACAGTTATGTTCGAATTGGTGAAAGTCAACATATTGGGATCCATATGTTAACTAAGGGGAGGTTTGCAAACACTAAATGCTTAAGTGCTTACTTTGCCGGGTGAGCGTGGCAAGAACCGAGAATCTTACCCGGTAAGGGACGTGGCAAGGACTGAGTGAGACGCTTACCAATAACCTTATTATGCGATTTTGATTATCTACTAGTTAGGCAAGTGAGGGTGGTGACTCTTACTCGGTAAGCGTTTACCTGGTCAGCGTTGGTAAATGGACCTTACACCTCTTTTTTTGCCAAAACTGCTTCCCAGTAATTTGTGGGTCCAAGGGTGTCTGCTGATGCATTGTCTGCTCATATTTTGTGCTGGAGTTTGTGTTGACCCATATGTCATTATATATGTTTTTGTGAGTCAGTATATTAGATTCTCATTTCTGCTCTTTAGTCTAAAAATCCCCAAAACCGATTTGAATATTTGTGATTCCATGACTAAGCCTTTAATGTCGAGAGGATAGAATAGGTCATGTGGGTGCGATATGTGATTCTTACAAACTCTTTACTTGTGGACCTTGTATACTTGCGAGATACACATATTTTGTCCAAACATTGCATCAATGTGATTGAGAACATTGTATGCGTAAGCATGAATGTGGAAGAGCTCAACCAAGGGGCCGGTCCAATGGTTTTGGATTCCCTGGGCAGATGTAAAAAAGATGCCCTTCTCCCTTTGCTTTACTTTCATCATTTGGGTTTGATTATTTATTGTTGTGCTTAGATAATGCTATTACTGGCCATTACGAACCCTTTTCGTCTAATCTTGTCTATAGAACATAGTTCTTTGATCTTGGGGATATTGTGAATCTTTTTGACCTTATTTTGAGATATTTCCAAATTGGGGATGGAGACACCCAATCAACATTGTGAAACAACATGTAGGACCAGGAAGAACTAAACAATCAATAAGGAGCCAAACACTAATACAACTTGCATATCAAATCTCTATGACAAATATAGGAACATAAGTAATGAGAACAAGGACTCAAACCAAAACAATCTAATTAACCATGAGATACAACTAATAGAACTATGATGGAAGACTGTTATGAATGGACAATACATTTTTTTCTGTTGAAATGTGTTGTAAAGTTATCTAACAGTAGGACCGGCATATGAATTAAATACATGTTATGACCAAATTAAAGATACAAGTAGCATCAACTTATACTTTTTTTCACATCTCAACATGGAACCGAGTTTCGTAAGAAAGATAACACTTGCTCTGCTCTAAAATAGTTGTTGACTCACTAACCCTCCCCCAACCTACGGCTTTGATACCTACCTAACCATCTAATATACTGAAACGCACCTTTCGACTCTCAAACACACCCCTAAGTAACACGATAAAGCACCTTACATTTATAGTGACTTTCCTACTTTCCTAACAGCGTTCCCTCTAAAACAAATAGACTACAATTCCTAGTTTCATGGTGTTGATGAGGTTAAACCCTACTAAAATCAGATATAAGTATGGGGTTTTACCATCCTATTTCTACACAAAAGATATCTGCTCTATGCTATTTTGTTTGCTGTCGATTGAGATACTGCATGAATCCTGGGGTTTTGTGGCTTGTTGACTCGCAGTCAATAACGTGCTGCTGAAACCTTTATAGACAGGATTATTCTAATCCGGTGGTTCAACATCCGTTGCTTGAGGATTAAAAGGTTATTGCGTTGTTATATATTTCAGTTCACTCGGTGAACAACCTGCTTCTACTTCATTCTTTCAATCCAATTGATCATGAATGAGTGATTCAGTTTTGCTTGCTGCGGTATAAAGCCTGGTTTCGAAATAATAATAACTAATACGTTGTTTGAGCTTGTGACTGTTTACAGCAGCTGTATGGTAGAAAACAGTAACTATGATAGAAAATGTAGTCTACACAAAACTTATGTGGTGCATGTATAAGTAACAATTGTTGTAAATTCTAGTTTTGTTTGTGTGCATGTATGTAAGATATAACATTATATTATAATATATGTAGAAGAAGCTAACCTCTGATTGTCTGCATTATAAGGGTCCATGTATGGCGATTCTTCTAAGTTTCAAACTTCTGCAGACACAGGTAGTAGATGTGTTACTACTATGGCTTCGTTTCGGATTAAAGGGGGTGATGGTGATCTTATACTTTTCTGTAGCGAAGCTTCGTGGGCTGTTTGTCAAGATATTATAAGGGTCCATGTATGGCGATTCTTCTATGTTTCACAGTTCTGCAGACACAGGTAGTAGATGTGTTGTTACTACGATGGCTTCGGATTAAAATTTAAAAGGGGGGGGGAGGACATTTTTGCCCTCTGATTGATTCTCTTTAAACAGGGGTGTTGATTCTCTTTGGGAAAAACTATCTCTATCACACGCATACAAGCAACCACCATTTCATTTCACTTCGACTTTTAAGGTGTTTTATTTTACACTAGGCATATACCCGTGCGATGCAGCGGAATGTGAGTAAAGAACGAGCAATTAATGCTACTTTCTTATAGATATGTCATCAACAATCAACCATGACCTAATAATCACAACTTATGAAACCCTAAACCCATAAAGATATTCAATAATTAGTTTATATTACAATTATTGACGAAAAAAATTATAATGATATAATTTATAATAAGAATGAAAAGTATTTTACGATTATATATTTTTAATGTGCTAGCGGTGGAAAAAAAATAAAACGTATGGATAGAAAACAAATTAATTCGTAGATATTATGATATTTAATAGTACAGTTAAATTAAAAACATTCAATATTGGGCTCGTTTTGAAAGTATTGACGAGACGATTATTATGGTATAATTTGTAGAAAAATGAACGTATTTTTCATTGCATTTTTGTTCATATACGATTATTTGTGTTAACATGATAAGGGTGTAAAATGAAAAATGAAAAAACAAGAGATATAAAGTAAATTAAATAATTAATTATAAGGGTGGTAAATGTAACATTTAATTATAACAGATTTCTTCCTCATTCCTTTATTTTATTTTTAATTCATAGTTACAGTTTTTATCCATGAACTTTTTTGATAGATTTACTTTATACCTTTTAGTTTTACATTTTACATTTTATATTTTACATTTTCATTATATTAACACATATAAGCATATATTAACTAAAATACATTAAAAAATAATTTTTGATTTTAACAAGTTACACCATTATAATCGTCTCGTCGATACCTTCGAAATGAGCCTAATATTGAATATTTTTTTGATTTAATTATGTTATTATATGTCATATATTATACATTGGTTAATCGATTTTTTAAAAAAAGAGAAAATGCATTACATGATTTACATCAAACGTAAGTTTTAACATCAAGATAATAAACATAATAAATATATTGCGTATTTTTTTATTTCAACAGATTCAAGCTTTGATTATTCATTTAAATCAACATATTCACGAGTACGAGTACACTCTATATATTATTCATTCACATCTAATCTACGTTTGTATGGGATAATCCACGACATTGCATCTGGAAGTGCATGATGTGTCCAATGGTGTATGAGTGTGGGCATTGGGTAATCTCCTTTTAATACCCACTTCATCCATTAACTCTACGCGGATAGTGTCTCATGCATCTTCATGACCACCGAAACAAATAGATATGGCTCGAAATCCACAAATTTCATCGCCTAATACATATTGTACGTGTGCGATGTATGGATGAAATAAACTCGGGATTTGATCAAGATATGGAGTTGGAGGGGGGGGGGGGTGTCGTTGGAAGTAGGAGCTATGCTTCGCTGATTCTTTATGACCAAAATCTTCGGAGTTGATAAATGTTGGCGCGTTAGAATAACTGCGTCTACGAGGGTCTTCAATAATATTTTTCTTTATTTCAAATAAATTACTTTACTTTATTTCAAATAATATATATATATATACATATATATCGAATGATTCTGTTTTCATTGATCGACATGTGATATCCCAAAATAATCGAAATTTGTGATATCCACAATTAATCGACATTTGTGATATCCACAATTAATCACATGTGATATCCACAAAATACAACGTAATTATGTATGTTAATGTGATATGTTAAAACGTATTTTTTTAACATATAATAAAATAATAAAATCAAAAAATATTCAATATTGGACTCATTTCGAAGATATCGAAGAGACGATTATAATGGTGTAACTTGTTAAACTTAAAAATTATTTTTTTAACGTATTTTAGTTAATATATGCTTATATGTGTTAATATAATGAAAATGTAAAATGTAAAACTAAAAGGTATAAAATAAATCTATCAAAAGAGTTCAGGAACCAAAATTGTAACTACATGTATCAATAACTACTTTCAAGAACGTTTAAGCTTCTTTATAATATAGTAGAGATAACAAAATGAAATAAATTTTATTATTACTTCTATTTTGAAAGCATTAACTTGCTTACCCGATTCTTAGATGATAAATTTTGAAAGTTGATTTCTCAAATTAAAAAAAAAAAAGAATAAAAATTAAAGATGTTTAAAAGATGTGTTATTTTTGTAGTAGAGTTTCTATAAAGACATTTTACGTTGAAGACGTTTAAAGATGTTTAAAGATGTGTTATTTTTGTAGTGACCGTGGCCCGTTTGTCAAGACATTTGACGTTGAAGACATTTAAAGATGTGTTATTTTTGTAGTGACCGTGGTCCCGTTTGTCAAGACATTTGACTTTGAAGACATTTAAAGATGTGTTATTTTTCTTCTTGAATAAAAAATTAAGTTGGTTTTATTCTAATGTAATTTGTGTTTCAAATATATACCTTTTGGTTCTATCCACAGTGAACTTATATATTTCTCTTCTGTTAATAAATTTCTTTCACTTTGGTCTTGTTAAAATAATTTGCATGTAAGAGAATACACGGCTACATATTTTTTTTTTGATAAAATTGGATTTTATGAATGTGGAACAAGTAAGGGGCTGTTTGTTTACCTCTTAATGGAACCATTAAGAGGTAACCTCTGAATTGTTAAGAGGTAAATCTTGTTTGGCAAAAAAAGTGATGCCTCTTAATGGTTCAAAAATCCTCTTAATGATTTTGTATCATGACCATCCCTTAACCATTAAGAGCCCTGATTTCATTATGAACAATTAGCAAACAACCATATTTCATTTTACACTATATCATAAAAATATCTTAATCATTCTGCATTAAACCATTCAACAACTGTCAAACAACCCTAAGACACCTAAATGATTTAAGGTTGTTTTTTAGAATTAATACTGAATGCAAAATGATTGTGTGATACATATTTTAGATTAAATTAAATCGTCATCTTAACCTTTTTAATTATTTTACACTTGCAGATTTAATTATAGACAACTAACTATTTGATATACAACAATAGGGAAATAAATGAAAAATTCAAAAACATCTCATTAACCGTTAGATTAATTGATTAAATTGATGTGATTAAATAGTCGGTTACAACTTAATTTTTAAATTAAAAAATTTTCTACCCCCTCCCCCTGTTTTTTAATAGAAAAAACATGAAATATAATCAAAGTTCAAACGAAACAAATGACATCAAAAACTCGAACATATTTTTCTTTTTAATTTGACATTCATATTGATATACTTTTTCATCTGTTTTTCAATGGTATTTTAGTTTTCCATTCATTTATCGTTTTCTTTTAAACCTGGTCTTAAAATAATAAGTATTAAAGTACAAATGCATAAATCACAACTACGCATATTTTAATTTGATTTCATGTAAATAATTTTTTTCCTGCTAAAACAACTTTTAAGGTTGCATCTTCATAAACTCATACACATTGAATAAATATAAATTGAAGTCGGTTTTTTAGTTTTGTATGGGAATAAATTTTTTCTCTATAAATTACGTAATTCCAAAATACACAATACATCATTCTGAATGTACTATATCCTTTTCCATCAACTTTACAATATAGAAATATTGTAAGTTATTATATGTTCATGACATGTGTTATACAAAAACACTGTCAATAAGTATATAAACCTATAGGGTCGTACAAAAAAATACGTTTGCTTCTATTTTCAGAAAACTCGAATTAAATCATGTTGATTGGTAAAATAATTATTCTTGTAGAATAATTATAAAATATGTGTTAAAAAGTAATTATAATAATTATAGGGTGTTATGTGTAAATGTACATAATTATATTAAAGTTTAAGATAATTACATAAACTTATTTAAGTTATGGTATATCTATAATTCAGACCATACAAATACTATGGGCTAAATGAATTATTGATTCAATCTTTTAGGATTTTAGCATCAGAAAAAAAACAGAAAAGAAACATATTAGTTGTTTCTCTATTGAAACACATATAGATTTAGGATTTTGGACAAACACTCGACGGAGGCCAGAAAAACATGTTCGTGTGTGGATCTCTAATGGATGAAATCTGCTTTGATTTCTAACTTCTAAGTGCTCCATCATAACCAACACCAGATCTAAAGGTAAACTTCTAAATACCTTATGATTTGTTTAATTTGTCAATAGATCCGACTTAGGTCCCGTTTGGTTTGTGGGATTGGAATGGATTTGGAGGAATTTGGATTTCAAATCCATTCCAATCCTGCGTTTGGTTTGCAGGAAAGGATTTCGTTGACCAGATTTCAAATCCGTTTACCGTTTTAAAATCCCTCATATGATGGATTTAGAAATCTTTGGCATTGGGCCTGGATTTGAAATCAAAATCTGGAAGGATTCTAAAGCCTGATGGATTTCAAATTCTTATCCAAACACATGAAGGGATTTCAAATCCCCCCAAATCCAAATCCTTCCAAATCCAAATCCTTATTTGAAATCCAATCCATTCCAATCCATTCCCGTAAACCAAACGCACCATTAGAGTTTTGTTTTAGAAAGTTTTCTAAACAATGTAACCTAGATATTTTTTCCGCTGTGTTTTCAATGTTACAAAATCGTTTTAAAATCATACACTTTTAGAGAAAAGTTCAAATGAAAACTCATTTTTCATTGTGCACGTAAGGACAAATCTCAGCCACTCGATCTCTTTTGATCCAACAACTCATATTAAATAGAGTTTTTAATTTTAAAATGCTTAGGGGTAAAAATGGAAGAAAATTTAAACACACGCTTACCACATTTGACTTTTTATTTTCTTTTTTAATTAAAAACTTTTTACCCAATTAAAGTTTAAAATAAATTATCTTAAAAATTACTAATATTTTAATCAAATAAATTACATCAAAAAACGAGAATTTCGTGTTTTTCGATATGACATCCATCTCGATATAGTTTTTTGTCATTTTAACCGTTTTTTTTACGTGAAATGCTATATATGTGTTATATTCATAATGAATATTTATGAACGTTCAAGTTTTTACAACGCCTCGACACCGTAAGTATGTAAATCGACATCACCTTCTTCAACACTTTCTTCAACGTCGTAAGACATCACATTTCTTCAGCATCGTAACCCAACACCCATCAAGACGAATCGAGAACCTATCGAGTAATTCTGTTGTGAATCGGGGAACAAAAGAGAGTGCGCCACGTCTCCACATCTTCACAGGTCATTCATGTGTTATTCATTATTCATCATGAATAATGTATCATTCAGGATGAATAATACAATATTCAAGGTGAATAATTCATGAATTCATGTATTATTCGTCATGAATGTTGTGTAATTCATCCTGAATACTATATTATTCATCATTAATAATGTATCATTCAGAATGAATATAGAACATTCAGGGTGAATAATACACGATTCATGATAAATACTACATGAATCATGGATTCGTGTATTATTCATCCTGAATACTGTATATGAATGAACGTTCACCTTTGTTATTCATACTGAATGTGGACACCCGAGGACGTGCATGCATATTCATAATGAATATAACACATATATAGAATTTCACGTAAAAAACGGTTAAAACAAAAAAAATCCTGAATATTGTATTATTCATCCTGTATACGGTATTATTCACCATGAATAGTGAATGAAAGTTCACCTTTGTTATTTATACAGAATGTGGACACCCGAATACGTGCATGCATAATCATAATGAATATAACGCGTATATAGAATTTCACGTAAAAAACGGTTAAAAAGAAAAAAAAAAAGCTATATCGAGATGGATGTCATATCAAAGAGCACGGAATTCTCGTTTTTTTGATGTAATATGTTTGATTAAAATATTAGTAATTTTTAAGATAAATTATTTTAAAGTTTAAGGGGGTATATGGGTGTGTGTGAGATACATATATATGGGTTTCCCGGACATAACCCCGGGATTCCCGGACTTAAAGGGTATTTCGGCAAAGTCGACGAGATTTGGGGCATAAGTAAGACCGCCTCTAGACAAGCTGGCTCCACTTTCTTCAACCTCAACGAGCTCAACCAGTTCGTCCAATCCGAATTAGATTTGAGAGCCGGAATATCTAAACTCCACCACCGACCAATTTCCATCCAAATATCTCGGTCCATATGACATTCGAAAAACAAATGATACATATTTGATATCCAAGTTACAAATCAGACATAGGATGGAATGCACATCAATACCTCTTTTAACAAGATTATCTCTGGTTGGGATCTTATTTAGAACCAAACGTCATTCAAGGACATTGACCTTTATGGGAACAAGATTGTTCCATCTACTAGGAGCATGATCAATCACCAAAATTTTAGAGTCTATGTACTTCCGAGTGGAAGCGACCACAAACTCACCTGAGCATCAATGCACCAACACCATCTATCCCGTTGACCAAAGAGCATCACAGTTCCAAGGAGATCCTGTAACGCTACCCTCTGAGTCTCCTTCACACCGCCTCTCGGCATCCTCCGTAAAAACGAACCTCAATCGCCCATTTCCGCACACTCTATATATCCAAGCACATATACCCTCGAGAATTGCACTTTAAGAGAAGTTTCTCCCAACCATACATCTTCCCAAAAAAAGTATAGCTCTTCCCATCCACCACTTTCTTCTTGCATAATGATAAGAGATTTATACCCTTATTTTCCAATTGTTGGACCGCCTTCAAAATACCAACCCCGATAGAATTTGACTCCTTATAAAGTAATTGCGGGCCTATAAGACCGCAACTACCGTATATTGACTTGATCACTTTAACCCATAGCGCGTTTTAATCCATTCATAATCGCCATATCCATTTGAAGAGTAGAGCTCTATTAAACTCAAACAAGCTTCCAACTCCAAGATCTCCGTCCCTTCTATTGGCCAAACATTTTCTCCATTTCACCCAAGCCATTTTATTATCCTCATTATCTCCTCCAACAATGAACGGGTTCCTCAAGGACTCCGGAAAATTTCAAAAGAGCTAGGCATTTTGAAAATGGATATATAATAAGTAGGAAGGCTTCCTAAGCTGGATTTAAGAAGCGTGACCCGACCCCCTACTAAAAGAGTCTAAACTTTCCAATTAGAAAGTTTAGGTAAAAATTTATCGATCACTCCTTTCCAGCCAACATTTTTAGACATATTGCATCCAACTCGAAACCCAAGATAAGAGAACGACGTTTTATCACACTCACATCCCACCAAGTTTGCCAAATTTTCAAGATCCACATGTTCAACCCCAACACCATACACCTTACTTTTTTGAATGTTGATTTTATGCCCGGAGATCAAATAAAAACAACTGAGAATACACACAATATTTCTTGCGTTAAATTGGCACCAATCACCAACAAAAATAGAATCATCCACATAAAAATGTGAGAAACAGAAAGATTACCAATTCCAATTGTTGGCCCATGAAAGATGTTCTTCTCTTCCGCTTCCCGAATGATTGTATGCAATCCTTCCATGGCCAAAATAAAAAGGAAAGGAGACGGTGGATCCCCTTGCCGAAGGCCGCGAACAATCTCGAATTCCTTTGTTGGTGAACAATTAACAAGCACATCGGCCTAGAAATTGTCAAGACATCCAGCGATCCAACCTCTACATTTATTGTCAAACCCCATCTTTTCCATGGCCAGGTCGATAAATTCCCAACGCAAATAATCATATGCTTTTTCAAAATCAACTTTGAAAATTAACAGTTTTCTTTTTCGCTTCTTGTACCAGTCCATCACCTCACTCAAAATTAACGGTCCATCCAGAATTTGCCTCCCTTTTAATGAAAGTTGATTGCTCCATACTCATACAATCTCCAACAACCAAGCAAAGGTGAATAGTTAATAATTTGCCAATAATTTTATACTGACACCCTATCAAGCTTATCGGTCGGTAGTCTTTGATGAATTTCGGGTCTTTAACTTTCGGGATAAGTGTAATGAAGGAGGGATTACACCCTTTAGGGATGCGACTGGATTAAAAAAAAATCATACACAAGTCTAACCACATCATCTTCTACAATGCACCAAAATCTCTTGAAGAACTCAAAGGTGAATTCGTCTAGACCCGGAGCCCTATCTCCACCATAGTTCCAAACTGCACGCTTAATTTCCTCCCTAGTAAACACACCTTCAAGAAACATGGATTGCTCCATCGAGAGGGATTTTGGAAACTCCACATCAAGGGAGTGTCACGGGCATCTTTCACGACAAAACTGGGAGCTAAAGTGATTAAAGAAAGTATCTTTAACTTGATTAGGCTCCTTAATCTACGATCCTTCACTCATTATACCCCGAATAACAAGGTGTCTTCTTTTCCGATTAATAACACCATGAAAGAATTTGGTATTCTCATCCCCTTCGATACCCCATCTGATTCTAGCCTTTTGTGCTAAATCTAACGCTTCATTGCGCTCCAAATCACTCAACTCTTTCAGCGCCCAGAACCGAGACTCCCACATCTTCTTTTGAAGCTTCCCCTTTGTCAATTTTATGATCAATGACATTAATAGTCGTTTGAAACCCGTCTTTTCTTCCTCTAGCTTGCAATCTATTAGTCCCGTTCCACGATCGAAGGACTTTTTTCAAAATTTGAAGTTTCTTTTTAAACACCACCATTCCATGTGAGTCCCGAACATTGTCATTTTTCCTTGTATTAACAACAAGACTATGGAAGTCTCCAAACTCGAACCAAGAGTGAAATAACCTAAACGGGGTTGGGACCATATTCACAACCAACGATTTGAGAACAATTGGCCTATGATCCGAGAGTTTTCGATCCAAGACAATCCCTGTAAAATTGGGCATTTTCTCGGAAAGACCAACCGAGGCTAAAAATAGATCCACTTTTCTCATTTTAGAGGCCCGCTTATTTGACCAAGTATAGCAGTAACCCCCAAGCGGTATATCATATAGCTCTACATCCCGAATGAAAGAGTTAAAAATATCCGTCGAGTCAGGGCAAAACAAGATTATTAAATATTTTCCAAGCAATGCAACACAATACATTCTTGATTTTGATGTTGAGAACCCGATCGAACCTTCAATCATGTATTCTTTTCTTCATCCTTATCGATTTAATTTTATGTGTATGATTTATATGGTTTTGAGAGAGCGGGAGAGTAATGGGCTTGTTATAAATTTTATGGAGTATAATGTATGCTCAAGGTTGTAAATGGCGTGATGCATGGTGTGACGATGATGTCAAGTCTCAATCCTTAAGAGCCCTGGTGAAGCCACAATGTTTTTCAAAGCGTGACTTATGACAACATTGTGTATATCATATTTGTAATTATGCATATATATATATATATATAGAGAGAGAGAGAGGGGGGGGAGAGAGAACAAATCAAGTACAAACTATGTAAATGTTACACATTGTACAAACCAATCTCGATCCTTGATTTTGTGTATTTTGAGTTTTTTAGGCAGTTATTAAATCAGTTGCAGATAAGGTTGAGAGAAAATTTCGGAACCGATTCAATGCACATTGTTGACATTGATTTGATTAATCTACATGGACTGTTGAGATTGGCTTGTACAGTTTGTAAGATTTAGGTTGTTCGTATTTGATTTGTCCTTTCTCTATGTATGTTTTCTACTATTACTCAACGAGTCAATGATATTAAACAACTTAAATTTGGTTATATACTAAAATCTAAGAATCAAGACATTCAAAAGGTAAAAGAATCGAATATTGTTTAACAAAAACTGCACCTTGAGTCATGGTGTGCCATGGGTGTCAGACACAATCCTTGAGTCATAGTGTGCGGCGACGATCATAGCTGGGAGCATTTTAGAACAATGTATATAAGTAGTAGGTTTTATAATTATCTTGTATTTGAATGTTTTTGTAAGTAGGTTATCAATTAGTTTTATGGAGTTCAAATGTATTTTTAAGAAGTAATACACATTGAGTGATAATTTTTAAACTTAAATTTAAAGGACTTTAAGAGAATGAGGTATATTGTAAGTCCAAGATTTCAAGCAAACACAATGTAATCACACAATTAAGCACAAATTGTAGAGAGAGAATATGTCATATATCTGTTTAGTCACAAGATTACAAGAACTCTCACAATATTACTCACACAGTTCTCTCACAAAGCTTATAACACTTATACAAGAGACAAAAGCTTATAAAGCTTACAAGGAATAAAAGTCATCTAATAAAGTCAAAGTACAAATGATTTAAACTTGTACATTAACAATCTCCCCCTTAGATCAATTGTTCACTCTAGCTCTACTCCATCGGGTAACTCTGGATTGTCTGATACCAAGAAGCATTTCAACGTTCCTGATTCCTCTTCTGAAATTGATTCTGTCATCCAAAGCATCCAAAACTCTCACCGGACCTGGTCTATCAAACTTTGACATAGGCTTTTCACCTTTCTTTATCTTCTTTTCATTTTCCTTGAATCTCTGATTCAGTTGAAGTCTGATCACCTTTAAAGTTCCATCAGAGAATTTAGCTATCTCTGATACTCTAAAAAATCTCTTCTTGTTTTCAGCATTCTTATAAATCACACCAAGTTCAGGAACTTCAATGATAGTGAACATATCATAACTATCAATCTCTTCCAAATCCATTTAGGGTTTATCATGTTGACTCTCTTCTGGTTTGTCTCAATTCCCAGTTGAAAGTCATAGCAGTAAGTGTAGTTCACCTGTCTTCTCATAAACCTCTTCCAAAGCAAAGATAATGTTCTCAGGTCTTATCGTCATATTCCTGAACAAATGGTACATATATTCAATATCATCAACATTTAAGAACTGGAAATCTGCTTCAGAAAATTCACATTCAGTCAGGTCTCTTCTTTGAACAGTGAAGACTGGATACCAAATTCTTTGAAACTTTTCGAGTGTTAGGGGGCGTTTGGTTCGCAGAATGATTTCTGAAGAAATGGAATATGTCAAAGGAATTGAAATCCGGAAGGAATTGGAATGAAATGTTATCAGGTTTGACCAAGTGTTTGGTTGGCTGGAATGGAATGTAATCAGTCAAATGAATTGGAATTTGTCTGTTTGGTTTGGAAAGGAATTGGAATGAAATTATGAAAAATGACAAAAATACCCTTTCTTTGATATATATATATATATATAGAGAGAGAGAGAGAGAGAGCAAGGATCATTTGTTAACCAACCATTTGTTGTTAACTTTATAAATCATTTCCAACCAATAGAAATCCATCTTTGGTTGTTGTTTTCTTTGTTTTAGTATTTAATGCTAAAGGGTAGAAATGACAATTCTTAATTAGCAAATATTTCATATTTCATTTAATTATTTGGGGTTACAAAAATAAAGCATCCTTGATTCTAGCTAGCGTAGGTTATGATTTCAAAAATACTTCCATTTTCAAAATAATGTTATAAAATCATATAAACATTTTCATGACTGATTTCATACTTTTTTCAAAATCATATAGTGGTTATTTTCAAAAACTTTATCCGGTATTCATTTTAATTCAAAAATTCTCATATAGTGTTAACCTTTTACAGAATGATTTAGCTGTAATGTTAACTGTTTCGAAGGTGTGTTCAACAATGATGAACATTTTTGTAGGTGTTCATGTATATTCAACTAAGTATTCATGACATTGTGTAAAATATGCAACAACATTTGGTATGATGTTTGGTGTTTTCATTGAAACTCTGTTGGCTATATTTATCAGTTAGAATTAGTTTGGGAACTAAATGAATTATAGGTATTAATTTTGATGGATTTTGAATTATGAATTTCATCGAACTCCAGATTATGTATATTTTTCATTACTCTTGTCTTTTAGTTCATTGTTCATGAACCATGGTTGGGTAAAAGTTTACATCCAATATTTAAGCAGTGATGATGGTAGTTCATTGATTGCATGTATCGTGGTAGCATCAGATCATACATACGACCATGAGTTTTTCATCTAATATGTTCATGTTTGTTCATTACTTCACCATTGGGCATATGAACAAAAACTTGTTAACGAGTCACATGAACAGTAAGGTGGTGGTGGTTCATATTTCTTCATATGAATATGATGTTTGAAATTAATATTGTTCATATTTCTTCATATGAATATGATATTTAAAAGTAATAATGTTCATATTTTTTTTCATATGAACATGCATGAACCGGGGGTTACGATTCTTTTGGAAGAATAATGTTCAAATACATGCAGATTCATGAACACTAATGAACCGGGGGTTACAATACTTTTGAAAGGAACATTAATTAAGAGAGAATAAAGACATAATGTTTCATTTATTTTTTTTTCCCCAAAATACCCTTATCACTATAGTTGTAGCACCCTAAAAATAGGGATAACAAAAACTTTCCATAAATGGAGAAGTGGTATAAAGTTTGTCATAGCAAGAGCCTCCCAAAAAGGGGAAATATACAAATAACATGTTCAATCACAATTCTGTAATTTAACGGATAAATAAATAACAACCAACTAATCTAATTTCTACATCTAGAAAAGAGATTACAAAAGGGGTGTCATCTATAAACCCAAATCTTCCAACAATAGTTCAAGCGCCAAAATCCCCAAGCTCTTTCTCAAAGCATCTAAACTTGCCTAGGAGTCGCGCTGCTAACACCTGAGATACACATCGACACCAAACAAGTGTTAGGCCAAAAATCCTAGTGAGTCGAACAATAATAAGCATGCATGAACAGTTACAATTCTTATCAGCAGTTAACCAATGTTCAATATATGTGGAGTCATTAGGGGAGACCCAAAGCACCAATCGAGTCCACCCCAAGAGTCTATTTACCTTGATGCCCTTAAAAAGGAACATCCCAAGGCCCGGTACACCCGGAGACTACTCCAAAGGAAAATTCCCTGAATGGCGGAGGTCTAGGCACATACCATCACAGTGGCGCCCAAGACTACATCCTCCTTGTGAACTGACTTGGTTCGTCCAACATAGTGCATATAGGAGGTCCTTTAGGTGTATTTCAACCTCAACATATTTCCATACCGCCTATGGGTATAATATTACCATCCTATCCTCATGAAGTTCAACAAAAGTCCCAAATGACAATTATATTCATCATGCATATAAATATGTCACCAAAGCGATATTCCAACTAAAACCATCATAACACACATATATGCATACATTTAACATATCAAGGTACCCATCTTATATATCCATGGGAAAAGCCCCAAATAATGGTACACATAACCTAAAACATAGCATATCACCAACATCCATATTTCCAACCATTTTCATCAAGAAATCCCAAATACTTGGACACATAAAGAATGAAATAACAAATAGAAGATTACGATGTGTATCTAGTTTTAACAAAGGTTTAGTAAACTCACAATCTAGGTTTTTGACCAAAACCTAGAAAAGATGAAACCCTAGCTTTTGAAGAAGATGAGACTTGAAGAAGATGAAGATCTTGAAGGATGCTTCAATGAAATCACTTGGATGAACCTTCAATGATGATTTAATGCTCTTTTCACCTAAAATCTGGAAATTATAAGGTAGGAGACGAAAACCCCAAAATCAAGCTTTTGGATACTTGAGGAAGATGAAGATGGAGATGGTGGTGGAGCTTCCAAACCGAAACCTTGGATGATGATCTTCACTCTAGCAATAAATGGTGGAAGATTGGTGGTTGAAGGAACCTTAGATGAAGTAGGTTGAGAGGAAGGGTTTGGGAGAGAATGTTTGAAATGAAGAAGATGAGAAATGAGAAATATTTGGGAAAAATTCATTTAATGCCCGCACTGGCTTGCTGCCCCATGTGCACGACCCATGCATTTTTAATGAAGGATGGCGCACGGGTCGTGCGCCGCACACAGAAGCACATCAAACTTCTTCTCATTTGGTCAAATCCCGTTTTGGTCATAACTTCTTCGATATAACTCCGTTTTCGCTACGGAAAGAACCGTTGGACTCGTAGTTGAATCATTCATCCATTCAAACTATAAAATTAAAGATTCAATCCCAAAATCAAAAAATATAATTTAACCAATGAAATTTCGGGGTGTTACAATCCTCCCCACCTAACGAGGATTTCATCCCCGAAATCTTACCCTAACTAAACAAGTGAGGGTATCGTAACTTCATATCATCTACGGATTCCCAAGTAACATTAGCACCCCGCTGGTGCTTCCATTGGACTTTAACCATAATTACGTCCTTATGCCTCAACTTCTTTACCTTCGATTCTAAAATCGCTTCCGGTTCTTCTACACAACGATTCCCATTGTCCACACGAATTTCCGACAAAGGAATCACGCTTTCCTATTCGGCTAGACACTTTCTAAGGTAACATACGTGAAATGTGGGATGTATTCCCTCCATTTCCGGTGGTAAATCCAACCGATAGGCTTGTAAACCAATTTTCTCCAAAATAGTGAAAGGTCTAAGGAAACGAGGACTAAGCTTTCCACGCTTCCCGAACCGGATAATTCCCTTCCATGGAGATACTTTTAACATGACACGGTCACCTACTTGAAACTCAACCGGTCTTCTTTTCTTGTCCGCATAACTCTTTTGTCGATCTTGTGCCGCCTTTAGCCTTTCTCGAATTTCTTTCACCTTGTCGGCCGTTTCTTGAACAATTTCTGGTCCGACAAATCGCTTCTCGCCCGTTTCTAGCCAACATACCGGGGTTCTGCACTTCCGTCCATACAAAGCCTTGAACGGTGCCATTCCAATACTAGAATGGTAACTGTTGTTGTACGCGAACTCTATTAGAGGTAGATGTGAATCCCAACTTCCCCCGAAGTCTATTACACACGACCTCAACATGTCTTATAATGTCTGGATTGTCCTCTCGCTTTGACCATCCATTTGAGGATGATACGCCGTGCTCAAATTCAACCTAGTGCCCAACTCCTTTTGCAAGCTAGTCCAAAAATTTGAAGTGAAACGACTATCCCGATCCGACACCACAGATTTTGGAACTCCATGCCTTGACACCACCTCGTCGATATAAAGTTTGGCCAATTTCTCCATTGGCAAGGTCTCCCGCATTGCAAGAAAATGCGCACTCTTGGTTAGCCGATCCACAATTACCCAAATAGTGTCCTGGCCGCGCAAGGTCTTCGGTAGCTTTGTCACAAAATCCATGGTGATGTTGTCCCACTTCCACTCGGGAATGGACAACGGTTGCAAACTTCCATACGGTCTTTGATGCTCCGCTTTCACTTGAAGGCACGTAACACACTTCTCCACATAGTTATCCACATCTAGCTTCATCACCGGCCACCAATAGTTTAGCTTTAAATCTCTATACATCTTTGTGCTACGGGGATGTATAGAATACTTCGACTTATGCACTTCCTCAAGAAGTAATTCACGGTTTCCCCCAACCTTCGGCACCCAAATGCGCCCTTGAAAGAGTTTAAGTCCACGACCATCTTTCGATAGGAGTTCCTTTTGTTTTGATATAACCTCAGCCTTGAGGTTCTCTTCTTTAAGTGCTTCCACTTGACTCGCTCTTATGCTCTCCAACAAACTCGACACTACATCGATTCTCGTAAGGGACATTTTGATACCCCCATCATGGCTCCTTCGACTCAACGCATCCGCCACCACGTTGGCCTTACCAGGATGATAGAGTAAATCACAATCATAATCTTTCAAAAACTCTAGCCATCTCCTTTGTCGCATGTTGAGTTCCTTTTGGTCGAAGATGTATTTGAGACTCTTGTGATCGGTAAAAAGAGTACACATCGTTCCATACAAGTAATGTCGCCACAACTTTAAAGCAAACACTACCGCCGCCAATTCCAAGTCATGAGTCGGATAATTCTTCTCATGATCCTTTAATTGTCGCGACGCGTAGGCTATTACCTTCCCCCTTTGCATTTGGACACACCCAAGCCCCATCTTGGAAGCATCACTAAACACGACAAAGTCTTCCGATCCCTCGGGTAAGGACAAGATCGGAGCTTCGCACAACTTCCTCTTGAGAGTTTGAAACGCTTGCTCTTGTGCATCGGTCCAAAGAAACTTGACGTTCTTCCTTGTAAGAGAAGTGAGCGGTGTAGCTATCTTGGAAAAGTCTTGGATGAAACGTCGGTAGTAACCCACCAAGCCTAAGAAGCTTCGAATCTCCGTCGGACTTGTTGGAGGCTCCCAACTCATCATTGCATCGATCTTTTCCGGATCCACCTTTACGCCGTCCTTTGATACCACGTGCCCCAAGAATTGCACTTCTTGAAGCCAGAATTCGCACTTCGAGAATTTCGCGAACAATTTCTCCCTCCTTAGAACTTCTAACACTTCCCGTAAGTGTTTTCCATGCTCGGACTCATCCTTTGAATATATTAAAATATCGTCGATGAAGATGATCACGGATTTATCCAAGAATGGGCGACACACACGGTTCATCCGATCCATGAATACGGCCGGAGCGTTGGTTAGACCGAAAGACATCACCAAAAACTCGTAATGGCCGTATCGCGTCCGGAAAGCCGTCTTCAGAATGTCCTCTTTCTTCACTCTCACTTGATGATATCTGGACCGAAGGTCAATCTTCGAGAAACATCCCGCACCTTGAAGTTGATCAAAAAGGTCGTCGATGCGGGGTAGAGGATATTTGTTCTTCACCGTGACTTTGTTTAACTCCCGATAATCTATGCACATCTGCATGGATCCATCCTTCTTCTTTACGAACAAAAATGGTGCTCCCTAAGGTGACGAGCTTAGTCGAATGAAGCCCTTCTCCAGCAACTCTTGAAGTTGCGTCATCATCTCTTTCATTTTTGTCGGTGCCAAACGATATGGAGCACGAGTTATCGGAGCCGCTCCCGGTGTGAGGTCAATCTGAAACTCCACTTGCCGTTCCGGCGGTAATCCGGGTAAATCTTCCAGAAAGACGTCCGGATAATATTGGACCACCTCCACATCTTCTACCGACTTCCTTTCTTTCTTCGCGTCCACCACGTAGGCCAAGTACGAAGGATAACCCTTCGCTAAAAACTTGCGAGCCTTAAAATATGAGATAATAAGATTATTCCACTTTCCTTTCTCCCCATAAATGGTAGCCACACCATTTTCCGGTAATGGCACTTGGATCATCTTTTTGGAACATAATATGTTCGCCTTATGCCTTACTAGCCAATCCATACCTATAACCACGTCAAACCCACCTATAGCCATAGGTAGCAAGTCCACTGCAAAAGAATTCCCATCAATTTCTAAAGTGCAATCACAAAAACGGTCTCGAATGATTACTTGATCCTCATTCGCTATTTCTACTACTAACGCATCAGGAAGGACACAAATAGGAGTAGTGAATTGCTTACAGAAAATTTTCGACACAAAAGAGCATGTAGCACCCGAATCAAACAAAACACGAGCTGGCAAGGAGTTTACTAGGAACGTACCCGAAACGACATCGGC
Organism: Arctium minus; assembly: GCA_954870635.1. NCBI lineage: Eukaryota > Viridiplantae > Streptophyta > Magnoliopsida > Asterales > Asteraceae > Arctium > Arctium minus. The sequence continues at coordinate 10,970,150 of OX941094.1, read as the reverse complement.
GGTCTCCTTGGCTTCCTCGGTAGTCATTCGGAAGGCTCGACTCGGGGCCCTTGATGGTTGCTCGACTCTAGTCGTCGACCCTACAGAATTTCCACCGCTTCCTCCCACTAGCTTTGGGCAACTCCTCTTCATATGCCCCGATTCACCGCACTCATAACATACCGGCCCACGAAGGGAACATTCTCGAGTCGTGTTGTTCTTCTTACCACACTTGTTACACCCGACTGGCCCGGAGTGAGTTCTGGTAGTGCATGGTCCCGAGTGTTTTGACCCGCACTTGTGGTACCACCGATCCTCACGACGTTGATCACTCGCTCTTCCATTAGCAAACGGCCTTGATTGACGCACGGGCCCAAATGGCCCTTCCCACTTCCGTTTCTCACCAACATGCCTCTTCTCTTCCTTTTCAGTGTTGATGTCATCTTCAACGAGCAAAGATTCCTCGATAACTTCTTGCAAAGTCGAACACTTAGCATTTCTTACGTCCGTTCGCATACCGGCCGGTAAACTTTGCTGATATGCTTTCATCTTCGATTTTTCATCGGGAACTAGGTGTCCCACCAAGTTCAGTTTCTCCAAAAAGAGTTTGGAGTATTCGGTAATAGACAGAGCCCCTTTCTTCAGATCTCGGAACTCCCTCTCCAACTTGTCCATCGAACGCTCGCTACAATACTTGTCCATGATCTTCTCTTTGAACAATGGCCAAGTTAGCTTAGCCCGAACTTCAGGAGTGAGGACTGATCGAGTGAGATTCCACCAAATCAAAGCCTCTCCCCGAAGTAGTTGAGAAGCAAACTTCACCCATTGCGAGGGATCACACTCACTTGACTCAAAGGCCATCTCTATCTCCTTGAGCCAATACATACAAGCAACCGGGTTATCTGAACCCGCAAACTCCTTAGAGTGGCACCCCATAAACGTCTTGTAAGTGCACCCCTTAGTCTTCGTCCAAAACCCTTCAGCGGATGGTTCCTCAACCGTTACCACATTTGGTCCACCCGACCCCACAATAATGTTTTCAGCCATCGTCTCAGGTTGTCGGTGGCTAGCGTCTCGATCCTCTAGAAGTTTCATGAAAAACTCTTGCTGTTGGGTCATGGCCGAAGTCATGGCCAACTGTTGTTGAGCCAGGGCCGCATTCATAGCCAACATCATGCTATCCCGAAGCCGGGTCTCCATGGTAACTTCCTCCAGGATGGTGGTACCTGTGTTGAGGTTTCAGCGCGAAATATGCTCAAGCCCTCCTCCCAAAATTCTGGGTATAGGAATGTCATCGGAGGTTGCCCCTACCGGGGGTCGTACTGCTGCAGATTCCACTTCTGGTTGCCTCTCTGGCATGTTCGGTAATCTACTTCGAGTGTTTACCATTGATCACTGCCACACAAGCACGAAAAGGAGATTGAGAAAAGACTAAGCGAGTTTAACTCATTGTACATACTAATACCTTCATCAATTATTATAATAATAGTAGACCAAGCATGCTCACGTAACAATGCATTCATAATAGCAGTAGCTAAGTGAATTTATGAACGAACCATACACAAGAATTCTTGACACCATCATCACAACTTTCAATTACAGTAATTCCGTAATCCTACGCTCTCCCCACCTAGGATTTCTACCCCAAGTGGACAGTGAAGTCATAAAGTCTAAAACTTAAGTCTAGATACGCTAAACCATACCTAGTTCACTTAAAGTAAAGTTATGATACCAACTTGTAACACCCTAAAAATAGGGATAACAAAAACTTTCCATAAATGGAGAAGTGGTATAAAGTTTGCCATAGCAAGAGCCTCCCAAAAAGGGGAAATACACAAATAACTTGTTCAATCACAATTCTGTAATTTAACGGATAAATAAACAACAACCAACTAATCTAATTTCTACATCTAGAAAAGAGATTACAAAAGGGGTGTCATCTATAAACCCAAATCTTCCAACAATAGTTCAAGCGCCAAAATCCCCAAGCTCTTTCTCAAAGCATCTAAACTTGCCTAGGAGTCGCGCCGCTAACACCTGAGATACACATCGACACCAAACAAGTGTTAGGCCAAAAATCCTAGTGAGTCGAACAATAATAAGGATGCATGAACAGTTACAATTCTTATCAGCAGTTAACCAGTGTTCAATATATGTGGAGTCATTAGGGGAGACCCAAAGCACCAATCGAGTCCACCCCAAGAGTCTATTTACCTTGATGCCCTTAAAAAGGAACATCCCAAGGCCCGGTACACCCGGAGACTACTCCAAATGAAAATTCCCCGAATGGCGGAGGTCTAGGCACATACCATCACAGTGGCTCCCAAGACTACATCCTCCTTGTGAACTGACTTGGTTCGTCCAACATAGTGCATATAGGAGGTCCTTTAGGTGTATTTCAACCTCAACATATTTCCATACCGCCTATGGGTATAATATTACCATCCTATCCTCATGAAGTTCAACAAAAGTCCCAAATGACAATTATATTCATCATGCATATAAATATGTCACCAAAGCGATATTCCAACTAAAACCATCATAACACACATATATGCATACATTTAACATATCAAGGTACCCATCTTATATATCCATGGGAAAAGCCCCAAATAATGGTACACATAACCTAAAACATAGCATATCACCAACATCCATATTTCCAACCATTTTCATCAAGAAATCCCAAATACTTGGACACATAAAGAATGAAATAACAAATAGAAGATTATGATGTGTATCTAGTTTTAACAAAGGTTTAGTAAACTCACAATCTAGGTTTTTGACCAAAACCTAGAAAAGATGAAACCCTAGCTTTTGAAGAAGATGAGACTTGAAGAAGATGAAGATCTTGAAGGATGCTTCAATGAAATCACTTGGATGAACCTTCAATGATGATTTAATGCTCTTATCACCCAAAATCTGGAAATTATAAGGTAGGAGACGAAAACCCCAAAATCAAGCTTTTGGATACTTGAGGAAGATGAAGATGGAGATGATGGTGGAGCTTCCAAACCGAAACCTTGGATGATGATCTTCACTCTAGCAATAAATGGTGGAATATTGGTGGTTGAAGGAACCTTAGATGAAGTAGGTTGAGAGGAAGGGTTTGGGAGAGAATGTTTGAAATGAAGAAGATGAGAAATGAGAAATATTTGGGAAAAATTCATTTAATGCACGCACTGGGCTGCTACCCCATGTGCACGGCCCGTGAGTTTTTAATGAAGGATGGCGCACGGGTCGTGCACCGCACACAGAAGCACATCAAACTTCTTCTCATTTGGTCAAATCCCGTTTTGGTCATAACTACTTCGATATAGCTCCGTTTTCGCTACGGAAAGAACCGTTGGACTCGTAGTTGAATCATTCATCCATTCAAACTATAAAATTAAAGATTCAAGCCCAAAATCAAAAAATATAATTTAACCAATGAAATTTCGGGGTGTTACAATAGTTCACTCCTAATTTTTCATTAATTGTACATTTATTAAGGCTTTTAAAATATATTCAATCTCAACCATTGATTTTCATGATCAAGGGCTTATAATGGTTCATAAAGTTAACACAAAAAATGTGGTTAACAAATGAACCTGACCCTATATATATATATATATATATATATATATATATATATATATACATATATATAATTCTTTAAATAAAAATATTAAAATAAACGTTTAATTTAAAAAAAACCGTAAATTACCATTATTTCCAAAAAATTCTTTATAAAATAGGTATTGAATTTTTTTTTGGAAGGCATTGCAGCATCGAACCCACGATCGACTACCACGAAACACACGCACACACGCACGCACACCTTCCCGGCGGTATCGGGCATCCACGGGCAGCCCACTAAGGTATTGAATTATAATGAAAAAAATATATATTAATGACCAGTTCTCTTCCCCAAAGCATCACCCCTTTTCCGGCCATTTTTCCATCACCATTACTGCACCATTTTTTCTTCCCCATCGCAACACCCCCTTTTTTTTCTTCTTCGCTGTAACTAAAAATGGAGAAGGAGACCATGGAGAAAACATAACGTTTCTGCAGTCGATCAATGGAGAGAAACCAGAGGAGAAGCCAATCGATCGGTGAAGGAAACCAGTCAATCGATCGATGATGGAGTTCAGAAGAAGAAATCGATAGATGAAGAAGAAAACCAACCAAACATAGATTATGGATTTCTAGAAGAAGAAAACGATTTGTGAAGAAGAAAACCTTCGACGGGTAAGCAAGGTCTGTGGTTGAATCAGTTGCAGAAAATGAAGAAGAAAACCTTCGATGGGTAAGCAAGGTCTGATCTCTCTCTCTCTCTCTGTCGATTGAACTTTGAAGCAGATCGATATGAGAAAAAATGAAGCGTCTAGGGTTTTTTAATTGTTAAGAGGGTATTTATGTCATTTTCAGAATATTGGATGGAATGGAATTCAATTACATCATTTTTAAGAAGGAATGACCAAATCCACATTTGTAGGAATTCATGGAATTCAATTCCATTCCATGGGTAACCAAACAGCAGGATGGAATTTGGTCAACGAAATTGACCATTCCAATTCCATCAGATTCCAGCGGAATCGTGCGAACCAAATGCCCCCTTACTTCCTTCACAGTCACAATCCCAGACTTGTTATTCCCATACTTTTCTGCTTTCCTTTCCCAACTCATGAATCTAGCATACTCAATCTAATACTCCATAGGCTGATTAGTGACTCCCAAAACTTTATAGATATCCATCTTTCTGAGCCTGTGAACAAAGATCTTCTTCATCTCCTCCTCAAGAAAAGGTGCTCTCAAGGTATTCCTCATCTGTCTTAGTTGAGCATCAATAGGCACAAGAGGAACTTCAGGTTCATTTGAGGTACCTGCTTGATTTTCAACAGGGTTAGATGGAAAATGTAGTTCTGGTTCAGTTTCAGGATTGGTTTCAGGTTGGTTATCATTTCTGGGTTGTTCATCAAGGATTAGGCTTGGAATTCTGGTTGGGCTTGACAGGTTTACTGGGCTAGGGATGGTTTGAGGTATCTCTGTTGGTTCAAAAAGGTTAATTTCTTTGAAGGTAGGGATTTCAGGAACGACTCTTGTTGTTTCAGGCAACTCATGGTGAATAGGACTCAGTTGAATGTCCTCAGGAGTACATGACAAGATATCTAAAATATTTTCATTCCCTTCATCATCCGATTCCATCAACTACTCTCTTTACTCTTCTTTCACCTTCCAAAATTTCTCATACTTTTCATTAGCAGATTCCTCTTCATCAGATGATAAATCAATGACATTTACAACATCCATACCAGTCACCAACAAAATCTCCTCCCTAGTAGCAACCTTAGGCTTTGCAACCCTTGGTTCTACCTCTTCATTCACATACAAAACAAGTTCTCTTCCTTCACCAACATCTACTTGTTCATCATTTCGATCACCAGACATCTCAGCTTCTTCCTCAACATCCACATTCACAGCTTGAGCAATATCAGAATGTGTAGCAGTTTTCTATCTTTTACTCATCTCCCCCTCATGATCTTGATCGGAATCAGGATCATGTATTCGTTTGGAAACTTCTTGAGCTTTACATGCATTTTTAATGCCTTTGTTAGCTCCTGAATATTCTTTAACACTTCAGACTTGAAAGAATTGAACTCCGAGACAGTGAAAACATCTGAAGGTGTTTGAGCCTGTTGTGACCTCAAGAGACTAACCAGATCCACTTCTGTTTGATCAGCAGGGCCTGTCATAACAACTTTGCATATAGGAGAGACTTCAGTTCCTCTACTGACATGTCAACTGGCTGTACTGGAAGTGGTGGAGGTGGCTGAACAGGTTCCTCTACTGCTGGACCTTTCCATTTCAACAGACTTTTCACTTTCCCCAACTCCTCCTCAAACTTCTTAGACAAACGGTTTTCAATAGCCTTTAAGGCGTCGTCGAATAATTCCTTTGACACAAAGTCGGGTAATGTAACACCGGGGTCACTTAGACACTCCGTTCTCATAGCAATTGATGAATCAACCGTGTGGCATGTGTTTATAGCTGGCTCAATGTTAACTATAACAGGACTTCCATCCTTTCCTCGTAGTCTGGATTGCGAATCTACTCGGGATGTTCCGATCGGGTCACTAAGAATTCTGATGGTAGCCATGTTCTTAGACCACAGTCTCATTGGATTCAAGATCATCCAATCTGAAGATCCAATCTGAAGCTAAAGCCGGAAAGTCGACTCTCGATACAAAGTCTAATGCCGTTTGTAATAAATGTCGAAGTAAATTATTGTTTATTGTAATTTTAGTATTTAGTTTAAATTAGTTTAAATATCTAATTATGTTAGATATTAGTTTGTTTGTTGAATATCTAAGTTATATTATAAGTTAGATATTAGTTTTAGTTTGTAATAATATCTAGATAATATCTAGATATTACTTTAGTAAGTTAGATATTAGTTTAGTGTGTTGTAGAAGCAAGCAAGTTTGGTAGAAATCAGATCACACAAAAAGGTGAAAAACAGAGAACACATCCAAAGTTTGAATAGATCAATCCTGTAATCGTTTGAATATTAATCAAAATAGGTTGGTAATCATATTGTGTTGTTTGATAAGAACTTGATATAAATATTGTGGACCGACAATTGGTATCAGAGCCTGATAAGAGATCAAAATCAAGTTTTTCAAAAACCGACTCTGTGTTTTTATTTGAAAATCGATTTCGAGTTTTTGAGTGTTTTAGGTGTTAAAATCGATCAAGTTGTGATCGATATACATGCTAGATTAGTTGTTGTTGTTTGATTTCAGTTTAAAGCTTAAATCGAGTTCCATTTTGGTGATTTTGTGTCTGAGTTCAAGTTTGAAAAAGTTACTGTGCCATTAATTTTATCTTCGAAAAATTGATTTTTATCAAGATCAAGTGGTCACAATCAGTACTGGAGGTGTTTTTAGTCATAGTGGTAGAGTTTAGTACTGCTAATCAACGTCGAAACAGGGTTTTAGTCGAATTTTCGAAGTACAGGACGAACTCACGCAAACACAGGGAAGAACTCACGCAAAGCCCACTTTGCGTGACACACTTTGCGCAACAGACGCTTCACGCAAAGTCCAACTCTCGTCACACGCTACTCACGCAAGTTCTACTTTGCGCCACCAACAGCTCAAGTAAACTTTAGTTCCCGCAACCCTCTCATCACGCAAACCTCAGTTTGCGCAACACTCTTCACGCAAACCTCATCTTGCGCCAGCCTCGCGAAACGCAAACCATCCTTTGCGCCAACCACCTCTAGCGCAAACCTCATTTGCGCCATCTTCTATAAACGCAAAGTTTTCCAGACTTAGATCTTTTTATTCAGAATGACATCCAGAGAAGCCCTTGCAATCGGAACTGACACCAAACCACCAGTTCACTTTAGAGGAGAATACGAACAGTGGAAAGATCGGTTTCTGAACTTTATAGAAAGACATGAGTTGGGTGAATTCATCAGGAAATCGTTAGAAGAGGGTATTATGGCACCAGCTTATGAGACTCGTATGGAAGGAACCGTGGAAACAGAATATGAACTTAAGTATCATGAACTAGAAGGTGATAACCTAAAAAGAGCGAAAGGCGATAGATTAGCTAAGTCATACATTCTACAAGGAATTCCAAACGAAATCTATGTAAAGATTGACAGCTACAAGGCCTCGGGCAAACAAATGTGGGATCAGCTCGAGAAGATGATGCTGGGTTCAAAGGTTGGGAATCAGCTCAAACTTTCCAACTTCCTAAACAGTTATGAAGAATTTAAAGGCAGAAGTGGAGAGTCTCTAGAAGGAACTTATGATAGATTTGTGACCTTGCTGAATGAACTAAGAAAGAACAAGGTCATCAAATCTCAAATATAGTTGAACGTCAAATTCCTCAGCATTCTCCAGCCTTAATGGAAGAGATTTGCCAGACAGATGAAGCAGATCAAGGATCTGAATGAGATTCCACTTCATGAGGTGTATGAAACCCTCAAACAAAATGAAGAAGAGGTGGATGAAATTCTAGATGAGAAGAGGAAGGAAGTGAAGCCAGTTGAAGACACAGTTGCTCTTGTTGTCAAAAAGAAGAAGAACAAGACAATTGTGTATGAATCAGAAGAAATTGAAGCTGATGCAAACTCTGACTCAGATGAAAATGAACAACTGAAGCAAGAGATGCTTATGCTGACAAATGCTTTTCAGAAAAAGTTCTACAAGAAGCCAAGTTCAAACAGTCAGAGGTATTCTTCTAGTCCTAACAACTATGTCCATAAGGAAAGGGTTGAAGGAAGTAGATATGAAGGAAATAAGTCTGAAGAGAAGAGAATAGAGGAGAAGAAGCCGGAAGAGAGAAGGTATCATGCTGAAGGAAAGAGAATAGAGGAGAGGAAACCGGAAGAGAGAAAGTTTAAAGCTGAAGAATCCAGTCAGTCAGAACCACCAACGTGCTACAACTGTGGCAAAACAGGTCACTTTGCCAGAGACTGCCGAAGACCAAAAGTCAGAAACTCCGATTATTACAAGAAAAAGATGCTTCTTGCAAAGCAACAGGAGGCTAGTAAGGCACTGATGGCAGAGGATGAATATTGGCTTGATCATTCAGACGAGGAAGAAGAGGATGAAGAGAAGGATGAAACAGTCAACATGTGCTTGATGGGAAAGCAAGAATCAGAAGCTGAAGCTGATTCAGATGATGGAGAAGAGGAGGTATGTGATTTATCTTATTCAGATTTTATAAATAAAATGCATGCCATGAATTTAAAACTCCAAGGATTAAAGTCAAAGCTTAAGCGAGAAAAGGGTGTCATTACAAACAAAAACCAATCAATACAGAAACTTAGCGATGAAATTGCTGAGAAGAAAGTATTGGTTGAGGTTTTACATAGAAACAATGACACCAGCGCGAAAGAACAGACTATAATTCTTAAAGAGAATTCTGAAGTTAAGACTAAACTAAGAAAGAGTAAGCTTGATTTATATGAGCTTACGAAATTGCATTCTTCATGTACCAAAGAAAACTTTTCTTTACTTGGTAAATTAAAAAGTTTGGAAGAAAAGTTATACAAAATGGGTCAAAGTGAACAAACTATTCATCTAAACAAACCCAAAGAGGAAATAGAGAAATGGGGACTCGGGTATGAGAATCCTCACTATCTTAAAAAGGGTAAATCTGAAGTGCCTACACTTTATGATCTTACATTTTTAAAACTAGCTCGAAGAATCCCTGAGCTTAAAGTTTTCTGGACTGGATTGTCAAAAGAGGATGAAGCCAAGGAAACGGAAAAACGAAAGAACACAACTAAAGTTCAACTTCCATTTTGTTATGCGAAGTTGAATAATAGTTATAATGATGATCCAATATATCACAAGAAAACTCTTTCAAATGACTTCTTTCAGAGTTATTCTGTCAAAGAAATGGAGGCGAAGCCTATTCAAGGTAAACTATATGTCCCTCCTCTCGTTTTGGAAAGTAAAATTTCTGAACTCGAGAATTATTTAACAGATGAAAGACTTTTGATGAATATTGAACAAAAAGTTTTTTCAACTGTGTTCAAAGATACTGTTCTTTCTAAGGCTTCAAACTCTGAGGATATGTTTGGTCTAGCAAATAAAGGATTTGATTTTCTGAACTCTGACGGTGGTTTAGATGATTGTTTTAATCAATTTGACTTTAATGCGAAACTTCCTAACCATTCATCTTTTCTTGTGCAATCTTTGGGAAAAACTAGTATGCCTGTTAACAGTGCAAAATCAACGAAAGTTGATAACTCAGCCTCTGTGAAAGCTAAAAATACTAAAGGTAAGATTAAATCTAAGCATTCACAGAAACCGGACACTACTGGTAATCCGAAGAAGAAGAATTCGTTTGTTGCTCAGAAGTCTAACTCACGAGTTTCACATGTTTCAGATCTGAGCGAGCGAAAGCCACAAGTTAAATCTCAGTGGCAACCGAAACAGAAGCTTGACAAGGCCAATAAATCTTTTTGTACTGTTAATTGTAATAAGACTTTACCTAGTAAAGATGTTTTGAAATCGAATGTTGCTTCTATTTTGATATACTCATTTACGCAACTATTTCAATTATCTAAATCTGCTAGAAAGTCTTCCTTTTATGATAAACATGTTTCTAATTCTTGTCAAGATTCTGAGATTTGGTTTGCAATAATCCTGTGCACTCATATCACTTATATCATTATAATGCTTCAAATTAATTTCAAATGAAAAGAGGACCCAATTTCAAATGGGTACCAAAATTTTGTGCTAACACAGTAGGACCCAAATTCCAGTGGGTACCTAAGGCTAAATCTGTGTTGCAGGCACCCAAAGTTTACAAGGGAGCACAAAACATAGGTTCTTGAATACAACAGTTCAAGACCCGCACTTCAAAGATAAAACAATGGTTTCTGAACACGTCTGTTCATAACCCGTACTTAAGAAGAGAATATGGCTTTTGAACAAATCAGTTCAAGACCCACACGTCAATGCTCAAAAAGTCTTAACTCAATCTTTGTTTTAAGACTATCTAAATCAATTGTTTCGTTATTTCTCTTGTGCAGATCCGTCATATGTGGTACTTGGATAGCGGATGTTCCAAGCATATGACTGGACAAAAGGAGATGTTGTCCAACTTTAAAGAGAAGTATTGCAGAACAGTTAGATTCGGCAATGACCAGTTTTCACCAATAATGGGATATGGTGATGTACAACATGACAATGTCACGATCAAGAAAGTGAGTTATGTTGAAGGCTTACGACACAACCTGTTCAGTATCGACCAGTTCTGTGACAAAGGCTTAGAGGTCAATTTCAAAGCCAAGACGTGTTCAGTTCGCACTGAAGAAGGCGAAGAACTCTTAATCGGCACGAAAAAGTCAGACCTCTACACAATTAATTTGTCAAAAGTCCAGACTGACAAGCAGGTTTGTCTACTGACGAAAGCCTCGATGCAACAAAGCTGGTTATGGCATCGAAGGCTCTCTCACCTTAACTTCAGGTACATCAACAATCTGGTCAGTGGAAAGCCCGTCAAAGGACTTCCAGAGCTCAAGTATGAAAGAGAACATCTTTGTGCAGCATGTGAAAAGGGAAAGATGAAGAGGGCTCCACATAAACCAAATCCTGAACCGAGTGCAAGCGCTCCGTTAGAGTTATTGCATATGGACTTATGCGGTCCGATGTGAACTCAGAGTCTAGGCTGAAAGAAATATATACTCGTTATCGTGGACGATTACTCGCGATACACATGGGTCAAGTTTCTACGTTCAAAGGATGAGACACCAGATGTTCTCATCACATTCCTGAAGACGACCCAGGTGAATCTGCAGAAACCAGTCAAGCTTCTAAGAACAGACAATGGCACAGAGTTCAAGAACAAGAAGGTTGAAGAATATCTCAAATCTGTCGGGATTTCACATCAATACTCTGCTCCTCGTAGGCCTCAACAAAATGGAGTGGTCGAAAGAAGAAATCGTACGCTAGTCGAGGCTGCTCGTACTATGCTAAGTCATTCAGACTTACCTCTATTCTTGTGGGCTGAAGCTGTATCGATTGCGTGCTACACACAGAATCGATCCATGATACACCGCAGATTCAAGAAGACTCTTTATGCGTTGATCAACAACCAAACACCGACAATCAAATATTTCCATATATTTGGGTGTAAGTGTTTCGTTCTAAACGATAGAGAGAGTCTCAACAAGTTCAGTGCCAAAGCAGACGAAGGCATCTTCATTGGTTATTCCTCAACATCAACTGCATACCGTATCTATCTAAAGAAGTCAAAGACGGTTATAGAAAGCATCAACGTCACGTTTGATGAAGAGATGGCTTCTGAACAACACAGTTCAGAACCCGTGATAACCGGCGTACTAGCTTCTGGGCAACTCAGTCCAGAACATGCGTCTCAACAGAACAAATTAGATGAAGCATCAACGTGAACTAATCATATATCTGATTTAGATTTATTATTTGAATTGTTTTATGACGAATTTATTGGATCTAATGTAAAGAAATCTGTTGTGGTTGACAGGATGGAAGACTTAACGACTACTCATCCAACCAGTTCAGATATTCCTATTGAATCCAACACTCCGATTCAACAAGAAGTTCCAATTCAAATGCCGACTCCAACAGTTGAAGAAAAGACATGTAATGAAGAGACAGAAGTAGCTGAAATAGTAGGATGTTCTGTACAGATTCATCTACAGCCGGACCAAGTTGTACCTGCTGAGCCTTCTGAACCTATCACTTCAACTACAATCATCATTCCTCCTGAACAAGCTGAAGAAAGTACAAGTGGATTTATAGATGATACAATTGACATACATTCATATAATCCACTGCCTCATGAACATAAATGGACCAAAGAGCACCCGACAAGCCAGATCATAGGCGATCCAACGAAACCGGTGCAAACTAGGTCAACATCAATAAACTTGTGTATGCATGACTCATTTCTGAGCAAGTTTGAGCCAACTCGCGTATGAGAGGCACTTGCTGATCCAGAATGGGTGATTTCAATGCAAGAAGAGTTGAATCAGTTCGACGCACTTCAAGTCTGGAGACTCGTACCAAAACCTCAAGGTAAAACCATTATAGGTACAAAATGGGTTTTCAAGATCAAAAAGGACAAAGATGGTACCGTTATCCGAAACAAGGCAAGACTAGTAGCCAAAGGATACAGACAAGAGGAAGGAATTGACTACGACGAGGCATATGCTCCTGTGGCGCGATTAGAGGCAATTAGAATGTTTCTAGCCTACGCAGCCCACAAGAACTTCACGGTCTTTCAAATGGACGTGAAGACTACCTTTCTGAATGGCATTCTGAAGGAGGAAGTCTACGTCTCTCAGCCAGAAGGTTTTGTCAATCAAGAGAAGCCGAATCACGTCTACATTCTCGACAAAGCACTCTACGGTCTGAAACAAGCTCCTCGCGCCTGGTATGATGTCCTTTCACAATTTCTAGTCAAGTCTGGTTTTTCAAAAGGTACGGTGGATACCACTTTGTTTATCAAAAAGGAAAAAGCTGATATCATTTTAATACAAATCTATGTTGGTGATATTATTTTTGGCTCTACAAATCCTAAGTACTGTAAGAATTTTTCAAACCTTATGGTGTCTAGATTTCAGATGAATATGATGGGAGAGATGAATTTCTTTCTCGGATTACAAGTCAAACAGTTTTCATCGGGTATTTTTATCAATCAATCAAAATACATTATGGATATTCTTCGGAAGTTCAAAATGGAAAATTCAAAACCGATTGGTACCCCAATGGCACCAGGTACTAAGATTGGCACCGATCCTTCGGGTAAGGATGTTGATGTTAGGACTTACAGAGGGATGATAGGTTCTTTAATGTATCTTACTTATAGTAGGCCAGATATAATGTTCTCAACATGCTTATGTGCAAGATACCAGGCCAATCCAAAAGAAATCCATATGTCTGCAGTTAAGCGCATATTTAGGTATCTGAAGGGCACTGCAGATCTTGGTCTGTGGTATCCTAAAGATATTAGTTTTGAACTAACAGCTTACACAGATGCAGATCATGCTGGTTATATGTTAGATAGGGATGGCAGAAAACCCCGAACCCGACGGGGAAACCCGAAACCTGACTAAGTTCGGGTCGGGTCGGGTTAAACAATTTCGGGTCGGGTCGGGTAACGGGGATTTTTTCGGGGATTTTATCGGGTTCGGGGACGGGGCAAGGTATCCCCGCCCCGCCTCGCCCCGATATATATATTTATATTATTAAAAATAAAATTATATATATATATTATATAAAAATTATATATATTATATATAAAATTATTTATATATATTATATATAAAATTATTTATATATATTATATAAAGTTATATATATTATGAAATTATATATATAATTATATAAATAAAATATTAAATTATCGGGTCGGGTTCGGGGATCGGGGATTCCCCATCGGGTCGGGTTCGGGGACGGGGAATAAAAAATCCCCGACGGGGCGCCCCGAATAAAAACCCGACGGGGAACGGGGCGGGGACGGGGATGGATTTTGGTTTCGGGGACGGGGACGGGGGACGGCAAACCCGCCCCGAACCCGCCCCGTTGCCATTCCTAATGTTAGACAGGAAGAGCACGTCAGGACATGTACAGTTCCTCGGTGATAAGCTCGTAAGTTGGGCATCGAAGAAGCAACTTTGTGTTTCAATTTCAACGGCTGAAGCAGAATATGTAGCTGCTGCTAGCTGCTGTTCTCAGGTCTTATGTATGAGAACACAATTGCGCGACTATGGTTTCCACTTCAACAAAATCTCGATATACTGTGACTCCAAGAGCGCCATCGCAATAACAGCGAATCCTGTTCAACACACAAAGACTAAACACATAGACGCCAGGTATCATTTTATTAAAGATCATGTCGAAAAAGGAACAATTGAACTTTTCATTGTAAAAACTGATTATCAGCTTGCCGATTTGTTTACCAAACCTTTAGACGAAAATAGGTTTACCTTTCTTGTCTCTAAGCTTGGTATGCTAAATCTTAAGATTTAAATCAGTAGTTACCTATCAAACTTTTCTAATTGTATACTTTTTCCTCATTTATTCATTCTTATTTCTGATTGATATCTGCACTTCTATATTCTGTTCATGATCCAAGGGGGAGTATGAGACGAAATTGACAAGTGGTCAATCTTATTTTGAGGGGGAGCTCATAAGATTTCTACATTTACCTTTTATGTCAAAAAAAATTTGTAATGCAAGATTTTAGGGGGAGCTCTTCAAGTCAAAGGAGTTTGGATATGACTTCTGATTATTTCTAATCAGAACTCGTACTTTAAAAGTTTTACTGCTTTTTGTCTTTTCAATTTAAGTGAATAAATTTTATTTTGACTTGACATAAGACTTTTGCAGAACTTTTGAGAGATGCTTACAAGTTCATATGTTTATGACTTTAAGCTTAGCTTCATGAGATATAAGATCGCACGTTAAGGTACAATCCTTTATCTTAATCTCATATATGGTTGATAAGTGGACAACCTTCAATCACAGAAAACATTGTTCTAAATGTTCAAACCACTTCCTGATTCTCAAACCGAATTCATGAATTGGAAGTGTGACTTTAAATGTTTTCAAGTTCTACATTGTGCTTTAACTGACATAGTTAAACCATATTGAGCATCATGTGCATAATAGGAAAACAAGGATTTCTTTGTGCTAGGAATTAACACAACTTCTATGAAATCACCTTAACCAGTGATTTCTACCCAAGAAGTTAATCCATAGTGATTGAGTGTGAGAAGTCGAAAAGAAATGAGTTTGGTTAGAGTGAGCTAAATGTTTAAAAGAAAGAGCATGTGAGACCAGAGGTAAAAGAATATCACAACTCTGCACCAAATTTTTCTGAGCTAGGCATCCACAATTCTAATGTTTCACAACTCTTTGGTGAACATTATTGAAACAGGCAACTAGCCCATGCCAACTCTTGATCAAACCTCACCAACTACTCATTTTCTTCTTAACAAGAAAGTGTTTCACATTTTCAAAGGGGAAGCAGGACATTTGCTATCTGATTTTCATTTGGAAATTCTGGATATTGAAAAGAAGGAAGTCTGCCCCACCTTCGCACTTCAATCATACACATTGAGTCCGTGTTTAACTTACTGTTGTCTCAGTGGTTTACACAATTTTGAGCCTTATAAGCAATCATCAAGTGCTAAATTATTTCTAACACTTGCACGAACACACAAGGAATCTGTTTCTTTGTCATAACGTTTATAGAAATTACCTTTGTGGTGTTTCGATGATTAAATGGAAGCCCTAGGGGAGTCAACATCAAACAGCTCCTTTCCATTATGTATTCGTTACACACAGTGACTTAGTGTTACTGACAGGCATGTTAACTGATTCATTAGTTGATTCAGGTGTTACATGACTATTTTGTCTGGATTTGCAAAGATCTGGATGAATATCTTTTGAATTGACGGATCAGAGGCTCCAACTGACAGACATTTCTATCTTAAAGTTTTGATGAAGTCGTTGCACTTTCCATCAAAAAGGGGGAGAATATAAAGCTTGAAGAAATGTCTAGTCCATTACATTACAAGACATTGGAGAAGAGAAAAGCTAATCAAGAAATGCGAGATCAAAGTTTTCTGAAGACATGCTGATTTCAGATAAATTTTCTGTGAAGATACTTTGCTAAAGCATTCTGAGCTAGAGAAAGAGATTGCATCTTCTGAGCTGAAAAAGAAGACTGAATTGCTAAAATCTTTTTAGTAATGATCTTGATCCAAAGGGGGAGATTGTTAGACCACAGTCTCATTGGATTCAAGATCATGCAATCTGAAGATCCAATCTAAAGCTAAAGCCGGAAAGTCGACTCTCGATACAAAGTCTAATGTCGTTTGTAATAAATGTCGAAGTAAATTATTGTTTATTGTAATTTTAGTATTTAGTTTAAATTAGTTTAAATATCTAATTATGTTAGATATTAGTTTGTTTGTTGAATATCTAAGTTATATTATAAGTTAGATATTAGTTTTAGTTTGTAATAATATCTAGATAATATCTAGATATTACTTTAGTAAGTTGGATATTAGTTTAGTGTGTTGTAGAAGCAAGCAAGTTTGGTAGAAATCAGATCACACAAAAACACACACAAAAAGGTGAAAAACAGAGAACACATCCAAAGCTTGAATAGATCAATCCTGTAATCGTTTGAATATTAATCAAAACAGGTTGGTAATCATATTGTGTTGTTTGATAAGAACTTGATATAAATATTGTGGACCGACACATGTGTATAAGTGTCCTAGGAATAAAAATTGGCATGTAAATAGGCACTAGACTCGAAGGTGCAGTCAAAGAAGTCGAGAACGGGGGTTGTTGTTCTCTTTGTTCAATACCAATATTCTCCGAATGAGAAACCGGTAGATTATGTTCAATATCCCCGTGTGAAGATGAAAGTATCTCCTGTTGAGAGGAGGTAGAGTGGCTGGTTGTGGTGTGCACTTGCATAAGTGGGCTACTTATGTCTTAAATACTCATACGCAACACATGCGACGAAGTATTTAATGTGGTTTCCCTTTTGGAATGGTAGGTTACAAGACACTCACTCTCACCCTGTTCTTTTTCTTCAATAACTCTCAACCTCACATTTTCTTGATTTTCAACTAAAACTCCCTCATTTCGCCTTATATTTCCCAACACATTCTGTATAGCTGTATCATCTATGTCAATGTCCATAACATCATGATGTAAATAAACATCATCTAAGAAACCAAAACTGTGGCCCATATTGTCATCATTATCATCATCATTCATGTGAATCAGGAGTGACAGATGGAACAGTATCGCTTGAAGAACTTGCTGCTAAATCCGATTCAATTTCAGAATCCTGACCTTCATCAGGATTCTCTTCCTAAGGGCCCGATTAATGTACGATAGCCTGCTCAGGTTGAGATGTGGAAACTACTTGACGTGTGGCATTATCAGCCTGAGTTTCCACACCCTCTGGTCTAGAAGACTGATCCCGACAGTTCCCCTCTCGGAATTTTCCCTCAACTCTTCCCTTTCAATTACCCCCTCAATAGATTGAACCCTCACTGACTCCGCTCTCCTAAGGGTTGAGTCCTGGGTAGGGATAACCGGTTCTGGTAATCCCATGGACTCTCTATACTTCCTTACACATTCGGAGTTCAGATTAGCATAAGCAAGTAAAGCCTCAGGAATTGGCATTGAATAGTTGAATGACTTCTTTTGCTTCTGTAGGTACCTCATCTCAAACTCAGGTCCTACTTCATGATGAGTTCTCTTAGGAATGTCGCGGTTTGATCTGAACATACTTCGGATTATCAGCTGAAGAAACCTATGATAGGGCACATAAAGAGGCTTCTTGGAAGTTCTTTTGCTGATGACCTTTTCATACAACTCAGTCCAAAATGCTACAGTATAGTCCACGTGCAGATCGTACACAATGGCATGAAAGAGTCTTAGTGTATGCATATTGGTGTTGTCTAAGCCAGAATGCCTCGAAGTTAAACAACGGTTGATGATGGATAATAGATGATAGTAGAATGGTGGAAGATTAGTCTTTTTAAACTCACTAATATTTGAAAGTTGACCCACATATCCCAAGGCTTGAATGTCTTCAAATACAACAGAATCAACTGGATATGAGTCAAATCTTGTTCTCCCTTCTCATGAATTAGATTCCGGAAGATCTAGACTAAATCTGAGCCTTCGGTAGGTCAGAATGAAAGTGAAGTTGTCTATCCGGATGCTAAAGTTTTTGGTGTTGTTGTTCTCCACCACATACTCAATGGCTTTCCAAGCTTGCTGCAGATAAATGAGAGGAACATTTGTTGTAGCAGTCAGTGCTTGATTGATTGGATGGCCTCTAAGGATTTCCAGAACTAATGGATTGCCATTAAGAGTGTCAAAATCCACATGGTGGTTATTAGGAGATAGCAACAAGTATTCTGAAGGGTTGATTAAAGGAAGATCAGGATCACCACCAATGACTGATTGAACATGTGAACTAGATGGGGGCATTGATGTTTCTTTAGACACATATGGATCATTCTCATCCATTTGAACAGTGGGATCATGAGAATGTTCACTCGCCATGATAGTACCTGAAAAAGAATCAAAATTATTGGATAGAATCCAATATGTCAGCTATAATCCAAAATCCTTGTTTTTCAGAAAAAAAATTTTGAAAATTTTCTAAGTCTAGAAGTATGAAACCAAAGGACTAGAAAATCAATAAAGTACAGAATGATGTAGTTTAAGTTCACAATGAAAACACAACTTGTTGCAAGAATTAAATGCAACAAAACACTTGAAAAAATATTGACAAGTCAAAGAATAACCAAAATACTTGTAAGTTTGACTTTGTTCTCAAAATGAAGATATGTTGTAACACCCTGGATTTCTATCCCAATTGAAGAAAAGTGTTGAACTGGGTGAATAGGTAAAGGATGAACCACATACGGAGTATGGATGTAGTGTTAAATGGTTGTGACACCTGTCACAATAGCACCAATGGTTCTAAGAGTATGGTCGTCTCGGCTATAGTGTCCTGTGGTTGTGACATTAGTCATAATAGCACCAATGGTACTAAGAGTATGGTCTTCTCGGCTATAGTGACATGTGGTTGTGACATCTGTCACAATAGCACCAATGGTACTGAAAGTGTGGTAGTCCCGACAATAGTGACATGCAGTTGTGACATATGTCACAATAGCAACGACGATTACCAAGTGGTTGGTCATCCCAACGAATGTGCCATGTAATTATGACAATGGCAGGATATCTGGCATAATAACATCAAATGTTCCGAGAGAACAGTCGAGGAATGGCCGGGAGAATGGTTGAGGAACGACCAGTAAAAAAGGTCGGGTAAGTCGTCGAGAAAGCGGTCGAAGAAAGTTCGAAAAACCCTCGGTACATCTCGCGCGATAGTGCCCGCTACAGTGACAAATGGCACTGTAGCATGGCAGGGTCGCGCGAGACAAGGGATTCTCTATACATCTCGGGCGACAGTGCCCGCTACAGTGACAAATGTCACTGTAGCATGTCAGGGTCGCTTCATCTCGCGTGACAGTGCTTGATACAGTGACAAATGGCACTGTAGCATGTCAGGGTCGCGCCAATCTCACAGTGCATAAAATCGGGATTTTCTTCATTTGGTCATATCTTGCTCATTTCTACTCCGTTTTGAGTGATTCAAAATGCTACGGTTTCGTTTTTGAGAGATTTTCAAGGTTAGATTATCATTTTTGGGAAGATTAAAGAGTATTTGGTGGTGGATTGGAAGCAAAGGTCAAGAGTTCATCATCATCACCTCCACCTTCAAGGAATCTGGGGTTTTCTAGGTTTTCACCAAAACCTAAATGGTGAGTTCATCATCCTAGTTTCTAAACTTTGATATAATTTATAAATGCTCCATTGATGATTTTATAGTGTTTATGTTTCCCAAATTTTGGTTTGGGGGATTTTGGAGAAATTAGGTCAAAACTAGGGTTTTCGCCAAAATGGAGATTTTTGATATAAAATGTTTGGGGATAGATTCTAAATGGTTGAACAAGATTACTTATGGTTGGGAACTGGTGGATCTAGGTTTATGGAAGATTTGGCTTGATGATTCAGATTTTTTCAAGGAAGCTCAAGTCCGGGTAAAATCTTGATTTAACCTAAATCTAGCAAGGTGAGTTCAAGTTGATTTGTGAAAACGTTGTACGTGCCAAAATGTCCATTTTAAAGTGTTTGTGTGTTTTACATGAAACTATCATCTGTGAGTTATTTGGTAACTTTTGATTACGTGAAGTGTTTAGCTTCATAAACTTTGTAAAACACCCACATTTGGGATTTTTGGGCACTCTGATAAATAAGTCATGAATGAAGGTGTTTTAATAATTTATTCATAAATGAAGATTATTTGGGTCAAAATACACTTTTAGTGTTTGGTGGAAATATACATCATTTATGTAATGGGACGTTTTGAATGAACGAATGTGTGAGTCCTTTCATTTTGGTTATTCCCAACTTTGGGAACATTTTAGAATTAGTAAACCTTTTAATTTTGGGCTGAAGGCCAATTGTGAGTTGAGAGACAAAGATTTTTGGGAAAAGACATCTTTTGGTTTTGTAACCTTATTGGCTCACGTATTTTAGTCAATCGTTCATTATGCCTTTTGGGGCTTGGTTTACACTCAGATGGGTCTTTGGAACATTTGTTCATTTTGGTAGCTTGTGAAGGAGCCTTGGACATATGGTGTATTTAGTTGCATCTTATTTGAGCGTTACATGTTCTGAATGCATTAGTTCATTCTCTTGAGTCATGTAATGTTTTAGACTGTAATGCATTGGATCCATAGGCATACGAGTCAGTTTTAGTGGGATCAATATCCCCGTATTGTAACTTGAAATAGGCATGGGGTCTGCTGACCACTAATTGCCATTTTCTTATGAACGAGCTTAACTGGGATGTTTTGGGAATTCCAAGGTATAGACCCAGAGGGGTTGAACTTGATGAGTGCACGAAAATTCCAAGGTACAGACCTAGAGGGGTTGAACTTGTTGATTATCCAAGCAATAGACATAGAGTTGTTGAGCTTGTTGGTTTGTTAGCTATAGGCCCGAAAAGGATGATGTTAACGAGTGTTTTATCCCTAAGTGATGCTCATATAACATGGATATGTGGCTCAACTTTGTATGCCCGCCACATTCGATGGAATTCGGGTCTCCCCCATCACCGAAAGGTGTTATTTTGGATATTGAGTTTTATTATCCATGTTTTCGGTGACGTTTTGTTTATATGGGTTTTATCCATGGTTTATGGGTTGAGTGTTATGTCACACCCGTGTTTTGGGTGTTCCAGGATATAGAGTTTATCCGCGTTTCATAAATTAGGAGTCCACTTTCTATTCTCCTTTTGAGTGAGTTTTGGGTTGAAATTTGTCAGGATCGAATTCTCAACAAGAATTAATTCTCAGAAACAATATCAAAGAAGTTTGCGGAATAACACTTTGATATTCAATGAAACAGTAAATCAATACAGAAAATATGAAGAACAAACTGTAAACTTGTATTGAATGCTTGAAGTTACAAGATTAAACACACAACCTCAATATTGATGAACAAGCTCAACAATACGAATTCTACTTCTCTAGAATTAGGATCTATGCCTTGAGGTTGATTTTCTCTCTAGAATGAAAAATTAAAAGTTATCTCACTATTCTAAAACAATACAATATATATATTGAATACAAAAGATAAATACAATAAAATATCTTCAGTATATCTTCCATCATTATCTTCAAGCTTCCATGTATATCTCTAAGCTTCCATGTATATCTCTAATCTTCCATGTATATCTCTAAGCTTCCATGTATATCTTCAGATTATCCAGCTGTTATCCCTTCATGCAGATCTCCATCTTATAAGCAGTATTAATCATAAGCAGCATTAATACTCTGAGCAGTATTAACTCTAGCAGTACTAACCATGCTCAGCAGCATTAATCTCTTCAAGCAGTACTAACTTTGAACTAGCAGTACTAATCTTGTTGAGCAACATTAACCATCAACTAGCAGCATTAATAATAGAAGTACTAACTAGAAGTATTAACAACTAGAAGTATTAACTGTTTTCTTCTAGCAGCATTAACTAGAAGCATTAATATCAGAAGTACTAACTAGAAGTATTAACAACTAGAAGTATTAACTGTTTTCTTCTAGCAGCATTAACTACAGAAGTAGTAACCATGTTGAACTAGAAGTAGTAACCATCCTTGGCATATTTCAGACCCAACAATCTCCCCCTAACTTAACTTTTCAAAACTGAGAAGTTAAGTTCTTCAACATAGGGTCTTTATGATAATTTCAAAACTTTCTGCAATTACTAGTTCTTCTTGATTCAGTTTCTGCTGTTATCTTCTTTTCTGTTTCTGTTGTAGTTACTGCTTTGTTTCAGCTTCTTCACTTATCTCCCCCTCAAAATAAGATTTCATATCAACTTGATTCTCCTTCATATCAACTTGATTCTCCTTCTCAATTCTTCTCAAGTTCAGATGTTTAAGTCTCCCCCTTTTTGAAATAATCATGATCTTTTCATCTCTTTTATCTCCATAATTTGATTGTGAACTTTCAGACAAATTGTACCAAGTGTATCCATCAATTCTTTGTAGTTAAATCTGTCCTCACCTCCTTTAGGTGTGTTTACCACCTTTGAAGGATCCTTGGATCTTTTAGTAGAGATCTTCTGCCTAGCAGAAGCACCTTCTACTCCCTTGGTTTCTTGGCACCTGGGACCTTTAGATAATTACTCATCTAAAGTTGCCATGGGGAAGGTCTTAGATATGTTCACACTGTCCTGTCCTGCACTTTGAGCAAAGTCAGTAGTGTGAGCCTTACAACCCATATGCTCTTGCATCTCCTTATTGAGCACCTTCTTGAGGTTGGGAGACACCTCTATGGTTTCCCTTTGGATATTCTCTGATGAAAAATGCTCCATCAGAGGGCTTGTAGGTTTTGAGGTTGAAAATACAAGAAGGGAAGGAACCTTCAGTATCTTTTCTTATATAATATAGTAATGGGGAATGTTGGTTTGACAAAAAGGAATCTGAAGATTTATGCTTGGTAGTGGAAGGTGTGGATAGGTCATCAGTGGGTTGGTCTAATGAGGGCTTTGACCCTGATGCCTTACCTTCTTGATTGTGGGACATCACCATCATTGTAGAGAACAATGGTATATCAACTCCTTCCGAGTCCCTAACAGATCTTCTCATGTTTGAGAAAACCTTGCCTTTAGGGGGTTTAGGTACATATATCTCATTAAAATGAGGTTAATCCGTCAATTCCTTATTAAGTACTTCTTGTACAAATCTTGGATACAGATAAAAGATTTTTGATTGATATCCAGGTTTGACATTAAATCATTGAAGATCATTTTTAGGTATAGAAAACTTACATTAGCAGTAGTAACACTTATCAGCAGCATTAACATAAACTGGCAGTAGTAACACATACCAGCAGCATTAACACAGTCTGACGGTTTTCACTGAACTAGAAGTACTAACTACCTTTCAGTATTAGCAACCTGAAACACTTACAGACACAAGGTTAGTAGTACCATATACCATAAAATTTTCAAAAGTTACTTTTTCTTTTGAAACTATACCTTTTTCACTTTTCTTACCTTCTGCTGGATCAAAAGTAACATGTCCTCCATCAAATCTTTTTAAAGAATTTGAAGGCAATCCATGTTCCTTGTTATGTGCCAAGAGCAATCATTATCTTCATTCCAAAATGCTCTTCCTCTTGAGCTTTTGATTGCCCTGCACACTTGATAAATCAGTTAGTCTTTGATGGAACCCAAGCCAAAGTGGTCTTGGGTTGACCTTTCTCATTAATATAATCTGTCAGTTTGGTCTGAATGAGTTGTTTAGGAATCTCATGACTGGAGTACTTTGTCAAGATTATAGGCTTGGCT